>CM018042.1:25701756-28101756 GCA_008638375.1 Nyssa sinensis
CACAAATCAACTAGACAGTAACAATCAATATATTTGTTAACAAAAAAATTTGTAAATTAAGTTATTAATTTTCTTTTTCAGAACCACTATTATATCCAAGTTTTTTTTGTTGTCAAAATATCATAAATACTTAGATGCCTTAATTTTCATTGTATATATATATATATATATATATATATATATATATATATATAAAGAGTTAATTTTTAATTTTTTAATTTTTGGTTTTTGTTAAAAAAAAACCTTAACCGACTGTCAGGTAGTTCACAATTCCGGTTCTATTTTTCTAGAACTACTTAAAGTAAGGTCGATTCTAGTTCTGCTGCAACCCGACCCATGTGCACTCCTAATATACAGTGTGAAAAGTTATTCTATAATCTTGTGGCTCTATAATTGTAGCCGTATAGTACTTAGATCTCACGTAAATCTTATTGAAGTATTGAATTCATAGAGACTGTCAAACCACGTGACTTTGCTGATAATAATTTCTCCAATGCGAGGGTGATCATGATCTAGATTCTAGAACTCTAATAATTCCGAGTGGAGACTCCTTGGCAAAGCAATCTTTAGTTGTAGAATCATTGAAATGGAAATTAAGATTACTGTAAATAATTAAGTTCCTCCTCTTAAGGTCACACATAGAACATTGAAAACATACCAAAACCTTGCTTGGAATGAATCTCAGGATAGTGAACTACAACTCACAGGAATCTTTTGACTTAATAAAGTATTGAACCAACTCTGCGTTCCTATCCATAGGCTGCAAAGTTGACTCTCGATTTATTTAGGCCATGCAAAGCTAACTGTTTTCCCCTCACAACAGTGCTTGTCTTGTACTGTGTTTTGTTTAGTGACTATGTTTTGTTGGTTGTTGTATGCTGCTAGTCCAGCTCTTGTTGCGCAGGTTTTTTGGAGAATGCTTAACGCACCATGAAACGTAAGAAAGGATGAGAATATTGTGAGCTACCATTCCTTTTAGGCTGGGCTGCATACCAGGATTTCTAGCATTATGTATTAAGCTTTTCAGATTATGCCCCTGATTTTCCTTGGCACCCTTTAATCCATATTTTTATTCATCAAAAAGAAAAATGAATCTGGTATAATTTTATTCTGGTATCTTTCTGCTACGATGAAGAGGATTTCAATGCAGACTACTCTTGGAAAACCCGTCAAATAATTAATGACTCATGTGGACTTATAAAGTAATAATTATATAATACACCTTCCATTAGTAAATATAAATACATATATATAAATATAAATAAATAAAATTCAACTTGTCATTCTTGAATGAGGCTCCAGAGAGTATGCTGAAATGTTTTTAGGACCCCCTTGTGGATTTTATGACATGGAAATTAACCAAATGTCTAGATTAATGATAATTGTTTATTTTCTAATGTTGATTTCTTTTGTTCAGCTTTCTCTTCATCCTTAGCTAAACCTCAATTCTTCTCTCATGTACACATAGTAAATGGTCACTTGACTAAAATTATGAAGCAAACCAACGAAAGATAACCAACTGCAAAGGAACAGGCAACACTACACCAGATCAAGGAAGCAAAACAGCAAACAACACAGGGACTGTAGAGCAGCACAAACAGAATAGCTGTTCCATACATTATTTACATTACATAACATATATACAGGGGAGACCAAGAAGTCATAGAAGGTGTGACTAGTTCATAGAATAATTTCTCAAGAGTGTTTTGGATAAAAGAGCCCAATAGGCTCCCTTAATATATATATAGGGGGAAAAGAATTAATGGAACTGACTGTATTGAGAGAGTGGTTGGTAAAGTCATTCCCATTTGTCCTTAATCTGATGAGTGTGCTTGAAATCATAAGTTAATTCCAACTTCCATCCATTCTTTTCAGTGCAAACCTCTCAACCAACACATAACAACCAAATTTCCTCCATCCATTCATCCCTGCAAATTCCTCTACTCTTTCCACTTTTGCTTGCCTTTCTTCCCCCTCCAACCCACCCAACTTTTCTTGCTCCCACTTCATTCTCTTAAGAATTGCCAAACTCAACCCCACACATTTTTCTTCTCCAGAACTACCAAAACCCCTAAACCTTATTGCCCCATCAATCACATTTCTCTCATCCCAAACAGCTTCCCTCCCCGCAATGCAGACCGCTTCTTTTTGAACAGCAACATCCACAAAAACAAAATTTTCTGCGCCACTGTCATCTCATCAAACATTGATTGTTTCATCTGATCTTTTAGCTTCCCTTCTTCCATTACAAACACGAAAGGATATACCACTTTCCGACAACCACGACTTGAGAACTCTCGCATGATATTGGAAAGGAATGGTCATTTCTACATCCCATAGAATAACTATTCCTTTGGAATGATCATTCCTGTTGAATTTGTTTAACCAAACATAGTCATAGAATTAACTTGAAAATGACGTTTCTATTCTTAAATCTATTCTTGCCTACCAAACGTGCCTAAAATAACTGGAATCCAGGCCTCACCTGGTAATAAAAGAGAATTAGGGAACTAACTGTACAGAGATAGGGGCTGGTCACTACTGCTTTCCTCTGTAATTTGCATCTGGTTATGATCTTTGCATATATACATATATGAAATAGAGTTTCAATTCAAATAGCTTAGTTCATGTATTTCTTTACTGACTTGCCCCCCTTTTGATTATTGTAAACATTGTGCATAATATATATATATATATATATATATCTATATGATTGACTTGTCAACCTGTTGATTATTGTAAACAATGTGCAAGATAGATATTTAACTCAAATTTGACTTCTAATTAAGATTGTGATGATCTGTGAGCTCATGTATTTTCCGTGCAATTAAGATTAAAATTGATCGAAGTGTACTCGTATCAATTGCTTGCAGGATCTATTGGAACACATGCCTCTTCCACTGTTGCACAACCTGGAAATTCTACCCATCTCTCAGTCACATGAGCTGGCGAATGAAATTGAAATTGAACTGAAATTGACTTCTTTCATGGTCATTGCAGGTCGGTCTTTAATGTCTCATGTCATTTAAGGATAATATAATTGGGCAGGCTGCTTACAGACAAATCCTCATGATGGTCAATTAACTAAATTATATTATTTAAATAACCTGTCACAAAATTCTTTCAATTATATTTATATTTTTATATATGTTTGCGTGTGTGTATGTAATACTTATGAGTGCATGTCGGGCGGTTTAGTTCAGATTGTATTATGTTCAAGTCTAGTTTATGTTGTAAAATAATCAATTCAAGTCTAGTTCAGATCCGACACTGACCGAACAATCCAACATGTGTCTAAACCATATCCAAATTGTTGTTCTTTTTAGATTTTATTCATAATTTTTTTAATAAATTATTGTCATTTTCCTATTTTAAAAAAATATTAGAGACCAACAAGTTTTTAAAATTATAAATAAATTATTGTCATTTTCCTAATTTAAAAAAACATTAGAGATCAACAAATTTTTAAATTTATAAAAATATAAAAATGCTTGTAATGAATTCCTTCAAATCTAATGATACATTAACTAAAATATATAAAATATTAGATTTGGACACGGGTTAGACTTGAGTTTCAAACTCTCACTCCAAATCAATCCTAATTTAAATTTGTTCAAGCCTATCTCAAAATATAAAAATTGAAAGCCAAATTTTAAAAAATTTAAACCGAACTCGAATTGAGTTTGATTTCCCGCGCAAGTTGTAGCCTGGCAATGCCATGTATACAAGGAATTAACTTGATGTCAAACCAAAAAATATAAAAACATAGGTGATTCAAAATGATGTTTTGTGTCTCATTGGTCCTCTCATGCCAAAAGTTGCTCATTAATTCATTTGATTCTTTTGTGAATGTAACTCTGGTCAAATAGCCGGAAGATGATGAAATTTCACTTACAGATTGAAGGTAACATGCCCCAAATGTTAGTGCCACATAGTTTGATTTGCCGGTATATAAAAAGCACAAATACAAAAACTGTGACAAGCATGAACTATCAATTTATAAATGGGCTGGCTAGCTGGCTTGGTCTTAGTGAGGGCTGAGATCACAAGTAATAGAGATCATGTCTAAACATCTCTGTACAATACATTTTATTCAAAATTCACATTTCATATTTCTTTAGAAGTAAGACTAACATTCAGTAATGAAGCAAATCCTAGTGATTACAGAAAAGGGAACTATGGCAAAAGCAAAGAGACAAGTAAAATACATATAATAGTTTGTATTCATTTAATATCTCTCTCTCTCTCTCTCTCTAAACTACCAACAAAAGATCCCTTCAATCTTTGCAGTTCATCAAAATCAAAGCTTCAAGATATGATTTCTTCCTTCTTGCTAGCACTTCTCCAACCAGGATGATGCCTAAGAATCCATCTCCATACCTTCTGGCCTTTCCTCCCCTTTTTGATTCCTGTGTCATTCACTGTAATCCTACATGAACCCCCACTGCTGTAAAACCCATCTCCTATTCCACATTCATGATGTCCCACACCAATCCCACCTCTCAAACTACCAAAATATGAATCTGAGAGGTCACACATTTTTGGAGCAGAGAACTCTGGTTTTGATTCTGATGATAAATCAAGCTTTAATTCAATAAAGCCTGAGTCATCCATGGCATTGAAATCACTTTCTTTAACTGGAAAAACACTCCTAGTTGCAACATTAGCAGCACTGTCATGCTCCCAAAGACTACCCCTCTTCACAGTTTTTAAGCAATTTTCAGAATCCAAGACACGTTTAGAACCACTTTTTCTTGTTTCTGATTCGCTGGAACCACTTTGTCTCTCAGAATCTAATATTATACCTCCATTAACATCAGAAATTTTAGCACTTGAAAAGGCAAAATCACTACCTTCATCTGGGTCATTGAGCACACCACCCCTGAAACCGCACAGAGACCTAGACCTTGACATACGCATATAATCGAACACCCACAGGTCACTTTTATCATCAAGCCCACCAACACTTCTCTCACAACCTTTTCCTCTTTTCTTCCTAAAGAGCGTCCCAAACCTCCAAAACCCACTCCTCTTGACATCAACGCAGCTACTGCTACTCCTTTTGAGCATCACAACTTCTTCTGATCTATCTCCATTTTGGGGCTTTGAATGCGAGTGTTGTGTCTCAGTTCTGTCATTCTCTATCAAGAATGAGACTCTTCCAACACTTCCAATCTCGACACTGCATGAGTTTGGATTGGAAGAGATTTCAGAGCAAGAGCATGAAGAGAGACGTTGCTCTCCACAGTCTGAGCAGACCAGCTTGATCAGCCTGTCTTTGAGGCAATAAGCACAGATTCCAACAGAAGACGAAGAAGGGTGTTTTTTACATGGACGGTCTGATGAAGAGTAGTTGTAATCTGAGAAGTAATTAGCATCATATGTTTCCACAGCTTTGCCTCTCTCTTTCATGGCTTCTCTTGTTTTTGAGTTAGTGTGGAATGTGGATTGTGAGAACTCTTGAGAGTTTTGAGTTGAGAGGAGCACAGAACTTGATGGAGATTCAATCTTGAAAGGTGTGGCTTATCAAGAATTGGCGTTAAGAAACAGAAAGAAACACACGGATAGCAAAGGGAAATACTTGATGAAGAAGATCAAATCTAATGTTGTGTCATAGATACTTACCTTGTATGTATTGCTGAAGGAAAGAACTGGCTATGATAGCATGGGGAGACTGATAAATATATGACTGATAAGTTTTTGAGTTGAAGAATGCAGCGTGTGGAATGGGATAATTATACTGACATTTTCACCAATATTTACATAAATATTTTAATAATACTATTTTATTAAAATTATCAAAAGATGAACCTACCTAATAATTATAAAATTCTCCACATACGATTTTTGAAAAAATATAAAGTTTAGTATAATATATAATAATATTTTTGTTATATAAAAAAGTTAATTAAAACTTTAATCTCATCGATAACAAAATTTGTATGAATGATAAATTTGTATGTTGTCAATATGATAAATGAAAGGTCAGTGTCATTTCAAAAAAATACAAGAGGTATTCTTAAAATTGTCAAATAATGCAAGAGATGTCAATGTAATTATGTGTGAACATGATGAATAATGTTACATGGTCTATGTATGTTTATTCAAAAAAAAGTGTTTGAATGATGTGACTGATGTGAGAATCGTTGATCAATAAGATAACTTTTTAAAAAACAGTTAATGTGATATCAATCAATGTTATATTTTTTTGAACAAAGATATAGATAAGCATGCATGAACCATAAAACATCACTCTAATATGATGTATGGAATACGTTAATTATATTCGGTCACTTGAATAAATTGTTTGGTTTTGAAAAAAAAAAAAATTTTAAGTTAATTGGCCAAAAATTATTTGCGGAAAAAATCACTGTACATCATCGTATGATGTATGATGTGTAACTATTTTTTACAAAGTTTAACATTATTCTACTTTTATGAATCACATTTCTATAAAAAATTACAAAAAAAAAATATGAAACTTTATAAAAAAAAATCACCCCTCCACATCAAATAACGAGATGAAAGTGACCAATGATGGATTTAAACACTCTCCCAAGATGGACAGAAATATATATAAAAAAAGATGTTATAAAAAAATCAAACATTTTGAGGGACTGTTTTTTAATTATAGTATAAAAAATAATTTTCTCAAATTATTAAAGGAGCCGATGGCTCAAAAGTTACTGTTTTACGGAATTACTTCTCTTAATTGAGAAACTGTTTGATTGATTTGATTTCTTAATGTTGTAAAATTAATGTTTTATGTAAGTAAAATTAATGTTTTATGTAATAAAAATTAAAAGAATTAGGAAAATAAAAAAAATTAACACAGACAATTTATGTACTTTTAACACGAGCCTTGTGTAGACAAAAACTTCTCCTAGTAAATACCTTTTTAGGGTAAGAAAGAAGCGTAACCTTTACGTTTGGTTGCCAAGAAAAAGTGATACTATAAGATAAGAGTGATGGAAAATGCACCATCTGCTGGTATTATTGTGCGGGGGAAGTGAATGCAGCAGAGAGATTGAGTAAAGCAATGAACCACCCTCCTCTCTCTCTCTCTCTCTCTCTCAATTCCAGTGAGTACTGTTATAATGCAACAAGTCTCAGTGCAGTATCATAGTCCCAGTACAAAAACAGTCATCAGATGTGTCGGTTAGCATCAATCAATAGTCAACATGTCTTGCCAAACCTTTTTAGTACAAGATTTTCTGTATCTCACTCTTTGACTTTCTTGTACAAGAAATGAGATGAGGTCTTTATTCACATGTGTTGAAGATAACCTGTCACATTAGTGAGCATGAACTAAAGACATTCTATCATCATGATGGTTTAATTCATTTCACAGCACGTGTCCTACCGACTCATTTAGTTTTGGTGGCCCTACTTGTAGTACAAACGCACTGCCGTCCATTTGCAAGACTTTGATACAATCATACAAACTTTAAGGTATATGTACTCTGTGTGTCTCGTATTTTTTGAAAAAATAATTTGATTAATGTAATTTGATATAATACTTATGAGATCGATGAGATTGCACGGTATATAATATGTATATAAATATAAATATTGTAAAATATTACTCATATAAATATAAGTTTTTTTATTTCTATAAATTAATTAGAACTATCTTAAATTAGTTTATGCGTAATTATGTTTATTTTTAAAATTTTAATTATTAAAGATTAATATAGACAAAAATTGAACTCGAGACACTTGAATATTATTCTTAATGTCTTTACCGTTTGACCATACCTCCAAATATTCATATAAATATAGATTCTAAACATCTCATTAGGGTTATCCATAAATCGAAAATCTTGAGTCACACCTTTGTTTATTTGAATTAGTAGAAAGCATTTAATTTTATAATTTCATTGAAATTTAAATTTGATAACTCTTTTAATTAAATAGATAGACTATAGATTAAATTAATCTGATTCGTTAATGATTTAATCTGATTATTTTTAAGATATATATTAATTTTTTATATATTTTATAAAATATTAAATATTTTAAATTTATATAATTTGATTGGATCAAATCCAATCTGATCCACTAATTAATAAATCCCAATTTGAATTAACAATTCATAATATAATCGTTGCATTTTTTTTTAGATCTGATCTAATTTGATCATTATCAAGTTTAAAATCATTTAACACCAGTAGAGTTATGCCTACAAGACACTACCTTAAAAAATTCAGATAGTACAAGACATCACCTTCAAAGTTTTGAAAACTTAGATTAGGTTTGAATGGAATTTAATGTGTTTTGAGCTTCTCAATCATAATTAATTTTAAAATTATTTGAAATGAAATTTTAAACTACGCTTATTAGTCATAATTTTTTTATTAAATATAATTTATGATTAATCTAATAAATCTAGCTTTGTTCATTAAATTTGTCAAGTATGTTATGAATATCATTATTTGATAATTGTTACGTACTTATTACAGGTCGCTCAAATGCTCGATTATTTAACTCAAATAATATTTTTAATAAATAAAAATTGAATCACCTTAATCAATCCGATAATAAACACTCTACTTAAATCTCAAATTTTAAATATGTTTGTCAAAAAAAGAACAGTTTGTCATCTCAAATCCATTTACACTGATGCACCCAACTCCCAACAGAATTATGCCGACAAGACACCACCTCAAAAAATTCAAATACAAACTTTTGAAAACTAAGTGAAGACAGAGGCCCAAGAAAGCTGGGACCCAAGAACCTGGAATCCCAATCGTATGATGATATATATATATATATATATATGTGTGTGTGTGTGTGTGTAATATTGTATCACTTTCTTGCCAAAGCAGAAGTCCTTGACGTGTCGTGGTGGACTACATTTTTCTCTTCCTCGTGATACAATATTACATACACACATACGTAGACATGTGTGTGTAGTATTGTATCACTTTCTTGCTAAAGCAGATGTCCTTGACGTGTCGTGGAGGACTACATTTTTCTCTTCCTCGTCCTTTCCATTAATAAAGCAAGAGCAGTACTTTTGTCTCTAACGCTCATCTCTAGTCACTCATTTTTGTCAAAACGCCTGCACACTCGAAATTTTGACATGAACCAGATCAAGGTTCATGAACTTAATAAATGTCAAATTGTCATGATAATGTTATTTTATTTTTATATTTTAAAATTAAAATATTCTTTCTAAATAATAGGATATTATTAGACTGGTAAGTACAAAAACTTTTCTATCATTAACCATGATCGAATAAAAATTTTCTATAACTCAGCTTGATCACACATGTTAAGCAAGTAACTTTTCTACAAATTAAAGTTATTAGACAGTAGAACTAAGTTAACTAGCAATATATACTTAATTCATATATTTCTGATCTTCATGTGTAGTCGTATCTTGCATGTATAATGTGTTATTATTAATAACTAATTACTAATCTGATACGTGTTCACGCATGTCTTAAGATCAGAGTTAAAAGCAATCCAAAAAAATGAGAATACTAATCTTAGAATAGCGAGTCAGCATACTGAATTACTTCTAATAATCAAATTCAACAAGAAAACATCAATCTAAAGATATATATACAAATCCCGGCTTCTTAGGTTACTAATTCTATTCGAATTGGGTAAGAAATAACATATAAATAAAGGCCTAAGATACGTCTTAAAGTTCATGAGCAATTCATATTACAAATTCTTATATCTACTATAGTCATACTGTTACTAAATCATTAGAGTAACTATTATCGAGATCCAACTAGTGATCCCTTAACCCAAGGGCAGAATCAGAAGAAAAAAAAATTAGAGGGATTTAGAAAAAATTTTAAAAATATTTTAGTTGAAATTTTTCATTGAGCCAAACTTTTGGAATAAAAAATAAGACAAATGATGAATAAAAATCAAGGATAGACTAAATTTTTGTATAAAAAAAATGATAGAAATAAGGAGTAAAGATTAGGTTAAATCAAAATTTTGAAATAAACTAATTTAAAAATGATCACAATTTTACATAGATAAAAAAATATTTTCAAAAAGTTGAGGGTGGTTATAACCCGACCTAACTCCCTTAGTATTCCCACCTTTGCTTTAGCCCCTATTTTGCAGGTATACCAAAAGAAGGATTAAAATAAATTACAAGAATACAAACTTTGTAAGCAAGACTTCTCAAAATCAAAACTCTCTATTACTATATTAAGTAACAATTACTCCAAAAATTTAAACAGTCAGAGGCCGAGCTAACGATGTAAATCTGTAAATACCACGTAATGGCTTGGTTTGTTAACCGACCATTCATTTGCCTTTTGCCAATCAATTGTTATGTCTCAGTGCTCATATTCCAGAATTTTCCAATAAAGTATGGCACCAAGAAATGAAATATATATATATATATATATATATAGACATGCATATATATACACACAAATGCAGCACGTCTGTTTTTGGACATGATGGCCAAGATGCATGCGCCATGCACGCCGACCCCAATTCATCATTTGAAGACACATAGCAATGGTGTTTAAGAAGTTATAATATTTCAAACTGGATTAATTAATTAAAAAATTGGTGCTAATCATGATGTTTCATTCTCATTCTAATTCCTTTTTATTGTCTTTTAATTTTAATTTGGAATTTTGGGTCTGTGAATCTGAGACATTTAATTATAATAATTTGTGAAAGAACAAATATTTGGTAATAATTGATTGGTCTTTGTTCATGATTAAGTAGAATTTACCAAACCCTTCATTGACATATTTGTCCCCATTTCCTGATTAAATGTCAAAGTTGTTATGATACTATCAAACTGTGAACTAATGCAAAAATGCTATTTTCTGATTGGTTGAGAAGATCAGGTGGAAAGAAAATAAAATTCAAATTAAAATTAAAAAAGAAAAATATAAAGTAAGAGAAAGATGAGTAATTGTTCAATGGTGTGTGAACTATTGATCCATCGGTTCAAAAGAAAATTACATAAACAGAAAATATAATGACATGCTTACATAACTTTCATCGATTTAAACCGTTGAAAACAATGGTTCAGAAAGCATTAAATATTTTGCAGAGAAAGAGAAGGAATAAAAGACATAGAAAAGGTTTTTATATGAATCATTGACTAAGTGAATAAATCAAATCAATCATAATTTGTTAATTAGAAAAAAATTATTTTTTTATTCCTTTAAAGTTAGGCAATTTATCCAAATTGTTGAATATGTGGTTGGACTGATTTATGAACCAGTTTCATACACGAATTTTTCAAGACATTTTTATATGTTCTCTTTATTTTTTAGGAGGTGAAAAGACAGAAAACAAAAAAAAAAGAAGATAAAAGAGATAAAAGGGAAGAGAAGGAAAAGGAACTTTGTTTTCCATTATTTGGTTTGGAAGAGAGTAGATTTATTTTAGAAAGCCTTTCTTTTCTCTTACTCCAAACATTACATAACCTCACAATGGTGTTTTGATAAATAACAAAAGAAGAAATGGAATGTTTAAATTTAAAATACTACTACTATGCTTAAACAATATTTTACCATATATTATCGTGAAATGTATGTAGAGGTCACGAGTTGAAATCATAAAAATAACTTCCCTCTCTTAAGAGTAAGTTTACGTATATTTAACTTTTTTTAAGCTTCGCAGAGTCAGGAGTCAAACACTCACCTCTTAGACAATATTTAGAGTAAAATGTCTTCAAGTTTATAGCACTCCTTTCAAATGTAAGAAATTTTGAATTAATTTAAATAATTCTCAAATTTTAACCAAAAAGAAAACGAGAAATTACATTTAATTTCTTATCAATTTCATAACCAATTCATTAAAATCCTAGAATATTGACTTTTAAATGGGCCGGCCCATGAGAATTTTATTTGCCTGTTTTATGGTAGTTACCTAGAAGGCTAGAACTCCCAACAAAGCCCAGTTTTGAGCTTGGCCCAATCCATTTACAACAGCTCTATCTACAATAGTAAAAAATTTGTCGAGCTCTGAACCTTCGTTTGTAAAGAACAAAGCTTGATTTCTCCCCCCATGAATCTCTTCAAGTTTCATCATCAACCTTCATCTTTCTGTATTTCCCAAATTCCACTTCCCCAGCTCCCTCTCTCTCCTCCTCGCTTTCTCTCTCTACCAATCTCTCCCGTTCCTCATGAACCCAAACCCTCTCTCACTTTCAATGCCGTCTCTTTTTCAACTCCTCCTTCAATTCTCCCAATTTCGCTTTCTAAACCTCAGCCTAAGTGCAAACATTTTAGGGTTTCAGAAACTGAAGCAGCTCCAGTTTGGAGCAGTGAGGAAGAAGAAATCATCGGAACGTCGACGGAGTTCGAGGACTTAGCGCCAGACGGAGTAGTTTTTCAGAAGACTTTGAGGTTGGTGGAGTGCTCGATGTTTGCCGCCGTTTCCGGATTAGCTTATTTCTTGAGCAATTCTCTTGCAATTGAGGTATGGTTTTGTATTGGGGATTTAATTGGTGTGTTCATTGACTGGTTGCTCAACATATTGTTCATTTGTTTTGTTTATCAATTGATTGGTTGATTTTTTATTCTGTTGGAGTTTTCTTTAAGTTAACGTTATGAGATGGCGTAGCTCTGATTGTCACCGTTGTTGCATTTATGTAGAACAATCTAATGTCGTCCACCATAATCATTCCAAGCCTTTATTATTATTTTTTAAAGCCGAAACAACATCTTTAATGTCTTGGAAAGGAGATATACAGAACCTAATTTCTTAATTAAGCACAGTGTAGTCTGATGGAATCACCTTTGTCGGCGCTCATGATAGGCAAGCTGGCTTTAGGGGCGCTTAAGACACTAGAAAAGGTGGAAGGTCCTACTTATTAGGCTGGTCACTGGTGCCTTGTTTAGAGCACCAAGTGTTGAGGCTAATGCCTCACCAAAGTTAAGGGTATATGAAATATTTTTCATTATTTGAACAAACAAGGTCCTTGACTTTTAACAACGGGAACTTTTGTCCAACATATTCTTTTAAAACAAATGAAAAAGAGCCCCCTTTGACTTTATTATTTTATAGGTCTAGTTATGGGAATCTTAAGAAGCTTTCAAGGCCAAGAAGATTATAAATAAATAAAAATATTAGTAAGTCACACAAAAACGAGATTGTGGGTTCTAGTTGCAAAGGATTATGTCTGATAATTTTTAATGATGATTTCTGGTGCCATTTCAGTTTGTTCTTGGCATGATTTTAGGTTGATGGAAGTGCTGGTAGTTTGCACGATGATTGTGATGATGTTGGGCACTACTCTTGGACGTTATTTTTATTTTTTGATATATTAGTACAATTCTGTTGAAAAGCACCAAAGAGTGGGGGACGCACCTACATAAACGTGTATTCACAAAACCCTCAAGCCCTCACTACATCAATTTCTTATCTTCCTAAAAATCTACAAAAAAAATTAGTAGACGTACAAAAGTGCTGTTGTATCCAAAAAAATAGAATCAATATTAACACCCCTTTTAAGGTCAGGCAAAGGCTTCTCTTTTCGTTCAAAAGTCCTATTCATTTCCTTCCATACACACAAAAAAAGGCATAGAAGTGCAATGTCCCATACCTCCATCTCCCTTTTATGTTTGCACCCTCCCCTCGAGCAGCTCCATTACCGAATGTGGCATCACCCATGACACCCCAAATAATGAAAAGAGCAAAACCATAAAGCCTTTGCCATAGAGTAATGTAAGAGAAGATGATTCATTGATTCCTCCTCCTTGCACATAATACACTAATTCATCATCCGAAAACCTATTTTCTTCAAGTTGTCCACCCTTGAGAATTTCCTCATAAGAAGCAACCCAAGCATAAAAAAAAAAAAGTCAATTTTAGTGGTGCCTTCGTTTTCCAAACACTTTGGACTGTGAAAGCCCCACACAGCCAAATAATACCGCATGATATGATCGAACCGAGAACTCCTTTCCACCTTTAACCCTCCATCTCACTGAATCTGGCTCACCCCACTTAGTAATCCAAACCTTAACCATTCCATCAACCTCACCACCCTGTCAACCTCCCAATCCTAAAAGTTTCTTCTGTAGCAAACCTCCATAACCATTTCCCCAACATGTCTTGATTAAACACCCTAGGTTACTTCACCTCCAACCCCCCATCCGGAGAGGCCTACAAATATTGTCCCAACTATTTAGACTTCACCTCCCTCATTCCACCCCACAAGAAATCCCTCTGCACTTGGAGAGCTTATTCTTTACTGAGACTAGATGGGACTAGATGGAAACAGGAGACATAAAGTAAGTTGGAAGGCTTGCTAAGGTTTCTTAATCAATGTTAGCTTCCCTCCTTTCGATAAGTATTGCCCCTTCCATCCTATCAATCGTTTTTGAAATCGCTCCAAAGGCAAACCCAAATATTTTGTCAAAAGTGATCTCACCTTATAACCCATGTTAACAAGCCAAGCATTCCATGTTCCATATCTCACCCATAGAAGCAACTCGCTTTTTCTTAGATACACCCTCAGACCTGACGTCGCTTCAAAACACAACATTCATCTCAAGTATCCAAACTGTCTCTCATCCGCCTTGTAAAGCCAATCGTATCATCCGCAAATAGGAGATAATTATCTAATCCTGGGCTTCCCTTCCTACCCTAAACGTAGTCATCATTCCTCCAAACACCGTTTTTTCAAGCATCCTCCCTTCTCACATCTGCATCCCTATTGAATTCCTCAACTTCCTCCTTGAGTTTTTCTGTAAAGTTGTTCCTCGTAGGCTTTAGCAATTCTATGAAAAAATCTTGTATTTCAGTCACCTAACTTCCACTGAAGAGCTCTGGAGTTTTGCCGCCAACTAATCTCTTCTGACATGAACAACCTACCCAATTCTCTCATCAATTCATCCTTCCTTAATTTATCCTCCTACCCTAAAGGTCTTTCTTGCTCTTTATTGTCCAACTCCCCAATGTCCTCCAATTTCTAGCCTTCCTCAAGTCTTCCAAAAACATTCTTGTTCCACTCTTTTAAGGTATTTTTGTTAAATTTTGTTTTATTTGATGTTCCATAAATTTTACATGGACGTGTGCTTTGATATGGGATTTTTTTTCTTCTTTTGATAACAAATTTTATGGTTGAAGATGGTTTACTCATATGTAAAGAAGACTAATGAATGCAAATTTCAGAAGGAGAAATCTGATACAAGTTATAGGCAATACGAGGACAATAGTTAGGGGCAGGATTATGTAACCAATCACAAGTAGTTGGGACTAAGGCTACATTGAGTTTTGTTGAACTAAACTAATTTTTAATACTATATGTGAAATGACATATGATTGTGAAGGATTGTTAAGATGCCAGGTAGGTTGTCATGGATGTCATTTTACATTAGTGGTTTCAATTGTCCGACGATTGTACTTTATAATGTTGTTGAAAGTATTTTTAAGCAAGAGGCTTCTCTTGGATTGGCAGTCCACTTGTGACTCTTTCTTTCTTCCTCTTTCTATATTTTTATTTATTTTTCTGCTTGGCAAGGTAGACTGTAATCTTTATCAGCCTGAAATCATCTTACATTGGTTGCAAGTTAATTTGGCCACTACCTGTTTATGCACTTACTTTTTCCATGAGCACCCATTTATGCACTTACATTTGTATTTCTTCCCTTCTTTCTTAATTCTGATCATTGTCATATTTATTATTTGCTTATAGTATACTTGGCATTCTTATTGAATTCATTAATGCCTGTTTTTGGCTGAGAATCTTTGTTAGCATTCCAGATTTTCATTTTTCTTTTCCCTTCTCTTGGTCAGCAACCAAATGGAACATTGAGTGATATTTTATTTAATAACATGAGATTGATGTACGAGTTTCTGAATACAGACGTCCATATGTTTTGCTTTACAGATGTTACAGTTACAATATGATATTTGATTTTGTACAGAATTACTTTGGCTGTTTCTTTGCACTGCCTATAGTAATCTCTTCAATGAGATGGGGTGTTGCCGGTGGTAGAAAAACTACGGTTTGTCACCATCCATTCCCTGCTATTCTAGAATGTTAATATTCTCAAAATTGTTTTGTATCTCTAAATACATTCTATTGGCAGGTGGCAACCACTATGCTTTTACTTGTCTTGTCTGGTCCTGTGAAAGCATTAACCTATCTGGTCAGCTTGCTTTGAATTCTCTGGCTTTTCTTATGATCTCTGGCCTCTTGTGCTTGCTTCTATGAATTAATCTGTGTTCTGCACTTCCAAATATTCCCTATTTCAGACAACTTAGATTTGAGTTTTGAAAACAATTCTGATAGACTAGGAGCATGCACACCTTCTGCATTGGTTTAGACTTAATATTAGAATTTGGTCTGCTCCTTACTTCCTGGAATATGCAAAACTTGTTACTTATTTTTGATTAGCCGTTGGCTAAAATGGGAAGTGGAATTAACTTTTGCTCATATTCAGAAGTATACCCAAGTCTGAAGCCATTACGAACTACACAAGGTTGATTTAAACTCTTTTCTTTCAATGTTGACACTAGAAATTTAAAACCATGAAGAAATGTACGGAATGTGGGTGACTTAAAAAGTCCGGAGAATTATATAATCATAGTGTGACCCTCTGAAGTCTGCTTATTTCTAGAGCTACACTTTGTGTTGATTTATATTAGTTCAATTCATCTGGTTGATGCTTCTTTTTGCCATGCCCAAAGTGTAAGGAGAATAGCTGATGATTTATTTGTTTTGGTGGTTGTCTTTGTCTTGCAGCTTATGCACGGTTTAGTTGGTTTCACCATGGGTTCTTTGTGGAGGTATGCCTGGTATATTATTGTTAGGTTGCATTGGTTATTTATTGTTGTCTCTATAGTCAAGCACAAACATTGCAGCAAAATCTTAGTCTTTTTAGTACTCTCCATTCCCACCTACTTTATCATCGAAGAACCCTTACTGTTTTTTTTCTTTTAAAAAAAAAAAGCCATTATCCACTACCTGCTCCTCCCAAAAGAGGGTGCTGGGAGGATGGGAGGGTAGACTGGGTACAAACCTAACCTTCAACATTATTAGGATAAAGTGGTTGCCCTCATATTCATAGCCAAGTTCTTATGTTTAACAACCTGAGGTTTTTATCACTACACCAAACAATGACTCCTTGTTTATTTATAAATGAGACAATTATTTATAATTGTTCTGAACTTTTTTTTGGTGGTAATTCTTCAATAATTTACAGAAATAATGAATGATACCAAACAATGCCACAATGAGCATGTCATTTTCCCTGATAAAATGCATTGATTTTGCTTTTCCATTCTATTATTTTTTAGCTTCTGAACCAAGTATATTTGAAACAATTTTTCTGAGCTGCTTTCAGTAGGCTTCGTTTGGTTAGGAAGAAACAAATACTAGAAAATGAAAGTACTAGAAAGTAAAAGAAAGTGTAAATAAAATTATTTTTTGTTACGTTCGTTTGGTTTCGGAGGAAAAATTGAGAAAGTTATAAGAAAATTAGATGATGATGTTTGAAAAAAGCATGAAAGTGAAAAGAAAATTTTTTGTTTGTCAAAAGTACCCATATCTATAATTACTAAATCATTCGGATACATCTTAAACGATTTCACGTGTGTTATTATATAATTATTTTCTTTACACAAAACTTTAATTGGAATACAATCAGTGCAATTGAAAATATATCAGACATGCACTCTTCTTGTGATTTCATTGGATAATAAAAAAGAAACTTAAAAAGTGTTCAAAAAGTTTAATATATAACTGTACAGGAAGTAAAATAATTTTAATCTTGTGTGTGAATATATATATATATATATGTATTAGAAATCTATTATATGAGATATGAGATCTAATATTAAAAAGGAGAGAGAGAAGATTTACAATATGATTGAACTTCTACTACTTTTGAATGGAGAAAGAGAAGTTGCGTAAATAAAAAAATTAAAAAAAAAAAGAGGATAAAGTTGGAATTCAAATTACAAACAATTATTTACACGGGAAAAAATAATTTTTCTTGTGCTTTTTTAAGAGAAACAAATAGCCACTTTTTCAAGAAAATCAAGCGATTATGTGTATCCGATATTTACGAAATTTTTTCTCTCTTTCTAACCCAACTCCAAACAAATTCAATTTTTTTCTCTTTCCATCAATTTCCACCTAACCAAACGGAGCCTTGGGGAATCATGTTATAGTAATATATAGCTTTGATAATTGCAGCAATTTATATGAAAGCTGTTGGACTACAGTTGAATATTCAATTGCTGAATGATTCATATTCATGCAATGACTGAATGGTGGTTTCTTTGGCATATTCACAGGTTGAGGGCAAATTGGGGTCTTTCAATTTTCTTGTGCTCAATTGTATTCTTTGCTCCTTTCTTCCACTTGTTTGAGACAATTATTTCTATTCGCCATGAATGAATTTCCGATGAGTGGCGTCTATTTGATTTGCAGGTTAGAGCTATGGGGGCCGTGGGGTATGTTTTAATATCATCATTCTTAATAAGAGAAAACATACTTGCTTTGGTAACTGATTATCCTTTCATCTCTGACCATACATTTATCTAATTGTCAGAATTTCACTTACAAAGTTCCTTTTTTTGCTTGTAGATAACCATAAACATTCATGCCTCTCTCACCTATATGTTAACTGCCCTAGGCATCAGTTCAATTCCATCAATGAATATGATATATGCCCTGTTTGGGACGCTGGTATAATTGATTACCTGCTCCTTTTTTTTTTTTTTTTCCTTTTCCTTTGTTCTGTATTTGCTGTGCGTGGGAAACTAAAATGGTTATTACTTCTTGTAACAGGTTTTGCTCAACTGTGGTTTCTTTGTGTTCTTGCTACATATTTTGTATGCTGTATTCTTTACCAGACTTGGGATGAAAGCTTCATTGACACTGCCAAGATGGCTGCAGAAGGCAATATAAAAGTTGTCTTTTCCGTTAGGATGATGCACACTGAGATCATTTGTTATTCGTACTAAACCATACTCAAAGAGACGAGAGGGGAGATTGTTTGTTCGTCTACATCTATCCCAAATGTGCCATCTATTGAATCATTGTAATTGATGTTCCATCTACTCTTTTGTAGTAGCAGTCCTTGAATATCGTATTAGGAATTGATATATGGTCGAAAGAAATTAAACTCGGGCTTCTTCTTATATCTATGAATTCCATTGGACCCAGAAATGATACATTGGAAGACTCAAAACAGCCAAGAGTCAACTACCATTCTAATCACATTCAGCATCTTGATCATCTCCATCACTTTGATTACCGAATTCAACTCGGTCAGCTGTCTCTTGAGAATGTTAAAAGGTGCACAACTTAAATCTTAGTTGATACCATGCTTATTTGAATATATATCAGATGTACAATACTCGATTCATTTTGGTCTTAAATGTATTGATCTATAATCTATAATCTATATAATATTAAATAATCTTAATTTTGAAGATGCCCTTTCAGATGGAAGATTATCTGTTCATATCTTTTTAATTAATTTCTTTATTACCTACTGCTGTAATAGCCTCTGGTAATGTGTGTATCAAGACGAACAAATTTAGGGTCCGACTCTTTCTGGATTATTAATGCATTTTGCTATTGTCATTACAATTAACATCCACTCTATATTGTAATCAGACTGTAATATGGTTGCCAATGAGTTCCTTATTTTTTATCCCTCAAGAGTTTAAATAATCTAGTCTTTGACCTTTCTTCAGTATAAATGTAACTAGAGATGGCAATTTACTCGAGAATTCAGCATATTCTGTTTTAATGGGAAGAGTTTGAAAAAATTATGTGAACTTCGTTAGGGTTTGGGACGAAGGCATTATATCTTGTCTTTTATGAATTCTTGTTTTATATAGTCATTGTTTATAATGTTATTTTTTAATCTCTGATTGTAAATTTAGATAAAGTTGATAAAATTATAAATTAGAAAAAAAAATATAATGTTATTTTAATTTTCTTATTTCTTGTTTTAATACATAAAATATCTTACATGAATATATTAATTAATTCTGACAAGGACCCGTTTCATCCCATCATGGAATTTAAAGGGATATTATCGTTTGAATGGTTGGGAAAGGATTCTGTAGCCTTCACTGGTCCAAGTCCCCACTGTGTGTTGTCATTCTTAATGTCGAGTCGTCGGAAGAGTGGATAGGAACGGGAGGATATGGATGATCTGCCAAAGTGCCTCTCATGAATTTTCCATCAATAAGAAAAGTTATAGGAGACTAGTAATGCCAAAACAGATATTTATACACTGTAAATAGTTATAAATTAATATTAAAATAAAAATTAACTCATGCATAAATAAAAACAAAATTTATATATTTTTGGTGCCACATTTGAGAGGCTGTTGAAGGGAAATCAAAAATAAAAGAAGAAGCAAATAAAGAAAACACAGAGTCGAAAACAGAATAATAAAATCAAAGGCCAAAAATCAACTCTCTTATTTTATTTTATAAACAATTGAAGCCATCCATCACTAGCCGTAATGTCCAGCCAACTCCACCAACAATAATAACTCTCCACTCTCTAATGGTAACAAACCTCAATTTCTCTCTCTCAATATGTAAAGCCCTCTCTTGACTCTTTCTATCCGCTACTTCTCACTGCTCACTCATTTTTCATGACTTATGGCTAACTAGGGATCATAACTTAACTAGTTTTCATTGAAACTTAGTATATCCCGTTTTTAATGGAACAAATTTTGAAAAAAATTATATTTATTTTGTTAGAATTTGTCATATCCCCCGTTTTGATTATATAAAGAATGAGTAACGATCTCATTTTTTAGTAATTCATTAAAAAATTAGACAATTTTTTTAGAGTTATATATCTGAAAAAAATATTATTATTTTAATTTTTACATGTATATTTCTTATTTTAATACGTATAATGTTTTGTTTGACATGTATTAATTAAAATAAATTTAATAAAATATGTAAATAAATAAAATTAAATAAATAAATTGTTACTCTGATGGGGACCTGCCTTGCCAATCATGAATTTGAAACGGAAGGAAAAAAAAATTTGCGAGACGGAATTAAAAAAAGAGTCCTCCCATCCCAAACTCGCCCCTTTGTCATCCCCTATGGCAAGCCAAAGCAAATTTTTTTTTTTAACTAAAAAATTAACTTTATTTCTTTATTTGTTCAAATTGTGGCAAAACACACACCATTGTCCCACCAGTCATTGTCACCACCGCTATCCTCGCCCAACCAGCACCACCGTCGCCACCACCACTAAAGTTTCAATATTATTTTTAAAGAATAATTTTAATAAATACATTGAAAATTTAATATTATTTTTGAGAAATAGTTAACAAACATATATACTTAAAGAGTCTCTTTTTTTAGCAAAGAGAAAAAATTATAAAAGATATTATTTTTACTTATTAAAGAATATTTTAAAAAAGCAAAAATTAAACAATTAGAATATTAGATACTTCAGGCTTCAGCATAAATATATATATATATATATATATATATTTATATATTTATATAAATGAAATAAGAACCAGAATAGCACCAGATCTCACGCATTTCTCATTAATATGAACATACGTTGGCGAGACCCGTTACAATATACAACAAAAGAAACATAAATAAAACACTTTTTGCACCTAAAATTAAAAAAAAATAAATAAATAATTACCAATAATAACATGCTTTCAACTAGATGAAATTTAAATTTGTTTGATCAATACTCTATTATCAGTTCAAACTTGTATTGAGTTTAATGTTTTAATCATTTTATTTTTAATTTCTAAATTATCGATTAAAATATCATGTCTTGGAATGCCAAGTGTCACTCGCAGCGTATGACTCTTTAGGATCTTGCGTGGGTGTCACCAGCCGCTTGCTTAACTCAAACGCAAGCATGGAATTGCAAAGATTCCACTACGGGTGACGAAAGTGGCCCTCTTGTTCTAGTTGCTCCTCCTTAAAGACAAAATGCTTTCAGTATAACCACTGGCACAAACAACTTCAACGTAATCCCGACATAACCATTCAGGAAATAGACTAATTTCAACAATTCTAAAGCTTCTTTTATTCAAATCATAGAGAGGTATGCTCACACGATCCCTTGATATCCTCTGTGGTGTTAGCAAGATCTCACCGGTGTGGATGGCACCGCTAGGATAAGGCCGACCTAACTCTGCCCAACCAGAAGGAAAAGCGATTCTCTCCTCAATCCACACCTGGTTTTTGTAGTCTTCCAATATCCATATCTCCATGCTGTTCCGCTTCAGAACATGTTCGTGACATATCAGACCCAACAATCCATTGATTTGAATCATATAAGGCGTGTTCGATTTTACCGGAAAATCATCGGAAGTGAATTCTTCAAATGGAATCGCGGCAGGAGGAAGCGGCAATACTCGAAATTTCTCCTCTTTCAAATCAAATGCCACAATTACTTTCTTACTCCAAAGCATCCAATGTATAGTACCATTAACACACAAACTTTCTTTGCACCATCCATGGAAGCAATCCTGCCCCTTAACGTCAAAAGGAAACACAGGATCGATCTTCCGCCATGAATTAGTGCTTAATGTGAAAATTTCGCACTCAGCTTGCATTTTTTCAGGACATCTAAGGTTACGAACTCGAATATTCAAAACTTTATATTCATTTGTGGACAAATCAAGCCCGAGATTATAACAAACATGTTGGACAGAGGGAGAGTAAACGATTGGGCCCGTGGAGGGAAGCTTAGCTATTTCTCGAGTGCTAGGGTTACAGATATAGATGGAAGGGTTGATACAACTGAAGCCAGTTCGGTGGACTAAGAATAGTCCGTTGAGATGTAGTGAAACGCAGGGATCGGAATTCGAATTGGGCAGGGTAAAGAGGTGGGTGGTGGCGCCACCGCAGTGGCTCGCCAACAGAAAATGTAGTTCTGATGAGTGTTTGTTGTAGGCGGAGACGAATAGGCCGAAGCCATCGAAGCGATCGGTTATCGAGCGAGAGAGGTGGAGATTGACAAACGAAGGATTGCGAAGAACAGAGCGGCAGAGTTTGGAGACGCACCTGAATCGGAGGAGTGACTTCACTGGTATTCTTGTGAGTATATCGAAGACGATGATTTCGTCCGGGATTGTTGTTACTGTTGTTCTCTTCTCCTTCTTCTTCTTCTTCTGCTCGCGGAATCCATTGGTGCCTTCGAGATCACTGTCATCTTCTATAGCTTTCATTGAAAGCAGTCGGTATAGAAGCCTCCACTGCCTTTTTTCTCTTCTCCCTCCTCCTTTCCCTCTAGAAATGACACCACTATATGATCCGTTTACAAGCTTTACATTTTAGGGTAATTAGTTATTTATAACGACTATCTGAGCCATGGTGACGTACTAACGGAAAAAAGTAGGAAAGGCCGTGAGGCGGTTCGCGGCGGGTCCCTCTCTTCCAAATCCAATCTTCTTTAAAGTGACTACCAACTCATGCATTAGATATTTTGCATGGGCTCAGTGTAATCACTAACGACTATGATTGAACCATGTCGGTAGCCTTCTGCGGCCTACATTGTCCCGAACGCCAATCACTTTATGATTCCCTTCTTTACACGTGTCTAATTCTTACACCACCAAATTTATCTGAGTGGTTGACATTAGCAGCTCTAACTTTGACGACACTTTAACACAAATTACGGCTCGTTTGGAGATAAGAGAACTACTAATTCTGAAGAATTAATTAAAAAATTAATTTAAATTTTTTATTTGAATATTTGTAAAAAAAAAATTATATAAAAGTAATTATTCATAGTCAGTTTCTCTTTTTATCTTCTATATTATTATATATATTAAATAATATGTAAATTATGAGTTCATGAATAATATTTTTAAAATGTCAAAATTATTAGAAAAATTTTTCTTTTTTTTTTTAACATATTCATAAATACATATAAGATTTATTATTTTTTTCATTAGAATCATTAAATGAGAATTTTGAATAATTTTTGATGGGATGTGAGACAAAGAATCTGACATTTATCTCTAAAGAGGATTTGGAGCGTGGCTATTAAGCAAAGCAACAATTGCCGTGATTTGCACACTTCCACCACCCGCATCTGTAGCTTTATTAAAACAGAATGGCATATTGTTTGATTACACTCTAAAGTAATTGAATACTTTAAGATCAAATGCCAAAGTAAAGAAAGCAATGAAGTATGAAGATATGACTTACAAGCAAAGAGAACTAGAGAAACAAACCAAAACCAAATCCATATAACAACAACTCAACAGTCAAAGAAATCAACAAACATATTTATCAAATTAAAAATATTTTTTTGAATAACAAAAAAAAAAAAAGACTTGTAGGTTCGAGTGGGAGATCGGCCCTTGTAAGGGGTTTATCCCTTGAATTTACAGGTTCAACTCTTTTCGTCAACAATTCTTAGGAGCTATCCCACCCTCTTACAAGGGCACAAAATGGTCGATCTGGGACTCTAAAGATTTAGTCTAATAGTCGGAATGCACAAACGGACCCATAATCTTAAGATACCTTGCATTATAAAACAAAAACAAAAACCTCAACACCACATCTACCAT
The DNA here is from genome assembly GCA_008638375.1 of Nyssa sinensis. Classification (NCBI taxonomy): domain Eukaryota; kingdom Viridiplantae; phylum Streptophyta; class Magnoliopsida; order Cornales; family Nyssaceae; genus Nyssa; species Nyssa sinensis. The sequence goes on from CM018042.1 coordinate 25,726,257, forward strand.
ATCAATCCTTCATTTGGAAACTTTATTCTCTTATCCTGATATCATAAGAGAATAATCAGGCTTAATTTAACATTATGCATATAATATTAAAACTAGGTACAATTGGATAATACTTTTTCATTTATTATTTTAGTTTGTTTATTTGGTATTAACTTTTTAAGTATTTTTGTTTATTTGGACTAAAAAATAAAAATTAAAGTTTTGTTTACACTAAAAATTATTGTTACTTTAATATATTTATAAATCACTCAATGTGCACATATATATATATATATATTTTTATATTTTCAGATCTAATTAATATTTTTATATATGATATTTGTACATCTAAATTTTATATATACAAGTGTGTATATATATATATAGATATATACATTTATACATGTATTTATCTAATTAACATCAATTTTATCTTTAAAGAATAATTTTACTAAGTCTCCTGAAAAGTTCAAATTAAAATCACTTTCAAAATACAGTTATCAAATATATTTTTATTTCTAAAAAAATGAATAATTTTTTGTGTCTCAAAATTTTTACTAAATTTTGTATTTCATATAATAAATATAACAATGGATAATTTTAGCTGAGACGATGTTAGATTGTGAGTTTCGGGGCTTACCACCCCAAGTTTTTGGATTCGATTCCTCTCACTAGCAACTCTTAAAATCATATACCGCAAGACGAAAATTTTATTTCGCAAGACTTGTTCAGACTGTAAAAATTTACTCTAATACGTGTAAGTTGACTCAGCATATAAAAAAAACAGTAAATAATAAGTAGAAGAATAAATATTGTGTCTAATGTACATGTTGATACATGCAATACATGGTCCAATGAAATTGTGAATTTTCGAGCGTCCCCACCGATGCTAGCGTTATTCACCTTTAGAGTTTGAAAGGCTTAAAACATACTTTAATAATGATACTTTTTAATTTAATTTTTTTTTAACTTCTTTCTCTAAATGGATCTACCGACAGATTCAAAACCCACAAAATGCTAATTAAGATAGCAATCACACAGAGTCAGAATCACAAACATCAAAGAAATCCAAGCCCACTTAGGAAAAGATGTACAGAACCTGTAATATATTGGCTCTGTTCCAAGAATATAAGAGGGGTGACCTCTTCCTTCATGAATAGAAAATAAAAATTTGACATAATATATGTTCATAAGGCCCATCATCTCACTAGAAAAAAAAAAAACCCACTTCTCTGTTGGTGCAACACGTCATCCAGAGCCCAAACCAAACTGTGATTGGGTATTGGATATATAAATTTTCTAGCTCAAACCGAACCCCCAAGGCCCAAGCTACTAAACAAATAGCCCACACCTCCCTTTCGACGCCGCAAGGAACATACACTCCCGAATAGCCCATAGCTCTGCAGTAAGGCTTGAACAGATTCCTATGTGGAACGTGACCAAATTATGACAGACCGGATGAAAAGCTGATAGAGGAGAATTATTAGCTCTCTGGCTATAATATAGGTTTGATAGGCTTCTGCAAGGGACCGTTGGAGGAGTTCTGAATATCTCGGTATCATGAAGATAACGTGGATATTATGAGTCCCATGTTGAATGTGTACCGGAAGCTTTTTTAGACATATAAATGAGAAGGGCATTGCCTAAAACTCCAAGATGGGGATATCATAGGAGGCAAATAGCCTAACAATTATTTTGCCCGCCCTTAACACCTTGGATTTTGCACTCCAAACAGGGAAGACACCACAGGAGTCAAATGGCCTAAGAATCATTTTGTCGTCTTAAACACTCAGATTTTATACTCCAACAAAAGAGGCATTACAGGGGAAAAAATACCTCCAACAAATGATAGAAGGCATAAAAGTCTACTATTGGGAAGAGAGAGAGAAATGAGGCATAATTTGTTGGAAAAGAGAGATCATATTTTTTAAATTCAAAATACATTAAAATATAAAAAGTAAATACTCATTTTGACTATCATTCTAGAATGCCTATGTAGTGATGGGAGTCATTGATATAGGCATAACACTACAGCACAAGTCAAATGAACATTTTACCAACTCAAATAGCTCCCTTCGTTGGATTTGCTCTTATATCACAAGTATCATTAGTGGATATCTATTTTCAACTATTTAAAAAAAAAAATTCCAAAAAATATAATACATAGTTACCCCAATTCACTCTTAAAGAATTCCAAATTGGATCTCACGATCCAAAATATTGATTATTTGCGATTTAAAAATCTAAATTATCAAAAGTCTCAAAAAATTATATAACAAAAAAATATATACATACATATATCGTTGAGATTTTTACTTTTAGAATGACTTGAATGTTGAAAATTTTTCGGTATGAATATTATTACGAATACAATAATAAATATAGTTTGTTTTAATAATGTTATTTGAAGAAGAGTATTTCTAACATACAATGTTCTACAACAAAAGATGATAACGTTCTACAACAAATGATGATCTACATTTCTGTTTCACGTATTATAACAATCTACATTTCTAATATGGAGTTACTCTCCATTACAAACTTAATCACTCATTCTGAATTTTAAAATACTTTCAAAATAGTAATATAATTAAAAGAAATTATCATTTCAAATCATATACATATAATAATGTGAAGTAACGAATACACTGAATAACTTTTCCCCCTTTACTAATCATTCCTCCTCAAAGCCAAGATGCTTTCTATATAATCACCAGTACATGTAATTTCAACATCATCAACAGCAGATAACAATTCAGGAAATAAAGTAATTTCAACAATTCTAAAACTTCCATTCTTCATATCGTAAAAGGGTATGAACACCCCATCCCTTGATATCCTCTGTGGTGTTAGCAAGATCTCACCTGTATGGATGGTGCCCCGAGGAAAAGCGCAAGAAGAAGGGAAAATAATACTCTCTGCAATCCATACTCGGTTTTCATAGTCCTCCAATACCCACATCTCCATCATGTTTGGACATATCACAGCCAGTAATCCATTGATTTGAATCATATAAAGCTTTCCAGATGGTATGGTTGCATGAGGGAGAGGCATTATGCGAAAGCTCTCCTCCCGTAAATCGAATGCCGCAATGAAATTTTCACTCTGGATCAGCCAATGTATAGCACCATTAACGCAAACACTATATTTGGAGCCGAACAACCAATCCCTCCCCTTTATATCAAAAGGAAACACAGGGTCGATCTTCCTCCATGACTCCGTGCCCAAAGTGAAGATTTGGCACTCCGCTTTAGCTTTTCTCTCGGAAGATCTAGGTTTAACAACTCGAATATTCAAAACTTTATATTCATTTGTGGACGGATCGAACCCGAGGTTGTAACAGACATGAATTTGGATAGAGCGAGAGAAGAGAATCGAGTCGATGGCGGGAAGCCTAGCAAATTCTCTGGTGCTAGGGTTGCAGATGTAGGCAAAAGTGTTGGTGCAAGTGAATCCATTTGGGTGAATCAAGAATAGTCCGTTGAGGTGTAGGGAGACGCAGGAGTCGGAGGGTGAATTGGACAGTGTGAAGAGGTGAGCGGTGGCGCTGCCAAGACGGCTGGCCGAGAGAAAATGGCGCTTGGACGAGTGTTTGTTGTAGGCGGAGATGAATAGGCCGAACCGATCGGGACGATGGAGAGAGCGAGTGAGGTGTTGATTGACGAAAGAAGAATCGCGCATTAGAGAGCACCAGAGTTTAGAAACGCACCTGAACTGGAGGAGTGACTTCACCGGAAGTCTTGTGAATATTTCGAAGAATATGATTTCGCCGGGGATTGTTTTTGTGCCCTTCTCCTCCTCCTCCTCCTCTTCCGATGTGGTTGGCCTTTTCAGATCATTTCCGTCTCCTAGAATTTCCATTGCAAATCTGTAGAAAGTAGAAAGCCTCCAATTGCCTTTTTTCTCTCCGGAAATGAGATTCAGAGACGAACGACTTTGTTTGACACATTAAGAAAGAGATAGTGGCATGGTAGGGTAGATTCTGTGGAGAGAGAAAATTGAATTTAAGCCAATTATTCGATAAGTGAACATATACTTTGCTTGAATAGAATCTCGTGTCATTTAAATTGTCACTTCATTATGTATACATTAAAAAGTAAATGTAAAAACATTGTAAGAACTCCCATGAAAAAATACCCCCCACAAAATATTGGATCGGATTTTAATTTTAAAAAACTCTTTTAAGCAAATTAATGAGCCAAAAATATATTAGTGAGTGAAGATGTATAACTGTGAAATAACTATACATATAAAGAGAGAATAATCTGCCCAGAGATAAGGTGTGACAAGAAAAATTATGTCTACATACAGTCACTTGGCAATATAAAAAACAATTTATAATAATTTAAAAAAAAAAAAATTTATGTCTACATTCAATCACTTGGATAGTGTTTTTAGATTCGTTTTCTTTCTTATTTATTTTCGTGTCTCACCCGACGATCCTGATTAAATGATTATATTCCCAACATTAAATTCTATCCAATTGGAATCAATTACATAAATAACTATTTTATCATCATTATATCATCTCAATTAAACTATACAGCATTACATTTTTTTTTATTATCTCAACCCAAGTTAATTTCTTTTTTTTTTCTCTCTAATTTTACTCTCAATATAGAGTATGTTAATTTTTATTTCCTTTTTTTTTTTTTTTGGGCTAATGAAGGTTAGTACACTCCTCATTCCACTGATAATCCACATCTCAATCACAGATAAACATTCATTAACTTGAATCAAATTAGTGTTCCTGGAACTTCTGTTTTTGATAAATGAAATTAAGATATGCTAAATAAACAGTATAAATTGCATGCTCCGGCATTCATAAGAGCATATGAATGAGATAAGTCCAAGGAAAGCACACTTTGATCTCATACATTTTTCATTAATATGGACACAATTTAGCATACATTTTACAACAAAAGGAACATGATTAAAACACTGTTTGGCAGTATAAAATTGAAAAAATGGTAACTAACACTAATAACATGCTTTTTAACTAGATCAACCTTGACTCAGTCCATGAACTAATTCCCTGTAAAACCTTCCCAAATTACTAATTGTGGAACTCAAGAACTAGAGTAAAAATATATTCAGTCATTCCTCCTCAATGATAATATGTTTCCAATATAACTGCTTCCACACACGTGTGAGTAAACAAGCCATTACACGTGGCGTGGCATACGAGCCGTCTAGCCCTACCCAAATGTTTACACCACCTACCTATGATAGCCAATGTTTGCCAAATTCCATAGCTCATACACCACCACTCGAACATGATTAAGATAATAAATTTCTGACTAATAAATTTTGGAGGAAGTGACATCCCAAATGACCTGATGTAATATGAAAGACATATAATGAATTAGAACAGTGTGTAATGGAGCTGGACCTTGTGCACTGTATCTGGTTTAAAACTTTGCAATTAATGTTTAGCCAGAAGAACTTGTAGCAGAGAGTGACTGCAGTGCTGCTGTATTGTTCCCGACTTGCCCCACCTGGAAGTAAAAATCAGAAAAGAATGCATAAATTTTGTGGAGGTGGCAAGAGAATAATGTAATGCCAAGTTGTGTTCGGCATTGCGAAATTGGGTGGAATTGGAAAGCAAGTTAGTTTAGATTTTGAGCTACCTTGCCTCTAATTCTAAGGCCCAATTCTGTAGTGTCAAACACAGCAAGGAACTAAGAAGGAGATGTGCACTAATATGCAACACAGAGGCATGGAAGGAAGCTTTACTGGAAAACCATATTATATACATCAGAGAAGAGAATTTTTCAAAACATTATCTCCATTCTCTCTCTATGAAGCTGACAGTATATGACTAACATTTCCCTGGAATTTAATTTTTAGGGTTTTTCAGCCAAATGTCCACAAATATATTGTTAATTAGGATGGGGTCCAAGCCCATTCTATTTAACCCCAAAAGTAGCTCAATATTTTTGTCTAAAATATCCCTTACGGTATAACACCACGATCTCCATAACTACCTCCCTTAAATTAAGATAGTGGTTCAAGAAAACTTTTTCAAATTTTAAAATTCAATAATTTATAAATTATGTCTGTTTTTAATAAAATTTATATATTTTGGCTCTAAAAATCGAGATCTATATCCATATTGCATATGAAAATTCAAAAAAAATTGCTACAAATCAGTGAAATTTAACTGTTTTGCTGGAAACAATGAAATTTAATTGTTTCAAGCCTTGACACAAAATAAAAAGGTGATCGAGAGAGAATGGTTAGAGAATAGAAATCCAGAGACACCATAAAGTTTCATTATGCTAACCTAATAAACTAGACACAAAAAAAAATTATAGAAATAAATATTTCACTGATTCTGAAAACAGTGAAATTTGACTGTTTTGAGAAAAATAGTATTTTGATTAACACAATATCCAACATCCTCAACAACCACCTATAACACAACTACATGTTCAATACCCACCTTCCCACTATCCAATACCCAACATCGTCATCAACACATTGCCAAGAAGCACACAATTCATCTCCATTGGGTTTCTTTCAATCAAAACATATTGGTTCATCGCAACAACAGAATTTTAGAATACCAACAGCCTTCTTCTTTCGAAAGAATAATTAGCCATGGTGAAACATCAATTTGTTGCTTCTCTCTCTCGACTGCGAAGATGAAAACCTCCATCTTTGTGTTACATTCCATTCCACACCACCACTAGTTCTCTCTAGAATCAAGTTTCCAAAAATTGATTGATGGGTGATGTAATATGCTACTACTTTTTTTTTCTTGTGATAGGTTTAAAGGGATTTGAGGGGGAGTTGGGGATGAGATTTCTGGGGCACCAATTGATGGGGAAAGAAAGATGTTTGAATGAGAGGGCATGTTTGACTACGATGGTTTTTGAGATATTGACTTGATCGTGTTCATTGATTCGATTGTTTTTGTGGACGATGACAAACTCTCTGCCATTTCTTTTTTGATTGATGACCAAAAAAATGGAGAATAATTAGATATTGAGCAGCACTGATTCGATGGTTGTGAGCAGCGCTGGGAGGGAGGGATCGGCGACGATCAATGGTAGCAGTGGCTGACTGATTTGAGAGAATGCGGATCAAGGTTTTGAAGGGAGAGAATGGGAATGAAGACGGGAGTAGGTCGTGGGTATATTTGTCATTTATAAACATCATCAAAGGGGGACCTCAGTTAAAAACTATAACATACCGTGTAGACTTGTAATGCAAAAGAGATTGAGTGGACTCACACTCCAAATAAGTCTATCAAGGGGACTTATCACTAATTTTCCTTAATTTTTAACCTGACCATGAGCATTTTTCAGTTCTTTCAAAGTTGTCACCAAATTGAGATTACGATTCCAATTGGACCACTAAACAATAGAATTGGTGCAGCCCAATTCCAACCCCCCACCCTTGCCCAATTCCGAGGAAATCTCAATGTGCTTGTCAAGGACCAAACATATTTACGAAGAGCCTAAATTTAATAGAAAACACAGAGGTAAACCTCAATATACGGTACATTAAACTGAAAGGACATACCTGGTATCAAATCTCACGCTTCTTTTCTTGTTATCCTGACATTTAACAAGAGATTTCAGAAATCAATTATTTACATTTGGAAAACAATAACAAGACAACTCTATAAGTGTCAACTGTAGGCGAATCGAGGGGGCTTGGCTGGTACCATGGTCTAAGCCCCAGTCTCTAAAAGAGTTTTCCTCTAGTGAACGGTCTTTCTGCTCAACAGCATATAACCCAATTTGACATAACTGGCTTAATAGAAAAGAAAGATTTGGACAGACTACTAAATACTCAAACAAAGACTCAAAACAAGCAGAGATGCTAGAAAACAGCTTTAAAATTGGACAACCCGAACCAAAACCAGCTAATAATATATCAAACTATTATAAGCATGAGCATATAATAAAAAACTATATCAATCACAATTTTCTTTTTTCTATTGATTTATATATATATATATATATATATATATATATATCAAGGTTGTTAAAATCGGGATCTTATATTGGATCGTTTTAGGGGTTCATAGGATCGGATCGAGGATTGTAAAATCCTACAAAATTCTTAAAATAATGGCCAAGTATATATATAAAAATAAAGAGTTATTAAAAATCAATAATAAACAAGCCTAAAATAAATAAATAATGTATAATATTATGACATCATATAGAAGAATATGCATCTACAATTTTTAATTTGTATTTGCTTATAAAATGTAAGTTTTAAAATTCCAAAATAATACAAATTAACATTTTAAAGAAATGAATGAAAAAAATTCTCTAATATAAAAAGCTAAATGTAGTGATTAAAATTTAGTGTTAAATCATTAAATAGTCACCTATTTGGGTGATTTTTTTGTCCAAAAAGTGAAAATGATCCTACTAATGATCCTATACGATCCTATCTGATCCTAGTACGATCCTGCTATATGTGTGATTTTTATACGATCAAGATCAATTTAGTTATATTGGATCGTAAGATCGTACGATCTGGATCGCAATTTTGATAACTACGATATATATATATATATATACATACATACACATAAATGTATCTGTAATCATACTTATAAGTATAAATGTATACAAAATGTTTATATAATTGAATAACCCAGGTGTGATCCTAAACATCAGATCATTGGCAACATGAGATGTTAGAGAACTGTCTGAACCCAGATCAAATAGTCAGGCATAGTCTGTCGAGCAGGACATGTGTACGTGTGCAGACACACACAAGCCAAATGCTACATAAGTAGTGATTGCCATATTTTCATAGGTAAAGTGCGAAAAATTATATTCAAATTCTGTGGATCAACACAACATTTCTCAAATGAAACAGTAGAACACTCCAGTGCACACATAAGCCTACAAAGCTTGCCATAATGTCATTGGTGAAGTACAAACAATTTATTCAAATTTTGCTCGGGTAAAACATTACAATTCTCACCTAAAACAGTAGATTCCCAGGGCCGTTGTTATTTCATGAACGACTGATGTGGCGAATTGCAGATAAAGTCCCACTAAGTTCAGAAAAAGAGAATTGCCAGCCACAAAACATGACAAAGAACATCAAGCATACGGTGAGAATACATTCTAGCTTAGAAAAAAGACAATTTTGAAAACAAAAGTAAAAATTTACAAAACATAAAGCACTAGACAAAGAAATCGAAGATAGTCGCAGCCGACTAATAGAAAAGACAAGGGAACAATAAGTAATTGCAAGGTTTCATATTCCACTTTTTTTTCTTTGGTTCCAATGGCTACGGACGACACAATAGGAGGTAGCCTTCCCCCTCACCCACCCAAAAAAAGAAAAAGAAAGCTGAGTCTTGATCCCAGGTCTGTAGTGCACGTGTGTAACAACCGAGATGTTTTACCAGATAAGCTAGTTGAAACCTTCACAAGGTTTAATATTCAGCATACTTCCCATTTTCCACCCAAAAAAATGAAAATGAAAAATTTATAGGAATGAGCTGAGTTACCAGGAACAGGAATCTGGAGGTTAAAGAAAAAGGATATTCTAGAAACTGGCGATATACATTAAAACAAGGCAAAAGGTACCACACCTGTGTAGATACAGTAACCAAGAAGAACCCATCTCTCATCAACTAAAGGTATTCTGCCACAAAAGTAAAGATTTTCATGAATGGAGAAAGTATCATTCCTATCGGAATAGATGTAATAACTTGCCAAAGATTTTCTGTATTCTCCCTATTCTCTACTGGAATGGATGGAACCCTTTGGCATTCATTAAGCTATGACACATAAATCAAATTACCACATACCCATCATTCAGTCTGGCAGTGAGAGCATTTGCAATGGCCAAAGGGAGATATAACAGAGACTGCAGAAGTACCACAGAAATTCATAAGAAAATTATTGATAAAATTTGTGTAAATCTCTTTAATCAAACACCTTAAAAGTAAATGTAAGTGAAACTTGAATCTTATTCTTATTGCCGATATATTGAACAGTTTAATGGAATAAAGAGATTTAAAACATTTATTGAATTCCCACGAGAAAGGAGCTTGCAGCAAAAAATGTATGTATTCTCTTTTTAACACAATTATACACTTGTCTAAAATGAAGTGTTGTGACTTTCTTTTTCTAACATATTTATCCTATGTGATCAATTCCTTGCTAATTTTGGGTGCCATGTTTCAAAAAACCATCTGGTCATAGAAGCCCTATGTGGAAGCAAATTCTCAGGGTGTGTGGCATAAAACATTAAAATCACTATGATATACCCACCGAACTAACAGAATGGGATACTTCTTTTTGCACGGAAAGAAATGAGGCTTATTAATGAGACAACGTATTGCAAAATGTAGATCTGACAAATATTGACCAAGATTCACCATAAATAAACAAGTTCATTTCATATCATCTAGTAAACAAAATGGATTTGGGTCAAAAAATTCAGGCTGTACAGATTAGGCAACCGAAGCTGATCAATGCAAAACCAATTCAACTATTACACTAACCTTTTAATGTGTTTCACAAAAATGTTCTCTCTAAAAAATATATGCTATAAAAAAAAAAATTAAATGCTATACAAACTAATGTGACAAGGCCACTCTTGAAATTTTTTAAACGATGATGGCAGTCAGTACACTTACAAGGACAATAATTGCCGTGTTAGTTTGTACGAGTTTTTATCAGAACTTTTATCTATTTGGTTAATCAGATACCTACTTCTGAGGGTTTCCAAGTATACCAGTGACACTTCCTGTGGTCCCAAAAATATTCACTATTAGGTTGGGGGCGATATCTACATACCAAAGTGACATAAGTCGGTAGGGGAGAACAAAAATGAATTTAGAATAAATTTGGGAGCACCTGTGGCTTCAGCATTATTTGATCGAAGAATGAAACATACCATGCACATACTAGTTTTTAAGCCCTTGGGTTCATCACACAAGTGAGCCAGAATCATCCTTCCCTGCCAAAATACGCTTTCCTTTAGTAACATCATCTTAATAAGTTTACAATATGTGAGAATAAAGACCTGTCAGAATTTCCAAATTTTGCACTATAACATATATGAATGAAAAGAACATGAACCTTAACAATTAAGAATAATTAACAATAATACACATTTCGGGAGAAAAATATAATTGATCACAAAAGCTTTGATTAGCACAGAAAGCAAGATGGTTTGCATAGCTATAGTAACTAAGGTAAATGCATTCACTATAAGCAACATTTGTGACAGCACAGTTGACAATGGAAAAATGAGGCTCTACTAGGCATTCAAGCAGTTAAATCCAATAAGCACCCCAAGATATTTATATCTCGGAATGCTAAGATATGTACTTAAAAACTGTTTACATGTTTAATACACATTTCAGGAGGAAAATATAATTGATCAAAAAATCTTTGATTATCACTGAAAGCAAAATGGTTTGCATGGGTATGCTAACTAAGGAAAATGCATTCACTATAAGCAACATTTGCGACAGCACCGATGACACTCAGAAAAATGAGGCTTTACTAGGCATTCAAGCAGTTAAATCCAATAAGCACCCAAGGTAATTATATCTCAGAATGCTAAGATATATACTTAAAACTGTTTACATGTGTCCTATTAGACAAATGATGGCTTTAAGATGAAAGTCGTAGTAGATGAAGAAAGTGTCTGAGTGGATGAAGACAGACTTAATTATGCTTAAAACTGTCCAATCTTTTGCTACAGTTGCTGAGGATATGAAGTATCAAATTCTCCAGCTGTTGGAATTTAAAGAGGGCAGGTTGCCATTGAAGTGTCTACAGGTGCCTTTGATTTCTTCAAATCTATCTTTTTTTTATTGCAAGGGTTTGTGGATTGCATAACATCCCAAATTCAGTCGTGAACAAGATGGCTTTCTGCTGCAGGATGATTACAATTAACCAGGTCGGTCCATCGTAGTATTCAAGCTTATTGATGTAATTGTTCGTTCTTCCTAGAGACATTGAGAGTGTCGGTCCTTTAATGACAGTGATTAAAGACATTGCGAGCATTCCTAGTGCTTTCTTATGGTCGGAGGTGGCTGTGAAAAAAGGAGGAGGTAAAGGTAGCTTGGGCCAGTATGTGAAACCCAACTCGAGAAGGGGAGTTAGGGTTTAAGACAAATTGAATATTGCCTCAATCATGATTCATGAGGCATATTCAAGTATTGTTACTTGCAAGAGATTTGTTTGGGTAGAGTGGAATTTTAAATGCTGGATCAAGGAATGAAGTTTTTTGGAGATTCCAATCCCCAATGATTGTGCCTGGTCATGGAGGAAAGTTCTCAAATTACGTGGGCAAGCTTGCTGTCTCATGAGGCATGAAATTGGTATTGTTGAGAAAACGCTGCCTTGGTTTGATGGCACCTTGTTGGTCCTTTAATTGATAGGTATCAGGATTGAGAAAAACCATGATGCAGGCTTGGCAGATATGGTCATCTTAATACTATTATCACTTAGTCTCATTGTGAGCGGCTTGCCTCCAATTCTATTGAGCTAATTGAACTCAAAGAAATGACTAATCACTTGTATAACCCTCAGCCAAATTGAGAGGATAGCACCGTCTGGCTAACTTCTTGAGGGATTTTACTGTAAAAACTACTTGGAATGCGCTTAGAGGGACAGTAACTCCAGTTCAATGGGCCATATATTGTGGTTTCAAAGATCAATACTGCCAGCATAATTTGTGGTTTGGTTGGCAGTTGAACACAGGCTGACTACTCAAAGAGAAACACGTTGTAGGGGGTAGTATTCTTTGTCGACCTTCATGTGTGTCCGTACAAGGCTAGTAGAATCACATGATTATCTATTTTTCAAATGTAGATGTACAAGTAACCATGGCATAACGATAAGGTTGCTCCATCGTGACCAAGAGATCACAGTTTCGAGTCACAAAAATAACATCTCCGCTTGCTAAGATAAGACTACATACATCTAACCCTTCTCAAACCTCACAGTGGCAGGAGCCTCGTGCACTAGGACTGCCCTAGATTTACAACGTACCTATGGACCCAAGTTCTAACCACAAAATGGTTTACATTCTTATTATGGTCCTGGGATCAAATTATCAATTGATTGTGTCTGAAATGTAGAGGTAACTCTTTTCCAAGCATGGTTCACAAAAATGGTTGCTGCCCTTGTGCACCATATTTGGATGGAGAAGAATTGGCAAAACTTTGAGAATGACTGTTGAGATAAAGTCGCTCTAGTGTTTTATATACAAGGGATATATGTAACAGGTTTTTAAGGCTTTGTAATGCCAAGGACGGTTCATTAGCCCGAGATATGTGCTAAAGCTGGAATTTTGGCAGTGAGTGGCAAAAATATAATATTAGTATTGGCTTGAGTGGTGGCTGCCCTTAAGAATGGTCTAGTTTTTTTTTTTTTTTTAAACCGTGGGTGTCCAGTCCCTACCGCTTAGTTTGCTAGGTCGACTAACTAGTCCCACGAGGCCCTAAAGTTAACGACCACGTAAACCTCCAATGGCCCCTTGGGGGTGACTCGAACTCGGGACTTGGGATCTTATCCGCAAGTCCTTACTACTCGGCCAACCCCTTGGGGTTCTTAAGGAATAGTATAGTTATGCTTTTAAAATACATGTATTTGGAGTTGTCGTTCCTGTTGGATTTTTGGGCTCTTTGTAGAGCGTCTATTGTAATTTTTTTAATAAATTCTGATTCTCACCGAGAACAAGAAAAATAAATTATGAAAAATAGGTCCCATGTAGGATGCATGCTCAACAAAAGACTATGCCTTGGCCAAATACAATTAAACCTATATTAATTATATTCAATAAAATATTTTAAAAACCAACTTTGTTTCATGATGAATATTAATAATTTTATTATCTAATAATAAATAATTTTTGAAGAAATTACTTTAAAGCACTAATTATTAAAATAGAAAAACATGTATGCATATCTATATATACTATATAAAAATTCTTAGTAATATTAAGGTTTTAGTACCAAAAAAAAGAAGATTAGGATAGCTTAAATTAGATATAGTACATATTTCTATTATAAAGTAAAGAAAAGAAAAAGTTCATCCTTGCAAATATATATATATGCATGTCCTATTTTTATGTTGAAAATCGAATTCTTGTGATGAGTTTTTTATTTGGAAGCAAAAATCATTAAATAAAAAACTTACCTAAGTAAAAAAATTTAGGTCTTCAAAGATTATTAACTATTGGAAGGTTGACTATATAGTAGACATAATATTAATAGCATTCGCAGCTTTCCTTGGAAAAACAAGTATCATAAGTGCAGCATACAATTTTTTTTAAGGAACAGCCACATAGCTTGGAATCTTTTGTGCATATCTAAAGTGGATAAAAATTGACTCATTTGTTACTATCCAAACTAGTGTTGGATGTGAGCGAACAACATGTGGACACATGTCATCAAAAGTGTCCAACAGATATTCATTAATTCAGACAAGTGCCCTAAATATCTTAATGAAATGTACTTCTGTTACGAATTAACGGACTTGTTTGCCTCCAACCACACGTCGATACACAATTTAGAGAAATTTAATTATCATGTAACTAACCTGTTTGTGTTTATTCAATTGATCTTATTGTACTATACTTTTCACCATTCTGCAGCTTCCAGATGGTGCAAAACCTTGACCAAGAAAGTTTTACAATGATACTAACATGGAAGGTTTCCAGAACTACATAATGCACCAACGGAAAGCATTTAGCAAGGAACATTATCTTCACCCCAATAATGCATCCTCTTCATGGACCTATACAGCAGATTTCATCTCAAAAGGTGCCCATCGTAGGCTTCGTAGCTATGAAAGGTAGAGAAATAACAATGTAGTGACACCATAATCAAATTAGACCCAAACACCCTAAATTCCTATGCTCTAAATAGCTAAACCCTTAAATAACCAGGGTGGTTTACTCAAAGGAGCAACGGTCAAATATTGGTTTCATGGGTCCATGGTAAACGTCCAGTGACAACACATACGGATAAAAACCTGCTTGCATTTACAACACTTTGCTCTATGTCAGTAAAGTTTTAATCTTCAAAAATAGATAAATAAAAACAGCAATAGGGATCAACCGTTTAGATTAATAGAGCTATCAAGTTCAAAAGATAGGGTCACACAGCTTACCACAAGGAACCCAAATGCAAGCCCGGTTCCCACTATAACCAAATGTGGATAGTTCCCAATTATATCATTTGGAGACAAATAGTCCCTGCACAAGAAACAAAATACTTTCTGAAGACAAATGTGATCCTCAAAAGCTAAACAGGTGAAAAAGCAAATAGTGAAGACAGTTGTATACCACACCAGGACTGCTCCCAAGAGCACAGCAAACGGGTAAAGCTGATGAGAGACAATAACAAGAAATCTTTAAGCAACTTGGGAAGTAAGAATCGAAGTACTCAATAGGGAACACATTTACCATTGCCAATGCCAGAAGCATGCTCCCTTTCCTTGCCTGAACAACCCTATAAACGTTATACACACTGCACAAGTGCACAACACCAAGAAAAGTAAGTTCAAGCTGAATTTTACAGAAAAGAAGGTCGTCATGAATGTGAGCTCTGGTATGAGCTAACAACCTTCAAATATTCAGACCAAAAATAACCACACTATTGTGTAAGATTATCCTTGGTTGCAGCAATTATATCTAGCCTGTCATGCTAAATATTTTGGCACAGCAATAAATATAAGTATTCAAGTCCACGTCCAACAAACACAACAAAAACAACATTGGTGGTGGCAATGAAGATGAAGATGATGACAATCACAATGATGATGTGATTCTCCCATATGCCAACAATGTGGGATCAGCAACTGAAACGCAGTTCTGTACCTTCAGTCTAAGTCGAATGGAATGAATAACCCATTCACGTGATCATGTGAAACATTACTCAATCTACCAGAGACTACACACGTATAGACAAAGGCATAATAACTGGAAAAAAGTGTCAATGTAAATCATTACAGGAACAGATGGGTAAGTAACTTCAGCTATTAAGACTATGAAAAACCACTTACTTGAATGACACGGTTGGTATAACAGCAAAAGCTATCATTAAAAATAACACAGCCTTGTATGTTGGGATTTCTGTAGTCAAAAATAAAAATGAAACTGAGTCAAATGTCAATATATACGTTATAAAGAAAACAATAATAATAGAGGCCTTCCTTTAAAAAAGACCGACCAATGCAAGTGGAAAGATGCTGGGGGATTAAGAGAGAGGGGTACGTTATAAGAATGCACCATGACTTTATGGAAAAATTGACCCAAAAGATAGCAATATATCATAGATAAAATTAGGGGTGCACGTGGGTCGGGTTGGGTTGGGTTAGGAAAAAACCAGAACCAACCCGTCCTTTAACGGTTCTAAAAATTAAGAACCAAACCGAACTGAAGTGATAATAGAACCGACCCGACCCAACCCAAAAATATTTGGGTTGGGTTGGGTCGGTTCCGATTCTACCCGAAATGTTAAATTTCTTTTATGTGCCAACAAATGCTAAATCTACTATTTGTTTCTCTTTACTTGGATATATTTATATAATGCATTTTCATTATATATATGTGTGTGTGTGTGCCTGATGTGTGTGTATATTAAAGATTAGCTCCTGATGTATGTTTATAAATATATATATATATATAATGCACCTAATGTATATCTAGTAGGCAATAGCCATGATCTGAATTGGGCCCAACTTGGTTCTACTCTCACGAGAGGACAGTGCATGAATGTCATATTTTTCATGCAATTAACATCAAATGTGAATAGATCTATACATATAACCTTGTATGAAATATAACTATCTAATGTTGATCTTACCACGATAAAGTTCCACCAAGTTTTAGATACGTACTTATTTTTAGCTAGTCATCTGTAAGCAGTACGCTCTTGTCATATATATATATATATATATATATATAATTTTTTGTTAAAAATATATTTTATTAAGAGTTCAGTTCTTGGGTTGGGTCGGTTTACCCGGACTTTGAACCGGAACCAATCCAAATAAATCGGTTCTAGAACCAACCCAACCCGAATTTTCCTTAAAACCGTCCCAACCCAACCCATTCGGTTCGGTTCGGTTCTACAGTTCTCAGTTTTTATGTGCACCCCTAAATAAAATAACAAGAAAATTTAGTATAGCTTCTTCCATGAGCTGCAAATACAAAGGGGATAAAGACACCTTGGTTCAACCCTTTTTATGGAAAAATGTAGTCAAACTTAAAAAGTAAAGTTATGGCAACTCAATTGTAACTGGTTTGACAACCAGATATCTCAAGTCGTAAAGTAGCCCCTAATAAGAAGGACTATATGCAGTGTATAGAAAACAAAAACTTGAGTATGCCATGAAAACCAACTGAGAATGAACAAGGGAAAAGCTCAAATCTTGGTCAAATGTCTGAGTCAAAACGGTAGCACTACCCTGGTAGTGAAATCATAGACTCATTATTCAAAGATAGTATAAGGAAATGAATCGGATCAAATTATCCCTTTGGTTTCCTTGTAGAGAAATCTTATTAGTACCTTCCACAGAAACATGCAACACTCCGAGTGACCAAAAAATACAAATAAAAATAACCATATCAATATGGAAGTGTTCAAAAACACTGTAAATCTAATATTTCATGGAAGTTTCAAAGGTAAGCCTGTGAAATAAGTAACCAAAACATATTATAAGAATAGAACATATATATGCAAATCTGAAAGATGAAACTTCGTGCTAAAGAGAGCCCAATGGTCTGTTTGATAGGAGGGAAAACAAGGGGGAAGGGATTGGCTGGGCACGTCAAAGTACTCTTATCATCAGCAGAAAAGACGAACAGGAATTGATATAAATTATTTGAGACAAACATCATCAGTTTCTAGAAATACTGTTCTATCTATGACAGTCTTACCACTTAAAAATGGAACCCAACTCAAAAAGGGAAGGCTTTTTCCAAACTGCTGTGCCCACCACTCAGCACCTGAATGAGAAATGGACTCAAATTGCTATTAAAAAAATTACGTTATGTAATTGGGCATATAATGAGTATATGAGGTTGTAAAGGGGCAAACCAACTATAGCTGTAAAGAAATGGGAAACATAAATCAGCACGAGACCCTCTGTAGGTCCATTAATTGCCGGAAGTATAAGGGTATTGGTGAAATAGCTGCACAAAGGAAGCACTGTCTATAAATTAGTTACCACAATTATATCCGTAAATATACTCCACAAGGATCGACAACAAAGTGACTTGTCCCAAAAATACTCAATAAGATTGAAAGTAGACCACAAAAGAATTATAACTGGACATCCCACTAATATGATTTCACATAGAAAATGCGTAGCGACTGGAGGGAAAAAAATTATAAAGAATAACCAAAATCCACAAACATCAATACCAGAAAGCATGACTGTTATCACTTAATAATAGAACATTCTAGATAGATCCCTATTGAAGAATTTAATGTAGTTTTCTAGAATCTAACACTGCTTCTTTACATGTCCGTGAAATCTAGGGAAGATTATCAAAATCATGTATAGCAAGTAGCAACCTCGGAACTCAAAGCACGCAAAAGCATGACCTTGTCCTTGCTACAAGCTTGTTCCTCCTACCATAACCACTATCTCCATTTATTAAGGAACCCGTTGAGAACCAAAAATTAGCCAAATGTTTGTTTGGAGTTCTTTTAGACATGGAAAGGGATTCACAAACACCATTTACTGGGCCTCAAAGAAGGTGAAAACATAATAACTGGTGCAGTTCCAGACCTGCCCTGTTTATTCTATTGGCCATAATGTTAGGAATGACTTAATATAATGAATTGGTATTAGTTGGACCACTTACTGTTCCCATGTTGCACAATAAAATGGAACAGCTGAAATTACCCAGAACCAAAAAGTAGTCCTTCCACACATAGCAGTGCTCCCAAAGGCCAAGGCTTCTAGCTGATACCCATCATAGATTAAATATGAAGGTAATACACTTGCTATGACCACAAAACAGAAAATAAATAATAGAAGTACATACCGCACACCCAAGTGCATCACACCCTGCAATTTTTGTAAATGCCAAGAAATATATTCTATTAATCTCTAGGACTCGTGTAAAAAGAAAACAAAATACATGAGAAAGAAAATTTACCATGATCAAAGAGCTCCCCCAATGGACTAGAGGAATTTGTCCGTCTTGCTTGCTTCCCATCAATAGCATCAAAAGTCTGGCATGCATTTGAAGGTCAAAGCCAAAATAACCAATAGAAAAGAAAGTCTCATTATAAACGCCAAGTAATGAAAAGAAGTTTCCAACACAATTGGCACCACCAATAGTAAGGCTATAGAATCAAAGACGGGCCAAGACCAGCAGGAGCTGTGCATCCCCCAACCAAAAAATTAAAAAGAATTTGAAATATATTTGAACTATAATTCTTCAAGCATTGGATCTATCCAAGTAAATACACTGAATTTGAAATGGTGCCATTGCCCAACCCCACAAAAAGCTTAAATTAAAAACCGGCCTCTGTCTTCCATACTGTCACACACTCCACTATCCAAGTTATAGGTACAAGTGGACCCCATTTCTCATTAATTATTTTATATTATAACTCTTCAATTTCCTTTACAACTTAACAAGGTGGCCCTTCCAAAGATAAAATTCATATATCAACCCAGCAGTATTTTAAAATTCCAAAATAATACAAATTAATATTTTAAAGAAATAAACTAAAAAATTTCTCCAATATAAAAAGCTAAATGTAGCAATACTTGTTAAAATGCAGTGTTGAATCATTAAATGATAAGGCATTTGGGTGAGTTTTTTGTCCACAAAGTGAAAATGATCCTACGATTTTATCTGATTCTACAATTTTGTCTGATCCTTCTACAATCCTAGCACGATTCTGCTACATGTGCGATTTTTATACGATCTGGATCGATTTAGCTATATTGGGTCGTAGGATCGTAAGATCTTACAATCCTACGACCCGGATCTCACGATCCTACGATCCGGATAGCGATTTTGATAACTATGGTCCCAACCCCATAAGGCTCTTTCATCTATATTTGCCTTGCGACATACCACCCTTCAAGAAATTCTTCCCATCAATGTCCCTCGCAACTGATCAGAGCTCGTCCCCCTTCAAGATGGAGGCGGGCCAAAGTAGTTCGCCCTAATCGTCATTACTTAAAATCCAAATTTTTAGAATAAAAAAATTATTTTGGTTCATAATCATAATCATAATCACATGGGAATTCCTACCAAAAAGATGTTTGATGAAATTTTGGTTCATAAAGGCACAAAAATATATAGCCATAATCCATTCTTTATTGAATCAATTCCTTATCTCCCTTTATTTGAACATCACACTCATTGTCGCCATTCCAAAATTCACCAAGTCATATTGACAATGTGACCGTGGAATTAAAAATATAAAGATTATATAAAATTCAACTAGGATTTAATTTAAACAAATTATTGAGATTTACCCACACAAGAAGAAGCTTATAATACATGTTGGCCATAAATAAAAGAATTTAAGGAAACTTGTTGGCAAATTTTACAATAATTAAATTTGGGCCAAACAATTTAGGAAGGGTGGAACTTAAAACAAAAAAACCTATTATACAATTTAAAAAAAAAATGAGAAGTGTTCAAAACATAGATTTAAACTGCAGTCGTGGGATACGATGCGGTCATGATTGTGGTGTAACAGTATTAGGAGAATAGGCCCATTTGTAATAGGAATCAGAAACTGAAACCGTAAATTTTTTTTTTTTGATATAATAAAAAACATCTTAAAAGTCACTAATATGCATATTTTGATAATAATTTATCATATTTTGACTTTTTTATTATTAGTTTTTAATTTTCAAACACCTAGAAGGTTAGAAAGATATGTTTCTATTAGTAAAACCTATAAAGATGTTTTACTATTTTATACGAATTTTTTAAAAATTAAACTAATGAGAAAGTATGATTTGATTTGAATAACAATGTAACAACTAATACAAATAATAACAAAAAATTATTATAAGTATTAAAATCAGTTTAGTGTAATTAATTATAAAATAAAAAATGTGCCCAAAGGCCTTTTTCAAGGTCGTGTCAACCTGAATTTTCTGATAACTTGTTTTGATTTTTTGAATTATTTTGTTAAGTGTCTCTTTTGTATTTACATCAATATATATATATAAAGAGAGAAAAAAAAATTCAAAATAGTTATATAAGTCGTGTAATGACCGTATCAGCCGATACTACTATAAATTTTAGTCTCACCGATATATATGCTTGTATCGATATTGGAGGGGCCAAAAACCAATACGTAATAACTGTTATTTAAATCGATGATTCAAAATCAACCATGAAGTAGGCAATTCATTCAAGTTTAAATTTGAAAGTTAAAATAAGGGGGAAAAAACTATGCATGCTAATTTGAAAAGAAAAAATTACTTTCTTAAGATGTAAGTTGGACCACCACCACCCCCCCCCCCCCCAAAAAAAAAAAAAAAAAAAAAAAAATCCCGGCTTTGCCCTGGATATGGTTAAAGAACAACACATTAAAAGTAACTGGCACCTCACATTTCCAACCGCATAATTGTATCTGCAAATCAATAAGCCTTATTACAGCCACAAAATGACAATATATTATGCGAAGAGGCCTCCTATAACATTACTTCAAGTTTCGAGCTTCCAAATCTGTTGCAAATCAGAATCCCAAGAACCAACTCAAAAACACACACATGGGTAGGGATGGCAATGCGGTAACCCCCTCAAAAAACCCCCAAACAAAACACAACCCAAAACCCAAAATACAAGGGTGGAGTAGGGCCCTGACAGGCATTTGATGGAACTTTTAATTTGATCTGATAATTTATGAACAATAGAGTAAGCTACAAAACATATCATTGTTACTTCCCCACATGAATATCACATTCCTCATCAAACATGTGAGGTTTGAGAAGCAAAGAAAACAACCAACCTTCTCAAAAGGCCCAGATTTCCATTATTTATTCCTGTTCCAAAGCTAGACAAGCAATTGTGGAGTTTTTATTCCAAACAATCAAACAACATTAATTCTCAAGATGATGCCTTTACCATATGTCATTTTGCCCAACTGAAATCACTAGTGCCAAATTGCAAGACTATTAAAACCAAAAGCCATGTAAAAGTTCCATTCCCCAAAGAAGGGCAGGTGGGGCAAGTTAAATGAATGTTGGGTCAAGTTGGCCACCTTTATATTGGCATCAAACAATTGCCTAAAGATAGTTGGCACAATTCTTTTAAACAAACAAAGATTATCATCTGGATTTATAACCTAAAAACAATAGAAACATTTCAGAATGCTACCTTGCACCATCTTGCAATCACATATGACCTATTAATGACTTCATCACCACCATTTTAATTTTATATTCTCTATTGCTACTCTATACACTACTCTGTCAACATCACATACAATAAAACCATAATAGGGACAAACAGCATGAACACAGCTCTAAAACTATCAGAATGAAAAAATGTGAATAAAATGAAAGAGACACTTTAAAAAAGAAAAAGGGGGGGGGGGGGGGGGGGGAGAGAGAGAGAGAGAGGGAGAGAGAGAAGAAGAAGACGAAGAAGAAGCATGGGGCATGCTGCTTGCAGGAAATTTAAGCAAACCTGATATAAGAAGAGAAGTAATCCATGTACCAAATGAACCCATCTTGGTGGAGCTGAATCCAAACGAGGTGAATATATCTGGAACATGGATAAACGTAATAAATACTCAAGGAAGAAACACTTAAAACAGAAAAATTATTTGACTTGAAAAAATTTTCAAAGCTACGTTGAAACTCAAGCACAGCCAATGAATTTGTTAGTGAAATTTGCAAAGATTGTCAACAGGGAGATCTTCTTATATGTATGAAGTTATATGCTGCTGCAACTCTCAAGATTCTGAGAATTAATACAATTTTAAAGCCCAATTACTTTTGATTATCAATAGTCCACAACACATCTGCATCCCACAACCGCAGGATGAGCCAGAAGGCTATTACATAAGATTGAGTAGGAGAATTCCAGTCACTCTCTTCAGTTATCTGCTGAATTTTCACTATTCACCTATTCAATGATGATGCAATGCAAGTAATTCATTACAGAACATTTCATCACTTCTTCACTATTATGTATCTACCAATTTTTTTCTAAAACTCAAATAATACCAAAGTTTGCATAGAAAACAGAGATTGACAGTGAATATACTAAAGATCCCACCAAAAGTTCAAATATTCAAATCAAGAAATTACAATTGCCATTATAATTAAGACATGAAGAGTTGCTAAGTCGAATTAACAAGATACAAAGTTCAAGTCAAAAATAGCCATCATGTGCATATAAAGTGAAACAATTTTACGGTTTTTACCTCATCCAGATTAAAAGGACATAAAAATTCAGAAACTGCAAACATATCGATATGTGGTTAGTTATTAATCACGCTGAAATAATGCAATCTAAAATAGGAAATACATAGAATAAAGAACTTCAAAATAATATGAAGAACTCTGTAAGTAATGGGTTACTTCAATGAAGCAAAATCTATGCACTTTTTAAGGTCCACTGGTCAAGTAACAATCATGTGCAATTAAGTGAAGGATTTTGGCAGTACAGTTCTCAGCTATGAGACATATTTTGACACTTCGACTCAAATTTTAAGGCACAACAAGGAAAAGCAGAAGGCTAGAAAAAACATGGGCTGAGACAGTGAGGAAAGACATGATTGCCGCTGATTTAGAAAGGGGTACGATCCTAGACTGAGTGAAAAGGACTCAAATGCCTAGTAACCGAGAATCAAGATTGGAGATGAGTTAGGTTCTGCTACAAATAGCCTCCTTTTTATTTTGTTCCCCGTTTCCTCATTCCCAATAAAAGAGTACAGAAAGGAGATTAACATTAGAGTCTTACAGAGATCTTAAGGATACAAAAGATTGAAAATATACTGCCGAGAAAATTACTTCCATGGAGCTTTAAGTTATTACAAATTCCACTTTATTGGATGCGAAATTGAATTTCAACTTACAATGCTCCCACAAATCAAAAACATGAAAGACAAAACAAGACAGTTATATGTATATATATATAAACAAACAAAGAGGTGAACTACATGAATTGAAAAGAAAAGAAAAGAAAGAAAGAATAACAAGTAACAAACCAAGCTAAAGATTTTAATAATAAAATAAAACTAGCGCAGTGAGATGAAACTAATCGACAGTGAATTAAAGAACATAACATAAAGAACCTCCCACTCACATAGCCAAGCAGTGCAGATATGGCCAATAACATGAATCCTATAAGTGTAATCTGAAAAGAAAATAGCATAACCGGTTAGTAAACAAGGAAGGAAAAATCATTCAAAATTGAAAACTACATGTCAAGACTTTATGAGATAGTCACAAAGAATATTTTACCATATTGGGTCTGGAAGAGCATCCAGTATATGCAAAAACAAAAGAAAGGAGCTGTTAGAAACTTCCAATTGAAAATTCCAAGCCTTGCTTTGATAGATTTAACAACAAGACATAAGCA
The DNA here is from genome assembly GCA_008638375.1 of Nyssa sinensis. Classification (NCBI taxonomy): domain Eukaryota; kingdom Viridiplantae; phylum Streptophyta; class Magnoliopsida; order Cornales; family Nyssaceae; genus Nyssa; species Nyssa sinensis. The sequence continues at coordinate 25,750,779 of CM018042.1, forward strand.
AAAAATAATAGCCAGACTAAAACTACCTCCCAATGATGTAGAATGTTTTCTTGCTAACTTCCTATAAGTGCAACTTTGAACAGGACTGCAATTAAAGAATCCCTAACCTCTTATCCAATACAGATGCAAAAGCAAGTTTATGGTAAATAACTTCGGTGAAAAACATAATCAAGGATAGAATATTTTTTCAATTGGTACCAATAAAAATCAAACCCTTGACTCCACCCTTCCCCTTTAGATGTCATGCCAGCACTTTTAACACTTTGCCAAAACAGCTTTGGCACATTTAGGAAACTCCAAACAGTAATGATCATAATAAAGACAGCAAGCTACTAGGGCTCGCTCCAGACCAGGCTTCATTCAACTCAATCACTTGGCAGGGGGTTCTAAAAGTTCTCAAAAGGTGTTCGACAGTACAGTAAGGACATGTTCTTGGCATTTACCCCCATTTGCTAGCCCAATAGGTCAATGCTACCTAACCAGACCTTAACAGACAAATATTCTTTGATTGAAAGAGCTAGGAATTGAACCCTTGGCCCTACCCCTCACATTATGATGTCATTCCATCACTTTACCACTATGTTACAACGGCTTGGGTACCTAAGCAAAGAAATATTTTCTTGACTATATATTTGAGTCTTTTCAAACTCTTACCAAATTTGCTTGATTTAGCTCTCTTTCTTCTTCTTTTTTTCTTTTTTGGATAAGAATTTTAGCTCCAAGTTTATTAGAAAGCCCTAACATGATTTTATATTCCCTTCAACAAATTATGAAATGTAATTTAGCACTGTGGTTTTGGACTGGGGTTACATTTGCAACCGACTCATCAGCAGAATTCATATACAGCATAATAACAGACAAGATATCAACTTGTCAACTAAATTTAACTAAACGGAAAATAAATATACATGAACACGGAGTTCATGGGAGTATTTGAGTCACACCAGAAAATCTATCAGAATATCTATCATAAAAAACAACATCATTCTAATCGCCTAGGATTCTCAAATATACAAGCTTTGGTAACGAAGGCATTCTATGAACAAGAAAGGTTAGCGTTCAAAACTGTACATCTTCAATTACTCATATAAGCTTTGTATAAGTTCAAAGGACAAAGCCACAAAATTATACACTGAAAAGCAGTTGAATGACCCTCTTACCAAGGCAGAATAGTCAGATGACAGGAAAATGAGAAAATTAACTCAAACAAAAGAAATCAAATTTCACAGTTCACGATTGAAATAGTTATCTGAAGGTCCAAATTCTTTTTTCCCCCTTGTGTTTTCTTAGAACAGGCTGCATTTAAGTAGCTAAAGTAAGATTAAAAATTTTCTTCTATTTTTATTCAACTCTTCAGCAATGGAAAAAAGAAAGCATAATGAAGTATGAAAAGACATGTCCATGGCCTTGTTAGCTTATGATTCTAGCACCCAATTAAATCCAACAGGCCATGATCATGCGTAAGTACATCAAAAATAGATTTTCAATGAAAAAAATAAAAAGTTTATAATCAGTTTTCCACCATGGGAAATCAAACAGTGAAGTAATTAAACACTTACGGCATCCAAAGTGGGAAGAAATTAACAGACCGACGCCAGAATGGTTGCAATACATATTTTGCTAGATACGAATGATCCACTCCACTGTACTTGTATCTATGCAGTGCAGCAACACCATGAGAACCTATATATCCCATTGTATATATAATACCACACTTTTTATAAGACCTGCCCAAATTGCATAAAACACTGAGCTATTAGCTACAGAAATCGTATAAAGCATTCATGTAAAAACAGAACAAGAAAAACTCCAGCAAAGATATACACTAAAACATCTACATATACCTGCGTGTATCTATGTGTGTGTGCATGGACTAAACAATCACAAAAGCAAAAAAAATGATCAAATTACGGAGAACCCATAGATGGGATCGACATAAAATACCGAAATAAAAACAAACCAATTGTGAAATGAAAGACTGAGAAGATCTGAGAAAGCCAAGAACAACGAATTAAAGCAAAAATCACATAAAAAAAAAGGAAATAAATAGGGGAAAACTTTACCTCCTTGAATGCAGAGATCGGAGAAAGATCAAAGAAAATGACTTCTGTAAGGAGATGTATATAGAGATATAAATATCTATGTATACAGTGTGTAAAGGACTCCAATTTTATGTCCCGCCCTTATTTATGGAAGGTGCCGTAATATTTGCAAAATAAAATAAAAATAAGAGATTTCATAAAGAAAGAAAAAGAAACGACGTCGGACGGCGTAATACTCAGTCAAGTGAAACATGACCAGGTCCAAGACCATGACCGAGTAACAAATTTTATCCAAAGTTCGTCCAAATTTTTTTTAATAATTAATGAGTTTTGAGTCTTTCTTTTAAAATATGGATAAAATATGGGTTAACTGAAAAAATTAATCTTTTGTATAGGTGAAAAATAGGTTGAAAATATATTTTAAATAAGTAATGAATGAATTCTATAATAATTAACACATTTATCTCTATTTCTCACAATCTCATCTCAAGACATTGAAAGCATAAAGCGATTACTCTAAAAAAAAAATTAAACAAAAATATAAAAAATTATTTAATATTAAAATATATAATAAAACTTAAATAAATATATAATATATATATAAATATTTTTAATGTTTTGTTTCACATATAAATTTATATTTTTTTATAATATAAAATTATAATAGTATTTAACTAAGAGAGAAGTGTATGTTTAGAAGCTACCATATACACATATATATATATATATATATAGCTTCTAGAAGCTGTCACATATATATATATATATGGGGCAGCTTCTAAAATGTAGAAGCTGCTGGAATCAAACACATCCATATCATTATATATATATATATATATATATATATATATAAAAGAGAAATAATGTAGAAGCTTCTTAAAGAAGCTGGAATAGTTGACAAAAGGGCAGAACTCATGATGGTTCTAGCTCTAGACAAAAGAAAGAGAAAAATTTAGAAGAATAAGACTTAGATATATAAATATATATATATGTGTGTGTGTGTGTTAGACAGCTGCAAGAGAACCAAGAGATGATGCAGCAAGAATCTGAGACAAATAAAGTGAGAAAGTAAAAAAGAACCTACAGTGCGTAAGGAAACAGAAGGGAAAGACAAAAGCAATAGCTATTGTTAGGAGTGCAAATGAACAGAGCCGTTTATTAATAACTTGAGTTCGGTTCGATTATGATTCGTTCAAACTCAGTTTAATTAATAAACGAATTAAACTCGAGCTCAAATAAAGGCTCGTTTATTAAATGAGCCGAGCCGAGTCAAAAGAAGGCTCGACTCGTTAAGCTCATGAACAAACTCGTTTAAACTCGGATCGTGGCTCGGCTCATGACTCGGGTCGTGTGACTCGTTTTTGTTTTGAGTATAAATACTTTATTTTTTATGTAGGGTTTCTAAGTTTCTAGTTTTTTCCTTCAAGTTCACGCGGCTGCTCTGCTCCTCTGCCCTTCTCCCTCTCTCAAACTCTCGCTTCACGCCCCTTCTCCCTCTGCCCCTTCTTGAGGGTTTCTTCAAGCACAATTGAAACAAATAGACTCGAGGGTTTCTTCAAGCACGGTTTTGCCATTCTGGTGACAGATTCTTTAGTTACGGCAACTCTGGGAGATCTGGTGGCAACTTCATTTACAGGTATTTTTTGCCATCTGTTTTCTTGAACACCAAATCAAATGTAAGCTTCTCTTTTTGGAAAGTTATATCTACGGTTTGTTTGATTTTCTTTTTTTTTTCCAACTTTCACAGCTAGGTTTCTATTCCTTTTTTCCTTTCATCTTCTACTCTTTTTTCCTTTCATCTTCAATGTGTCTTGGCACAACCCGAACACAACTTGCAAACATAAATTGCCACCCCTACTTTCTTACCAGGATATTTGTAGAATCTATTTAGACATTGCATAATTATCTAAGCTTGAGCAATGGAAACCCTAGCAAAAAGCAATAGGTAATTGACAAAAAATAAGTGAATGATGGGATGGTGTCCCTTGCCAGTTCTAACAGGAATTCAGTGTTTATCATTAATCTTTTGGTCAATTAGGTGGCTAAGTCTTTCCTCGGTAATTCTTATCATGTGAGCGCTCCACTTTAGAAAAAAAAAAAAAGGAAAAGGAAAGAAAGAAAGAAAAAAAGCAGTATTTTTTCTTTTGTAATCCTTATCACACTTGGCACTTCAATTTAATATGAGGAGCATCTTAATGCACGTTTCCTAAAATTTTTGTAATCTTAAATTTTGGATCAGCAAGAATAGGACACCTAATATTTTTGTGCAATTTTGGAGTATGTTTGACGAGAGGTCACGAATTTTTATTCATTATAAAATTGGAATGATAGTTTAAAATTGGAATTTTTATTCATTATTTTTGCCACGTCTTGTATTTGTTTTTTTAATTCTAAAACGATTTACTATTCTATTGTAATTGTGGTTTACACCATATTTATTGTGTGAACAGATTGAATATATTGGACTTTACATCGGTTCTTGGAGGTAATTTTAGATGAGAAGTCTTCTCTCTTTGATCATTTGTGGTAAGTTTATAAGATCTCTATCTCAGTAAAAATATTATAAATGGCCAATTATATAGACATAATCATTTATTACATGTCTTCATTTTCTTACTTTTGTTTTTTTTTTTTTAGAATGTCATGCTGAAAATATTTATTTTTATCTTGTTAATAGATATGTCTACTGGACAACCTGGATTTACCTCTCCAAAACAAGATTCTTGTACTCCATTTTCATTTGAAGAATCCTCCACAAGTCCATTAACGAAAAATATTGATAAAGATGGAATAGATGTGGAGGACATTAGCGATGATGAGAGGAACAATGGGAATTATGAGGGCAACAATGAAAACATGGAGAATGAGAAAAATGATACTCAAAATGAGGATGTTGACCCTCATAAGCATGCATTTCAAAGGAAGCCTAGAAAGAGAACTTCTACAATTTGGAATGATTTTGAGGAAGTAGTCGATATTGATGGCTCTAAAAAGGTAAAGTGTAATTATTGCCTAGCAAAATTTAACATGCCTTCAACGGGTGCCACAACGCAGTTTCATAGGCACTTGAAGCGTTGTACACAACGTCAACTTACTAGTAAGAAGCAAATGATGCTATTTGTTGAGACAGTTGTTATGTTGTTATGAAACAATTTGCTCATGTTGAATGGTTGTGTTTAACGTAAGACATTTGATTTGAATGTAGTTGAATTTTCTTAATGTTTGAGAGCATGACAGTTTTGTCTATGCTACGGACGTGCTCCCATAATGCTTTTAGTGGATTTTGCTTGTCTATCAAAAAATTTGTTTAGCAGTTAAGATGGATTTAAGGTTCTAAAGTATAGTGTTATTGATTGGAGCACCAAATGTTAGTGAGTACTTGAGGAACCTGAAGTTGGATTGTTGGTCACAAGGACAGTCCATCACTAGCATACCTGAAAATACTTACATTGTGGATGGACTCGCCATTTAATAGATTATTTTCAATTAGTAACCTTTGCCCCTAATATATAATACAATCACTTGATCTTAATGATCTTCTTAATATGCTTTCCGGATTGTTTCACATTTTCTGTTGTTCTCATGTTTTCATTTTGTTTCCTTTTACAGATATGTCCACACATAATGCACTATGGCAAAGTGGATTCTACTACAAATTCCTTGAAGTTCCCTCTGTCAAGACCATGTAATGTAGGGGAACCATGCTATCTTAGCTATGGGAACTTGTCTAGTTCTTGTATGGTTACCTTCTATGGTTTCTTACCACAAGGAGAGAACCCCTGTGATGTCATTCCACTTGGTAATTATCTTGGTTTTTTATGATCTCTATGTACACTTCTTTACAAGTGTTTCAGAAGTGTTTATGTTTGTACTCCTCTCTATTCTCACTTTTTTAAAAAAAGTTCTTTAAGTAATAATATGCTATCTGCAGATATTGAGATCGCCCAGACTGATTTTCTTGTTACAAACAAATACCATTGTAACTCTTTACTATTATTTTCTTGTTTGATTGCTTTTTTTTTTTTTTTTTTTTTTCATTTGAAGTTGGTTTCAAATTTGCACAATAGTCCAAGAAAATTTCTATCCACTAATTAGTATCCTATTTGCATTTTACCTCCAATTTGAGTGAACTTGAATTTGATAACCAAAGACTTTTTATATTTTGTCTTTTCAACCTAATTTAGAATTCTTCTATATAATTTTTTTTTTCTAGATGCAAGAGAATTTGGAAATTGAATTGGAAGTTCTTGAAGACCTTCGTTCTACCTTTGAAGGCATGATGGAAACACTTGGTAAAACTAAACTTGACAACAGGTAAATAGCTCTTTGCAACATTATTTGTAGTTGGAGTTTAAATTTCCATGCTCTAAATCAAAATTTGCGTTTGTTGTCTTGGTCTATTATCATGAAGTCTATTCGTGTTAAGTTCTGTACTTGCACTTATAGATGTAGCTTCCCACTCTATACTCTCTTTAACTTGGAATTACATCATCTGCAATATGTCAAATAAATATTTTTCTATGGAATGAGTGGTAATTTCATATGCAGCAGTTCGACACAGAGTAGCCACAGAGGCCTTTATCGCCAAATTGTTTGCCACCATTTCATCCGTCAAAGCAGCATATGCCCAGTTGCAGTTTGCTCAGTCTCCTTATGATGTTGATGGTATTCAGTCGATTGATCAGGTGATGGTCTCAGAGATGAAGAGTTTATCTGAACTGAAACAGTGTTACTTGAAGAAACAGCATGATGAGTCTTCTCTTGAAACTACACAGTTGTTAGCTGAAACTCAAGAGCAGAAGAGCCTTCTGAAAACCTATGAAATTATAGGGAAGAAGCTGGACTTTCAGCTTAAGCTTAAGGACTCTGAAGTTACCTTTCTTAGAGAGAAGTTGGAGGAAGCCAATAGAGAAAACAAGTCACTTGAGAAGAGATTAAATTCAAGTGGGCCATTATCTGTTTTGGACAATCTTCATTTGTCAGGCTTAAGTCCCAACCATATGGAGAACTACTGGAATGTAAAGTATAAAGAACAATCCAGTTCCAATGCTTATAGGAAGAGAAAGATGGCTCAATCTGTTTACAAAATAATGATTCAATTTGTAATATTATATTTTCTCTATGATGAGTTATTTTAGGTTATTGCTGCTTTGTTAATGCAAGATTTTCTATTTGTTTAATTTCTAGACTCTTTAGCTATATGGTATCAGTATATAATGATTTTTTTTCCTAAAAAAAATCAAATTAAAATTTTAAAGTTGTGTTGATTTATTCAGTGAGTTGTATTTTTTTTATTATGTAAAAATGATATAATTTCTATTTAGTTAAACACAAAAAAAAATTGAGTAACTCGAGTTCGAGCTCGAGCTCAAATGAGGCTTGTTTATTTTTTTAAGCCAAGTCGAGCTCCAGCTCGACAATCTATTGACGAGTCGAGTTCGATCATGCATTTAAGCTCGAGTCGAGTTTCGAGCCGAGTCGAGCCACACTGTATTTCTTCATGAGCCGAGTTCAAACATCAAATACATAACTCGACTCGACTCGTTTACACCCCTAGCTATTATATACAACAATGCACATTGCCATGGATGGAGAGAGAGGGGAGCTTCCAAAATTAGGCAAGAGGCCAAGGTAATTACTCAACTTCCATCTATTTGATTTTAAAAATAATTAGAAGCCAAAATTCAGTAAGAAAAACTGAAGAAAACCCAAGAAAACTGCCTTTGTAACTCATTGTTAAAAATGGAAAAAATTAAATGAAAACTAAACCTGATTTTGTGCATGTAACAAGGTAGAAAATCATTATAGGAATCCAAAACAAGTGGAATGATGCAAAATAGTCCAAAAATGACCATGTTAGGGCCCACCGGAGTATGGCCGAAAAACCCATGTAGGTGTCAAAAACTGGGGTTTCTAGAAGAAATTTGATATAAAAATCATGAAAAACGAACGTAAAAATATGAAGAAATAGTAGAAAAAGAGTTGTAGTTCCGGCGCTGGCGCCGAAGAAGACACCGGAGCAGATGCCGAAATGTCTTAGTAAAGACAGGTCATGTTTAAAATTGTTGGGCCTGATTTTGGGTCGAGTCGGGTCAGGACCCGACCGAACACAAAAAGAGGCAAGGCAGCAATGTCATTTAGAGTCTGAATTTAAATTATATTTAGCTTGTTTGGTTACCAAAATAAGAAAGTGCAATTAGGTTTAAGGATAACCAAATCATGGATAAGACAGGAAATTCAAATATTCTATTCTGATTCGCTGGTTAATATGAACTGGTTGGTTCACCAAACTCTTAGACCAGTTTAGGGTCTTGATACCTGAACCTTTTGGTTCACTGATTAAATTAAAATAAGAAAACCAGAACTTTGTGAAATTACAGTTTGACCCCAATAGTTATGAATAATTTTATTCTGGCCCAACTCTTGGGATTTTTATGCAAATAGACCCCTGAAAAATAATTTAATTATTAAATAAATAATTAAATTATTTTATAAATAGGGTAAAATGACTATTTTATCATTGGGCCATAAATAAAGCAAATAAAGTCCAAATTGAGATCCGGAAGAGGCTATCTTAACATTTTCGAATGTTTCAGACACAATGAAAATGTCAGATTGAACATTCGGAGACGTCCCACCATAAGATGTAAAATTACTAAAATACCCTTAATATATTACGAAGCCCAAATAAAGTCCAGATTGGACTAAATTGATACCAATGGAGGCCCAAATAATTTTGAACTTGTATATATGATTAAATAATGATTTAGGGTCAAAATTGCATAAAATATGAAATGACTAAAATACCCCTAAGCATAGAAAATACAAAATAAAGGCCGAATAAATTTTAAAAGAGGGCCAATATGATGTAATTGACTGTCATAAGCATAATTATGAAAATTAAGAGTCAAAATAAAACTTCAGAACAATCAAAGTATAAAATGAAAAATGATCGATGTGTCTCGATGATCTAAAACAGATACCAAATAAGATCCAAAAGACTCAAAAATTTATGTATAAGACCCGGCAATAAATTAAAAAATGACAAATACGTTGTTATGACTTAATGAGCTTACCAGAAGTATAATGATGAAATAAATATTAATTCAATGTGCTATATATTTCTAATCCATGATTATAGGACCATTCAAATGACGAAAAATGAGAAAGAGAGCTATGAAAATACTATTGTGATAATCGGATGGAAATGTAATGTTAAGAACTCAAGGTAAGTAAACCCGAACTCTGTCATGAGTTACTGCTAGCCATGTCACATTCATTTCTTGATGCTGCCAGTTTATACTTTATACATGCCTGATGATATTGATATCCATGATTTAATACCTTTATTTGCGATTATTGATATCTTTATTTGATTGCTTGTGTTCCAATATCCTATAGAAACATGATGATCATGATTTTATTGAGTACCTAAAGTTGTGATCTGTCACAATATCCATCTGATTCACAGATGCTTGAGGACTTGTTAGACCCTGGATACAGTGATTTGGGCAAAGCTGGACCCGGGCGCGTAAGGTCGTTGTCAGACCAGCAGACCCTGGATACAGTGGTTTGGGCGAGGATGGACCCGGGCGTGAAAAGGCGCTGTCAAACCAGCAAACCCTAGATAGGCACTCTTGAGGCATATGTCAGGATATGTTTTGTTAGCATATTATATCATTCATTGATATTCTAATGATGTGCTCATGACTTATTGATATTTTAGCATGCTTATATTGATGATATACTTCTGATTCAGATCCTCCTTGTGAGCTTGTTCATAGTTACCTGTTGACATACTACTTGCTGATGACGTGCCTGTCTAGTCTTGATTTCAGATTGATGTTTTATCACTGTGACAATTATATGTTGTTCAGGCCATTCCTTATATTATTCTGTTGATCTATCTTGGGATGTGCCTTTGAAGTTTATCTATTTGTTAGTGACTGGCTACTGTGACATCCCTGTTATTCATATCTCGATGTGATACTATTCTTTGTCATTATGATTCTTATCAATCTTTTGAGTTGACCTTGACCCATGACAGAGTGAGGAGTTTACTTATTGAGCTAAATTAGCTCACTCTATATTTATATCTATTTTTCAGGTAATTCTATAAGAGAATAAACAAAATGAGGCATCTAATAGAGCTAGTGGAAAGCATGTGTACAAAATTGATGATGTGAACTCCAAGTCATGATTTGGAATGCGTACTTTGTAAGACTGATCAGATAATAGGTAATTATAATGTTGTATCGTAGGTAGAGATGTTAAACTTGATTAGTGAATCATGATGATCTAATAGCACTTGGAAATATATTTGATTGATGGTTATTGGAGTTGGGTTTATGATCAGATGAATTGCATTTGATGTAACTTCCGCATTAAATAATTTACTGATTTATATTTATTGATACAATTTATCATTATATGCAATTCATTTGATTTTGTACGGCCTGTCCGAGTGACAGTGTCAGTTGTTGCCCTTAATTCGCATAAGATGAGTTTCGGGTCGTAACAGTACGCATATATAATAATCAATTTATTGATATAAAAAATACATTAAAAAAACAAAACATATAAAAAATAAAATAAAATAAATTTGAATAATAAAAAAAACGAGAAAATTTTGTTTTTTTAATTTGACTTTTGCCTCTCTATATTGCAGCATTACAAATTCTTTTTTTGATGATGTTGCTTTTTTTTTAATCTCATAAGATGAAATAACTCAAATACCACCACTCGCTTTGTATAAGTTATATCTCATGCAAATGTGATATAAATGGTTTATGATATTAATTCAACTGAAGACACAAAATATGAGATAAGATAATATTTATTCTATCAAATCTTCTTATTCCAACGTCTAAACATAACTTAAAAAACAGCTTAATTGAAGTGCCAAGAAGGAACAAATGCTAAAAAAAATACAAAGTCATTGTTTCAATACTCTAGGGTGACTCCTTTAAAATGACAGATTGTTAGTGGGATCACATAACTTAGTTTCGAGATACGTGCAAACCAATCTAAAAATATCATGTGTTTCAAAAAATAATAATAATATTACTCATATATATATATATTGCGTTTGCATGGGAGGGCATTAAACCAGTTGAGCAATAATAATTTAATCCGGTTTCATCAAGTAATATAATTAATCTTAAATTATAATCAAATTTAATTTATTTGTAACTTGAATTAATTTAAAACAATATATATTCATCTTTAATAATTTAAATTTTTTTTATGTAACATTAAAATATCTTATGTTGGGTTTGAACCTAGCTTATTAAAATATCTTATATATATATATATATATATATATAATATGTTATCGTGATTCGGTGTCGGCAGTGGTCTTAAGGAATATTCTCAAGGATTACAACATTCTGTAATCTGATTTGGTACTATTCTTAATTATACTTTGACCCATTAATAATTACTTTATTTTCCGTTAAACTAAAGAAATAAGAATAATTAATATATAATTTTAAATTCGTATCTAAAAAATATAATTTTATTAAAAAATTAATTTTAAAATTATATTTTTAATATAAGATTTGAAATTTGCATATTAAAAATACAACTCTGTTAATAAATTAATTTTAAAATTATATTTTTAAAATAAGATTTAGAAATTATATATATTTAACAAATAAATAAATATGCAATTTCAAAATTAAAAATATAATTTTAAAATCACATATTTAAAATATAATTTTAAAATTTATATAAATTTAATAAATAAATAAAAATATATCAAATCCAATCACGTATATCTGGTAAAAAATTCAAAGAAAGAGTGCTTTCCAGCATTTCATTCAATGATGCGTGACACATGCATGGGATTCAATTCGAGCCGTACGATTGTGGAAACACGAAAAAGGAAAGAAAAGAAACAGATTCAAGCTGCACGATCGTGGAAACACGAAAAAAAAGGAGAAAAGAAACAAAATACACATCAGATACGTGTCAGACACGTAATGGGCCTTGTTTGGCCTCATACCCAATTACCAAAAAGAGGGCCCCACATAACACAAATGTGGAGGACAGCTTTTCCACACGAATCTCCTTTTTGTCTTTTCATCTCCTCCGTCAAAAAGCTCCAACACCTAAACTACCCCTCAAAGTTCCAAGAAAGCTTATTCACATCAAACAACGAACACCCCCACCTCATTATAATTAATAAAATTATTAATTATTAAATTTACTCATATTTTTATTAATCAATCAATATTTTTAAATATAAATAATTTTTAATATAAAAAGAGAACTTTATATATAATTTTTTAATGATATTTAATTTTTCATAAAAAATACATATAATATTCAACTTAAAGCTTAAAAAACTTTCTAATATTTTTTTGAAGTAAAAGAGTATTTTTTAATATTGTATTTTTTTTTCATTTATAATACTTGTCACTTCAATTATGTTTAATTAATAAATAAAATTATTAAGTCATGTCATAAATTGAATATATATAAATACATATATAATTATTTTATCTCTCTAATAATTAATATTATAAATATATATTTTAAAAAATATTAATTATTAAGTTATGTAATAGAATGATTAATTATCTACTATAAAACTAAGTTAATTTCTTAAAAAATTATGAATTATTAAATATTATTAATTTATTGAATATTAATTATAAAATGATAGATCCAAGAATAGCAACATGGACTAAATGCCCTGTCCAAGCCAAGGAACTTACTCCGAAAAGTCTTGATAAATGATGATTGAGACAAGATTTTGCATTTTTGAACCACTAAATACTTGGTTTCCATTTCGGTTGTAGGTGTAACCAACCTGCTATTAAGGATATGGCAGAAAGAAATAATAGAAAAAGAGCTCCAGTATAAAGATCTTCATTAGTGCGTAAACCGATTGTATACCACCACTGATAAACACTAGAATAAGCGATATTTACTGGGCAAAGAGCACCCCCTTGAGTAAAAGCTTCCACAACTGGTTGATCAAAATGAGGATTCCAAATTGCATGAGCAATAGGTCTTACATGTAAAGGGTCCTGTACCCATGACTCAAAATTTCCTTGCCAAGCTACATGAAACAGATTTCCGGAAGTCCACAGAAAAATTATTGCTAATTGCCCGAAGTGAGAAGCAAAAATATTACGATAAATACGTTCCTCAATAATATCATCATCAACTGTAACTGATTTTGAATGGATCAAAATCTCATTTTAAAATTATTTTAAATAATACGAATGGATTTTTATTTTAAATAAATATTTGTTTTCTTTTTCATTTTTCACAATAATCAAGGACAAAAATCATGAATATATAATTCCTATTCAATTGAACTCTATTTAGTATTAACCAATAAGAAAAATTTACATTCTATTTGATATTATAGAATTGGTATTTCAAAATTGAAGATAACGCTATTTAAACTATAAAAATTGAACTAATTACAATTTCAGGGTGTTTATGAAAAAATAATTTGTGAATAATAGTTTGATTAAAGTGATAAAGATAAAAACAATATTTAATAAAATATTTTTTTAATATATACCCAAATGATGAAAGATAAACACCCAAAATTTCAATTCTTTTAAGCTGTGTTTGGAATGACTAGATTTGAATTTAAAAACAGGATTTTACTTATTTGAAATAAATGAAATTCAGGATTGAAAGAATTTAAAGGAAAATTCTATATTAATTTGTAATCTTAAATTTTTTCGGAATTGGGTATAATGGTATAAAATAGTGTTTTTTTAAAATTTATTTTTATTTTCAAAATAATTTATTTAAATTCTAATTTGTTCCAAACAGGAAAATTGGATTTGATTTCAATATTTAAATTCTATTTCTATAAGAATTTATTTTCATATTCTGAAAGTACCGCTTAGCTCCAAACACAAGATAGTCACCGGTCGGTCGTCCCACTTTCCGTAGTTGACGGATAAGCATGGGAGGGTAGTTTAGTCATTTGGATAGTGAAAGAAAGAAGAACCTTCTACGGAAGCGCAAGGGTATGCCCGTAATTTCCTGAACATCCAATGTCCAATGGCCAGCGGGCTTCCTCCGCCGTATATAGATCCATATCTTTCGACGTTGGAGATAACCGAACCCACCACAGAAGAGAAAACCTAAAACCAACTGTGAAATCTCATCCTGCGGCGAGCGCTTCCTAGGGTTTCAATTCTCCTCAATAGCCATTTTCATTGCTGTGTCTGTGAGTGTCATAGGAAATCGCTGAGTCTATACACATGTTTTATACATATCATATTGATATCTGTTTTTTCTGATTCGTGCCTTTCGAAATTTACAGGGTTTGTTGAAAATTGATCGTGTTTGTTGGGCGATTGTTGGGTTGATTTCGAATTTAATCTGTGTAAGTATACTATTTCATATTTTTTTGAATTAAAAGCCTATTTTTTATTTTTATTTTTTTTTGTGTTGTGATCTATTTTTGCGTGCCGTGAGAATGAAAATCGAAAGAGGGGCTGATTTTTTTGTTGGTTTTTCTGTTTGCTGATTATCGGTAATTGATTTCTATTGTTGTTCAAGTTAGGGATTTTGGTTTTTGAATCTGTGATATTTTGTTGATGAATTCTCTGTGCTGTTTGTAGAATTGTGGAATTTAAATTTTTTTTTGATATAAAATCTCATTATTGATTGCGCGCTCTTTATGCAATTGATTATTATCGCTCTTTACTTTTATTATTATCATTATTGTTGTATTTTGGTTGAATTTATAGTTGATGCCTGCGCAAACCTTAAAGGGGTCATGACCTCGTATTTTATATATATATATATATATATGTATGTGTTTATAAATACTTTTTTAGCTGATTTGATTTTTTGCTTCTTAGCTATGGCTTTGAGTTAGATTATGTTCAATGTCTCTTTATATTTATTTATTTTTTTGGCTTTGAGGTTGTGTTGTTTAAGTTAGGTTGTAAAATATTTGTGTTCTAGATCAACTTTCAAGATCTAGATGCTGTAAGATAAGATGGATAATTTTATCTGATATAAAATAAAATTTATGTTCTAACTGTGCCACATCTAACCTTCCATCTAGTATTTAGAAATAATATGTAAAATATTTAAAATTGTTTGAGAAAACTTTTATTGAGCCCTTCTTTCATCTAGCTTATATTTTGGTTATTTTTCATAGAGAACCAAATAGATCTCAAGTATTAGTAGGGTTTTATCCTTGACAGCTGGACTCATATCTTTACCTAGTATTTCATATTTTTCGAAGAATGTTATTTGGGTCCCAATTGCCAGAAACTGGCATTTAAAAGTTTGAGATTCTCACTGGGAGTGTTCCTCTGTTTTGTTTGTGGTTTCTCTATATTTGAGTTGTGCATCTAACATGCTGATTTATTTTGTCAAAATGGAGCAATAAGTCTCTTATTAAAAAAAATTGGAGGCATAAAAGTAATTTATCAAAATAGTACATATTATGCGTAAAGTCATTGCAATATTTGAAAATTTCATTTACTATATTCTTGGTGGGTATTTAGGAAATTATATTTCCATCCATCTGCAGTTTTTGTTGTTTTGTCAACTTCGTTGCTATTGTACAAAACAATGAGAAAACGAGTCCCTAGTCAGCGTAAACACTGCTCTCATGGGCAGAGGATTTCTATGCAGCATCACTCTTTTCTGCTGCCCATAACATAAAAAATGATACTCATTCAAGAGAGTTGTCGGTTTTATCATTTCATTCTTGTGATATTTCTTATGATTGCACGATGTTATATATCCTTTTTTTTCCCTTTATAATTAAAACAATGAGTTGATGTGTTTTGTGCTTCAATTTTTGCTTACAGTGTGATTAAATAGGGGTTTTTCTTTCATTCATATAATCTTTCCTTTCTAAGTGATGGCAAGTGATTTGGTATGATGTTTAGTTTTTATTATTTTTTGTTTTTCTTCAATTATTTCTTTGATTGGTAAATAAAATTGTATTATAAACAAATCTCTTGATTAGGGCAGCTCATAATTACAAGAAGAGGGACTGGCTACAAAAATTAAAGCCTTAGATCCCTCCAAAAATCTGTTAGTTTTTGTAAATACATAGAAAATTCTTCCTCAATCCAAAAAGGGAGTTTGTTTTTCTTCATTTATGTACTTTGCTAGGAATTATTCTGTTGTTATTAACTTAACAGCAGTTTTGATTCAGTAATATTGATATATATGTGTTGCCACGTGATAATGTTATTTGATATGTTGTTTGGATAATGATTTCTTTTGTTTTTTTTTCCTTCAATTATGTTAGTTCTATTGGTTCTTTTTTTAAAATCAGTTCTGATTCTGTAATTCGCTCAATGGTTCAACCAGGCACAGACTGAATGATCTAATGGAGTCGAAAAGTGGGAAAAAGAAGTCTAGTAGTAAATCCTTACTTTATGAAGCTCCCCTTGGATACAGCATTGAAGACATTCGGCCAAACGGTGGAATCAAGAAATTCAGATCTGCTGCATACTCCAACGTAAATTTCCTCATTACAGTATTGTTTGTTTATATTACTAATGCTCCCTCATAAATGGAGTTCTTTATGAGAATTATTATGAAGGATCTAACCATTCTAATGTCATGCTTTTATTGTTTTTTTCCATGTGCAGTGCGCTCGCAAACCATCCTGATATTGCTACATTGGTTTCCTGACCACGTCAATTGACGTTTTTAATTAGCTGTTGTTGCTTTAGTTTTAGTACCTTACGCTCCTTTTCTTCTTCAATCGGTCACTTTCTGGTTTTTTCTCTTTGCGGTTGTGATTATTTCTTTTAGTTGATATGGCCTTGGCAATATCTGCAATAGGATTTGAGGGCTATGAAAAGAGGCTCGAGATTTCTTTTTTCGAGCCAAGCATCTTTGCTGATCCTGAGGGAAGGGGTCTTCGATCACTTTCCAAAGCTCAGTTGGATGAGTTTCTTGAACCAGCTGAGTGCACTATTGTTTCTTCGCTGTCAAATGACCATGTGGACTCTTATGTCCTCTCTGAGTCGAGCCTCTTTGTTTACCCTTACAAGATTATCATCAAAACCTGTGGGACAACAAAGTTGCTTCTGTCAATCCCGCCCATCCTGAAGTTGGCTGATGCCCTTTCTCTCACTGTGCGATCTGTGAGGTATACTCGTGGGAGCTTCATTTTTCCTGGAGCTCAGTCATATCCTCACCGTAACTTCTCAGAAGAGGTCGCTGTCCTTGATAGCTATTTTGGGGAGCTCGGTTCAGCCAGCAGTGCTTATGTAATGGGTAGTTATGATAAACCACAGAAATGGCACGTGTACACTGCTTCTGCTGGATCTATCTCCTTCCTGGACCCAGTTTACACACTTGAGATGTGCATGACTGGTTTGAATAGGGAGAAGTCTTCTGTTTTTTTCAAAAGCCAATCAGCCTCAGCAGCTGTGATAACTAATAAATCGGGTATAAGAAAGATCCTTCCAGATTCTGAGATATGTGATTTTCAATTCGATCCCTGTGGTTATTCAATGAATGCTATCGAAGGAGCTGCCATTTCTACCATTCATGTTACACCTGAAGATGGTTTCAGTTATGCAAGCCTTGAAGCAGTCGGATATGATCCAAAAGTTGTGAACTTAGACCAGCTGGTTGAGAGGGTGTTGGTATGTTTCCAACCAAGTGATTTCTCTGTATCCATGCATGCTGATATTGCAGGTAAGTTGCTCGAGCAGACATGCTCCCTGGGTGTAAAGGGTTACTCTCTTGAAGAGAGAAGCCATGAAGAGCTTGGGATGGGTGGTTCCATTGTCTACCAGAAGTTTGTTAAGACTTCAGGCTGTGGGTCTCCTACATCTATTCTGAAATGCTGCTGGAAAGATGACGAAGAAGAAGAAAAGGAGTAGTTTCGATTGTTATTTTCTCTATGCTTTATCTACATTAAATAAAGTGGACCTGTGTCAGGTATCAATTTGGCGATAGTGGTATTTGTATTTGCAGTGTTTTCAATTGTGTTGTCTAGTCTACAATAAATTGGGTTTACATCCACACTCGTAATGTTTGTCTGGATTTTATATGTCTTGAAGGCCCATTATTGGTGTTACACTAGAATTATTAATTTGTTTATGTTTATCTAATATATGTGACATGTCTGTCTGCCCTCCTTTGTTTTATTTACTTGTGAGAGAGAGAGAGAGAGTTGGGGGTGGAAGCGGTGATGTGTTATAATTCTTTTCCTCTTTAGGGCCTCTTTAGGGTGATGCGTTTGTGTTATCTCGTTGAGTCATTGTATATCTTCCCCAACTAGTTATCACGTAATCTCTTACAATCATAAAATTATTCCACACTTTGAAATCTTGACCAGCCGACAGACTAGGAAAACCAATTTGGGTCGCTCTAGATCAAGATTCAAATCTAACCTATTTGTTATCTAAATCCTATTTATTTTAATTTTTGAATAAAATTCTTTTGATTTTTTTTTATATTTATAGATATAGATATAGATACTTTTTAAGTTAAGTAAATTTGAAACATGGGTTAAGTTAAAAGTAAAAATTTCTTTTATAAGTAATTTTTTTTTTAAAATCTTAATAAATTTTTGATTTTTGATTTGAGATGAATTACTTAGTTATTTTACTTATCTATTTATTTTAATTTTTAAATAAAAATTTTATGTATCTTTTTAATATGTATAGATATAGATAATTTTTAAGTTGAGTAAATTTTTAACATGGGTTAAATTAGAGTAGAAATTTTTTTTTATAAGTAAAATTATTTCAAATTTTAATAAATTTTTGATTTGAGACGAATTATCTTAATTCATGATATTTTTTATAATAAAAAGTGTTAAGTTGTATTAAATGAGTTGATACTGTTAAAGTTTAAATATGACGTATTTATTAATTATTTTATATGTGTTAATTTGTTTATAACTTAAATTTATTTATGCTCAACTCAAACTCATTAACTCTAAGTCGTGTTGGTATATTAACGGTGGAGGTCTATCCATAAATTCTATCCCATGTAAGAGTCCTTTTACATTGGGATTTACCATTCTACCAGTGGATCCCACCCTCACTCCCACGTGAGAGTGGTGGGCACAATTAGGTGAACATTAAAACAATGCGACGAAGTGCTTTGGTCAATCTGGTGTGGAAACTAGAAGTAAATGGAGTTCTTAAAGAGCGATGCTAGGGACTTTACTTTCATATGCAACTTTTGAAAACATTCTCTCATACGAGATGAGTTTCATCACCATGGGATTTATGTGAGAAGGTAATGTTCAACGGTGATACATAATATGTCCTTAGCATTATTGGTAGGAATGCTTATGGGACGGGGTGATTTTTCTTTAATTTCGACTCTGTTTATATTCTCTGTTCCCGACCCCATTTAGAGGTTTATTTTGACTCCGTTTATATTTTATGATTTCATCCTGTTTCGCCCTGAATCCCGATATATATATATATTTTAAGTAAGTTAAATTTTTTTTTTTGATAAGTAAATTATTATTATTTTTTGCCAAAATAACTAATACAAGAAAAAAATATATGAGTGTAATATGAAAAACCTTAAAACTAATTTTATTTAGTGTTGTTTTTTGATAAATATAATTATATAAGAATAAATAAAAAAATTTAATATATAAACGGGACGGAGTGACCATTTCCCGAACCCACTCCAAACCCAAGGGGGTTTTAAAAGTTTCACTCCGATCTTATTTATGAACATTTTATACCTATTCTATTAGAGACTGAGTAAGACGAGTCATGGACAGGTCAAATTATCATCCCTAACTATTGGCTCTTAAATAGACTTGACTGATCACCAAAAAATAAAATAAAAAAAACTATACTTTGACCCATACAGAAAAAAATTATGAGAATAACAACAGATCTGTTTTAGACCGGAACTGGCCTTCGGGGACTTGGGGGAAATGGACCTGCCGGCGTGAGAAAACCTGCTAGACTATGAATTGGATGTTTCTTTCGGCACCATCTCATGGGGAATTTTTGCAGTGTTTGGTCAAGCTTGGTGGGTTATGTTCAAATATTTTGTGGATATATGGGTCCTATATATATATATATATATATGCATTCCAGTTTGATGATAGAATGGGCCATCATTTCTCTAAAATGGTATTTCATATTGAGCTTCTGTTTCAGTATTTGGAAGCTTATGGTGTCATTCCAACACATTACAGCATTTGAGCATTAAATCATGGTTTGTAGGCTGACTTGACCAAGTATTTTAATGTTGATATATAAGTATTTAGTGGTACTTTCTATTTTGTCGATCTCCAGCAGCCACACATACTTTTCTTTTTTCTTGCAGTTTATTTAATCAGCTTCTCAATCCTAATGCCTGAAGATACAAAGGATCAGTCCTTTTGTTCTTCTCTAATATATTCTTTTTCTATATATATGTATGTATGTATGTATGTATGTACACAGATATGTATCAGCGTGTAGTTTCTGCAAAATTTAACTGATTTGCATTGAGCATTTTATTCTTGTGCCATACGAGTGTCTCTCTCTCTCTTTCTCTCGTTTGAAACTATGGGAATTTAGAGACAAAATTTAGATATGAAATTTTGCTGCCATGGGGTTTCTCATGTCAAGATTAGAGTAAAAATTTACCTAACCAAACCATCCTTGGGATCTTTAGGCCAGAAAAAGTAATTTAACCCAAAAAATTCAATATAAAAGATTTTTTTTTGGTTAACAAAAGGAGTATCTATTTACAAATATATAATTTAAAAACACGCTCATACCACTAATAAGCTAGTCCCTGATCGAGATATTAACATAATACCGTACATTCCTACTTTGAATAGATTTGAAATCGTGACTTCTCTTATAAAAAGAGACACGAAATGTCATTGGCGTGTGTCTATACACATATATATATATATATATTAAAATGTTGGCAACACTAATCAAGTGAAATTATTTCGTCTTTATGTATTTTCATACATGAATTGTTGTGATTTTATGAGTAAAAATACTAGTCACTTGATTTGGTTCAAGGCATCTCATTTCCATCAATACCATCCTCTCATTCATCCTTTAATCTTCTATAGTTCAATAGTGGAATTCCACATATTCATCAATTTGTTTGGTGCTAAATTCCAAAACAATGGGATCTTCAGGAAATATCCAAACCAAAAATCCAAAAGAAACACTATCATATGAGAGAGAGAGACAGAGAGAAGATGGATTTATATTAGGGAGTACCTCACACAAACAATTATATATAACCCACAAGTAAATAAACCCAAAAATCCAGAAAAGACATTCCCATTTCACTTGCATTAAAACCAAAACAGAGAGGACAGGCAATCCCCATAACTATTTTACTTAAACCATCTTTACTTGACAGATCCACCACCACCACCACCACCACCACTTCCAACATTAACCTCGACAGCTTCTTCTTTCTTAACAGTCTCACAAGGCAAGCTTCCTTTAGCATCCTCAACGCCTTCTTTCTTGATTGCCTCAGTCTTCACATCCTCTTCTTTCTTTGGGTTCTGCACTGGCTCCATTTTTGGCGTTGCAGCACAAGGAGTCAAGATGTTGCTCCTTCCCGAGCAGCAATAGCTCTTCTTCTCCATCTTCTTCTTTCTTCTTCAAACTTGCAGAACCCAATACATTTCAGATATAATAATAATAATAATAATTTTGTAAATGTGATGTGTGGGGTAGTAAAGAGCATATTTTTGGCTATTTATAGAAGAAAATGAGGCTGATCGTGTTCTTCTCATTAATTTCATCAATCCACCATGCATGCGCCATTCAAATTCACAAATGCCAGTCACCGTCCAAAAATTAATTACAGGGGCTGATAGATACACATGACGCTTGTACTGTAAACTCTGCTAAATCCAATGAATTCTCTGATCAAATCAACTAAGGATTGAAAACTGAGGACCCTTCTTATACTATAAAATCTGCTGAATCCAATGGATTCTCTTATCAAATTAACCAGGGAACTGAGGTTGCAAGAACCACGTGCTCTGTGAAATATTGGAAATGACCTTTCATATGTTTATGTTCCATTCTTGCCCTAGCTCCAAAGAATTTCATTCCCAATCTACCAAAAAAGTAACGAGTAATGCTAAACATATCAGATTCCACTATGATAAATGGAAGTGGGTCCTGTCATCTTGTGTGTAGGAGCGAAAAAATGCAATGAAAAAATCTGTTATACTTAGCATTTTCCAAGGGTAAGAGTTTGAAGTTGCCATGTCTAACAAACCTAATACAAGTTCCTCACTGTTCCATCAAAACCTAAAGTGTTCCCTGGTGCTGCACTTGGTGGATTGATCCCAAAGCAATGCATTACCGCTTAAAAAAAATTCCATGCGATTGTTTGCAAGTTCATTTTCTTTTAAGAAGCTTGTTATTGAAGAAATAAAGAAGAGAAAGGAATTTATCTTTATTTCTGTGTAATTAAAACTGTACAATATGAGGTCTATTTATAGGTACAATATGAGAATACAATGTGGGAGTGTATCCGATGTGGGACAAAGTGGTATGAGTAATCTAGAATTCTAACATCCCCCTCAAACTCGAGAGGACGAAGTCAACTGGAGTTTGGAAACAAGATCACGGAGTCGACCAGGAGGATGAGACTTCGTGAAAATATCAGCAAGTTGATCTTCTGACGAGACAGAGCGAAGATCCAAGGTGCCCTGCTGAAGATGGTGCCGAATGAAGTGACAATCAATTTCAATATGTTTGGTGCGCTCATGAAAGACATCATTGTGAGCAATCTGGATGGCGCTCCGATTATACAATAAAGAGGAGAACAAGTTAGCTGAGGAGCACCCATGTCGGTCAAAAGCCATCGTAACCACAAAAGTTCAGCTGTAGTATCAGCAAGGGCACGATACTCAGCCTCAGTACTAGAGCGGGCAACAACAGTCTGCTTCTTTCTACGCCAAAAAATGAGAGAGGTGCCGAGTAAGAAACAATAGCCCGTGGTGGAGCGACGGTCGGTAGCATCACCAGCCCAATCAGCATCAGAATAGGAGCGGAGCTCAAGAGATGAGCGAGAGGAAAAGTGAAGGCCATGAAATAGAGTTCCCTTGACATACCGTAAAATGCAAAGAACAGCAGCATAGTGGGTAGAGCGAGGGGCACTCATAAACTGGCTAACCAGATGAACAGCATAGGAAATGTCTGGTCGAGTAACAGTGAGATAAATGAGACTACCGACCAGTTGTCGATACAGAGTAGCATCAGGGAGAGATTCACCATCAGTAGCAAGTAATCGAACATTAGGATCAAGCGGAGAAGTGCATGTTTTGCTGTCAGTCAAGCCGGCCTTAGAAAGCAAGTCGGATGCATACTTAGCTTGAGAGCGATAATAACCATCGGATCCAGATGTAACCTCAAGACCTAGAAAGTAGTTAAGCTGCCCCAAGTCCTTCATCTCAAAGTTCTGACTCAAGAAGTGCTGAAGATCTCGAATACCAGAGAGATCATTGCCTGTAATGATCATGTCATCGACATAAAGAAGAATAAGAATAATACCAGCACCAGTGGTCCGAAGGAAAAGAGCTGGGTCATAGGCACTAGGGGTAAACCCCTGTTGAGCAACAACACAACTGAATTTAGCAAACCAGGCTCGAGGAGCTTGTTTGAGACAGTAGAGAGCACACCGAAGACGGCAAACGGTGTGAGGAGGATGGGCATAACCAGGGGGAGGATGCATATAAACTTCCTCAGCAAGATCACCATTCAAGAATGCATTTTTGACATCCATCTGAAACAGTTGCCAATGACGCACATCAGCAATGACAAGCAAGGAACGGACAGAGGTAAGACGAGCAACAGGGGCAAAAGTCTCCTCATAGTCAATTCCATACTCTTGAGAGAAACCCTTAGCAACAAGACGAGCTTTGTAGCGTTCCACTGATCCATCTGACCGAGTCTTGATTTTGTAGACCCACTTACATCCAACTACAGACTTGCCAGGAGGTAAATTCACCGAGTCCCAAGTATGAGTTTTAGTGAGAGCTTCTAGTTCATCAGACATAGCTTTCTGCCAAAGAGGGTCAGCACTAGCCTCACGATAACTGTGAGGTTCGTGAAGGGTAGCAAGAGCATAATAACAATGAAAATCTTGAAGATGAGGAGGATGAGCTCTTACTCTAGTGGATTGACGAAGTGCAGGTACCTGGATAGGCTCGGAGGTAGTTGATGGATCAGGAGTATCAACAGACGTGTCAGATGACTCTGAGACAGGCGAAGAAGGAACATCTGAGGAGCTTGGCATCTCTGCAGAGGAGTCAGGAAATAAAGCAATAGAGGGGTCAGTAAAGATAGGAACATAACTGATAGACAAATGCGGAAAAAGGAGCTGCGGAAAAAGAGTCACTTTTATTAAAGGATAAATGTGTTTGTTTTCCAAGATGACATGACACACAATCAAAAGACTGAAATTTAACTGGACCTAAATGACCCTGAGAAGCCAAGAACTGGACACGTGGAAGTGAGGCATGACCCAACCGGGAGTGCCACAAACTGGAAGTAACTGTAATGGCAGCCATGGAAGTGTTTGTGGAAGGAGGAATCTGTAGAGATGTGAGCTCAAAAAGACGTCCAACTTTACGGCCTGTCCCAAGCAGCTGACCCGTCCGTGAATCCTGAACATCAACACCCTTGTTAGAAAATTTCAGATCAAGGCCTAACTCACAAAGTTGTCCAACAGAAAGAAGATTTAAGGATAATTGAGGCACAAGGTAAGTATCACTGATAGATAAATTAAAGGTAGAAATAGACCCTACGTGACTAACAGGCATATGAGATCCATTGGCAGTGTATATTGCAGGATTGGGAGAAAGAGCAGTTTTATGAGAGAAGATGGTGGAATCAGATGTCATATGGTTACAACAAGCAGAGTCTATAAACCACTGAGATTTACCTGGAGTGACGGACAATGCAGTGGAGGATTGGGACAAAACCTGATGAATTAAGGCCGTTACGTCAGCTGCAGTGAGAGGAGTGGATGGAGATGAAGGCTCGGATGCAGAGGAAGTAGAGGAAACAAGCGCAGCTGTCTGGTGAGCAGGAGTAGATGAGGAGACCGTAGTTGTCTGTCGGGAAGCTTGTCGTCGCTGATAAGACTTGTACTTGCGACATCCATCAATGGTGTGACCGCGGAAATTACACCACTGGCAAAGACGGATCGTGGAGTTGGATTGTGATGATGGACGGCCAGTAGAAGATGGTGAAGGACCACGAGAAGCAGTGGCAAGAACCATATCAGATGATTGCATCTTCATAGTGGAACGACGAGTTTCTTCAGAGATGAGTTCAGAAACAGCAGCATCTAAAGTCGGAAGTGGTTGACGATGAAGAAGAGAGGCTCGAGTAGACTCGAAATCATCACGAAGAGTCATCATAAAGTGCATAAACTTCCATCGATCAAGCCAAGCAGCAAATGTTTGAATGTCTTGAGCACATTCTAACTTTGGATCTGCGGCAGATAATTGTTCCCAAAGATGATTGGTCTGAGAATAAAAATCAGCAATAGACTGACCTGTGTCCTGACGCATCTGATAAAGTTTAGCTTCCAGTTGAAACTCTAAGGAAGCATCATAGGTGTAGTTGTATCTTTTGGCCAGAAAATCCCAAGCAACCTTAGCATTCCCAAGTCTTGGAAGGAGACTGTTGATGGATGGAACAGAGGTGTTGATGAACCAAGACAAAATCTTGTAGTGCATACTACCCCATTCTTCTAGACGAGTTGAAAACGCCTCTTCTGTCTCACTTGCCTTCTGTGTCGGTGTAGCAAGGTCTCCAGTCACATAACGCCACAATCGGCGGCCTTTTAAGAAAACCTCCATATTCTGAGCCCACATACTATAATTGGATTCATCCAATATTATGTCTATAGGCCGAACAATAGAATCGAGATTTGATACAGATTGAGACATATCGAATCTTCAAACGTATAAGCAGATAGCAAAAAAAAAAAAAAAAGGAAAGCAGGACGAAAACTGAGCAGAATGCACCTAATTTGAAAAAGTCAACGGTCAAAGTCAATGGTCAACGGTCAAAGTCAACGGTCAATGCTGATGTGGCGGCGGAAGCTGAAGTGGATCTAGGGCTGACGTGGTAGTGACGTGACTAGGGCTGACGTGGCAGTGACGTGGCTAGGGCTGACGTGGCAGCACAAGGATAAGGCTGGCACGTGGGGGCGCGTGGGCGGCATGACAGAACTTCGGGTGGCGCGTGAGGGTGCGTGGCAGCTCCGATTGGGCCGATCTTGGCGGCGTTGGACTCCTCTCTGAATGGACTGTCCAATGGTGGTGGCACCTTTGTGAGGTGGTGACCGGAACAGTGTAAAATTGAGAAAAATTAAGAGGAATGGCGGTGCGTGGCAGCTCGTGAGGTAAGATACCGTCACAAGGAAGAGCACCAAATATTTGCCAAAAGAACGGCTGAAAAAAAAAAACCTACAGGCCACAAGTTTGTGGCTCTGATACCATGAAGAAATAAAGAAGAGAAAGGAATTTATCTTTATTTCTGTGTAATTAAAACTGTACAATATGAGGTCTATTTATAGGTACAATATGAGAATACAATGTGGGAGTGTATCCGATGTGGGACAAAGTGGTATGAGTAATCTAGAATTCTAACAGTTATTAAGACGAGCATCAGTTTCGTATGAAATTTTTGGCAGTCGATCATCCGGTAGGCGTCGTGACTCCACCAGTTTAATCCCCATATTTTTTGATTTTCAAAGAATTCGGGCCAGTGTTGATGGGGGACCATGGACGAATTCTGTTTTATGCATTGATACATGGAAGAAAGCAGCCCAGTTGTGTTGATGGTTTTTCAAAAGTTTGGCATGTGTAGTTAATTCCAATACAGGCTTTGATCAGACCTGCCTACGTAAAAAGTAATTTCGTGTAGAGAAACATGGAGATGCTATATATATATATATGTGTGTGTGTGTGTGTATCAGTGTATGCATATACACATAGATATAATGGGTGTGTTCTGAGTATCTGATCCACCCAGCAGGATGATGGGCTCCATCCTGGTTAGAGTTCTCTGTTTGAATTTCCAGGAAATGTGGTGGTAAAATAAAGCTGCCCTTTTTTTCAGGGTCTTAATGCAGAGACATAATTAAAAATGGTTCTCACTTCTTCAAGGGACCTGATTCACATCTTACAATATTAGCAATTCAAAACCTTCTGTTTTAAATTCTATGGTGTCTGTATGAAATGTGATTTGGCCATTTCATTTTGAGCAAAATCTGTAATTTTGAGCAACCGCACTCTTTAAACTATGCTTCTAATTGATTAGCTCAATTTCATGGCATTGCAAGTACTTGTAGAGAAATAATATCTTTCAGCCGGTTCAATGTATTCCGATACCTAAAGCGATTATTTTAAATGAAAATTTTTCAAATTTTTTAAGATTAATATTAATATTAATATTATAAAATTCTAATAAATATAAAAGTTTTTTATGCTTTATTTCCTATATTTATATTGATCTAAAATTATAATAGTGTTTAATCTAATAAGAGAGATTTATATATTGAATAAAATTTTAATAATTGAGGTCTTATATTATCAAACAATTCCAAGCAATGGCGGACCTAGCCCCTTAAAATTAGATTTTAAAAAAATTACGAGTTACCCTATCAATTTTTTTATTATATTTTTATAAAAAACTCCCTTAAATTTTAATTCTTAAATTTTTGCCCCTAACTCCATGATCTAGGTCCGGCATTGATTCCAAGAGTCTTTATAGGGTATTCTTTGCGAAGTTAGACTTTAATTGATTTTAAATTTCTAATTTGTAGTCTTTTTTTTTTTATAAGTGGGATGTAAAGCAATTGCTTGCTAGCTTAATGATAAAACCAGGGCTGATGCGTTTTAGAATGGCTTCTTGAAATGTGTGATCTAGCAGTTTATGTAGGCACATAGGTCATGGCATCTCTGCTACCCTTTGCTTCATTTGAAGTAATTCTTAATGATGATTTTCAGTAGTCTCCAATCTATTTGTGTGTGTGTGTATTTGTGAATGTGACTTGTCTTGCATAATGTTTACTTTGCTTGTTTCACAAAGAAGTAACTACTTATGTTAAGATCACTTGTGCAACAGAGCTCTGCAGCTCTTCTGGATCTGCTCTTTGTCCATTTCGTTGTTGTTGCTGCTGCCATGTCAAATTGATGGCGAAATGAGATTAATTAGGCAACTATTTCACCAATATTTCAATGTAAACCCCAACCAAATGCAGCCAAATTCACACCTGACTGCCATTTCCCAGTTCAAAACAGACTTTGCTTCCTTGACAGTGTGGGCCTAAAAATAACTCATGGGACCTGAAATCCTGTTTGCAAATGAAAAGTGAATTATACAATTAATTAACAGTGTCAAGTATGAAAACAGAGTATGATAATTGTTATTTTGTGCAAATAATGTCAAAGATCAATGCTCATTTGAATGTGTGATGAAAAAGTGCACTTTGAGAAATGTACAATTTGAGTTAAATGGCGAGTGTTTGGATGAATGTCAAAGATGAAAACATGAGTACGATAATAGTTATTTTGTGCAAATAATGTCAAAGATTAATGCTTGCTTGGATGAGTGATGAAAAATTGCAGTTTGAGAAAAGTGCAGTTTGAATCAATTTATGCGTGTTTTGATAAATGTCAAAGATTACTGTTCTTTTGGATGAGTGATGAAAAAGTGCTAAATGTATTATATTGATAGAAAACAAATGTTTCTGAAATAAGAATTTGAAAAAAACTCTTCACTGACACTTTTTTGAAACAAACATTTAGTATTGGAAACGTCCAGGTGTTTCAAAAACGTCAAAACAAATATTCAAATATAAAAAAAAAATTAGATTTAGACTCCAAAACATCCATTTAAAAAATGATGCCACCCATTTGAAAATGTCTTAAATTCGTCTCTATTCTACCCTCTCAACATGTAAGTGGGATTAACATTTGATAATAGTCTTCGGTCTTTGGCCCATGCTTGTGACTTCTCACTTGTTTTCTTTGAAATTATCCCTTTTTTTTTTTTTTGGTAAAAAATTGACCAAAATGAGGCTTAAACTTACACTTTAATGATTCTATACAAACCGAGTTAAAATTAATTTGATGGAAAGATAAGGGTAAGATACCATTTTAAATATTTGCCACACGTTAAGCATCTTGTTTGTACATTATCATATGTGGATGCCAGCTATATTCTTTAATCACTGTGATTAAAAAAAAGTGATTAACTTTCAATTACAGTAGCTTTAGTGGCAAATCTTTGTTTGTATGTTTGTGCTTCTTTAATTACAGTAGCTTTAGATTCTCCCACTTTCTTTAGATAATGCTTCCAAAATGTTAAATCAAACTGCTCATAAAGATTATTAGGTATAAACATTGGTTATATCAACATGACAGCTTTAGACTGTGACCTGCATTTTGAGAAGCAAAGATATACTTCAATGGTGATTCCACTAAGAAAAGCAAAAAATATAAAAGATAGAGAGAAAAGCCAAAACACAGCAGATTTTCTTCTATTTCACTGACATATCAGTAGAGAAGCATTGTTGTGGTTTCAATAGTTTTAAGAGGGTGTGCGTGGCTCGAATTCGATTTATTAAGTCAAAAGTAGTATAATATTATATAAAAAATTAAGTTACTCAAGTTTGACTCGCGATCGAGTTGATTAAAGACTCGTTTGAGATCGGTTCAAAAAATTAACATGTCAAACTTAAACAAAATTTGAACCTCATTTATTTTAGTAAATCAAACTTAAATAACCCAATGCTCGACTCGACTCAACTTATTTACGACCCTGTTATGCCAATAACCAAAAAAGATGCAAATATCTAATATTTTGTGTGCGTATGTGCATGTGTGTGTGTGAGAGAGAGAGAGAGTGTGAGTGTGTGTACAACTGTTCCTATTCCTCACTTTATTTGGTGGTGGTATAAGAATTTAGATTGTAAAGGCCATGTATGCACTACAGATTGTAAGAAAAAGAGTATAGTTGTGTCTGAGGTAACCTAAGCTTTAAAGGGTGCCTCTTAAAAAGGAATATTTTGTGTCTTTTGCTTATAAATAGAGTTAGTTAATATTTAAAGGTGACCAGTGACCCTTTTATTAGTCCATTGAGATGCCAAAATTCTCTAAATAGAGCATTTTTGCAACATTTCCACTATCTTTATTTTCAAATTAACACTACTTGCCTTGAATTCCTTTTGGCCAAGAAGGCTCCCAGTCAATATTCTCTCTCTCACTGCATGTATGAAAGGTAGAATTCTAATGATGGTTATGTTTTCTTCTTTATAAGGTGCTTTCTTCAATTTTGAACTCTTTTTTTTATCTTTATTTTAAATCCTTTTCTTTTCTCATTTGATTTCAAAGTTGTTTATGATTTTTATTTATTTAACTATTTATTCAAAAAAATTTGGGTTAATTCCTTAAACAACAATAATGGTGGTAGGCTTTTGCAGTTTCATCCTATGCTAGCTATGAAGTATGATTATTGAAGATATATAACGAGTAACACGACGGTGATGGTGCCTAGTGTTCGAGTGATGAGTGATTCGTATCTGTGAGAAGATGAGAGGTTGATGTGATGATAGCGTTCTATGTACCAAGTACAAAACTATAGGTGGTGGGGGGAGGAAATTCAGAGATAAGTGGACTGATAGTGAGATGAGAGGGACAAAGGTGGGGTTGGGGGAGTGTTATCTATTTTGGATGCTCTATTATGTTTCCTTCACTTTAAGGGACAAAGGCAAAGTCATATAATGTGGGTTGGTACAAATTGTTCAAAGGGAAGCAATAGCTCTTTCCCTCTGTTCAAAGCCATCAAGTGGTAAAAAGAAACAATAATTTCCTACTCATTTGGGTACCACCCACTAAGTGCATATCTTCATTAGGATTATGGTCAAATTTCCCAACCCCACTTCTTTGACTCCCTTTTGGCTCCAACATCCTCATTATGAGAGAGAGAGAGAGTTTGATTGGCAACAAGTTTTGTTAGTCAAGGAGGGAAGGTTTACAGGAGAAAAAAAGGTGAAATGGACATCAAAGGAGCTGAAAGGAGGATGGAATTGACAGGAAAAGAAACCATATCAATGTTAAGATTCCAAGGATTCACCAAGTGGAATGCTTGTTGGTTGTGGCCTGTCGTGGGGTGTCAAGAGAAGGGACAGTAATAGCCTACTAGTCCTAGTGCCTTAGCCCCTAAATTTTCTTATTATAACCAACCCCCCCCCCCCCCCCCCCCCCCCAACTCCCGCAAGTCTATGGTCTTTATTTAGACCCAAATCTGACTATCACTTTTGTAGGATTAAGCGGTTACTATAAGGTCAAAAGTCATAGCTATTAGTAAGAGTGCATTTTTATTTTCTTATACTTCATTAAAGTGCAGAACCCTGCATTAAGTGGCAGGAGGACACGAAGGACTGCATCACTTAAAGTGCTAATGGAATAAGTTGTCAAGTAAGATGTCATGTGTCATGTGACAGCAAGTTCATAGGGTGATAAGTGTTTTCATAGCGCTAACAACTTTTTTTTATACAAAGATGAAGGAGGTAGAATTGAACCCATGCCAACTACGTAGGAAATAGACACTTGCATCACTCGGATAATACATTAGTCTTATATGACTATTACTTTTTCATTAGTGAAGTAATAGGATATTCCACCTGAACTATATGAACTATAGAGCTAGACTAGTGGTCTTGTGCATTTGCCCTTGAGTCTCTAATATAAGGACATTCTTTGCCAAGGCAATTCAACATCATAAACATTTCTCTAATTTAGTGATTGGAATTGATTTCCCATGATTTTTAAACATGCACGAGGCTAACAATTTACCTTTCCTTCAAGACCTATGCCAATGAAGGACCTTGGATATGTTTGGGGTTGCCTAAGCAACAATTACCTAACCTAACAAAATGCTTTAGAAACTAACATTCAAACTATTTAAAATTAATGAAACTATGATTATAACTTTGCATATAAATGAAGGCAGAATAAATTGTTGTTTGTATGACATAACTTTTCGTAATGTTTTTATGAGTCGATCGATATAACGAGTTTATAAATATTGTCAAGAAAACATTATATTCGAGACTTGAAATTGAAGCATTAGAATTGGATTCAAATTAACTTAAAATTCAGATTACCTTTATCTTAATAAAATTCAATTCCACCATACCAAACATAGTGTAATAGATTCTGTAGGGTTTTGAAATTAAAAAATCTTAATGTAAATTCGAGTTTATAAATGTTTTAAATATTAAATTTTCATTCATTTCAATAATTTTCTCTAATTCATAAATTATTAGTTAAAATATTTCGTATCCTAATAATTTTATTTCTAATTTGTAAATCACCGATTCAAACATTTTAACTTGTATCAAATCGAATTTAGATTAGTATTACTCTTTAAAACTCCTTATATATTGAATGCAATAATTAGATGCTGGAGTCACAATGACAGTTCAATGAAGAAAACACTATCAAGACTTTCCAAACAGCTCTTAGAGAGTTAGATATTAGAGCATGTGTGCTAAGTTATTTTTGTATCCAATCAGACCGTTACATCACATTTTAAAATTTAAAGTGTTAATAACGTCTCTAATCAATCACTACATACTAAATTCACATTAATGAGCTTTATGTCTGTTCATTAATCATAGCCATCTGATCTACTTTCCTCTCATCGATGATCATGAACATCATAGCCAATCGCCCAACGGAAACGTTTGAATATCAGGTCAACCCATCGTAGGGTCCACATTGCACGTGTACGTGATTACAATCCTCTATTAACAATGCTGTGATTTTATTAATGGCTGATTGAGTGTGGCCCCACACTTGAAAGCACTGTGTTAGGAATGCTCCCACCGTCTGATCTTTATCAGACGACACTAAATGATGACAGTTTCCGTTTTGTGGTATATTACGGGATATGAGGGACCCACCACAATCCAGCAAAGAGGGAGAAGGGTGGCAGCTTTTGCTTTTTTTTAAAGTTGCTTGCTTTTGATAGGTTTATTTGGTTGGACTGTCTATTGACTATGTGGACATTGTGAGTGTTTTGGAATCCATAAAAGCAAAACCAACCAAGGATGAGTAATTCCTACACAAACACCTTAAAAAAATTAATTTTAATATTATTTCAATATAAAAATACAAAAATAAGAATAATGCTATTTTCATGGGTGAAAATTGAATCTTTGAGAATCTCACTGTTCATATGTGTACCGATGTCATGCATTTGCATCTAATACATGAATGAATGAATTTGTAAAAATTTAATCTTAAAACATCTATGTAAATAAATACAAACATGCTTTAATTCTCTATTTCTCTCATATATACAAAAACATACTATATATATATATATATCGCCCATTTGTGTCATTTGTGTGCACACAAGTGTGTACATATTCTGCTTATGCATTCTAGATCAATAGATAATTCTAAAATTATTGTTCTGCCATTGTTACTCTTGTTCTGACTTTCACTTTAAAATTCACATGTGTTAATTGTAATAAATCTTATATGTATTTATTAGAGTGGTCGATCGAATTTGAGAAGATGGGATAAGAATTTTAGTATTTTACAAGGATCTCATGAGGAGCATTGGAGTATTTTAGTATTGTATATATATATATATATATATTAAGAAATGGAATTTGAGATTTTAATGAAAGACCAAACTCAGGGAATGTTGGATTCCCAGAGGCCAATGGTAGAAGATTAGCAAACCAAAGCAATCCCAGTACACATGCTCTCTCTCTCTCTCTCTCCACATGAACATATACGTTATACATACACATAAGGCTGACTGAAAGTGAAAACTGTCGGACCCACAAAGAAATTCTAATTATTTAACTATTACAGTGCTTAACAGTTTGCACTTAGCTGCTTTTCATTTTAAATTCTGGGAATATCTTTAAAAAAAAAAATCTAAAGATACCCCTTTCTAAATCAATGCATGATTGAAGGCATTTTCCTTTTCCTATCATCTTTTGAATTTAATTAGATTGGGTTAATTTGATTTAGCTTTTATATATATTCTTTTCCTTTCTTTGCTGAACAAGTGGCAGGCATGTTGGTTCTCACTTTACTACCAAAACCTCTGTATTTTTTTTTTCTTGGGCCTGACAGAAGCTGAGTGAGTGCAGTTCTGGCATGGCAAGCATGAGAAGAGGTACTATTGGCATGTGATGTATAAAAAGCCCATTTGAAGACTGGTTGTGTTGAATCCATCAAAGCCATCCAAACAGCTCCTTAATAGCTTCCCTTTATTACCAAAAGCTCATTTTTTGAACCTGACACAATGGATTTGAGAAGATCAGAGGGCACTCTTTTGTGTTGTGTGGCTTTGTTTTGCTTCTGGACTTCTGCAATTGCTTTGCTTTCCCCAAAAGGTGTCAACTTTGAAGGTAACTAGATTTTCTTCTTCAATTTTGGATAATAAAAATGTTTTTCAATCCTGCAAAAATTAAACTTCATTTGTTTTTTTTTTTTTTTTTTTCAGTTCAAGCTTTGATGAGTATCAAATACTCTTTAAAGGATCCTCATGGAGTTCTAGAAAATTGGGATGAAGACGCCGTCGATCCGTGTAGCTGGACCATGGTCACTTGTTCACCTGATAGTCTAGTCATTGGGCTGTAAGTTTAATTTTCTTTCGACATACAAGGAAGTTTGTAATATACATGAAAATTCAATAGAAAGAAAATTGAAGATAGCCATCAAAATGAAACTAGAGAGGAAGAGCTTCTTTTTGTTTTTTGTTTTTGTTTTTTGAAGTAGTTGAATTGTTCTTGCTGCAGAGGAACTCCAAGTCAGAATTTGTCTGGCACTCTTTCACCAAGCATAGGGAACTTGACAAACCTCCAGATTGTGTGAGAACCCAAAAAGAGAAAAAAAAAGATTTTAATGTTTTGCACTAAATGCTATGGTGATATTAATGATTAGGTGTTTTGCAGGCTTCTACAGAATAACAATATATCAGGGCCAATTCCTTCTGAGATTGGGAGGCTCCCAAAACTGCAGACACTTGATCTTTCTAATAACTTGTTCACTGGTGAAATTCCCTCTTCTCTGGCCTATCTGAAAAGCCTCCAATACCTGTAAGAACCAGAACAACTATATATATATATATGTGTGTGTGTGTGTGTGTGTGTGAAGAATGATGATCTCTATATCTTTTTTATGTGAATTTAATAATGGTCTTTTGAATTGTGATCAGGAGGTTAAACAACAACAGTCTTTCTGGAGCAATTCCTTTGTCTTTGGCTAACATGACCCAGCTTTCATTTCTGTAAATCTTCTTTAATCTTTCACAATTAAAACATGTCTGCTAATTTCTCTAATGATTTTTTATTTTTTATTTTTTGCTGCTGAAAAAGGGTTTTTGTGGGTTTTATTTCTTGTTTCAGAGACTTGTCTTTCAATAATTTGAGTGGTCCTGTGCCAAGGCTTCTTGCTAAAACATTCAAGTAAGCTTTCTGAAATCTCTTTTTCTTCCATTCATTTTGGATTTAAATCAGGAAGATGGACACCAAAACTCTATTTGTTCATTATTTTCTTTAATTGACACAGCATTTTGGGCAACCCTACGATATGTGCGACTGGGACAGAGAAGGAGTGCCATGGAACGACGCCATTGCCACTTTCTTTCTCCTTCAATGTTTCAGAGAGTAAGAAATTAGGACTGCCATCTTAACACTAGTCTCTTTTAACTAGTTAAAACCTTCAGGTTTTTGTTGTTTTTGAAAATTATGTTGTTGCTTGCCTACCAAACTTCTACTTTTACATAATCTTATGATTAATTTGTTCTTAGTAGTGTTCAATATATGCTATTGCCAACTATTGGAATTCAAAATAAAGTGATGCTACACATAACAGATTTTTTATGTATTTTCTAACTCTTAAACAAGAAGGTGGGATCTACTGTAATAAATGCATGTGGGAGCCAACACGCTTGTGTATAAGAGTGTGAAAATTTGTTTTGCATAGCTATTTTTTTTAAAACATCACATTATTGTTTCCTCTCACAGAGTTGTAAGTTTCATAATTTCATTCATATATGCATGTAGCCTGACCTGTAGTTTTCTATGCTTTTGTAAGATTCTCAACCCTCTGGGAGGTCTAAAACTCACAAAGTTGCTTTGGCGTTTGGGTCGAGCCTTGGGTGCATTTGCCTTCTAATTCTTGGGTTTGGATTCCTTTTGTGGTGGAGGCAAAGACACAACCAGCAAATATTCTTCGACGTTACTGGTTAGTGAATATAACTCAACAAATAAAGCACTAACAATCTAAAAATAATTGGCAAACACTAGCTAAATTCACATCTTTTATAATCACTGTTTTTATATTTTCAGAGCAACATCATGAAGAAGTTTGCCTTGGAAACTTGAAGAGGTTTCACTTCAGAGAACTCCAGATTGCCACAAACAATTTCAGCAGCAAGAACATACTTGGAAAGGGTGGTTTCGGGAATGTCTACAAAGGGTATCTCCAAGATGGAACTGTTGTAGCTGTAAAAAGGCTTAAGGATGGAAATGCCGTTGGCGGGGAGATCCAATTTCAGACTGAAGTCGAGATGATCAGCCTAGCAGTGCATCGAAATCTCCTCAGACTCTACGGTTTTTGTATGACAGCAACAGAAAGGCTTTTGGTATACCCATATATGTCCAATGGAAGTGTTGCTTCGCGTCTCAAAGGTAAAATAACCATCAACACTACTTTTCTATAATATTCAACTTAGCTTAACTCAACAAAGCCTTATCTCGACTATTTGGGGTCTATTACATGAATCCTGTCTTGCCATTTTAATATGCGTTCCTTATAACTGATTTGCATTTTCTCTTTGAAGAGCTCCCAACTGTGACTAGCCATATTGTTAAGCATATGTTGGCTGAGTCACTAAACAAATAACTGCTACAATGCCTCTGCTTGTGAAAACATAAATTTTGGTACTTAAAAAACATTAGATTCATAGTTCTTCTCTGTGTTGCAGGCAAACCAGCCTTGGATTGGGGTACTAGGAAAAGAATTTCCCTGGGAGCTGCAAGGGGTTTATTATACCTGCATGAGCAGTGTGACCCCAAGATTATCCACAGGGATGTCAAGGCTGCAAATATATTGCTCGACGATTACTGTGAAGCAGTGGTGGGAGATTTTGGATTGGCAAAGCTGTTGGATCACAGGGATTCACATGTCACAACTGCTGTTAGAGGCACCGTGGGGCACATAGCTCCGGAGTATCTCTCAACAGGCCAGTCCTCGGAGAAAACAGATGTTTTTGGATTTGGGATTCTTCTACTAGAATTAATCACTGGTCTAAGAGCTCTAGAATTTGGAAAAGCAGCAAACCAGAAAGGAGCTATGCTTGATTGGGTGAGCAAACCAGAGACATTTTGGGTTAATTTGAATCCCTAATTCTGTCCTGGTTGATTCATTTGATTTATGTCAATGATTGCAGGTTAAGAAAATTCATCAGGAAAAGAAGCTTGATATGCTGGTTGACAAGGACCTGAAAAACAACTATGACAAAATAGAGCTTGAAGAAATGGTTCAAGTAGCTCTCTTATGTACCCAGTATCTTCCAAGTCACAGACCGAAGATGTCTGAAGTGGTCCGAATGCTCGAAGGAGATGGGCTGGCAGAGAAATGGGAAGCTACTCAGAGAGCAGAGGTAAACAGGTGCAGAGCCAATGAATTCTCCTCCTCAGAGCGATACTCTGACCTCACCGATGACTCCTCATTGCTTGTCCAAGCAATGGAGCTCTCCGGACCCAGGTGATATAATTCTGAAAAAGAAGAAAAGGAGTAAAAGAATTACAGAAAGAAGAAGAAATCTATCACAGAATGTAATAGCAAGATGTTTGTGTTGAACTGAGTTTGTTGTATAGTAGTATCATATTGGAGCTCTGACGAGTGGTATAAATTTCTGACTGTATAGAATCTGATTTTGAGAAACTGACATTTAGGTTGAGTGTTACATGTTTTTTTTTTTGTTTTTGTTGAGTGAAAGACTTTTCTGGGGATGCAACTAAAATCTCAAGCTTGTAAGAATAATGTTCTTGGAAATTGGAATGAGTTCTCCTTACTTTCTATAGAATATAGAGCAGAAAAATTATAAAGAGTCATCAATAGCCATTACCATGGAATGTTTAATTTTTGTACTTATGTAACATAACTCCTTGGGACCTTCAAACAAAACAAAACCTATAGTAAATATGAAAAGACCCCCAAAATTCTTCAACAAAGAAACAAAAGGACAAGGAAAAAAAAGAAGTGTTTTCTAATATATTCGTAGTATAAATTTTTCACACCTATTATATAATGTATGCCAATCAACAAATTGGAACTGAAAATTTCTGTGGACTAATTAGATCTGTACATTGAGTCATAGATTGTGAATTTGTAAAATATATTGTTACTGTTATATCACAATAATTTACAGAAAGAAATGCAATTGGGAGCCTTAATGCACAACCAAGAGAAAAGAAAAGGAAAACAAAGAAGGAAAGGAAAATATTTTAAACAAGAACCGCTTTTATATACTTAATCTTGAATGAATATGATTTCTGCTTTCGCAGAAGCCCGTCGAAACCTCGCCAACTCTATTAACATATTCAATCTCCCCTCGGTAACATATACACTAGGAGCAACACTCATTATCTCAAGCACTGGTGAATTTCCAAGTAAAAATTTGATGAAGTCCATCTCATGTGGTATGCCAAACATATCTGTCATCTTCACAGTTTTAAGTTGTTTGAACATGCAACCAGAAGGGCATTCTTTCTCCCAAAAATCCAAATCAGGAGCTTCTGCTGCAGCTGTTGTGTTCGAGGAACCCTACACAAAGCAATGGGAAAAGACAAGTTTGTGCACATTGAAAATATGCTAGCATATAAAACAAACAAGTAAATGAACACCATAAAATGGAAGATGAATATTCAATACATTATTGTTACTCACTGAGATATGAAGTTCTTGTAAATTAGGAGAGTTCACAATCAAGCGGAGAACGACCAGTATCTCTTTCATGTCTTCAAAACTAACTTGATACAATTCAACAATCTTCAGATGGCAATATGTAATAGGAAGTTTTCCCAGATCATTACCTATACTCAAATACTAAAACAGAAGGAAAAAAATAACAAATAATAAGAAAATGGTTTCGCCAGAACTAACAGAAGTCTCCCTAGTGAAGGGACCCCAAAAAAAGGGAATGTAGGAATATGCTTTCCCAATTTCCTCAATAAACAAAAATAAAATATTATAACATCTTACCTTTGTGAAGTAGATATGCCCAATGAGCCTCTCAAGACATGGTACACCACCGAGAAACTTGTCAAAATTGCAACTAGAGCTTTGCTCAAAGTGTTCGGCGATATCATCAGTCATGTACATGGCAACAGATATAGCTACCAAAAGGGTGGTGTTTTCGAGACAAATGTCTTTGAATTCACCTTCCAGACATAAGTATTTGAGATTTGGAGCATGGATTGTAAGAGCTAAACTATCAAAGTATGACAACGTTAGACTCTCAAGAAGAGGGCAACTCGAAATAAGACTTTCGATGGCATCTGGGGCAATCAAAACTTGTTGAAGACTCAGATATTTCAAACATAAGAATCCTTTAAAAGTCAGAGGAGGGTCCAATTCACATCTAACTAGCTCCAAACGAGTCAATTTTCGACAAGAAAAAAGACAAGAAGGTGCCCTGAACCATTCTTGTTCTCCTAATTCAAGAACCAATTCTCTAATATCTTTCCTCGAAAGAAAAAGTAGCCATTGATCTATCTCAGGAGAGCTTTGTAAGTATGCAGTAGTTAACATAAACTTGTGAACTGGTCCATTGTGAAGAAAAAGAAATTGAGTGATAAATTTTACAAGGTTGTTCTCAACAAGTACTTTGTCATTAGAAAGAGTCACACATCTGTCATCGAATTCAACTTGTGTAAGGGTAGCCCATTTATACCTCCATTTGCTCGATAAAATGCTAGTCCTCACGGCATCCCTTATAGGAAGCTTTGTTAGGATGGTTTCTATAATGCTTTGAGGCAGATCACTTATAAAATCTCGCCCCAAAACATTATCCATCTGTGATTTTCAGCCCAAATGCCTACGAAGCAATAAACAACAACCTATCAACAATTGCAAAAACAGCAAACGAAAAAAGCCAAAAAATTTATATGTTTACAATTGGGACTTGAGAAAATCAATCTCTATAGTACTGAACCTAATAGAATAATCAGGCATAATTGTAGTAAGTTTTTGACTATCAGTTAAGCAGGACAACATAAAGCATAACTCAAAACTTATTTTATTTTCTTCTCCTCCCTTTTCTCAGCAAACAAACAGAGGCTTTGCTGAAATTTTCTGTTCCCGTCTCAGTAGTGCTAATCTATCAAATGTTCCAAATTTCAATCAAGTCTTGACTTTTGGTTAACCAAAACAACATAAAACATAAGACTCAAAACTTAATTTCTTTTCTTCTCCTCCCTTTTATCAGCAAACAAACAGAGGGTTTGCTGAAATTTTCCGTTCACATCTCATTAGTGCCAAACAATCAAAATTTCCAAATTTCATCGAAGCCCAACAAGTTCATAGTCGAAGAGATCAAATCCATATGAAGAAGAATCAGATCACAGAAGGCAGGGAATGTGGAAGCTGACTTAAAAAACATAAAAATCCAATTTTTTGTACTGAAAAGAAATAAACAATAAAATGAAAGTGGCCAAAGAGTATTAAGGTACCAGAGATTGCAAGAGATGAAGGGAAGCGCTTCACTATCTTCTTCTCTTTTACTGCCGATTTTCTTTCATTCGTCGGACGAGGGAGGATGGCGATCCATGGATTTTAAATTTGAGGGAAGTTTGTGCGTGGGTGTATTTATAGTCTTAACTCTTCTTGTAATTAACAGGCGGCATGGGAGAAATTTCATTAATTATTACTAAAATTTATTAATAACTAATTATTAAATTTATTAATTAACAGAGAGAAAATTAATTAACAGATAAAAAATATATTAATTTTGTTTATTTTAATTAATAAAAAATTATTTCATACATATGTATATATATAAATTTCAACACAAAGAGGCCTTATATATAACATTTTAATGATATTTCGATATTTTATTAATAAAATACAAATAATATTTAAGTTATACAAAATTTCTTAACATTTTTTAAACTAAAGAAATTATATTTCCTATACTTACTCATATTATAATTTTTCTTACTCACAATATTTTCTTACTACAATTAAAGTATAATTTATAGATATAATTAATAAAACATATTATAAATAATATATATATAACTATTTTATCTCTCTAATAATTAATATTATAATTTTTTTTAAATATTAATTATTAAATAATAAAATTATTAATTATTTATCATAGAACAAAAATATTTTTTTTAAAATTTATTAATTATAAAAGATTATTAATTTATTAAAAATTAATTATAAGAAGGTCTGTATATTAATATAGGGTAAGGTAAATGCATTGCATCGAATGGTTCCCACTCCTTTTTTATTATAATATATTCTTGCATTCCAAACCATGGTATACGAGTATAAAAAACCATTAATCGAAGTGCATTTAGTTCCACCATATATATATAGGAAGTGGGAAAAGAAAAGGCATCAAATGGATATATTAGCAACGAAAATTTACCTACTATCGTTGGGACCCATCATACCCATTTTTTAATGGAACAAGTTTAAGAAAAGTTATGTACATCTCATTAAATTTAATAGTGACAGATTTAAACATTTTAGTTAAGAGTAGTCATCAAATTGAATATATTAAAATTTAAAGAATTTATACGAATATATCAAAAAATGATGGTGATGGTAGTGCTGGTGCTGCTGTTGGTCGATATGGATCATCATACATGATTTTTGCATTTGGTGATGCGCGTCGAAATTTTAACATTTCCTTTGCTATCTCCAATTCCCTGTCTGAAACCTTTCTCAAGTCGGACTTAATCACCATATTTTAAAGCTTGGGTGATTTAGCTAAGACAAGCTTAATAAACTCCAAGTCAGTATTCATCCCAGATACATATTGCATCTCCACTTTTCGAAGTTGATTCAAAGAGAAATCTGAGTACCTTCCAGGATAAAAAAATTCTAAAACAAGACCCCTTTCAGAATTTGGGCGATCATATCCCTAAATTGAAGATATAAGAATTTTGTCAACTTCAAACATAGGAAATATTTATTAAAGGAAAATGGAATGCATAACAATTTTTTTTTTCTAGTCTCTATGATTGCAGCATTTCATAAGACCCATGTGGGCTCACCGTAAAACTAGAATCATAGAGGCTATCATTAAGAGTGTCAATTTTTGACATGACACGACAACAAGAGTTGCATACGAAGTTAACGAGTTTGGATTGAGCATAAATGAGTTTGAGTCATAAACGGGTTGATATTTGACACATCTAAAGTTTACTATACTTAAAAATTATCTATATCTCTCTCTATATCTCCCCCCCCTCTCTCTCTCTCTCTATATATATATATAAATATATAAAGACATGCAATTTTTTTATTTTAAAAATAAAAAATAAAAATAAATTAGTTAATTGTGTCGACACATGTAATCTGTTTAATAAATGCATTAAGTTGGGTTTGAGTTTTGAAATTTGACACGATGAGTTAATAGTGTCGGGTTAGGATTGATACATATTTTTGAATATGTATGTCTTGGCATGATTTGAACCGGACACAATACAATGACATGAATTAACACCAATATCTGTCACACTTGCGAGATCATTTTACTTTCTAACTTTGTATTTAAAAAAAAAATGAAGTGAGAAAATCTATTATGTAAACATGTCATTACTCACTTTCAAAGTAATTTCAACTTTTTGTAGGTTGGGGGAGCTTCTAATCAATAAAAGAACACTTGCCACCACCTTTAGGCCATGTTTGATACGCCGGAATGAAGGTTGGCTGGTTAGCTTGCTAAATCCTTGAAATGTATTTAGAGGTCTAAACACACAATTCCAGAGATCCAAATGGGTAAGTTGTAGACATGAAAAAAAAGATGAGGGCACTTTATGGACCCCACCCTTCAAGATCTGAAGGGTGAATTGTTGTTATAAAAAACTGACACAGCTGATAGCTAGGTTTATTGTTGTTATTCAATCATTTACATTATTAATGTTTCTACACTTGCCAGTAACTTGAGCAGCTTCTTTCCCTCAAACTATTGCAATTTGATTTCATTTTGTCAGTCACGTTGCAAAAGAGAGAGAAAAAAAATAAAAACCCATAAAATAGAACAATTACATCACTCAAATTATTGGGTTGATGTAATTTTTTTATATGACTATGTCGACGCTGACAGTAAAGCTTGAAATCGTAGCCTCCAATTTGGAGAGAGACACATAATATCACTTCACTTGTTGGAATGATCACTAAGAAATAAGTAATGTTATCATTATCATGAAATTTCATCAAATTTATTTATTTAATGATGTGACTATTCAGATGTTTGTT
The DNA here is from genome assembly GCA_008638375.1 of Nyssa sinensis. Taxonomy (NCBI): domain Eukaryota; kingdom Viridiplantae; phylum Streptophyta; class Magnoliopsida; order Cornales; family Nyssaceae; genus Nyssa; species Nyssa sinensis. The sequence goes on from CM018042.1 coordinate 25,794,318, forward strand.
AATACAGTCTCTTGATATGTCCGGAGACTACATTCACTAGTACTAGCACATATCCAGAGACTATATTAACTAACACTCGAATAGCCAAATCAGCAAGTTAAGAAATTTGATAAAATTTTTAAGTAAGGATAACATTATTGATAAGAAATTAACCCACACACTACCAGTAATAGGAAGCTGCTATTGGATCTGCATATGTATCGTCATACATGATTTCTGCATTTGGTGATGCACGTCGAAATTGTATCACTTTCTTTGTTATCTCCAATCCTCTGTTTGAAACCTTCCTCAAGTCGGGCATAATCACCATATTTTCAAGCTTGGGCGATTTGGCTAAGACAAGCTTAATAAACTCCAATTCAGTATTCATCCCAGATACATATTGTATCTCCACTTTTCGAAGTTGTTTCAAAGAGAAATCTGAGTAGCCTTCCAGCATCAAAAATTCTAAAACAAGATCCATTTCAGAATTTGGACGATCGTATCCCTAAATTGAAGATATAAGAGTTTTGTCAACTTCAAACATACGAAATATTTATTAAAGGAAAATGGTATGCATAACAATTTTTTTTTTCTAGTCTTATTTTCTCATTTTAGACACAAAGGAGTGAGACCCACTTTAATAAATACATACATGTAAAATTTTTAATATGGATATTATTCTATGAGACTATCATACTCGTGTGATGGTCTATATGATTACAACATTTCATAAGACCCATTTGTGCTCACTGTAAAACTAGAATCACAGAGGCTATCACTAAGAGTGTCAGTTTTTAACACAACAACAAAATTTGCATACGAAGTTAATATGTTTGGATTGAGCATAAATGAGTTTGAGTCATAAACGGATTGACATATATAACACGATTAATAAATACGTTGTGCTTGAATTTTAGTAATTTCAACCCGCTTAACACAACTTAACACATTTAATTATAAAAAATAACATTAGTTGAGGTAATTTATCTCACATAGAAAAATTATTAAGGTTTGAATATTTTTTACTTATAAAAGAAATTTTTATTTTGATTTGACACGTCTAAAGTTTACTCTACTTAAAAATTATTTATATCTCTTGGTCTCTCTCTCTCTCTCTCTCTCTCTCTCTATATATATATATATATAAACATGCAATTTTTTTATTTTAAAAATAAAAAATAAAAATAAATCAGTTAATCGTATCGACACATATAACCTGTTTAATAAATAAGACACATATAACTTGTTTAATAAATGGATTGAGTTGGGTTTGGATTTTAAAATTTGACACGATTAGTTAATAGTGTCGGGTTAAGATTGACACCTATTTTTGAATACGCATGTCTTGGCACGATCTGAACCCGAACACAACACAATGACACGAATTGACACCAATACTTGTGAGATCATTTTGCTTTCTAACTTTGTATCTAAGAGAAGAACTGAAGTGAGAAAATCTATTATGTGAACATGTCATTACTCACTCTCAAAGTAATTTCAACTTCTTGTAAGTTGGGGGAGCTGCAAATCAATAAAAGAACACATGTCACCACTTTTAGGTCTGCAAAACATATATCAGCTAACTTAAGAATTTGGAGGCGGTTTAGAGTAGTTGGAAGCCTCTCTGGTATACCATCTGTAGCCAAAGACTTGAAGCAAATACCCAACCAATTAACAAAAATATGATAAAAAAAAAAGAGGGACAAAAACTCATGAAACAAATTTTACCTTCACATAATGATTGTCAATATGCAGGTTCTCAACAGGTAGAGAATCAAAAACCTTGATCATGTTAGACGTCTCTTCTCCAATTGTGGGCACTTTCAAAGTAATTGAAAGTATTGCAAGATGAGGGGTCTTTAAACAATGAACAGATTTGAAAAGGGCTCTGGTGCGCAGGACTTTGAGATTAGGAGCAACAATTTCAAGGTAGTAAAAAGTCACAGAGCTTTCAATAGTTAATTGCTCTAGCAGAGGGCTACTGGAGATTAAACTTGCAAGCATGAAAGAAGAAATGATGACTTGCCCTAACACCAGGCTGGTTAGCTTGCTAAATCCTTGAAATGTAGATAGAGGTCTGAACACACAATTCCAGAGATCCAAATGGGTAAGTTGTAGACATGAAAAAAAAGATGAGGGCAATTTATGGACCACACCCTTCGAGATCTGAAGGGTGAATTCCCGAACACCATTTTTGGACACGAAAAGTATGAATTGATCAATCTCATAACAACTTTCCAATTCAGAAATGGAGAGAGTGAACTTGTGTATTGGTCCTCGGTGAAGTAATAACACTTGAGAAATGATCATCACTAGTTTTTCTTGTGTGGGCCATTGGTATCTCCCTGACATTTTGCACAAATTATCATCAAATATAAGTTGTGGGAGATTTACCCAGTTATACCTCCATTTGCTTGACAAAACACTTGTCCTCACTGCGTCTTGGATTGGAAGACACATTAAGATTTCTTCAATTATATTGTTCGGAAGGTTACTGATAATATCTGAAGTTGAACGACGGATATTACCTATTCCAAAAAAAAAAAATGACAGTTACTTTTTCTAAAGCTAATAGTGGAAGTGTGAGTAACACCTGAAGAAGTCATGAGTTACGAAACTGACTAGCCCCAATTGGCAAAAACGATAGTTACTGATTACTCTGAAATCAAAATGTGCAAATGAATTAGACTATCAAATCAAGGGATGGAAGTTTTTATAACATTTCCTTGCAAAAAGAAAGAATCATAGGCCACAACATATTATGACTATTCTCCTGTTATGACATACCATTGACTAGATTCTGCAACTGGAGAAAGAAATTTAAAAAAAAAAACACACACACACACACATCCACAGCAAGGTTTCCCCATAATTTCTCTGTGTTCAAGAAATAGCCATGCCATTCTTTAGCTTTGTTTTCTTAGATTCTTTAGTTGGGAAATTTCTTCAATTTCTAGCAAAATGGCTCAAATTCCACTACAATGAAGTTCAAAATCAAGCCCTTACAAGAAGAAAGAGATAATAGAAGAAAAAACTTAAATTTGATTTTTTTTATCCGTTAAAGTAATTCATAAAAAATGGCGCCTGAGGAAGGCAACCCAACTATACAACAAAAAACGAACCGGTGTACAAAATTAAAGCCTAAGATCTCTCAAAAAAATCCATTAGCCAATCTACATACATGAGAAGATATTCTTCTTTAATCCAGAAGAAAAAAAAAAATCATCAACAAAATAACTTTCAATTTCAAACTCTATCCAAAGTTCCCAAAATACCCGTTACATATTAGCCGCTCTTTTTTTCTTTCCTGTTAGCTTGATCATCCATTTCATCCAAAACAATATCTCAAATTTTATCACATTAACTAGACAAAACTGTATGCCCCATATCTACAAAAAAAATTGAAAAAAGAGGATAAACACCCTGAAACTTAGGAATACAAAGATTTCAAGAGTATCTTTTTTTTTTTTTTTTTAATTACTCCAAAGTTGGTAAGACTACGCCTTCAAAAGATCTCCTGTTACTCTCCAAACTCCACCAAAGACAATGGGGCACTGCCCCAGACTAATCACATTCACTTTTAACACCACCTCTCCTCCAAGCTTCTAGGAAAAACCCATGCAAGAAAAAAAGAGGGACCAAAAGTTTTCACTACCAAACAATGAATGAACAAGTGATTCACAGCTTCCTCAACTTTTTTGCACTTGCAACACTAATTAGGATCAATTTAACATCTGCCCTCGGATTATTTACTGAAAGATTTTCCTGTTTTTGTTGTAGGCTCGAAAGGCCATCTTGTAGGCACTTTAGGATAAATTATTGATCGAGGTATCAAGTTATGTTGGACCAATAAAAGAAAGGCCATCTTGAAGGCACTTTAGGATAAATTATTGATCGAGGTATCATGATATGTTGGACCAATAAAAGATTGCCATGCATGTCGTGACAGCTGAAAAAGGTGTTTAAAGGGCTGTCACCAAATATCTTCACGGCTCTCTAGACAATTAATTAAATGTGGGAGCGCAATCAACCTAAGTATTCATGTGTTTCAACACATACATGATAGAGGGCAAACAGTGGTGCATCGACACTTGTAGCTAAAACCATCCTACCTTACTAGCATCTTGAATCTGATGACATATAAGGTGTTCATATCTTCTTTGTTTTAACAATCCCAATTTACAATACTTTTTACGTATACTATTTCAAGAAGTGCAGGAAAATAATTGTATAGGATACGAGTCGGCGTATAAGTAGTCTATAACTTTTAGGTTTTCCTTTTCCTTTTTGCCCATAATGCCTATGTTCAATGCAAAATGTTATTTCATTCATATCAAACATATATTTTAGCATTACTAAAATACTATATTTTGATAATTCTGTTTCAATGCTAAAATGCCACTTTTTAGAACAACTACTATTCTTCATGCATATGGCAAAGAAACCAAAAGAAAAAGATGGAATTGTCATAAAAGGAATGACACGGCATGAATAGCACATGCTAATCTTCATGCCATGTGTGGCATTATATATTGCATTGCCAGATATTGGAAGGGGAAATGGCTGCCGAGCAGCCTATTTTACAGCCTAGCTAAAATTTGGAATTGACAGCCCCATTGGAGATGGTAATGGGTTCTACCCCCTTGCCACTTTGTGGTTGTGTACACACATGCTCTTCACTTGGAGGTAGACAGAAAAAAAGATACAATTCTTAACTATCACACATAATAAAAAGTTGGCAAAAAGTATGATGTTTTTATCAGATACTTTATAAAAACAAGATTGATTCAGAAAATAGAAGGATCTAGACTATCTAGTGTGTGCGTCTATAATATACATATACATATATATATTTATTTATATTTCAATAAAGAGTAAACCTTTTGGAAGTCATGGGGAACGAAAAACACAACTTGAGGTTGAGGCTTACCCAGTTCATGGGCCAAAGATGATGAAGACGACATCGTTGAAAACCTTGTGAGTTATGGAAGAAACCCACAGAGAATCTCTATATAGAGGTAAATAAAGAGAATCTATAATTTAACCAAACCCTAAACCTTTTGTAAGTCCTGTAGGAAGAAAAGCACATCTTGAAGTGGAGGCTTACTGATCCGAACTTGGGTCTATGGGTTTTCGCGGTTTCTTCCACAGGTGACAAGGTTTTCGTCTAGTCTTCAGCCCAAGTTCAAGGTAAATCTCAACCTCAAGATATGCTTTTCTTCCTATCTCACTTTCAAAAAGTTTTAGACTTAATTGGTTGAACTATTGATTCTCCTTATTTACCTACGATGGCGGAGCTAGACCGGCACAGGAGAGGAATAAAATTAAAATGATAAATTACATTTAACTCTCCCAAATTTATGACAAATATATGAAATTTCTCAAATTATAATGACCTTTTCAATTTTATAAAATAATATACAGTTATTTTTTATATTAATTTTTTTAAAATAATTTTAAAATAATGAAATTGTTGATTTTATTTATTTATTTTTATATTTTTTTAATTTTGACTAATTTATTTTAACTTTTTTTAAAAAGAATTAATTTTTTATCTATAAATAAATTTAAGATTTTTGTTAATATTTATTTGAGAAATGAAAAAAATTAGTCAAGATTTATAAAATTAAAATAAAAATATAAGAAAATGATAATTTTGTCATTTTGAAAAAAAAAAATTGACTGAAAGAAGATATTTGTATATTATTTTGTAAAGTAGAAAAAATCAGTATAATTTCAGAAATCTTAAAGGAAGTCAGAGTAATTGTCATAAATCTCAAGAAAAGTCAGTGTAATTTACCCAAATTAAAATCTATTGGAGTCTCTTTAAAAATAAAAAAAGAAAAAAGAATTTGGGTGGGGGGTTGGGCATTTCTAAATAATTTATATAAAAATTAGGAATAAATATTAAATATTTAAAATTTAAAATTTTGGGGAGCCACGGTGACCCTAGCCCCTCTTATATCAGAATTGAAGGCTACTAAATAGAATAGTATATCATGTAATTAATTACAAAAATTTGTTTTATTTTTGTGTTAGGTTAAGTGTAATTTTTTAAAATTATTAAATTCATTTATAACTTATCTTGGGAGTTCATGTTAATTGTAATTTTTTCTTCTTTTTATGCCAAGCCAACTTATACTTCTACTAGTTGAATTGGATTTAAAATCATCTTACTTGCACATAAGTTTTTCTTTGTTTTTTTTTTTTATACAAGCAACATGGAGAGAAAGAAATCCTAATACTATGCGTGTGCGTAATGATTCGAATTAGAGTCTTATCTATAAAAGAGATGAATATTTTCATCCTAAATAAGTCAACTTGCATAAAATTTTCCTCTGTTATCACCCAGATTTTAAATTAAGGTTTTAGTCCTCTCATGAATGGACTCCATTTCTAACAAAAATTATATTTCTAAAGATTTATTATTATTATTATTATTATTATTATTATTATTATTATTATAATTTGTTTTTATTTAATTTGGTACTTTTGTCACTAAGAGGTATGAATATTTATTTTCACCTAATTATGGATTGGGTTAGATTGTTTGTCAAAAACCCATATTAGAAAAACACTTCGAATTACGTTATATAGTTTTATATGTTGATCAAGTTGGTGATAATAAAATTAATTGTAATAAATGAATTATAAAATCTCATCACTTCTATCCAAAAAAAAAATTGATACTTTTGATCAGTTGGGGAAGACAACAATGGCATTGATGACATTCATTTTAATCTCAATAATTAAGACATAAAAAAATGGAGAAATTAGAGAGCCCAAGGCACCAAATTTGATTATTGGAAAGAAAACTTGTACAAGTTGAGAATGGGGTAAAATACCACTGAGATAGATTAGTTGGAAGACTCTTCGGGCAGCTTTATTTATTTTTGAAATAGGTAAAATTTCTAGTGAAAATGTGAAAAAATACTAAAATCTAACACGTATTTGGAAAGCAAATGGGGAAATCTCCCTATCTCGACTTGATTATATATTTATAAATTATATAAATATTTTTTAATACTTTATTAAATATTTTCACATATATAAATTTAAATATATGTATATAATATGTGCATATATATAAATATGAATTTGTATTTTTAATAAATACTAAGAAGTGGACACAAATAGTCCTGGTACTCTCATCTTCTAATTAGCTATGATATTTTTTTAATAAAATTTACATAAAATAACTAATTATAATTAAAAAATGTTACTAAAATCTAATGTAGTATAGGGCTAAAAGCCAATCGACTGCTTAAAGTTTAAGGTGATTTAAAGTATTACGAAGATTTACACTAATAGTGTAGTAGATTCACTAGATTGATTATCTTAGCCATCAATGCATAATTTTTTTTTTTGTATTATATTCTTATCATATTTTTTAGGGTTCACTGTTGCACTATGGTAACCTGAAAGTCATGTTTTCAAGTCGCAAAAATAGCTTCTATGCTTACGAGATAAGACTATATATCTAACATTTTTCGAATCTTACAATAATAAAAGTTTCGTAAATTAAATTAGCTCTTATTCTATAATATTTTTATGCACGAATATGATAAGAAGAGGCATTTTTGGTGTGATTCGAACCAGGACACTGAGGCCCCATAATCTGGCTAACCCAACCCATTCATTTGCACACAATACATAGTTGTTCAACCAAATTGATGATTACATAAAGCTATTCTTTTGTACACAATACCCAATCTTCAACCAGATGGATGATAACACTAAGCTATATAGGTTATTCACAAAGGTAATAAACATAAACTTGCAAACCTTAGGTTTAAACCTGTACAAGATTTAATAGATGGAACTCTTTCTCCAAATGTGGGCGAGGCAGGACATTCTTTGGGGAATACCCAAAGCCCTTTAGAATGTCTTGGGTGCATCTTTGGTCCACTATTGGATGTTCTCTGGCTCAGGCAAGTCACAGCAATTTGGCAGTGCATACATTCGCTTGTTTCACTCAATGTTGAGACCTCTACTCACTAGTTGAAACCAAAATTGTTTCACAGGGCTTGGATGCCTTCCCCAAATATGATTTCTGCTTTTGGTGATGCTCGACGAAACCTCAGCAAATCTTTTGACATTATTAATGTGGCAATTGCATCAAGTTCTGCACAGCAGCCGATAAACATTGTCTCAAGCAAAGGGGAACAAGCAAGTAGACACTTTATAAACTCCAACTCGGATGGTAAACCAATGACAGAACTAATGTTCACAACTTGAAGCTGGCTCAGTGTGCAGTCTTCTTCCAGAAAATTTAGAGCTGGTATTGTAGAAGCATTTCTTGTGGCCTATAAGAACTGAAAAGTATTAAAAACTGCTCTGAAAATGTTACAAGATAATGTTAAGATCAAGATTTGACTCACAGAGATATAAAGTTCCTGCAAGTTTGGACAGCTACGAATTAAGCAAAGGGCGCATGAGATCTCACCCACTTTGCTAAAATCTACGCTAGATAATGTAAGGTTCTTCATACAGTTCATCTTTGTAGGAAGCATCTTCGGAATATCACCTGCAGCCAAGAACTTTGAAGGAAAGGAAATGGTAGAAACAAGGGGCATGCTTTAGTAAAACTCGGAAGTTCTTTAATAAGACTTGACTAAGAGAAATCAAACTAGTTCTCACCTCATAAAAATCAAGGTCAATATCAAGCTTCTCAATCATAGGCAAACTACCGAGAACCCGGCTAATATTTGAACCTGAACTTCTGCGCATTTGAGATGAACCAAGTGACAATGTTAAGAGATTTTGGGCGTTCTGAATGCAAATAGACTCGAGTGAACCGCTAACACACAAGTGTTTGAGATTAGGAGCATGAATGATAAAATGACCAGATCCAGAGCAGAAATCCAAGGTCAATATCTCGAGCCGTGGGCAACTAGAGATGAAACTTCCAAATGAGTCAGCTGCATATGCCACTGCTCGAAACTGGAGGCGAATTAGATTACGAAAGCCTCTAAAAGCAGATGGAGGGTTGAATGTACACTTAGAGAGTGTCAGATGTGTCAATTCTGGACAGGCAAAAAGTTGAGTTGGCAACTTATAGCGCACATCAGAGGAATTCTGAAGAGTGAAATCCCGGATTCCATTCCTTGATAAGAAAAGTATCCATTGATCGATATCTTCCGTTCTTAAAGAATGTCCAGGGGGATTGTAAAGAATAAATTTAAGGATGGGGCCAATATGAAGTAGGAGAATTTTATTTATGACGCTCGCAAAGTCAGAGACTTGGTCATCCTTGTTGTCTAGATATTCAAAAAAATGATAATCAAATATGAGTTGAGGAAGCATAGCCCAATTGTACCGCCACTTTCTAGACAATATGCTTGTCCTCACTGCATCTTGTACTGGCAAGCACTCCAGAATACTTTCGATTACATTCCTAGGAAGCTCACTGATTATATCCTTTGTTACAGCCTCTGCCTCGCTTTTATGACAAGCAGACGCCATTACTCTGAAAATTCAAACAAGGAAATCCACAGTCCAAAGGAAATCTTAATATAAAAGACCATGGTCCTTACCACTTAGTTCTATCGTCTTTTCTAAATTGTTCCATTCACCATTTACATAGAATTTAGTTGTACAGATTTATCATGTCAATGGAACAATTTAGAAAAATGGCATCAATCTCAAATATTGTTATGTTAAAAATGTTGAATTTGTTCTATTTAAGAAAAAAATAAAAAGATCATATACCCAAGAAACATATAAAGTCATCATTTTTCTTTAGTGGCTCCATTCAAAATGTTGGTTTTCTTCAGTCAAGGTATAAGATGAACAGCTTCAAGGGGCACCAAAAATGCCCTTAATATATGAATGAATGAATATCAAATGTAACTTAAAATATGGGGAGTTTGAAGACGACCAGGATAAAATTGGCTATTGGCTGAGATAGAGAGGTTACAGAACTAAAAGTGCTCGAGTGTATCCAAAGTGGGCTTCAGTTTAAAGAGATTGCATCTTAGGTAACACAAGATCAAAGAAGTGCGTGGAAAGGAACTGAGAGGCTAATTTGAAAGCAAGATGCCAAGAAGTAAGCACACCAACACCATTTTGTACTGCAACTTGCAAGTGGAATTAGACTCCCTAAAGGTAGAATGGTGTTTGGTCTCAGTTGGACAAGCTGAGATTTCCATGAGCTCGTCTACCCATCTTATGTCAGCAATAATTAAGAATAAAAGCATTCATCAAGAACAAAATAAACGCAGATCCCTCTGTGTATGTGTGTATATATATAGATCTGTATCAAATAAACAATCTTATCTACAAATGTACCAACATCTGCATACAGGATCCCAAAAAGAAAAACCACTACATATATATATATAATCAGTAAATCAATAGATGATCTTGTTTCTTCTCAAATAATGTGGATCTAAGATGAATTTATTGGAAAAATTATTCCCATTACAACTAGAAAAAAAAATATAAATGTGCAAAGAAGATCACAGATGAAGCTAGAACAGTGTAGATGAAAAAGGACGATACATACCGAAGCTTGATCGACGACGGTGACCAACAACTCGAGAGTAATGATCCTGCTACGGATTTCACCCAAGATCGATTAGAATCAACAATGATCGATTAAAATCAATAAAAAGGAAGAAAAAGAAGATTTGAGAGAGAAATGGGAACGACATGAGTCTACAAGAAGAGCCATTTTTCACAATTTAAAACAGTGGTAAGATTTAGATGTGGTAGCGTTCGATTGGTCCGTCTTCTTCGTCCTTTCCATCGCGTTTCATGGGTGACCAATGCTTTTGTACTCATTAGCAGCTACAGTAGCCATAGATTCTTTACAATTATATCTGTATAGAAGACTTCTTTTGGAGTAAACGCCATTGGTCTTTTCTTAAAGAAAACAATGATGGGACCCAACAAAGAAGTAATAATGGTTGGAAGACTGGCCGAAAGCGTACCTCTCTCATCTCTTTTTTCCCAGTGGAATGTTACTGTAGAACCTCGACGTTGGGGGAAAAAGAGGAGGTAAGAAAAAGTGGAAGAGGTTATTTAATTTTAAGATAAATTATACTTTCTCCATCTTAAAATTTCTAATAAGTACAATTAATTTTTTTAATTTTTTAAAAATATAATTTTTTTTTATCTGACAAATTATAAATACATTACTTCAATAATGTTTTTTTAAATGACAAAATTATGATTTTCATATTTTTAATATATTTTTTTAATTTTGACCAATTTTATTTTTTTAATTTTTAAATAAATATTGATTAAAACTCTAAATTTATTTTTATGATTTTCATATTTTTAATATATTTTTTTTAATTTGACCAATTTTATTTTTTAAATTTTTAAATAAATATTGATTAAAACTCTAAATTTATTTTTATAAAAATAAAATCTTTATAAAAAGTTGGGAAATTTTGAAAAAATAAAAATAAAAATACGAAAAGGATAATATTTTTATTTTGAAAAAATAATTGACTAGATTGTGATATTTGTAGTTAGTCAAGTAAAATAAAAAAAAATTAATATGATTTTAAAAATTTCAAGAAAGATTAATATAATTGTCAGAAACTTTAATATAATTTATTCTTAATTTTATGTTTGATTTACAAAATAAAGAAGGAGATGGAGGGAGTATGAAAGGTTTAAAATCTTATTTTATTTATTTTCTAAGAGTGAGAGAGAAAGAGGAAGAGGATTAATGAATTTATTTATTTTATCTTTTTTACTCACAAAAGAAAATATTTTATCATGTTTATTTTCTTTCTCTCTTTTTATCTTTCTCAAATAAAATAAGAGAACGACACTATCTTCTCTTCTCTCTTCTTTCTTCTTTTTCTCAATTCATTAGTTATCTAAAAATAAATAAAAAAGTACGCTTAATATTCTCCTCTCTCTCCACTCATTCAAACAAATTATAAGTTTGTACAAGATATAATATTTTAACTAAGTAACGAAAAATTATTCATTGCATCCAGATTAATAAATATCTACCATATCAACAGAATATGTGAATTATATATTAATATATTAGATGTTTATTCGTTCCAATGCAATGCATACAAGACCAATAAATAAATTTTTATTCATTTTGACTACTTTATCTTTTATTCCTAAAATATCTAATAACTAAAACACCATATCTTATATAAAAGTTAAAGTTTACGGCAATATAATTCTTTATCTAATAATTTTTTCAACAGTGTAGAAGTAAAACAGCTATTAGTAAGTATATGAGTTTTGTAACGTGAACGCTTGTCTAATTTTTCACAAACTGGCTATTATGTTAGGTAAATAATGGTTTGCTCAAATGATGAACACAAGTTATGAATAGTTGGAAAATTGGAACCCACAACAAAAAAAATTATTTAGTATAATAAAAAATAAAAAAAATAAAAAATAAAGATTTATACAAGATAAGAACAGAGAATGAAAAAAGAATATGCTAAGATTATATTACACAACCCTAATTATACACCGAGTATATGATTTATAATAGTGTATATCTAAGCATTGAGCATTCATCCAACCACAGTGATGACCAAATGCAGCATAGATCTGATCAACCTCGATTTTGCGCAAGTGAGTGCATTATATATGATATGCCATAAAAGAACAGGTCAATCAGCACTTGACACGTATGGTCATAATCCAACTCATATTCGGCTAACTCAGCTCTCGCTCAGCCAAACGGCTAAACGAGCTCGAGCATCCAGATCAATACAAGAGCTCGGAAGTGACAGAGCATATGACTTCAAAGCACATATATCCGGACAGGGATCTCAGAATTAACTACAGGGTACAGACCAACACTCCAGAACTCGTCACCGCCTTAGCGGGTTCCGAGCAGGGAACAAGGAAACAAGTCTTCAATGAGGAAACCGTCTTCAACAAGGAAACCACCATCTATGGTTATCTCTATACAAGGTAACTGCAATCTCCGATGATCAAATCCCTACAATCATGGCATCGAATCCTAATCAACTTAGGAAAGCCACGACCTATAAATTAAACCCTAGAGGTATGCTTTACTTTCATGCTCATTCTTTGTCTTTCAATTCTTTTACTTACTTAAGCATCGGAGCGGCTACCGCCGGAGCCAATCCGGTGGTCCTCTGATCATCTTCCTGAGTGTTCTACAGGTCGCGGAGCCCATACTTGTTGCGAGTCAAAAAGTGCAGCATCAGTTTGGCGCCGTCTGTGGGAACGACTAACTCTCCAAGTGCTCTATTCATAAACTCATCCCTTTCCTCACCGGAAAACTATGGCCCCAAATCTCTGACCACGACAGAATACTCAAGTTCCACAAAGCTCTCAGCGTCAGCCGCCTGCTCCACGAGCAAGGGGGCCGATGGTTAATCCCTTGCGACAAGAGATCGAGTCGATCAAGCGACACAATACATTGGTGCAGGAGCAGTTACTTGCCATCACTAGAACGCTGGCGACGCTCACCTAGAATCAAGGGATGAACCCTCCTATCCCACTGGTCAACACTGCGGCGGGAACTCAACCTCCTGCTGCCACGGAGAATGAAGAACCTCACGAGCAGGCTCCAAATAACCAGCCCGGGCTCCCCTAGGGAGTTGCCCGCGTTGGCAGAGATCCACAACCGTCAGCAGTTCCAGGCTGGGGAACTTCAGCCTTCGTTCCTGACGTCCATTATCGAAGCACCACTCGAGCCCCAACTCCAAGGGTTTCGGGAGCACATCCGACACCACCGGAGCCTCATCCCCATGCAACACCAGTCCCGCTAGTTCGAAACCCTCCTCCGTCCGAGGGGCGTACTCAACCCTACTACCCTGAGGCCGAGGCTGTCAGGCAGGGTTAGCAAGATGTCAGAATCAGAGACCCGCGAAGGGTAGAAGAAATTGCCGAGTCTATGGACCGAACAGTTGCCCTAAGAGGACCTCAGAACCCTCCAGAGCAAGATGAGTTGGCCAGACTGCTCGGGAGACTGGCCACCCCATTCACTCATGCCATTATGTCAGAAGAAAGGCCCAAGAAGTTCATGGTGCCAAAGTTCACTCTGTACGATGGATCTGGAGATCCAAGCGATCATCTCTCGCATTATCAGCATACGATGGCCCTTCATAGTGCCTCTGATGCTTTTATGTGTCGGACTTTCATCACCAGCTTGAAGGGAACTGCTCTGAAGTGGTTCCACAACCTCCCACCGAACTCAGTTACCAGCTTCTACGAGCTTGGTAGACAGTTCTTGGATAGGTTCATGACCAGAAGGAGGCTCAGAAGGGGGCCAGAATTCCTGCTGAACGTCAAGTAGACCAGGGAGGAATCCCTCCGAGCCTACATTGCGCGCTTCAACACCGAACTCACGGAGATCACTGACTGCAGCCTGAAATTCCTTGTAGCAGCCCTAACTGCCGGGCTTGCCCAAGGTGGGTTCAGAGACTCCTTGACAAAGAGCCCTCCAGCCGATATGGCGGCATTAATGGATCGGGCCAGAAAATACATCAACCTGGAAGAAGCCAACCGCACGTCCCACAAAGGCAGAGATCAGACCCCGAGGGACAATCCAAAGTAGGAGGACCACAAGAAGGAGGATCACAGAAGAAACTCCAACAAAAAGAGGGCCAGGAGCCCAGAGAAGATAACAGCACCCAGAGTTGTGTACAACTCCGGACCGAGGGAGTTCACCAACTTCACTCCTTTGAACACTACACCGAACCAGGTACTCCGACAGATCCGAGATCGGGAGAACCTGAGATGGCCGGAGCCAATCAAAGGAGATCCCAGCCTGCGGGACCAAAGTAAGTATTGTAATTCCCATAAAGATCATGGACATACCACTAACTCATGCAGGACCCTCCGATATGAGATAGAGCAGCTCATAAAGAAGGGGCGTCTTCGGGAGTTCGTCAAGCAAGACGGAAGGCAGAACCCCCAAGATGACAAGCCTCAACAACGGCCAGATCAGAGGCCCGAACAGAGGCAGGAGCAGAGGGAGGGACGAAACGAGCACCAGAGGCAGAACAATCACGTCATCTACGTCCTCCATGCTGACTCCCCTGTCACAGGAATGTCCAACAGGGCAAGAAAGAGATATGCTCGGGAGGCCAGAGCCGCCCCGAACGTATTACAGATCTCCAACGTCGAAAAGAGGCTCAAGCCAGCACCGGAGATCCAATTCACCGAGCAAAATCTAGCAGGGGTACACTGCCCTCACAGCAATGCCCTTGTTATCACCCTCAAAATCGCCAACTTCGAGACCAGGAGAGTCCTGGTCGATACTGGCAGCTCCATCAACATACTGTTCTATGAACCGCTTAAACAGATGGGGATAGACCATGACAACGTCAAGCCCACCACTGCCGTGATGGCAGCTTTTGATGGCAACCTCAGCACTCCATTGGGGAAAGTCGACCTTCCTACCACTGTAGGAGAGGGTGAAGGGCAGAAGACCACCATCTCGGAGTACATGGTGTTAAACATGAGATCTCCCTACAACGTCATAATCGGGAGACCCTGGTTGCATCAGATAGGGGCAGTCACTTTGACCCTCCATCAGTGTCTAAAGTACGTCCACAACCAAAGCGTTCACTCTGTCAGAAGGTGTCAACCAACCTCTCGGGAGTGCCACGCTATTGCCCTCAAAGAGAAGGCTTTTAAATAGTAATTACAGCACACTCGGGATTGTGCAGATCCGGTATTCACTCACTCTCCCGAGGTGGAGGATTGCCCATCCAACAGTGAAGAAACCCTGAGCCCAAGGGGACGCGACAGCCGAGCCAAACCTGTTGGCGAGCCCATTAAAGTACTGGTCAGTTCAGAAGCAGAGGGGCGTTACTTGTACATCGGCCCAGACCTAACACACACCGAGCAGGAAAAAATAGTCAGGTTCTTGAAAGACAACCTCTCTATCTTTGCTTGGGAGACCAGAGACATGGAGGGAATAGATCCTAATCTTATAACTCACAAACTGATGGTGGATCCGGATCACCCGCCAGTCAGACAGAAGAGAAGGCCGATTGCTCCTGAACGACATCGGATTATAAACGAAGAAGTCCAAAGGCTGCTGGACGCCAGGATGATACGGGAAGTGTTCTATCCCGAGTGGCTAGCCAACACCGTGCTTGTCAAGAAGAAAAACGGCAAGTGGAGAGTCTGCGTTGATTATACAGACCTCAACAAAGCGTGCCCCAAGGACAGCTTTCCACTGCCAAGAATAGACCAACTGGTTGACGCCATTGCAGGGCATGAGCTTATGAGTTTCATGGACGCCTACTCTGGATACAACCAGATCCAGATGTACCCTCCAGATCAAGAGAAGACTGCCTTCATAATCGAAAGAGGACTCTATTGCTACAGAGTGATGCCTTTCGGTTTGAAGAATGCTGGAGCCACTTATCAGCTGTTGGTGAACAAAATGTTTAGCCCACTGCTCGGCAGCACCATGGAGGTATACATCGACGATATGCTGGTAAAGAGTCTTCAGAAAGGCAGCCACCTCCAGCACTTAGCCCAGACCTTCGATATCCTCAGACAGCACAAGATGAAGCTCAACCCCTCGAAATGTACCTTCGGAGTTACGAAGGGAAAATTCTTGGGATACATTGCCTCTCAGAGGGGTATCGAAGCAGACCCCACTCAGATCCAAGCCTTGATTGGGCTAAAGTCACCAAGAACCAGGAAGGAAATTCAGGCACTGAATGGCAGAGTTGCGGCACTGAGCAGATTTATCTCCAAATCCACTGACCGCTGCCTACCTTTCTTCAAAGCTCTGAAGGGCAGCAAAGCTTTACAGTGGACGGAAGAATGTGAGAAATCCTTTCAAGAACTAAAGGAGTACCTAGCCTCTCCAGAGCTCCTGTCAAAACCAGTACAAGGAGAAAAGCTACTCCTGTACCTTGCAGTTTTCGAAAACGCGGTCAGCTCCGCATTGATCAGACGGGACAGAGGAGTACAGAAGCCTATTTTCTACGTCAGCAGGGCACTACTTGACATAGAAAAAAGATACCCAGAAATAGAGAAACTGGCCTATGCCTTGGTCATATCAGCTCGGAAGCTTCGACCTTATTTCCAGGCCCATCCAATCGAGATCCCAACTGCCTATCCTTTGAAGTCAATACTGAGGAAACCTGAGGTATCGGGAAGATTGGTGAAGTGGTCTGTGGAGCTAGGGGAGTTTGACATATCATATGTATCCCGAAACTCCATCAAAGGGCAGGCCTTAACTGATTTCGTAGCCGAGTTCACCCCGGCACTTCAGAACAGAGCACAACTCATCGAAACTTCGGGAACTTGGCTGCTGTACATTGATGGATCGTCAACCAATCAAGGTTCAGGGGTAGGCCTGGTACTACAGTCCCCTGATGGGCTTATGTCAGAAAAAGCAGTCAGCCTGGGATTCAAAGCTTCTAATAATGAAGCCGAATATAAAGCCCTAATCTTAGGCATGAAGCTTGCCTTGGAATGCGAGGCTCAGAACCTCGATGTCTTCTCTGACTCCCAACTAGTAGTGAGCCAAGTCTTGGGAGAATTTGCCATTAAAGATGATAGGATGCTCCGATACTCCGAACTGGTAAACCACTTGAAGCATTCCTTCCAGACATTTACTATCTAGAAAATTGAGAGAAGCCAGAATTGCAGAGCAGATGCTCTGGCTAATATGGCCTCACGTCTCAAGTCTGAAGCAAATTCCACAATTAAAATCTCCTTTCAGCCAGGATCCAGCATTGAGGAAACACAAATCGCTCAAATTGACGAACAGTCCCAGAATTGGATGACTCCAATCCTCTAGTATCTAAGATCCGGGCTCCTCCCAGAGGACAAAAACAAGGCCAGGAGAATCCGAATCAGAGCGGCTCGGTACTTGATCCTAAACAATAAGCTTTACAGAAGGTTGTATTCTCAACCTCTGTTAAAATGCTTAGCTCCAGACGAGTTGCAATATGTCTTAGCTGAAATACATGAAGGAATTTGTGGGAATCATAATGGGGGCAGAACTATAGCCCACCGAGCTCTATCGCAGGGCTATTACTGGCCTGGCATGTTGAAACAGGCTAAGGAATATGTTCGGAAGTGCGACAAGTGCCAGAGATTTGCCCCGTACCAACATCAGCCTCATCACGAGCTTATCCCGATTCCTAGTCCTTGGCCCTTTGCTCAGTGGGGAATGGACATAGTGGGCCCATTACCAAGGGCACCTCCAAACAGGAAGTATCTCTTGGTGGCCATCGACTACTTCTCTAAATGGGCCGAAGCCGAACCTCTAACACATATCACAAAAAAGGAAGTTGAGAGCTTCACCTGGAAGAACATTGTATGCAGGTTCGGCATACCACGTGTGATTATCTCCGACAATGAAACACAATTCACTGGTAAAGACTTCAAAGCATTCTGTGAAAATCTCAACATCAGGTAGCACTTTGCCTCTCCAGGCCATCCACAAGCAAATGGGCAAGCAGAGGTCATCAACCGAACAATCCTTGACGGGTTAAAGAAAAGGTTGGAACAGGCCAAAGGGAAGTGGGTAGAGGAACTCCCTGGAGTTCTTTGGGCCTACAGAACAACCAGAAGAACTCCCACCTCTGAAACTCCCTTCTCGCTAGCCTATGGAACAGAAGCAGTAATTCCGGTTGAGATCGGTATGCCAACCCTGAGAACTGAAGCCTTTGAGCAAGAATCCAACGATCAGTAGCTGATGGAAAACTTGGATTTGCTTGAAGAGAGAAGGGATCAAGCCAGCACTAGGATGGAAGCCTATCAACAGAGAATGGTCAACCAATCCAAGGTAGGGCTCAAGACAGTCAACTTTCAAGTTGGAGACTTTGTCTTAAGAAGAGTCTTTCAAAACACCAAGGATCCCACCATGGGAAAGTTATCACTAAACTGGGAAGGCCCCTACAAAGTAACAAAGGTTGTTCGGCCTACCACCTACTGGCTAGAAGACATGACTAGGAAACCTGTTCCTAGGCCATGGAACGTGGAACACTTACGAAAGTATTATCAGTAGAAATATTTCTTTTACTTCCATAGAATATTCATCTATTAATGCACAGGCCTTCAGAGCCTGGTCCATAAATGTACAAGTCTCAGACTTGGTCCATCTACCAATGCACAGGCCTCCAGAGCCTGGTCCATAAATGTACAAGTCTCAGACTTGGTCCATCTATTAATGCACAAGCCTCTAGAGCCTGGTCCATAAATGTACAAGTCTCAGCACTTGGTCCATCTATTAATGCACAGGCCTCCAAAGCCTGGTCCATAAATGTACAAGTCTCAGACTTGATCCATCTACCAATGCACAGGCCTCCAGAGCCTGGTCCATAAATGTACAAGTCTCAGACTTGGTCCATCTATTAATGCACAGGCCTCTAGAGCCTGGTCCATAAATGTACAAGTCTCAGCACTTGGTCCATCTATTAATGCACAGGCCTCCAGAGCCTGGTCCATAAATGTACAAGTCTCAGTACTTGGTCCATCTATTAATGCACAGGCCTCTAGAGCCTGGTCCATAAATGTACAAGTCTCAGTACTTGGTCCATCTATTAATGCACAGGCCTCCAGAGCCTGGTCCATAATATACAGTTCTTAAATACTTAGTCCATTTTCTAATACACAGGCCTTCAGAGCCTGGGCTACCCTAATGAACAGGCCTTCCAAGCCTGGTCCGTCTTCAATTAGCAGGTTCTATGATCCGGTCCATCCAAAGATAGAAGTTCCTAGCATCTACAAACTGAAGTTCCCTAGATCGGGATACCTCAGATCCGATATTTATATTATTTGGCTTATCTGTCAAACAAGCAACAAGTGCTATAGTATCGATCAGAAGTAAAGTATTTTGATTTAAGCATTCTTCTAAGTTTCTTTGATCTTAGAACATTCATATATCGGAAATACACAAGAAAGTGTTTTAACTACAGAGAAGCACATTCGAATACAGAGAACATCAGATCTGAGAGAAAGGAACTCAATTTTATTGATAAATCAGAAGATTTACATCAGTACAAAGACCGGAAATAAAACAGAAGCTATTACAAAAGCTATTACAGAAGCTACACTTGGCAACATCACGGCTTTTCTTCATGGGATGATAAAAGGGCACAGGGTTCATTACCGCCGCCGCCGGCTCCATTTGAAAAGAAGGAACCCTGAACCCCAATCCGCATCAAGAAGCACCCAGGCCATTTCATCATCACTATCACTGGTCTCACGACCAACGGATGATGAGGGCCCTGGGTCTCAGGGGACCTCCACTCGTCTTCCTCACGTCAGTTGTTACACCCCAGCCAATTGAAGCAAGGGTCTCTGACGAGGCACGAAGAAGAGGAGGCACCCCACTTGCGCTCCAAGCCTCGGTTGAATCAAGGAAGGGCCACCACCAATCGGAGGAATCTCGACCGGATGCCAGAGGAAACAAGAAGACTTGTGCCTCCTTCAATCCTTCCTTGGAGACTGAAAATAGGGGAAGGTTAACTCTCGGCCACAGTTTAATCATTCCTAACTCAGGCAAGGAATCACCCATCATCTCCGAGCGAGTGGCAAAAATCCGGCAGCATATAAAGTCTCTCTCACAAGGGTACAATTTGGGATCAAAAAAGTTGAGCGCAAACCGTGTGCCCTCGTTTCCGTTTATATAGACCCTTGAAGTCCAAAGCCACCCAACTGAACCGTCGCAACGGTGAAAAAGAGAGTGGCCTCGAAATCCCAAACAACAATCGAATAAATAAACGGTGCTTTAAATGCGCCTCTTCGATATACCAAGAGACAGGGTACAGAACTCTTTGAACGAAAACCACAGTCCAGCACTGAAACTTCCGAATTAACAGAGAGAGGGGAACAAAGTCCAAATGTAAAGACCCCCTATTCGAGATTCAGATCTTCCAGTCTTAACTATTTTATGACAAGCCAGTCATATGACAAAGGCCAAACAGCTCGGATATATCCTAATCCTAAGTACTCGAACACAGCATGCCGAGCATCATAACGACAAGCACAAACTGCCTGGTTATCTTCACAAGCTTTTGATTCAAAGCAGTCTATCTCAGAGCTCTACAGAGGCCTACTCCCACTCTGTCGGGCTCTGTCTATCTGATTATATTTACTTTCTTGTCTTGTTATAATGAGACAGTTGAAGTTAATCTACATTCACTATTCAGTGACAAGTATCGAAGTTCGGAAAGCGACTACTGATTGATGAACAATTGATCTAACATGCAAAAGGCTCAGAGCAGCCACACTTACTACAAAATTGCACAGGAGGAAAGAACACAAGCAGAATCTGAAGGAAAGTCAATTTTACTGATCGGAAGAATACATTCCTTACATCAAAAAGAAGTAGCAAAAATAAAAACCCATAAAGCCTCAAGACTTCCCAGAAGGGCCTGCATCCTCCTCCAAATTAAGCGGGACAGCCCCAGCCGTCTTATCTGGATCAGGACCAGAGGAGGTAGGTTCAGGGGGAACGATTGACGACACGTCAAAATCCGGAAACTTAGCCAAAAATCGAGTTCGGAAGCTTTCAAAACCAAACCGGATGAGGTCATCACCCATCTGTTCAACTTCCTCCTTCAATTCCGTCTCAGCCTCAGTCTTGGCGAGGTTAACCGCCTCTCGAACCTTCTGATCAATGGAACTTCGGAGATTAACCAACTCCGCCTGAAGCCCCTCAACCTTCTGAGCATATATGTCCCTCTCAGACTCTGCCACGGTAAGGTTGGTGGTAGCTTCCTTCAGACCTTCCTCCGCAGCCTGAACCTTGGATCGGGCTGTTCCGAGCTCCAGCCTCATCTCATCCATCTCGGCTCTCAGCTTCTCGGCCTCCTCAAGGCCCATGGGGGTCACCATCAGAGCAGCCAAGATATGCATGCTCTGCACAAAGCAAGACAGACAATTTAGATTGAACAAATAAGCAAACAGAAAAGTCAAGAAAAAGCTTAAGAAGTTACCCTCATCTGGAGATTCATCATCTCAGTCATCAGCTTGGAGGGGTCATCCCCTCTATATCGGTGTGGGCCCTGAGCCCATATTTGATCAAATGCCTTCTTGGCAATCTGATAGTCCGGCTCATTAAATGGCTCGGACGGCGCAGCAAGTGCTTTCCCCTTCCTAGACCTTCTGCTCGGACCGGAAGGGGCAGAAGGAACGGCCGATACAGGAATGGCAGGCTTGGCCTCCTCAGTCTCGGTAGGGGCTGGCTCGGGAGAGCCAGAGATCAACCTCCTCCTTTTTACTTCAAGAGGGGGATCAGGCTCAGTTCGGGAGGACGCCTCCCCCACTGCTTGGGCCTCCGGCACCGCCCACTTCAATGTCAGCCTCTTTTGAAGCTCTGCATTACGGGCAGCCATCAAGTTCTCCGGAGTTACAATGACAGAATGAGCCCGGTTAGAAGTCGAAAGCAGTACTCGGTACTGATCTCGCAGTGCTTCAGTAAAATCAGGCCTCTTCCAAACGCTCTTGACTGCACACAAGTAAGGAAAGATATATCAATTTATCAGTTCGGAAGGCATAACAAGGCTAAAAGTAAATCTAAAGGAATAAGCCTCACCCTTATGACCCGTAACACGAGGGAATGGAGAGGCCTCTCCTTCCTGAAAGCCTTCATGCTCCCATCCTCCTTCGACGAAGAAGTACCACTTCTTCCACGTTTTATTGGAAGTGGGAACGGAGGACAGGGGTCGGAACCCCTTCTCGAAAGACATATAGAAAAGGCCTTCCGCCTGCTTGAACTTCAGATCCATATTGCTACGGATCAAGTCCAGAGACACATCCACATTGTTCAGGTGTCCCAACACCACAAACCCTAGAAGCTGCCGCCAACTATTGAGATTCAGGTCGGCAGGGCAGAGCTTGTACCAACAAAAGAATTGCCTGACTAAATCCGGCAATGGGAGTCTCAAGCCCATTTCGAACCAGGCAAGGTAAACACAAATCTCCCCGGCTTCAACATTTTGGGGACGATCCATGGGGCCTGGCACTCTGCAGGTCACATTCGGGGGAAAATTGTATTTCGCCCTCCACTCGTCCAGAAGGCTCTGAGTGACAGCACTCTCACCCTTTTCTCTATGGGAAGACCTACCAGAGGTCTCCTTAGCCCTGTTTCGGGGCTCCTTAAAAGCATCAACTATCCTAACTCCAGGACTAGTGAGAGGATCAACAGGCCTCTCCCCAATAACTTCGGGAGTAGGGTTACCTACATCTTCCACAAGAGACGGAACAGCCATCTCAGAAGGGTTTCCCACTCCCTCATTCACAATTGGGGATTCAGAAGGAGCAGACATTATTCTCGGATTCAAGAAGAAAGAAGCCAGAGAAAAAGGAAAATCAGTCGAACCTGTTCTAACTCAGGAAATCAGTATTCTGCAAGGTCGCACAAACCAACAATGGCGAAGGAAATCTTCTGGCACAGTAAAAATGACGGGGAAAGGTCATTTCAAAAACTTATCCCGTATTTATAAAGCATAGTGTCACATCCCCCAGACCCACCCTGTGCAGATTTGGGGTACGTGGCAAAGGCCAGTTAGGCACCCATCGGGTTTTATTAGTTTTTTTTTTTTTTTGAAAACAAAACCCCGACGGTAATCCTAACCAAAGGCCATTCCGATCTAAATCCCAAGCATAATGCATTCAACATATATAGTTTAAGCAGCGGAATTTTCACATGAGAATGCATACATATATACTTGGTAGAGCATTCAGGATATATCATAGTCAGACCTATCTTAATCAAGATTACAAAACAGTTTCACTACAAAAGGTCATAGTCTGTTCAGTTACACAAAAGTACAAAAATGATATAGATTCTCAAAAATGGGTTATCATTCTATCTGGGGGTCTCCAACTTTTTCCCCCTAAGTTCTGGACTTGCTAAACCTGTCCATCTGAGAGTTCCCCTGAAATTATTAAAATAATGGAATGAGCTTTAAAAGCCCAGTGAGTAACACAGATATCTAGGCAAGAGTTTCGAATTCAATCTTTGCTTAAATCACATGGTTAAGTAAATCAGTTTGGAATTAATAGTTCAATAAATCCAAGTCAAGTTCAATAGATCAAAACAGATAAACGGTTCAGAATGCTAGCATATCAATCAGAAGTATAGTTAATCATTTGAGAAACTAAAAACCATGTCATCGGTGATAAAAGCATGCATTTAAAACAATTGCATTTAAAACATATGGTATTCGAAACAATTTAACAGATCAAGGAGCAGTAACTAAAACAGTGTCAGAAGTTACTCACCTTCAATATTTGAGTTTGAAGCTATGAACGGAGCCTTCCTCTTTTTCTCCTTAAGCCTAAAACAATTTATAAAGATTTATCAACTCATGACCTTAGACTGAGTAAGTCTACCCTATGATGGGTTTCATGGAACTAACTTATAGTGGCTAGTTCTTAGGTCTTACCTCTTAAGCATTTGGCTTAGGGTTTCAGTATCTTCCTGTTTTTTCATCTTGGCCTCGGCAATCATTTCCTTAGTACGTGCCTTATATATGAAGGGCTGGATGGAAACGATTTCAGTAGACTTAGCTATTCTAATATGGCGCTTAATAACTCTTTGCTGCCTCAGTAATTCTTGCATAAACTCTTGTTGTTTCTTATCGGCTAACCTCTCTGCCTTAGTCATGATGGTGAATTTCTTGCCCTGTTTGTCCATGGTAGTTTAAGTGATATCTTTTTACCTAGAACACAGTTTGACATGTTAGAACAGATGCCTTCATATATTTATCGGTTCTGATTTTCATATTATGGACCTAACCATTGAGTCCGGAAGGTTGAAGAAAGTCAATTTAGACTCTCTCGGCTTTTAAATCTGGGTTCGGGTATATCAGGGGTATTTTGGTCATTTTTGCCGTCACATAATTTCTGTCTCGGATTCGTCATCTAATCATGTATACAGTCTCACAAGTGTCAGGTCAATCACTAGTATTAATTCTGTTTTAATCGGACTTCATTTAGGCCTTGTACAGTGTCAGGGGTATTATGGTAATTTCATATGTTGTATTTTTCGGTACTTTATTTGTAGTCACGAACCTCACCATTGAGTCCGGAATGTCCAACATAGTTAAAATGGACTATCTTTCAGTAAAATTTGGCCCTATGTGTCATTAGGGGCAGTATGGTCATTTACCCTTTACATGTCTGTATTTTTCGGGACTTGGTTTCACAAATCGGACTCCACCATTGAGTCCGGAATGCCCGAAATAGTAAGATTACACTATTCAATCATTAAATTCGGACTTGGTTTGACTTGTTTAAGGTCTAGGGGCATTATGGTAATTATTCCCTTTTAATAAAATAATTTTTCAGGGGTATAAATATTATTTTATTATTTTAATTAATTTTTCAGGGGTATAATTGCATAAGATTTTCAAAATCTGGGCCTTAGTATAATTCTGTCAAACAGTGGGGGTCAGTTTGCAAATATTTAAAAGTTCAAAACTGAACCAAAGGGTTCAGTCTCTTTACAACTGAACCGGTCCGGTTCAGTCCGGTTCTGACCGGTTTTGTTACGTTGCTGACGTCATGATGACGTCAGCCCTAGAATAATTTAAAAACTAGTTTATTCAAAACGACGTAGCTTTATTAATGCAGTGGCAGTCCCTGGGACAGACACGTGTCCGAGTTGGCTCGGCCCAACCCATCTCGACTCGGTCGACTCAGCCGAGTCAACTCCGTCTTCTCCACAAACTGACTCGGTGTTGCCCTATTTTCTACAGATTTTTAGCTTCTATTTCGTGAGTTTTAGGGTACGGTTTCTTGCTGTTTTGGGGTGGTATCGACTCCTGAGGGTCACACCAACACTTTGGCATCGGTTTTGGGCATCGAATCAACCCAACAAGTTCTGTTTTCAAGAGGGTAACCGTGACCTGCAACTCGCTCTAGCGTCCTCATTTCTCAACCATTTTGTGTGTGGTTTGAAGCTACGTGACCTACAAACTCTAAGGATCAAGACCCTATTTATATATTTCAGTTTAGTCTCGAGTTTTAACGGATTGGATTTTAAACCCGTAGGTTCATTTCCAATTTCGTGGGGCTACAGTGAGTCTCGAGGTCGCGTAGGTACATATTTGAGATCCTCTTGGGGTCTATTTCAGGCCTTGACACTCAAAACTCTGAACTGTTATGGTCGATTCAGACCTGGGTTTTCCAAGGTTCATCAATGGAGGTTGGTCTCGGGTTTCATGGCCTTTGACCTATCCGAGACCTCTAAGCCATGCTATACACTCAAAACAGTTCCTAGAGTCAATAATGAGGCATGCATGTAGTCTATACCCGTAGCAACTCATCAAAATAATTCAAAAATCTACAAAACAAGAATTGAAGATAATTTAGAATTTTTACCTTCACAGTGCTGTCCCTCTCGGTTATGGCTCGACCCAGACCTCTCACAGTGTCCTCAAGTTCCTCAGGTCATGCATGAAATCCTCAAGCCTTTACTTCAATTGCCAATTTCCTCTCTCACTTGCATGCACAATCTCCCTTCTCTCTCTCTCTCTCTCTCCACACTCCAAACCTCTCATGCATTCACCAACCTAATATATATATAGAGACATGGCAGCACACAGCTTGCTAGGTGGTTTGTCTTCAAAACCATGGTTTAGGTTTTGCATGCAACTTGGTTGGTGGATGGGGGTGTATCTTGACCATTATGATGTCTCTCATATATGTATTCAAATATGCATAGCAATGGAGTCTCGGTTGATTGAAAAACTGATGTGAGAGGAGATGAGGTAAGCTAATAATGGGAGTCTTGCATGTAAGGCCATTGGCCAATTTGGGTGGTGGCTTGAGCAGATTATAGGTTATATACATATATTGCTGTATTTATGCACAAAGTAACCAACAGCCTAGTTGGTAACTTTTTGGGACAAAGTTGCTTACCTTGGTAGGTCAAGGGTTCAATTCCCCTTGGCCTCCCAAGTGACCATTTTCTCTTATTTTCTGGTTAAGGCCCTGTTTGGTTGTCGCTAAATTCCAGTTTCACTGTTTTGGCCTTAACTCCCAATCTGTAACTCCTTTTTCAGTGCAGTTTCTTTCTGTCACTTCCTACTCAGAATATCTTCCATTGACCAAGGTCCAATGTCAGTTTTTATTTTCTCGAGTTTCCCATAATTAGCTAATTCGAGTTTTATCACTATTAAAAATAGGCATTAAATTAGCTAAACCTGACATTTCATTCCCAAAACAGTTTTCTCATATACAAAACATGTCAGTTACGAAATTGGGGTATTACACATAGTATCAGAAGGGACCCACCAAGCCCAAACGCCATGACAGTCCAGAACAATGATGATTGCGAGAAACCTAACTATCGGCCCAGTACAATGATGACCTTGAAGAGACCCAATCTCCAGCTGCGCAATAAATGGCTCCCCAACAGTTGCCTTGGAAGGCGAACGGACAAGACACATGACTCTCTGAAAAAGACTCAGCCCTAGTTACTTGCGAGCATCAAACTAGGACTTGGGGAGGGAGTAACTGATATGCCATAAAAGAACAGGCCAATCAGCACTTGACACGTATGGTCATAATCCAACTCATATTCGGCTAACTCAGCTCTCGCTCAGCCAAACGGCTAAACGAGCTCGAGCATCCAGATCAATACAAGAGCTTGGAAGTGACAGAGCATATGACTTCAGAGCACATATATCCGGACAGGAATCTCAGAATTAACTACAGGGTACAGACCAACACTCCAGAACTCGTCACCGCCTTAGCGGGTTCCGAGCAGGGAACAAGGAAACAAGTCTTCAACGAGGAAACCGTCTTCAACAAGGAAACCACCATCTATGGTTATCTCTATACAAGGTAACTGCAATCTCCGATGATCAAATCCCTACAATCATGGCATCGAATCCTAATCAACTTAGGAAAGCCACGACCTATAAATTAAACCCTAGAGGTACGCTTTACTTTCATGCTCATTCTTTGGCTTTCAATACAGTCTTTCAATTCTTTTACTTACTTAAGCATCGGAGCGGTTACCGTCGGAGCCAATCCGGTGGTCCTCTGATCATCTTCCTGAGTGTTCTACAGGTCGCGAAGCCCATACTTGTTGCGAGTCAAAAAGTGCAGCATCAATATATTTATACTCCATTATCAACAAATAATCATTGTGTGAATGTAAGGACATGCCAATCAAAATTGTGGACGGCCTTTTTTTTTTTTTGGGCCTAGCAGTACCAAGAATTGTGCATTGCAATGAACAAGTAAAACTTCATGCTGTTTAATAGCTGAAACAACATACCTTGAAGGACCATCATTCCATTAAACCCTCGTGCCGCTGTTGTTCTTGACTAGGCTGCTAGTCAAGCAGTAGCATTCATCTAAGAAACAGGTGAAGCATTTGGCATCCAAATCCCATACCAAACGGTTGCCAAGCTCAGAAAAGGAATGACTTTCCAACATAACAAATACTAAAAGCTAATGGATACAAACAAAGTTTTTGCAACCATTTTTGCTCCATATCTATCTGAAGAGGTGGGTGCCGGGTTCCACATTTATTACTGCTGCTTTAGGCGAGGCTCGAGAAAATCGCATCAACTCTTTTAAGATCCTAAACCCTTCATTTGCATCAACTCCATTAAGCTTAATTAGCATTCTCTCAAGCAACCGGGAACGGGCAAATAAAAACTTTATGAAAAGAAGTTCAACCCTCGAACCCTTGCATTGCGTAAATTTCATCACTTGAAGATGGTTCAGGGTCATGTCCAAGCAATCCAGGTTTTCTAATAGACGGAAAACAGCAGGCTCCGTGGAAATGTCTGTCACCGGAGAGGACTACAGAAGACATTGAAATGCAAAAGCAGTTTATATTAAAAAAATAATTGAAGTAATTAAGAGCAAATTGGCTATCTTAATCCATCAATCTCACACTAATTGCAAGATTCTGCAAGTTGGTGGAGCTTCTAAGCAAGCAAAGAGCACATGAAATCTGGTCTGGAGCACTAAAATCTATCTGGTGAAAATAAAGATTTGGCAACAATGTAACTGTTGTTGGAAGCCTCTTTGGGACACTTCCTATAACCAAAACCTTTGCAGCAAAACAACAGTAGAAAACAATTAAAAAAAATTATAAGGAACATGTTTTGATACAGCTGAATGAAATGAAAGCATGAAGTCATCTCACCTTAAGGAAGGTAAATAAGATTATGAAAACATCTAAATGCCGGTAGTGGCTTGATTATACAAGAAAGAGCTTCAAATTTGTCAATTCTGGACAAGAAAAGATATAAGAAGGCAGTTTATAGGGACTATGACTTTGAATTATGAATGGTGAGTTCCTTGATACCGTTCCTCGACAGGAATAAGTATCCATTGATCGATATCAGGGTTCAGATCAAAATTGAAGCTTGGAATGTAGAGAATAAATTTCAGTATGGGGCCACGGTGAAGCAAGAGAATTTTATTGATTATGTTCACAAAATCATATTGAACGAATGGTGTGTTTTTGACGGTTTCTTCATAGAAATGCTTATCAAGCATGAGTTGTGGATGTGTAGCCCAAATGTATCTCCACTGTCTTGACAAGATGCTTGTTCTTGCTGCATCTCCGAAGAGGCATGCGCTCTAGAATACAGTCTATTACGTTTCTTGGCAAGTCAATGATAACATCCCTCTGTTCTATTGTCAACCGCCTTCGTTTTACAATTGCCAATCATTGTTCTGATAATTCAAACAAGGGAAGACTTAGCTTGAATGGAATGAAACTTCAGTAGAATGAAAGAACATTAAATTCACCTTACAAATACTAAATTCTACAAAAATATAAAAAAGGTGTGTGTGTTTCAATCCAAATTCCTTCAAGATTCAAGACTGTAATTTTTCATGGTAAGATTAAGTAGAAAAGGTCAAATTAATCCAACCATATGAATTAGATGTTGACAAGAATACTTCTTGATTTTTGACATAAAGATGAGAAGTTGAGAACCCACATTCTGATTCTCAATAATAGCTCAACAAACGAACATAAATTCATAACATATACAACATTGATAATCAACTCAAACTCATAAATAATAATAAACAGATTATTTAGAGTTAAATCAAACAAGAAAGCAACGAAAAATTAATCTGACAAATTATCTTTTGTTTGTTGAAAAAACCAGAGCAACGAAGATTAAGTTTCAGATGGCTCAAATTTGACAAAAATAACAAACATCTGCAACTTTTGAATGAACACTTGACTTGAGTTCAAGAATAAGAAACAAACCGTGCTGTAACGACAGAGAGAAGAAGCTATTCTTGTGTAAGAAAGAAATGGAACATCACGATTTTGTATTTAAACTGGTCATCCACAGTCACTGTCGATGTGGGACACGCGAAGGCTTTCTTTCATATGGAAATATTTCTCTCTTTTCTTTTTCTTTTCCTTGTTTCTCTCTCTTTCTTTTCTTTACTTTTCTATGTATAAATTACACTGATTAACAATTACACTAACACTATGTTTAGATTGAAGAAATTAGAAAGAAAAGGAGAAGAAAGAGGAGTTTATATCATATTTGTTTTAAAAATTAGAAAGAAAAGGGAAGGAAAAGGAGGGAGAGTGAGAGAGAGCTTAACCCTCATTTTAGCAATTTTATTATCCCATCAAAAATGGACGGAAATAGAGGAAAAAGAAAAAAAATTTAATAAATTTTTAATAAAACAAATATTACTCTTAAAATTATAAAAGTCAAAATAAAAATGACACCTCTACCCTAAAGCATTCAATGAGTATAATAATAAAATAATATAAAATCCTTTCTTTTCTTTATCATTCTCAAACAAGATGAAAGGATTATCTCTCTTTTCTTTTCATTAGTTATCTAAACATAAAAGAGGGATTACTCTCTCCTCTCCTCTCCCTCATAACTAATACTCTCTTTTCCTTTCCTTTCTCTCCTACTTATCCAAACGAACTGTAAATTTTTATGATATTTTTAAAATTATACTATCTCTTTATTTTATTTGATAAATTATAAATATTTTTTTTCTTGTCAAATTTTTTATTTAAAATGACAAAACTACATTGCTCGTATTTTTTTACATTATTTTCAATTTTAACAATTTTTTTCTAATTTTTTTATTTCAAATAAATATTGATTAAAATATTAAAATTATTTATTTTTTATATAAAATAAAATTAAGTTATTTATCTTAAATTTTGTATATAAAATAAAAAGTTCTTTAAAAAAAAGTTAGAAAAAATTGGTCAAAATTGAAAAAAAAAATAAAAAATAAAATAAAATAAAAAATACAATTTTTTTCATTTTGAGATAAAAAATTGAATAGAGCATGATATTTATAATTTGTCAGTAAAATTAGAGAATGTCAGTATAATTATTAAAAATTTTAGAAGAAGCGAGTGTAATTTATTCTTTATTTTATTGTTTTGGTAAAAAGTATAAGAGATTCAGAGGGAGTCATCATTTGTGAGTGGATGATTTGTTTGATTAAGTGATTACTTTCCTTTATTATTGAAAATAGGGAGCATTAAAAGTATGCATGATATGAGAAAGCCAAGGGTTATGTTAGGAATCAACTAGTTTAGCTGATAAAAGTCTTTATGTTAAATTCTTAGCATCTCTGGTTGCTAAATCTGAAGTTGTAGCTCTTAAATAGGAAAATTTATGTCGGTCTTGTGTTCGAGTGGCATAACCTTGATATTTCAATAAAAAAATCAAAGGTTCAATCTCCCTAAGTGGCAATTTAAGTCTCATTATTCTATAACGTAGACAAGGTGGCTATGAGTTAATAGGGTAGTTGAGGTACCTGGCCATTGGGTTGTGCCTCTCATGGAAGTTCTTAACATAAGCAAAAGAAAAGAATTAAAAAAACATAGGAAGATTTATTACGGTTTGGGTTGGGGATAGAGATTATGACCGTAAAATAAATCAAACTATTTAAACTCGATTAGTGATTGATTCAATTTGAAGTTCGTTTTATTCAATTTGAGATTCATTCAATACTGACTCGTGAAATTAAAAAAAAAAAAATTGATAAAACATTTTAAAACTCTTTAATTTATTAAACTCGACTCAATAAAATAATAAATACTCTAATTATTTATTAAAAAATTAAGTTAATCGAACTCAACTAATGATGAACTTAGTTAGCTTGTTTGAGATCACTCGAGATATGAAATCAGATTTGACCACAATTTAAGGCTAATGAATTTTAGGAAACTATTATTGTTCAGTTCGGTTTACAACCCCAGTGATGATTCAAGGATAAGACTTCTCTCTAGTGCACCGGACGTTCAGTGCTTTGATTTCTAGTCACATAGAGTAAGGATAAGACTCTTCTCCAATACACTGAACTCATGTGAGGACCAATATTGTGATAACTACGCAACCAGTGCTCAATCCAGAGAGACAGAGAGACTCAAATGAGCTGCCTAAATTATACTGCTCTGAACATGTAAAACACTCCCATTCTGCTTTTGGACCTATCATGGCAATAGAACAGATGATGAACACTCCAATTTCAAATTAATGATTTTTGTTGTCTGGTGATTGACAAGAGCAGAGAGCAAAAACTGAACCTGCAAATCCAACATACTTCAAATTATAATTATATATAACCTGCTATTCATTTCCCTGCAAACCGCCATGGAAATGAAACCGAAAGTAGAGTAGCTTGATTTCTTAATTCACAATCCCCAAGCATTGTCAAATATCAGAAGTACAGACATCTGCTTCAAATTCATCTTCTGTATACTACTTTTACACACACACACACACACATATATATAATAATCTGTCAATTCCATGGACCATGCAATAATAATCTGTCAATAATTCTCACCCATGTCACTGCTGTCAATGGAAATTGTTTATGCTCTTACAACAGTTCTTATTCATATTCAAATCCAAACCTAGTATCCATGCTATTCTACAAAAATTGATTCAATAGTGGCTCCTAACTCCCTTTAACCCAGCTGAACAATCAGATTATCCCGCTTCCCTATTATTTTTATACATACATTGTCACATAAAATCCATTTAAAAAAATAATAATTAGCATCATCATAGGAGAAAAATCATATCAACTTGGCCCCAAAATTTATAACCTCTGCTCTGAGGACAAAATTTGTGATCTGATGTATAATTTAATCCTATATTAGTATTGATTATGAACTTCAAAAATTTCATATGAAAATCTGACCATAGGAACCCCACAAAAGTTACAAAATTTGCCAAAGCGCACCCTTCTTTAACAAAACTTGTAAAGAGCTTTGAGTACCTCTGAGTACAGATCAGTAGGATCCATCAACAGTCTTTCTTTCCCGAGCAGAAGGTTAGTACTTCAAGAAACTTGGTCGGATCCAATAAGAAAAACTATAAAGAAATGAACAAAAGAAAATGTGAAGATCTAATTGTGAATAAATATTAGTGAAGAGGAATCAACTTCGGGGTAGAAAACCCTTAAACAAGAAGACTCCCAAACCACCGATAGCCAATGTTAAAATCAGATAAACTCTAATGGGTTCAACATCAGCCATTATGCTTTTCTTCTCTGTTCTTGCTTGATGATCTCCCTCTCCCAGGTTTTCATGGAGAAGTTTGCTAAGATTGTCCAACTGATGCATGATTTGACGTTGCCCCCGTGCAATACCAGAGATCTGTTTAAAATAGTGTGACACAAATTGGAAAATAAATGAATTAGCCAACAAAAACCAGTCAATTCAAAAGTTTTTAAGGTAAATAGATTCAAACTGAATTGTCCTACCTAACCACCAGGTATCTGTTTAAGATAGTGTGGGCACAAATTGGAAAACGAATGAATTGGCCAACAAAAGCCAGACAATTCAAAAGTTTTTTTAAGGTAAATAGATTCAAATTGAACTGGCCTACCTAATATTAAAAAAAATTGCCATTAACCCTATGACAAAACCATCTTTGTCAATACTACAAAGCTTGTAATTGGAAAATAACAAGCATGCAATTAGAACACTGCAAAGAACAATCCACCACCTAATTCAAACAATACTTGAGAGGATGAGCTAGAGCCCAAAAACATATCAATCGAATTATCCTAGTCACCAAGCTACATATCTATATTATATATAAAAGTAAGGATGTTTTCTCCAAACTTGTTTTACACATTTATTTAGTTGACAGTAATACCCTTTTTAATAAGTTTTATTTCCCGTATGAACTCCCCCCCCCCCCCCCCCTCTTTTTTTCTTCTTAATTTCCCATTTCAACTAGGCTGTAAAAAGGGCACTTCATGAGGAGGGCACAATTCATGCAGTTTTTTCACTTTCTAAAATTTTTAGGTCACCTAAGTTCTCCATTATGGTAAGTTTCTTCTTTGACTTAAGCCTTCCTTCTTCAATTTTAAGTTCCTTATTAGTTATTTGTTTGATTATCATTTAATTGTGGACCGTGCTAATGAAAAGAATTAATATCATTACTTTATTAATTTAACTGTTTCATTAAATTGCTTTTTCCATTTACATGTGACTATTGATTAATTTCTTAGGCAAACAAACGCCTTTTCATAGGTAAGTAGTCACCTAAATTAAAGAGTTTGATTCAATAGGGGAGACCAATGAAAAGTTAAACAATTTGGATAGTCATATCGATCCAAATTAACCTATTAAAGTTTAAAAACTTATACAAATTATGTTCTCCAATAATAATAAATTTTGAATGGAAAAGACATCAAATACAAATACAAAAAAAAAAAAGAGTAATCAAAGAATGTGGATATGCCATATGCAAGGCTATGTGTTTTTCAACTGCAACGAAGAGCATCACTAATTAATCACAGAGACTCATATGCAATTCCCATAATGTTATTAAATAAGAAAGTGGAGAAAAATAATGCATACATATGAAATTATCAGAGAACAAGTATAAATCACATAAACAAAACTAAAATTCCAAGTGAGTATTGGTCATTTTTTATTTCTATTTATTTATTTTTTTGAACAATTCTTTTTCATTTATAATTTTAAAACTATTTATCAAAATTATGAGTAATTGAAAATGGATACAGTGTAAAACAAAATAAATACTAATGCAAAAGACATCTACTTAATACATGATGCAACTATTTCCTTTTTTTTCTATTTAAGTTCTCTTATACATGAGAATTTTTCTTCAATTTTGTTGTGTTATAATACTATTTTTCTTTGTTTTTCTTTGCTTTTATAATTCTTCAGAAAAATATTTCAAATATCATAGTATGTACATTATCTTTATAAAATGATACATGCTAAAAGATTGATCACAATAACATTTATTTACTTGTATCATTTTATTTGATATGTAATTTATAAATATTTATTAGTTTGTTAACAAACAAAATTATTGATAAATACATTTGAAATAATGAAATAAATCAAGAAAGAATTGATAAAACAAATCAGAATACAATTAACTAAAAATGTTGATTTCATAAAAAAATCTAAATCAATAGTAAAAGTATATCAAATAAGCATAAAATATGTATTTACATTAATCAAGATGTATTATCCAAAATAGAAAACTAGAGCATGTTTTCATATTCTCAATGAAAAAGGATAAGGAATGTTAAAATTTAAAATCTTGATTATCAAAAATAGAAAATTAGAGCATGTTTTCATATTCTCAATGAAAAAGTATAAGGAATTTTAAAATTTAAAATTAAAAGTAAAGTAGATTTTAAAATGAATTTTCTTTTTTCCTAATTATTATTTTTTGAAGAACACCAGCTTGATTTTATAAAACTACTTTGTTTTCATGTTTTTTTTAAATTTATAAATAAATTATCATATTAATTTCTTTATATGATAATTATTTCACGTGCAACGCACATGCATAATGACTAGTCATAATAAATGTATGCATTCTGACGTGCCAAAACCTTTTCTAGAGAGACTTAAATTTCAGCCCTACTAATGAAGTTTGATATTGACCAATCAATATAATTCTTCACAGTAGCACCTTTTCAAGATAAGACCATTGGATGTCCATAATAATAATGATGATGATGATATAAATCAATTGCCTGAACAGTCTGGGAACACTGGATGTGGGAAGATAGTGGTGACGGCAACTCCTACAACACTAAAGTATGACAATCCAAAGTATTGTTACAGATCCTCAAGCATGGACCCTCAACATATCTGATGTGTTTTTCCCATACCTCTATCCAGCCAAGTGTTGAAACATAACATGATAGAACAACACGCATGATTACACTTGAAACAAAAAGAAAAAAGCTATTTATATGCATGATTACACTAGAAGAAGAAAAAAAAAGAGAAAAACTTCTTATATCCAGAAGTAGTCTGATACTGTAAACCAAATAAAAAAGGGAATCAACAATAGAATTCTTTTAAGGAGTCCGAAGATCGGTTCTTCAGAATGGTAATCTTCTGTTTTGAAATATCGCATGTGGGTAATTGACCAAAAATCTTCACATATTGAGAGGAGGATGATGCTTATTTCTTTAAATTACTTTTGCACACTTGTAAAATACTACCGGTCATCAATATCAAATTTTCATCCAGTAGGACGACCGAGTGACCAACTAGGTTAAAAGACATGCAGTAAACTTTGTACCATTCCATATGCAAAAAATAATTTATTATAAATCCATACTTCCCACAAGAAAGGAAACGTAATTTCCTTCCTAAATTTTGATGAGTGTCACTAATTTCATTTTCCACTTCATTAATACTCCTACCTCAAACTTCATTTTCGAAAATTTGGACCTTTGTACTACCTTCTATCTTCTTCCAACTTCACTGTCAATCCACTTCATTTTTGGCTTGCTAAATCAATGAGCATCTATATATTCACTTTTTTTTTTTTGTCCACAATGGATACTTCGTATTTGTTGTGTTATTAATTTAAGGTAGATAGAATGGATATTTCAGCTAATAATTATTTGCAGCTGTCTTGGCATAGGATATCACAAAATTGGGACTTATGAGATTTTAATCTTTTATTCCATTGGGACTTATAAGCTTTTAATCTTTTATTCCATTAACATGATTTATCAAAATTTTCAAAGATTTCAACTTTATTTAGTATCAAGTATTGGAAAAATGTCAAAGTAATTATACTATCAGAGCAACTTATTTCCAACAGAACTTGTTCCTAACTTTTTTGTAATGTCATGTCATATTGAAAATTTAAATGAATTGATGGCTTATTTGATTTAAGATGTGATTCTAGGGCCCTAAATGTCTGAAAACTTGCATTGTTAAATCAGTTGTCAAAATTGAAGAAATGTGTTGTACTACTAAAGTACTAATAATTCAAAAAATAAATAAATAAATAAATTGAAACTTCTATGGCTTCTAATAAATTAAAATTTTATTTTTTCTTCTATTGACTTGTGATAAATTTACATTAATTTTCATCCTTCCTCGATGAATTCATTTTGGCTTTTTTATTTTATTACCATTACTGTACTTAAATTTAAAACCCAATGAAGACGAAAGGCTCTTTCTGACATTATGAGAGGGAAAAAACTGCTTCATTATTGTCTCTTGCTCTCAGGTCTATTCTAGGTAATTCATCTCTCCTATATATAGCATTCACTATTTAAAAACATCATAAATTCAAATGGAGAAGATCAATGATATAAGTCACACTACCTCTTCCGATAAGGGGAAGTCCTTTGCTAACTGCGTGGAAGATGATGAATTAGGCATTAAGGAACCAGTCAAGGAACCATTTCCTAAACCTGAGAGGAAGTAAGAAGTGGGAGCAGATCCATTGCAGGCTTCAGCTTGCAGAGCCATGTTTTGCAGGCTGCCAGAAGCTCTATTGCTCATTAACTTGGAATTCAGCTCTTCAATCCGAGATGTAAACTCATCCATCCGGTCATTTAGTGTAGAAATTTGTTCTGAGAGCTGTGTGATGGCTCCCTAAAAGAAAAGGAAAATGAGATTGATTGGTTAAGGATTTTAGCTGCTACATTATTAGAACAAAAATCCATAAAAATATATTAATCCTCAAACGAACAAATATTAGCTCAAGTGATATCTTCTGCCATCCCTATAGGAGGGAGGGGTAGGGTTCGAAGTCCCACTTCAGATGCAGATGCCTCACAAAAAAGAAGAAGAGATCACCTGGCTTGATAATGTCGCTGGTGTTTCCACAGCCCTGTCATCAAATCTTCGGTAACTGATCATCATATCCAGTGAGCCTGGATAAATTTTTGTCTCTTTGTGTTGAATATGAATGTGGCATACTGCAGTTCAAAAACAGGTTTCGATCACAATTTAGTTTTATAAAATATCCGGATCTTGGGAAGCATCAAATGCTTGAAGCGAGAGGGAAAAAAAGGTAAACATGTTAGCTCCATCATATTTACAACAGAAAGTGTAGGCACTTACATGCGATGCGCAGTGCAAAAAGAGTATTAAAATTGGTACAAAGCAACTAACAAGTCTACATCAGATGACATTAGGTCAACTAGTTTTGAAGCTTGGACCATTTGATCCTATGTCCTTTCAGCTATGAAGCATGGACATTGTGTTTTGCTAAGAGTATTCATTTTTTTTTGAATTTTGGACACATTAAGGACAAGTCCCGACACACATTTTTTGATATTTTATTTTTTTAGGAATTTTTTTTTTTGAATGTTTTTTCCTCTTCTTCTCTTCTTCTCCACTTTTTTTTACACACACACACACACACACACACACATATATATATATATATATATATAATAGTTAAAAATTTTGTTTTGAAAATTAAATGAAATTCTTAATTTTTTATTTAATGACTTTGTTATTTTAATAAATAAATAATATTGTCGTGATTTGTATATTTTTATACCAATTTTAATTGAAATAATATTAAGTTTTTATTATATAAAAAATATAAATATATTTGTTTTTCAACATGTCCTTGACGTATCCATATCCTACTTTTTTTAAAAATGTCGTGTCAGTGTCGTATCCGTGCTTCTTAGCCTCAGAGATTGGAATATATTGCAACAACATATCGTACAAAAACACAAGATTTATTTATGGAGTTATTTAATGGGGAATGCTAATGCCCAACCTTATGGGTGGCATTAGCATTCTCCACAATTTTTATGGACCAAAATGCTCCTATATTATTTAACTTTGTATAATCCCTTGGGGACGTTAAACTAATTTGTTTACCCCGTCTCTCTCTCCCTCTTACACAGTTTGTGTTGCCACCATCAACAGCAAAACCTCTGCATTGTTTCCATCCACATCCCCCCTAGCACAATCATTGGCAGCCACTAAGACACTCTCATTAGAATTCCTACACTCTTTTTTTATCTATAGAATCAATTTTAGAGAATTGATGACAATTTTTCAGAATTGAATATTGAGTCAGTGGCATTGGTGGCCTGATGGAGGTCCAGATGGGAGTTGTCTGGGTGGTGGGGTTTAGAATGTGGGGTGATAAAGATGGCCTGTGGTACAACTGTTTTGTGAGGTTCAAGTGGCAACCGAAGATGGCGGGGTGTAGTGGTATTGAAGTGTTTGAAAAAGAAGGTGCGGGTAGTGGTGGTGAACTGGTGATTATGGTGGGTGGTGACAAACATGGGTTTCATCAATGGTGAAGAGAGAGGAGAAGAGAAGAGAAGAGAAGACCCCCCCCCCCCCCCCCCAAAGAAGAAGAAAAAAAAAGAAAAGAAAATGAGTAGACAAAATAATCCTTTACATTGAGCAAGAATGCCTCTCCATATTGGGGTAATTTTCTGCTAAAATTTGAGTAGAATGTTGTAGCTACCCTATTATAGGGGACATTAGAAGAAACATTTTACGATTAATGCTTCAGATACATAGATTGCTCCCAACAGGATGGAACAGGGAGCAGGATTTGGATTAACTTTAGCGGCTAACATGTGTTGCAAACACAAATAGCTATAATATAGACATTAAATTCTCAAACTGATTAATCTCAACAAACAAACATAACTGACAAGGAACCCCTGGGGTTAGCTCAACTGGTCAAGTCTTGAAAATAAAAGATCATATCCTCAGGAGATCCCTAGTTCGAGCCATGCCAAAGAGTGCTTCGTCTTACCGAGGGTGCAGTCACATATCTAGAGCTTTCTCTGATAGCCACACCCAAAGGATCTGTTGTTGGCGGGTCCCCGTCATAAGATAGATATATATATATATATATACACATATATAACTGATAAGGTTTCTTAAGCCTCACTAATATATAATTGATAAGGTTTCTTAAGCCTCACTAAAAATGTTTGACAAACATCTCTATCCAATGTATGCCTAAACCATGGTAAGTAAAAAAATTGAACCTCTTGAGATGCTTATTTCTGATGGCCACCCTATCTGCAGAGGCTCGAGAAAGTGCTTCTTTGGGACTTGATACCAAATCCTCATCTAAACTGAGCTTTGTCTTTAGATCATCTGGCAGTGCCTGCAGAATGATCAGATCAGGATTGAAATGCAAAAGGCGTCATAGTATTTGGAAGCTGTCTTACCATAACCTCATTTACAAGCTTTTCCAGCTGTATTTGTTCTATGTAAGTGCGAGGAATATATGAACCTTCCAAACCCAGCTGCTCGGCGACATATTTTACAACGAGGCGGTCTCTTCCTTGCACCTTTTTATCAAAAATAACAATTCTTTTTTGTTAGAATTTAGCTTTGATAAACCCATATAATACGTTACAAACTGCATAGGAGAATTTAACAACAAAGATGAATGATAAAGTTATCATCTGCTTACTACTATACACAGGACCATCAATTCTTCTACATTGACCTCCAAGCTGTCTTGTAGATTAGGTGAGTGCAGTGCTGCATATAGAAATCTCATGTTGTATGGACTGCCTCCAAAAAAAATCAATGGTGTATGGCAATATGTATAGGTATTCCTTGACATAACACCTACACTTGTTGGATAATGAACTCCAAAACTAATACCATGGCTATGTGTTTTCAATATCACTTAAATTATTAATAATGCTTATGAATTTTTTTAATAATGCAAAACTATAGTGTTTATGTCACTTCAGCATGCAGACTACTATTGGAGAATGTGTGTGTGTGTGTGTAAATGATTATTAACAAAACAAACTTAGAAGTTACTTAAAAACGGTGATCTTAATATAAATCTTACCATTGATAGATAAAAGAAACATGGAAATAACAATTAGCATTGACTAATTTTATCGTTTAAGTCATTGTTGAAGTAGATTATAAAAGAAAAATGCCAAGTATAATGCCTACCAATCCCATATTAGATGTCGAAATAGTAATTTAAACCTTGACCAATTTAAAAGGGAAAACATATAGAATAAGATTGGTTTAAGTATTGGGTTCCTCAACCATAAGCAAGCAAGACTAATGAAACTTACAAAGTAATAGTAGTATAAACTTGTTGGCAAATGGCCAAAACTCAAGATGTGTTCTAATAGCTTAATATTATAAAATTGCTACCGTTTGCCATCACATAGAAAGAAAAAAAAAAGAGTAATAAAATCCTAAAATGAAACACGGAGCATCAAGAGGCACAAGCAACACCACCTTGAGCAAAAAGGAGACAACAAAATGTTGGTATTTGGTAATCAACTTAGTGCAACACATGACCAAGAAGATAAAGACGAAGAAAATATTGTCCTACCTGAACATAGTGACGGTTCAGTTGTTCTAGCCAATCAATTTTCACACACACCCTTTCATCTGAGAATACATGGCTACTTCTTTTCAAGATTGCTGCTATTGTGTATCCCAAGGCCATCAGCCCACCAAGCAGCCTCACACTAACTTCAAAAGTTATTCTTGGAGATATGACAAATGGAGAATCTGTAACCCATTCCTGAAATTCAAAAGCACTGATCAGAAAACACCATGAAAAATGGCTTTCCATTTTTACCAATTATGCAAATTCTTAACAAATCCAGAGAGCCACAGAAAGGCTGATTTTTTTATTTATTCATTTATTAATAGATAAGACAGTTCAAGTGAAAAGCACAAAGGGGGTGGTCCAACCCACCTAAAATATACATAGAAATAATGGGTGGCAGAGGAAGAAAGGGAGGAGCTATCTATAAAAAACTATAATTTCATCCCTCCGAAAAATCCAACAAAAGAATCAGCTGGAAAAGGAAAAACTCCCAGTAAGCCAAAAGAAAAGAGAGTTTAGCATCAAGGGCTTCAACCTTGCAACTGGCAACTCCACCCCTTCAGAACAACACACGTCTGTTCCTTCCAAATGCACCGCCAAAGAAATAATAATACTACTAGCCAGACTAATCTAACCCTGCACTAAGCCTTCCCCACACCAACTACTTGAGAGACATTCTATGATCTAGGCAAGACCCAGTGAACCTCAAATAAAGATAAAAGAAGGGACCAAAAATCAGTAGCCACCAGATAATGGATTAGCAAAGTATTTAATGTTGTTTCTTCAACATTCTTAAAAATACAACACCAGTTCAAGGTGAATTTTCCCTGTTTACCAAGTTATCAATAGTCATAATCTTCTCTGGGGTTGTGCCATCCATGGTTAACAAAAGAATAACCTCTTAAAGGACTTCCATACACTAAATCCCCTTCCAAGGGAAGCACTAAGTCCCCTCTCCCCTCACCGAGCCAACACTGAATAATAATTAATAAGGGCGCACCTCACACTTCCTTCTTAGAGAAAGAACCCATCTCAAGGAATCCTTTATCCACTAACAATGTCACAAGCATCCAAGATGCCAAAAACAAAAAAATCCTTCCACTACCTCAACCTCCTAACCTATGATGGCCCTACTGAATCAAGGATCCAAAATACCCTACCCTTTGAGGGCCTAACATAATCTGTTGCTTTGAAGGGATCCGAAGGGCCATTCCCACTCGCACCAATAGCTAAGCCAAAACCTCACCTTTTTCCCATTCCCTACAATGTATCTAATATACTTAAAGAACTCCTCCTAACCATAGTTATCAAAACCGGACTGGCCGGTTTGGTCTTTTAATTGGATCGTTTTTGAGAAGGAACTGGATTAAATCGGACAATTTCCTTACTGAACCAGATTGGACCATGTGTTGGACCAGATTAAACCACTAATTCTTCTTGCGCAAGCGTGACCGGATTAAACTGCGGCAAATTCTTCTTGTGCGAGTGTTAATAAACATAACGATTTATTCTTCTGTTATAAAAAAAAAAAAAAAAAAATGACAGGTGGGAGAGTCGAACCCATGTTCTTTGAGTGAAACTTTGCTTCCTTAGCCACTTAAGCCATGCTCACTTGTGTAATTTCTTATACCAAGTTTAATATATATATATATATATGTAAAGCGGTAACTACCAAATCTACACGTTATTAAACCAACGGTTGAACTGGTGAACTGTGAACCGCTGATTTCACTCTCCGTTTCAGTCCTGATAACTATGCTCCTAACCCTTCCTAGTTCCTAATGCTTTTCCAGAGTCCAACCCCATAAAAGGCACAAATTCCATTCAACTTCCAATCACCCCTCCCTTATATCGAAACTCTATTCCTTAACTGGTGAGCAAGTCATATCCTGCTCCACTGAAGAGCATTTAGACCCATAGCTTAGCACCTCCCAAACCAAACAAAATGTTCGTTTATAGATTCTCAAGCTCTTTCTCAACCAAAATAGGAGTGGGAAAGATGGCACAAAAAGCGTCAAAAGACTCGATGGTAACTTTTGACCGTGAACCTATCCTCCTTTCAAAATATGTTACCACTTGCAACCAACTAATC
Organism: Nyssa sinensis; assembly: GCA_008638375.1. Lineage (NCBI taxonomy): Eukaryota > Viridiplantae > Streptophyta > Magnoliopsida > Cornales > Nyssaceae > Nyssa > Nyssa sinensis. Next base: position 25,837,905 of record CM018042.1, read on the forward strand.
TCATCTCACACCTTCCCATTACAGTGTCTCAAATAGAATTAACTTTAAAAAGAAAAGGTAAATAAGACACATGAAAGGACCTTTCTTTGTACACTAAAGTTTCTGACAAGTTATCCATTACCTCGACCTCATTTATCAGAATCATCTCGCTCTTAACCCCATCACCTTTTGACCCTAAAACCACTTCAAAGCACAGCAAGCCACACCTCAAATGCCTCAACCACTCTTCATCTATCCTATAAAAAGCAATAACATCATCCACAAATAAGAGATGAGAATATCAAGGAAAATCCTCTAACTAACATCCACTAACTACACAAATGTTAAACCCTATTAGCATTCATCCTTCCACTACCCTTAATTGTTGTACTTAAACTCTCCATTACCAATATAAATAAGAGGATTTATAGATGTTCAAGCCCTCTCAAACTGCTAAAGAACCCAAACAAAGTGCCATTTCTCCAATGGGAAGTTTCCCAGTCATATCCTCCAACAGAGCCCAATACCCATTCTTTCCATTACATAAAGCAAGAAACCCTAACAAAAATTATCATAAGCCTCCTAGATATTAAACTTGCAAACAAAACCTGAGTCATTACTTCTGAATCCTGATCCTAAAATCCGCGCACTCATTAGCCACTAACACAACATCCAAAATCCGATGCCCTACCACAAAATCAATTTAGGTCTCTGATTATATGTCATCCACCGCCTTATTAATAATTTTGTACACAGCACACCAAGCTAATAGTCATGGAATGTGGGGCTTTGACGGTTATTACATGAGGCTGCAAATATTGTAATGGAGTTTGCAGGGTGTGAATGATCCCGACAAGCATGCAATAATAAAAGAGTTGTTGGCATGTTGCATCAGTGGGAGGTCTGCCAGTAGGAGGTTAAAATGGAGATGATTTCAGCTAGTTTTGTTCGAAGTTGGGGGTGGTAGATTGATGGATTGGGAGTATTAGGAGGCAACCGGTACTGCAGGGGGAATTTTGATTGTATGGGATTCGCGAGTGTTGCAGAGGCAGGATATTAGTATTGGAGTTCATTCTATTTTGTGCTTGTTTCAGTTAGTTGAGGATGGTCTTCACTTTTCAGTGGTTGTTCTATGGTGTATGCTCCTATGGCAGATATCAGTCACAATCATCTTTCACATGAGTCGGGGGTTGTGCGGCAAAAGAGGTGGATCCTAGGTCTTGGTGTATGGGGGTTTTAATGTTGTACATTTCCTTCATGAGAGTAGGGGCCGTCAAAGGATTTCTAGAGCAATGTAGGACTTTTCTGCATTTATTGATGGTTTTCATTTGATGGACTTACCTTTAGAGGGGGGGAAGGATTTACATGAACTAGTGGAGGAATTTTCCCTGTATATGTCCGAAACTGGATTTTATTTGTTGGTGTTCGCTAATTGGGAGGAGTGGTTTTTTTTTTTTTATGTTGCTCAATTTTGTCTTCCTCATCTGGTGTCGGATCATGTTGCTATTCTCCTCGATAGTGGTGGGGTATAGAAAGGGAAGACTCCGTCTCGATATGAGAATTTTTGGCTCAAAGTGGAAGGGTTTTTGGAGTTGGTTAGAGGGCAGTGGCAAAGTTCTGTGGTGCATGGTACTCCGGGTTTTTTTTCTAGCCGGAGATTTTTAGAGGTGGAAAATGAGGTTTTTTGGGAATGTAGTCGTGAAGAAGGCAAGGGTTTTACAAAATATTCATGAGATCGATGTTAAAGAGGGACAAGCATTCTCACTTAGGAGGAGAGATTTAGGAGGGATAAGTTAAAAGGGGAATTGAGAAAAGTTTTGATATATGAAGAAAGTAGTTGCAGACAAAAGTCCAGGGCAGGTGATCAGAATACGAGGTTTTCCATAAATTGGCTAATGTTCATCAACAAGGGAATCGGATTTGGTAAATTTTTGTGGATTAGGATATAATATCTGATCCATCTGAGGTGAATGGATCCATTGTCCAATTCTATGAGAGCTTATACCTGGGAGACAGTGCCTAGTCAGCCTTTTTTTGGATGGTTTGGAGTTTGCTTCGATTGCATAGGTGGTGAGGGAGTGGTTAAAGCATACTTTTACAAAGGATGAGGTGGATGAGGTGAAGGCTGCTTTGAAACAGTGTAATGGTAACAAGGCTCCTAGTCCAAACTGATACATTATGTCTTTCTTTCAGGCATGTTGGTACATTGTCAAAGAAGATATAATGGGTGTATTGCATTTTTTTCATTAGAAAAGCTGCTTTGAGAAGGTTTTTAATGCAACTTTTATCGCATTGAATCCAAAGAAGAGTGAAAAATTAAATGTTAGGGACTTTAAACCAATTAGCTTGGCTAAGATCCCCTCTTTGCGGTTGAATATGGTCATAGGCCAAGTTATTTCAAACTCTCAAAGTTCTTCGTTTGCAATTTTAGTAGCAAATGAGTGTGTTGATTTGCGGAGACAGGAGTGATGTTTGAGGAGTGGTATGTAAAAATTGCATATTGCTAAGCTGTGTGATCATGTTAATTGGACTGTTTGCCCTATATGTTAGATAAGATAGGTTTTGGTGAGAAATGGAGGCAATAGATTGAGTTTGTGTCTTCAGCTCTTCGGTTAAACCTTTTGTTCTTGTTAATGGATAAGGTTTTTTCCGCAGAGGGATCCTTTATCTCCTTTACTTACTTTTTTTTATTTATGAAGGCGTTGAGTAGGTTGCTAGAACAAGTTGTGCATGAGGGGTGGTCTGGTTTTGATGTCGGCCATGGTAGGGATCATATTTTGATTATTTCACAATAAATGTTTACAAATGATACTATTGTCTTCTATTGAGCGAAGGAACAACAAATTCAGTATTTGCATTACGTATTATTATGTTTTGAGGTTGTGTTTGAGCCTCGGGTGAATTTGGGAAAGAGAGAGAATTTCGGTGGGGATGTGGTAAGGGTGGAAGATTTGGCATTGGTTTTATGTTGTGTAGTTAAATCACTTCCAAGGAAATATTTGGAGCTTCTTTTGGGTGCTTCTTATAAGACTACAAGGGTGTGGAACAATGCCATTGAGCACTTAAAGAGGAGACTTGCATGTTGGAAACGCCAGAATCTGTCTAAGGGTGGATGATTGATGCTCATTAAAAGTACTTTGGCAAGTTTGCAAACGTACTTTATATCTTTTTTTCGCTTTTCAAGGTCTATGGAGATGCAACTTGAGAAGTTTCAAAGGGATTTTTTGTGGGGGAGGTATGAGAGACGAACGGAAATTTCACTTGATTCGTTGGGATAGGGTTTGTCAGCTTCTGTGTGGGGATCTTGAGATATAAAAAAAAAAAATTGACGATTTTTTACCAGGCTTTGCTAGGTAAGTGGAGGTTTTGTATGGAGAGAGATTTGATGTGGAGGAGGTGATCAAAGTAAGAATGGGTGTAACTAGGGGGGTGGGTTTCGAGGGGGGTGGGAAGTACTTATGGTATGGGTGTCTGGAGGAATATTAGGAATGAGTAGACTGTGTTCTCTTGTCATATTGCTTTTGTGGTGGGGAATAAAGAGAGTAGTTAGCATCATCTTTAGTGGGGTGATGATATCTTTCAACTCTCTTCGTATTGCAAGTAATTCTAAAGTTTCGGTTGCTGTTTGTTTTTCGAGTAGTCGTACAGAGAGAGTCTGGCAGCCATCTTTCAGGCATCACTCTATGAATGGCAGTTGAATACTGTGTTTGATTTTATAGGTTTATTGGATAGTGGTGTTGTTCAGTTCGAAGAGGGAGGATTCCGTTCAATGAAAGCATTTTTCTATTGGTGTGTTTTAGTGTGATCCTTTTACAAGGCTCTCTCTAATAGGTTAGTTGACTGTTTTCCCTTCAAGAATATTTGGAAGACGAAGGCACCGTTGAAAGTGGCTTTTTTGTGTGGACTGTAACTCTTAATGATGTTCTGATGATTGATAATATGAAGAGGCAAGGGTTTTATATAATTAATAGGTGTCGTATATGTCATTCGCATGAGGTGTCTAATAGTCACTTATTTTTGCATTGAACTGTGGAAATTGTTATTTGGTGTTTAGTGGGTGTTACCTCTCCTGATAAATTGGTGTGGTTCGTTGGGGATGTAGGATGGATAAGCAAATGTGGTTTACAGCTCCGCTATGTCTAATGTGGTGCATGTGGAGAGAGTGGAATCATAAAAATTTTGATGGGTTGGAATGGTCTCTTGGTGCACCTAAGAGTTCTTTCTTGAATATCGTATATTTTTGGATTATAGTTCTTTTATTTCAGTAGATTTTCTAGTTGGTTTTTTTTTTTCATCCATAAGGCTTAGTTAATTTTTAGGGTGATCATTGTATTTACCTTTCTTTCTTTTTCCTATATATACACATTTCATGTACATGGGCACACTCCTCAGTTGAGTGTTTTCTCAATAAATTACTACTTATCAAAAAAGCATATGAATATTGTTTGAACACAACGATAGCTTAACCATTCAAATGTGGCTTTGATCTGTCCAAACGCGAACTACCGTTCAAAGCACAGAATGGAGTGAATTCATTTTTATGCAAGACTACTAGAGTTAGGTTATCAGTCTTCTCTATAAAAGGACTTTGGGGTTTTTAGAAGCTAGTATTATATTAAAGGATATTTTGCTATATATAGTTTTTATAGCAAGATTCGAAGGAATTTTGTACAGAAGTCTATATACCTAGGTGTTAGGGAGTAGCAAGGCACATAGCGTGATTAGAATATTCACTACACAGGGATTTGCACATTATTGTGAAGTGGATATGTGGATTGCGAAGGCATGGTGGAGGTTGAGGCTGTGAAAGACTAATCAGAAACATAGATTGACAAACAACAAGAAAATTGGACAAAATTGCAAGAAAAATAGTAGTAAAACTCAAGGAGTCATGTTAGTTTCTTGGATTTGAACCTCCGTGGACTTGTGTTATATCTGGTTTAATTAGTGGGTTTTTTTTGTTCCTACTATAAATCTTTATGTCCTTATTTCATGAATCTATTGTTGTTTTCTTTATTTCATTGACTTGATGATTCTTTATATTCCCAAAACCTCATAATTCCAAGCCCTTAAATCATCTTTATCAATTTCAAACTTTAGAGCTAACATATAGCCTAATATGCCCTACAACTCTCCCACCAGCCTCTTACTCTCTTCTTATATGCTGTTTAGTTTCAGAAAGAAATGTAGAAAAGAAAAGGAAAAGAGAAGTTTACCATTCTCATGTTTCCTAGAACACCAGTAATCCCATTCTCTATTTTCTGGTTCTCGTGAAATTAAACTTATCGAGGCCTGGAAATTTTAAAAGGCTTACCTATTATTATAGGAACCAGAACAATAGGAAACATTTGAAATTTCTTTCTTCTTTTCCCATGTTTCTGAGCAACCAAACAAAGATACAAGGAATTTCGCATTCTTCACATAATTAACAATGTACTCTTCATGTTTCTATACCAATTACTCACTTCATGTATAAAGAACTAAGAAACTTAGCACTTCCTTTTACAGGTATTTGGGCATCATATCCTGACACCAATGGTGCACTGCAGACGCAGACGGAATTAACAAGTACATTTTAATCAAGTCATAATGCACAATCAAAAGCAAGAGAGCAGTATAAATTTACCCCAAAAATCTTCGATGAGAATGTGCAAAAACTGATAAGTCACCTTAAAATTAGTTGCGGATCAGTGATATCACCTTGTTTGACAGACACATGGTTCAGCATATTAATAGAAAACCTGAACCTAGTTTATTATTTTTTTCCCTTTTGTAACCTTACCTACAATAAACATGTAAATGTGCTTTTGTATGTGGGGTACCTGCATCAGAGTAATATGAGAATGCTTCATCCATGCATATACAATGCAAGCTATTCAAACAATATGAGGACGAGAAAGAGGTTAAACTTGCAAACATGCAACAAGTTCAATAAGAATTGCACCTTCTAAAGAGGAGGTTGAGGGTTCGAGTTCCAAATGGGACAAAGTGGGTGTGTGTATGTCTTACTTATCAAAAATAAATAAAATAAAAAGAATTGCAGATATTTAAAGCAAGAAGATACTATAGAGGGTTTCAGACATCAGAACACTCAGAGATATCCACTATGCCATATAAAAAACCTCACTTTATTTTGTCCAATTCAGACTGTTTTTACATTTTAGTATCTCAACTTCTCTATTTCAGTAGTCATAAACTAGAAACACAATTATTAAGACTTCCTAAAAGTTACTGAACACAATCTCTCTTCAGTAACTTCAGTGTTTACGCACATACATATATAAATATCTCAACTTCTCATCTCAAATACATTGAAAACATAAACACTTTTGCAAAGACTGTCATGTAAAAGTAGCCCCAATATGCAGACTACAGGATTCTTGAATCTGCCTATTATTTTCTTTGAAAAATGTTGGTAATTGTTAGAGAATATAATAATAGAATTACACCCTCTCTAATAGCTTAAGTTTTTAGATGAGTTGGTGATTCTAACATGGTATCAGAGCAGGCAAAAGGTATTGTGTTCAAATCTCACCGTCACCCTTATAATATGAATTGACACAGTGTAAGCTTGCATTGGCCACACGTGAGGAGGCGTGTTAGAGAATATAATAATAAAATTACACACTCTCTAATAGCTTAAGCTTTTAGATGAGTTGGTGAGTTGGTGGTATAATAGTAATCAAACCAGCAAACACCATATGATAAAGAAACCAAAACTCTGGCAATGTAATTGCCTATTATTTCTCAAAGTGCTGATTATTATGAGTCTATGACAAAAGGGCAAACCTCAAACATGAGATTGTATTTTCCATCTCTATTCCGCATCCTCAGATATGATTGGCATGATTCTGGATCTTCACCAGGGGGTAGAAGATATATATCATATGTTTGTTCTGTAGTTTCTGTGTATTCTTCAAACATGGCAGCTTTGATTTGATCCACTGTCACATTCCTCGATGACTACAATAATAGGTCGTGCGGAGTTACGGATACAGATTTATATAACTCAATACTGAAGAAACTTTTTGGCTGGTGTATTGACCAGCACCAAGAAAAATATTAACAAAAAAACTGAATGGAAGTATAAATAAATAAATAAAAGCAGAGATTAACCTTCAAAATATAAGTTGGAGACTGGAATCCAGTGAATGGGTTGAACTTGTTGATGATTTTTATATGTGCTGTTTGAAGATCTGGCTCAATAAAGGCCTTGTACATTGGATATACCTGTGTAAAATAACATAGCTGATAACTCCTAGAGAAGAAGCTCATCAGATTTCATGAATACAGTATAATTAGCTGAGGATGAGCAAAAAAACCGTTTCCGATATTTGGTTGATTATTTCTTCAGGTTCTTGCCCAGCACGTTGTATGTCCCGCATAACCCGTTTAACAAGGTCAAAGTGAACTCCACCTGCCACGGATACCCGAAGATCCAGTTGAGAACGCAATTTTTCACTCAAAGCATAGATGCCCTCAATAATCACAATACGGGAGCTTGGGACTTCGAGTGTCCTGCTACCAGCAAAGGTTGATAATGAGTTTCAAGAACTATGATGCAACCAAGGACTTATACACAATATAATCTAAACAATAAAGAATAAAGTACTAACGATGTACTAAAGAAACTGAATTTAGAAGTAACAACTCAAAAAAATATAAACCAAGGAAAGCAAAGGCCAATTAAACTGACTAGGTCTTGTGGTAGGAAAAATATGGAGCAAGTACAATATGACAAAAACTTGTGGAGACTACTGATCAGATATTATTAAATATACAACACAAAATTCATCAAAGAAAGAGAACGATCTCCACATTGACTGGGCCAAACAAGGTTAAGCAGCCTGGAACTCTCTTCATTAAAAGAAAAATCTTCCTCGAATAGAAACTATAGAATATAAAATATGAAGAGCAAAAGTCATTCACCATTCATTATGTTACCAAGGATGACAAATAACATTCACTATATGATTATCCCAATAAATCACCATGAAAAATAGAAGAAACACAACAGCAAAACACTTTTGATGCTCCTTATATAGTTCTATTTTAACAATCAAATTAGGATTTCCTCAAATTATGTTTCCTTCTTGATCTGATTTAAGCCCCAAAAGCTTTAGAGAATATAATGAAACCCATTTAAATAAACTGAACTATTCACATGAACTAGGTAGAGAGATATTCAACCTGCATCCTGTGAAAGAACTAAACTTGAAACCATAAATTGGAACCCCAGATTGAGTTTTCCTTCTAGAGCTGATATGATTTAAGCCCAAGAACTTTTAGAAAAAACAATGAAAAGCATTTGACTATATGAGCTATTCATATAAACTGTATGGGGAGAGAGATTCAACCTGTATCCTGTGCGGGAACTAGACTTGAAATCATATATTGGAACCTCAACCGCCTTCCCTGCCTTTAGATCATGAATATTCTTGAGCAACGTGTCATAGTCCGTCAAGCGTGGGTCTGTTTTAAAAAAATATATATGAAAGCCAGAAAAAAATACATGTTCCATATCAGAAATCTAGACCATTTGCCTATTTTGATGAATGGTTCACAGTTTTATTCCAAGAAACTGAAAGGAATTCAATAGTATCTCTGCAGGACCTAACACCAGGGAAAATTGAACCATCAAATCTTTAAATTGACAAGCTCGCTATTCTCGGATGCAATCAAGAAGATAGTCAAAAGGATGGTTGTACGATATTTATGAATCATAGAAGCCTTGGTTTAATGCATGATGTATACGAAAAGGAAAGACCAATATATATTATCCATCCATCCATTCATTCATTAAAACTTAAAAGGCAGTATTGTTATTTTTGTTGCTACCATGGTTCTCTAAGTGTGATGCCCAGGATTGTGATCAACCAAACAGCTTGTAACAATAGCATTACCCTTCAATAAATACTAATAAGGCAAGTAAGAGATGACATCGATGATCAAAGGTAGGTTGTATAACCAAGGACCAAGGTGAGTAACATTTACTAATGCACACCAGAGGAATGTGAAAGTGAAGTAATTACAGGACTCCATATAAAGGCTTCTCTCTTTCTTGATATTAGGAGAATGTATACAAGTTCCTGCGAAAACTAAAATCAAACCCTGTCATGGACTGACAAAGTCAGGGGAAAGAAGCAAAGGCGACAAATTTTTGTCCTCCTTTAAGATGAGGCATATAGTATTATTAATATTTTGTATATATCTTAGAATAATCCTTATGAATAAATAATAATTATATAAATAGGAAAAAAATTGCTTTCTTTTTCCATGCATCCCATTGTGTAAAGGCCCTAAAACAAAACTACCATAGAAAGTTTTGTTTGCAGTCCCACTTGTTGCATAGACCCAAGAGAAAATGAGAAAACAGAACTAGCAAACAAATGAATGACAAATCAACAAAAGAGGATGATTTTACACCTACAACCAGTGAGGACACCCCATAGGAACAAAGATTTTAACGCAATATCTTTCAGCTTCGATACTGAAAGATTTAAAATTTGTTCTATTTTTACTCCTACCGAAGAAAACAATAACAAGCCATTATTGCCTCAATTGACAACACTAACCCGCCAACTAGAGAGCCGGGACAATAATGTATATAAAACAGATTTTAGAAGCACGCAGCCAATGACAAATAGAAAGAACAAGTGCCCAAAGCACCCAATCTACAGTCAATGACAGAGCTGATGATCAGCATATTCAGCAAAACCAATTTGGTATCAATCATTTTCAAATGGTCCACAATCAATCGTTCATCTCTGACAAATTGATAGAACGAAATCTTCTCAGCTGAAAAAGTCGCCTTGACTTGATTTCACTAAAACTTAGGAAAAAAATTATTTATAAAAGAAATGGTCTTCATAAGTAACATTCCATTAGGGCTCTAACTTTAGACAGTCAAAAATCACAATCTCCAAAACCCTTTGAATTTTAACAAAATATAACCTTATTAATGAAGATACAGCATCCTCAAAACTCTCAATCATAGATTTGATTTATGATCCCAATGCAAACCTCCCTAGACCATCTTATCTAATCCTCCACTCGGGCCTTTTTGTTTCCTATTAGGGTATTAAATAATAAAGTTATACCTCTCTCTAATTGCACTCAAGCTTTTAGATGAGTTGATGGTTTAACATGGTATCAAAGCAGGCAACAGATCCTAGGTTCAAACCTCATCACTGATAATTATAATCGATGCATGTGTTGATTCACTCATAATGAATAGTCTAGTCACACATGAGAAGGCGCTGTTAGAGTATTAAATAATTAAATTACACCCTTTCTAATAGCTTAAGCTTTTAGATGAGTTGGTGGTTTAACATTTCCCGTGAAGCCAAAATCTCCAAAAATTCCCCCATACAAAGAATATTCACATGCCAATTATTCTTACAAAACATTTTCAGTTCTTAAACCCCACCCTTGAAGGCTTAAACAAAATCCTCAAACCTTTGTATAATATGTTCCTTGCAACCAACTTCATGGCTTCTTTAAACCGCATTTGAAACCAACCATTGATCCCAACTACAACAACAAATCCACCCCATCACTTTTCACAGGCCAATTATTCTTGTAAAACATAACCCTCCTTCAATCACATTTTAAACCCCATCCTTCAACAAAATCTTTGAACCCCCTCCATAATATCTTCCTCACTCCCAAGCTCGTAGCTTCCACTGCAACAATGCATACATTCACTCCTCCACTTTTCTCCATAAGCTCTCTTCCTGTAGCAGTATCTCTTCAAATTTGATGGATAAACAACACTTCATGACTTCAATGACAATTAGTTCATGCAAGTAAAATACTCTGGCTAGCGAGTGCCCAAGCCCATCAAGAAATAACAGTGGTAACATTACTTGGCACAACAAGATTCAACAGTTGTAAAGATAAAATAGCTTGCAAGGAAATTGCAGATGAAGTTCTAATGCTCAATTGGCAGAACAGTTGTTATATAAATGAGGTGGTATTTCAAGGGCATTATGGTTATTAGAGGATCAATTGGTTTAACGGGATCAATCTACGAGTACCAAAGCAAGAATATTGATAATAGTGGAAGTCTTTGTATGGATTTTTGCTTATTCTGACTGATGCAAAATTAAATTCGACAACTATGTAAACTGTAGAAGTAATATACAGTAGCTAAAAACAAAATTTGAGGCTGCACAGTTACAGCGTTGAGTCATCACAAATAGAGGAGAACTATGAACAGAGTACTTCTACAACGTAACAAGCTAGCATTTTTATAAACATATATAGTAGATATAAAACACCCGCCAGCTACAATAACTCAAAGTCACAACTATATCAACCACAGTGTCAAGAAGTATCTCCTGCCTACATAGCCCTGCAACACCTTTCAAGTTTTCATTACAATCAAGAAATTGTTTTCATAATACCATCCTCTTTATATGATTGATGCAAACAAATTGCCAGAAATTTATTTTCTTCTTGAGAATAATACCCATATGATGAAGCTTCATAAAAACATAATAAAAAGAAGAGAAAGAAAAATCTTCACCAAAGTTCTCCATGCTGGGTAAAAGCTGATATGAAGAATCTCATTGTAGTAAAAACCATCAGGGAGTCCTATGAAGGGGGGGAAAACCCATGGAGAGAAGATTTTACCATCAAAGTTGCCGTCAACAATTCGACTAGAATCATTGTAGTGGTCCATTGATATGACAGCAATGCTGGGCATAAAATTGAGTATCTTTTCAGTAAATACAGTCTTCCCAGCTCCAGAGGGACCAGCAACCCCTACCAATATCAGTCCATCATTCTTTTGAGTTAACAATTGGCATGCACGGATTACAATAAAGAAACCCTTCTCAGATGACAGAGAATCTTGGATAGGTACAATCTCGTAACGATCAGAATCCTTTCTCTTAACTAATCGAACTTGATCTTTTAGGAGACCAGGGTCTTCGCTGAGTTGATTCAGCACCATGTGTATCTTGAGCCATTGGAAAAAAGATGGCTTCCTCTGATGAAAAAGAAGAAGGATATGCACCAAAATAAGTTACTCTAAACAACTTAAAAACAAAAACAATTCAATGAGACAAATCAAGTCAAGTGTAAATAGTCAAACATAAGAAGGTAACCATTCGCAATCAAACTCGAGTTGACATATATACATCTAATTAAATCTTCTTGACAGAAGAAAAAGCATCTGTGGTGCATTTGTATTAAGGACAGATGACTCACCAGAAAAACATTATCGAACACAGTGCAACACCAATCAAAGGCAAAAATAACATATGTTTTTTAAACAGCATTTCTGCGCACAGTCAGTTTGTCTAAGATGGAAATGTAACAATAAGCTCCAATGATCTTATATCTGACAAGCCTCAAGGATATGAGATATACCCATTTGAATGCTACTAAAACCACAATTATCTCATCTAGTAAATCCAGTATAACACAGTGCAAAAATTCCATATTCATGGGGACTTCAAAGCACCAGAACTGGCAGAACCAAATAAAAGCATTTGATTCATAGTACTGAAATTTGAAATCATCTTTTTTGGTACAATACTCTAGTAAAACATTCTAGAAATATTACTTTCCTTTTGGATTGGTTAACTAGGAAAACAACCTGCAATTCCAGAGTTGTATTACAACCATGTGGTAAAGCAAAGATAAAATGAGTAAACAAAGATGATGCTTCAGTAAGAACATCTTATACATCATACGCTATCAGAGGCATGAAGCCAGCAAATAACTTAAAAAGAAAAGTAAGAGAATTCACCCTTCTTCGTCTGTGATAGAATGAATAAGGCCCAGTAGACACCGAGCATTTCATCATCATATGTGAGGCCTCAGTATGTAGCCAACAAAGGAGGTGATGACACTCATATAAAAAGAAAAAGGTTATTACATAGTGTTAGTCCAACTTGTGCAGGGTGCTGGAGGGGTAGACAGAAGACAATCCTACCTTTGGCATTACTTTTGCACAAAGTGGTGGTTCTCAGACTTGAACTCACCTACTCACACTTGACAGCCGGAGCATTTTACTCAAGGTGTTTGTAAATTGTAAGTACTGATGACATACATACGAACAAATGTACTTATGTATTTTAAAGAACACTATAATTAGTTGTCATAGAGAAAAAGGATCAAATGGATACAGGAAGATATGGAGCTCCCACATCAGCCATTAACAGAAAATAACCACAAAAAATGTCAAGGGACAATTATGTTACCTGGACTTGCATATCAAGAGTGGCATGTTTTCAAGTGTGGAATTAGCAAATCCCCAAATCCAAGGACTGGGGGACACGGCTAAATATTCATCTTCTTTAATATTCTTCTCTTATTTCCTAAAAATATGCTAGTGTCGGAAATCATAGTGTATGATGTGGTCAGTACACTAATTTTGAAGTAAGAATGTAACAAAGGAACGTAATAAAAGAGTTTCATGTATAATTATATAGTGAACTTGAATTACCGGACATTCTTGCTGGGTCAGGTCTGGCCAAGCATGTCGAACACATAATCCCATACCCACGTGCTTGTTATATTTTGCACATTTAGAAGAATACATGTAACACTTAGGGCTTGCAATATGTCTACCAATTTCACCATTGGTTAGAAACAAAAAGATTTCAACCAAAGATAGTACATGATATCATTTATGCTTGATGATTTTACACAGATTGTCTACATAAACTAAGCATGGCCTTAAATTTTAGTGATCTCAACCTCACCTTTTCCTGGATTTGACAACTGAACAAGCAAGTGCCTTATTGACTTGATTCTAAGTTTTCTGTCAATTTTTCCCAACATATTCACCCATGTCCCTCTCATGAAGATGCAGAATTCATGCTTTTTTTCAATAGAGATGATGGCTTATATTAGCTACTGGAATCACCACTCAGCATCCGCACGTGCCACTGACATTAGCTAAGACTGAGTGTTCTATGTTCTTCATGCAGAACCTAAACAAGAAACCATTTAAAAGGGGTAAAAACAAGCGGGGGAACATTGCCTAGCAAGTAGGAGAATTGGTGCAGTACGTACTCAGAAATCAGATCATGGCATATCATGTGGCTATAGTCTAATTAGATTGTATACTGTCAGGAAATCAAATAATTGAGTAGTCATTATCTCAATGCTATATTTTACACATTACGAAACCTAGCCATGGAATCCTAATACTTGCACATGTAGTCTGTATTCTATTAATACCTAAAACAGAGTGCCAGCAGTGAACTCCAATGAACAAATATCTATGTTTTGTAAACTTCCTAAATACATTTTCTCCAGAACCCAAAAAATAATAATTCAAGTTTAATGTACCAAACTATAATTTTTTTTGAAGTCTATTGCAACAAGATAGTAAATTCTTAATTCAGACAATACCATCATTCTAATAGCATAAAACAAGGATCACCCATACACAAAAATTTATCCCAAAAAAAGCCCATTTGAAAATACTAACACAAAAAGAATCTACACAAACAAAAGCCAGAAAACAGAGTAAACCAATCTGTTCTGAGGACTTCTTGGGATCTAACATTATTTAACCAAGTAACCGACTTAGATAGAAAAACAGAATTCAAACCAAAAACTAAAGATTAAAGACTACCCAACAATGAAATAAAACTGACAAGAAAACCCAGAAGATAAATTGGATCAAATTCAATCCAATGCATGGATTGAGATACTAACCCAGTCACGGTGAGTTCAGCAAGAAAACCGTAAAAGCCTGGTCATTTGTTGGGTATATATCTCTCTCTCTCTCTCCTGTGCGATTCTATTTCTCCTAAAAAGGAAAGGAATGTGATTTTCCAGGAAGTGGGAATTCTAGAGATTTGCCCAGTGAGTTTCAAGAACACTAACAAGAGGGGCCTGACCGCCTGAGTAGAGGAGTACACATATATACATACATATATATATAGAAGTTTAAAATTTAATTTCTTTTTGTTTTAAATATTCTTATTATTCACCGGCTCACGGATGACCGATCACAGTTTAGAAATCCCAATCCAAAACAAAGTCTAACTTGGTTGAATTTAAAGATCCTCGTGTGAGAGGGTTTAAGTGGACTGGTTCATAATTTTTCGTTTACTTTTTTTCAATTAAACTTCCCATACGAAATAAAAAAACTAATTTAAAATTTGAAATAAGATTTTTCTTCCATTTGAATTTTAAAAGAATAAAAAAGAGCCATTTTTATGAACTTTCATGCCTCCTCTTAATTTAGGACCCATTTCGGATCGTTTTTATATATTTTTTGATATTTATATTTGTAAAAGTTATTTCAAAAAATATGGATAACAAAATTCTAACAACCCATCCGTCTTTTCGAAAAAAATTTATTATTGTCTAAATAATGC
Source organism: Nyssa sinensis (assembly GCA_008638375.1). Taxonomy (NCBI): domain Eukaryota; kingdom Viridiplantae; phylum Streptophyta; class Magnoliopsida; order Cornales; family Nyssaceae; genus Nyssa; species Nyssa sinensis. The sequence goes on from CM018042.1 coordinate 25,853,234, forward strand.
ATTCGCGTAAAAACAATTAAATCGATTCTAAGATTAATCTTCAAACAAAAGACATGAGTTTGAATTCTTTTATTCTTTTTATTATTGTCGAAACTAAAATAAAATAAAAAAAAAACATAATGTTATTTGTAATTTATTTTGATGTTTAATTTTTTAAATATCTAAAAGTTTATATATTGATGGTAACCAATAGAGATATCTTGAAAATCTTAAATTCATGCAAATTTTGCACGACGCGTCAGTTAAGTTGTGTTTGCCAAACAAATTCAATCAGGCAATGAATTTTCTTTTTTTTTTTTACGAATAATGAGAATCAAACCTGTAAATCCAATAATAAATACTTTGCAAGTAATCTTTGCTTCCCTCAGTTAACCTTTTAGAATTCAAGAAAAGATCAACCAATATATATATCATCACCAAATAATTAAAATGGAGTACCAAGTGATGATTAGACCACAAATCATTAACTAAAGATGCATTTATGCGGGCTTTCCTTATTAAGATTTTACTAAAAATATTTATTTTCATAAGTTAGAATTGTTGTATTGATCGCATATTATATTTAAGTTGACAGTGTTGCATTAATCAGATATTATATTATAATGATATAATATTCAGCGAATATAATACTATCAAAACATAAAAATACATATTTTTTATAAAAATTTTAATTCAGCCTAGCATTATTGTACAACATATATGTCAATTTATTAGTTGGGACTAGCAAAAGTGTACCATCATTATGTTACCTAACTATGCCTATATATATATATATATATATATATTTTGCATTTGTGATGATTTTGCTTTCTAAAATATATATAAAAAAAAATAGTTGAAGTAAAGTAGTTTTGAGCTGCTTTTATTGAAACACACTTTTATGCATTTGGAGAAGTTTTCCAAATACCCTTTAGTGCAAAATTAGGACTACCAATCACATATTGGCCTAATTGTGAAGTGTTAGTAAAAGAATTCATTTTAGGCAAATGATGTAAAACAAATGAGCACCCAACAATATCTGATGTTAATTATTTAATTACTGGTGTGTTTAGCTTTGAGATTCCTTCCTGAATTCTATTTCCAGTGGAAGTAGAAAAATATATTAAAATGAAAGTAATATGGCTTTAATCAAAATAAGAAAATGACTATCCAAAGAGGAAAAAAAAATGAAAAGTTTACTTTAAGTTAATGTTCTCCAACATTTTGAAGCTTCGGTTAAAGTAGCCAATGATGTTAAAGTATTGGCATATATGAATACAGTTAAAGTAGCCAATAATGTTAAAGTATTCGCATACATGAATTAACTCAAATCAACTCAGGAGTTTGGAGTTCGAAACAATAACTTAATTTAATTTATAGTTGAATAAAAATAATGCCTTAAACTGAAATTCGAACTCATGACCTCTTATAAATATGAGTTCTAGACAATAACTTAATTCAATTCATAGTTGAATAAAAATAATGCTCAGAGTGAAGTTCTAACTCATGACTTATTTTTAGGAGAGGGCATGAGTGGCCAGTTGTGCAAACCTCAATTTTAACAACTTTTATACACATAAAATCATTACATTTGTTTTGAATTAAGGATGGAGTAATTCACTATTTCAAGTATGTTTTTAAGAAAACAATTATGTATTATAATATATGAATAATAATTAATCAATTAACGCTCTAACATATTACAACACAAAACCAACCAACATAATTAATCCACAAATTCAAATTAAAAGTCTCTCAAATATGAGTTCTAAAAGACTACCCAACTCAACACATAATTAGATATAAATAATGCTCACAATTTTCTTAACGAGAGACTGAAACTCGAACTCATGACTTTCTTTTTAAAAAAAGCATAAGTTATCAACTAAATTAATCTCAAAGGGATGGTTAAGTGAGTAGTAGACAGAAACTAAAGAACTTGCCTTCCAAAGTCGTTAGGTCGAAAGTCAACAGATGACTACTTTCTTTTAAGGTCAATCCATACACGTAACTGTTCCGATTTTAATTAGAGCTCCCGTTAGTGAACATGTATAATTGATCTCCCAAATTAATTCAACCTAATAAATTAAATACCGAATTATAAAAAAAAATTATTTACTCTCTTACTTGTAAAAATGTAAAGACAATATGCAAAGATATTTACATAATTTTATTTTAAATAAAAAAAAAAAAAGTTAAAGCTAAGCATAAGCACAAAAAGTAAAATGCCAATAAAAAGCTATCTCTTTTTGTCAATCTTTTTGTCCATCTATGTCTATATATCTATAGATATATAAACAGATTATAAAGAATCATTAACCACTCCATGACCTAGAAGATGCCCTCATCTCTCTCTTTTAGTTGACCCATTCAATGATTGTTACTGGGCAGTGGGAACAAAAATATTTCAAAGAAATAGACAATGCCAAGACTTGCAAGAGTCGAATCATGGAAAAAGTGCGGCAAAGCTGCAAAATTTACCAACCGAAGGTCTTTGTCTAATATTCTAATCGTAGAAAATCTATCCATTTCCATTAAATGCGTATTAAAAAACAAGGACTATACGGAGGGTCCACCGTGATCTGCACGCTTACCACCGACCCCCTTTTAAGCTTTAATTATAAATGTTTGGATCCAAAGAAACGACGAGAAATAAAATCAACTTTTATAATTGACTGAAAGGGATAATTTTATTATTTTAAAAATAAAATTGATTGTAAAAAAATATTTTGTAAAGTAAAAAAAGTTAACGTAATTTTAAAAATTTTAAAAAAAATTAGTATAATTATCATAAATCTCAAAAAATATTAAGTATAATTTACTCTATTAGTTACTTATTTGTGTAAACTCTTTTGATAATTTTTTTTTTATCAATGTAATATTATTCTTTATAATTCTTTCACTTTTAGAAAGTTTTGAAAAGAAAAGAAAAAATGAGAGATAATTTAAAATAGAAGAGAAAAGAAAAAAAAAGTATTTATTTTTATCTTATTTGAAAGTTTAGGAAAGAAAAAAAAATCATTATTTTTTGTTTGAATGATAAATGGGAGAAAAAAAAAAGTATAAAAAATCATTTCACAATTATATTCTTTTTCTCTTTACATTTTTTATTTATGGATATTTGTGAAATATTTTTAAAAAAATTATTAAAGACACTTCTTTTCTCTTTCGAAATTTTTGAAATTACATTGGTCTCTCATATTTTATATGAAAAATTACTAATATTCCAATTCAGTCAAAATTTTCTTTCAAAATGATAAAACTGTCACTTTCCTACTCTCTTTTTTTGTTTCAATTTTTCAATTTTGATTATTTTTTTATTTCAAAAAAAATGTTTATTGAAATACTAAGTTTATTTTTATATAAAATGAAAATAAGTTATTTATCATAAATTTATTTTCATATAAAATATTTTTTTTTAATAAAAGTTATAAAAATTTGGTCAAAATTGAAACAATATAAAAAAATAAAAAAGGAACGATTTTATTATTTTGAAAAAAAGATTAATTGAAGAAAGTATTTGTAATTTGTCAAATAAAGTTGAGGAGATCAATGTAATTTATTTTTCTTTTTTAATTTAAATATTTATATCTTATTTCATTTTTAACTATCCTTTTAGTTTAAGGACCAAGATCCAATCGGAGATGATAAACATAGTTCAACACAAGCACGTACATTTAAGTAGAATTTTACCCTACAATCGTTGTACTAAATATATATATATATATATCACTTTAGGTTAAAAAACTAATTATATGTTATTATGTTGTCAATTCCTACATAAATATTTAAAATTATAAAAGATGTTGCAAGTAAGCGGCCTCCAATCAAATTTTGCTGCTCGAAGAAGGCCGGCATAAACTAATACCCTATTATATATTTAATTTAATTATCATAAGGTTCCAAAAAATAAATATATGATATTTTAACCTAAAAAAATAAAATAAAAATTTCAAATCAATGCCCAAGTCGTTACAGTTACGACTTTAATAGACTTGAATGGTAATAAAATAGTATCCTCAAGTCAACAGCCTCCCGCTATCTCATATATATATATATATATATATATGTAACAAACAATAAAATATAATGAGTTGATTTATATTTCTACATTTTTTTTTCCTTTTTTGTGATAGATAAGTGCTCCTGGGTGAGGCCTAGGTAATATTAGTCCCTCTTTGTTGCAACCTTTGCTCTAAAGTTTCTTGAATATTATTATATTTTAATTATTACAATGAAAAAAGTATATACATTTGCATGTGTTTATAGAGGCATACATGTTTGATTAATATATTCATAATTTCTTTTTCTTTTTTTATGAATCAGTCAAGTATATTCTGAGTCAATTTATACACATCAAATTAAGTTCCTCTTTTCGTTATAATCAGACCTATCTTTTAATTTTTAATTATCAATTATTGACGAAAAGGAGAACTCGAATTCGAGACGCGTCATAATTTTTATTAATTTGGAAAGGATATCATTTGTTTTCCATTTATCTTAAGTTAAACAACAACATTTATGATTATTTTACAAAATATACAAAATACACTTGAAGATATATATATATATATATATATATATTATGACTTTTTTTTTTTTGCACCAAGTCTTGTATAGAAGTTGAGTGGTCACTTAAAGTAATAATAAATTAGTAACTAATAATTTTTGTCTTACAAAACTATTAATTATTAGAAGGCCAATTACCAGAGAAACATATGTTTTTTATATTTAAATTTTATAAGGCACAAGTTATCGCAATGAAAGGAAATAAGTGTTTGGTTAGAGAGAAAAAAAAATAATTTTTTTCTGGCTAAAAGTCTATGTAAAAATAATAAACTTCACCAGACCCTCTAATAAATAATAGTAAAATTTTAATAATTCTAATAATTGATAATTTTTTTGGAAACTAGATAGCTTGATAGCCTTGATTCATAGTCGATAATTAATTTTTTTTAGGATGTCTTTTTGCATAAGAAGCCATATAATACGAGAGAAAATTAATATTAATGATTTATTAAGTGATAAATACTTTATTTTTCATTCCTTTTAATTATTAGAGTTTATAAAAAGTAATAATAGTTGCTTGTCTTCTGAAATTTAGAATACATATATATATATACACACACATACATATATATAATTGGTAGGTTTGGCAATGTGGATGTTGAAAAACCTCAATTGATTCGAGAAGCATGGAAAATTTTCATTTGAATGATTCAACTACACATTTAAATTAAAACATTACACATATTTTTCTTGAGAAGAAATTAAAGTTTTTGTTATGAGTTGACTTGGAGAAGTCATGGCAACCAATAATCATTGTTAATTAAATGATCAAACTAGACTAATAAATAAAAACTAATTATGGAAATCAATTCTCTTATTGAGAAAGAAGATTTGAAAATGGATAATGCATGTCTTGAATAAATTCAATTGAACTAAATCCCATGGATTACATCTAAATTAGAAAATGCCTTTCACTTACGCGATAAGGTTTTATACGTTTAACTCTCTTTCAAACAAGACAGTGACAAAAGTTTCATGTACTGGCACTATTTTTTAATATTTTATTCGTGTCAAACTACAACCATTGGTGGATTGGGGGGTGTTGGAAGAGAAAAAAGAAATTTTGCTACAAACCAACCAATGGTGGATCTAGACCATTGACAAAAAGGGGGTAAAAGTATAAAAATTGAAATTTAAGAAAATGCCTTATAAAAATATATGAAAAAATTTGAAGGGATAACTCCTAATTTTTTTAAAAAAAAGAGGGATAAAAAATTAAATTTCTTAAATTGGGGGCACAGCCCTAACCTCCTGTTATCTGTCATTGAAACCAACCCTCATAGTATAGTTTATATAAAAGTAATATATTTCATATATTTGAACTTATTGTTTGATAGTTAGAAAAAAGTATTTATAAAATGAATTTTGATAAAAAGTTTAATTTATATTTGTATAAAATAAAATAAAAAATTAATCAAAATTAAAAACAATGTATAAAAAATAAAATAAATTGAACAGGATAGTTTTATCATTTTTAAAAAAACAATTGATTGAAAGGAAGTATTTATATTTTATCATATAAAACAAAAAATATTAATATAATTTTAAAAAATGTTAAAAAATATCAGTATAATTTAATCCATAACTTCTAATAATTGGAGATCATATAATGAATGATATACCATACCTACCTTTGACAAGGCAGGTGTTTGGAAAACATCAATATATTCAAGAAGCTTGTTGAATTTTCATTTGAATGATTGAACTATGTTTATAACTGTTTCTGTGATGAGTAGTGATACATATCTTAAAAATTTATTTTAAATTTATATTACAGATAGTTACATTACAAAATTGTATTATAAATTATTAATTATATAATTTAATACATTGTAAAATTTGAAATAAATACTTCAAGAAGTCTTGGCAACTGGCAATCATTGTCCTTCAAATTAAATGAAGAGAGAGAAATGGAAAGAGAGTTGTCACCTTTGAAATGTAGCCGTTGCGCATTTCACGCTTGTATAAATTACAGTTGTACGAAGGAAGAAAGATAAGTAAAAAGCTGTTATTCGTACATTTTATGCTTGTATAAGTTATACGTATAGTCGTTGAAATGTAGCTATTCATTCATATCAGGCTTTGAATAAATTATGGGCGCATGCTCACTACTGTAAAAGACCTTTTTCGTGATCAAATTAGAGCCATCAATGAACCAACTGAGAAAGAAATCAATTCTCTAACTGATAAAGGACGGTCCAAAATGCAAAGCATGTCTTGGACAAATACAATGAATCTACCTTTTAAATTAGGACTGAGGTGTCTTTGTCTGCCTTGGATGAAACTTGAAAGGACAGATGAAGGATGTGGATGATCTTATAAAAGGGAATCCCAGGATTTCTAATACTGTATTTGAAATAATTGAATTTTGGAAAGGCAATGCTATTAAAAATGCTCATATCTTATTTCTTTTTTGTTGGAGGAAGATAATTATAATTAATAATAGTATTTAAAATGAATTAAAATTTACTTTTATCTTTATCTAATAAATAAAATATCCATGCACATGTGTGCTCGAACTCTCAATGGCTTGTCATTTAAAAAAAAAATAAATTATTTTTTATCTAAAGTGTATTAATAATTGAAAATAAACAATTGAGAATTGGATACTCACATCAATTATGACCACCTTTAGCATCACATGTCTTGTCCAATGGTAGAAGTACATGGAACCTTGAGGAGGGTAGTAGGCCCACTCCCTCCAAGTTTGTCAAAAAAATATTTACGTGTAAATCTCTCTTCTAATTTTGAGTATAAAAATATTTTCGTTTCTAATTTTTGTGAAAAAATAAATTACGTGTAAACTTTTTTAAAATCTCTCACCCCAACTTGGTCTTGCCATGTAAAAATGGAAGACCATTGAAGTATATATATATATATATATATATATATATATATAACAAAATTCATAGTGTGGTTGTTTGATTCCGCTCGTTGTGTTGTGTTAGTGTTTGCCTTAAATATTTGGAGTGGCAAAATTAAGGATGTACTTAAAATTAAGAGGAAGGATCTATTTTTGGACCCAACAAACTCATTTGAATGTTGCTATAGTATTTATGCATATATTAATAACTTTTAATATTATATATCACTCCAACAATGGTAATCAAAAAGAGTTTTTTTGATATTTTAATATATTTTCGTCTCATTTTTGTCTCTCTTTTCTCATCAATCTATCGTTTTTAACTAATTTTTGGTTTTCTTCTATCATAGTATCCATATCTACATTCACTTTATTACTATTCATATTAGCTGAATTCAAAGTGGATATTAGGATGGGGTCTTCTCTTAAAGGATGAACAATACTACATTAGAAGTCATATTGATAGTTGGAGTGGATGGCTCTCCAGCTACGTCCATTTTTGGAATTGTTCTAACACTTCTAAGTTTGTTATCCCAAAATGTGCTTCAATTTACAGTGGGCTTGCAGCCCAGCTAGTTGAATTTTCATTGCAGGCTAAGTGATCTCTGAGTGAGGCCCATTAAGCCCATATCTTGGGACATTTTCTCTAGAACCTTGGAACTAGATGTATTACCATATTTCGACATTATTTTTAATAATAGCCCCCGACAAAATTGCTAATTTTTCTTTATATATCATAAATAACTTTGAAAAATGATTTGTAAAGAGAATTTTAATAGAGAATTCTCAGTTTTGTTTTAAAGTAGTAGGACTCGAATATTTTATATTACTGCGACATGTTGTCACCTAGTACAATGATAAGGTTTCTTCTGTCCAAGTTGTAATTAAAAATTAAAAATTGTCTATTATTTACCTCTCTCGAATCTTATTGAGTCCAAAAATTTTGTGCATTAAGAATAACCGATTGAATTATGCATAGAAAATTATATATATATATATATAATAATAATTGTATAGCAATTCTCAACAATTTTTATGAAACATTTTTTTCTTGTTGTATTCTATTACATTCAAAAGAGAAACTTCCAATTTTAAATAATTGTATTACGTAACATCATCTGTGGTTTCCACTTCTTTGTATAACAAACAAATATAAATAACAAAAAACTCTCTGCTCATGTGTTCACAAATCTGCAATTCTTCCTAACTTCCCCATCAACGTAGGTCTCAGGATTTGCGATATTTCCCAATTTCACCATGGATTCAGAGAATTGCTGAAAGAAAGCTACGGCATCTTCTGCATACTTCTGCACAAGCTCCTTTGTTTCAATCCCAAACACACTTGTGTAGAGTTCCTGGTCAGAGTTCAATAGTCCCTCTCCTTTCAGTAGTAAATGGTAAAAGGAATTGTCAAAAAGGTTAGGTGTAACATAGTCCATGGCTGTTTCATTGTTGTCTCCTCCTCCTGCAGCTGGGCAGATAGATTTTAAGTTGCTGAGGTATGTCTCAGAAATTGGATTCATCCCTGAAGTTGCTTCAAAATCTCCATAGATTCTTGCTCTGAAGTTCACACAGCGCGCCATGCCTATTGTGTGAGCCCCTGCAAAAACCAATATGAAAAAATCATAATTCTTACAGGGATGGCAAAATTTTCCACCCTCTGTCGATTGTGAAACGGGTTTAAGGAGAAAATAAACAGAGGATAAGAAAGATATCAAAATCCCAGGCAGGATCGAGTTGAGAATGGATTTGGGTACCCACTTGCTCTATCTTCATTATATATTTAAATTATATAAATATTATTTAATTAATATTTTCATATATTTTTTTAAATAGTCACATATATATAGATTTAAATATATTATATGGGTATATATATTATGTATATATAATCTGTATACAAATATATATATATATACATATATATATATATATAAATTTGTATTTGAGCTTACCAGAAAGAGCTACCATATCCGTGACTGAGAGTCCTTGATAAAGAAACTTGGAAATGATTGAGAGAAGGCCCTCATCTGAACTTGGAATATTGGTGCTCGCCAGGGCATAGCCTGCAGTTTTAGAGTCCTTTCTTCCCACGGGAACATCCCAATAAGGTCCACCAACCTACAAACATTCAACAAGTAAAAAAGAGAAAGTATCAACAATATACATATCATATATATATATATATATATATATACACACACACACATATCATATATTAAATAACATGTTACTAGTAATATATATATATATATATATATGTATTTTACATACCAGAATAACAGCATCTCTTGCAGCAATGGTGAGGATGTCTGCACAAGAGACTATGCCGGGGCACTCTGATTCGAGCTTGTTCTTGATCCTATCAATGATTCTGAAACCTTTCAGCGCCTTTAAATTAATGGGAGCTTTCTTCTCTCCTTGTAGTGTGATTGTGTCGTCTAACAAAACTGATGCATCACATCCCTGTACCAATCATCTCCACAAACACAACCATTAAGCATAACTCTTTGCTTGTCTTATTATTATAAGCTACATATGCATACATATGCATACATACATACATACATATATATATATATATATATATATATAAACTATAAAATAAGCTAACAGAGTTCTTGATCATGTCATTTGTTATGGAATGCATGCTAAGAAAAAACACGTTGACCTGAACAAAGCAGTCATGGAAGTGTAATCGTAATATCAAGGCTGCATTACGTGGATCAGAGAGGACTGCACATTCCATTTCTTTCCTCACAATCTCAAGGAAAGTTGGGCACGTAGATGCATAGTAGTCTAAAGTTAAAGGAGGATCACTTGCATGCAAGCTGGTGATGATGCTAGAAATGGAGAAAACTAAAAGCATAAGTTGCAGGAAGGGAGGTCTTGAATGATGAAGAGAAGGTGGTGCCATTTTTGGCTTTCGCTTTTTTTGAATATTGAGATAGAGATTGGCAGTGATGGGTAGGACTCTTAAGGTATATAAGTGAGAAGAAAGTAGGACATTGCACAATGTTTTGGTTATGGTCGTTTGAGTATTTTTGTAAAGATGTTTGTAGTCAAGAGAGGATGTAACTAATATTGGTCTGGTTGGTGGGTACTCCCAAGCCAAAATTACCAAATGAATACATATATGAATGAGAGAGAGAGAGAGAGAGAGAGAGAGAGAGAGAGAGAGAGAGAGAGAGAGAGAGAGAGAGAGAGAGAGAGAGAGAGAGAGAGAGAGAGATGGGCTTCCAATATATATTCTCAAAAGACTTGGGTAACTGACCAAACCAAAACTTCTCATTTTCTAATGACAGCCATTGTTTACTCCAACTTTCCCACAAAGTCAAGGGTATCCAAAGTTTTTTTTTTAAAGGACAAACTTAGGGTATGCAAAGTTGAGGCGAAGGGAGTTGATCAAGTTTAACTTATTATGAGTTTTAAATTATGTTATAGTTGAACTTATTTATGTCTTAATCTGATCTTCATTAATTACAAATTGAATTCGAGTAATTTAATTTTTTTATACAAATACTTATTACTAATTTATAGAGACGAGTTCGAGTCAATATCAATAATTTAATGAGTTTAAAATATATTTAAATTTATTTTATTTATTTTATCTCAAAATCACTTAGTACAACTCAAATAACTTAATTCGATTTATAAACACCTCTCTCTCAATTTTAATGAAGTGAATTTGTCAAACATGATAGGATATCTTGGTTTAGATCACATTTTCCTTAATGTATTAAATCTTATTTTGATGGCATTAAAAATATTAATCTTTGGCTGATAAAATGTAATTGAAACAAGCAAGCTTGTAGCTCATCAACCAACAACTTTTAACGATGATCAATGTCCACAGCACTAAGCTACCTAGCGTAAGAGAGCATAATAAAATTTCCATGTAATCTGAAGTCAATTAACACGTTATCTATAATATCCTCTTGCATTTTCTTTACAAACAAGAATACATGCTGTCTTCCTTACATTTTGCTTGCTTCTCTACTGCAAAAAATCAAGATTTTCACGTCTTAAAACTTGTATCTATCAAATGCCTGTTTTCTCTCATTCGGTTTTCACCTCGTAGAAAAGTAACCCAGGTGGAACCTTTCACAATCAGACTAAGTATCTGTTTGGCCACGCGTTATGACTTCCAAATCGCTTCCCGTCACCACATTGCAGCATCTGGAACTTTATTACCTACAGATTTGAAGGGTGCCTTGCAATAAAGAAAATGCCTCAATTCCGAGCAGCATATACAAAGATTTTCAGTGGTGTGGAAAGGAGTCTCTCTATACAAAGATTTTCTCCATTTCAATGAAAAGTCAGCCTAGATCATCTGGTGGAGCTCAAGAATTCACGGCTGTCATCACTTCCCTACTTGCAAACCCGCCCCACTTTCTCGACAATGAAAAGGCACCTTCCTTGGTGGTTTTATGTCCCCTACCATGTTGTAATTTTGCATCAATCAAACGAATTCTTAACATAAAATTTTATTCTCCATCACCGATACAATGAATTTCAAGCTACTGTGAGTGGTGCCATCCCAACCCTTACAGATCACCATGAATTAAGGATTGCATGGAAGCAATCCACAGGAAAAAGTTCAGGGCAAAGGTCTGGCAAAAGCTCGATAGTCATTAAGAATGTGTCCAAGCTTCTCTTCCTCCTCAAGCTCTTTCAGCCACAAAATCATATGCACTCTCTGCCTCGTATAATTTAATCCCTGCCCTGCTCTGGGAGTTGGCATGAAGAGGATTTGATGGAATGTCACTGGCTATAAATTCTCAACACTTGGTAAGTGGAAAAAAAACAGATAAGTTGAATAACAACTGCCATTAAATATGCAGTCTGTGTAAGAAAGGCAGACAATGAAGAATACTAAGTATTTTTAACAAAATGTAAGATTAACATTAGAACGAAGTGAGTCCCTGAAGTCATTATAAGGAAGTTAAAAACATGCCCATGTCTGGTCAACCCTCACCCCACACGGAGGGAAGTGTAAGAAGAAAAAGAATGAATGAAAAAAGAGAAGAGAATGATAATTTACGTGTTCGCAGAGAGAGCGTCTGAAAACCAATTTATCAGGTATACAATTCTGAATCAAGAGGTTGGCTCTTAATTCGACCAAGCCTTGAGCATTCCTCATCAGTACCATCAGTACTATATTCCAAGCCAGGTAAGACATGCTTGAGAAGTAGAGATTTAACCAGCAACATCACAGAATTACCAAAATCAGGCCACGAAACACACAGAGTTCCCTTGATCTTCTTCATTTGACATCGACCCAAAAGAGCAGCCGCCAAGCTGTCCACCACACTTCCCGATGGGAAATAGTCTAAACCTTTTAACAGTGTTGAATCTCCACAATCATCACCCAACCCCTTTCTTTCTGATGATGTCTCGAGCTTGAAGGCAAATCTTTCATCTGGTGAGAGCTTATCCCGAAAGTTTTGTCTCTGAACTGAATCCAAGATCAAAACCCTATCTGGAACAATCTGTTCATCAATTAGCAACTTTGCAACAGCATGGGATCTCTCTGCAGTGACTGAGTACTGAACAGGGACTGTGACGATTAAATTATCAGCATCATTGAGAGTATAAATGTTGCAGGATTTGTCTCTGAGAGAGGGTTCAATGGAGTTGCCCGAGAAGGGGATCTCAGGGAGGATGAGGGTTCCTATTAAGGTTTTAGAGGAAATGGTGTCGAAGAAACAAAGAGATGGAGAAGACATGGCAATGATAAGCACAGAGGGGCACAGGGGTTTCTTCACGTCAGATGCAGAGAACACCACGAAGGGAGATGGAAGACATGGTGATGGAAGGGTGAAGTTATTGAGATCTTCCAAAAGGAACCTTGACGGTGGGGTAATGTCTGTTATCACATCTTCCATCTCTTCCCCTTATACGAATTCCAAATTCTGCCAAATTATGCAAGAAGCTACATTGTTAGTATCATAAATCTCAAATAGCTTGGTCAATTGGCAACTTCGTTGATAATTAATCTTCCAAGTTGTTAAGCAGCCAATTGGCTCTAAAAACTTAAGTTATTAGAGAATGTTAACAATGTATATCAAGCTTTCAACACGTGCAATCTCCCAAACTTGCACAGACAAATGAACCTACATACAAATTCGAAGCAGAATAGAGTTGCACAAACAAAGCAAAAGAGGAATAAATGCAAATAAATAGAATTGAAGACAAAACTTCTCATAACCAAGGTTCTAATACTATGTTAAGCAACTGATTGATCTAAGAGCTTAAGCTGTTAGAGAATAAACTAATAATTTATATCAAGCTCTAAACAAAAGTTAACTAGGAAAGATCTAAATCAATAGCATTTGGTAATGTTTTAAGATAATAATAACTCATTCTATCTTTTAAAAAGGGAATAATGGAAAGTGCTCCTAAGTTCCTAACATACTTTTCAAGAATTCATTCGCCACAAATTAGGCATCTACGTAGTCAGATTATCATTCGGTAATATTAGCATTAATTACATGGACACCCCTTTAATGGAATAAATTCTTTGAGAACCCTTCATGTTACTACTGTACAAAGTACACAATTTTATATTTTAGAACCACCAGTGTAACCAACACCATCTCTTTCAGTGGTATTCTAAAGTATAAACTTCAATCGCATGAGGCAACAATGTTAAGAACAAAAGCATCCTCTATTGCATCCATACATTTCTACTCTCTTGGGGAGGGACCAATAAGCCAGTTTAAAGAGCAAGCTAAACGGAGAGGTCATATTATAGAAGATACTTCATACTCCTGAGGACACAAGAAGTATGGGCATTTGCAATCTAAAGATTAATGCCCTAAGTTGTCCAAAGAGTTTTGCCCTAAGAATGAGACCATGACATAATTGTTTAAGTAGCCAGACAAGAGAACAGTGGATATTTCAGTGAACTCTAGAAACATAAAGGGTAAGTGGGTAACTAACTATGCATGTCAACTTTGAGTATTTAACTGATTAGCTTCAAATTGATTATCTTCGATGTGAAAATTTTGCATTGTCTACTACTAAGAAGCACGGATACGGACATGAGACACGGATACAATATGACACGAACACGCAGATACGTCATTTCTAAAAAAAGTAAGACATGGATATGTTAAGGAATAGGGACACGTTTAATAGATATAATTTTTTACATTTTTATATGACCATATAATAAAAATATAATGTTATTTTAATTAAAATTAGCATAAAAGCATACAAATTTAAAAAATATTATTAAGATATTAAAATAACAAAGTCATTAAATAAAAATTAAAGAACTTCTTCATTTAATTATTAACATCCATGATTCAAGTACCCAGACACGTGTCCGGGAAGTGTCTGAGAGTGTTGGTGTTCGACACGTATCCGACACGGACACGTGAGCCAAAATTGAGTGTCTGTACTTCATAGGTCTACTATATAGAAGTATACCGAACTCCATACTCTTGGTTAGCGAGAGACCTCTTAGAGTTTAGAGTAATCCACTCAACATAATTCATACTCATACCTTTAAACATAAAAATAAAAAAGAAGAAGAAAAAAGGAAAAGGAAGAAAGAAAGAAAATTCTAAAGAAGTCTTTCATGTGCATGTTATGCAAGTTTTAAACTTTAGTAGTAAACTAGTAAACAGCGTTATTAGGAAACTGAAGAAGTAGCAATCCATAATAATGAAGTTCTCTGTAAGAAGCAAAACTATTACAAGCTATTAAGAGGCTATCATTTACTCATAGAAAGAAAAATTCCATAAACGAAAAACACATGCAGGTGCATTCCGCTTGCCAACCACTTCAATATAAGATAAATATCACACTATTGAGAAGAACAGCATGAATCTAAAAATTATTAAAAAGGAAAACTTTGAGTCCAAAAGCATGTTAATATATACAAATACACACAAACAGCACTTTACTTAAAATATGAACATTTATATGGACGTATGCATGTTTGTAGATAGCTTAATTAGGGCTTTACTGAGAGAAGAAATAGTTTACTAAGGTTTATATTCATAGCTCTCAGATCTAGATACATCCATGCTAGGAAGTTGCTAATGGGCATCATCAAAACATGATAATGTAAGTATTACATCGTGTTACCTTAGGGAAATCACAGTACTTACACAAAACTATATCAGAGACATCATGAACCCAAAAGTAACATCCATATGTTGACAGAAAAGGAGTAAATCTCTACTGTGTAACTACATGTATGTATCTAAGCCAACCATATACAAGGAGCACCACTGGCTAAATTTGTATATCAATTCAAGTCCTTACAATACCCATTAGATCCCATATTGGACAACTCTTCAACCAAGCAAGCAGAGTCAAACATTGAAAATCACCTGGGTTTTCACAATAGCAATGCCTTTGGGGGCTGAGCCACGGGGAAGCTTAACCCAATTCTACACGATCTGGGGGAGTTGGGGAGGGGAAAAACTTTTCTTCTTCCCCAACTATGAAATTCTCCACTCATAGTTGGATGTCAGAGAAAATGGGAACTCACTTTCCATAATCACTCATCCTTATGCACCTACACATCTTTTTATCAATAAATCTTATAGTGAAAACATACAGGAAAAAGTTTTAGAGCTTAGAACTAACCACAAATGAACACCAACTAGTACAGTTATTCCTTTTGTTTTTTGTTTTCTCCGGTTATAGAAGCAACCGCGATTGCTTATAATATTGTAATTGGAAAAGGAAAAGAAATTCGTTGTTATAATTTTATTTATGCTGCGTCTGGCTACTTTGAATCGGTGACATGGAATTGGAATCGAGAATCGTATTGTTTCAAACTTTTAATTAATATCAATTAGAAGGCATAGAATTCAATCTTCCAAATAAAGCATTACATAATTTTATGCTAGCAAATTATGCGATGTAAAGTTCAGAACTTTTTAGCCGCTAAAACGGAAGTAACTATGAACGATCGTCTAGAGTTCATGATCCAACAAAACTATACAGTTATACATTGTTCTATGCTTCAAATTCTCATAAGAACAATGGGCCCAAAGCCAAACTGTACGTTTCTCCACATTGGCTTTAGGAAACACGACGACAAAATTGACCGTATCGTTCGATTTACAGTGCAATTAGCACAGCAAATACATATGTATGATACTGTAGTTTGTAATCATTGAAAAATTAAGCATACCGGTTACGGTTGCGGCGGGTGGCAGGAGGCGGTGGATAGGAGGAAGTGTAATGAGAGCTGGTTATCACAGGCTTAATATTTTAAGCATCCGTGCGGCACTTAGCAACTCACAAATGGACTAGAGATGCTAAGTCAGCCTATCTAGCTAACTCACCTAGAGTGGTGGCTAAGAGAAGATGATAGGTAAGGAACAAGAAAGTTAGAGAGAGAGGAACTTGTATTCTCAAGAGAAGATTGCTTACACTTGATTGAGTGAGTGGCAAATGAGACCCTCACCCCTTTTATAGGCTCTTGGCCTTACAATCAATGGTTAGGATCACTTTGATCTAATGGTTATGATGGTGAGTCTAAAATGTTCCTTAAGAGACTATTCTAGAATCCTTACAAAGTCAACATTCTAGAATACTCCTAAAATTATTCTTTATACAAAGGTTATTTCTAAGTCTCTAGAATATTCTACTTGTATCTACATGACTTTAATATATAAGAAGACTCTAGCGTATTCCGCACTCCATGAGAATGTCCTAGGTCACTCTAGAATTCTCTAGATGTCCAGCCTTGTCGACATGCCATGCAGTGTGGATGCTTCCTGTAAGCGTCAGCGTGACGTCCATGTAGGCGTAACCTTTGTCCCTTTTGGCAGGGCGTGACATGGTGCTGTGTTTGACTGTCTTCCAAAATCTTAGTTAGCAGTTGCTGTTGCATGACAGAAATTAACGACTCGGAAAGTGATATGTTTTATTTTTGTTTCTAATTTTATTTGTATTAATAGTAAAAGTGAACTTTTTAGAGTTAATTAATATTATTTCAGGAAAACAAATATAAGTTAAAAAAATTATTGAATAGATTCGTCTCAATGCTTACAATAGTCAGATAATAGGTTACGTGTATATTTACAATACACTGTTAGACATGACGCTCAATCTAACCAGTTGAAATTATAGTCAAGGGCGGAGGTACACTTGGGTTAAGGATTGTTTGAAAATTCTTTAAATTGAATTAGGTCAGAACCACTTACATTAAATTATTTGGTTTTTAAGAAAATCAAATCTTCTATTGTCTGACTTTATTCAAGTTTTAAGTATTTTTTAATATCAAATATGAACTAATATACTGTTAAAAGGTACTTACCAAATAGTAAAAGAATTTAAAATCAATTCATCTGTATTCTACAAAATCGGTTTTCGCATTTTCTAAACAGACCTTTAGGATAGGCTATAGCCCCCTCAAAATTTAGAAAAAAAAATTATATGAAAATTGTGACATTGTTAAATTCATTCCAAAATTTTGACCCACTCCAATCTTTACTCACAATTCTTTTGATTTGTCACCCAAAAAATTTAGCTCAATCAATTAACCATCTTAATTCCTAGAATTTTCTTGCTAAACTTTTGTTTGGTTGTTAAAAAAAATTTCATTGCCATTTATTTAATGAGTTTCAATAATTTTTTACTAACATTTTTTAATTTCTAAGCTTTATTTGGTAGCTAAAAAAAAATAAGAATAAAGAAAAAAATACAAGGTTGTCATTTTCCTTCTTAAAATTTTCCCTCTATCATATTTTTTTTGAGAGAAAAAGAATTTACATGTAAAATTAGTTCAAATTGAAAAAAAATATTTACTTTGAAATTTCTTTCAAAAAATAATTTTAGTCCCCCCCTTTTAGTCCACGTTTGATCATGGTTTCAAGAGATCAACAAATAATTACTTGTAAGTTAAAAGGTACAAAACAAAACATTATAATTTGAAAAGTCTCTCATTTTTTAAATTGACCAAACCCAAATTCAATGTTGTTGATGTGGCAATTTTATTTTGTTTGATGAAAAATTTACCCTTTAATAATTATTACCGACTTCTTAAAATAATTAGTTGAATTAACTCTAAGAAGGTAGTCAAATGAGTGATAGACACTAGCCAGAGGTTTGTCCTCAAGTTTGTTAGGCCAAAGGTTAGCAGATGTTATTATTTTTTTTACTCACTCCATACTATGAATTAGTCAATATAAAATATCATATACCGAGTTATAAAAAAACAATTCGTTGAATTTCTGGGTTGATCAAAATATCCAAAAATAGATGAGAATTGCTCTGAGGAATTGGGATATATCAAAAGAAACTTGACTGACTTAAGTCTTCTACCATGATTTATTCACACTCCTTAATTCTAATCATATAAATCTTTGTATATTTGTGTGATTGTTTTATATTTATTATTTATCTATTTCATAATAATATTTATTTATTTAGTTTTTTACATTAAAAAATAGAGTTTAAACCTTGGAGTCCACTCTCTGCTCATCCCAAGTTAGAAAAATGTTATTATCAACTTCAACTTATACGAGACATAATCGTTTAACCATTAAATGATTTAAGAATTGAATTTTTATTTTTCTTTGGTTAAATACTTAGATCATTCTCTCTAAAACTTTTCCCTCTAAAATCATCAAATATTATTGAGCATTGCTCATCAAGAATCTTCTTAGTCATACTTTATATTACTCTTTCATTTACAGTTAACCCTATTATAATTAATATTCGATAAGTTAATAATCTTTATTAATTAATAAATTTTTAAAGAACTAACTTGATTTCATGATAGATAATTAATAATTCTATTATCTAATAATTAGTATCTTTTTAAGAAAAGCTCTCAGTATATGTACTTTTATATATATATATATATATCATTTGTGACATGTCTTGATATTTATATTAATTAATTTTACATAATTAAAGTCAAAAATATTGTAAATGATAAAAATTATAACATCAAGAAACACAACTTTTTTACTTAAAATGAAAATCAGGAGTTTTTTTTATGACATAAGTTGAATATTATATGTAATTTTTTACAAAAAACTAAAATGTCATTGAAAAGACGCATATGAAATCTTATTTTTGAACTGAAAATTATTTATATGTAAAAAATACTTATTAATTAATGGAAGTATGAGAAAAGTACTTAATAATTAATAAATTTTTAATTTCTCATATCTATTAATTATAAGAAGATTATCAAATTTATTTCACGATAAATATATCTAATAAAAACTTCCAACTCTTTATCCCTAATAATGTTAACACAATTTGCGATTGATTTTGATGATTAAAAAAACTTACCTTATATAAGTGTGTGATCACTAAGCCAAGATATCAATTTATTCTCCCATTGTCGGCCAGTGAACCTCCTCCACACATCCATGTGTTTCTATTCATGTCATGTGAATTTAGTGGCAAATCAGTGTACTATATAGCATTATTATACAGTTAAGACTCTTCAAGTGTGTGATGAAAGAACAACATGCATCTAAAACTAGGCACAGGTCTTGATCCACATTGTGCCTCGTCGCCTTAATTCAATTGTGCTTTGCTTAGGTTGTTGTCTCACTATCAAAAGAAATTTCAAATGACTCATCCTTCACATGGAGCTCAAAGCCAAAAGCCAAGTCATGATCTAATTACCCCATGGACAACAAATAAGAAAGCAATAATACAGCAAGTGATAACTCTTGTCTAGTCTAAACAGGTTATAAGCCAAAGCAAGAAATAAGAAGTGGGAAAACAATCAGAGAGCCATTATCAAATAGGGCATTTATATCATCTATGAAGAAAAATATCAATACAAAGGTGAATTTCATTTATTACATATAAACTACTCATTTGGATGAGCAGTAGAAGATTGTGTTTGAGTTAAGCAGAGTGATTAAGTGAGCTATTAAATAGAACATTTATAATAGACTCGATCAACTTAATAAAAAAAATTAGATTGACTAACTTAACTTAAATCGTAAATTAATAGAAAAGTGATGGCCAATAAACTACAGTTTAAATTCCATCCAAAAAATCTCAAAATCAATTAAGTCACTGATTCACCACAATTACTAGTATTGTCATTGCAGATATTGATCACATGTTTTCCATTTACTAGTATTGTCATCTTGAGAAAATTTTACTGTAGAATTTTCTGGGTCGTACCCTGATAACAAAAAAGACATGAACCTGCTTTATGGGAAGGCCAAAAGCAGCACACAGTCGATAGAGAACGTAAGAAAAATGACCTTTTGTCACTCGAAATGGCAAAGGGCGAGTTTGAGGCGGGTGATCCTTCTCTAATTCCGATCTCGTTTATATTTTTCATCCCTGATTCTGTCCCACGACATTTAGAGGCTTACTTTGACTCCGTTTATATTCTCTGATTCCACTTTGTCCGTCCTGAACCCCGATATATATATATATATATATATATATAAATTAATTAATTTTTATTGTCAAAATAATTAATATAAGAAAAAATAATATGAATGTAATATAAAAAATTTTAAAAACTAATTTTATATATTGTTGTTTATTAAAAAGTATAGTATATATAAGAATAAATAAAAAAATTAATATATAAAAGAGGCTGGGTGACCATCCCCAAACCCACATATATATAAATTAATTAATTTTTTTATTATCAAAATAACTAATATAAAAAAAAAATATGAGTGTAATATAAAAATCTTAAAAATTTATTTTATATAGTATTATTTATTGATAAATATAATGTATATAATAATAAATAAATAAATTAATATATATTACGGGATTTTAAAGATTCCATCCCAATTTCTTTCTAATTCCATTTATCATCTCTCTAGTATTATTTTTTAATTTCATTTATGATCATTTCATATCCGATTTATTAAAGACGGGACTGGACAAGGTAAGAGTCAACCCGCCTAGTCGCTACCCTCATTCCATCCTATCTGATATAAAAGGACAAGAACAGTTGGGTTCATTGTATATTTTCACAGGAAAAGGGCTGCTCTTTGGTGATGATAAGACAGAAGTGGAGGTTTTCATGATAAAGTACCTAGTGAAGTGGCCCTCCACTATCACTATTGAAGATTTTGGGTCTTATATTCTTTGTTTTCAGAGTAGGGCTCTCATTCCCACTCAAAGGCTTTTGTAATGTAAACAGAGAATTGAAGGAGATGGTGCTTTCAGGTGTGAGGCTGGAGTTATATGTTGCTCTGATAGCCAGGCAGTCATATCCTGCCTAATCAACAATTAGGGTTTTGTGTGAGATTCTCTGAGGATAGGTCTCTTTATTTTTTTTTCCATGGAGCCTTCCAAAGTCCTTGGAGGTACAGAAGAATGTAGCAGCAGTGAATCTGGGTGGACAAAATATATTGTCTCCTCAATCCATGAAGATGATAATTGTGATGACGATCACAGTACTGATAAAAAAGGAGATGATGATAGTGACAATAACAATGAGAGTGATGATTCAATGGCTTCAGATGCATCTTCCAGACCAATTCATCCAGAACTTCTATGTGAATGTAATGAGGGAAGTCGTGTAATGGGTCATTTCAAGCATCTTAAGGATGAAGATCATAGTAAGCGCCCCTCAGGCAAGAAAGAGTTGGGCGAGAAACTTTACAAACAGGCGGACCAAAAAATATATGGAAGGAAGATAAAAGCAGAGAAAGAAGAACCAGAGTTTAGCACTAGTTACGCTCGTAGAGGAGCAAAGCTAAGAAAAACCAACTAGATGAACAAAGGAGAAAAGATTTGAAATTTTTTCTTCAGATATCCTCCTAGATTGGTTTCTCAGTTCTTCATCACTTAATGTTTCTCAGACTACTGAAAGCAGACTCAATCCAGCCTATGTTTTATAGTTCCAAGTTTCGGTTTGAATGTTTTGTCAAGATTTGTAATTAACTATCTGGTTAGATAGCACATGCATGGGTACGTCATAGACGTGCACGTACAACTGTTTTATGTGTTAAATGTTACATATATGCAAAACTTTGGTAATTGATTATGTACAGATGCATGTGAATGTATGCGTTCATGCAAATATGTGTGTATCTCACTGTAGCATAGTGTGTGTGTGTGTGAGAGAGAGAGAAAGAGAGAGAGTACAGGTACAGATACGGATGCAGGGTAGTTATAATTTGGTGCTGGATTACTTGTAATCGCAAATGAACAACAGTATATTTTACACGGCATTGACTCCAAAAATAATAATAATAATAATACCACAAGATCATAGTTAAGTTTACCAATCAAAATTTATATTTCCTTCTTAAGGCTCAAACAAGTAGTTCAACTGCTTAATCATTTGCTCACATGAGGTCAATGCACAATACTAATTTATTTACAGGCTTATCAAAAAAATACTAATTTATTAACAGAGAAATAAAGCCAGAAAGGAGAGCCTCAATTAATTGATAGACTTTCAAACAAACTAGCAAATTATATAAAATAATGTATGCTAGCTAAGGGCATCTCTGGGACACAAAGCTGGGACTCATGCTTTTTAGAAGGCTAGTTGTCAATAGAAGTCACAACTAATGCAACTTCTGAATAGACTAAGTTTCAAAGCTATCCACTGAACAAGATTTCAATGATGAACTTTGGTGATGGGTCATTTAGAGGGCGCCCAACTGCCCATCTTGGGCCCCTGTCACACTTATGTGTTGATTCACCCACCGGCACCAACCATCGGGTCACAAGGAGACAGACAAGATTTTAATGATGAGTTGTGCACATCCAAGGCAGCAAAGACATTGTAAAGAATCAAGCAAAGAAGTGGCTCCAAACTGCCTCATTTAGCCTACTAGTTGACAAAAGGCCATCCATTAGTTACCTACAGCAGGTTCCATGGGTAAGGCATGCAGGTAGAACTCAACTCACAAAGCCTAGAATCCTAATTGCTTAAAAGTCGGCTACACTATCTTTTGGCTGTTCAGTTCCATCTAGTGCATTTCACATTGAATAATAGGCATCAAAGGTAATCTCACCCCTTGGGCCCAAATTCTCTTTGCCCTTGCTCTAGCAATTGTATTTTAGGCATAACTCACCCAGCACACAATCGGCTCTGTTTTTCTCATCCCTACTGTCTCTGTATCTTCTAGGTACTCTACGGTGTTTCTCAACATTGCAACGGATGGATTACTGTAACCGTTCACCAAATTGCTAAATAATGGGTGTAAGGATGCCCTCTGGATCAGAAATAATCTTCTCCACGGTTACTAGGTGTGGCCAATGATCAAAATTTTGTTTCTTTTTCATTGAAAAGTCTGTATCAGTGAAGCGAAACAAAACATAAGTGGAATACTGAGATTCACATGTTTCGATAAAAACAAAGTTGTTTCTATCAAAACATACTTTATTTTTTTTGAAAACATAGCAAAACTAGTCAAAACATATCAAAATTAAAGAAATATTTCTTTGTATAAGCGATAATTCAAGAAGTTGGTAAAAAATAATATCTAATTTTCCTCGAATGAAGGAGGAGAATTTTTTTGATAAGTCAAATGAAGGAGGAAATTAAAAGATTAAGACCCAAAACTACAAAAAAATATTTCTAGTTTTTTTTTTTTAAATAATAAATAAGAAAAAGTAATAGTAGTGGAAATGAAAAAGTAGATGAATAATTTATTTTATTACATAGTTACTAATTATAATAGCTTTGACTAGCTATTTGTTTTACTTAATTTTTTTTTTATATATAAGTTGTATCAAATTGTCTAATTTGCGTATATTACATAGTACGAAGTTGGTATGTTATAGTATGTTATTTAATTATGATAATTTAATATATTTTATAAAAAAAATATATAGTAATTTGATATTACATAAAAAAAAATAGCACTAAAAAATTTTTATACGAGTTTTTAACTAGTAAAACGGACGTGCTACAAAGATGTTTCAGATGTCCACTTCCTAGGGATGTTATAATCGACAAACAATATTGGAAAACAATAAAAGTAAGGAGTTACAAATGAATTTTTGATCATTGTAAGCATACGTCCGGGTCAACATTAAGTCCTTACTTTTTTATTTTATTAATGGATAAGCTGATTAAGCATATAAAAGATGAAGTTTCATATGGTATATGCTTTTTACTGATGACATTGTTTTAATTGGTGAAATTAAAAGTGAAATAAATGTGAAACTAGAATTAAGAGGGTTCGAAATATGTAAAACAAAAACTGAATATTTTGAGTGTGACTTTAGTAAAATTAAGAATATAAACGGGGATATAGTGAACATTGAAAATCAATTGATAATAAAAAATAAAAAATTTCATTATTTAAGTTCACTTATCTATCAAATAAATTTTATAAAATAGCTATTAGACCATTGATACTCTATGAATCAGAATTTTGGGCAATTACGAAATAACATGTTAATAAATTGAGTGTAACCGAAATAAGGATATTGAGATGGATGTGCGATAAAATAAGAAAAGATAGAATTAAAAATGAAGACATACGTGAGATGGTAGGAAGTGGCATTTATAAGAGATAAAATGAATGAAAACCGGTTAAGGTAGTATGATTATATACAATGAAGATAAAGAAATGTGTCAGTAAGAAAGAGCGACATGGTTTACATCAAAGGTCATGCTAGGGGATGAGGGCTACCCAAATTAACTTTGTTCGAAATAGTAAAAAAAAAACAATTATAATGTGTCGTTTAATTAAGAAAATGATCTTAAATAGAACAGAATAGCAAGATAAGATTCATGTATCTGATCCTAAATAGTTGAAATAAGACTTTGCTGAATTTAATTGAGCTAACCGGTCAACCAAATCACCATATTATGGATATGGAATCTCAAAGATTGCATAAGATAAAAAAAAATTTCAAGGCTTCCACAAGATAGGCTTCCTATTCGTATAAAACTGATTTGAAAAATCTAAAATGAATGTGCACTTCCCTAAATGGAAGCAACATACCTTCTTTGTGAGGCATGTTTATTTCCTGAAGGTATTTGTTAACAGGATTAAGAAAAACAGTCCTACCTCTTTGTCAGCCTCCCGTGGCACCTTGTGACCTAATTTTGAAAGACCTGTGGATGTGGAAGTGTATCAAGAATCATGACAAGTACCTTGCTGGAGTATCTCAGGGGATACTCCTTGCACAGCCACATCCAGCAGTCCGTGGTGCCTAGAGATGCAGTAATGCTGGTGTTTCAAAGTTATTTCAGTATATCACCCTTCTATGCTTTAAACGGTATTCCTCAAGCAGTTGTCAACAGTGTTTTTGAAGGAGTAACTTTCTTGGAACATATGAGATATAATTAGGAAAACACAAATTACCCAAGAAATTCACTAAGTAGTCATAACAGTCATATTCAGAAGCAAATTTAGTAGCTGACAAGATAGCACAGCGTCATACAGACATTACTGGAAGCAGTTTTGGTATCATCATATTCAAACCAAGGTCACGAAGCTAATGTGAGAGGACATTTTTTCCAGAAATATTTCCAAGATGTATAGTTAGCTTATGTTAAGAGGTTGAGGCACAGATAATGGTATCAAAGAATTTAGATTTATTAGGATTAAGGAAATACATTATGGGCATCATCACACCACCCCTAAGGGAAGCTCCTTTGCAAATTTTCATTCAGACAGTCTACAGAAGGCATCAAGTTTCCTGAAGCAATCATTTCAACATGCACACAAAAACACACATACGCAAATATAAATGTACGACCATGGCACCATAAAGCATGGTAGTTCAAGTGAACGATATAGTGCAGGATATATGTAACAAGAAAGTTGAAGAAAACGTATAAATGAGAGGCAAATAATCATATCTAAAGACTCAAAGTTGATATTCAAAAGAACATCAAATGACTTGAAATAGAATTTGTTGCCTTCATTTCATGGCAGATCAACACTAATCTTTAATGATATCTGTTCCAGTGAAAGACTTTTTGAGGCACCTAATCATCATATGTTGCTGGCCATACTCTATATTTCACTGTAATGCATCCAGCTACAGGGATCCTGCTCAGTTAATCCGCTCTATCCAGAGCCATGTAAAGTTTTGCTTACAGAGTTGAATGCAGTTCTCTGAAAATAGCCTGTGTCCCGGCGGCACATCAATAGATACAGGAATCTATGTTTTGAAAACCCATTGACCGGGGTAAAGTGCAGATTTACTGGCAGATCGATGCAATTATGAAGATCAACCTTTGCCTTGACATTACTAATTTGTTTGTTGTGTGCATGAGTGTGTATTGATAAGTGACATCATGAATGTATCAATTACAGAAAAAAGCATATAGAGAAATCAGAATAATAAAACTTGATAAAATATATTAATTTAACAATTACATCCATTCAATAAAATAGCTAGAATAGAGCGTATAAACAGCAAGTGGAGTAAAATTCTGTGAGGTAGTGATGCAGGTATTAAAATTTTAACCGAGTCAAAAAGTATGAAAACAGCAGGTGCCAAGGAAAACTAGCATTGATGAACATTTACAACATAGAAAATAAATAGGAAAAGAAAGAAGTGCTAGAACAGGGAAAATGAAAATTTCAAAAATTCATACTTTAACAAGAAACACATGAACATTATTAAGTTCCCTCAAGATCAAGGGGAGACATACACAATCTTATTATATAAGGTAGTTCATATGACTAAAAGGATTAGATCCTCTAGTACATAATTAACAGGGCCAGATATATCCGCAAATAGACCTCCACAACAAACATAAACAAAATGAGCACCAGACACTAACAGATTTGAAACCTAATCTCGGACGGATAATAACACTGCATAATAGCAGAGGTAAGATAGGAGACAGCCAACAGAAATTAGATCTTTGTCTGTTTAGCAATCTTGAACCATTCAGTATGGAAGGACCCTGGTACATCAATCCTCTCATAAGTATGAGCACCAAAATAATCTCTTTGAGCTTGAACCAAATTAGCAGGCAGCCTTTCCCTCCTGTATGTGTCAAAATAAGCAAGACTAGAAGACATTCCCGGAGTGCTAATGCCAGAGTTGATAGCAAGGCAGACAACTCTTCTCCAAGCAGACTGTCGCTCAATCATCTCCTTTGCAAACTCGGGATCCACAAGAAGGTTAGCAAGATCAGGGTTTCTGTCATAGGCCTTCTTGATTCGGTCCAAAAATATAGCACGGATAATGCAACCTCCCTTCCAAATCCTAGCCAGCTCCCCCAGTTTCAAGTCCCATCCCTTCTCAACACTTTTTGCCCGGATTAAATTCATTCCCTGGGCATAACTACATATTTTGGATGCATAAAGTGCTTGTCTCACATCGTCAATCAACTTCTTCTTATCCACAGCTTGGTCAGTTAGGATGTCACCAACCCCACTTGATTTGAATACTTTTGCAGCTTCAACCCTTTCCTCCTTCAACCCACTGAGGAATCTTGAATCCAAAGATGAAGCTATAGTGGGAGCCGCAACTGACAGCTCAGCAGCTTGCTGAACTGTCCATTTCCCGGTACCTTTCATGCCAGTTTTATCTAGAACCTTGTCTACCAAATACCCATCTCCCTTGTCATCCTTAATTCCAAATATATCTGCAGTGATCTCAATCAAGAAGCTCAGAAGCTCCCCCTTGTTCCACTCTGAGAAAACTTGTTGCAATTCCTCATTAGAGAGCTTCCCCACTGAATGCAGTACATCATAGGCCTCTGCAATCAGTTGCATGTCACCATATTCAATCCCATTGTGGATCATCTTAACAAAATTCCCAGATCCACCTTTACCAATATATGTAACACAGGGGCCACTATCAGGAACCTGAGCAGCCACCTTAAGAAGGATGTCTTTTATGTATTCGTACGCTTCAAAGGAACCTCCAGGCATCAAGGAAGGCCCATGCCGAGCACCCTCTTCACCACCTGAAACCCCCATTCCAAGATAAAGCAGACCCAAGTCAGCCATGGCTTTCTCTCTTCTCTCGGTGTTCTCATACCACTCATTACCACCATCAATAATACAGTCTCCTTTCTCCATGTAAACAGATAGAGTTTTGATGGTTTGATCAACAGGTGCACCAGCCTTAACAAGCATTATTATGACACGAGGTTTTTGGATTGAATGAACAAAGGATTCAGGATCATGGAAGCCATACACGGGAAGGTTTCCTTCCTGTTTCGCTCGTTCAGTAGTCTCATCAACTTTTGAAGTTGTTCGATTGTAGACAGAAATAGGGAATCCTTTCTCAGCAATGTTAAGGGCAAGATTTTGGCCCATGACTGCAAGGCCAGCAAGGCCAATTCTTGTTGGGGTAGCCATTTCTTTTCCCTGTTCAAAGTATCTGAATATCAGTTGGATTGGTGATATATCTTAAATTTTCAAAAACAATACTATGAAATCGGAAAACAAAAAAGCAAAGAATCTTTGGGAATAACAAGAAAAATCTCTTCATGAAGTGCATTTGAAAAAAGGCACCATATATAATCAAAGAAGTTATCAAATAAAAACAGAAAGAACTCTCCATGGACTCCTGAAAATGAAGCCAACAAAATGCAACCTACAAACTACTAAATCTTATAGAAGAAGTTTCAAAGTGGTTGATAACGTCTGCCAAATTCAATTGGATTGTAAGATAGATCCCAGACGATAATAATGATAAGAAGAACAAGAAGAAATTCGCCACTCTGTAATGCTCAACAGGAACAAATATGAAACTTCTAACAAAGATCTGATGTTACTTTTGGTTGCCTGCAACCAGAATCTCAAGGTTCAATTTGAATTTCACTACTTCGGTCAGCATGTGAATTTAAACTCCAGATACCCCGGATCTGAAAAACAGTTCCAGCCATCCAGGGGGCGAGCAAGGTTCCAAGCTCCACAATTGAGGTTCCAAGCTCAGCAACTTGGAAAGTTTGTGGATCTAATTTCTTCATAATATTCAACCAAGGAAGAAAAGACGATCCAAATACGAGATCATGAATCTAACAGAATAAGTCTGCATTGAAATAATGTAAAGCAGTAACCCCAAAAGCAAGACTCGCATACTGAAAAATCTTATAAAAGGGAACAGTGATATAGTTGAAATCCAAATCCAACAAATCCGAAAACAGAAGGGCATATTCCTAAAGAAAAAACATAATGGGTAATACAAAAGAATGAAAAAGAAAAGAAAAAAAGAAGCTAACTTTGAGATCCTTAAGTTTCAGATATTACAGAGCTTTAACTGAAGTGGATATCAAACAGATGAACAATTTACAAGAAAATTAAGTAATCGGCCAGGATTAACAAACAATAGATACATGTATAGAGTCTATAAATGTATTGATCAATCACCCAGAAACAGATAAATTGAATCAAAACGTGTTCTTACCTCTCAAAAAGTGCAGAGCAATGAAGATTTGTGGAGAATGACTGAGACCCAGAAAATTTAAGATCTGGGGTTTGAAAAACAATAAGATTTTGGTTGAAATTGATTATATATATATATATATATATATATGTACCTACCTATTAGCACTTTGGTTGAAGAGATTTCAGAGTCTGGTCTCTCGTTCTTGCGCGCACCACCTTTACAAGCAAGTCAAATTCGGCCAATTGTCCCTTTTTCTTCCAATAATATGATGGTCCTCTCTTTTATTCGTTGATTTGTCACAGATCGTCCACCCCAATTGTTAACTGTTGCTACTTTCTGAATATTCACAATCATTTTTGTAAATATTGTTCTTGCTCGCATGTTTTCTACTTTTTGTTCATTCATAACCCCTACTTAACTCTCTAGCCTTTCACTGGTGGGTTGCTATAACTTTCCTTTAACTCCCGCTTTACGGGTGCAAATTCGACCGTCAGTTCGAATAATTTTAATTTTATTTTTAAAATAGTTAATTTAAGTCTAGTTTGAGTTTGGTTTTGAATTCGAGCAAATCAATTCAACTATGACTTCGAATTAAAATTCATTAGTATCAAGTTCAATTTGAACCGATAAATTTTAACAATTTAGATTATTAATTTCAAATTTCAGATTTTATTTACAATTTTTTTTAATTAAATTTATGTTATTTTTTCTCTTTTTATCATACATTAAAGCTGCAATTATTTTTCTCTGTTTCTTCTTCTAAAAGAAACTAAAATCGTTAAAAAACTCTTATAACATAATTTAATTTTGAAAAAAAATGTTAAAAATCAACAAAATTTTAAAATTATAAAAATATAAATAGTAATATTTATAAGGACTTACTACTAGTCTAATAATAAATAACTAAAATATGAAAAATATAATATATAAAATATTAAGTTCAGACTCAGGGTTTAGATTTTCAAAATCTCAACTCGAACCCAACTTTAATTTATATTAGGTTTGAGTTCTTTTACCTGGACCTATCTCAAGGTATAAAAAATAAAGTCCAAACCCTAAAAATTCAAATTGAACTCAAGTTAATCCGTCTTAATTACACCTGCTTATCACCAAGTTTGCTTGTGCTCATTCACCAATTAAACTAGTCAAGATTATTTAAAAGCTTAAGATTTAGGTGGTTACATATTAAATTTATGTTCTAAATTTATACATTTTAAAAGTAATAAATTCTTAGAAATTTTTTTCCTCGTAGTAAATGATTGTTAGATTTGACATTAAAATCAAGTTTAATGAAAAATAAATGAACCAAACTTCAACATCTTGGTTAATATTGAATCAGATCTCAATCCATTGCTGGATGTAACTTACTTTTTTCTTTTAGTATAATGATAAGAGAAATTATTTTAAATATGTATACGCACAACATGAGATTCAAACTTTAATTTATCGTGTGAAAAAAAAAATTAACTAACTTAATGTATTTTTATAAATTAAAGTTAATGTTATTCGAACTCTTTTCATGAATCTTGAGTCAGAGTCTTATTTTGACTTAGACTCAGCTTGTTTAAGTAATTAAACCTAATTAATAGCTCGGATTTATTAAATGAAACAAGCATGATTAAGTCAACTTTGAACTGTGGTGAAGAGTTTGCAGCCCAACCTACAATTTATTTATTACTCCACCTGGCGGTTTTTGGCACTATTTACTGGACAACTGACGGTGATAGATGGGTTAAAAAAGAATGATGGGGTAATTTAGATTGAAAATTGGGACACAAGATAATAATCATAAATGAAGCAATGTAAAAGGCCTTGATTGCAAATAAGAAAAAGTAAATCAAATTATTCCCAATTTTCTTTATTTTGCAATGTTGGCGGCATCGTTAGAATGAGAAATTCCAACAACTCTTCTTATTTTATTCCCAGACATAAAAATGGATACTTTATCAGTAAATAAAACACGAAATAATATAATATTATATTAAGACCCGCGTGTAACGTGCAGCCGTTTGGAGAATTGGTAGGGGGCGGTTTAATGAAAAATTAATGTCGCTAGCTCTATATGCAGTTTATATTTTTATAATTAATAATTAATAAATTAATATATTTTTAAAAGAGTCAATTTGATTATATGATGTATAATTAATAATTAATATTATTTTTTAAATTGTTTTGTAATATTAATTATTAGATAAATTAAAATAAAATAGTTATATATATATATATACTTTATACATATTTATTTATGACATGTCTTGTAAATTTTATTTATTTATTTTATGTAATTAGAGTAAAAAATATTATAAGAGAATAAATTTAAGGCACAAGAAACATAACTTTTTTAGTTCAACAAGATATTTAGACTTTTTTTATACCAAAATAATATTGAAAATTTAGGTATAAAGTCTTCTTTTTGTATAAAAAATCATATATATATATATATATATATAAGAAATTTTTTCTGGTTAATGAAAGTAGAAGAAAAGCTTAATAATTAATATATTTTCAATCTCCCATGCATATTAATTTGAAGGTCATGAATTTAAGTTTTAATTTTTCTGTTAAAAGATGTGAATATTATTTTCATCCAAGTCATGAATTAAATTATTTTCCTGAACTCATATTTGAAACATTCCTGATTGTAATATCATTAAGTTGACTGGCTGCAGTTGATTGATGGGTTGTAATTCATAGTTTGTTAAAAAAAATTAATTAATTACATAAAATAATTACAGTCAACCCTCTTATATGTAATAGGCATGAAAGATTAAAAATTTATTAATTATTTAAATTATTAAGTTTTCTCTTACTTTGAGTTTTTTACATATAAATAATTTTTGATACAAAAATAAGACGTTATATGTAACTTTTTAACTACATTTTGATTTTCATAAAAAAAATACATATAATATTTCAATTTAACATATAAAAAAACTCTTATGCTTCATTTGGATGGAGAGATTTAGAAGGAAACAAAAAAATTGGGAGTAAGAGATAAACAAATATCTTCTTTGGATATTTAAGTAGAAGAGAAAAGAAAAGATTTGAAAGGATTTGGAGAGAAATATAGAACACTTCTCCAAGCACTTTAAAAATAGAGAGATTTGGAAAGAAAATTAAACTGTTTAATAAATTTTTTAACATACCAAATATACCCTTAAATGTTTGTGTTAAAAATTAAGATTTATAATAAGATGAATTTAATTGTCAAATAATTTATACACTTTCTTTTCTTTTCTTTTTTCTCTTACTAACTATTCAAATAAGAAATAATTATTTTCCTTTTATTTTTTTTCTAAATTTTTAAACAAGTTAAAAACTAACACTTTCTTTTCATTTCGTTTCTTCTCTTCTCTTTTCTTTTTTATTTTAAGTTTTCATTTCATTTCCTTTCTCACTGAAACTTCCAAATAAAGGCTTAATGTCCTTCTCAATTTCTTGACATCATAATTCTTTTTACTTAAAATATTTTTAACTTTAATTATATTAAATTAATAAATATAATTATTAAGACATATCATAAATGAGATATATATATATATAAATACATATATAATTATTTTATCTTTCTAATAATTAATATTATAATTTTTTTAAAACAATATTAATTATTTAATAATAAAAATATTAATTATTCAGTATAAAACCAAATTAGTTTCTAAATAGTTTATTAATTATTAAATATTATTAACTTATTGAATATTAATTATAAAAGTATCAGTGTATTCATAAACTTGCAATAAATTACCGATTCAATATTTAGCTACGCGATATTTGCAATTGAGGATCTATCAGCAGACAAACCAAACCAATTGCACAAAGAGAATAAAATTCTGTAATAACAAGTTGCACCAAAGCTGTCTTTATTGTTGAATACTGGAAAAATTCCTACATCTCTTGCAACATTACATATCATAATCAATGAGTCACAATGGTATCACCATTGAGTGTCCATAACAAAACAGTTTTCAGCTCTTGAATCTACATAACTTTTTTTTTTTTTCCACAGACACAAACCGAAACAATCAGATACACATGATTATTCACCCAGTTTCATTCTCTGCGGCTCTTGGATCCTGCTGGTTCCACTGAAAACATCAAGTTCATTGTCAAAGCAGGTGAAAATCTACACAGGTGATATTTAAAAGTAGATCAAATTCCCGTTTATTCAACTGAAAAACAGAAACAAAGAAGTCAGGTGAAATCATAAAGGTGAGCAGGAACAAAAGAAGTGTAAGGCAGACAGCCCCGAACACTGTTGCTGCTAAATACTGGTGTGTGTATTACCACAAGCTCTAGCTTAGTTGGTATCTCCTCCACCTCCTTGTATGGGAGGTTGAGGCTTCAAATCCCGGTAAGGGGTAAAGAGTGATAGCTATAAATGCTGAGACATTGCAACTTCAATTGATTTGCAAACAGAAATTTCTAGAAAATCAATACTATATCAGTACTGGGAACATTAAAACCATAGCATGGACCATGAACTCAAAAATTTTACTTACATCTGTGTCATATTTTCTATTTATGTGACAGATGCCAGTCAGATTTAGGTTAATATTCCACTGCCATGGTCTAGGCATCTAATGCATTGAGCTGTTTGCTAAACTATCATAGGCTATTGCAATTCAGACATTTGCAGCAGTTTCAGTAGAACTGCAGCCTCATACTTGGGGTGATTGTTCTTGAGAAGTTGATCACATGTTCATGTGTTCCTCTCAAACACTAAATTTACCTTGGCTCTACTTATTACTGCTTATTCTGAGCTGTAACTGCTACACATACCAACATGTATCACATATGCAGGCATTGTAATTGAAGTACAATCACAAATATAATTAGAAAGATTGACAACACCTTCATATTATTAGCAACAATGTATAAAAATAAACAAATTCCTCGAACCAATTATTTTAATATCCACAATGAGGTAACTGTCATTTCGTTTCTACCTCCAAGTTGTTTAACTGTCACTTCTCAAATCTCTTAAAACCATAGAGAAAATCAACCAGAAATCACACAGATCAATCAACTATGAGACAGCTCACTCATCTGAATCGCGGCTCTAAGGCTTCTCTTTTCGGATTAGCTAACCAATTCGACTGATTATTTGCTATAAATATCAACCATCAAACTGAAAAATGGGGTAGGAAAAAAACATTTAAACGTTCTTCAAGATTAAGAATCCTTTTTGTCATCAGCAAATAATAGGAACAAAAAGGCAAAAAGTTGGGGCAAATGTTGCCCAGGCTCTACAACCCGACAGTGAGGGGTGGTTTTCCAGCAAAGGTTGATTTGTTCAGTGTCTTTTAAGTTGGCTATCGACTCTTTTATCCTGAAGAAACACAAGAGAGAGAGGATAAACTAAGATTGTTGGGGTCAGGTACAATATGGTATAGATTGCATGGGTTGCCCACACTAGGCTCTCTTAGAGTCATTTTTCTATGGCAAAAAAGAAGGGGGGAAAATTGCACATTAAGAAATGGAGAAGAGGACTCTTTTCCCTTGCCAAGCTTTTTTGGCACTTGCAGGTTTTGTTAAGGTGACTTGCAACTGTAATCTGATTGTCTCAATTTACACATTGTAATTTGTGCTGAAAGATTATATAAGACCTCAATATTGAATGTCCAATATACCTTTCTTCTATAAGTTCAAAACTAAGACTACAGACGCAAAGCTAGTTTAAGACTCTTGTGGTGATTGAAAAAGAGGCCAAATGACAACAACTTTTTGGAGACGGTGGAGAATGATGACAAAATGGTGGAAATCTACATTGGTAGTGTCAATGAAAGTAGGCACGTGGCTAGGGTGTATATGATAGAAATAATACAGCATGAGAGCCGAGAAGCATAGTGGCAGTGGTCATGGTCTATGTTACATGGATATAAAATTTTCTTATGATACCATGAGTGCCTCTTAGAGCAAGAATGTTATTTCAAAGATAAATTGAGTTGGTTTCAATAGATTTTTGCTCTTTATAATGGTATAAATGTGGCATTCCAGGCAGGGGCGGCTCAACACATTCAGAGGCCTAAAGCAAATTTGTAAAATGAGGCTTTTTTTATTTATTAAAATTTTATAAATTTTTTATTTAAATTTATTTTTCTAGCTTTTTGATATGCAAAATTACTAATTAAATTCTTATAATTAAATTTACTAATATTTTCTGATTTATTTTTATTATTTGTAAAAAATTTATCAAGAGCTCCTTTTTGAGATTGTATTAAATTTTCAATTCTTCTCTTTTTATGAAGTTTTGAATAACCAAATTCATATTTTCAAGTTGACATTTAAATTCTAACAATTATTTCATATATTTTTAATAGCTAATACAAAATTAATAATCAAATATTCAATGAGCTAATTACAGTAAACAAAATAGAAGAAATCTAATTATATATGTCTTAAAAGATAACTATAAATTTTAAATTAAAAAATTCAAAGTTAAAACAATAGAACCTGATTATGGAACAATTTAGTCTTTAGATTCAGCAAACATAAAAGAAGCTAATCAAAATTTTCAATACTTCACGGCTCACGCACAGCAACTCGTCAACTCCAAATGGTTTCACTTGCAAAACGCCAAAGTCCAATACAGTAAACAAAACAAAGCCAATAAAATAAAGCGGTGGCGTGGCTGGAGCCTTGGGCAAGAAAAAAAAAAAGAGAAAAGAAGGATTATAAAATAAAGAAGAAAGGACGGCTCTCGGCTAAAGCAAACAAGGGAAGAGAAGGGTGCGGAGAGCAGGAACCAGGAAAAGAAAAGAGAAAAAAAGAAAAGAGGTGGTTGGGCGCTGAACAGAGAAAGGAGGAAAATAAAAAAAGAAAAGAAAAAAAGAGAGAAGCTCAGGAGCCGTTGCCAAAATGCCAGGTCGCAGAGTATTTTTCAGAAAATATAGCAAGTTGTTAGGTTGCAGAGTTCTTTTTAGACTAAAAGAAAGAATTTTATAAATAAAAAATAAGAACGTTAATTATTAGAAAAAGCAAAATGAAATAAACGAGAAGATAATAAATACTATCAAAAAGTAGTTATTAGGTGATAGTTGTATAATAAAAGAGAGAAATTAAGAAGGCGAAAATATTTATTTATTTTATTATAATAAATATATTTTTTTAAATATAAAAAAATTTATGAGGCCTAAAAAATTGGAGGCCTAAAGTTAGGGCTTTAGTGGCCTTACCCTTCAGCCGCCCGCTGATTCCAGGGTTCCAATGTTCTCCACTAACCATACTAAACTTAATCATTCTCTTGAATAAATTCCGCTTCTTTTATAAATTTTTTGCTAAATATTCCTTCTTAGCCAACCTAACTTTCTAGCTAACTAATCTACTACTGCTCTTAAAAGGAAAAAGGCAAACCCAGTGTACGAGGTTCCATCACTGCAGGGTTTAGGAAGGATTAGAATCATTAGATGTACGCAGCCTTACCCTCCCTCTCCCCCCAACCCAAGCAGAGAGGCTGTTTTCGTACAACTGATCTTGTGCATCCTAATTATTGCTTTGCAAAAAAAAAAGATAACAAAACTAATTTGAAGAGTATATGATGCTCTGTTGGAAGAAGAATGTAAATAACTAACTATATTCTATCAAAAATACTAAAGGAAGAAGAGGATAAATAAGAACTGGATGTGTAGGGTGCAATTAGTTGGACCAACATTATACTGGACAATAACAAAATGCTGAGCCATAATGAAAAAAAACAACAAATCTATTATCATTTAGAATGAACATCAAGGACTAACAACATTTCCCCACACTACTATATTTACACAATGCAAAACAAATGTCCAACAGATAGGAGCAGCTACTTATCCTTATTAACAGACTCAAATTTTAAAAATGGAAGCCCAAAAATGAAATGTATTTCTTAATGGTCACAACCTTGTGGTGTCAGGCTCACTAGGAGGATTTGAACTATAGTACCACCTTCTCAAGTTCTCAACAATAAGATGTATTAGAATCCAGGGTGTAAGTGTAACCGGATGATAGAAATAACAAAACCATCACTCTTATGCATCTTCGCATAGGTATAAGTTTAAAGTTCTCCAGAATACTGTCCACATTTTTGTTTCAGAAACCAAATAATCAATAACACCTTTAAAACAAACACAAATTAAGTTAAAATTAAATATAATTCAAGCTATCAAAATAAAACCCCAAGTTAATAGAACGACCTATTTTTCTTAAAGCACAACCGCATTTTAAAAATGGAAATGCTGGGATGGGACTAAGTCACAGTCCACTCTCCCTTCAGTTTCACCTCAAACCCACAAAGAAATGCCCCCCAATTTTTCTTTCTCATGCAAACCCTTGATCAACATACTACCACAAATTATACAAGTTAGCAAACAGCAAATAAACAGTCTAGAACATTGAAATCAAAGAAATTTTTCAAGTAACACGAACTAATACATTAGGGCAAACACAACGGTGACCTTATTATCAGATTAATTCAGTTAAATTTCCAAAAGAATGTACCTCCATTTCTAAAGGTGCTTGACGTTTTGCAAGAAAGCAGCAGAGCAAAGAATTGAAGCAGTGAATGCGAAAATTCCCAAACCAATCATCAGAGAAAACCCTGCTACCACTAAATCCATTAAGCACTGGACAGTCATTCCCATAATCAACATCATTTTCTCTCTCCTATTCTATAAACTATATGTTTTTATATCTATACTAATCAGAACTCGATCAAATAATGCACAAGAAACTGGGTATTCTCCCTATATCAGCATGTATGTATATAGGGCTCTGAATAAGAGAGAGAGAGAGAGAGAGAGAGAGAGAGAGAGAGAGGAAAAGGGCAGAAGGCACAGAAGTCCAGAAAAGGTGACAAAGTTACAGAAAACGTCTCCGTCGGTAAAACCAACGAGCAAGGTCGTTAGAGCATCTCCAAGTACTCACATTTTTATCCAAATTTAACTCATAATTTAAATTAAAGTTAAATTTAAATGTCAGATTTTTTATAATTATTTAAATTTAAGTCTATAAACAATAAGTATACTTATTTAAATTTGAATTTGGATAAAATTTTATTTAAATCTAAGTTTGAGTAAGTATTAAAAAAACATTATGTAAATTTTAACTCAAATTTAAAGTTGATTCACCACTAAATTGATTCACGAGCCTGAGCTAATATAAAACTGTCATAAGTTCTTTTACGAGGAGAAATTAATCATTTTTTTATATCATTCGAAGCTATTTTATTGGCTTATTGTCACAAATTTTATTATTTTTTTAAATAAATTACACATATAATAAGTTTCTAAAATAACTCTAACTAGTGATTTTTTTTTTTTTATTGACAAAGTATAAATATCTCAACTTAAATTTTTTTTTAAATGATAAAAATACTTATTTATTTATTATTTTACATTTTTTCAATTTGACATTTTTTCTAACTTTTCTTTAAAGATTTTTTTTGTTTTATATATACATAAATTTAAGATAAATAATTTATATTTTTTAGCCAAAGAATAATATTTATTTAAAAATAAAAAATATTTAAAAATGAAAAAGAAAAGTTATAAAAAAATTGGTCAAAATAAAAAAAAATGTAAAAAGAAAACATGTAAGTAACACTTTTGTCATTTAAAAAAAAGGCCGGATGGGAGGTATTTGTAATTTGTTAGTAAAAGTAGGAAAGATCAATGTCATTTCAAAAATTTCGAGAGAGGACTTTGTAATTGTCATAATCCCCAGAGTCAGTATAATTTACCCCTTTTAAAATTATAAACAAAGATTATTTTAAATTTTTTTTAAATGATAGAATTTGTGAAGTAATCACACCATATTGGATAATAAAGTGGAGTAACCATCACACTAAATAATTTCTTCTTTCTAAATAGCCGACTTTAACGATAACAGTTGAATGCTGAGGAGTTGTATTTTCTGAT
Organism: Nyssa sinensis; assembly: GCA_008638375.1. NCBI lineage: Eukaryota > Viridiplantae > Streptophyta > Magnoliopsida > Cornales > Nyssaceae > Nyssa > Nyssa sinensis. The sequence continues at coordinate 25,892,798 of CM018042.1, forward strand.
CTTTCTACATTTGTAGTGGCAAAAATCTCGTACAATAGGTTATTTTTTATAATTTTGATTTTAAATTTTAAAAAAATTATACCATTTGTAAAGAAAGTATTGCGTATGATATGAAACCGAATGTTAAGACACTAAAATACTCTTCAAGTTAAATTGAAAAACAGTTGCTTTAGAGGGCTACATTGTCAATTTTTTTAATACAACAATGGGAAAGGAATGGAACTTACGCCAACTATGTGAGAAATAAATACCTGTATCATTTAGATAAAACCTCGATCCTGATTACATATTTTGTGATGGATTTTTTTTCTTGTTTTGGGCACATGATTAGTCAAGGCAGAATTGGGTCTGGATTGAGCTTGGTTGTAACTTGTAAGAGCCTCGGATAACCTTTGGCAACCCATCCTGGTCCATGGGCTAACCTATGAAAGTATTACATCTGCATCCCTTGGTTATCTATGGGATGAGGCAGCCCAATGAATTCTGTCATCTTTCAGATTCAGAACATCAATTATTGGGGGTGATGAATCCAATAAAAATTGTTTTCAGTTTTATCAGATGGGGTGCCATTTGTTTTCACTTCATTGTAGTGAAGAAAATTTATCTTGAGAGTTAGAGCAATAGAATTACTAACAATAAGACAACATGCTCTACAAACTTGATATTGATAAGAGCTATATGTGTGTGTGTGTGAGTGTGTTTATATATATATATATATATATATATATGTATTTATGATATTGTAAGAGCCCTCTTTCCTATTTATTTCTCAGGCTTATCTCCTTTTCCTCTCCTTGGGGCAAGCATCAAATTATCTGATCCAAGATGATGCTCTCTCTCAAATTGTCTGATACTCTCTCTGCATTTCATGCCATTTTGAACCCCACCAACCTGCCACTAGGAAGAGTTTGCTCAAATTCCAACACGTTACAAACACAACAAAAAAACTTATTAATTACTACTATTTTATAGAAGAAAAAAAAACAATGCAAATTTACAGAAACCGAAATGCCTTTAATAACTCGTTGACACTGTGGTCCATAAAAATCAAGGGATGTCTTCACCTTTGTGATTATGGTTTTGTGGCATGTCAATAAATTATGCCAACCCAGACCCAAAAAAAAAAAAAAAAGTGTATGCCAACCTTGCCCTTAGTGATGCTACATTTACTTTTTATATGTGCATTATTTTAATTTTACATTTCAATTTTTGTATATTTTGTTTATTCTTGTTTTAGTATTCTTTACCTTTAGGAAGCATTGAAATACTTGAAGAGCTAAGCATGCAAATAAACATTTCTCAAAAGTCAAAGAGAGTAATATGTTGACATGTACTATTGAAATGTAACAAAGCTCACAACATGCTAAGAAAATAACTAACTTTTATTAATCCATTATATAAATTACAACTACTACATAAGATGATATTTCATAATCTTTCTTCTTCAGGTCCTTTAGTGAGTTGTTGTCTTCATTATGATGGGAAATTCACTGTAAATTTACGCTCTACCATTTTTGTAAACATTTTCACAGGGAGCAAAAAACATTCCCAATTCAAAAGTGAGTTAAACCAGGCAGCTATCACATCTTGCTGCTATCCCTCTTCCTCCAACTAACCTTTTTTCCCCAATGCAAATTTGAAGTGCATATGCTTGTTTCTTTGATGAAAAACCATCAACTGATCTGGATGATCTGAATTCTAAACAGTTCTTCTAGCAAGTCCGGAGTCAATCATCAGCAAGACTAATAAATAATGGAAAATCTACTCAACTCTCTTCTGTTTCATTACTCCTGCATAACCCTTCTTGTAGTTGAAGACCGGTAGACCCCAATGTTGAACAGCCAAAATGATGCAGCTATACAACTTCATTGACAAACTAAAAGCCAATCGGTCCAACACCTGCATTTTCAAAGAAAGTGGAATTTGTTGCTGCCCACGAGGATGCCCAGGATTAAAAGCTTTCAGACATAGTGGAGCACTGCTTGAGAGAGTGCAAGTTTATGAAAGAAGATACATTGTTGCAGAAATGAGTTACCTGAGGTTGGCATTGGTTTTCTCATTTGGATGGGTGATGGTTCCTTGATGTCAACAACAACTGCATCAGATGTCAAAAATGTCTTGGCAACAGATGCTGCATGCTCCAAACAACATCTAACCACCTGCTCCAAATTAATATTAGCACTTGTTAATATTTGAACATTTATGTCAGAGCATATAGCAAAAGTATATTAAATATGTTAGAAGTATATTAGGGTTACATATATATTATTGTATAATGCTAGTAGGATTAGGGTTTTATAGTTTATTTCCTTTATTAATAATTTCCATGTACACCTCATGTACTTTCCATGTACAACCTCATAACCTCCCTATATAAGGAGCTCTCTTGTTTAGCTTCAGAACAATTCAGTCTAATGCAATGTAGTCCTTTGGGTTTTTCCTTCTCTCTTCTCTCTTTCTTCTCTATTTCTTGTCTCTTTTATATTATTCCATCAAATCTAACGTGGTATCAGAGCTAAAGCGATCCTTCCTTTCCCAACATAATTGTTCATTGAAAAGTAAAAAAAATTTCCTTCATCATCACCTCCATCACCAACCCTTCATCTATTGTCATCCAACATCACCATTAAACACCATCACCCAATCAAACATTGTTCAGTCACAGACCGAAGGTCATCAGATTGCAACACACTACCAGGTTCCATCCCCATCATCGTTGATCAGCCACCGTACCATCATCAACATCATCTCTGCTGTACCATCATCAACATCTCGTCGATTCGCCATTATTGTCCATTGTGAGGTCATCAGCCAAAGCGTCAGTCCTCAACGATCAGATCCATCACTGTGTCTTCACTGTTACTCTGATCACAGAGATTAAGTTTCATTGGCATTATCCAGCTCTCTTCATCGTCAACCATTACAATGCATTGTGACAGAATCTGGTTCAATAATAGCAAGTTTCTTCTCATCATCGATCTCCACAAATTGCACATCACAGCGCCATTTTACAGAGTTGCCGCCTCACCATCGCCGTCATCATCCATTGTTGTGGTCAAACATCGTTCACCATCGTTGCAGCACTATAGACTACCACAGATCAGATTCCGTCGCAGCATCACTCTAGATTATCATCTCATAGTCGCCATCACAGTTTTGATCGGAGTACCATCATCATCCCGGGGTTATTGTCATCAATTCCGACCACCATCAACCACTCGCCGCACATTACCGGCATCACGACTCGATAACCAGACCCTCCTCTTCCGATTACCACCATCAGCAACTTCTACTGGCTCAGATTCGGCGCCTGAAATCTCATGTCCTCTTCTCAATTTAAAAGGAGCAGTTTGCAAAGGATAAACACTTCTCATCCATCTATCAGTCAAGCCAAACCAAGTCAAGCGGGCCACACTTTGCCTAGATCTGCAAATCTTGAAGCCTCAATGTTATAGATCGTGAAACCCAGTAGCCACCACCATCAGCAACTTTTCTTGACCCCATCCTTGAGCACCTGTCGTTTGACAGCCTCCGTTGTACCGATTGATCTCTCTACAACCTCCACCCATGCTGTCATCTTTTCCATTCTCACCATCACACACCCGCAACAACCTACATCAGCCCTGTAACTCTGCCACATCTGCCAATCAACGGTGCAACGTCTCTGTTCATCATCACAAAATCTCCACCAAGCCCCATCATCACCACCCAAATCACAATAAGTCATTGTTCACCATAACCAGCCACTGTTGTAACATTCACCCAACAAGTGAACTACCAAAGTCACGGAGAAACTCCTCACTGTCCCTGTCAACATTCGATCAACCATCTGGCTCAGTCGTGACCATGTCACTGCTCCTCACCGTCCCTATCAACATTCGATCAACCATTTGGCTCAGTCATGACATGTCACTGCTCCCTCACCATCGCTCAACGTCCATCGCCTAGCTGCTCCTCACTTGTGTCCAGCTTTGTCATGTGTTACGCCACATGTCCAGTATCTTCAGCTACATGTTACGCCACGTAAGCTCTCACACTTGTTACGTGTTATGCTACGTAAGCTCTCGCACGTTTCTCGTCACGTGTTCAACCTGTGTTTCCCACCCCACCAATTACGTGTTCAGTCACGTGGTCAGTTCAATTAGAATCAGGTCCACACTTCCATGCGTCGCCATCATAATCAGCTATGCACACCATCATTTGCGCTTCCATGCAGCCGCCTTCAATTCCAGCTCCGCGCTTCCATGCGTCATCATTAACTCTCTTGAGCTTCCACCTCCACAACCATGTCAACTTGGCTAATATCTACATTTCAACCACAACGCCAACAAGTCAACTGTCCACTTTCAGAGATTTTTGTTTGCAAACTCAAGTTGATCTACCTCCCACCATGAGTTTGAGGGGGGAATTGTGTAATGCTAGTAGGATTAGGGTTTCATAGTTTATGTCATTTATTAACACTTTCCATGTACACCTCATGTATTTTCCATGTACAACCTCATAACCCTCCTATATAAGAAGCTCTCTTGTTTAGTTTCAGAACAATTCAGTCTAATGCAATGTAGTCCTTTGGGTTTTTACCTTCACTCTCTTCTCTCTTTCTTCTCTATTTCTTGTCTCTTTTATGTTATTCCACCAAATCTAACAAAATACATGCATTTAAATACAATTCAGGATTCATGTAAGCCAACTCCAAATAATTAGGACATAAGGCTTTGCTGAGTTGAATTGAATTGAGTATTTAAATGCAAGTGTGCGGTATCTCTAACAAGCATACACAGTTCTAGGAAGACAATTGTGTTTGAGAACATATCTTTAATATGCTATGTTGTCATTTTCAGGCTAGGAATTTCTGAAATGAATAATTAAACAAGTTTAGACCTATAAACTAGATAATAATTCTTTTTTTTGGTAATTCTTTTCTATTTTCCATTAAGCCAAATTCATTATATAATGATGTATTTGCAATTTCAATGCAACACCAGATTTGTGCAGTTATACACATTTCAACATCATACTATACCTCTATAGTGCTTTGTTTGTTCTCAGATTTCGCGAGGGAAAAGGAAGAGGCAAAGGAAAGTGATTTTTCTTATATTTTCTCTCATACTTGAATAAAATTAGAAATTGAAGCTCTGTTTTGGTTTGCAAATTTGTTGAGGGAGTTCAGTAAAAAAAAATATGAGGGAAATTATTTTTCCTTTGCCTTCTGCCTCTCCAAATCGGTGGACCAAACGGAGCCTAGGGGTCTCATTATGTTGAGAACTTGCATCTATTTTAACACCCAAATCATGTCATAAGGTAGTGATAACCCAATAATCCTCATTTTGTCGAACGGATAATTAATAAGGCTGTATGGATGATAAGCAAGGAATTGGAAGATAGAAATTAGATTTCGAATTTTTCCAAATATGGTGAAATTTGGAGGCCTACAATGTAAGGAAACAGTGTAAGAAATAAAAACCCCAGTCATTATGATAATGAACATGAAATCTTTGTGATGATACGGTTATAATGGAATCATTTAGGGACTTTAGATGGTGATTATGAAAAGAGTGGGATCAAAGAAACTAGCGGACTGATCACTAAATAGATATAAATAGGTGCAAATTCTGACATCACCACAGCCCATTTGTGAATTCTTGTGATGTGCGAAACCTTCAAATAAGGCATATTAGAAATGAATCAGATTAAAAAGAATTCATAACATAAAGTTTACTTGAATATATTGTCAAACAGATAATTAATAAGACTATATGTATGTACTGGAAGATAAAAATCCTCAAATTACACCATAAGCCACTTGTCTGATGATACCTTTGATGGATCAAGAATTCCAGCAGCCACTAAATTCTCATATTGGTCTGTTGCAGCATTGTATCCATACCTTACATCATCAGTGGACAGGACCTGTATACGTAACAAGTTTCAGCAAGAAATCTTATTGGATTCATACGTATTCCATTAGAGTGAGTAAAATCAATTTAGAACCATTGAAAATTTAAGATCCCAACATTTTATTGAAAAATAATGCATTAAGATGCAGACCTTCTCTATAACGACGCTTCCATTTACGCCTGCATTCTTCGCTATCTGTCTTATAGGATAGGCCAAAGCTCTTTTGAAGATGTCAGCTCCGACCTGCAGGCACATTCATAGACATAATATTCCAGTATTTACAAACAAACAAAGGGAAAATTGTTATATACTAGGTGGAATTAGGAACTCTGAACTAAAAGGTGAAATATATAACTACTATTTCTATAAAGAAAAGTAAATTAAGTTATAAACTTAAAATGCACATAAGCACATTAATCAACAAACAATTTTTCACGTCTTTACTATATATCAAGTTTTGAGATGCAATATCCAAATTAAAATGAAAGGGAAAAGATAATTAATAGGGAGGAAAAAAGGAATTACCTTCTGCTCTTCATTGTCTAGAAGTTCTTTGATCCCATCCACCTTTAAAGATAGCCTCACAAGGCAACAGCCACCACCAACTACAACTCCTTCCTCAATAGCTGCCTAAAATATAGCAAAGCAGAAGCTTACAAATAGTTAATGATGGATTAGCTGTTTTAGCATCAAGAGAGCAAATAGCTACCTTTGTTGCATTCAAAGCATCTTCAATCCTTAGTTGTTTATCTTTCAACTCAACTTCTGTTTGTGCTCCTACCTATGATTCAGTTGATAGAATTAAATGCATCAGGTCATAAGAAAATCACTTCCCAGGACTCCAGATTGTCAAGATCCAATCCCAATAAATCTCAGATTACCTGAAGTATAGCAATCCCACCCGATAACCTTGCTATTCTTTCATTCAATATTTTCTTTTGAAACTTTTCTTCAGTGTTCTACAAAATAAATCACAATGCTGCCATTATTCTCAAAGAATGCTAAACTTGCACCAAATGTGAGCAGTGGCTTTATATTCTATAGTCTTCACAAGCCAACCTCCCACTTTAAGGAAGAAATTTCGCTGGAGGATGAAAATAATGAGATCTTCAACATATTTTTAAAAATTCACAGGTTCCAAGAATCTGAGTCAAGATCAACAAAGAAACAGGACAAAATTGAATGGGTTTTCTGTGTTACAAAATCACAGATTTATTTGTGTTTGACTCTTTCCATGTGGTTAAAATTCTCTCAATGTCTTTCTTCATGGAGGTAGATTGTGGCCACAGTGATAATAAATGACACATTGCATTAACGCATGTGTGTGTTCAGGTGTGCATTTCATTTTTCCATCTACCATTCACTCCATGAGAAAATCTTGATAGCTTCGGGAAACAGAAAACACAAGTTTTGTATAGATAAACACTATAAAACATATTTGATTCACCTCAACAAGCCTTTGGATCTGAGAGATCCTCTTCTTAACCACTGCTTGAGTGCTCCCATCAGTAACTATTAATGTTGAATCCTTAGTTATCACCACTTTAGTAGCAGTCCCCAATAACTCCTTGTCAGCCTTTTCAAGGGTCAACCCCATGTCATCTCTGATTACAGTCCCTGCAAAACATGGGCTTAGCAGGAAAATTTGGAAGATCTGTATTGAAACAAATTTAGACACCTCCAGATAAATGAAATGTACCATTTGTTTTACCTTTGAACTTAGAATTATCTTTTGGCCATGCAGAATCAACTTTTGGATTTTCAACACACGACTTGGTTTAATACAATCATTGTTTCTTGCAATGACAAGATTATTATTTGCAGTGATATCAAGTTTCTGTATAGACTCCAATCTAAAGGATGGATTCATGCCAACAAATGCTAAGGAAATTAAAAGGAATTATTTCATTGTAGTCCTGATGGCCCATCCATAAATAACAATCAAAATTGGGTGCCTCTTGTACTTATTTACTATTACCATCTGTGCAGAAGCTCATGTTTGGGTGTCATGTTGAGACTGATGTAACAAAACTACCAATATGAAGGACAGAATTTAACACTTTTAGCACTTTTTTTACTACCTCCAGTCAAGATTAGCAATATCATCTAAGTAGTTGCTCTTGCGCTCACCAAAGGCAGGAGCTTTAATAGCAGCTGCCTTCAGCACACCCCTGAGTTTGTTCCTAATTACTGGAGCCAGAGCTTCCTGCTCAATGCCCTCTGCAACTATCACAATTGGGTACTTCTCCTTAACCGCATTGTCCAATATTTTAAACATCTCCTTTGGGTTCGTGATTTTTTTGTCAACCAAAAGCAACTGCAACCAAAGAATTTCACACCCACTAATTATTCCACAGGAAAACATGCAAAACTATATCAAAACAAACAGCCCTACCTTGCAATTGTGGAACTCTACTGTCATCCTTTGTCGATCATTAACAAAATAAGGAGACAAATATCCACGATCAAAATGCATCCCTTCTACAATCTTCAGACTGTTCTCAGCACAATTTCCTTTTTCAATTGTGACCACACCCCTCCTTCCCACTTGTCGAAGAGCATCATAAATCATGTTCCCCACTGCATAATCATTCCCTGCACTAACGGCAGCAACATCTGCAAGTTCATCATCCTCAACCTGTGATGTTAGAGAAATTTAGCCCTTGATTTTATCAAACATGAAATAATTTGTCATTTCTGCTAAAATCAATATATTTGTTCTCTGCTTTTGAAATCTAGTTCCTAAATCTTTTGAATTTTCATTTTCCCAAGAAGTGAAAGAAAGAAAAATAGTCATATATACCTCCCTAGACATCAATTTGAGTTCAGAAACAAGGGCCTTGGCAGTTTTCTCGATCCCATGTGAGATTTGAATAGGATTCATGCCAGCTGCAATAACCTAGAGAAAGATGAATTCAATAAAACAATGCTAAACAAGGCTTCATATGAAAAGGCATGCTAAATGGGAGTAACTTCATTTGGTAACTGACAAGCCTTTGCCAACAATGTAATCATAGTAAGAAGGTGTTTTCAGCACTGGCAGTATATAAAATCGTTTCATCAGAACATCAAAGTGAGTGCACCTTCTGTTCTAATAAGAATAGATTGAGACCTCACATTACAACATTTCGTTCATACCTTTACACCCTCAGCAATCAGACCCTGAGCAAGCACTATTGATGTGGTGGAACCATCACCGGCTAGATCATTTGTTTTTGCACCAGCTTGCCTGACCAATTTTACTCCAACATTCTCCAAAGGGTCCTCTAGCTCAATCTAGAAATAAAAATATATCATTCAGGAAGTAGAATTACTTAAACAAAAAGTGTTTAGAAAAAAGAAGCTAATCTCCTTCCTATTAATGACTTCTTCCCCACCGTTGAATCAAAAAGCCTCAATGATTTGCCAATTTAACCCTCAATGGTCTATACATTAGATGGAAAATCCTATCCGTATAATAGACTAAAGCACATTGAGAAAGAGAGAATATTTTCCAACTTATCTAAGATCATCATCATAAAACTATCTTTTTTTTTAAATCCAAACTCAAGTTAGTAAATAAGACCGAACTTACCATCCACTTTGATATTCTGAAATTGAATTAACATAATACATAAGGTAGGATCAAAATGAGTAAAAACTAATAACCAGCCTATATTTGGAAACTATTCGTCTAACTATATTTTTGTGCTGAAAGTATGGATAGCCATGATCATGTTTCTACATGTTCACCGAGAAAACATACTCAGTGAGAGAAAACAATAGGGTTTGAAGGGTCTAAGAAACCATCTCCAAGAATGTATCAGTTCTTATTTTCATTATATCAATACATAGAAGTAGATTCACACAAGTTTCTTTGGAAATTAATTAGAGAAAGCCGTACCATCACAAATGAGAAACATAATTTCAAAACTATTAAACAAGGATTCAGTATTATTTTTGGCATTCTTTCTACAAGCAGAAGTTACAGTTGAACTACCAATAGGCATCACTTTCAACTGTTCAATATCAGTAGTATATATGCTGCGGTTGGCAAATTTTCAACAGTTTCATATGTTACTAGTTTGCAAAGCAATGTAGAAGGTATCATTGATTCCATATGCATAAGTAGAAAATTGTCTTCAATTGGCCTAATACTATTTAGAAAGAAAATTGCAGTAGTCTGAGCATGCACAAAGTAAGCCCAAAGCCAAATTAAGAAGTAAATGGGGCAAATAAAAATCCAAGGTCACTCCCTACGAAAGTTGCCAGAATTCAAAAGTAATTAGCATAAAAGAACAGGATGTCCTCCTATTTTTCCCTCTGCAGTCACCATATGACACAAGAGGCAGATATCCATGCCTGAAATGGTGACTACAAGACACAATACCCTGCCAACTCCTGGGAAAATAGGCTAAATGTGATCCAAAGAGGAAAACAATTTGTACCATTGAGTATACGAGAAGATGGTTCACTGTTTTTGGAGTGGCAAATCTGAATGAAAATTAGGGCCTTAATCATGACTAGTGTGTAACACCACAGGCCATCATTGCCATAGCCCATAGGATTTAGCACACATAAATCTCATCAAATTTATTGACTTTCCTCTTGCTCTTGCACCACCTTCCACTTGAATGAAATCACTCCATATTATTACATTCATTGGTATTCTCTGCACTTGAACAAACTATCTATTTTAAATTTCCCTCAAGTCACAAATTTCTCATAACAAACACATGCCATTTCGCCTGCTCGCACTTCTGGGATTACAATTCTGTTTAGAAGCTCTTCAATCACATTTTACAACTAAATGGAATTCAAAAGTAGTCCTCTTGGGGCTTTTCTCAGTTGGTCCATCGTCATTTTAATTTTCTATTTTCTTGGCATATTGAGGTTAAAATGTTGGGAGATACATGCCATATTGCAACAAATAATGCAGAGATTATAGAGAGTTTTGAATTCTGTGAATGAGAAGAGGAGGGTAATTTACAACTGATTTTATCATGCAAAACATGTCATCAGAAATAAGCACCTCAACCCAACCCTCCCATCCCCCCACCCCAGTCAGTCTGTCCGGTAAATTATGTGGTGGTAGAAAATTGAAAATGACCCCAAACCAGAATGTAATTCATCCTAATTTTGTAGATTTCTCAGATGAATGATGATTTGCATAAGGGTGGACTTCACATTAATGTTTAACCCATTACTCATGCCATCAAATTGGTTTCAACAACAACACAAACAGTTGAAACACAATCCTTCAAAAGTTTCTTTTCAAATTGCATACCCCCATAAACAAACCTATGAGCATCCAATAGGGCAAATGGTTGTGCAGGAAATAAATTGTCAATGCTATTTGAAATTTGAGCCAAGTTTTCTTGTCACCAAATCTGGATATGCTTATTTAACAAAAGGAAAAAGGTGTGTATTTTTTTACCTCTTTAAGAACAGTTTCACCATCATTAACAATCTTGGGAGGTCCATACTTGTTCTGCAACACCACATTCCTACCCTTTGGACCCAAAGTTATCCCAACCAGCTCAGCCACCATATCCACCCCAGCCTGCACCAAACAAAACAAACCAACCATTAGAAATTATGTCAAGCAATGCATTACTACTGAGAAAAATCAAAGAAACTGTTGGCTTCAAGTATGACCAGAAGCTTCCTTGCAGCTGAACCGTCATGGTTGAAGTAAATCTCCTTAGCCATGGCTCTTATGTTCAAAATAGCACCTGAAGGTCTCTTGGTGAAACTGGGCAATGCTGTATTGGTTAAAGAAATTGCAGATATGGGGTTGAGAGCACTTGCCATGCTTTGTTTCTGTTTGTGAAATTGGTCCGACCAACAAATATCTGTTCAATTTTTTGGGATAGCCTAAAAGGGTAATTGAAACGGTAGAAGGATGAGAGGGCGAGACAGAAGAGTCTTAACTGAAAATATCTTTTATAGCTTGTCGCGTTATGCCGTTATTCAACTTCCAGGATTAGAGAATATGTGTAAATTTTAATTACAGAATCAGCAATGCTAACAGGGCTCTAAATATTTCAAATTCATCTCGCTAAAGTAAATATATTTTAAATTATATTTAAATTTGATTGGTTAATATTTTGAAGTTGTTCATGAATAAACTTTTAATCGAATCGGTCGTAAACCAAATTCGAGTGAATTTATTTATTTTATATAATATTAAACTATTTTTGACTTAACAAATCAAGTTAGAGTCGAAGTCAATAAATTTATTAATTTTAAAATATATTTAAACTTTATTTATTAATTTTTTAAGTTAATTTTAAATAAATCTTTAATCGAGTCGAGTTCGAATAATTCGAATCGCTTTACTGTCATAATGTTAGAGTTCCCTGCTATACATATATCTTGACTAAACTATCCTTAATCAAATAAGTTTAACAAAAATTGTTTATGAAATAATGTGTCAACCATATATCCATTTCAGGTCACATACATGATTTGATATAAGCTAATGTGTAAGTGCCAAATGATAAACATCTATTGGTAAAAGTTTTTGATAAATGTAGCATTGTTGCAATGTTGTTACTTGTTAGGTTTTAGTGATTGTCAATCAATGATTTATGCTCTAAATTTAAGCATATAATAAATATTTTTATTTCTAGAAATGTACATGATTTAATAAATAAAAAATATGCATTGATATATATCGTTATATATATATATATATTTATAAAGTTATAAATTGTTAATATACTTTTTTTGGGGGGCTTTTTCAGTGATATATAATAATTGTACTGCTATAGTGCGGTTTTTAAAACCAAACATGTAAATATTAAATGTCAAAGGGTTAATAGTAAAAAATAAAAAAGAGAGTTTAATAAAAATTAGAAAAACATAAAAATATTAAATATATAAAAATAATAAACACTAATTCATACTTTTTCAATGTTATTGCAATTGCGATTCTATTTTGGACATTTTTGTGTGACCCCTAATTCTTAATTAGTAATGCATTAATAGTAAATATGAAAAGTATTTTAATTAAACCATCACCCCACATCACCATAATGATGTAGCGGACCTATCCAATTATCATGTTTAAACTTTATGAAAACTTCAATATATTATCTTGGTATAATCACATTTGTATACTTGTTGAAATATAAGTGAAATGTCACATCACATTAGTATAATGATGTAGAATAATTGTCCTATTAAACATATTAAAAATGAGATAAAGAATCTCTATTTATAGGTCTTTGAGATGGTTAGATTAACAAATTCAATTGACCAGTTTTATCAGTTAAGTCGACTAGATCATAATTCAGTTGATTGATGAGCTTCGATTGATTTATCTAGAGGCTTGAGGTTCATCTTGTCAAAAACAACTAGTTGATTGATCTTGAGAATCAATCTAGACTGATTTTTTTAGTGTCAAAATGTTCATAAATTTGTATTGAAGAACCAATCGACTCGTTTTAAGAAATTGTCGACTTGTTTTGACAAAAAATTTCAGTTTTATGAACGTGAAGACAATCCATCGATTATATATAAGAAATAGTCGACTAATTTAGACAGTAGTAAATATAAACATAAAAGTCAGTCAATTAATTTTAAGAACTAGTTGAACTGGTTTTGACAATTTAAGTAATTTTGCTTATTTTGACCAGTGTTTTCTTTTTTAAATGACTTGATTTTTCAAAATATACGATGTATCAATATAGTGATTTGAAAAATTATTTTGTAATTGATTTTAGTTGATCACTTAAATATTTAAAATTTATGCATACGATTAATTAAACCTAATTCACTCAAAAATCTAAAATAATAAAAAAGTAAAGTCTTCACTTAACTTTTCTTAAATTTTCAAGCTTAAGTGTGTTTACTTGCTTGAATTTGGCTTTGAAGCTTGTATTTGAGTGAATTTCTTCATTTGATGAACTTTGTTATTTTTTTGTCAATCTTTATTTTGGTTTAGTTGACCTATTTGCATTTGATAAAACATTAATTGTTATAATCAATACATTGTAATCATTAAAATTATTAAAATATTCTTAATTAAAAACCTTTAGAACTAACACTCTCTTTATTTTTGATGATGATAGAGCATTGATATTTGAATGCAAATATTTGACACACATGAAATTCAATATAGATGGGAATTAAAATAGGCAATTTTTGGCTCTCCTATCATTATGCATTTATTACAAGAAATTAAATTCATGCCTTAGGGGTTGTTTAGAAATTCTTTAAATTGGATCAGGTTATAACCACTCCCATTAAGTTATCTAGTTTTTAAGAAAATCAACTTCCTCTCTGGTCTAATTCTGTTCAAGTTTTAAATATTTTTTAAGATCAGACATGAACTAATATAATGTTAAAAGATACTTACCAAATAATAAAAAACTTAAAACCAATTCATCTGTATTCTACATAATTGGTTTTAACCTTTTCCAAACAAACCCTTAGATTGATATTCAAATATTTTAATGGGCATTTATAAAGTTAATCTCTCTTTGTCAAGATGTATTTTTTTATGGTTATGATTTGATTAGGTTCACATATGTCATTTCTAATCATGTCATAAAGTAAATTTCATATATATTAAGCATATTGACATATGTTGAACACATTTTCATTAGTGTGAATGTTCTTTACAAGTCCAAATGAATTTAAATTACTAATTTCACTTGCAATATAAATCTTATTTTATAAATTTTGAATTTTTAGAATCTAAATATATAAATTTTATTAAAAATAAATTTATAGTAATAAATTTTAATGTTTAAAAACTTTTATAGAGTTATTCTAATTTTTACCGGAATTTAATGGAGAGTATTTTCGTTGTTATTGAATAATTAAAAGACTTATGAATTAATATATTTAGAAGTCAATCTAAATTCATGTTTGGTACAGTAGAATGACATTCTAGCAATATTTATTTTAATTTTTTTATTTCTTATTTTTATTTAGTATAATTGAAAATGTTTATTCTTTTTGTGGAATAAACATTTCATTAAAAATCATTTTAATAATTTCTTTGACTCAATTGAGTAATCCTTATTTTATTTTATATTATTTCTATTTTATTTCATAAAATAATCATTTCACTCATGCATATTAAACATGACCTAAGAATAATTTTCATCTCTTTCATGCTGAAACTACTCTAATTAATTAAAGTTCAAGTCCACATTATAGTCAAAGAGCAGCCTCGATAGCATGTATCTAATGTCACGCAATCTTTAAATGCTGATATATATATATATATATATATATATATATATACACACACATTATAACAGCCTGTTTTTTGTGTCATGTGCTCTTGGTTTTGTGACCTTTAAATGCCGATTTATTCATATATCCATTGGTGTTACTAGTCATATACACATGCAGACATGTAGCTCAATATATATATATATATATATATATATTTAATATTATTAAGAAGAAAATTTAAAAAAGATTTATATATTTTCATACAAAAATAAAAATTAAAAAATAAAAAATGATGAAAAATATAAATCTTCTTATACTTGTATATATACGAGTCAATGATGTTTTTTTTAGAGAAGAACTGTTACTACCGAAAAAATAATCTAGTGATACCGTTACATGGTGTGATGACTATTGTGAATGTATGAATTTTATATCAATATTCCATCATAATAGAGGTAGTATGTCGTAGTGATATGGAGATGCATCTATTTTAATACAAGCAACTGAAATTTAGCATATCAAAATTTACTTAATTATATATCTAATGTGATGCGTCGAGATATGATAACTTTAGAAATTACATCATACAAGACTTAAAGTCATTATGTCCAAACATATCATATTAGAATATAATTGGAGATATAAACAGGAATCTACCATTTTTCAAACAGAAAAAACAGAGAAGAAAAAAAAATTGCTTTTGAACAGACAGCAATAACAAAGAAATTTGGGTGGAGAGAAGGGCTCCCAATAATGTCTCTAGGTGGGTATGTTCCCAAGGAAGAAAGGATGACATTGACCTAAGGGGGTAATGGCAATGGTTTTGATTTTTTTGGTTCCATTATTTCAAGGTTCATGCATGGAACTTTAATTTTTCTCACAAAGTGAGTGTGAGTCTCTCTACTTGTTACTGCTACTGCCCATTTCTCTCAATACAAATCTATAGCCTCTGTCTTGTTTTTGACACCTCTCCTCTCTCTAAAAGTGTGAAAAATATGGCAAATAGATTCTCTTTCTTCATCATAGCTCTTCTCCTACTCTCAAGTGCAGAAGCCAGACCCATGCCCACACATGAATCTCCTCCTTCAGCTCCAATGATTCCATTACCTGTAAGTCTTATCTCTCACACACACAAACACAGAGCCACAGGAGATGTGATTCTTGATTTGGTACACTTATTTTGTAGTTGATCATGCATGTTAGTTACTGAATTCACATTTGACTATTTGTCCCTTTTACTCTTTTTTGTTTTTTAAAGGAAGCAAGCATTGAAGATGGTGGATGCAGAGATTTGGAAAGCGAATGGTGTGTAATCAGAAGATCCATGGTTGATCATACAGATTATATTTACACTCAAGACATCAATGTACCTTGAGTTTCGCCCCTTTTTTTCCAGAAAAAAACTTCCTATCTTTTATCATCATCTTGAGTTTTTTCTGCTTTATATGAAGAGTAATAATGAGGCCTTTTTGTTCCATTGTTTCATTGTCACACTTCTTCTCTTTTTGTTAATATTTCACTGCACTCTGAGTAGTGTTTCGTCCCACATCGACTAAACAAAAGAGCTCTGTAATAGAAACACAGAATAAGAGGCGACAGGAGCTCCTTCACAAAGCATACCTTTCTCGGCCTTTTGGCTAAGATCAAGTGTAGTATCTGTTCTTATCAGTTTAATATTTGATACGTGAGCCATTGGCTCACATGATATTAAATTAATTTTTTTCAGGGGGAGGGCCAACCACAGTAGCTTGCTACTGGGGCCTTCAAGTGTCGCCTTGGTGTTGCACTACTGCCTTGGCCTGGCGCACCCCACCCAAATCAATTTCAAGTATTTGCTGCAATCGGTACAAAGTTGGTAAGTCTTGTGTAGCCTGTTTTGGCTAGGACTCTGTCTACTATCATACTGTGGCTGTGTGTAGTCACTGCCTTTTCTGGCTCGCCCCACCCAATTTGGTTTCCAGTTTTCCCTGTTTGTTAAAGACGTCATATACTGAGCCTATATAAACAAAATATTGGCAAATTCATTTTCTAAAACATTCTATATTTTTTTAATATCAACTGAAGACCAAAGTTTCAGTTTGTCTACAAGTGATCTGCCAAGCTGAAGCTTGAGGCTCCATTTTTGCTTTCTTCATAACATCAATGGGAACTTAAGGCCTTCAATCAAGTCCATGTAGTGTTTTTCATGCATTGAGTACTGGCAGGGATTAATGAAAGAAGAAAAAGGAGGAATCTCCTAGTTTCTGCTTTCACTAAACAGTCGTAGAACTTGATATTTACTCTGAGTGTAGATAATGAAAAGGTTGGATTAAATCCTTGAACAAGTAATGAATTGGGAAAACAAAGAAATAAAAGGTGATTTGACCATTTTGACAAATGGCTTGAGGATTTTAGGTTGCTCCTCATAATAGAACCATCAAAGTTCATGTTACAAAGACTATATGCCACAGCTTTCAAAATCCTACCTTGTTTCGCTCCACCAAATGCAATCTAAAACTGATTAAGCATCTAGCCTTCAAATTTTTTTTTTCTTTTGTTTTCTCCTTGGACCTAAGCAATGAATTTATTGATCAATTTAAGGGGCAGAAATGGTGTTTCAATCGAATGATAATTTGACAACTATTATAGAACTGGCATCCATGTTCAAATCCTATCAGTAATATGAGAAAAAAAAGTACAATAAACAAACAAACAAGGGGATACATATAAACAAAATCCTCCTTTATCAGCAAGCATAGAAGGGACAAGTGAGAAAGGGACCAGACAAATTAAAATTTAGCACCCAGTGGGCTATGGGCAAGGACATGGTTGTGATTGTGGATGAGGCTTGACCTGCAAATAAAGATGTGGTTGGCAATGGTAAGTTTATCTGATTATAAAATGGGTTTATTTATTTATTTAAATATTCTTAGAATTCCAATTCTGTTGTATATCCTTGAGAAGCTAGGGTTTTAAAAACAATTCATAACCCATGATCATACATTAATTTATTATACATGTGTATATATATATATATATATATATATATATGTTCATATGGTTAGTGCCCTTAGGTCTTGGACAAATTCAAGCACATATACAGTTGTACATTAAGGCTAGAGCATGACTCTGCTACGAGTCAGAGCTTAAGTTCAGGCCAATGTGTAACTGAAAAGATTGCCTTTGTTTCACTTTCTGGTATTCTATGAACTCTATTCTCACCTAACCAAGGCAATATGAAGTTTTGTTGTTAAAAACAAGTACCCATTAATCCAATAAAAGGCAATCAAAAGTGATGAATTGAATGTGGAGACCAAACAATGCACCCAAATTCTTATCTCATTTGTGGTTTGTTTTATAACTTAGTCCAGATAATGTTCTCATGGTAATAATATTGATAGAGATTGTAGGAAAATCATTGTTTTTCCAAATGCAGACAGCAGACCAAGCAGAGCTGAGGATGACACCTGCTGTTTCACAGCATCCCTTTTGTTCATATTTTATGGCACTCTTTTTGGGTTTGAGGTGGTCTGAGTTGCACGTGTTCCACCCCCCACCCACATCGACTAAACAGAAGGAGGGCTGTGATAGAAATGCAAGAAAAGAGGTGACAGGAGCCTCTTTCTAAGGCATACCTTTCTCGGCCTTTTGGCTAAGATCAAGTGTAGTATTTGTTCTTATCAGTTTAATATCTGATACGTGGGCCATTGGCTCACATGATATTAAATTAATTTTTTCAAGGGGAGGGCCAACCACAGTAGCTTGCTACTGGGGCCTTCAAGTGTCGCCTTGGTGTTGCACTAGTCCTGGCGCAACCCACCCAAGTCAGTTTTAAGGATTTATAGTACATAGCCAGTCTTGTGTGGCCTGTTGGGCTTGAGTTTTAGATTTATGAGTCTCTATAAGAGGGATATTGTACGGCCACTGCCTCATACCAAAGCTAGGCATTGCTGTTTTCAGTACATAATGAAGGTTGGATTAAATCTTTTTTTTTTTATGATGATGATGTGGAACCTCCCCAAGGCAGGGCCTATGGACTCACCCTTGCAGAGATGTACAAGCCTCTCCCATGGACCTGCGCATCATTTGAGTTGCGAAATGGCCCAACTAAAAGTTGAACCTGTGATTTACAGCTCATCGAGGCCCGCTCTTTTCCACTGAGCTATTCCAGGTGGGGGTGAATTATGAATTGGTTGATTTGACCATTTTGATAAATGTCTTGATGATTTTAGGTCATTCCTCATAATAGAACCCCATCAAAGGATGAGAAAATTGCCAATCATGTAAAATGGATGAGTACCCAAAGAGAAACTTAAAACCCAAACTGCACCAAAATATATATATATATATATATATATATTTTGTCTCACCCACTATCTCACTCTCTATAAAATAAGACAATTAAGATGTAACGTCCATTATTTTTCATTAGTTTGGACTAAGCAATGAATTCATTGATCAATTAAGGGGTAGAGATGATGTTTTGATTTAATGATAATTTGATGTAATGATAAATAATAATAGTAAACAAATAAAGGGGACAAACAAAATCGTCCCCTTTTCTGCAAGCAGAAGTGATAAGTGGGGGAAGAAAAGGAATCAGACAAATTACAAATGAGCGCCTAGTGGATTATGGGCAAGGACACGGTTGTCTGATGGGTCCTGACCTGCTAATACACGTGGTTGGCAATGGAAAGTTTTTCTGATTATAAAATGACATTTTTTTTTGCTTTTAAAGGTTTGTTGATCAACAGCTGAATCATTCTATTTTGATGTGTGCTCATAAGCATATTAACATTGTACATATTTGACAAAGAAGGAAAAAAATGAAGAAACAAACTAGGTGTAAATACAGTTAGGAAAAAGGATATGATCGTTTGGTTTCTAGTTCATGAGATAAACTTTCTTTACTATAAGGTCCACACAAAAACACTTTAACCTATTAAATTCATGACCTTTTTTGGGACGAAAACATCCATTCACCATACAAGGCGTAGAAACTGGAGCAAGTCTCAATTTTTTTTTTCAAACTTTAAAATTTAATAACTTGTAATCAATAAAAAAAAATTTAATAAAACTTATATATTTGGATTCTAAATATCGAAATCTATTAAATAAGATCCATATTGAATATGAAATTTTAAAAAAAAATTAAAGTGTAAAAACTTACACGGTAGAACTCCCTCCCAGCTTCCATTGTCAAATTCTACACTGCAAAACTCTCACTCAATTCTCACTGTCAAAACTTTTCATAAAAAAATGAGGGAAAAAAAAGGTCGTTCAGCCAATGATCCAAGAAAAGTATAAAAAATATCATGTGATCCCATTTTGTATGTCAAAAACTCTTTCAAGGTAGTAAAATTTGTTTTAAAAAAAATCTATTTTTGAAGAAAAGTGAACTGTGAAATTTCACAGTTCATAGATGTTTGGTAATTGAAACATTCTAGAGTTCAAAAAAGAAGAGTGATTTTTAGATTTGTAATAATATCTCTATATATATGCATGTGTACATATATATATATATACATATATGTATATGTTGTGTTTGTTTCTATCCAACTTTGTATCATTGGCCAACAAAAAAATAAAAAAGTGATGAAAAAATCAAAACGGAAGAGATTGAACAGGATGTGAAAAATTTGTCAAAAAAATATATCATTATTGAAATCATGGGTAATTAAAAACTTACTAGTTGTGAAAGTATAAAAATTTACACTATCTCAAAAGTGTAAAAATTTCCAGTTTGTATACCTTATCAAATTTGTTGGCTCATATTGATCCCACTTTTGTCTTCTTCATTGATGACAAATGAACTAGCACAACAAGGTGGCTCATCCCATTTTTTTGTCAACATATGATCCACAATTTGTGATGTTGCCCAAGTTGTATAGCTTTTCTAATTGTTATAATAATATAGTGTTGGCGTTGTCCCACCCACCCACCCATCGTTGTACGAAAGGTTTGAATTCCACCAACCATCACAAAGTCCTCGCCACCTCCGATCACAGCATCATCGCTACCAAAAGGATCCACCACTACCAGATTGGTTGGGGGTTAGTCATATATGGGCAGTGCAAGAAGCCTCCAAATGTGAAACGTTTTTCATGATCCATAGAAAAAGACGATTGATCCATCTTCAATGCTTCTCCATCATCTCTATTGTCAAGCAATAGAGACTTACTTTTCAGTCACCACCATGCCACTGTGCAGGGGTTTTGAAACCTTAAGACAAACAACGATGCTATGAAATTGCGGTTGATGAGGTTGAGTAAAGGAGTAAATTAGGAGAAAATGAATAAAGAAGGCATGACGTACAGTGGTGCACAGTGGTGCCGTCGGCAGGAGCACGGTGGTGGCGATGGAGAAGGTAATGTTGATATGGCTTGCGTGTTGATGGCTGAAACAAATTGAGAGCCTACGGGTGTTGATGATTTTTAGTTTTGAAAAGAGCAATTGTGAATTGGGTAAGGGAATAAATCATATAAAAGGGTATTACAGTCATAGTAAAAAAATAAAAAAATGACAACTCATTAAAATAGACTAAATGTTAAAAAGAAAAACATAATCCATTGAAATGTAGCACAAAAGTGAAAAGTGGCTGAACTTCACAATAGTATAATACTTTTTGAAGGGACTTAACACTAATTAACTCTAGAAAAAATTAATGGGTTAAAATTTTAGTCGAGTAACATGCCTATCTACGAGCACTCAAGGTTGGAACAGGGAAAAAAATTTGGAAAGGATCAAAAAAATTTAGGGAAAACATTTTGGGTTGGGCCAAAATTTTGGGGGTAAAAAATAAGAGAAATGATGAGATTCTTTAAAAATTTTAGTAGGAAAATTTTGGATTCAGGCCTAAAATTTTGAGGAAGCGAAAAATTTGGGATGAGAAATGATGTGATTTAATAGGTAAAGTTTGGATTGAACCAAAATTTCAGAGTGAACTAACTTGAACAGAGTCAAAATTTTATATGTATAATTTTTTTTCTTCTACAACTTAGGGTGAGCTGTAACCCGGGGTAACCTATTAGTACATCTGCCCACTGGAGCACTTCAACCAGCAATGCATATGGATCCAAGCAACATCCTACTTCTTGTGTGCTTCTCATTGACATACTCAATGCACCAGACTTCCCATCGGGTTAGTTTATACTTATGTTTGGTGCAACTTGTCCACCAAATTTAATGCATTTTGAAAGACTCATTAAACATTTAATTGATAATATGCTTTTCAGGGATGGAATTTCAAATTGCACTCATTGGCAATAACTTTTTCGGTGTTTGGATTAAGCTGCTAATTTTACTATTTTCTATTAAGTTAATTAAGTTTATTATAAATTCCCTATTTAATAATTGTTAGGCATTTTTTAACAACTAATCCAAACACTCAAAATGTAAATAATACTTTTTCACATTTCAAGCAAACCAACAATTTATTAGTTTAACAATCAACTTCTCACTCTTGCATTTAATTTAGTTACATCCTTTTGTTTTTTCCCCTTCCCCCTCATTCTGTGGTACATTCTTGAGAAGCAAGGGTTAAAAAACAAATCATAACTCCTTATCATACATAAATTTATTATATATTTATGTATGTCTGCATATGTCTCGTATGGAAACTCTTATTTTTATATATCACTTTTTTTTACTCAAAAACTTATCTTAAATTTTTTTCTTCAATTTATTAAAGATAATTCATATAAAAACTTTAAATTATAAATTATTTCAACACTGAATAATTGCCAAATTGCTAAATTTGTCACTGAATTTATGTGAATTTTTGCCCAATTTTTGACCATGTGGGCTTATATCTTAAGCTCCAAGCGTATTATTTCAAATCCCAGGGCCCAGAAAAATTCAGGCCCGTGACCACTTCAACTGGTTCTAATATGTATCAACCCAAACAAAAGCCCACCTCTTCTTGCGGCTCGAGTGAACTCTGCAAGTCAATCAGAATCAGCTGAAGGAGTCTTCGTCTCTATTCCCTCGCTTCATCTGCGCTTCTCATTCAAGAATTTGATGGTAAACATTTTTTCAGCCAATACTTACTCATTTGAACAACCTTCTTTGTTACCATTTTATTTCATTTATTTACTTCCTCTTTTTTCTCTTCTTCTTAGAATACAAATGCACACATATGTAGAATTCCAGGTTCTCTTATGCCTTCTTAGAAGCTAGGGTTTTAAAAATTGTTCATAAACCATGATCATACATAATATTTTTATATATGTATGTATAGGTCTGTGAATTTGTTCATATAGTCAATACCACTTTATGCGATTTTTTTAAGGTCTGCAAAAGATAAGGGGCTCAGTTGTATTGTATCAATTTGTCAATCAGTGATCTTATTTCTACTATTATGAAGTGGGCAGCTACTTGTGATTCAACAAAAGTTGCTAACTTGATATGGATAATTAGCTTGATGGAACATTATGCATATTGCCTGTAAGCATTTAGTGACGTATTGTCCTCCATAATGTGTATAGTTTTTCAGGGTGGGTGATAAAGAGGTGTTTGATTGTTATTTAGAAAGAAATACAATAGGACCCAGCATAACTAATATTCTATATCCAATAATCTATGATGTAATATAACTTTTCAAGTAGCCAATTTGGGTTCATGATCAATAATTACTACTGATATTTATAGCATTTTTCTAACTAATATGATCTAACATCCATATATATAGATATATATACATATACTTCTAGGTTATCTTTATATTAATGGCCAGAAAATATATACAGATAATTATAAAATCATATGTACTATGTAGAGGTACTCCTAAACTACGATAGATACTCAAGAATTTAAGAAGAAAAAAAAACCAGGATCAAGAGATTGTAAATGAAATGTAACATTAGAAAAAATGAAGGAATTGTAGATATTACTTGGCAGGAAATGCCTAGATGCAACCATTTTTGTTTTGCTCAATTGATTTTCCTTAAGAGGGTTCTAGGTGGATGTCACTAACAGAGTTTCAAAGGAATGGACAAAGTGGAGAAATGCTTTTAAGGGCTTGTGTAATTTTCTTATATCAATAAAGTTAAATGATAAATTTACAATGATGTTTGTAGGGCCTGAAATGCTTTATATTACAAAAAGATGGGTTGTCAAGAAAAATACAATAAAGATAGGTGTAGCCAAATTGGGATGTTGTGATGTACAAGTGACAATATGAAAGAAAGCTGAATTAGAGATTATTTATGAGAAGTTAAATGTGGCGAAAGGCTAATTATGAGTAAGATGAAGCAAATTCATTTAAGATGGTTTAGTCAAATGCAACAAAGATTAGTGATTGCACAACTAACAAGTGATGGATGCAAAATTGAAGGTGGTTTGAGGACAAGTGGATTTTTTTCTCTCTTTCTTTTTGGTTGATAGGAGAAAGGTCATGAAGAACAATAGTTGAAGCCATGAGAAAAAAACATGATGGCATTTGCTTCAATAGAATATAACACTTTCTTCAAATTTGAATTGCAAAATGAGATTTGTGTTGTGCACTCTAAGTGGTTTGGTTTTAGGGTTTTGTGTTGGGTTAGTGTTTAATATCTATTCACAAGAGATCCAAAAGGCTTATATTTGTTGCGTCTTAAATTATCATATTTGCTTCTACACCCCCAACCTTTTCATTATGGGCACAATAGTTAAACAAATAATTTATTTATGTTTTCTACTCTCATAGGTTAGTTAGTCATGAAAATCCTTTTTCTATCTGTGAAATCGACTCATTAGAATGTATCCTCCATTATGCAGGTTTATAGTTACCTTCCAGTTTCACCTTTAATTTGTTTACATGTGTGTGTATGTCTTTGCAATGGTGCTTTAAAATAGTTTCCTGACATGATTATTAGTTAGTAAAGGGCCCATTGTAAACATTTATTGTGAATTCACAATCAAAGAAAATCATTGATGTTGCGCTTGGTAACTGGGATAACTGGATAAGTAGAATTGTAGATTGGCAAGTATCACTACAATTACATTCAAAGGATGAAATAATTTCGTACTTCATTGGGGAGTAAATTGTTTGTACAATTTTTCTAAATGGAGAACAGTGGATTTCTTTAAACTCCAAATGGTATAAAACTAGATATGGGCATTGCTTTTAGAAAACCATTCGATGTTATTTGTAGAAGAATGATTTTTTTTTTTTTTTTAATGATAATCACCCAAAATGAAGTGGAGCATTTATAGGATGAAAAGATTTACTACTTCATTGGGGAGTAAGTTGTCTTTACAATTTTTCTAAATGGAGAATAGTGGCTTTCTTTAAACTCCAAATGGTATAAAACTAGATATGGGAATTGCTTTTGGAAAACCATTTGATGTTATTTTTAGAAGAATGATTTTTTTGAATGATAATAACCCAAAAATGAAGTGGATTCTCCTTGAGAAAGCGAGAGAGAGAGACATTTTAAAAATTGTTTTGTTATTTAGGTCTCATCCATCTCATATTATACAGGTTGATAACTTTCCGTATAAAACACTGACATCTCACTTGTATTGCTTGTAATGAAATACACCTTTGAACCACATTAACATCACCTTTTGGCTAACCTAAGAAATACGGACACGGACACTGATACGACATGATACAGACACGCGGACATAATGTTTTTCAAAAAAGTTGGACACGGATACAGTTAGGGTCACGTTAAATATATATTATATTTTTATATGACCATATAATAAAATCCTAACATTATTTCAATTAAAATTGGCCTAAAAACACATAAATCTCAAAAATATTATTAAGATATTAAAATAACAAAGTCATTAAATGAAAATTTAAGAATTCTTCATTTAATCGTCGACATTCATGATTCGAGTTCTAAAATAAATAGCGTACTAATGTATAGTAATATGTCCGAAATTTAGAAAAATTATAAAATTTGGAAACTTTTTTTCATGTGTCCAAAAATATTGGTGTCTGACACATGTCCGAAACAGACACGCAAGCCTAAATAAAGTTTCTATGCTTCGTAGTGGCTAACTTGTGATCTATGGGATAAAATGAAACTTTTGTGTTGATTACTTAATTGTGATACTTGAAAAATTGATAAGAGGGAAGATGCACGAAAGGGGAAACAGATTTGGAAGACAATCCTTTTAAAAATAAAAGCTTGTGGGTGTAAAGAGTGATAGAGGGAGATTCTGGAAAATATGAACGGGAGGGTAGGCACAGAGTGTCTTGCTAATGTGATATTGTATGGCAATGTAAAAGGAAGATGCACAGAGCAGGCAACACCTGAAGCATAGTCTATGCTGGATAAAAAGTTACAAACGTAAGCTGGGATGATCCAAGTTAGACAGGTTTTGATGTCCTCACAAAAAGTTAAAAACAGTAGCTGGGGTTGTAGTGGCCTGCCTTTTCAAGTGTTTTGCCTCTTATGGTATTCTTTGTATTATGAGCCACTACCACCAGCACCTCCACCACCATTTGTCCCATTGCCTGTGATATTGTGTGCACCACAGGACTGGTTGTGGGGCCTTGCTTCGAAGTTATTGGAGCCTGTTCCCATTGAGGCCTACTCAGTCTAAATATTACTTGATCTTCACCTTGTTTAGCAATGAAGCATTGGATGTTGTATTATCTAATTACTATTTAATTTTCACCAAGGACTTGTTTTTATATTCCTTTGATCGACACCTCAGGTGACTATATGATTGATGTTGGTGGGGTTCTCAAATATGATCATTGAGAAAAAGTCATGATGGAGTCTTTGATTTGTTTCTGATGGGCTGTTGGAGATTTCATTTTCACATATTTTGCTCCACAAGCCCCTGGATAATTATGTTGCAAGAAGAGCTGGCGGAAACTGGTATATTTGAGTATTGATTTATTTTACCAGTGGGGATCTTTAATTAGCCGAATTGGAATCCCATAGTTAAAAGATGTTATTGTGCAGTTTGTTCTAATCACATACAACTCAAGTGAAGGCAAAGATCTATGTTTGATTAACAAACATACTAAACAGAAGGAACATAAGAAATTAGATAGAATAAGCAGGTCATCTCAATGAAGCAGATTTGCTGAGGTGGTGGTGGATTGGTTTGAAGATTCAGCCCTGAGATGAGCTGTGTTGCAGGTAACCCCTTCCAGATCCCTCCAAGCAGAGTAAGGACTACCAATTTGGAGGTCAGTGAGCATTTGACGCAGGTCAGAAGCTTCTTCCTTGAGCCGTGCATTCTCTTGGAGAACCTTGTTATGGCTCTCAGACACATGATTCAACTTGTCTAAAAGGCTGTGATTCTCGGTGCGAAGCCGAACCACTTGTGACCAGAGCTCATCCAGATGCTTCTGTTTCCGCATCCGTGACCTCCGAGCAGATTCTCTGTTAGAGATCATTCTCCTCTGCTTTCTTTCATCGATGATGCTAAGCTGGTGCTCCTCTGCTTCATCAGAAGTCGAGTTATTGCTGAGGCATGAGGACTGTGGAGTGAACTCATGGACAGGAGGAAACGTTTGAGAATTTAGCAAGTTGGCTAAGAATCCATTGAAGTGGAGTGATGGTATATTGTTTTGCATCATACCAAAGTCAGAGGGAAACGGGGACAGGGTTTTGGGGATCTAGGTAATGGATTCCTGCAACCTCTGATGAAAGCATGGCTAAATGTATTCGAGCTGATACTTGAAAGGTTTGATTTGCAGAGAATGTTGAGAGGGTAGGGGAGGACAGAATGAGGAGTGGAGGGGTTTTATAGGAGAAGGCCAGAATAGTGGGCCAGATTAAGCAACAAAGAGTAACAGTATCAGAGGATTACGGAAGCAGAATTTAAAGTTTGAACATCCATAGCTATAGCACTTCATGTGCATATATGATGTATGCAAGTAGTTATTAGAGCCGTATGTATCTATATAAAAGCTACTTTATGCTATTGCTAAACAAGCAATGGATGTCATGCCAGAGTCGATGTAACATGACAATGTCATGCATGCATGTATGTATGTATGTATGTATGAATTTGATTCTGTCATGTATATGCATACATTTATGGATAATTTTGGTTTTGGATAATCATTGAACATCAGGTGAGAAAAAAGTGTTATGATGTGGGGAGTGCAATTATTTAGATGGGGAATGTTTTGGAAGAAGAAGAAGAAGAAGAAGAAGAAAAAGAAAAAGGTAAGCCCTTGAGAAATGGTGTGGAAGTCGATCTTGGAAGAATTCTCCAGGGGAGGTTAACCAGTTTCAGAATTATATGAAACTTGTTTAGCCAATAACAGCTTGTGTTGATGATGAAATCTAGGCTCAATTGCAAGAAGGGAAATTATTAAATAAAAATGAAATCTTTTATGACCATTTTTATAATAATTTTGATGACTCAAAGGGCCACTTAAATTTGGAATGGATGTTGGAGAGTTTTATTATGTAATAATAGTTAACATCAAGTACCTAAGGTCAGGCATCTCATTTTTCTAAAGCTGGCACTGAGCTGAACCTGGTGAAGGTATTTACAATTCATAGAAACTTTTTTGTGAGCTTTTGAGTAACCTAGTTGGCTTTCACCTCTGCATTCATATGTTAAATTGTTTGGCTTGTTTTTTTCTTTATTTTGTTGAAATATGAGAGTTTGTGACTGCAGTGGCAAACCTTTCATGAAGACAATACTATAAATATGCCTACTCCAAGACCTATATATCCATCTAAATATAGATATATAGATTTAGACGTGCTTAAACCACAACGCTATATTTTTTTTTTTTTTGTGACACCAAACCGACACTGTCTCGTTTTTTTGGGTGATTTGTGTCATATACTTGAACACGCAACAGTTGTAATCACCATACCTATCCAAAATATTAACATGTTAAATGGAGGTATCGTACTCGCTTATAAGAGTCAAAACATCCAATGCCTATTTGATGTGGAATTTTGTGACAACAACCATTTACAATCACTCTTATTGAATATATTGGGGATAGACTAGAACCACACACAATTCCGAAATCTTTTACCATCTTTGTATTACTAATATGAATTTCTGAGGCATTAATGCCTAATAATTTTTTGCCTTCTTAAATTTAATCCAACCTAGTGATCTATTCTTTTGGTCCCAATGGGTAATTCATGTGCACCCAAATATTTAAATTTAATCATTGTGATCTTTCAATT
Organism: Nyssa sinensis; assembly: GCA_008638375.1. NCBI lineage: Eukaryota > Viridiplantae > Streptophyta > Magnoliopsida > Cornales > Nyssaceae > Nyssa > Nyssa sinensis. The sequence goes on from CM018042.1 coordinate 25,921,966, forward strand.
TCAATCAAAATCTTTGCACAAAGCAACCCCACCCGTGATGGGGAAGGCAGGTGAGTAGGACAGGCCTACAAGAACAGTGGTACCCTCTCTCTCTCTCTCTCCCTCTCCTTTGATCATCCATAATTTATGGTCACCTTATTATAATAGACACTCTGATCATAAAATTACAATATCAACCATTGTTATACACACTGTCGGATGTTAACTTTTGTCACTCTTATGCCAAACCTGCAGTTGTCTCTCTCTCTCTCTCTCTCTCTCTCTCTCTCTCTCTCTCTCTCTATATATATATATATATATATATATATATATATAAACAATGAAACATTCATGCATATCTGTTCCTTTACCAAATATTAGATTATTATATATGAACTAAAAACAGTATCATCTCACTAAGATAATAATTAATCAGGTTTTTCTTTATTTTATTTAGCATTCTTGCTTATCGATATATACCCTCAAGGTCCACTAGCTAGCAACTTGATGAGAGAAAGATAATAATAAAGAACTATTGCAGTTGGATAAATAAAAAGTCATGACAAATTTCTCAGAGGCAGAAACCTGGCAACCGCAGATGTTCTCACACACACACACACGGAGTTTAATATTCTCTATCCACCTTTTTTCATATCATGATATATTTATATATAGTTCTGGTGATTCCCCACTATGCCACTCTTCTTTGCAGCTTGGTGTAACTCTAAAAGAAGATTAGATAAGAATTAAGAATGACTGAGAAAAAGAATTAAGAAAGACCAAGTAAGAAGGTTCTATGCCGTGCATTCCAAGGCAAAATCAATGACGTGTTCAAACATCTTTGTAAAATAAAAAAAAAATTCATTCACAATTCCAACAATAAAGGGGTTTGATTTAAAGATGAATTCATATATATATATATATATATATATATAGTTTGTGTTGCAAGTTTTTCACTCTGGATGGACCATTTCAGAACTCCATTATGTCACAATTATGGCGAAAAACAGTAACTATGCCACCCCTTGAGATCTTGAGTGATAGTGTTTTCATCAGTTTTTAGTGTTCATTCTTATTTTCTTCATTGGTCCTATTCTTGATTACCCAATATTAGTATAGGCTTGAGCTTACACGAGATGAGACATGATCTTTTGTTTTTATTTTTATGACAGACATGATCTTTTTTTTTTTTTTATGACAGACATGATCTTTTTAATAATTCCTAGTATGGTTAAGAAACCCTGCCATTGTCTTTTTAAAAATAAAAATAAAAGTAAAATACAAATTTTGTAAATGAATGTTCTCACTCCTATATAAGCACAATCAAGTGGTTTCATATGTATTTGTTATGATGGATTCTACTTTTTCTTTTATATCTAAGAGTGAGTAAATTGTTTAGTGGAGGATCACTCTTTTCATAATGGATTTGTTAGTCAAAAGTCATGGAAATATAATGTAATCATTCAATTCCCATCAAAATTCAAGTCTGTGAGCTACCTTTTTTTTTTTTTTTTCTTTAGGGTAGCCTTTCGATATTCTATAAAAATGGATGCCTGAAAAAATTCTTCTAGCTCCCTAGACATACACATTGGCCATATTCAATATTTTAGCGGTTGAAAGGAGATTTTCAATGAATTAACTGAATAATAACATGTTACTTATAAATAAAATAAGGTCGTTTAGCAATAGATCATTCATTAAAGTCCTTAATTAAGGTAAGATTCAATTCAAAAAATTGTAACCCCAAAAGTCTTGACAAAATTATCTTCTCTTAATTGTAAAAACATATCACCAGCTGCACTGTCCACATCATTCTCTCTCTTTTTTTTTTTTTTAGCTTCAAAATTAAATAACTTGTAGCATATAAATCCTTTTTTTTTTTGTTATAAAAAGTATAAATGTGGACTTTAAAAATTAAGATTATTAAACAAGATTCATATTATATATGAAATTCTGTTAAAAAAAAAAAAAAAATTGCCTTTCAAATAGAGAAATTCCATTCCCACACTTTGTGCAAAGACAGAGAAATTTCTCTTTGCACAGAGAATTAAAGAATAGAGAAATTTCTATCCCCCTAATCCCTTTTTGTAAATAGAATTGGAAAAGCTTATGACCATGCAGATGAGTGACTAGTCAAAATTCATTAATCTATAAATCAATTTTAGATTATTAACAACCTCTCAATCTTATAATTAAACATGAAGAAGGCTTATATTGCTAATATATATGTTTAGAAGGATCAAACATAGAGAATGGTTAGGAAAAAAATTATGGGCAACCATATATTGACAAGTGAGAATTTTCTTTCTCTTGGATCTCATTTTGGTCAGGGTCACAAAAGTAAGTTAGTCAGGTTTTTTTCATATTAAATAGTACAGGGGTCATAAGGGTGAGCTTAGGTTAGCAAAATGCATGAAAAATATGGACAAATAGTAAGGAAATGTCAACTAGGTCTTCGATTTTAAAAAAATTTAAAAGGGTTTTGATCCACAGAAACCTTGCTCAAAAGATATTATTTGGAGTTTTGAAGCTAACATGGAGAGGTTGTATTACTAACATATATGTTTAGTGGACCAAACACGAACAATGGTTGGCTCCTTAAGATATGAATTTAGTATGACCTAGTTTGTTCGAGTTCTCCCTTGGGTGAAAATATTAGGGTTCATACTTTCATTTAAATTGGTAAAGAAAAAGGACTCTAGAAGGCTAAATCACTCTCATCTAGTTTTACTTGGCGAATTTCTCCCTTACTATTGTTACCAATAAAAAAAAAAGATAGTATTTTCATATCACAAATAGAGAAATTTCTTTGTCCACTTGAATTCAACCATCTCCTTTGTCTTCTTCATACTCCTTACAAAATTCCATGTGATTGTCTTCCTTCCTTTTCATTACTAATAAAAAGATATAGTGTTTGTAATGCTTTTTTAACTTCTAGATTCAATGATAGCATAGATAGAGAAATTTCTCTATTAAACAAGTTCTTTCAAATTTTTTTTGAAAGGACTTGTGAGCCCGGCCCAGCATGACTCGCAAGTCAAGCCTAGACACAGCACAACTCACAAGTGAATTGTGCAAACCGTGTGGGCTTGCCTTTTTGTGCTTAGACCTATGTCGTGCTCAACTTAACCAGATCTATTTTACAACTCTAATAATCTTTAGGTCTTCTGTAAAGTATAATCTTCCATTTTACCATCTCCATATCGAAATTAAGGGCTAATTTGACAATGAATGTATACTCCAACAAGTGTTGAGCAATATTTTTAACTGATTATTGAATAAATACACGATGGAGGCACAACTCTATCAACAACTCTATCTGTATTTTCCCCTGTTGATGTATCTTGGTATGTATGTCTTATACATCATTTTCATCAATAAAATCTTTTTTGGCTTATAAAAAAAAAAAAAAAACAACTCCGATGATTGAATCACTATGATTTTTATTAAATACACTTAAAAAGTTACTAGATTTATTTAGTCCTAATGTGACATCATAATTCTTTTTTTAACTATAAACAAATTAAAAGAATCAAGAATTTTCATTAGTTTAAAAAATATCTTAACACACTAACAAATGAACACAAAGAAATAACTATTGTAAGTATACCGAGTATTTATTAAGTCATGAGCAATGAGCTACTTAGCCCCAAATCATAGACCACAACCAAACGTGTGCCACTCAACACCAACTTGTGCTAAGCACGCGTTTTCATTTTCTTTTCTTTTCTTTATTTGTAATATGACAAAGGACGAGGAAAATCACCATTTTGAACCCATCAGTGTGTTTTGATTGATCATATGATGAAACAATTGGGACAGCATCTAAATCTTTGGTCCTACACTCCTACCCACTAAAGAATGCATATATATATATATATATATATATAGCGAGAGAGAGAGAGAGAGAGAGAGAGAGAGAGAGAGAGAGAGAGAGAGAGAGAGAGAATTCATGGGTACACTCAAATGTGATGGTGCACATTTTCAAAGTGATTAAAACTAGGGGTCGCTAGAAAACAGAGGAGGTAGGAGAGATGGTCCGACTGGGAACCGCTAAGGTGACGAAAGTGTTACGTACGGAGGGGGACTCGATTTAACGGCTTCCCATTTGGTACCAAACATCATTTGGATGGGGAGGGCAACAAATGAGAGACATATATGGTCTCATGATGCAACTATATTATGTTTTAATATATCTGTGTCTATATATTTATATATATATATCATCATCATCATCATTTACATATATCAAAGTGGGTCCTCTGTTACAAGCCCGCGTGGGGTGCTTGGTGCACCACCCTGCCACCCAATTGCGCAGCCCGTCAACTCAAGCCCCATAGCCTCCCCACCTCTCTCTCACACACATTCACACAGTGTTCTTGGCTGATCTGTGTGTGGTGTGGGTATTTCTATGGGCTTGAGGTAGAGTTGGGCACTTGTGACAAAGGAAGCTAGAGTTATGAATTTTTATTTTTATTTTTTCACTTTGGATTCTCTATGAGCTAGTTGGAGCAAGTATTACAATACAAATGGTGTATCTATTGCATAGACTAGCTTTTAGTATATTCCTATGTAATGTCAAAATAAAATGGCAGCACTGTCTCTGACTTATGTCTTTACATTTAAATGTTTTAGCAATGTATTAATGTAGGGTGGTGGGTGGAGATATTCACACTCGCACAAATTTTGTTCACACTCCTCATAGAGATGTGAGTTGGAATAGCCCCATCCTTAACATGAAGACTAACATGTCTTTATATTGTAAGACTACTTTCATGTCAAAATATTACTCCTAATTTGTTTTTCAAATCTGTACGTACTAACTCAAAAGATGTCTTCTAATAAAAAGAAAAGTGTCATATTATTTTATAAGTTTGTTACATACATTATTTACATTTACATTATGTTTGGATAAAAGAAATTGGAGAAAAAGGAAAGGAAATGAGAAGGAATGAGAGCTTATATCATGTTTGTTTTAAAAATTAGGAAGGAAATGGAGAGAGAGCTTAACCCTCATTTGAAGCAATTTTGTTATTCTTCCAAAAGTGGGAGAAAATGGAGGGAAAAGAAATAAAGATTTAATAAATTTTTAATAATACCAATATTTCTCTTAAAATTGTAAAAGCCAAAATAAAAATGACACCTCTATCCTAGAGCATCCAAATACAAATTGTTTCCTTTTTTTTTCTTTTTTCTTTATTTCTATACACAACTTTGCTCGCTGCTGTGCAAGTTCTCACTTTTCTTTTCAATTCAATTTCTTTCTTATTCAATCATTGTACAACACACACACACACACTCACACACACACATATATATATATATATAAATTGATGCTACACTTTTCGGCTCGCAATAAATCTGGCCTTAAAGACCTGTAGAACACCCAAAAGAGGGGATCAAAGGGCCACCGGATTGGCTCCGACGGTAGCCGCTCCGATGCTTAAGTAAGTAAACTGAATTGAAAGACTATATTGAAAACCAAAGAATGAACATGAAAATAAAGCGTACCTTTAGGGTTTAATTTATAGGCCGTGGCTTTCCTAAGTTGATTAGGATTTGGAGCCATGAAAGTAGGGATTTGATCACCGGAGATAGTAGTTTCCTTGTTGGATATTGCTCCATAGATGGAGATGAACATGTATAGTAGTTTCCTTATCGAAGACTGTTTCCTTATTCCCTGCTTGGCAGCTGCTAAGGCGGTGACGAGCTCTGGAGTGTTGGTCTGGAGTCCTGTAATTAACTCCGTGATCCTTAACCAGATATGTATGTGCTCTGGAGGCATATGCTTGGCCACTTCCGATCTTTCAGCCTATCCTGAATGTCCGAGCGCTTAGCCACGGGTTGAGTGTGAGCTAAGTTAGCCGAGTGTGAGCCGAACTATAGACAGACGTGTCGAGTGCTGATTGGTCTTGCTCTTTTGTGGTATATCATAAATATATCAGATTGTATTATATTATAATAGTCAAAATAATAGTAGTATATTTTTATAGCTACAATATAATAGATTATATTTGTTCTTGATATTATATATACAATGGAAGTTCTGTTGTGCAATTGTTTTTTTAAAAGGGGAAATTTGTGAAACACATGTCATAATTATAATTATTTTTTTTATGGCTATATGCAGGGAGAATGTTAAAATAAAAAAAAATTATTGAGTTTGAATAGAAACTATCTTTTGGTTAGTAAAATCTATAGCCGGGATAAGGTTAAAATAAGAAAATTATTGAGTTTGAATAGAGAAGAATGTAAAATCAGTGTAACATTGTTGGTAAAAGTTGTCATGAAAGATTCAGTCAATGTCCAATTTACCGAGGAGAAGCAGGTTGCTCATGCAATAATTAGCTATTAGACTTTATTAAAGCATATTCCTACAATAGGTTGGAACACACTTTAGTTACAGTTAAATTACTAATTATTAGTATGCTTAATTTAAATGGGTATAATAGTAAAATAATATAAAATCATTTCCTTTCTTTTCTCTCATTTATCATTTCCAAACAAGATAAACTGATTATATTAGCCTTTCTTTTCATTTTCTTTCATTAATTATCTAAACATAAAGGAGGGATTACCCTCTCCTCTCCTCTCCTTTTCTTAATACTTTCCTCTCCTCTCCTTTCCTTTCCTTTCCTTTCCCACATAATTAATACTCTCAATACTCTCCTCTCATTTCTTTCCCCTTACTTATCTAAACGAACTTAGCGTGGGATACCAACATTCTCATTTCATACTATACACTCTGTATTTAATGTGAGATGTCAACATATATATGCTAACATTTAACAAAAACATTGATATTTTGTTATAGCCTTTTAAATTAAAAAATAAATAAACATGGTAGTTGAAAAGATTTAAATGCCCTTTGAGAAAATAAAGTGGGCTAATGAGAAAAATAGTTATTTTGAGTCAAAAAATGAAAAAAAAAAAAAAAAAACTTCTGACATAGTTTTATGTTAAAACAGAGGAGTCTCTACCAGGGCTACCCATATATCCTCTCACATCTCCTCAAAATTTTGAAAAATATATTTTTTTCATGTAGATTTAAAACAACTTTTGGGAAATTTTTTTCTCTAACTTAAAGAAAAACAAAAATTTCCTCCTAAAATTCCCCTAAGATTTTCTCCAATAGTTCTCATGAAAAGTCCATGACATCACTAGCCATTTTACAAGGCCTTCAAGCTTCCTTCCATTTTGTTTTGGTACAATCACTTGTACCAGGTGTGCTTTGTCTCCACTTTCCCCCCACCCAAACAACCCAACTTTCTTTCATTTCTCTCTCATGAGGTCATCACATTGTGATTGGTTCAAAGAGGATAAGCTCATCACCATCTAACAGTTCTCTGTTCTCCATCTTTCCTCTTCTGCTTCATTTTATAATCTTATGGCATTATATTAATACTCAGTTCTTAAATTTTCTTTGTAATATTATTATAAAAATTAACAACACTTTCAGTCCTCTCGTGGACATTGTTGTTTATTGGTGTTTACTTTGTCTGATAATAATAATGGTGGATGGTGCGTTTTAGAATAATACTAATTACCTGCACGGATGTTGTTTGTGCTTACGTGAGATCACTGAGCTCTTAATCCACTAACAATGCTCAGATTAAAGTTGTTTAAGTAGGGCTTTAAAGCAATTAATTTTGTCCAAGTATTGATTATTTTCACTTTCTTGAATATATACAGTATATATATATATATATATATATATTTTTTTTTTTTTTATAACAAAAAACTTGCAGGTGACTTGCGCTTTGAACGCTCCTTAACTATATGTGAAGTGGCCTCCAACCACCCGAACCAGAGAAGCCATTCATATATATATATATATATATATACACTTTGTAATGCTTCTGATTTGTGTAAATACAGTCATGCAGCGGGGTTCGGTTCCAAGGGGTTAAAAAAATTTGACTTTCGTATTATAATTTCGTAAAAGTTCAAACATTTATCTATCCAGCCATGAGGTAGATCAGCGGCTACTCCTCCAATACGAAAACTTGCATGCTGATGACAGTTTCAAATAGGTCATATATCAGCTCTTTTTCTCGAAAAATATAGAAGGAAGAGGTTTGAGCACAAATATTGGCCATAAAGGACCAAGTCATAATAAATGAGAAGCTATACGACTTAATTCTAACATAATTACTCTAATATAGCTAGCTCTTTTAGGTACTTAGAATATTTTTCAATTGTTTAAATTTAAGAATTAACCCCTCCAAAATTTGCTAAATTTTTATAAGATTAGTTTTTAAATTTGTATTATATACACTTTGACCCCTCCTAATCATAATTTTTGAATTGCCACTGAAGCCACTCTTCAAGCTGCGACAGCTCCATGTGTAACAAGAGAGGCCATTCTTCATCCAGCAACTGACAATTTTTTTTTTCCCAGTGAGAATGATTTGTCTCAATCATGTGCTACCTATTACAATTGTAAAGTCACGGTGCTACAGAGAAACCATTCAATTATCTTCTTGATGAATATATATATATATATATATATATATATATATATCAATGATGAATGAACAAATCTATTGTAGATTTATCTTGTGTTAATGACAGTTGAAGAACTAAAGCTATTTTTACTAATTGATTGGTCACAACCCATGTGATCTTATTGGATTGATTTTGAAAACCAATAAAGTTAAAAGAGGTTTGGTATGAACTAATCATCTTAATATATTATGTGAATATCTTATAAAAATGACTGAGAGATGACTCTTGAAGTACTTAGAACCACAAGCCTTCTCCCCACCCAAATTAGCCAATTCTTGAATGACATCAAACGCATAACCATATGCTCGACACTGGCATTATGGAAGAGCTTAATGCTTATCGTCATATCTGAACCTAACACAAAAAGTGGCGTAAACGTGTCGAGTTCCAAGCTTTTGTTGCATCCATTAGTAACTTCCAATTGCATCATGAAGACACTAAATCATGGGTTCAAACAATCACCGAGTTCCAAGCTTTTGTTGCATCCATTAGTAACTTCCGATTGCATCATGAGACATTAAATCATGGGTTCAAACAATCACAAGCGATAGCTCGGTCGAAAACGATTAAAGGAACAAGTGTTCGAGAGTGTAAAGTTGTTGATTCAATATTCTACGTGCGTTCGTGAGACTACGCTTTCCACCAATAAAACTTGTGCAAAATAATCATGGAAAGAGGTTTTGGTTTACGATCTTGTCATACGAACAAAAGTTGCAATTGGTGAGATTGGTTTTGTGTTACAAAAAAAATTCATGGATTTAAACAACCTTAAGGGATAACTCAGTTGGAGACATCTAGCCACTCGACTGAAAGTTGTAGTTGGTGAAATCAATTTCGTGTAATAAAAAATATTCATGGGTTTCAAACAATCCTAAGGAATAACTCAGTTGGAGACGTCATAGGAATAAATGCTTGAGAGGCAGGTTCCAGTTTACGATTTGGCTACACGATCGAAAGTTGTAGTTGGTGAGATCAATTTCGTGTTATAAAAAAATTTTGTGGGTTCAAACAACTCTAAAGTATAACTCGGTTGGAGAAGTCACAGGAATAAGTACTTAAGAGTTGGGTTTCGATTTACGATCTGTCCACATAATCAAAAGTTGCAGCCTGTGAGATCGGTGGTTCTGTGTTATATAAAAAAAGAAAGTCATGGGTTCAAACATTTGAAGGAATTAAAATGGGGGTTAGTTCAAACCACTTTAGTAAATCCACAACTAAAAGATATGATAAAAACTCTTCATTAAGGCAATGTTTGTTTATTGGATAATAAATTTTGGGTAAGATCTTAAAATAATTCTTTGATTCTGGTTTGTAATGCTGTTGCTATTGAGGTAGTGCAATTTATGATATGTAATCATTAATGGGTTGTATGGATAAGTAATTTTCAGGAGACTGACTTTCCCATTCCTATAATGATGAACAAAGCCACTTTTCATTCATGTTGGACAATATTCTAATTTTCAACTTGCCCATTTATCTTCTTCTGCCTCAAAATACAAAGTAGTGGGAGAATTTCAGGAACCCTTCTCTGGATATACTTTTTTGTTTGACTGAATATTAATGCAATGTGAATAATATTCGGCAAATGGGCACCTGGATTTAGATCATCTTCCAATCCTCTTGCAAAAAAAATATCATTTTTGAGAACAAAACAAGTGCCAATTCAGAGGGTAAACCAAAGCCACTCATTAGAGCCAATGCCATTAAAGGTCTTGAGTGGCAATGAGTGCTTCTTTTGATTTGCATCTGGAGACACTAATGGCCTACCCAGCATCCCCATAACGAATAGGACAGCTTTAGTTTTTGTACATGTCCTCCTTCCCTCTCTCTCTCTCTCTCTCAGGCTCAGTGGCATGAACACACAATAATCACATATTCAGGTACTGCTGCCTATAATTCTATACCAGTAATTTTCCTCTTAGTTGTGATGTGTTGTCACTTGTGCTAATGACCTTGCACATCTTCATCCTTAGGAATTGGATGTCTACTATTTTTAACCATCTTAAGCTAAAGAATAATCACTCCCTTAATCAGTTCTTCAGAATGGGAGATCAGTATTTTCCTGTTCTCTCACGAGAAATTCAGTAGATCCCAATAAGGTTTTTGGTGTATCAGTTACCCGGCAGGTGGTAGTCATTTGGAGCACAATGAACTTGCTTGATAGATATACATTATTGGTCCATTCTCTAACAGCTTAAAATTTTAGAGTAATTGATGATCCAACATGATACTAGAAATCTGATTCTGAGAGGTCTTTGGATTCAAGTCTCTCCCCTTGCTCATTCGGTACAAGATTCGTACTTGCTCTACCTGTTACTTAGGGTTTGCACTCTCGCTTTTGTTCTTGCACCACACACTCTGTTACAGACGTGATTGCACGTGAGGAAGGGTGTTAACTAGATATACATTGAACTGGTCTTTGATTGCCAGGTAATGTTGCTTCATACAAATTGATAATTTAAACTGGTAAGACTTTGAAGAATGACTCATACAAAGATCTTAAATTACTTATTGCATTTGATCAATGTGATCATTAGCCATCCTATGTAAGAGAATGAAATAGATAACAATTAATGGATTATGGCAGTAATGAAAATTCACTTGAAGGCAAATCTATTCACTCTACTGTCAATATATGAATGATTTAAAGCAGTTCTATAGGTATGCTTCATTTATTCAATTAAGCATAAAGATCAGTTGGCTATTTGGCTTCTTTTACACATTACTGATCCAGATTGAGTTGCAGAACCTTGTGCAATCTTTTTAACACAGTTAATCTTAATCAAAAGGTTGAGAAAGGTATCTCTTTAACACTATTAACCAGGCTTTATGAAATTTTTGCTAACAATATTGTTAACTTCACCAGGGCTTTTTCTGACAACTGAATCTGTTTTTGTCTCAAAACACAAAGAAAGAAAATATCTTCCTTGGAGTTCAAGAGCAGTAAATAAATTCCTGCAAACGCCAAGTCACAGCATATCTTAAATTGTTTTACAGGTAATGCGCAGAGTGGCTTTAAGCCCTGTGAATTAAAACACATTTTTGGTGATTTGTTTAAAAACTCTCAACAGTTTAAGCTGAACAGTCAGAATAACAGGAGAGAAAGGCATTGAACATTTTTTCAGGGAAAGAGATGTGCTGAAGCCCTGAATTTGGTGGTACAACTCCTTCAAGCTCCTTCAGCCAACCTCAAATTCTCATTGAGGCCATCCATAAGGCAGCCCATAGAGCTTGGCTTGACAGGTCAGTCTTCCTTAGCAGCCTTAGAAAATGGTACTCCAGCTTAAGAATTTGTTCAGTTTAGTGCAAATTGGGCTGATAGGACAATGCACAAGAAATCTGAATAATGGGTCACCCTTGCTTCCATAGTTTAGGCCTTTCATGAAACGTGATTGCCCAAATTTGGCCATGCCCCATCTAAGATGCCGACTTATGAGGCAATGAGCCAAAGACTTGAGAAAATTCTAGGAATTTTTCAAAATCTCTTGAGTTTATCCCAATATTTTCATCAAATAAACAAATCTTGAATCTAGCCTGAATATTTTGAAAAATTCTCCGAGTTATGTATGAATATCCCAAAAAATTACAAATAATTCCCATGTTTTGTCCCAAAATGCCTAAATTGTTCCAAACAATTATTTCATGGGACTCATGTTTATACATTTTTAAAACATATCACGTTTTAATTATAAAAAATTATCTTAAATTGTTTGCAAACAATATTTATCTCAGTAACTCTTGAATTTTTCATGTTGAATAATTCCCAAATATCAAATTAGTCACTATGGTTGGAAACTGTTAGTGTTTTTGAAGAACAAATTCGAAGATTTAATCACAATTGTTTGGTTTTTACCCTGGTCATCACCTAGCATAATCACTCTGTCTGAGGCCAAGAAGATAAACCTAGGCAATCCATGAATTTACTTGGCCCAACAAGATATAAAACAAAAATGGTAATAAAGTTTAGAAGAGAGCCATAAGAATGGGATCGGGAGTTGCAGTGGGTCATTTCTCATCTGGAGGGGCAATCCTTTACTGCATTTGTGTTCCTTTTGGCTTTCTCAGCCACTGTCTAATACATTTAGGCTGAAACGAATTACGGGAACTTTCAAAGGCAGAGTAAGGAAGTTGCTCAATTGAGCAATTATATTTTTCTCAAAGGAGTAAAACAGAGTATTCTGTTTCCTCTGTTGTAGTTTTGCAGTCTTTATATTTTCTGCCGATTGATTGTCATGAAATTCTTATGAAGATTGAGGACTCAAGAAAAGATTACGAGATTACAGTTCTGGGTTTTAAGCAGTCTCTATGTCTGCCATGTTGCGAGACCGGTTTAATTTTATTGCAGTAGTCTTTTAGAGAATGAATTCACCCCAAAAAAATATTAGAAATGAACCAGGTAGTCTAATATCATCTTATCATCAATTTTTTTTTTTGTTTGGCTTTTGGTAACAGAACTCGTTTCAAAAGAAATTATTAGCTTTGAAATAATCCCATGAATGCGCATTCCAAATCAAACTAACAACAAATTATATAGCAAGCTTGTATCAAGCATCTGGACTTTATATAACAACAAATTATTTGTAGTGCATTAAATTATAAGAAAATTTAATAAGCATAGTGGGGATTGGTGAGACGTTGGAGTTGATTTGTACCCGTTTTCTCATGCAAGACTGGCCGCGGACATAGCAAAAATCAGTAAGCCAAGAGCAGATGCCGCGGACATCATGGAATAGCACCGGCAAAAGCTTGAAATGGTGGGCTTGTTATGCAGGAACAACGTGCTGAATGCACCTGAAAAAGCAAACATGATGGAAATGATGAAGCCGTGAAAGGTAGATGGGAGGCCTTTAAAGATGATCGTTGGAACCAGATTTCTGTCCATGGACTCGTAGGGAAGTAAGGGTAGCACCGCAGCTGTTGCGGAGGTGACTGCGAGAATAATCACCGAGGTTTTGTTTTCAGTCGGCTATCCTCGGTTTCTCTTTTTGATGCATGATAACTCTTGAGCGAAGCGAAGCAATATTTGTCCTAGTTCTGGCAATATGCTGCCACAGGATGAAGGATTGATTTTGCCACGAAGCAATATTTGTCCATGTATATATGTTCACCGTTTGGGTAGTAACTTACTAGGAAACCTACTGCCATTGATTGACTTAAAGAGTTCCTGGTTCAAGGCACCTTCTATGATCTTCAAATTACTTTAGTATTAAAATTTAAACATTCTACAAATAACACGATATTATGCGAAAACTTCTTGATACAGTCCTTGGAAAACATGCAAGATTGATTGACTGACTAGCTGGATACCTTATAGGAAACCTCCAAGATGGACTAGCTGGGTAACTTCTAGGGCGGGGTTTCAACTGGGCATTGATTTCCTATATGTTTCAGTAGCACCTTCATGAAGCCTCTTTGATTTCTCGACTCCAAAGATGCGGCAGTAAAATAAACATATTAGTTATATGATTTAATACACATTTAATATTAATCTTGAATGGATATTTAAGAAGCATAGTATTTTTCTTTTTGACATAAAAAGAAGATAATGAGCAAAAAAGAGTAGTTGACAACTTGACATATTGGGCCTTACGCACTAATATTTTGAGATAATATTAGCGAGAGATGGAGGAATTCTTTTTAGGTAAAAAACTATCATTGCTTATAATTTTATCTTTTTAAAAAAACAAAAGTGATGTTATCAAATGAGTTAATTTATGATTTGAAATTCGACCAATATGTCATTTGGGGAAAAAATATTTAGGATGAATATTCATTTTCTTATTGTCTGATAGTTTGGTCCTTAAAAGAGAACCAGTTAGTGCCCCTAAAACAAAGGGCTATTTAAAGATTATTTTAGTAATTTGGTAACTCATTTTCATTCCCTTTTGAGTGTGAATTTAATAAAAGTAGTAGAAAGGTCGATGCATTTCAGTCTTCATCTCCCTGAAATTTCCGTATTGACCACCGCTATCTTCTTATTCAATTCAGTAATTTCTACCCAAAAAAAAAAATTTCCTTGGAAATTTCTACTCAGATTTCTCAATATATAATCTAATACTATGGATGCTCAGAAGCTTAGCTTAATCTTCACGAAACTGTTAGAGGGACAACATTCAATCCAATGGGTTCAGTCCAATCCCTTTGTGTCTTACCATCTTTAATGTATTCATCACATACCCAAAACGTGCAGTGCCGTAAATTTGTGGAATTGAATTCCTGCAACTCATGCAAGAGGTGTCCCAGAATCTGGGTTCTCAGTGGGAAGACTCCGAAGAGCTCACCAGAACCAGATGGTCCTGAGCAACCGGCAGACACTGGTGAGTCGATGGTGCAACATCAGGTTCAGGTGGAAACCCCTCCGGCAGATAACACACAGATTGATCTAGGAATGTTGGGTGTCACAGACACACGTTGCTTCTGCCAAGCTCTTGGATGTCACGTGAATGGTCCTGGGAGGGCTCGAGTCGAGTCCCCTAATCCGGGAGAAGTCTCTCATGAGGTATGCATTGAGATGGGTGAACTCGGTGTTATTGATGGAAATGCAACAACTCAGTTACCAAGGTGGCAAGAAATTCTGAAAGACGAGCTCAAGAAGATCACTCAATCTCTAGAAACTGATTCCTCCGCTAAAGTAGGAGAGATAATTCTTGGAATCACTGGACAGGGTGCTGTTACTCTTTTGGGCTACTCTCTGAGTTCATCTCAAACTCAGAAGTATCCTTCTGCTGCTTTGGATTTCGTTGTGGCTGCTAATGGGGTTGGTTTCATTAGTACTTTGACTGCCATCTACCTTCGTCGGAAAAGGCGAGCAACCGCGAGTATTCTGGGCAAGATCGGAGCCATTTTTGCAGCATGTGGAATTATTGGAGCCATGGGAATGTACCTTCCGGAGGAGTCCATGACTTGGATCACAGCAGGCGCTTGTCTCATTCCCGTCCTTGCTGTGGCGTTGGACTAATTATTGTCGGGATGTGTTAGTTTTTTAATATTTCATGAGGTACAATAGATAAAGAAAGCTCGAGGAACGAGTGTTCGTCAAAGTTAAGGTTTCTTTTTTTAATTTTGGTAAGTGTGGCTTTTCAATCCCGTCGCAAAGCAAGTTAAGTTGTCTAACTAGTGCATATCTATACTTAACACGCATCAGATAAAGCACAGTAATATCATGTCCAGACGACAACTTAGGGGTTGAACTTTTTTACTCCATGTTCATGTATATTAAATTATCTTAAATATTACAAATAATCCCATGTTTTTTCTCCAAAATTTCTAAATTGCTCAAAACTATCCTGTCATGAGACACATGTTTTAAGATAAATTATATTGACTTCTCTTAAAATTTATTAATATTACACGATAACTCCTAAATTTTTAAAAATTATATTGACGTCTCTTGTTAAAACACTAAAACGGAGATGCTAAAATGTTTATTATATTATTCATTTATTTTATTTTTTACTCAAACATTTTTTTTTTCAAAGAAGGAAAAATCTTCAAAATATCTCAGCCGTTGGATTCGCATCTCCACTTTCACTCCACCTCCTCTCCATCTCCAATAGTGTTGTCTCTATCCTCCACTCCAACTTGACGATCTGTCATCTAAAACCACCACTTCCTCATCCACACTACCACCTGCATTGTTTCAAGCTATACACCTTCAATTTTACTTGAAACGAACACCCCTTCAAGGTACCAAAAGCCACCGCTTGCTTATCTACTTCAGCACAAGAACTCGACACCCCACGCTTCTGGTGACTAATCAATCATAGTTGTTCCGGCCAATTCCTCACTTGAAGACTAGGGTCAAGTCTTCACCTTGCCTTCAACCACTTTTGTTGTTGCCTACAACGGGCATGGTGGCCACGAAAAGTCTCGCTTCATCTCCAATCACCTCTTCCCTTTTCTTCATAGTACCTTCCAAAACCTTCATTTATAGTTCACTTCTCTTGTCGACCGAGAATTCTCCATTGGATTACCATTTGATTTGTTAGATTATCGTCTATATTTTTTCTTTTTTACCCAATTCCAGGCTAGGCATGTTTGATTTGTATGCTTCAGCTTGGGAAGGAGCCTTAGAGTATTTTGTTTTATTTTCATTTATTTCTCTAAGGGTATTAATATATTTTCTCTTATGTTAATATGTAAAGGAAAGGTGTATAGGCATATCTAGGATAGATTGATGTAGCCCTAAACCTTTATTTTAATTTCTCTTTTCCTCTTTTCTTCTTTCTCTAACCCTATGTTTCATACCTATACAACTTAATTGAAGTCATTCCATAAGAATGGAACATTGTTTCTTAAGAGCTTAGAACTACACATATACATGCATGCATGCATACATATATATATATATGTGTGTGTGTGTGTGTGTGTGTGTCTGTATGCTTTGATATGTAAAATATGCACCGCAATTGGTTCAGGACCAACCGATACCTCAGCCCGCTCGGAATCAACAAGCTCTGAATGGCCAAAACGACAATGCGCTTCTCGGGCAAGGGCTACCTCCTCAGTAAATAAACCAACCAGGGAGCCTGGATCAGTCAAATACGCCATGGGGCACCTCAAAAGTCCAAAAGTCACCATCATTCATGACAGAGCCGAGATCAGGAGGCACAATTAAGAATCCCTGCTAGATTTGGAGTCGCCCAACATGCGGCTAAACAACTCTACAATATATTCGGTATGTGAGGGACTCCCTTCACACCGACCATAATGGTGAAAGTACTTCCAAGGAAGTACGTACTTCCAAAAATTGAATTGTATGACAGAAACACTGACCCTGTGGACCACCTTTCTCACTTCCAGCATACTATGGCTCTCTAAGGAGGTACAGATGCACTGATGTGCAGATCGTTAATACGAGCCTTAACAGAGCAGCGTTGGAATGGTTCTACCACCTACTTCCAAACTTAATCTCAAGTTTCACAGACTTGAGTAGCAAGCTCTTGAATAGGTTTATCACCAGTAAGAGGTTTAGGAGAGGCCCAGAGTTTCTGTTAACAATCAAGTAGAACAAGGGTGAATCTCTAAGGGACTTCATAGGGAGATTTAGCAAAGAGCTCACTTCGATAGAAGGATGTGAAGAACGATTTTTAGTCGCAGCTCTGACCTCTGGTCTGTGTCCTAGAAGGTTCAGGGATTCTTTCGTCAAAAGTCTTCTAACCAACATGTTTGAACTACTACTTAAGGCCCAAAAATACATCATCTTGGAAGATATAAGGTCCACCTCAAAGGAAACTAAGGAATTAGCTAAGAAAAAAGAGTAGCCCCCTCGCAAGGTCGATTAGAGACTAGAGGAAAAAGAGCCCGAAATCCTAAAGAGGCGAGAATGAAAGGAATTGTTAAGCATCTCAAGGAAAAGTAGCCCCTACACACATCTTAATGCACCATTGAGACATATTCTCCACCAAATACAATCACGAGAACAGCTCAGATGGCCGAAAGGATGAGGAAAGGTCCTAGAAAAATGAATCAGAATAAATACTGTGATTTTCATAGAGACCATGGCCATAACATGGATGAGTGTCGAATTTTGAAATAGGAAATCGAAGGCCTAATGTCACAACCCGAAACTCACTCTATGCGGATCTCAAGTCGCGGGGTCGACCCAATGGTCGTCCCTACTTTTTTCATTCCTTGTATCCATGACAACAATATATAATGTAAACTTAAACAGTAAATTAGTGGAAGTCTTAATACAAATATTGTTTAACATCTAAAAATGTAAATCGACATAAACTGAACATAATGCCACTCTTAGGTGGTGAGTACATGGGAGAGACTACATCATTCTATCATACTCCTCAACTGTCGCCCTATGCTCCTGGACTCCTACTGTGGTTCTGTAGCATTCTCACCTGAAAATATAGTAAGTTGGGGTGAGCTAAATGAAGCTCAGTAAATAAAAGCTCATCTCTGACACGGGTTAGGGTTAACATAAGAAAAATGAACTCATATGGTGAACATGATAGCCAATCATGAAAACAGTTACAGTTAATGGTAAAATACCACAATGGCCAATGAACAGTAAGGCACAATAAGCAAGCATGAGTAATGGTATAGCATGGACATGAAAAAGCTCAATAAACATCAGTAAACATGAGAATACTGCCACAATAAACCGGTCACAATCAAGTCTAATAAATGAAGGAACTGTCAACATAGAATTATTCATAGGGAAATAACAACATCCTATGAATCCAATAAACGTAACATATCAGTCAATCATAAATGATGTATTTACTTCTGTTCAAGGTTTGGCAGACCCTCAGTCTTTTGGGGCCCGACATACCCCCCTTAACATGAATGCATATAAAATGTCCTTAAAACTCATTGCGTAAAAACACTATCATTGCCATATGTTCATTCACAGACTTGACCCGTAAGTTCTGTCAATCGACCCGTAGGTCCTTTCAATCAGATAACATCGAAAGGATATTGTGACTGAGCACAAATCTGGCATTCATAATAAATCATGATTCTTTTGTGATTCCATAAGAAATACATAGAAATGGAATATCATTCAATAAACATACAACAATAGGCCTTTCAAGGCACAATACAACATAGCAATCATGATACAGCAGTCAATAAGCATCCACAAGATAAGACAATATTAATTGTGGAACAATAACGGTGGAGACGTACATGAGTACAAAATTTGGCAGCAATATAAAGAATGTGGCTTAAAAAATCACGTGTAATAGATAGGAGTTTACTTACCTTTTATCCGTGTAATCTACCTCAGTATTCTGTAACTTTTCCTTTTCCCTTTGAGTTCCCTATCATTTAGTAAACATGTCTCAGTTCTAATGCCATTCATCAAATTTCATACTTCATTACCATAAGTATTTCTTTTACTAATTTAGACTATACTATTGAGCCCGAGATGTCGAAGAAAGTTAGTTTAGGCTTTCATGGTTTCCAATTTGGACCTTTATACCGAAAATGGCAAAATGGTCATTTTATGTCTCTATTTTTCGGGACCTATTTTCATAAATCAGACTTCACCGTTGAGTCCAAAATGTTTGAAATAATAAGGATTCACTACTCATTCATTTTAATCGGAGTCTGTTTGACTCATATTCAACTCAGGGACATTTTGATCATTTGACACTTTTACGGGTATTTTATTCTTCGAGACCCTGTCTCGTGAAACGGACCTCACCATTGGGTCCAGAAGGTCCAAAAAAGTAATACTATTATATATATATATATATATATTAATTCATTAACTAAATAGTAATGTTTGGGGTTCGATTCCCCCTAGTCCCATTGTGTTCAAAATAGTAATGTTTGAACATCAGGATTTAAATTAATAAATAATTTAATTAAATAGATTTGTTAACTAATACTATTATATATATATATATATATAAATTCAGTATTCTACCGCATATGCCTCAGTGACACAGTGGTAAACTTAGAGCCATAAGACTCTCACGCCCATAAGTTTGGGGTTCGATTCCCCCAACCCCACTGTTCACCTTTTTTTTTTAAATAAAAAAAAAAACCCCTCAGCCCTTCAACAATGACGGGTCATCACTGCTCCTGGGGGGGTTCCTACCCAACTGGAGGCCCGACCAGCCCTTCTTCTTTCTCCCTCGAAAATCCGACGACCCCCCTGCAGTTTTCGGTCACCTTCTTCTACGTCGGTGACCGGACTGCACAACATATATATATATATATACACATATATATATATATTCTTGATTTTAAGGTGAGATTTCGTTTCTAAACACCCTAAGGTATAATTCAAAACCTTTAGATGGCAATTTAGACCTCTAAAACACATCCAAATTCCAATTTTTCTAAAAATTCACTTTCTGATAAACCCCCATAACTTCCTCATTTCTTCACCGTTTCACTTGCGATTTCTTCTTATGTGTTCTATTCTCTCTATAGAATTTAATTATATAATTTTTTCTAAGCTTTTAAGTAAGTTTATAAAAAATTCAGAAATTGAAATTTACAGGAAAAACGTAAAACTCACCTTCCTGCCAAATAAAATCTCATTTGTCTCATATGCAGTAAAACTGGGCGAACTTGTTCAATTATCTTATCTACTATTTTCTACAGCATTGATCTTGTAAAGCTTTCTTTTTTGAGAGTAGTAGTTGATAACAAAAAGATTCAAAGCTGTAAACACTTTAAGACGTTTCTTGATTGTATTGATATTATTATTCAACTCGCCCCTGCTTACGGCTCTACACTAGTTTCACCATCTCCTCCTCAAGGCAGTCAAAGAAAAGCACAATGTTTGGTTCTGCTCCAATAATTCGCTCATATGTCATGCGGTTTTCTTTGCTCCTAGGGATACCATCAATAAGAAATCTATCATTTTCACTTGATTGAATTGCCCTTTGGATCAGTTTGATTGTCATTTCAGAAGGAACAATTTTCTTTCTTTTACAGATCTTCAAGTGTGTGAATCTAAAGGTCTCCACCTTTTGTGGGTTTGTGCAGATCTGTACTGTAAACCTCCTGAACCTTTAATCCACAGGTTGCTTGATTAAGACCAGTTGATTTGGAGGAAGAAATCAGTGAAGACAGGAAAGATACACACCTCCACATATCTGCTTCTCTTTCTGTCTTCCTTTTTCTTTTGCTGCTTTGCTCTTTTACATTTGTAACCCCCTCCCCTTATTCATGTTTCTTAAATTTATTTTATTACACATTATATATATATATATATGTTACACATTATATACCTACATGGTTATATATATATATATATACACACACACACACATATATTTACTATTTCATTTCATATATATATATATATATATATATTTATACATGGTTATATCTATATAATTTTTTTTATTACATATACATTTATGTATATACACCCATAAATGTATACATATATGTATACGTACATGCACACGTACTTCGATGCTCGCTCGTGGCTTACTCGAGTATTATCTAGGCATTGTCTGCCTCGGTATCATTATTTGACTCTTTTTGGACATTTTTGAAATTAGTCTGATTTATTTGGGTCGGGGTGTTACACCTAATTCGTAGGGGGAGTTACGGGAGTTCACCCAAAATACTCAAAGGACTAACGACCGTCATATAAAGGCGAAAAGAACCAGCAAAGACCCTTTCATAAGTAACAAGGTCTCATGCTAGACAGACCAAATGACAAAGGTAAGGCGGAACCTCAACACCACGTCATCTATGTCCTTCATGCAGACAGCCAGAGGAGTGGGATATCGAATAGGGCTCAGAAGAGGTATGCCCAGGAGGCTAGACAGCAACTAGAGGTCTTCAATATTGACGCACTTGAGAAGAAGTATAAAGTGATCCCCACGCTCCAGTTTTCAGATCTGGACCTAGTAGGGGTACATTTCCCCCACAACGACTCACTCGTAATATCTCTTCAAATCTTAAACTTCCATATCGGGAGAGTGCTCATTGATACTAGGGAGTTCGACAAATATACTATTTACTCCTTATTTTTAGAAAATGAAGATAGATATAAGAAAACTCCAACCCACTACAGCGGTGATGGTAGGTTTTAACGGTGATATCAACTCTCCACTTGGGACCATTAAACTCCCCATCACTATCGAAGAGTCCCAAGATCAAAAAACTATCTTGACCGAACTTATGGTTATTGACGCAATTTCTCTATACAATCTGATCCTCGGAAGACCTTGGATCTATGATCTCAATGCCTTGACATCCACTATGCATCAATGCTTAAAATTTATTATGGAAGGAAAGGTAGTAACCATCAGAGGCTACCAGCCTACGTCCAAGGAATGCCAAGTTATAGCCTTAAAACCTAAAGCGGGGAAATAACAACTACAGAAGTTTGCTGACTCTGTTAAAACTCTGAGTTCAGATTCGAACGAACCATGTCTAGAGGAGTTAGGGGAACCGCTCAACCCAAGATAAACAAGCAGTTCGCTCCAACCTAAGGAAAGGTTCGAAAGATCCAAATCGATCCCCATGACTCCAGCCGTGTTATCCAAATAGGCTCAACTATGAGCCTAGAAGAAGCAAAATAGATAATAACTTTCTTAAAAGACAACGCTTCAACCTTTGCTTGGAGTGCGAAGGACATGAATGACATTGATCCTAACTTCATTAACCATAAACTTATGGCCGATCCATGCTATCCCCCAGTACGTCAAAAGAGAAGAATGTTTGCACCACAATGACACAAAATAATCAATGAAGAAGTTGAGCTACTTTTGGAGGCTGGGATGATTAGGGAAGTCTACTATCCAGACTGGTTGGTCAATACTGTTTTGGCCAAAAAAAAGAATGAAAAATGGAGAGTTTGTGTTAACTATACTGACCTTAACAAAGCATGCCCCAATGACAGCTTCTCGGTCCCTAGAATAGACCAACTGGTAAATGCAACTGTGGGGCATCGGGGTATAACCAAGTACAAATGTACCCTCTAAACTAAGAAAAGACAACCTTCATGTCTGAAAGAGAAATTTACTGCTACAAAGTAATGCCTTTTAGGTTGAAGAATACAAGGGCAACCTATCAAAGGCTGGTTAATAAGATGTTCCAGCCTCAAATTGGTAGCACCATGGAGGTTTACATCGATGTCATGCTCGTAAAAAACACGAATCGAAATAATCACATCCAACATCTGGCTCAAACGTTCGAGATTTTAAACAAACATGGCATGAAATTAAACCCCACCAAATGCGCCTTTAGCGTAACAAGAGGGAAGTTCCTGGGGTACCTAGTTTCTCAACGTGGGATAGAAGCTAACCCATCTCAGATCAGAGCCTTGCGAGAAATGAGCTCCCCTAGGACCAAGAGGGAGGTCCAAAGCTTAATAGAAGGATAGCTGTTCTAAACCGTTTATCTCCAGATCAACAGACTGATGTCTGCATTTCTTCAAAGCACTCAAGGGAAACAAATCCCTCGAATGGACCCTGGAATGCGAGCTCGCTTTCCAGCAATTGAAAGATTACCTCGAGTCCTTAGAACTCTTGTCAAAACTGATTATGGGTAAAAAAATATATCTTTATGTTGCAGTCTCAAACCACGCAATCAACTCTGTACTGCTGAGGGAGCACAATGGAGTCTAGAGGCCAATTTTTTATGACAACAAAGCATTCGTGGGAGCAGAGTCTAGATATCCGGATCTAGAAAAATTAGCCTACGCATTAATTATCTCAATTCGGAAGCTCAGACCTTACTTCCAAGCACATACTATAGTTGTGCCTACCACATGCCCTCTTTGGAACGTTTTCCATAGACCAGAACTCTCTAAATGTTTGATGAAATGGTCAGTGGAATTAAGGGAGTTTGACATTCAGTATGAGCCTAGAACCACGATTAAAGCACAGGCAATGACGAACTTTCTGGTTGTGTTCTTTGGAACGCTGTAACGAAACAACGACCAACCCCTATCTCAAGTCTGGACCCTTCAAGCGAATGGATCTTCCACTGATATAGGTGCTGGTGTTCGAATAGTCTTACAGACCCCAAAAGGAGATGTGCTGGAAAGGGCCGTATCCTTGGGTTTTCATGCATCTAACAACAAGGCAGAATATGAAGCGCTAATCATTGGAATCAAGGTAGCTCTAGAGTGTAAAGCTCGAGACCTAAAATCTTACTCTAACTCATAGTTGGTGGTTAGCCAAATATCTGAAGGATTCACCATAAGAGACTAAAGAATGAGACACTATGCCAAAATTGTTAGATCTTTGGGCCCTCAATAATTTATCTCTCTAGAAAATAGACCGGCTGAAAATTCGGGGCAAACATCTTAGCGAATATCGTTGCTTCCCTTAGCTCAGAGGTCACGGTAAGGTCCCTCAGTTCAGAATATTGGGCTGATATTAAACTATCATTCCAAGAGGTTCCAATCATAGCCCAAAGTGATCAAATCCTACAAATCCATAAGGCAGACAACTGGATGACTCCTATCATCCGATATTTAAAAGACGGGGTTTTACCCAAAGGAAAAGATCAGTCCAAACAAATACGAATCAGATCAGTTCGATACCTGATTATCAACAAGCTCTATTGAAGGTTTTACACTTTACTTCTACTTTTATGTCTCACCTCAAAGGAAGCTCGTTATATGCTAAGAGAAATACATGAAGGGATTTACGAAAATCACAATGGGGCAAGAAGCCTGTCCCACCGAGCTCTTACACAGGGGTATTATTGGCCAACTATGCAGAAGGATGTTAAGGATCATGTCAAGAAATGGAACAGATGTCAAAGGTTTGCACCCTACCGACATTAGCTTCAGCAGCATATGGTCCCAATTACAAGTCCATGGTCATTTTTTTAATGGGGAATGAATATCATTAGACCACTACCAAGGGCACCTCAGAATAAGAGGTTTCTCTTAGTAGCTCTAGACTATTTCACCAAATGGGTAGAAGCTCGTCCCTTAGCTAGAATAACAGAGTCCAAAGTAAAAAATTTCATCGGGAAGGAGATAGTGTATAGGTTCGGAGTACCTAGGGTACTTTTCATCTCCAATGCACCCTCAAGCTAATGGTCAGACAAAGGTTACCAACAGGTCTGTCATGGAAGCCCTCAAGAAGAGGCTGGAGGAATCAAAAGCAAAATAGGTCGAAGAGTTACCTGAAATTCTTTGGGCTTATTGGACCACTAAAAGAACTCCCACCGGGGAAATGCCATTCTCTCTAATGTTCGGAATCAAGGTCCTCATACCTATGGAAATTGGCTTACCTTTCCTCAGAACTGATATGTACCATTCGGATCAGAATGACAACTTACTTTCAAAGGAATTGGATCTCCTGAAAAGGAAAAAAAAAAAAAAAGAAAGAGCAAGCTCAGATACAGATGGTTTCTTACAAATAGAGGATGTCAAAATATTTCAATAAAAAAACCAAGTCAGTCAGTTTTCAGGTTGGGGATCTCGTACTTAAAAAAGTTTCTCCGAATACTAAGGAACCTAGTTCAGGAAAGCTATCTTCCAACTGGGAGGGGTCCTACCGGGTAGTAAATACATACAGGCCGACCACTTATTGGTTAGAAGAACTCAATGAAAAGCCAATTCCGAGTCCCTAGAACATAAAGCATCTGAAGAAGTACTATCAGTAAATTCTTTGTTAGTTTTAAATTTCACGAAGTATTTAAACTCTGGATGTTACAGCTCTGAATAAAATCTTTGTTAGCTTTAAATTTCATGAAGCATTTAAGCTCTGGATGGATGTTACATCTCTGAATAAAATCTTTGTTAGCTTCAAATTTCACGAAGCATTTAAGCTCTGGATGGATGTTACATCTCTGAATAAAATCTTTGTTAGCTTCAAATTTCACGAAGCATTTAAGCTTTGGATGTTATAGCTCTGAATAAAATCTTCATTAGCTTTAAATTCCACAAAGCATTTAAGCTCTGGATGTTGCAGTTCTGAATAAAAACTTTCTCAGCTCTAAATTTCACTGAAGCATTTAAACTCGGGATGTTACAGCTTTGAGCAAACTTGGTTAGCTTTAAATTCCACTGAGGCTATCCGTTTGGGGTAACATAGGCTCATAATAAAAGCTAAAAGTCAACATGGCTGTCCTCCAGATGTTGTCAAGTATTAAAAAAAAAGATCATAAAAGGTGGCAAGTGTTCCACAATTTCATAGCAAAGAAAATTAAGAAACCATAAATATTATGAGCAAACGTTTGAAGTCATCATAGAAAGACTATTACAAAGGAAGCGTCACTAAGGATTAGTGGGGTCAGTTGGGTCTTTAAAAACATCGTCATCTTTAAAATCCTCGCTTTCAACGTTAGAAACTTCTATATGGCCTAGAATCTCTATATCGATCTCTGGGACGGCTTTGGCCATTTTCTTGAGACAAAGATTGTAACCATCAGAGGCGAGCTTCATCCCAAGCTTCAAAATCTTGTCTTTTTGTTCATCAACCGCTGTAACCTTGGTAGCTTCTATCTCTAAATGATGTCTTGCTTAAGCCTCATAAGCAGCGGTCTCAACGACAGACATTTCTAATATGAGATATGATACATGCCACTTTAGGTCAGCAACTTCATTGCCCAAAGAGTATATCTCTAAGTCCCAAGGTAATATTGTGTTGGAAGATTTAGCCAACTGCCCCCTAAGTTCGTCAGTCAAAGACCGAGAGGTTCCAAGTTCTATCTCGGCTTCTTTAAGTTTCTTATTCAACTTCTCGACTTTATTAGCTGCCTCAATAGAACTCATAAGTTGGAGCTAAAACTAAGCCTCAAAGTCGTGAGACTCGTACCTGATTTCACCCAGAGTAGTTATAATGTGCAGAGCCTATAGAGTAAGGGTTGTTAGAAGTAACAAATGCAAAAGGTTTAAAAAAAATTTCCTTACCCTGCACAAAGAGAACAAATCGCCATGGATGGCTTGGGAAATGCTTATTTGGGCCAACTTTCTCGGGATCTTGTCCTAGCTTAAATCCCATGCCATCCTCAGAGCATCCTTAATGGAGGACAGTAGGGGATCATTCTCCCCCAAAACTCGAGCATAAACCCCTCCTCCCTGCCCTGGAGTCGCCACATATTTTCCCCTTCTCCTTAATAAGGGAGTAAAGGTCTCAACCACCTCAGAATCTTCAACAAGTGGAGAGTTTGGTAGATGAAGTCGTAATGGTTAAACTTCATGGCAATGAGTGTTGCCCTCTATCATGGTCCTTTCCGAAGAAGAACCCTCTCCAATGGTCGTTCTCTTGGCTAAAACGGTAGATGTGGGTTCTTTAACTGCTGCTAGCTTCTTCTTTAAAAGACAAAAGCTCGAAAGGACTTGTTTGCCGAGATTCATATCTGGAGATTGAACTAGGCCCTGTTTTAACCAAGTTTTTCGTGCTCAACAGAGTGATGGTGTCACGATGTAGATTTTATAATCCTCCTGAGCCTCTACTATCTTTTGCCAGTTAGCTTAATATGACCCTTTGTATTCCGAGTTGAAAATAAGAAAGTGTAAGATCCAAGAGAAAAAAAAAAGTATAACCAAAAAAAAAAATGAAGGACATATATCTCACTAACCCTACCTGAGATTCGAGGTAGCACCCTAGAGTCCAGCTCGGTATGTTTAGCATCCTCTAGAGCCCCCTTTACAAAGAAGTACCAATTCTTCTATGTTTTGTTAGAAGTGGGTATTGATGTAAAAGGTTTGAACTGAGATGGGAAGGAAAGATAATATAATCCCTTAAAGCTCTTTTTGAGATCCACATCGCACCTCAAAAGGTTAAGGTCAAGTTATACTTTATTTTTCAAAGACAGTACTAGAAAGGCCATTAGTTGCCTCTATCCATTAACATTCAGGTTGGTAGGGCAAATGCCATAGAAATAGAAAAATCGTATAAGAAAAGGATGGAAAGAAAATCGAAAACCAAATTCAAACCACTATTTATATACACATATCTCTCCAGGTCTTGGGGTGTTTGGGCATTCCAAAGACTCAGGAACCCTATAGACCATGGTCTCAGGGATGTTATAAGTAACTTTCAAAACATCTAAACTCTCTGAAGTAAAATGGTTGATCTCAGGGTTTTTCAGCGTATCTTCAAACTCAATGTCACCAACTTCATCAGAATTAAATTCATCAGATTCTTTATTCCTCGTAGGTTCAATCGACTTAGATAAAATAACCTTAGGGTTTTCATCTCCTTGAGCAGACATGATAAATGAGAAAGAAAAAGAAAGAAAGGGTTAGGTAAGAACTCTAACCTAATTAGGAAGTATCGGACCAACAAAGGAGACCGCCGTAAAAAAAGGAGAAACTTGATTGGAAAAACTTGATCGAAAAGCTTAAGCAAGAAATCTTGATAAACTAGAAGTTCTTTTATGAACTAAAAGATGCTTATATAGAAGACACAATCGTTCATAAAACGTGATAATTGCTTGAGAATTCTAAAACGACGTTTGGTAATAAATGATTAAGCGTTTTACGAAGTGGTGGGATGGTTGAGATCTCAAAAAATAAACCGATTGATTGGACACGGTGGAGCATTGAGCTCGGATCTCAGAATGTTGACCCAGATCATGACATTTGGGACTTGAGGGGGGAGTAGCTGATATACCCAAAATTAACTCATACTATAAGAGTGATGCGTGACAATCATACTTAAACAGATAACCTCTAAACCTCATGACCCAGTACTGTGGTAGCCATACCTAAAGAAATAACCTCCAGACCTCATGACCCAATACTAAGAAATAAAGTATTCAGTATTTGACCAAGTTAAAAGAATCAAATCAAATCCTACACCCTTGGAAAGATCTCAACAACAAGATATTCAGGATAGGACCTCAGCCAGAATTTCTCAAAGCTTTACAATCACTCTTAATAGTCCCTTGTAAAAGCTACTAGATCGTCAGAGAATTTTTTGCCGGACTTCCACCGGTGATTCTCTAGTCTTTTCTTTGGAGATACCTCTAAAAAAAAGGATATCTGGGCATCAACTCGTGAAAACAGAAAGCGACATCATCAAGTTGTGAATTTTACTAGTGGGATTTTTTATTGGTTTGTGGTATTGGTTATCTTTGCATTGGCGACGGCTGCCACAACGATGAGAGGTTTTTGATTTTTACGGTTCATCGGAGTTTCTTTCTTCTCTGTCCTTTTATTTTTTCTGTTTTTGATTTCTTGAATCTAATTGGGTTCTTATGGGTTTTAAGGATTTTGTTTGCATTTTTAGATGGGGTTTATCTGGATTTAGTTTGCAATTTTAATTTGAAGAAAAAGAAAATTATTAAGGTGTATCAAGGTAGTTGCAGTCTTATGGGTTTCAAGATTTTATTTGAAAATTTCTTAAGTTTAATTTATAAATTCTCTTTGGCGTTTTATGTTCACAAGAGGAATGCCATCAACAAATTATCAAGGTGCAATGTGAAGGCCCACAGAGTTCTGCAACCAAGACGCTAGACAGTGAACAGGGGAGAGAAGAGGAGGGAAGGAAGAAAAGAAAAGAAAAAAACAAAGGAAGGAAGGAAAAGAAAGAAATGGGAAGAAAAATAGTTTGGTAGGTGCAGGGAATGTTGCTTGGGTACTACGTGAGCAGGTGGGGAAGAAAGAGGAGAGAGAAAAAAAAGAGGTTTGCAATCATGATTACATTTGGTAATTACAAAAGTATTTGAAATGACATTAGCAAAATTTGTTTGTTCAACTATTAGTTAATTAGCAGAGAATAATAATGTAATGGGTCACCCTTGCTTCCATATTTTAGGCCTTTCATGAAACGGGATTGCCCAAATTTCGCCATGCACCATCTAGCATGCCCACTTATGAGGCAATGAGCCAAAGACTTGAGAAAATTCTAGGAATTTTTCAAAATCTCTTGAGTTTATCCCAATATTTTTATCAAATAAACAAATCTTGAATCTAGCCTGAATATTTTGAAAAATTCTCCGAGTTTTGTATGAATATCCCAAAAAATTACAAATAATTCCCATGTTTTTCCCCAAAATTCCTAAATTGTTCCAAACAATTATTTCATGGGACTCATGTTTATATATTTTTAAAACATATCACTTTTTAATTATAAAAAATTATCTTAAATTGTTTGCAAACAATATATTTCTGAGTAACTCTTGAATTTTTCAATGTTGAATAATTCCCAGATATCAAATTAGTCACTATGGTTGGAAACTGTTAGTGTTTTTGAAGAACTAATTGGAAGGTTTAATCACAATTGTTTGGTTTTTACCCTGCTCATCACCTAGCATAATCACTCTGTTTGAGGCCAAGAAGACAAACCTAGGCAATCCATGAATTTACATGGCCCAACGAGATATAAAAAAAAAAAAAAATTGGTAATAAAGTTTTAGAAGAGAGCGATAAGAATGGGATCGGGAGTTGCAGTGGGTCATTTCTCATCTGGGGGGGTTCCTTTTGGCTTTCTCAGCCACTGTCTAATACATTTAGGCTGAAACGAATTACAGGAACTTTTAAAGGCAGAGTAAGGAAGTTGCTCAATTGAGTAACTATATTTTTCTCAAAGGAGTAAAACAGAGTACTCTGTTTCCTCTGTTGTAGTTTTGCAGTCTTTATATTTTCTGCCGATTGATTGTCTGGAAATTCTTATGAAGATTGAGGACTCAAGAAAAGATTACGAGATTGCAGTTCTGGGTTTTAAGCAGTCTCTATGTCTGCCATGTTGCGAGACCGGTTTAATTTTATTGCAGTAGTCTTTTAGAGAATGAATTCACCCCAAAAAAAATTAGAAATGAACCAGCTGGCAGTCTAAGATCATCTTATCGTCATTTTTTTTGTTTGTTTGGTTTTTGGTAACAGAACTCATTTCAAAAGAAATTATTGGCTTTGAAATAATCCCATGAATGGTGGGACAGCAAGCTTGTATCAAGCATCTGGACATCATATAACAACATATTATCTGTAGTACACCAAATTATAAGAAAATTTAATAAACATAGTAGGGATTGGTGAGACGTTGGAGTTGAGTCTCATGCAAGACAGGCCGCGGACATAGCAAAAATCAGTAAGCCAAGGGCAGATGCCGCGGACACCATGGAATAGCACCGGCAAAACCTTGAAATGGTGGGCTTGTTATGCAGGAACAACGTGCTGAATGCACCTGAAAAAGCAAACATGATGGAAATGATGAAGCCGTGAAAGGTAGATGGAAGGCCTTTAAAGATGATCGTTGGAACCAGATTTCTGTCCATGCACTCGTAGGGAAGTAAGGGTAGCACCGCAGCTGTTGCGGAGGTGACTGCGAGAATAATCACCGAGGTTTGGTTTTCATCGGCTATCCTCGGTTCCTCTTTTTGATGCATGATAACTCTTGAGCGAAGCGAAGCAATATTTGTCGTAGTTCTGGCAATACGCTGCCACAGGATGAAAGATTGATTTTGCCACAAAGCAGTATTTGTCCATGTATATATGTTCGCCGTTTGGGTAGTAACTTACTTGGAAACCTACTGCCATTGATTGACTTAAAGAGTTCCTGGTTCGGGGCACCTTCTAGGAACTTTAAATTACTTAAGCAGTATTAAAATTTAAACATACTACAAATAACACGATATTATGCGAAAACTTCTTGATACATTCTATGGAAAACATGCAAGATTGATTGACTGACTACCTGGATACCTTATAGGAAACCTCCAAGATTGACTAGCTGGGTAACTTCTAGGGCGGGGTTTTATATTCAACTGGGCATTGATTTCCTGTATTTTTCAGTAGCACCTTCATGAAGCCTCTTTGATTTTTTGGCTCAAATGATGCGGCAGTAAAATAGACATATTAGTTGTATGAGTTAATACACGATCAATATTAATTTTGAATGGATATAATTTAGGAAGCATAGTAGTTATTCTTTTCGACGTAGAAAGAAAACATGGAGCAAAAAGAGTAGTTGACATATTGGGTCTAACGTACTAATATTTTGAGAACCGAATACTAGCGAGAGATAGGAGGAATTTTTTTAGGAAAAAAACTATCATTGCTTATAATTTTATCTTTTTTTTAAAACAAAAGTGATTTTATCTAATGAGTTAATTTATGATTTGAAATTTAACCAATATAACACTAAGCATGTCATTTGGGGAAAAATTATTTAGGATGAATATTCATTTTTCTTATTGTCTGATAGTTTGGTCCTTAAAAGAGAACCAATGAGTGCCCTTAAAACAAAGGGCTGTTTAAATATTATTTTAGTTATTTGGTAACTCATTTTCATTCCCTTTTGAGTGTGAATTTAATAAAAGTAGTAGAAAGGTCGATGCATTTCAGTCTTCATCTCCCTGAAATTTCCGTATTGACCACCTCTATCTTCTTATTCAATTCAGTAATTTCTACCCAAAAAAAAAAAATTCCTTGGAAATTTCTGCTCAGATTTCTCAATATATAATCTCATACTATGGAAGCTCAGATGCTCAGAAGCTTAGCTTAATCTGCGTAAAACTGTTAGAGGGACAACATTCAATCCAATGGGTTCAGTCCAATCCCTTTGTGTCTTCCGATCTTTAATGTATTCATCACATGACCAAAACTTGCAGTGCCGTAAATTTGTGGAATTGAATTCCTGCAACTTATGCAAGAGGTGTCCCAGAATCTGGGTTCTCAGTGGGAAGACTCCGAAGAGCTCACCAGAACCAGATGGTCGTGAGCAACCGGCAGACACTGGCGAGTCAATGGTGCAACATCAGGTTCAGGTATCGGAAACCCCTCCGGCAGATAACACACAAATTGCTCTAGGAATGTTGGGTGTCACAGACACACGTTGCTTCTGCCAAGCTCTTGGATGTCACGTGAATGGTCCTGGGAGGGCTCGAGTCGAGTCCCCTAATCCGGGAGAAGTCTCTCATGAGGTATGCATTGAGATGGGTGAACTCGGTGTTATTGACGGAAATGCAGCAACTCAGTTACCATGGTGGCAAGAAATTCTGAAAGACGAGCTCAAGAAGATCACTCAATCTCTAGAAACTGACTCCTCCGCTAAAGTAGGAGAGATAATTCTTGGAATCACTGGACAGGGTGCTGTTACTCTCTTGGGCTACTCTCTGAGTTCATCTCAAACTCAAAAGTATCCTTCTGCTGCTTTGGATTTCGTTGTGGCTGCTAATGGGGTTGGTTTCGTTAGTACTTTGACTGCCATCTACCTTCGTCGGAAAAGGCGAGCAACCGCCAGTATTCTGGGCAAGATCGGAGCCATTTTTGCAGCATGTGGAATTATTGGAGCCATGGGAATGTACCTTCCGGAGGAGTCCATGACTTGGATCACAGCAGGCGCTTGTCTCATTCCAGTCCTTGCTGTGGCATTGGACTAATTATTGTCGGGATGTGTTAGTTTTTTAATATTTTATGTGGTACAATAGATTAAAGAAAGCTCGAGGAACGAGTGTTCGTCAAAGTTAAGTTTTTTTTTTACTTTTTGATAAGTGTGACTTTTCAATGCCCGTCGCAGAGCAAGTTAAGTTGACTAATTAGTGCCTATTTCTACTACACAGACCAAATAAAGAAGAGTAATATCATGTCCAGACGACAGCTTAGTAGTTGAATTTCTTAATTCCACGTTCATGTATATTGAATTATATATAATTACCTTAAATATTACAAATAATCCCATGTTTTTTTCTCCAAATTCTTAAATTGCTCAAAACTATTCATGAGACACATGATTTAAAGTAAATTGTATTGTACCTCTCTTGAAATTTGTTATAGTTGACTCCTAGATTTTTAAAAATTATATTCACATCTCTTGTTAAAATACTAAAACGGAGATGCTAAAATGTTTATTATATTATCTATTTATTTTACTTTTTACTCAAACATTTTTTTTTCGAAGAATGAAAAATTTTCAAAATATCTCAGCCGTTGGATTCGCATTCTCCACTTTCACTCCACCTCCTCTCCATCTCCAACGGTGCTGTCTCTATCCTTCACTCCAACTTGACGATCTGCCGCCGAAAACCACCGCTTCCTCATTCCACACTGCTACCTGCATTGTTTCAAGCCACATACCTTCAATTTTAGTTGAAACTACACCCCTTCAAGGCACCGAAAACCACCGCTTCCTCAACTACTCCGGCACAAGAACTTGACACCACATGCATCTGGCGACTAATCGATCGTAGTTGTTCCAGCCAATTCCTCACTTGAAGACTAGGGTCAAGTCTGCACCTTGCCTTCAACCACTTTTGTTGTTGCCTACAACAGGCATGGCGGCCACGAAAAGTCTCGCTTCATCTCCAATCGCCTCTTCCCTTTTCTTCACAGTACCTTCCAAAACCTTCATTTACAGTTCACTTCC
The DNA here is from genome assembly GCA_008638375.1 of Nyssa sinensis. Taxonomy (NCBI): domain Eukaryota; kingdom Viridiplantae; phylum Streptophyta; class Magnoliopsida; order Cornales; family Nyssaceae; genus Nyssa; species Nyssa sinensis. The sequence continues at coordinate 25,956,168 of CM018042.1, forward strand.
CTTGGCCGACCTAGAATTCTCCATTGGATTGCCATTTGATTTGTTAGATTATCGTCTATATTTTTTCTTTTTTACCCAATTTCAACTCTCAATCAATTTTCCATTCTTGCTTTTTCCCACAGAAGGGATTTTCCATTCTTGCTGTTCCCCATAGAAGGTTGCCTTCGCGGTATTCCCCACCATGGTTGCTGTCACAGGGTTGTTTTCTTAAGAGCAGAAAACTGAAGCTTAGCCCATGATGACGTTACCCCCGCAACCAGACACTCAAACACAAACTTAAGGCACACGAAATTACAAGAGAAAACTCCCAAAACCTTTTATTCACAAACTCTTTTCTCCTCTGAGTCGCCAAGGCTTACAAGTTGTACTAAGAACTGTGCACACAAACTCACTTACAATTTCTTTCTTGCTCACTCTCTGCCTCTCATGTCCAACAATGGCATACAATCACTCAAATATATAAGCACATTAAATACAACAGTTACATTCAGCAATGCCTTGGACAATGCTATCTATCCTAGGTAGTTATGCTGCCACATGTGCCTAGCAGTTACAGAAGCCCTCTGATCTGCTGCCACCTGTGCATGGTGGTTGAGCAGTTCTTGCGACACTGCTCTCGGTCCATGCCACCTGTCCACGCTAGTTGCCTTCAACTTGCTACCATGATTTGTGCACATGCTTCACATGTCCACAGCACTTGCCCATGTTGTTGCACCAATTCTGCCACTAAGAGACATGATAGTTACCCATGTTGCTGCACTATTTCATCCACTAAGAGACATGGCAGTTACCCATGAACTTTCATGTGCTGAGTTATGCACCATATCCGTTCTAATAGACCAGCACAACCGAATTAGTTTCCCATGTCTGAAATCAAGACATCTCCCACGAACTTGAAGGCTATCCTAGCCAAGACACCTCTAACTGTCCGCCCCAATGTCTAAACTCCCACATAGCCATGTTTATCTTAGCCAACCCTTGTCCAAGCCAAACCACTAAATCAGTTCTGGTGCACACGAACTAGCCCACTAGTGCCTAAGGCTTGAACCATGCCTTAGCCAACTCTGCTTGACTGAACCACTTGTATGCTAGGTTGCACTTATTTCATACCCAAGAAACATTGTTCCATGGTGCCCACAAACCGTGCCAAGCCATAACCATTCATGCCTTGGTCTTTAGATGATTGGTATGTTAGGTTGAGCCCATGCCATGCCCTTGAGTCATGCCCAAGTCAAATCACCGTCTGCTGTTCTCCTTAGGGGTGGTGGAAGGTGGAGCCACCTCATGCCCCACAGCACATGCCTTTGCCCTCGCCAATAACCTTGCCCCAAAAGTGCCAAGGCCTTTCTGTGCACATGGCTTGCTCGCCCATGGCACCGAGCTCTGATATATCCAAAATTAACTCATAGTCTAAGAGTGACGCGTGGCAGTTATACCTAAAGAGATAACCTCTAGGCCTCATGACCTAGTATTGTGGCAGCCATACCTGAAGAGATAACCTCCAGACCTCATGACCCAATATTGAGAAATAAAGTATTTAGAAATATGCGATAGTTGACAAAGTCAAAAGAATCAATTCAAATCCCTACATCATTGGAAAGATTTTAACAACAAAATATTCATCATCTATAAAAGAGATAGGACCTCAACCAAAAGGGGTACGCTTTCTGAAAATTTTACAATCACTTTTAGTAGTCCCTTGTACAAGCTACTGACTTGATCGTCGGAGGATTCTTTGCCGGACCTCTACGGGTGATTCTCTAGTCTTTTCTTTGCAGATATCTCAAAAAAAAGATATTTGGGCATCAATTCCCGAAAACACGAAGCGACATCATCAAGTTGTGAATTTTTTTGTGAGTTGTAAATTTTAATAGTGGGATTTTTTATTGGTTTGTGGTATTGGTTATCTTTGCATTGGTGACGGCTGCCACAACAATGAGAGGTTTTTAATTTTTACGGTTCATCGGAGTTTCTTTCTTCTCTGTCCTTTTATTTTTTCTCTTTTTGATTTCCTAAATCTACTTGGGTTCTTATGGGTTTTACGGTCCGTTTGGATAACCAGGAGGGAAAGGAAAGAAAAAGATAGTATTAGTTATAAGGGAAAAGAAAGGAGAGGAGAGGATTTTGTTTGCATTTTTAGATTGGGTTTATCTGGATTTAGTTTGCAATTTTAATTTGAAGAAAAGGAAAATTATTAAGGTGTATCAAGGTAGTTGCAGTCTTCTGGGTTTCAAGATTTTATTTAAAAATTTCTTAAGTTTAATTTATAAATTCTCTTTGGCATTTTATGTTCACAAGAGGAATGCCAGCAACAAATTAGCAAGGTGCAATGTGCATGCCCGCAGAGTTATGCAACCAAGACGCTAGACAGTGAACAGGGGAAAGAAGAGGAGAGAAATAAGAAAAGAAAAGAAAAAAACAAAGAAAGAAAGGAAAAGAAAAAAATGGGAAGAAAAATAGTTTGGTAGATGCAGGGAATGTTGCTTACTTGCTTCAGTTGCTTGGGTACTACAAACATGGTTAAATTTGGTATTTACAAAAATATTTGAAATGACATTAGCAAAATTTGTTTGTTCAATTAATAGTTAATTAACGGAGAGGAGGTTTTTGTCATTAATATTAGAAGAAAAATCAATGTAATTTTTTAAACCACAGAAGAAGCATGTATAATATTAATAAACCTCAACGAAAGTTAATATAATTTATTCCATGTTTTATATATTTTCAAAATTAAATAACTTTATCTTAAATTTTCTCAAACATTATTTTTCTGAATAACTCCTGATTTTTCAATGTCGAATAATTCCCAAACATTGAATCTGTCAGTATGCTTGGAAACTGTTTAGTGTTCTTGAAGAACATATTTGAAAATTTGATCACAATTGTTTGGTTTTTACCCTGCACATCACCTAGCATAATTGAATTGCTACATTTTACTCTGTTTAGGCCAAGAAGATAAGCATAGGCAATCCACCAATATTAATTGGCGCAACCAGATCTAATCTACTTCACAATCTGATAACTATGACCCTAGGGACCTGTTGCCTAATCAAAATATTGAGGATAGATCAGTCTGGATCCTCACACAAGATGACAAACTATTCTTCAATCTCGGCATGGCATTACCTTAGAAGACACAATCCAAAAGTTGCTTGGAGTAATGCTGTGGGGTTCAAAAAAGCTCTTCCTGAGTTTGGTTTCATACTTCGGTCAACTTGTCACAATGGATTAGCAAACCTAAAATAAGCTGAACGAGTGGGGTTTGCTCAATGAGGATGGATGTACTTTCTGTGGTATAGCTAGTGAGACTGTACAACATCTAGTTTTGGCTGTTCTTATACTGCTGCTACTTGGAAATAGGTTATGCACACTGCTACAAGTATTGGGCAGATCGAATCTTATTTACTAAAGTGGGGTTGTTTTATGAAAGTGTTTCTTCAAGTGACACTTTCATCAAAACGCATTACTTGAAATAATGTTTTTATTATAAAACTGTGATTCTAAGAAACCATTTCAAATGAAAACGTTTCTTCAAATAATGCTTTTATAAAATAATCCTACTTTGGTAAACAATATTAAAACAACCTTATTTTGGTAATAAAGTTATAAAACAACCCCAAATGGTAAAAAAATCTGTTTGTTCAGATGAGAGCCCCAAGAATGGGAGGATCAGGAGTTGCAGTGTGTCATTTCTCATATAAAGGGGCAATCCTTTACTACATTTGTCTTCCTTTCGGCTTTCTCAGGCAGTCTATTACATTTGGGTTGCAAGGAATTACAGGAACTTTCAAAGGCAGAGTAAGGAAGTTGCTCAATTGAGTAATTTTATTATTAACTCTGATACGTCATAAAAACTCTACTTATATCAAGTGACCTGAGCACGTGCCAAAAAGATTAAGTTTTACTTATAAGTGAAATCAGGAATGGTATACCGAGGTTATCATCGGTATACCGACTTCAGAACAGGGTAATAAAAGAAAAGACGAAAAGAATGACGAGAGCCTCATGATTACATTTCTGAAAGTCTGACAGGCGGTGAGCCTTAGTCAAAAAGAAATACAGGTTTGAAAACCTGTTATACCTGTACACGTGTAAGGATAGCCGCAAATTTGAAAAGATAAGTGTGAGCAGGATATCCACCGCCTGTCAGACTAACCGCTTCTCCATCCTATAAATTCCTTGATAGTGGGATGTAGAGGGGAGGCTACATCTGAAATATTGGGTGATTAAAGAGCCAAACCTTTGATCACATAAAAGGAGACTAATTTAACCATCGGAGAAGGTTACCACCGGAACCTCTCCCGGTGGCTTTTTACGTATCATTTCTTTTCAGGTGCACAGTGACGGACAGTTCCATGACGAGCCAAAATTAGCTGCATCAGCTTGGCGCCGTCTGTGGGAAACGCTTAGCGTTCTTCTCTATTTTCTTTTCTCCTCTGTTTAAAGTGTTTGGTCGTCATGGCCTCCAACCGTCACTCTGCACCACTATCCACTCAACCACTCGCTCAGGATGAAGAAGTTGCAACTTCTGATCCTGTGCAGCAACAATTGGATCAAATTCGAGCTCAGATGTAGAAACAATCTGATCAAACGCAGGCTCAGCTCTTTGCCATATCTCAAGTCTTGGCCTCGTTGACACAAAATCCATCAGTTCTCCCTCAGTCAGGAGTTCCTGAAAGCAGATATCCATTATTATCTCCCCTGCAAAGGAGGCAATATGAGGAGGGTGGTCCTAGCGCGCCTCCCTTTTCTCCCCAGGGGATGGCTCCAGTTCAACAAGACGTTTTGAGGGGCATACCCAACGTGCAACCTCACAACATTGTTTATAGCAGGGGCCACGTTGTTAGCCCCGCAAATTCCGAAGCTAACTTGGTGCAATCCGAACCACCACTTCAACCGGCACCTGCGTCCATTCAAAGGCAGTCTGAACACGCTATCCCCAGTCAGAACAATCCTCAACCCACTGGATTAGAGGTCGGTATACCAAGATTTCAGCATTCTGGCCCATCCAGAGTACCACTGCGATCGGAAGAAGTGGCAGATTCCATGGGACAAGGAATTCTTGCTCGAGAAGGACTTCCTCCTCAACAGGATGAAATAGCAAAGCTTCTCGGAAGATTTACAACTCCGTTTACGCCAGCTATATTAGCCGAGGAGCTTCCTCGAAAGTTCATTGTCCCAAAGTTCACCCCGTATGAAGGATTAGATGATCCTGGCGATCATCTTTCCAATTATCAGCATATGATGGCCCTTCATGGCGCCACTGATGCATTTCTATGCCGCACTTTTGTAACGAGTCTCAAAGGGGCAGCTCTTCGATGGTTCCATAACCTTCCCTCAAATTCAGTCCCCAACTTTTATGAGCTCAGCAGGCGCTTCCTTGATCGCTTTCTAACCAGCAGGCGGCTCAGAAAGGGACCAGAGTTTCTCTTGTCCATAAAACAACGGAAGGGAGAATCCCTCAGGGATTATATCGCTCGCTTTAATGCGGAGCTGACCGAAATCACTGATTGTGGTGCAGCCTTCTTGGTGGCCGCCTTACATGCTGGACTCTGGCCAGGACGTTTTCATGATTCCCTGACAAAAAATCCTCCTGTCGATATGGCATCATTGATGGAGAGGGCGAGAAAACACATTAATTTGGAAGACACCAGAACATCCCTTCGTCTTGCCAAAGAACAAGTACAAAATGATGGGAAGTCACAAACGCAGAATGCTGGCAATACCAGCAAACGACAGAGAAGTCCTGAGACGAAAACATCCCGAGGTCAAAGTCAGACGACCTCGGGACGTTTCAGATCATATGCACCTCTGAGTGTGCCATTGCCTCCCTTGACTGCCTCCATATCTGAGATCTATAATCAGGTCAAGACACATGAAAATTTCAAGCGTCCAGATCCATTATATGCTGATCCGGACCACCGAGATCGTAGTAAGTATTGTGAATTTCACCGAGATCACGGACATACTACGGAAACATGCCGACATCTTCAACAAGAGATCGAGCAGCTAATTCGGAGGGGACGACTGAAAGAATTCGTTCAACGAGAGTCTGGACCAAATAATCAGACTCAGAAACCCCATCAACCTCGGCAAGAGCCTAAGCCTCACCCACCAAGACAAGATCAGGGGTCCACTCTTGGGACGAATCAGCCATCGCAAGCCAATACTCATGTTATCCTCGTCCTCCATGCCACTAATTCTCTCTCTGGCACTTCAAATCGGGCGAGGAAACGTTATGCGCGAGAAGCCAAGATGGCACCAATTCCAGTTCAGGTCATGAATTTGGAGAAAAGGTTGAGACCCTCACCACTAATCCAATTTTCTGAACTGGATCTGGCTGGCGTACATTATCCACACACCGATGCACTCGTCATTACTCTTCGTATCGCTAATTTCGACATATCTAGAGTATTAGTGGACACAGGTAGTTCCACTAATATTTTATTTTATGAGCCTTTCCAGAAGATGAAGTTGAATGTGTCTGACCTTAAAGACACCTCGGCAGTAATGGCTGGTTTCGATGGGCATCTAAGCTCTCTTATGGGCGGTATTGACTTCCCAACAACTATTGGAGTCGGCGAAGAACGAAAAACAGTGATACCTGAATATGTGATTGTGGATTGCCGATCTCCCTACAATGTGATCATGGGGAGACCATGGTTACATCAAATAGGGGCCGTCACATCCACCCTTCATCAATGCCTCAAATATATACAGAATGATCAAGTCTGCACCATTCGAGGTTCCCAATTATCATCTTGGGAATGCCATGTTGTTGCACTTAAAGGTAACAACCAGCAATAGCAATTACAGACACCTCGGAGGCCATTAATGATTCCTGACCTTTCTGACCGAGGTAAAGATACGCATTGTCCTACCGAGATTGATGCGCCTTTGAGCCCTCGTGGTATAGATAGCATGGCTGCTCCGGTCCAAGAGCCACTTAAGATCTCGGTGGGTCGAGAAGAAGAGCAGCGTTATTTACAGGTGGGCGCCGATTTATCTCCATCAGAACAAGAAGTAATAGCTAAGTTTCTAAAAACTTAGTTATCAACCTTTGCATGGGAAACTAAAGACATGGAAGGTATCGATCCCTCATGTATTTGCCATAAGCTCACAACAAACCCTGATTGCCGCCCCGTACGGCAAAAGAGACGAACATTTGCTCCCGAGAGACATAAGATCATTAACGATGAAGTCCAGCGGTTACTAGATGCACAGCTAATCAGGGAGGTGTTTTACCCAGAATGGCTTGCTAATACAGTCCTGGTGGAAAAGAAAAATGGGAAATGGCGAGTATGCGTTGATTATACCGACCTTAACAAAGCTTGCCCTAAGGATAGTTTCCTTATTCCAAGAATTGATCAACTCGTTGACTCCACTGCTGGTTACGAATTGATGAGCTTCATGGATGCGTACTCAGGGTACAATCAGATTCAAATGTACCCTCCTGACCAAGAAAAAACATCCTTCATCTCTGAACGAGGTTTGTACTGTTATAAAGTGATGCCCTTCGGCCTAAAAAACGCAGGAGCCACATATCAACGTTTGGTCAATAAAATGTTCGCACCTCTGCTTGGTGATACGATGGAGGTATATATCGATGACATGCTGGTCAAGAGTCAGCAAAAGAGGGACCACGTTGAACACTTGAAAAAGACCTTCGACATCCTGAACCAACATAAGATGAAGTTGAATCCATCTAAATGTGTCTTTGGGGTCAGCAGTGGTAAGTTTCTGGGTTTTCTTGTCTCACAACGAGGCATTGAAGCCGATCCATCCCAAATTAAAGCTTTGGCAGAACTCGAACCTCCGAGGTCTAGGAAGGAGATACAGACTTTGAATGGTCGGATATCGGCTCTGAATCGCTTCATATTAAGGTCTACGGATCGCTGCCTTCCATTCTTCAAAGCTCTACGAGGGAATAAGATCTTGGAATGGACCTCTGAATGCGACAAAGCTTTTGTGGAGCTTAAAAAATATATGGCATGTCCAGAACTGTTATCTACACCAATAAAAGGAGAGAAACTGCTCTTATACCTCACAGTATCTGAGGATGCCGTAAGCTCTGCGTTACTCCGAGAAGAGAAAGGAATTCAAAAACCCATATTTTACGTGAGTAAAGCACTTCTTGGATCAGAAAAAAGGTATCCCGAGGTGGAAAAACTAACCTTCGCACTCATTGTATCCGCCAGAAAACTCAGGCCTTATTTTCAATCTCATTCAATCATAGTTCCAACCTCATACCCCTTAAAAGCCATATTACATAAACCTGAAACTTCAGGTCGGCTTGTGAAATGGTCCATAGAATTGGGAGAATTCGACATCACATATACACCTCGGACGGCCATTAAAGCTCAGGCTTTGGCAGATTTCATTGCCGAATTCACCCCGGCACTAAAACAGAAATTAGACGCTAACCCAACCGTGGCTACATGGCAGTTATATGTGGATGGTTCTTCCACTGATAAAGGGTCCGGAGTTGGTCTTATCCTCCGATCTCCCGATGGTATTTCTACAGAGAAAGCAGTTACTTTAGGGTTTAGGGCTTCAAACAATGAAGCTGAATATGAGGCGTTAATCCTTGGCATGCAACTGGCCCTAGAACTTGAGGCTCACAACCTCGAAGCCTTCTCTGATTCCCAATTAGTGGTGGGCCAAGTTCTGGGTGAATTTGCTGTGAAAGATGATAGAATGATCAAATATGCTGAAATGGTACATTTTCTACAAAAATCATTTGTCACTTTCCGTCTTCATAAAATAGAGAGAAGACAAAACGCGAGGGCAGATGCATTAGCAAATATGGCTTCTCACCTCGGTACAAAAGGGGATTCAGAATTGACCATCTCCTCCCGAGATCACCCCAGTATTGACAAAATTCAAAAAATTCACATCTTGGAAAAATGTCATGATTGGAGAGCTCCTATCTTCAGATACCTGAAAGAAGGAAAACTCCCAGAAGATAGGAATCAAGCACGTAAACTACGAATCAGAGCAGCTCGGTACCTGATCTTAAATGAGCAACTCTACCGTAGGTCCTACACCCAACCCCTACTGAGGTGCCTATCTCCAGAAGAATCGGAGTATGTGCTAGCCGAGATCCACGAAGGGATATGTGGCAATCATAATGGCGGCAGGACCATCTCACATCGCGTATTAACCCATGGTTATTACTGGCCTGGTATGCTGAATCAAGCCAGAGAATATGTGAAGAGATGTGACAAATGCCAACGTTTCGCTACATACCAACATCTACCACAACAGGAGCTTATGCCCATTGCAAGCCCCTGGCCTTTTGCCCAATGGGGAATGGATATAGTAGGACCTTTGCCAAAGGCCCCGCAAAACAAGAAATATTTGCTAGTTGCAATCGATTATTTCTCCAAATGGGCAGAAGCAGAGCCATTGACTCACATTACCGAGGTGGATGTAAAGAATTTCACATGGAGAAATATCGTTTGCAGGTTTGGAGTGCCACGAACTATCATATCAGATAATGGCACCCAATTTACAGGAAAAGTATTTAGAAAATTCTGTGACGATCTCCATATCGGTCATCATTTCTCCTCACCAGGACATCCACAGGCAAACGGACAGGCCGAGGTGACTAATCGGACTATATTAAGTGGTATCAAAAAGAGGTTAGAACGAGCCAAAGGAAAATGGGTCGAAGAACTTCCTGGTGTACTTTGGGCTTATCGAACAACAAGGAAAATCTCCACTCAGGACACACCATTCTCACTCACGTATGGTACCGAGGCGGTCATTCCTGTAGAAATCGGTATGCCCACGTTGAGGACAGAAACTTTCGATCAAGACACTAATCATCTTCAGTTAACCGAGAACCTTGACTTGTTAGAAGGAAAAAGAGAACAAGCTTCAATCCGAATGGAAGAATGTCAATGAAGGATGGCCAAAAGCTTTAACAAAAAGGTAAAAGGTAAAAAATTTGACTTAGGTGATTTGGTGCTACGAAGAATCTTTCCTAACACAAAGGAACCTACGGTGGAAAAGTTGTCCCCAAACTAGGAAGGACCTTACCGAGTTGTGAAGATTAATAGGCCCACAACCTACTGGTTGGAAGATATGGGGGGAAAACCGGTTCCCAGACCATGGAACATCGAGCACCTGAGACGATATTATCAATAAAGTTGTTTCTACTTTTCAGGTGATATATCTTCTCAACATAAAAGGTCTACCAACTGGTTCTATCTCAAAAGGCCCCTACAAGCCTAAGTGCTGTAGGTATGGCTCCAAGCAAAGAGAGTGGTCTACAGACCTGATCTCAAAATCATCAAGGCCCCTACAAGCCTAAGTGTTATAGGTATGGCTCCAAGCAAAGAGAGTGGTCTACAGACCTGATTTCAAAATCATCAAGGCCCCTACAAGCCTAAGTGCTGTAGGTATGGCTCCAAGAAAAGATACAGGTCTACCAACCTGATCTTAAAATCACCAAGGCCCCTGCAAGCCTAAGTGTTGTAGGTATGGCTCCAAGAAAAGAGACTGGTCTATAGACCTGATCTCTAGCTCAGCAAGGCCTCTACTAGCTACATACTATGGGTATGACTACGAATAAAGATACTGATCTGCCGATCTGATCCCATGAAAACACAAGACCCTTACTGACTTGGTCTACTTCGGATGAAAACCAGGTTAGATTCAAATACTTGTGATAAATGAAGATAAGTTTGTTATATCTTGATTCATGTTCTTCGAGTTATATCCAAAATACAAATAGATTAATTGTTATTTAGAACACACCACTTCAGTACTTAAGTAAAACAAAATGAACGTCACATATGAAACTGTTGTACTTCATTTCATAAAAATATGCAGAATACAAACTAAGTAATAAAAAACAGAACGTCTACATCTATCGACCAATCTACTACGCCTTTTTGGGTGATACAGCCGATAAAGGCACAACGCCTTTTAACACTTCCTCAGGGGCTGGTACTTCGGGAGAAGTCGGTTGAGAGTCAACTACCTCCACCTCGTCTAATCTCGAGATATCCAGATCTGGGTACAAGATCTGAATCCTTTTAATACAGGATTGATAACCAGCCTCTGACAGCTCCTTCCCCATAGATGTTAGGAGCCCCATCATGTCAGCCTTGGTTGCCTCTTTTGTGGCCACCTTAGCCTCCTCGATCTTCTTCAACTCCGAAGCCTCAGTTCCCTTAAGTTTCTCTTTTAGCTCGGTCAAATTCTCATTCAATTTAGACCTCTGAGCTATAAGAGACGCTGTGCCTTTTCTGGCTAAACTAAGTTCTTTCTCCAGCTCTGCACATCGCGCTTCAAAGGCTATAACCTTAGCTCGGGATATCTCGAGCTCTGATTGCGATTTCTTTAAAGACGATTGGGCAGTTGTTATATCCGACTGAGCAGTCAAAAGTACTGCCTTTGTAGCCTTCAGTTCCGATTGAGTTGTTCTCAGTTCAGATCGAGTTGTTTCCAGATTGGAATGAGCTATTTTTAATTCTTCTTTCAGCCCACCGAGCTGTTGGAGTTGCTCATCACGATCCATTAAAATGCCGACTACCCGCAGACCCTACCGACATGAAAACCCGAAGATTTAAAAAAAAAAACAAAAACCAGACAAAGAGAAGACAGAATCAAGAAGAAAATAGAATAAAAAGAGGAAAAGGAAAATAAGAATTACCCGGTGAAGAAGAAAAAACAGTTGCCTAAAACGAAGGAAGTCTCAGGCTCACCAGATATTGTACTAAATCTCTTGAAACTCACTTGCTTGTTTAAAAATAATGACAAAATGCGAAACAATTCGAGAAGAAGACATCCACATTATTAATAAACCTAAAATGTCATTAAACATCTCACATAAAAAGGTGTGAACATCTGTTCGAATCTCAAAACAAATTAAATTAATAGGACAGCTGTGGTATTAATGACTCCGATTCCCAAAACCAAAAAACGCGCGTAGTAATTATGTTTGACGGCTACAAATCCCTCGAAATGTGAAAAAATGGCGGTACATGTCATTCCTGGGAAACAAACCCTAAAACCAAAGTTCTGTACATGTTACAGAACTAAGGCTTCAGGGGGGAGTAACTGATACGTCATAAAAACTCTACTTATATCAAGTGACCTGAGCACGTGCCAAAAAGATTAAGTTTTACTTATAAGTGAAATCAGGAATGGTATACCGAGGTTATCATCGGTATACCGACTTCAGAACAGGGTAATAAAAGAAAAGACGAAAAGAATGACGAGAGCCTCATGATTACATTTCTGAAAGTCTGACAGGCGGTGAGCCTTAGTCAAAAAGAAATACAGGTTTGAAAACCTGTTATACCTGTACACGTGTAAGGATAGCCACAAATTTGAAAAGATAAGTGTGAGCAGGATATCCACCGCCTGTCAGACTAACCGCTTCTCCATCCTATAAATTCCTTGATAGTGGGATGTAGAGGGGAGGCTGCATCTGAAATATTGGGTGATTAAAGAGCCAAACCTTTGATCACATAAAAGGAGACTAATTTAACCATCGGAGAAGGTTACCACCGGAACCTCTCCCGGTGGCTTTTTACGTATCATTTTTTTTCAGGTGCACAGTGATTGTTGTATGATTTTAAGTCTCAATTAGAGAATTTTTTTTTCCAATCAATTGATCAATTAAACCTCAAAAATTTAGTTACTTATGGAATCAAGGTTATTTTTAATGGATTCGGGAGCTAAATCTACTAGAATGATATCTAGTCCCTTCTTGAGAACGTAGAGGGTGAAGGAATCTGTAGAAGAATAGTGTGAGACTAATGGTGTTGTTGTTAGGGTTAGGTTTGGGAAATAAAAAAGGTTGGCTGGGTGTGAAGAAAAACAGAATATCGAAATATAGATGGGGAACAAACACAAGAGAAGAGAAGAAAATGTATATTTCTTGATAATTATCACTAAGGCTCAAGGGTCCTATTTATACACAAAAAATGAATCAATCTATACATGAATGGCGGAAGACAAATTTCTAAATTCTCAGCCCGTGTCTTCTGGCGTAATCTCAGTTTTTGACTTTGCTATCATCTTGGTCTTGATTTCTTCCCTGAGACGCCTTTGTGTTGACTTTGCTATCCATTGAATGATAGCATGAATTTTGGTCTTGATCTTTTCCCTGAGATCTTGTTGTTTCCTTAACACTCCCCCTCAAGTTGGAATGGATATTAATGACACCCAACTTGCCAAGGAGATATTTGAATTGGATTGCCCCAAGTGCCTTGGTGAAAAGATCTGCAGGTTGTTGGCTTGTGGGCAAGTAATGTGTCTGGATGACCCCTTTCTGAAGCTTTTCTCGAATAAGGTGGCAATCAATTTCTATATGTTTTGTTCTCTCATGGAATACTGGATTTGAGGCTATATGGATAGCTGCTTTGTTGTCACAGTATACCTTAACTGGTTGTGGATGTGCTTCATTAAGATCTACCAGTAGCTGCTTTAGCCAAGTGATTTCACAGCAGGTTGAGGCCATGGATCTATATTCTGCTTCGGCCGAAGATCGGGAAATTGTCATCTACTTTTTGGTCTTCCAAGAAATAGGTGACTTTCCTAATAGGATACAATATCCAGTGACGGATCGTCGAGTGTCTCTACAACGAGCCCAATCTGCATCACAAAATGCATGTAGTTATGTATTGCTAGAAGCTGATAATAAAATCCCTTGTCCTGGTGATTGTTTGAGATATCGCAATACTTTGTGTGCTGCATCCAAGTGGGAGGTCCGTGGCTTGTCCATGAATTGGCTTAACACCTGGATCGCATATGCCAAATCCGGCCTGGTGATGGTCAAATATATCAATTTTCCAACTAATCGTCGATATGAAGATGGTTCTGGGATAAAATCTCCATCAGACTCACTTAATGCCAGATTTTGTTCCATGGGCAAATTTGCTGGTTTAGCTCCAAGGAATCCTGTCTCTTCGAGAATTTCCAATGCATATTTTCTTTGTGAAAGGAAAATTCCATTTTTCGATCGAGCCACCTCTATCCCAAGGAAATATTTCAAAGACCCAAGGTCCTTGAGTTTAAAGCAATCCCCCAAGTATTTCTTCAGTTCACATATCTGTGCAAGATTGTTTCCTGCCAAGATGATGTCGTCTACGTAAACTAAGACAACTGTGAAGCTTCCCTCATGAAATCAGACGAACAATGAGTAGTCTGCCTTAGACTGTTTATATCCAGCAGTTATAAGGGTTGAGGAAAGCTTAGCATACCATTGCCTTGATGCTTGTTTGAGGTCGTAGAGAGATTTGTTCAGTTTGCAGACTCGCGTCTCCCCCTTTCGTCCGAAACCAGGAGGGAGATGCATATAAACATCTTCATCAAGATCACCATGAAGAAAAGCATTATTGACATCGAGCTGGTGGAGATGCCAATTGTGAATAGCAGCAAGAGCCAAGACAGTGCGAACAGTGACCATTTTGGCAACCGGAGCAAATGTCTCAGAATAGTCGATGCCTGCCTTCTGATTGTAACCTTTGGCAACGAGGCGAGCTTTATACCTTTCCACGGAACCATCAAGATTGTATTTGATTTTGTAGACCCATTTGCACCCAATGGGTTTCTTATGTGGGGGAAGGGGCAGCAGAGTCCAAGAGTGGTTGGCTTCGAGTGCATCAATTTCAGCTCGCATAGCATCACGCCATTTGGGATCCTGCATGGCCTGCAAAAAAGACTGGGGCTCTTGTGCAAGTGAGAAAGTGGTGGTAAAGGCTCGATGAGAGGGAGAAAGGTGATCATAAGAAAGAAAATGAGAAAGAGGATAACGGATACCTGAGGAACAAACCATAGCCGAGTCAGATGATGGAGGAGGTCGAGATGGTAGGACCTGTTCAACATGAAAATCCCGTAAGTAAGCAGATGGTTGAGTCTGTCGTCTGGATCGCCGGACTGGGGGATCGGAAGTGGAAGAAGATAAAGTGGGAACAGGTGAAGGGGTAGGAGGAAGGAACTCAGGAGAGTCAAAAGAACAAGGCAGAACGGGGGAAGGTGACTCGGAGGTAGAATGTTGAAGGGGAAAGTGATCTTCGTAAAACACAACATCACGAGAGACAAAAAGTTTATGAGTAGCAAGATCATAAAGCCGGTAACCTTTTTGTCCATGGGGGTATCCAAGGAAAAGACAACGTGTGGTTCGAGGATCAAATTTGGAGAGAGGTTGGAAACGAGTGGAGGCATAACAAAGACACCCAAAAACTCGAAGATGGTTGTATTTAGGAGGAAAAGTGTATAGCTTCTCATATGGAGATTTCCCATGCAAGATAGGAGTAGGGATCCTGTTGATCAGATAAGCTGCAGTGAGAATGGCTTCTCCCCAAAATTTTGTAGGTAAATGTGCCTGAAAAAGTAAGGCGCGAGAGACATTTAAAAGGTGACGATGTTTACGTTCAACTACTCCATTTTGTTGCGGAGTAGAGACGCAACTAGTTTGATGAATGATCCCCTTTTCAGAATAATAAGAAGGCATATCAAACTCGAGCCCATTATCACTACGAATAATTTTAATTTGGGCAGAGAATTGGTTGGCAATTAGGCAAATGAAAGATTGGAGAAGATGACGAGTATCCGATTTGTGATGCATTAAGTACACCTAGGTGCAGCGTGTGAAGTCATCCACAATAGTGAGAAAATAGTGGGCACCGGAAAGAGAAGCAGTACGATAACCCCCCCAAATGTCAACATGCAATAATTCAAAAGGTGCAGTAGTAGAGATATAACTAGAAGGAAAGGCAAGACGAGTCTGTTTAGCCAATGGGCAAATAAAACATGATTCTAGTTTGGAACAGAAAATGTCAAACATATTATTGGAAAGTTGAGACAAGATTTTATTGGAAAGATGCCCGAGTCGACGATGCCAGAGTTGAGAAGCCGATGTAGCCACCTGATAACGAGCGGGTTTTGTCTTAGTGAAGTAGTACAAACCATCTCGCTCAGTTCCCACCCCAATCATCTTCATCGAGCGTAGGTCCTGAATGATACAAAAATGAGAAGAAAAAATGATTACACAGTTTAAGGTGGCACACAATTGGTGAATAAAAATGAGATTAAAGTGAAAGGATGGGACACATAAGACATTCTTCAAGATTAGGGATGGAGAGAAGACAATAGAACCAATGTGGGTAACAACAGCGTGTGAACCATCGGGTAGTTGAACAGTACGACCATGTACTGGGATGGAATAGGTTAAGTCAGTAGGAGAACGTACCATATGGTTTGTGGCTCCACTGTCAAGAATCCATAAATGATCAGAAGAGAGAGGAGAAGGTATACCTGACAGTGAATGTTCGGTATTACTAACATGAGTAGCCATAGATGAGGAATGAGTGGCATTATTGAGCATAGTGAGCAGTTGGCGACATTGGTCAATAGTGAAGGGAAGACTGCTTGTAGATGGTGTGTTGGTAGCGGAAGAAACTTGGTGAGCACGTGATTTGTAATTGGTTCCAGTCTTGCGGGAGCCAGGAGGGAACCCATGAAGAAAATAGCAACGATCAATGGTGTGACCGTCTTTGTGACAATGAGTGCACTTTAGGGACTTCTTTCGTGGAGGAGCTAGATGAGCTTTTGGTGAAGTAAGAATTCCTTTGGCAGCTAGAGCAAGTCCGTCAATGGATGGTGGTGCCTGGATGTTTCTTTGAGTCTCCTCTTGAAGAATAAGACCATAAACGCGATTGATTGACGGGAGGGGATTCATCAAAAGGATTTGCCCTCGAATTGCAGCATAAGATTCATTCAGCCCCATAAGAAACGTCATGGTCCGTTGATATTGCTGGTATTGACTAACGCCTTCATGAAGGAGATGAGATTGAAGAGACGAGAGCTCATCCCACAACGTTTTGAGCTTGGTGAAGTAAGTAGTCACAGAGGTAGTGCTTTGAACAAGGTTGTGAATGTCTTGTTCAAGCTGGAACATCCGAGGGCCGTTGACTTGTGAAAAACGTTCCTTCAATTCCACCCAGATATCTTTTGCAAGATCACAGTAAATAACACTAGCAGAAATATCTTTAGAAAGAGAATTAAGCAGCCAAGCCTTTACCATATTGTTGCAGCGTGTCCATTGAAGTGCTGCAGCTGGATCGGAGGGTTTGGATACAGTACCATCAATAAAGCCTACTTTGTTCTTGACGCTGAGGGCGATGAGCATGGATTGGTGCCATGTGTTATAATTGGTCTCTGTCAGAGGATGTGAAACTAGAGTAACCCCAGGATGATCAGAGTTGTTGAAGTATAAAGGATGGCTGGGGTCATCAAAACTGGGTGATGAAGTTTGAGAGTTGTCTCCATTGCTTCCCATAATGTTGAACGAAGAGGTGAGGTTTGTTTGTTTGTTTTTTTTTTTTTTTTTTTTTTTTTACTATTGGTCAAATGGGCCAAGACAAGGCTGTTGGTCTGCCACTTTGGTTTAAAGAGCAGGTTCTCTGGTTTGGGAAAAGCAAAAAAAAGCAAAAAAGGGAAAAATAAAAGAAAAATAAGAAAAGCAAAAAGCAACAAGAAAAGGATTAGAAGAAAAGAAAAATCAAGCCAAGACAAGGCTGTTGGTCTGCCACTTTGGTTTAAAGAGCAGGTTCTCTGGCTTGGGAAAAGCAAAAAAGCAAAAAAGAGAAAAAGAAAAGAAAAATAAGAAAAGCAAAAAAAACAACAAGAAAAGGATCAGAAAAAAAGAAAAATCAAAAGAGGTGGTATGTTGGTTCTTCTGAACAAAGCAAGGTCTGCACTCTCCGTCGTCAAGATCTGAGTTGAGGCAATATCGAAAGAATCTTCGAAGCAGTTAGTTCAAGATCTGAGTTGAGGCGGCGGTGACAACAATCTTGAATGTTCCTCAGATTGGGAAAGAACGAGGGTAGAGTGGAAATATGAGAGACTTGCCGACGCTGGATGCGCTATGGTGAATGACGATTGGCGATTAACGACTGTAGATTGACGATTGGCAGTGAGTGACGACGAAGTAACAGTGATGACAGCAAATCTCGTGATCGTCTTCTTCCAGGTTAGTGAGAATCCCACCTGTTCTGGACGGAATGGCCAAAAGATAAAAAAAAAAATAATGGCAGAGTTGTTTATGAAATCTCCACCTCAATATGTGAGAAAGGAACGAAAATTGAGAAACCCGATCAATCGTGTGACAATCACGTTGATGGTGAAGCAGTTCACAAAAAAAAAAAAAAACACTCTGATTTTTTTTTTTTGATCAAGAACAGAAGAAAAAAATAAGAGAAGTTTTACCCCAAATAATATTTCGCTGCTCTGATACCATGAAGAAAAACAGAATATCGAAATATAGATGGGGAACAAGCACAAGAGAAGAGAAGAAAATGTATATTTCTTGATAATTATCACTAAGGCTCAGGGGTCCTATTTATACACAAAAAATGAATCAATCTATACATGAATGGCGGAAGACAAATTTCTAAATTCTCAGCCCGTGTCTTCTGGCGTAATCTCAGTTTTTGACTTTGCTATCATCTTGGTCTTGATTTCTTCCCTGAGACGCTTTTGTGTTGACTTTGCTATCCATTGAATGATAGCATGAATTTTGGTCTTGATCTTTTCCCTGAGATCTTGTTGTTTCCTTAACAGGGTGCTGTGATGGTGTTTGGGTTAAGGTTAAGATTTGTATAAAATGAAAGAGGAAAAAGAAGGGGAAGAGGAGACTTAGGAGGAGAGAAGGTGAAGGAAGGAAAAAGAATGGAAATGAGAGATGAGAAATTTAGTAAATTATTTTTGCTATGAGAAAGATAATTTTGTCATTCAAAATATAAAGGAGAAAAATTTATTTATTTATTTAATAATTTAGTTGATATTTTAGTAATTTTTTTCATTAAAATGAATATTTTTTAAATTGTTGTCTAATTAATTCTTAAATTTACTTAAAAAAACTGATTCATTCTTAATAATTTCATAATATTATTGTAACAAATATAACACGAAGAATCATCTTATTTTCACTTCTAATATGAATTTTAAAAAAGGATAATTTTAATCGTTAATAAAATAATATTTTAGAATTTAAATGAGTAAATGAGATTATGAATAGAGATTTTTAAAATAAAAAAATAAAATAATCGTTAATACACTAATTTAGAAATATATTGAGACGAGATAGTTATAATTCAATTTTTTTTTTTTTTGGTGGGAATTCCATGTTGGCAGGCGCCGCACACAATTAAGAATATTCCTCCCTCCCCTTCTCAGGGAAAAAATAAAAATAAAAATCAAGCTCTCACCAAGGACGGTCCAGATGTGATATTGGACGGCCAAGAGTATATTCATCCATTCTCCAGTCTAAAAGCGAACATCCATGCGGACACATACCTTCCTTATCCATGCACAAAAGTCTTTCCAAGCTCTTCAAAGACTCAAAGCTCGCTTCCGACATAGACCATTAGCCTCTCCGACCATTCCCTTACCCTCTCCTCTATTCACCAAACAAGATGAAAGTTAACATATCACAGACAACCACTCTCTCTCCTCCATTTCCACTCCCCCAATTCCACATCAACACCTCTCTCCCTCGCAGAACCATCACAGTTTCCAATCCCTACTCTCTCAGACCTTTCCGGCGTTTCGCGCTTCTCCGTCATCGTCAAAACCCTAATTTCAAGGTTTCTTGAACTTAATTATACTAAATATTCATATATGTGTCTCCAATTCTGAATCTTGTTTGTTAAATTCTTTGATTTGTAGATTGTTCAAGGTTCAATGCACGAAGGTGCGTTCATGGAAACAGAGGAGGATTTTAAATTACTGGTGGAGACCTGCATTACACGTTATCTGTCTCCGGCGTTGACGCTAGAGCACGGACTCCAAAAGATTAAAGAAGCTGTTGAGGAGTTGAAGTTGAATCCTCCTTGTTCTTCCAGCGGAATATATAGATTTCAGGTATAACTTGTAATATGCATTCGATTTTCCCACTTGTTAATTTGACAGAGTTGAAAGTGAATTGGATGGTGATTTTTTTTTTTTTAATTCTTTATGCTTACAAATGCAATGCATAGACACAGCGATATTTATTTGTGCTGTTCTTTTTTCTATTCTTTTTTGTTTTTTTGAGGAGGGGGCTAATTATGCAATCCGATTGAATTTTGCAATGTGATTTTTGAATTTGCAGGTTGCTGTGCCCCCTAGTGCCAAAGCTTTGAATTGGTTTTGCTGTCAACCTGAATTATCAGGAGTGTTTCCACAGTTTTTTCTTTCTAAGGAGAAGGAAAACCCAACATTTAAATCTCTTTTTTTAAATGGAAGTCGTGGGGTTTTTGGGATTGGAGCTGCACTTTACTTCCAGGGTTCCCCTTCTCGTGCCTTAGCAGAGTGGAGTTCATTTAAAAGGTTAATTTTGTGCCTTCCTGTTTTTCACTAGCCACCCCCTCGCAGCATGCAATGCAATTTATCATGACCTTTAAAAATACATTTTATGATTTTTATCTGTATATGGCATGAGAAAGGTTGATCCAGACATGAGCGTGTTGATGCAAATCTGGGGTTGATATAAATGTGGGACAAGGTGAAATTAAGTTGACTGGGATGGTTGGATCATGCACAATGAAGGCCAAGGATTTGTAGATGTCATAGAGAAGAGGGGGTGGGGGGGTTGAATAGGATTTTTTAAGTTCTAGTTTTTCTTTGATTTAATGGTTCAATTATGCCTAAATTGATTTATGCTTATCTTGTCTTGCACTCCCTTTTAATTCTTTTGTGAAGTGTTTGAATGTTGGTTTACTCAATATGAGGATTTAACTACTTGTGCACAAGTAAACACCACTGCTCAATCATTCAACATCACAATTCCATCTGATTGACTTAATGAAGGATGTACAAATACAGTATTCAATCAATCAATCATACACCAACCATACATTCAATTGGATACATCTATTTCAAGCATGCAATAGTTATGCTGTCAAATCATGTATAATCAATTTAATTTATTCAATTCAAACGTTCAATCACCTTGTCATTCAATTACACATTTAATGGTTGGATATGTGATTCAAGTATTAGTACTATACCTAGGATAGCTATCAACCTACCTAATCTAGGACACACCTTAACTAGGATTTGCGTAAGTTGTATACTTTGGCGATCTTACAACCAAACTAGGCTTCAATGGTTAGCCTAGGTACCCCAGGATGGTTTTGGTTAACTAATAACCTACCTAATGATCCAACTCTAGGCTCTGTGTTCAAGGCAATCTAAGTAATGTGCAAGTCAATGTGGTTCACTTAGAATCCCTAATTTCTACTCATCAATTTGGTTCACTTAGAATCCCTAATTTCTACTCACTTTCCTTGGGAAGCTGGGGGGAAATTTACCCTACACTTTACATGAGTGCTCGGAGATGGTGACTTGAGGTAATGTGTTTGTCTAAATTAGACAAATAAAGAGTTTAAAGATTACATCTTGCAAGCTTGGAGGCTATGGATTTACCTAAGCCTTTCTCTTTCGTTTGTCAATTTTTTTGGGGAGAATTCAGGTTTTAATTTTTATGCCGATTCCCTTTTGTAAATATGCCCCCCTTCCTGGTTCCTCTATTACAATTACCCTTTACTTATAAAAAAAATACGTGGAACCCCTTTCTTTCTCTTTTGGCTATAATCGGGTGATGCCTTGGTCGGTGGTGGATTTGGTGAAGATGTGGCAAGGAGCTTGGGTTAACTGTAATGTTAGAAAAGAGTGGAGATTAGTCCCACTTTGTATTTTTTTTTTTTTGGTGTATTTGGAGAGAAAGAAATAGTAGGATTTTTGAAGGGGAGACTTCTTCCCTTAGTTGTTTTAAAGATAGACTGTTAAAATCTCTATACTTTTGGGTAATTGAATATAACTTGTCTTGTATAGACGCTTTTGAAGAGTTTAAGCACTTTTTATTTTGTAAGCCGCTCCTTTTTTTTTTTATAAAGTATTTTGCCTTTCTCAGGTGTGATTAATGATATTACTTGTACTTATAAAAAAATGTCTATGTTATATACTTATTTACATATACGTCTCTTATCAATTTTATAGATATATATGTATTTATTTATATTTTTATATTATTACGTATATATGTATCTATATATGTGTATACATATTTATTTATATTTTTATATTTATTACATATATATGTATTTGTATATGTGTATACATATTTATTTATATATGTGTGTTTGTGTATATCAAGTATGTATATTTGTGTGTGTATATATTATTATCTTATTCATTTGGGATGAAACTCATTCCTTAGGTTGTGAGAAGGATGCTATTATGGTTGAATTTGTTATACCAAATAAGGTAATGGAATGAGTTTGGGAATGACCATTATATTCCTGAGTCCATTCTTGTGTACCAAATACAACCTAAGTACCTTGATTTCCAAATTAGAATGACCATTATATTCCTTGAGTCCATTCTTGTGTACCAAATGTAACCTAAGTACCTTGATTTCCAAATTAACCATGGGGTGGATGCAAAGGTGTGAGAACAAGGAATGTCTCGGCCATAGTGGGGACAAAGTAGCATGATTTGTAAGGTTTTCTTTAAGCCACTGAGATGGGGGCAATAATGAACCAGTCATTTGAAGGTCTAGCAAGACAGATTTCCCAAATTTCCTTAGCTTTAGTACTGTTGCTAAGAACATGAATGGAACCCTGTCTAAAGGTTTCTCATTTTTTGGAAAAATATCTGAATCAGCCACGTTCCTAGTCAATCTAACTGCATTTGTTAAGAGTCTGTCATGTAGAGCCAACCAAACAAAATATTTTAACTTTAAGAGGTTTTAGTTTTCCAGAGCCAATTCCAGTCAACCAGAGAAGTGGATGAGTTTTGGTTCAATAGAAACTGGTTAGCAGACTTAGGAGTGTACTGGCTATTAGGGGAGAGATTCCAAAATAATTGGTCTGAAGGCAAACTGAGAGAAGCAGTAGGAGTGCCTAAGATCAGATTATCAGTCTCTAAGGTAGTGACGTCTCAGTTTCCACTTTCCACCATCATTTATAATATCACTAACCCTTAAAAGAAGGTCATTTTGATGGATTTCATTATCCCCCAGTTCCTAGAAATGCTTGGGACTTGCCCAGGTGTCAAACCAAAGAAAAATACCCTATGAAGTACGGACACTCTAGCTTGGCTCACGTGTCTATGTCAGAGACCGATACTCTCGGATACACGAAAAAGAGTATCCAAATTTTTTTATTTTTCTAAATTTTGGACATGTTAAAATATGTAAGTACATGTTAGTAAATTTGGTTACATATATACGTAGATATGTTCTTTGTAGTAGTTAGAAAATTCGTTTTGAAAACTGAATCATGAATGTTGATGATAAATGAAGTTATTCTTAAATTTTTATTTAATAAATTTGTTATTTTAATAATGTTGTGATCTATGTGTTTTTATGCCAATTTTAATTGAAATAAAATTATATTATTATTACATGGTCATAGGAAAAAATATATATTCAAAGTGTCTCCGACAGTAACCGTGTCCTACTTTTTTGAGAAATGCTGTGTTCGCGAGTCCATGTCGTGTCATATCTGTGTTCTGTGTCCGTGTCCGTGCTTCTTAGGAAAATTCTCTGTCCTATATCGAGTATCAACCTTCCAAGTAATGCCCTCTTCAACAGCTTTACTCTTATAAATGTCTTTCCAAATGGGTGAAGTTTTATCAAGAGGAGTGTGGGATCGCATGTTAGAACCTTTAAGGTATTGCAAATGATTTATGTGGCTCTAATGCCCTTTACCAGTTACGCGGAACAGGTAGTTTATGCTTGAAACTTTTGAAATGAAATGTTTTGTAGTCATACCTGGTTTGACTCTGGTTACCCGTATATACATATAAATAGTGACCAAAATAGTCTTTTTATCTCTCTAGATGTTCCCATTAAGCAGAGGTATCACGATATATCTTTGGTAAGTGCGTTCCTCTTTACTTCGAGGTGGAAAAAAGATGAGGCAATCTTTATGGTACAAGCAGTGGGAGATCAAAACTTACTCATCTCTCTCTCTCTCTCTCTCTATATATATATATATACTGAGAGCTTTCCAGTCTTGATAAAGAAGATAGTTTCAGAACCTTCAGATACTCATGGAAAGTGCTAGCCTCTTATTAGCAATATCAAGAAAATTAGTAAGGCGCTCATCATGTAGCATTGTAGTTGAGGACTGGAGAGTTGAATTTCGGTTCTATGTGAGAGACTTTGGGTCTGGTTCTTCTCATGTTTCGGATGATGTATCCTTTTAGTTTTATTTAGATAAAATCCCATGAAGGCAGTTGTTGACTTCTTTTCAGCAAAAGTGAGTTAGGCTGGAAAGATATTCATTGAAAATTTGTGCTTTGAAATGTGTCGCGGAGAGATTACCTCACTTTTGCAAGAGGGGTTGGCATTCGAACTCCATTATGGTTAATAGCTGCCAATTTGTTTTTTAAATTCTTCAGTTGACTTGGTTAGGAAGATGAATGTGGGAAGTTGATGGAAAGAAATTCTATTTATTATGTATGCTGTAATATTTTGCACAAGTTGTTACAATTTTAATTTTTGTAGGCATAGAAGGACTCATGATGATCGCTACTTCAGCTTTGTTCATATGTAATGAGCCTTGGGCAGCTAGGGAAACAGTGAAATAATGGAGAAACTCACCTGGTGGTGCTGCCTCATTTAGATTTTCTGATATTTCGGTCAGGTTTGTGTAGTTAAATCTATGGTACTCATACATCACCACTCCAGCACTTCTACTGCCATGCCTGCTCTCTCTCCTTGCTTCAAAGTGCGTGCATGGTTCATGGATTCTTTGTAGTGACAATTATTAGGTTAGATTGCCATTCTACTTTTGCACTAAGCAAAGTTCATGTAGTTCAAGTTTTGCATAGGTCACACGTGCTTTCATACTCGTGTTACAAAGGTATTTTATGCTTGGTTTGGAGGTTCTCTGAACCTTAGGATGTTTTTGCACCTGCCATTCTAGAACTACCGCTCCTGTTCGTGCTGCTGCTCTTGCTTGCCAATATCTTTACTTGGGTACGTTGATGTGCATATGGGGTTAGGTTAGGCTATTTTGCCTATTAACTGGATTATTTAGTGGTGCTGCCACAAATTAAATTTGTGATGTGACATCCAGTCCCATATTTACGTTTTACATGTACACTAGAGGTCTCTCCAACTTAGAATGTTTTTGCATAATTTCCAGTCCAGCATTTGCACTTCCTTTCTTGCTCCACAATTGCACCTTTCTTTATGGATTTTCCATGTAGGCTTTGGTTAGATCATGTTGAGACCTCTTCCTTTTTGGACTAATTGGTGTCATCTTGAATGTCCTTTATCCTTGAAATTTGGGTTGCTTAAAAGGAAGACTGACATTTGAAAATGTTTGGAACAACTGTAGGAGTATGCATGGTAGATGCTCATTATCAAATTAACTTACAAACCAAACCACAAGGAATATTTATTTCAAGATTTTGAAATGACATTTGTTGTATCATAAGAAGCACAGATATAGACATAGAACACATATACGACATGCTATGGATACACAAACATGGTATTTCTCAAAAAATTAGGGCACTGATATGTCGGGGATACATTGAATATATTTTTTATATGACCATATAATAAAAATCTAATATTATTTCAATTAAAATTAAAATTGGTATAAAAACACGCAAATTATGACAATATTATTAATATATCAAAATAACAAAGTCATTAAATAAAAATTTAAGAATTTCTTCATTTAATCATTAATATTCACAATCAAGTTTCAAAACAAATTTGTTAACTACTATATATATATATATATGTGTGTGTGTGTGTGTGTGTGTGTGTAAGTACACGAAGAAGAGGAGAAAAAGAGGGAAAAATTTCGAAAAAAATAATCCAAAAACATGTACCTAATGTGTTTGTCAACACTCTTTTTTCATGTGTCCAAGCATGTCCGTATCCGATGATGATACGTGAGGCAATATAAAGTAGATATGCTTCATTGGTTGTATCTACCAATTACTTCCCTTCTATAATTTTAAGCTGAATCAAACCAAAGCCTGCATCGGACAATACTTTTCATGCTAGGCATGACTTGAGTAGTGGTCAATGGAAAGTTTTTGATGAAGTATCCTTATGAGATCTAGAAGATGAAGCTCTTGTAAAAACAAAAAAGGGCTAAAAACACTTTGGTACCCTACAATTTTTCCAATATTTCAGTCAAGGTTCTTCTTTTCAATTGCAACACTTAAAGCTTTCTCTTTTTAAATTTATATCAATATAGGACAATTTTTGAAAGACATTAAAGGATTGAATGGGAAATGGTCATGTGCTATCACGTGATATGTTTGGTACAACTCAGGGCTTTAACTGGAACTTTTGGGAAAATCAAACATATATGTGTACCCAGGGCCATAACTGCAACTTTTGAGGAAAATTTAGGGATACCAGAGTGTTCTTTAACCAAAAAAGGACGTCCAGAAGCTGAAGCCATTGTCTTTTGTCAAATGCATGCTTTGCTGCTGTCTATGCTTGCAATATGTGTCAATTGAGGATATTATTATATAAAAAGGTGCAGAGGTTATGATTGTTGAATTTATCTTGCGGTCCACTCATTTTGAATGTGGGATTGCATGTGAAAATGATGCTTTGCTTTTCCAAATGAAGATGGTTCTTAGGTTATCTTTTCTTGCTTCTATATAAACTTATTAGAAAGCCTGCCATGGATATTTTAAGATCTTCATCTTTTATTTACAGTTTTTTAGTTAGTGTAAATTAGCTAATCATTGTTTCTGTGGTTTTTCTGCAGATATCTCTCAGTTAATTCAGACCTTGTAACAGCTTATGGTTTTATGGATATTTATTTTGACACAAAGTCATCTTCCATGAAGCACGGGACTGGTTCATTTTACCTTTTTATTCCCCAGGTATGCATGCATACTTTTGCATATTCATTCTTGCACCTTTGTTGTGTTTGCTGCACCTTTTCTGTTCCATGTCTGAGATCATCTTTTTAGGAATAATTAGATTTGATGGGTTTTCCATACTTTTTGGTATACAATTTTGTTTAAGCAAGGAGTTGGGATTCAAGGCTTTGTTGAGTTGAGTTGTATATTTGTCTCTATGCTTCAGTAGAGAGCCGAACTGCACAAATATGTTTTTTTGAAATGAGAATATTATTTTGACAGATTGAATTAGATGAATTTGAGGGTATTTCTGTTTTAGCTGCGAACATTGGCGTGGAAGGATTCTTCTGTTTGTACATTTGAGAATGCCATTCAATCTTACGAGTTCTCTCTCTACCAGGTATTATGAGGTTGTCCATCTTTCACCTTCCAGTTTTGTACTTTCTAATTTTTTTCGTTACTGGAGACTGTTATTTTGTGGTGTGGTGTATCGATTTTTCAAAAATAAAAAGAAACAGTTGGACATTCACTTCTCAAATATATATATATATATATTTTTTTTTTTTTTATCTTTGATCTGCTGGCTAGGATGATCCTATGTTTTTTTTTTTGTATCATTCTAATTATATTCAATATTCATATTACCAAGAATTCCTTGACTTACTTCTGAAATGTGTTTTTTTTGGAGCTAATATTGGTACCCTGACAATTTTCATAATCGTTATATATGGTGTGTGTTTAAACCTCCTTAAAATTCGGCAAAATGTGTAAACATAATGGGTGACCCAAATGTTAACCAAAACAGAATTTTAAATATTTTTGCAATTATACTTAGCGTCTATGAAGCACGGACACTTTATTTTGGCTCACGTGTCTGTGTCGGACACCAACTCTCTCGAAAACTTTCTGGACACGTAAAAAGAGTGTCCAAATTTTTTATTTTTTCTGAATTTCGGACACGTTAATACACATTTTGGACATGTTTTCCCCCCCTCATTTTTTCGTCTTCTCCCCTATGTCCTTAGTTATATATAGATATATACACTATATATATGTTCTATGTAGTAGTTAGTAAATTTGTTTTAGAACTTGAATCATGGATATATTAAATTTTTATTTAATGACTTTGTTATTTTAATATCTTAAAAATATTTTTATGATTTATGTGTTTTTATACCACTTTTAATTGAAATAATGTTAGATTTTTATTATACAGTCATATAAATATATATATATATATATATATATATATTCAACGTGTCTTTAATGTATCTGTATCTTACTTTTTTGAGAAATGTTGTGTCCGCATATTTGTGTCGTGTCGTATCTGTGTCTTGTATCCGTGTCCATGCTTCTTAACTTAGTGTTTTGATTCTAAGTTTTATATAATCCATCTGTTTTTGAGCTACAGAACTTTTTATCAAAGCAGAAGTAAACCTTATTTGAAATAGTGCAATTGTATTTAAGCTATATTTCTTTCCAATGATGTGGCTATCCTATTTTCAACTCTTTTCATTAATAATGTTGTAATTTTTCTTCTCAGGCCAGCCATCATTTTTGGCCCACCACAGGGAAATGCCACAACAATTGCATCAGAGCTGCTTTCGGAAAGTTCAATGCGGTGGAGGATAAAAGCGCCCAAATGGTATAAATTCCTTGCTTGTTAAACTTGTACTTTGAAGTCTGAAGAAAATTACATGTCTATTTTTTTCCTATTTGCTTGGACTTCTTTCACCTTTTCCTTAGTTGTTGCTCTCATCTTGTTCCCCACTAAAGTGTTATTCAAATCAGATTATCTATAGAAGCTGGAAGACTCCCTGAAGATGCTACTTCTTTTGCATTTGTGAACTTCCAAAAATTGAAAATAGTTGGAAGTTAGTTAGAAGGTATTAGGTCATTTTTGTGTTAACAATGTTCTGTCATTGGGCAACATGATTTTTTAGGTGTGTGTGAATGCTCTCTCGGTGGGTGGAAGGAATCCTGAGGCCGACTCTTTGGAACTGGTATCCCCTTTATCCTGGTAATAATTCATTCTTTGAAATTTTAACTCCTAGTTTTACATGGGTGGGAAGGCACTAATGAGTTTATGTAAGCTAGAAGCCGTTGTTATCATATTAGTTCCCAGTGATGGGAAACCAATTAAATGTATCGGTTTTCATTGCCTGCTTTTCTTGCAGAAAGAGGCTTCATTTTCCTCTCAGTTCTTTGCCAGGTTTTCACCTAATGTTGCTATTGCCAATAACATGGTATGGCATTCTTATATTAGAGCTTGATGAATATGTATTCTGATATATTTTTTCTTAATATTATTACCAGATATTGGGATTAAACCATATAGCTAATGTATTACGATAGTAAGCCTCTCCAGACCCATACAATACCATACTAGCGAAGATTGATTTTGACTAAGCAAAAAAATAGTTTAAAATCAGCGTAAGGCATATTAAAAACATATTTCAAATTTCAAAAACATATTTAAAAACCAAAATGCTTTCAGCGTTTTTAAAAAATATTGTAATAAATTGATTCTGTGAAAATGTAAAAATGAATCAAGTAACGCTTAAAAAACACTACACTAAAGTGTACTAAGGTGCCTAAACCACCTAATTTATGTCTATGTCATTTACCATCCTAAACATAAGATCAATACATTAACACGTCTGGTCGGAGCTATTCAACTTCCTTTTTCAGTCTTCGGCACATTGTTACTTGAGGTTGACACTTGGATGTATCAACCACCGACTCGAACCTGGACTGTTACAACTAGGAGTGTTGGATTTGGAATTAAGCTAACACAAAACATGGACCTAACAAATTAAAAGATTCTGAGGATGAAATATATTTCAATATTGTCAACCATAACAGACGACAAATGATTCAAGTAATTTTGCTCTAATAATTTTGACTATCCTTACTGGTTGATTAAATTTCTCCAACTGATATTTTGCCCATATATCTATATGATCAGTTGATTTTTAATGATTGAAATGAAAGTTGATTTCATTTTCAAACCCCCTTCTCTCTCTCTTAAGAAGATTGCTACTTTGTTATGAAATTCCTTACTAGAACACATTCTAGTTATTTCATTTCCAAGCATGGACCTAACAAATTTAATGATTGGAATGGAAATTGATTTCATTTCCAAATCCCCTTCTCTCTTTTCTAGTATCAGCTGGATCATGGCAGTGAGATGAGTTATTCTCTGCAAGACTTTGCGAACATCAATACTTTGTGGGCATCACTTATGGTTGAAGAATTCACCCGCCTTGGTTTGACTGGTGAGATTGAGTGTTAATATTCCATTTTATCGCTATTGGGATACATGCATCTGATATATTCTTCATCTAGTATTTTTGTGTAGCTCCAGGGTCACGATCATCTCCCCTTGCCATTGCTGCTTCTACTCATCCCCTTACGACTTGTATTGCGTGCTTTGATGAGCGCTCACTTTCATTTCATGCTGTTGGTTATGCAAGAGGTTCTCATAAACCAGCTATAGTCATAACATCATCAGGCACTGCTGTTTCAAATCTTTATCCTGCTGTGAGTTTTATACATATAAATGTTAATTATTCCACTGGTTTATTATTATTATTATTTTCTGCAAATGGAATTTTTGCAACCTGTGAACTCTTTTAGATAATTTTTTATGCCATATTTTCATTACATTTGTCTTTTAACTAGGCTCAAGTCTAAGCTTCAGTTTGACGAACATCTTTTTTCTCATCATTAAACCTGTTCTCATTATCAGATATTATAATAACCTTAGTCTCATGGTGCTGAAATTTAACTTTTGCTCACCTTTACATCAATAATCTTAGTTCATTCTCTTGTCTCGTCTTTTTAAGGAAGCTTGCTCCTCTCTTTCTTTGCATTTCTTTTTCCCTTCAAAGTCTCTTTTTTATTTTTTAATAATTCAACCTTTTTATGACATTTTTTTTGATAAGCAATCTTCTTTTTCTGATAAGTAATCTTATGACATTTTTTGCTCCACTTTGATCTTTCATCAGTAATAACTTTTGAGTAGTAATGTACAGGTTGTGGAGGCTAGTCAAGATTTTGTTCCACTTATATTACTCACAGGCAGATCGTCCTCCAGAGCTACAGGATGCTGGAGCAAACCAATCAATTAATCAGGTGTACTGATTTTTCCTTCCTTCTAACATATTATACTAACTAACAGTTTCCATATTGTACTTTACTCTTGGATTGAGTGATTTTGTATTTTGTGGTGATTATTGCTTTAGATTGTGATTTATTACTCGGACATTTTTTTGGATAGGTTAATGTAATATATATTAACAACTTCCTGAGGGGGGCGAACCCATATGTACAAAAGGGATTCCATTACAAAATCAAAAGCGGATATCCCTCAAAAGATCAAGAAGAGAACCTACCGTTGTAGGGTATTCCTTTTTAAACCAAAAAAGTACGACTTTATAAAATTTTCTTTGAACCTATGTAAAGGAGTCTCATCTCCTTCAAAAATCCTGGTGTTCCTTTCTTTCCAAATGCACCAAAAAAGACACAAAGGTATCATTCTCCAAGCATTTCTCCTGTCTTTACCCATCCTGCGGCCTTCCCAGCTCAACAGTAAGCCTCTAACTGTAGCTGGCATTGCCCCTTTGTAGTCGAAAATTGCAAAGACCAAGCTCCACATTTCTATTACAAAATCACAATGGAGGAACAAATGATTAACAGTCTTCACCTCTTTCTTACACTTATGACATCTACTTGCTAGAGCAAAACCTTTCTCCTGCAAGTTTTATGACGTTAGGATTGTCTCCCCTGTAGCTGTCCTCACGAAAAAAGAAACCTTGGAAGGGACTCTAGCTTTTCATGCTATCTTCCATGGGAACTCCTCACTGCCCCTGCTCCTTTCCATATCTCATTGTTATCAGATATTATAATGGGAACATCTTCCATCCTCAATGTTATTCTTTTCGATTTCTTACTTGGAGATTTACTAAAACTTTTTAGCGTTTTCTCAAAATGCTTGCTAACCAGAATACCATTGAGGATGAATTTGTTATCAAATGGATATCCATTGAAAACAGATTCACATTAAGGTTTAAACTGCTAATTTATGATGGAAATGGGATCTACTGTCCGCTTCCAGTTGTCATGACATGTTAATTAAATATGAAGAAGCTGAAATTTAAAATAACCAAATGACCCTGTTGAGATAATTTATAATGTGTATGTGTCCTTAGCTTCAGAAATTTGTATTTTAGTGTTCAAAAAAGATCTAAGGTTGGGGATTTGGGTTTAAAATTTTAAGGTTTAGTGATCACTGTCTTCAAAGTTTATGGTTTTTTTTTTTTGTGGGGGGGGGGGGGGGGTTGTCACTATTCAGGATTTGGACACAAGGATTAGGATTTTGGGTGTGCACATTTTTTGACAAATAAAAATTTATTTAAAAAGAATGCTCCTAGAGGAGCACACGAAAGATGTACAAAGAGAAACACAAAAAAACCAAAACCTTCTCCTAGGTTTCATGTCACTCAAAAAATCAACTAAAGATTCAACGGAAAGAAAGGATTCCGAACAATCCAGAGACACAAAGTATGCAAAACTAAGCCTTCAACTTATTTGGAGACCTCTCTACCCTGTCAAAAATCGGCCAATTGCGCTTCTTCCACACATACCACATCAATAAAGGGGGAATCAAAACCATACCTGCCTATCCTGCCTATATCTTCACTGACCCCATCATTGCAAGAAAAAATGCATAACCTGACTGTGGTAACACCCACTGAATATCAAACAACAAAAGAAGCAAGTTTCACAATTCTTCAATCACTTTGCAATGTATAAACAAATGACTCATTATCTCCACATTCGAGTAGTACATTGAACATCGATTCACCAAATAAAAACCACATTTTTGCAAATTATTAGTTGTCAAAATGGCATTTAGAGAAGTTTCCAACACCAAAAAGCCACCTTCAAGGGAGCCCTCAGCTTCCAAATAATTTTATGCTAGTGGAAAGAGCCACATAGTAGGAATGCACCGAGAAGAATATGTCAATAAAAAATTAAAATATAACTTATCTTGTAAAGATGTATTTTCTTTATTAGTCTCTAAAGAACTTGAACCTCCATCCTTACCCAAGCTCATTATAGCATTGATATTTGGGGCAGTTTATACTAATTTTTGCTGAGAAGTTCATGTTTTTTGGCATTCGATTCTGATCCGATAATTAACAAATCTGGATTTGATTAGGAATTCATAGATCCAATCCAACAATTTTCTTAACAAATAGAATTTGATCACCCTAATCCATTTCAAATCCGATCTGTTTACAGGCCTAGCTGGTGGCTGTCTATGAGATCCGCCTTGTAGTTAAATTAGTTCAAATTTAGTCTCTATGACTACAGATAAGGATTCAAGAGAAGGAAAGTTTTGGATGCTAATTCCTTTTATTTTATTTTATTTATTGTTCCTGGGAATTAAAAAACAAATCTCATGAGAAAGTAGAGTTGTTCCTCCTTCGTGGAGTGAGTGATTTTGTAATTGAGGAATTCCTAGAATCAAATTGCATACATGGCCTGCATCTGGATTTTCTTCATCTGGTTGTGATTTATAAATTAAAGAAATTAATGGCCAATTGTGATTACTGATTAGAAGGAAAAATTTAATAGCAAAGGATTAAAGGGGGAAAGATTCAACTAGAACCCTTAGGCTTCAATCATGATGGGGTAACACAATTTTCAGTTATCTGGGCTCAAATCTCCATTGAATCAGAAGTACAGTATATGCATATGTATAGGCTCCTAGACTTCTCTTCCTTTTATGAGGATTGGGACTTGAAATTAGAAACTTAAACTAGTAAGACCAATCTGGACCTATTATAATCCATACACAAAGATTCATAAAATGACTAGATTGAAAAATAAGAGACATGTTTCTCCCTTGCAGCCCATGTCCAGAAATTTAAATTGCCAAAATACTCGTGATTCATAAAACTAAATAGAATTTAAACCTTGACCTATAAGTGGAAGTAATTTGCACCGTCCTTACGGTGGTAAGTCTCGTGGTTTTATGCCATCAACTAAAGCATATAGGCAAGCCTGATTCCAAGTCTTGTCGAATATTGAGGTCAAATACTTATCTATACGGAAAGGTGAGGGTTCAATGGTCACATGCGCAATAAGACCTGAAGGAGATCCCAGTGGTAACTATGCCACCAGCATTTCTGAATCCTTTTGTTTCAGTGATTTGACCCGAAGCGATAGCTTCTGGCTAGTTCCGTGGATAAGATGGCTGCGCTCCAGCTCACTCAAGAGAGCTATTGGATTACCCACCTACTTATAGGGGACTTGTTGGGAGCCTTTTCTACTTGACTAATTATCCCCCACACATTGCTTATTCTTGCAACATAGGGGGTAGTCACTCTGGCGATCTCTCTCTTGGGTATGTTAGTCTCGCTTTCTCTTGTCGGTAAGTATATATGTTGTGGTATTGCTGTCGTATGCTGGCTTGACCGTGGGCCGTGGTATCTGACGGGACATTGGCCTCCCTCCCGCTACGGCTCGCTGTACGTTCCTTTAGCTATAGGCGTGTCCAATCCGATAATAGTCCGTTCCACATAGTGCAAGGAAGCTCGGTGGGGTTTCATACGAGGGTCCTGCGTACTGTGCCATCGCCCAACCAGTACAGGGAACATCACAATCTTCCCTTTCTCTTTAATCCATATTTGTTTTCTTTGTTCCAAGAGACTTTTCGACGATTGATTGTAGACAGGAGTGAGGGATAATTTATCATCAGCAGAAATAGCTCTAAGAGTATCAGCCGATGAACTTCCAAACCAACAAAATGCAATATGAGAAGGAGCTTTTTACATTACGCTTAAATAGATAGAATTCGGTAAGGAATGCAAAATGAGGAGATTTTTACGTTACTCTTCAATAGAAAGAATTCGGTAAGGGTAGAATACGCCTTATGGTCAATTGAAGGTCCTGTGCCATTTGAACTCAAATCTATCTTATCTTTGATCCATCTTTGTCCAGCCAGCTCATAATCAAATATTAGACGAGGCTAATGCCAACCGAATAGAGCAGAAGGATTCCATAACAGTGGAGAAGGATTTCCCCTTGAATCCAATGGTTTCTTGTTTTTCCTCTTAAGATATTTCTAGTCAGGACTTGATCGAGGGGTCAATTATCTTTGAGAAGTCCTTAAAGGACTCAATAAAGCATTTAAAAGAAAGTTTAGATACCCTCAACTACTCCCCATTCTTGGTCCTTTTTAATAGGCCTTTTGGTCAAGTAAAAATGTTCATAATCAGGAAGAATTTCTCATTCGCAGCCAGAGTCTCAACCAGTGCGGACTCAGCCTGCTTTGTTAAAGCCATCCTTCTATGTCTCCTACAGACCCAACCAGTTGAAGAAAATCTTCCTGCTCAGATCTCAATTATGGAACCTTCTATCCACTTCACAATAAGAGTAAACCAACAACATATTTTACTTAACATGAGATTGGACTTGATTTAATCCAAAACTTGATTACATGAGATCCCAAGCAGGTGGAAATTCCCAATTTGCCTCTTTCTTATTAGCATGTTCTGTACCATCTGGTCTACAGATGGTGTCATTATGTAGTATCTATAACTGTGAGTTACTGGAATCATTTTGTGGTCCAATGAATCACATCTTTGAATTTTGTATTTTAGGTCAACCATTTTGGTTCATTTGTGAGGTTTTTCTATGGTCTTCCTGCCCCCACTGATGATATTCCAGCACGGATGGTACTTACAACAATTGACTCTGCTGTATATTTGGCAACCTCTTCACCATGTGGTCCTGTTCATATCAACTGCCCTTTTAGGGAACCATTGGACAATAGTTTAAGAAAGTGGATGCTGAGCTGTTTAAAAGGATTAGATTTTTGGATATCAAGTGCTGATCCATTTACGAAATATATCCAGTTGCAACATTCTTATCCATGTAATGATGCTCAAGGTCAAATGGCAGAGGTTCTAAAAGTGATTCAAGGGGCAAACCAAGGGCTTCTTCTTATCGGTGCGATCCATTCAGAGGATGATGTATGGGCAGCTCTTTTACTGGCGAAACACCTTTTGTGGCCAGTTGTAGCTGACGTATTGTCAGGTTTACGATTGAGAAAGTATTTTTCTTCTTTTTCTGAAATTGAAGAGAAATTTTTATTTGTTGATCACCTGGATCACTCTCTACTCTCAAATTCAGTCAGGAGTTGGGCACAAGCTGATGTGATTGTTCAGGTATATTTTCTCTTCTTTCTAATTTTGTTAAATTTTATTTTCTGTTACTTCAAGGAACTCTAATGAACATAAAAAACATCCTGAATGCAATTGTTTTGTAATGATGACAGTATTTGATGCTGAATTTAAAGGAAAAGGAAATTACATACATGAACTGCTTAAATTCTTTTAGTTTCTCGCTAACTGCTACAAAATACATTAGAAAACTGAATTTAAATGGTAACATATCAATATTAAAAGCTGGGCTGCGAAGCGTGAGAATGCGTTTGATGTTAGACACTTTGTGCCAACATTTCTAGAGATTAGGTCTGTACCAGTGCACGCTTCCTTACCCCCCAACTTTGTGTGGAGGATGGTGCCTTCGGAGAGAAAAGAACCGCCGTATCTTTTAAGGAGAGTCAATGGACATTTCTTGATTCATACCCCTCATATTTTCATAGTTTTGTAGATTTTTGGGACAACTTGAGACTTTAATTGAGTCTCCGATTGCGAATGGGTTTGCTCCCCTTGGGCGTTGTTGATACAATACTCTTACTTATCAAAAGAAAAAAAAATGGGTAATGAATTTTTACTAATAAGGTGGCATAAATAACCAATTTGGAGAAAAATGATTTACATAATAGATCACCTATAAGTTACGAAGTTGATAATATTCATGCAATTTTGAACTGGTGATTTAAAATCCACTGATGCCAGAATGGTTGATGGAAGCAAGAAACAACATGGAAAATTGGAGTGGGATACACGGGCCTATTATATTGAAAACATGACTTGTAAAAAAAAAAGGAAACATGAAGCATAGAAACAATTTGGAATTGAAACTGGAACTGTGTGGGGGAAATTTGACCAAAACATTTCAAACAAAGAATGTGATATGTTACAAATTCTACAAGAAACCATTATGGAGCTTGAGAAAGAAACAAAATAATCTTGTATAAAGATTTCATGAAACATTGGAGAAATGTACTTGAAAAAAAAGAACCATTGGAGGAATGCCCCAAGGCAATTTAAAAAAAATAAAAAATTAAAACTACTTATCAAAAGATAAAGATGAAAATTAAGACTCAATTGGAAATGCATTGGCAATCAAGTTCTTAGTAGTTTTTCAACTGTTCCAGGAATGCATTTAGCATTTTGTTTAGCATTTCTCAACGCATTAGAAGGGATTTGAGACCAGCTTGGAGGATAGCCCCTTTTTGTCTTCTTTGGTGTCTTTGGAGGTAGCAGAATAAGAGGATTTTTGATGGAGTCGAGTTAACAACTTGGAAGTTTAAAGACAAATTTTTGCGTTTTCTTTTTGGTTGAAAGAAGAATATCCAATATATTTGGATAGTTTCTTTGCTTTTTTGGGGATCTAAGGCTTTAATTTTTGTGGCTTAGCCCTTTGTTTGTACATGGGTATGCCCCCTTGGGCACCTTGTTAATATAATATACTTTTACCGATAAAAAAAAAGTTTTTGTTCCTACTTTTGCTAAGATTTTCTGTATAAATTCATTTTTTTTGACTGAATAAGTATCCAGAAATTATGTTAAAATTTCAGGTCTTCGGAATAAGTATTTCAAAATGCATGAATGTAGGAGAAGTTCTTGCAGAAAACTAACAAACACTTTAATGGAGTGCAATCCTGTTCGAATGTAAGATAAGGTAAATTGGTGATTACTGATTAGTAGGATGAACTGCTACGTTAGTATCCCCACCCGCATGATACTCTGCAATTATTGGAAGTCTTTGAGTAAAAGCTATAAAGTTCTGAAATAAATTTCCAAATTTTTTAAGAACCATCTTTGAGACCGATTTTTCTGCATATTTGACATAGATCCATCAAGGTAACTTACAAGTTCACATATCTATGTTATTTCTATTGCTATGACAAAAAAGAATTGGGAGAATTGAACAATGATTCAATGCTTTGCTATCTTTATAATATGGGTATTACTTTTTTGTTTGATTTGGCAAAAAGGGTGATTTTAATCTTTGAAAATAAAGGAATTGGTCTTTTTCTTTTTATGTTTTTTTTGGTAAACTAATAAATGATTTCATAGATTCGAGTGTGAGTAAAGAAAAGAAGATGACAGAGCTTAAACTAAAGGATGGAAAGAACATTTTTGGCAATTCTGTTTTTGTACAATCTCATATTGTTCCTATGCAATTGAGAAGAAATGTTTGACTGAAATGTAAAATCTAAAAATTCGAACAATAGTAATTGTGAACCAGTGTGGCTTATGACTCTTGTTGTGAAAAGCATTATCTCTATAGTAGTATGCTTTATTTTCTTTTATGTTACTGAAACTGTTTAACAATAATTATTAGAACTAGAATGGCCTTTTTATCCTATTTTGGTGGCCGAGTCATGGTCAGCTGCTTGAACTGCTGGTTCCTTGGTCTTTTTTGTATGGTTTACAAAATTAAAAGTCAAAACTTTGAAAATGTAACTGGGCAGTTCAGTGGTTTAATTGGCTTGGTCAGATTCTGTAACACCACGGTAGATCATATGCTTTAAATCCTTTTTTTTTTTTTATTGATACTCTAAATCTTATTGGTTACCTTCTAAATTTTGCATTATGACAGATTGGGAGTAGGATAACAAGCAAGCGCATTTCTCAGATGCTGGAAGATTGCTTTCCATGTTCATATATTATGGTCGATAAGCATCCAAGTCGCCATGATTCTTCTCACATCGTAACTCATAGGATCCAGAGTACTATCACTCAGTTTACTGACTGTTTGCTTAAAGCTGTAATACCACCTATCCGCAGCAAATGGAGTTCTTTTCTACGAGCTTTGGATATGATGGTATCTCCTCTCCAGCTGTGATGCTTTCTCTATTGTCTGCAATGATATGATTTCTTATGGTTTTCTTTCCCTTTCCTTCCCTGCCCTATTTTTTATTTTTTTTTTACATATTTCAACAGGAACCTGCTTTTCAATTTTTTTTCAATGGGGCCTGACATGTTTGATGGGGTTTCAATGTTGGGTTGGTTTGACTGAGGCCAACCAAGCCAATGTGCAACTATAAAAAGCTCCTATGAACTTAGATACTTCATCTTGATTCAACTTGTATCATTTTCCAATCCACTTAGACTGTGGAGGTCTTGATAGAGGGTGTGGCTCAAAGACAGCGATAAGCACAGGGTATAGTGCAGGGCTTGCCAGGGTTGTGCTTTAGGAGGATATCATGAAGTGGAATATGGAGGTGTGTGGTAATTTGTCAGTTAAGAAGTCAGTTTTTACAGGATATCAAGGAGCTGGATGAAAAAGAGCAGCAAAGTCTCTTTCAAGGGAAGAAAAAGACAAGTTGGATGAGAAAAAAGGGCAATTGGGATGGTTTTTTCATACGTCTTTGAGAGCATGGGAGTTTTGAGAGAAGCTTTAATGCTTCTTTGATTGTGTTAGTTTCTAAGAGGCGGGGTTGGATATTAAGGATTATAGGTCCATAAATTTGGTGGATAGTGTGTATAAATTGTTGGCCAAAGTCATTTCTATGTGACTTAGAAGAGTGGTGGATGGCATTATCTCGGAGACTTGGATTGCTTTCGTGGGGATTGGAAAATCTTGGATGTAATGTTGATAGCTGTTTCCGTGTTGTAAACTGATGCTTAAGAAAACTTTTGGGGAACAGCCTCCACTACATTTGATGAACAAGCTAGCTTAGAAGCTTGTTTCAGCTTCCTGGTCCAAGCTAAACATTTTGTTACATCTGTATACTGTTCTGCCTTGTTCAATTTTGCAAAAGTATCTGATAGGGGTGTTACTGTTTTTTGCCATCTAAATCCCAATTTTTGTTTTATTTTAAAAAGAGACTAGTTATCTAATTTTATTAGTTTACTCTGCCTCTCAATCAGCTATATTTTCTTGAGTTGGTTGGGCAAGCCTCATGATCACGTTCATCAGGCCTTAATTTCTTCTGGACAAGGTTGCATTATAGCTGACCCAATATATATATATATATATGGGATCGGACTTCGGAATTTAAGATCAAACATAAGAAACCATGAATGATCTTTATTTTGATTTTGGATGAGAAGGGATTTGCTGAATGCGTCAACATAGTCATAATATGAATGTTGAACTGAAGAATTGGGGATAGATCGAAGTTGAGAGGGATGAGAACCCCAAGACTTTTGCTGGATGAAATTGACTATGATGAATTTTTGATATAAAATGATGGATGGATCTTGTTTACTAAGTATGTCTTCAAATCGTACAGAACCTGAATGAACAAGAATGGCTTTGTACCATTTGACGGATTTAGAAGGATGGTGAGGAATGAAATGCCATTCTAAGGGAAAGTACGAAGTGGCAAGAGTCCATGGATCAAGAGTCGGACTCTGAGGTGGTTCAATGAAGAATATGATGGCTGAATGGGACTTCTTGAAGTATGGAGAAGAAGGAGTCCTGAGGGTACTGGATGGAACAATCTGAGCCTTTGGAATATCAAAAGGATCAGTAATTGCATATGGACTGGGGGGAACGGTAGCAAGAGCTGATCGATAACTGGGTAAGCATAAAGGGCCACTGGATGGTTTGGATGGTCTGGAGTAGTTTGGATGAAGAGGACTACTAAGAACAGAAAAACGGTTTCCCTGGGAAAGGGGAGAAGAAAGAGACTGTATGGGTACAGGAGCTTGCAGAGCTAAAGCACTGGATGTTATAGCTGGACTAGTGCTTCCCTGAGGGGAAGATATTGACTGCTTGTCCTTCCTCCCGCTCATTTTTGGGCTGCAAAAATTCACAAGTTAGAAAGTCAGGGATACTGTTGGAGGAACCGGGGATATAGTGTATATCAAAATCAAAAACAGATAAAATAGCTTGCCAGCGTGCAAACCTCTGGCCTTAATATGCTAGAAGGTTGTTTCACATTATCTGATGCCCATGTGTGTCAAGATAAAGTTTGTTTCAAAACCCCCTTTGTCCTTGTCAAAAATATGACAGACGAAGTCATCTTTGGTAATCCTTTCATGTGTCTTCTCTATCCTTTTTCTACAGACAGTGAAGGTATTACTACCAAACCATTCAATCAAACCGTCTAGTTTAAGTTTGTAAGAAATCTCCAGTCTAAAGAAATTCACTCTCTCCAAGACCTTTCTATCAAACGATCACTCAATCTTCTCTCTAAGAAGAAATCCCATGCTGATTTCCTCTTGGCAGAAATCCAGTATAAGAAAACAGAACAACAACTCCTCAGCCCTTCTATCCAGTTGCAAATTAGCCAGTTTGAATCTCTCCTCAAACAGGAAGTTTGCTCAGATCTTCCCACAGCCTTTTGGCATAGGAAACAACATGTTGTCCGTCTTCCTTATGTCAAAGACTTCAGTGAGAAAAACATACCCACTAAAGCCAGATCAATTCAGATGAGTCAAGCTTTAATGGAATTATGTCAAACAGAAATAAATCAGTTGCTCCAAAAGCAAATCAGCCGTCCATCCAAATCTCCATGGTCTTGTTCCGCTTTTTATGTCAACAAAAATGCTGAAATTGAACGTGGTGCCCCTCGTTTAGTCATCAATTATAAGCCATTAAATAAAGTTCTCGAATGGATTAGGTATCCAATTCCTAACAAAAGAGACTTGATTAATCGGCTTCATACAACTACCATATTCATTAAATTCGATATGAAATCCGGTTTTTGGCAAATCCAGATTCATGATTCATATAGATACAAAACTGCATTTACTACCTCCTTTGGTCATTACGAATGGAATGTATGGATGATGAGGAATCTGTTACCTCTCCCAGTCCATCTGACTTTGAAACTATCCATCATGAACTCAATACACTCAGTAAAGAGTTCGAAATAGACATGAAATCCTTAAGTATAGAGTTCACCTCTCCCCATAATAATGCCAAACGTGCTCATTATCGTGCAACTCATACCAAGGAACAAAAGTTAGAAATTCTTGAATCATGGGAAGCATACATGCGTCAACACCGACGTCATATCCATTTCTTTGATTATTTTGGGAATATTTCATTCCTCACCATCCTTCTAAATCCGTCAAATGGTACAAAGTCATTCTTGTTCATTCAGGTTCTGTACGATTTGAAGACATACTTAGTAAACAAGATCCATCCATTATTTTATATCAAAAATTCATCATAGTCAATTTCATCCAGCAAAAGTCTTGGGGTTCTCATCGCTCTCAACTTCGATCTATCCCCAATTCTTCAGTTCAATATTCATATTATGACTATGTTGACGCATTTACATGAAAGTAAAAATGTGTGCGGAAGCTGAATGATTTGAATAATAAAAGAAGACAGAATGAGATAAATAGTATGATGCATATGCTGGGATAGGAGGTAAAACCTTCCATCTGGGAATGGGATGAGTAATGAAATATATGTATACTGGATAAACTGAAATTATATTAACCAAATATAAACTTACAACTGGATGTGGCTTTATATATATATATATATATATATTGGGTCTGTAAATAAATTTGTGTTATAAACAAAGAAAGGTACAAGTCCCAAAGGGGCATACTCCTTTGTGCATTAATTTGGATTTCTAAAAAAGCAGAGTAAACAAAAGAGAAGCCCAGACAGAGAGCCAAAAAACAAAAGAAAAAGAAAAGAAGAAGAGAGCAAGCCAAAATACAGAGCAAGCAGAACAGTAGCTTCTGATTTGCATTAGTCTTGAAGATACCATCTGTAATTCCCAGAGATATGCTTAGCTTCCAATTAGCCTATTGTTCCTTTCATACTGGATATGATAAACAGTAGCTGAAATAACTGGTTTTCTGATATCAGTATTGTGATCCACCCTCAACTTGTCAAAAAAATGCAGGGGATAATCTCCACATCCTCTTTAGGTGCTGGTTTTCATTGGTCTCAGGAACCCCTTTTGAGTCTTGCAAGTCTTCCCCTAATAGTGTTCTGAATCCCCTCAAATAATGACTTTATGTCCCCG
Organism: Nyssa sinensis; assembly: GCA_008638375.1. NCBI lineage: Eukaryota > Viridiplantae > Streptophyta > Magnoliopsida > Cornales > Nyssaceae > Nyssa > Nyssa sinensis. The sequence goes on from CM018042.1 coordinate 25,999,183, forward strand.
TACTCATTAGAGAATTCTCTTCAATTCCTTCCGAGCCATAGATGATGCACTGCCACTGACGGGCTTAGTTTGTCCAGAATTGACCTGAGAGATCATCCCTGCAGAATACCAGCTTCCCATTCAATAATGGCTATCCAATCCTAGAAGCCAATTCCAATCCACATTTTGTTGTCAAATAAGCCCAAATTCTACTTGTGAAGGAACAGTGGAAGAAATATTGTCATGGCTTTCTACCCATTCTCTGCAGAAAGTACATCTCATTACTGATATCTTGCCTTATTTTACCAGCTTATCTTGAGCGCTCAACCTCTCTCTAGGTGGTAAGATGTGCTACAACTCAATATTGAATATGTGTGTTTTTTCAAAAAGGAGAGATTAAGTGTTGAGATGTGGCTTGGCTATGATTTTGTTAAGCAACTTGAATAACTGCACTCTCTTGTCAGAAGGTTGTGTAAAGATGATCATGTTCTCAAAATAAATTAGTGCCAATCCTACTCTAATACTATACAAATTTTATTTTATTTATTTATTTTTTAAAAGTTAATTGGAGATTGTATTGAGATTTTTCAACATTTTGATTCCTTGCATCTCTCTGACAATCCCCAATGGTTTTCTACACTTCAATTTAATGTTCTTGGAGGCTGTTTTTGCTCTTTGGTGGTTTTTGTTGATTTGATATTCTCCAATTCAGTTAGTAGTGATTCCTGGGTTGTTATTCTGAAACCTTTAGCCCTATCCTGACTTCTTGTTATTTTTCTGGAGTAATGAGCTTGAGTTTTGTAGTTGTTCTCTTCCTTTCTCTGCACACTTTTTGTATGTTTTTTTTTTAACTTCCTATTTTGTAGGTTGCCTGGGAGATATCATTTCTAGTTCGTTCAGAGTACTACTTGACGGAGCCTTATGTTGCGTATGTAATTCCACGCACACTTCGTTGTGAAACTGCTATATTTGTTGGGAACAGCATGGCGATACGTGATGCAGACATGTACGGATGTAACTGGGCAAAATGTACTCATAGTATTGCTACAATGTTAGGCCCAGAATTTCTTTGTCACTGGATCCAGGTGGCTGGGAATAGGGGGGCTAGTGGTATTGATGGTTTGCTTAGCACAGCCATCGGTTTTTCTGTAGGATGCAACAAAAGAGTAAGTAATTGAAAATTTATTCAGAAATGAAACTATCTTACGTGAGTTTCATTTGCTAGTCACTACTACTCTTGTTTCTAAAGTGGGATGACTAAGATGTTGCTGTTTATGAAGACAAAATGTGTTTATTAAGAGAAAGTGTGGTTTTTGCCTATTAAATTTACTTCCATTGGTGTTTGCTCTTTAACTGACCGAATCTAAATTGTTTGTTTTCTTGTAGCTCTAGTTGAAGCCCTATCATAGATGGTAAGTTATGCTGTAGTTTAGACTCGAGCCCATTTCTTTCACCAAGATTTGCTACCTGGTGTCATGTATAAGTATCAGGATTGTTAAGCAACCAATTACTCCGAAATCTTAAGCTATCAGAGAATTAGTCTCCCCCTCACGTGCGACCTCGGACTCGCACGGGAAGAGGCAAACCGTAGACAAATGTGAAGTAAAAGAGAATGCAAATGTAAATGGGGAATAATGCAAATGGTGAGACTTGAACCCAAGACCTCTCGTAACTAGGACTCTGATACTATGTCAGACAACCAATTGCTCCAAAAGCTTAAGCTATTAGAGAATGGGTCAACAATGTATATCAAGTTCTCAACAAGGATAACATTGTCAATCATCTATAATCCGTATCATGCCAAACTCTAGTGACATAATCAAACTTCTTGTCCTTATCACCTATATCTTATCTTTGACCCCTAGCTCTTTATCAACTGTATCTGAAATGACATTGACATGAATTTGCACTTCCGGCATGTAAAACTAAATCTTCGCAGATTAGATTAATCCAACATTTAGCTCTCCAGGGACATCATTCTATTGCATGCATTCCTAGTTCCTTTTTTGCAACCAATCCTTCCTTTTTGCTAAAGTAGAAGTTAGAAATACTCCATTTCAAAACTATTGATTGGAGCATTGGTCTACAGTTTTTACCAAAGGTTATAGTTTTCATTTAATTTGATATGTGGAAATTTCCATGGAAATTTGGTTCAATTGGAAATTATCTAAATGCATGGAATGATTGGTAACATAATCAATCTTTATAGCAAACTTAAAAGAGAATTAGAAATAATATAGATGCATCGTTAAACCATATTAATCGGAATATTGCAAATACATCAATTCAATTTGGCTTCCGGATAGTAATTATATATATATGATCCAAATCTATGCAGTACTTCAACACATGAAAAAAAAATTATTAACAATAGTGGATTCCTGTCCACCAAAATTTTAGATAACCTTCTCAACTTGGCTGCAAGAGCATAAAGGTTTGACACATATCCATATCTGGCACTCTCATATAAATGACCAGTTTACGCCATTTTCTATCTACTTAAGGTTTTAGGATGATTAATGAACAAGCTCTAGCTTGGCTTGTATCTCCTCTACCTCCCCATATAGGTGGTTGAGGGTTCAAGTCCCCTTGGGGACTAAGTGTGTGTGTGTGTGTGATTTACCTATAAAAAAAAAATGTTTTAAGGATGATAAAAAGAAAAGTGATTTAGAGTATACTCACAAGAAAGGAGAAATTGGGAATTAGCATAGATCATGTTTGGGACTCTACGTAATTGAGTTTAGGATAATATGTTGTTGGACAGATTTATTTATATTTTATTAAGTTTAATGAGACGGTTATTTTGGTAATTCTAGGTTGCTGGGCATGGTCAGTGTCTCAGTGATCCATGTGTCTTATTTTGGGTCAAATTATGCTTCTGGGTTTTTTTTTTGGTGGAGTCCTAGTTAGTCTGGAATAGTTTTTATTAGTTAAAGTTTCTAAATGTCATACTTCGGAGTCATATTCTTGACAGTAATAGGAAAACTGTTAGAATATTCTAGAGTGGGGTATTTACATAAGTGGGTATGGAGATTAGAAGGGTATCTCATTCTCAAACCCTTCTCACTCTCTTGTTTTCGATCTTATTCGTAACATATATTGCACATATTGAATTCCAGCTTGGTATCATAGCCTAAGATTGAAATCTAGAGAGTTATTGGCGACGTTAGAGATTACTGGTGGTGTGCTGACGTTAGCAGATTACTGGTGGTGTGCTGACGTTAGCATTCACACACTGATGTCATCACCTATACAGATAGGTGGGAAGCAAGAGTGACACTGACATGGCCTAATTCATTTATCATTCTAAGATTTATGGTAATTTTTCTGGAACTTTTTGAAGTCATTTGATGCCATGTTTTATTTTTCAAATGTTTTTTGATTCTGGAAGTCAATTTTCAGATTTGATTGTTTGGGGCTCTTCAGGCTGAGTTTTTTTATTTGAAACTGTTTTATAGGGTGCATCTAGCACCCCTTTGGTCTCCTTAATGCAATTTGTTGCATATATATTGGATTTGAGTGGTTTTTTAAGACATTTTTGTATATAGGAAGGCACTATTGGGACTTATTTTTACAGGATTATTTAATAAAATATTCCTGACAGTTAGGCATGTGCTTGTGATATTCCTTATGCTAAATAAATTTTTATTTGCTCTCTTTGATTGAGAATTTATTTTTTTTCCTGGTGGCTGTTTCATGTGCATTTTGCTTACCTTTATTGTGTAGACATGTATGAAATTAGTGCTGCATCTACCGTTAGGGAGGGAAGTGGGTTGAATCATGTTGGGAATCTTGGAGATAACTCTTTCCTCCAAGTTAGTCTGGTGAAGTTGGATGGGGGCAACTATTAGCTTCGTCATGAACTGGTTTTTCATCAGTTCAAGCTCATGGCTTGTACAGATGCCTACTAGGGGAGATTAAGGAACCGAAGTCATTCAAACCTTCTTATAACATGTGGGTCTGGGAGAAATCATTAGTGATATCTTGGTTACTCAATTCTATGCAACCTTACATAAGTCGTGGTTGTTTTTTATTGGTGCAACTCATGTGATTTAAGCTGCAGCTGCTCAAACTCATTCACAAGTGGGCAATGATGCTCATGTCTATGAACTAGGAAAAAAGGTTCATAAGACTGGTGCTGCTGATCATATGACTAGGTTTCCGAGTCTCTTTTCTTCTTATTCTACATGTTCAGATAAGGATAAGGTTATTGTAGAGGATAGCTTGTCATTTGTGTTGGAAAAGGTTCTACATATTTTTCTCCATCTCTCTCTCTCTCTGCCCCCTGCGGCGCGGGTTCTCCATGTTCCAAATTTCTCTACTAACATACTTTTTGTTAGTTGCATCACAAAATCCTTAAATTGTCTATAATGTTCTTTCCTACCTGTTCTGTTTTTCAAGAACTGGAAATAAGGAGATTGATTGGCAATGGTAGGGCACATGCTGGTCTGTTATCTGCTGGAGACTGAGCCTTCTTACTCTTGTGAGGTTTCATCTCCTAGTGAAGCACTTTAGACAAATGGTACTACACTTCAGCAGTTATGTTAGTGGCACAGATGACTAGGACATCAATCATTTAGTGTGTTAGAGAAGATTTTCCCATTTTCGATTAAGTAGTATACTCGAAATAACTTTGTGATACTTGTGAGTTTCCCAAGCATAAACAAAACTTTTAATAATAAAAGCACTGCTCCATTTATAATTGTTCACACTGATGTGCAGGACCTTGTTGTTCTGTTTCTCTTTCTAGATATCATTGGATCGTTACTTTAATTGGCTGCTCATGTTACTTGGGTTCATCGTTACCTACAATTTGCTCCTCCCCTAGTGAATTGCGAATTGGGATCGCACGATCCAAAACATGGATCATTAATGATTTGGAACGCAAGATTTAGCGTTCCAATCTAAAATGTCAAAAGTCCAAAAACAAATCATACAAAATACACACTCATCATTGGAATTTTATTTTATAATGACTTGGATTCATTAAAATCTTTTTGGTGTATATATATACATACCAATATTATTATAAATACAATCAAAAAGTATATTATGTTTTAAATAAACGTATTTTGTTCTAATAAAGCGATCCAAAGAAGCTTACCCCTAACGTACCATGTTCTATAACAAGTGACGATTTACGTTCCCGTTCCCCGTATTATAATGATCCACGTTCCAGGTAACATTTTGAGTTTACTACATACCAAGTGTGAAGTTTTTACCTGTTTCAAAAACATTTCACAAAACGGGGAGCACTTAATTTGATTCCAAAATTTGAATCCTTTAGAGTGATAATGGGATAGGTACAACCCAATACAAAATGTTGTAATCAAACCGAAGAAACATCATCATCTTGTGGTATCTCGCTCTTTGATGTTTCCCATCGGAGTTCCTAAGCCTTTTTAGCATGTTGTTGTCCTCACTGCAGCATATCTTATCAACAGGATGCCTTTAGTTCAAGACTTCTCTTGAATTGCTTTTAGGGGCCACCTTCAGTCATCCACTACTCCCAGGGTGTTTAGTTGTGTGTGTTTTGTTCATGATTATGGGAAATTTTGGGGAAAACTTGAACTGGAGGCATTGAGATGTATATTTATTGTCTGTAGTTTAACTTTTATAAAGGATTTTATGTGTCATGTGGTAATAGTTCGCTCAAATTGAATATTGTCTAGGACTACACTTGAGGTTTTGGTACAATGGTGTGGAAGCAATAGCTTACTCTAATATATATATATTTAAATTGATCATCAAAGCTGAAGTTGAGGGATCCTATGATAGGTGTTCAGTGGGATTGCACTAACTGTAATTGTTGAATGGGAGTTGGATCAAAATATATGGTGTGGATTGTGAGTTTCCATTGATATTGTGATTGCAATGGAACATGAAATTGATATAAAAGAACTTATTTTTTCATTAATTCTCCTATACGTGATTTGAAATTATTTACTTATGGTGTGGATTGTGAGTTGGCATTGATGTTGTTACAGCAATGAAACATGAAATTGACATACAAGAACTTGTTTGTTAATCAATTCACCTAAATGTAATTTGAAGTTATTTACTCTTCTCAACATTACATTTGGTGGCTTGCGATTTTTCTTATTTGATTTTATTTTCTGGTACAATTTTTGCAAATATGGACTCCTCTCTCTGGAGTATTCAGATTGACTGTAGTAAGAAAAATTGATGAGTTCTTTTGCATTCAGATTTATGACTGCTTGCCTTTATTTAGTTGATCTTTCTTGATATGTTTCTAACTTCTATAACATTATATTGGTTTGTACTTCTATGATTATGTTTAGGTACTTTGTGTGATTGGAGATGTTTCCTTTTTGCATGACACAAATGGATTAGCACTGCTGAAAGAAAGGTAACAAATCTTGTCGATTAGTTTTTAGGCTTTTTTTGATACATTATAATGCTTCTATGGGTGCATTCTTGCTTAGACATGCTTATGCATACTGACATGTAGGTATACATGGAGACACATTGCCTTGCCAAACAAAGCTTCCAAGCAATATTGTTTGCTTTAAACTTTTAGTTTCCCTATGCACTCACGGAATAGGTCGTCACTTATAAAATTAGTAGTATGATTTCCATTTCCCATATACTATAATTTAAATTTGTACTCCTGTGCAGTACATACTTTTCATTCAATTATAACAGGTGCATGATATACCTGTTCTTCATCTGTTTTAAATGATTTGTTGTTTTTGAAGGATATGTCGGAAACCAATGACAATAATTGTGATAAACAATCATGGTGGTGCGATCTTCAGTTTCCTTCCTATTGCAGAGAGAACTGAAAAAAGAGTATTGAATCAGTATTTCTACACGTCTCATAATGTTTCAATCCACAACTTATGTGTAGCACATGGGTAAGAATTTGAACATATGGTTGGTATTCTTGTAATGTGTTTGCTTTTTTTCAGCTAAATAATTATTGTCATTTAGATTTGTCTGTTATTGGTCATATTTTCCTGCTAAAACTCCCACTTTTCTAATTGGCTATTATTTATCATCAAAACTCAGAAAAAACTTGAAGTCCTGTAGGAGCTTCCCACTTCTAAACAATAATATGCACATATCTAAAAGAGGGACCCACAAATTATTTCATGATCCTTTGTGTAGAAAGCCTAATATATAAATTAATAGCTTTTAGTTAAAATAATAACTAACGATGTTTATGATTTTTTAAGACTAAACTTTGGAGCTAAACAAATTCTAGAGGCAATGAGAGCAGAAGGAATGGAGGACAATGAGAGAGACAAATCCTATGATGGTCTGGCTCCTTCATTTGTATATCATCAATAGAAGTATACGAAGCTACAATTATTTCCCTTCAACTTATAATACAAAGCATATAATACTCTTAACGATTGTTTTCAATTTACAAGAGCTTTGTTTCCAATATACTAGTGTGTTAATTCTTGCTTCTTTGATTAAGGAAATCATTAAATGTGCAGTGTGAAGCATGTACAAGCATGGACAAAAATGGAACTGCAATGATGCTTTATTCACATCTCAGCAGGAAGAAGTTGATTGTGTCATAGAAGTTGGGAGCTGCATTGAAGCCAATGCTACCTTCCACAGGTAGTAATGTTCTATTGTTGCTTGAATCATTACCTTCAGGTTAGCAGCTTATCGCCTCTGAGGTTCACTAACACATCGTTCCCCTCTTCTCAGTAGTTTGAGAAAATTTGCTTGTCTAGCAGCAGATCACACTTTAAGGATCCTTTCAAGGCTTTCCATTTCAGATTCTATCATACGTGGCTTCTCCTTTTGCAAAATTTATAAAATGGGGTACTCCCTATACAGGTAAGTTTTGTATCATGGACTAACTTTTATAGATCTCATAATCATATGGTTAGTTTTTAGAAGCATTTAATATGTTTTCCAAATTGTTTTTGTGGCAGAGTTCAACTGTGTGCTCCACCTACTTCAACCTCTCTGAATTTTGACCCTACCAGGTTCTCTAGAGAAGGTTTCCTTTTAGCTTTGTCTCTTGAAGATGGAAATGTTGGGTTTGGTGAGGTTAGTTTGTGTTTGATGATTTGTTCATCTTGGTCTTGTATTTTGTGTAGCTAAGGGAGGAGGAAAATGAATGTTCTGTACTCGTAAGGCCCAGCAAAATGGCATGTCTGCTTCTATTATGGTGATATGCTGCTGCTGTTATTCACTATTACATTTCCAATCTTATCATAATGAATATTTTAAAGTAAAATCTAAGTACTCACCACAATTATTTGCTTAAATAAGTTTATGCAGATCTAATCAAGTTTTGGTGTTTCACCTTGCACTGTTCATAAGTATGATGATTCTATCAAGAATTTCACTGAATTAAGTGATTTTCTGATGATCAGAGGAACTTCTTCCCCAATTAAACCAATTGGCTTATCGCATCATGCCCTTTCCGATGGGTCTTATACTGCCATGCCATTAGTAGGAATGTTCTAGGCCTGCTATAAAAGCAAATTGATCTCATGCTATGCAATCAATTCAAATTTGCACTGAACACACTTGATATGATATTTGCTTTCATCTCACAAGAAAAAGAAAATATTGTAGATTTTCTTTCATTATAAATAATATTTATTTGATCTACATTGATGTTGAAGTGCCAATAAAGTTAATTAACTTCTTGATGGGGAAAATTGGATTGATTGATTTGGGATTGAAAATTAGGCATAGGGTTCAATAATAGTTAACTTATATCTTCATAATTTTAGGCTTATCTTGTTTTAATTATTTTTAACTCAGTGTGAACAGTGGTTGAATTGATTTTGAGCTCTGAAACCAATTGATGCAGTACCAGCAGAGAGCTACGAAGCACAGACAATCTATTTTAGCTCATGTGTTTGTGTCGGACACCGATACTCTCGGACATGTGTCAGACACTTGAATCATGGATGTTTATGATTAAATGAAGAAGTTCTTTAATTTTTATTTAATGGCCTTTTTATTTTAATATCTTAATAATGTTTTTATGATTTGTGTGTTCTTATGTCAATTTTAATTGAAATAACATTAAGTTTTTATTATATGGTCATATAAAAAATATAAAAGTTTTATATATATTTAACTGTGTCCTTAACGTGTTCATGTCCTACTTTTTTGCGAAATAACATATCTGCATGTCCGTGTTGTATTGTATCTGTGTCTCGTATTCGTATCCGTGCTTCTTAGACAGAGAGAAAGTAGGGGAGGAGAGAGAGAGAGAGAGACCAAGGGAGAAAAGACTATATTTTTTATTCAACTCAATAACCAGTATGCCAAAACTTTTAAAACTCTAGTACACCATGCCTGTCTTTTTAGGCAGCCAAAAATACCAAAATTAATATAGTAACCCTAAAATTATGAAAATATAAATTAACTATAATTTAATGATGGGGAACATAAAGACATTGGATGATTAATTCTGTATTCTAATTAGTGGTAGGGCCAAATAATATATATATATATATATATATTATCATTTGGAGTAGATGCTGGAAACATTTGGACATGAAATTGCATAAGAGTGGATTTATGGATGTAGTCATACGCTAATGAGATTGCTAGTTTGTTATTTAGTTTAAGGTGAATTGAATATGAGACAGACATGTCGTGGATTCTAACTTTGCATAGAAATATTTGGACTCCGCAAGAATTTGTCGATATTTCCAATTAAATCTTCTTGTTCCTAGATGTTCCATTGGAACAAATTGTTGTTCCGTTCCGCCACAAAGAAACGTTTATTTCAAGTTACAACATAAGATTTATATATATCTATATAAGATTTATATATTTAGATGTATATCTATCAAATCGTGGCTTCATGTACCAAATATTTCCATATCGATGCATCCGAATTATGTGACTTGTGAGCTTTTACTTACGAATTGTTTAAACAGTGGATCTTGCCAGCTTCATGATCCATAAATACTTCAACTTTTGGAGTGGCATTTGAGTATAGTCTTTTGCATGCTGAACTTCCCTTATTTACATGAGGTAGATGGCAGAAGGGATAGATTTCATACTTACTGGTTTTAGATGCAAGACTATGGTAATTGAAGGGAATTCAATTGAATTCTCCCCTTTCTATTATGTAGTTACACGGACATTAACAAGCATTTCAAATAATGGTGCATGAGCAAGAAATGATTGCCAATGACTGACTTTCAGGTTTCTGTACTCTCTTCCTCTTTCCCTGTTGCTTCCTTTTTTATTCTTTTCTGTTTCTTATCATCACATTTCCTCTCTCTCTCTCTCTCTCTCTCTCCCCCCCCCCCCCTATTTGGGCAAATAGATGATAAGAATTTACTCTATTTCTCGTCCTCATGTACTACTATTTTGATTAGGTTGCACCTCTTGAGATCCACAAAGAGAACCTGTTGGATGTTGAAGAGCAACTTCGGTTTCTTATTCATGTTATTGAAGGAGCTAAGATTAGTCAATTACTTCCTCTGTTAAAGGGCTCATTTTCTTCATGGATATGGAACAGTTTAGGAATCTTGGTAGGTCCCATGCATCTTCATTCCTTGAATATGATATCATATGCCTAGGGAATAGCAATACCAACAGAAGTGAGGAAAAAAGCATAAAATTTGTTACTAGTAATATCTTCTCAATTTGGCACATCTTTAATGGAGTTGAATTTTAAACTGTTAAGTTCTTTCCTTGAAATATAGCCAGGTTCAATCTTTCCAAGTGTCCGATGTGGTTTGGAAATGGCCGTCCTCAATGCTATTGCAGCAAGGGAAGGTTCCACTTTATTGAATATACTACATCCCCTGACAGATAAAGAAGAAGAAATTTCTGAAGGGTTGTTAAATGTTAAGATTTGTGCGCTTATTGACTCTAATGGGACTCCTAGTGAGGTAGCCTATGTTGCCAGTATGCTTGTGGAAGAAGGGTTTTCTGCAATAAAGCTAAAAGTGAGAAAATCTCTCAAACTACACGTTAGGAAATTATTCTATTCTCAATAATTTTTTTTAACTAAATATGATATTTGAGGTAATTAATTATTTCTTGGTGCATTATTAATTCAGTTAATGATTTCAATGCCTCAGATTTTAAGAAATTTAGCTGGATTACTAACACTTTGTCCACTTACAGGTTGCACGTCGTGCAAATTCCATTGAAGATGTCGCGGTTATACAAGAAGTAAGAAAGAAGGTTGGTCACCAGATTGAACTCCGTGTGGATGCAAATCGAAAGTGGACCTATGAAGAAGCAATTCAATTTGGCTCTTCTGTGAAAGATTGTGACCTGCAGTACATTGAGGTATACTTCTGTGGCAATTGGTGAATATCCCTATATTAGCTTTGTTGGTCCCAAGGTTGGTTGATGCTTGGCTAATTTAATCATGTACAACATATATATATTTGTTTGTTTATAGGAACTGCATAGATATTATGAACGCTCTTTGGATGCAAATTTTTGGTATTCACATACATATGAAGTACGGACACTTTATTTTGCCTCACGTATCCATGTTGGACATGTGTCTAACACGCTCGGACACACTAAAAAAGAGTCTAAGTTTTTTGCATTTCGGACATGTTTTGGTCACGCTTTTGGAATTGTTTTTTTTTTTTTTTTTGGGTTTCTTTTTAATTGAATTTTCTCCTCCTCTTCTCCACTATTTTTTTTTTTATACACACAAATATATATAGTAGTTGACAAATTTGTTTTGAAATTTGAATCATGAATGTTGATTATTAAATGAAATTATTAAATTTTTATTTAATGACTTTTAAATTTTGGCATATTAATAATATTTAGGTGATTTGTGTTTTTTTATGCCAATTTTGATTGAAATAATATTAATGTTTTATTATATAGTCATATACAAAATATAAAAAAATATATTCAACGTATCCGTGTCCTACTTTTTTGAAATGCCATGTCCACGGGTCCGTGTCGTCTTATATCCGTGTCCCGTGTCTGTATCCGTGCTTCTTAGTCACATACTATCAGATTGATTATTTGTTCTTGTTGTCCAGCTTCCCTTCAGTTTATATGTATTTGATTCTTAGCAAAATTTTATTATACACTTGTGAATAATTTATCATGGATTTGTTGTTAAGTTGATGTGTCCATTTAACTCTTCATTATTTCAGGAACCTGTACAGAATGAAGATGATATAATCAAGTTCTGTGAAGAAACTGGCTTACCTGTAGCACTGGATGAAACCATTGACAATATTCAAGAAAACCCTCTTGAAATGCTTGCGAAGTTCACCCACTCAGGAGTAGTTGCTGTTGTAAGTGGAAGCATATTTTCATTCTTGATTTTGTTAGTGCACAAAATATGTAGCCTGCAAATTAACATCCTTTTTGTAGTACAGGCTTTGTAGATAGGTGTGCTTTTTTGTTACCAATCCTAAGGGTTCACTGCATGAGCACCATCCATAACATTTTCTAGGGAAGAAATTAGCTCAAGTTAGATGACCAAATATGCAAGAAAAAGTTTCTCAACATATTTTGAACTATCTAGTCAAATCAACCTTCGCCTTGGAGGTTTATTTTATATATATTTTTTCTGGTGGTGGAGATTAGAAGTGCTAAGTATGTGCATTTGCTGCTTTTATATTAGGACATGGATATGATATTGCGGCACTAACAAACTAAGATTTTAGTAATTTTCCTCATAGTATGGCCACAGTTAGTAGTTTTGTCTATACTGGGATGCCTGCAATTTCAATGCTGATTATTATTATTATAACTATTTGCTGAAAAATTACATTTTTATTGTGAAATGTGAGAACCAGAACCATAGACAATTTTATTCCATGATATTGGTATCTCATTCTTTCAAATTTTATCTTTCTAAGTTTCTAATCTTCAGGAAATAATCCGTTGGTGGTAACCTAATTTTGCTATGTTATATTGTTCTTTTCAGGTTATCAAACCAAGTGTTGTTGGGGGCTTTGAAAATGCAGCACTGATTGCACGATGGGCCCAGCAGCTGGGGAAGATGAGTGTTATCAGTGCTGCATTTGAAAGTGGCTTAGGTTTGTCAACTTATATTCAGTTCTCAGCTTATATTGAGCTTCAAAACACTGATATATGTAGAGTGATGAATAAGGAACGAGCTCCAACTATAGCTCATGGTCTTGGAACTTACAGATGGCTTAAAGAAGATTTAGCCACTGAGCCTCTAAACATATGTCGTAATCCATACACTGGCTTTGTAGAAACATCCGTTGTTGATTCTGATCGATTTTTGAAGAAATTTCAAATCAACCACAATGCCATCCTTCGAAATTTTACTGGGGAACAAGTTCGTAAATACCAGTTAACAGTTGCTTCAAATGGCTTTTCCTTTTCCATTAATGTGCAAGAGATTGGATCAAACATTGATGTAAGTACTTTGCAATACAAAAACCTACAATTTTGTTATCTTAAGAAGTATTCATTATATAATGTGCCGAACTAGCTCAAAAAGTTTTTGGAAATACCCAGATACTCCCATGTACTAATGGCAATTGTACATTGACTTCTACGTTTTTTTTTTTTTTATATCTTAAGAAATATTCCACCATCCAACGTATTGAACTAGCCCAAAGCATTCTTGGAAATACCCAGATACTCCTTGCACTATTGGCAATTGTACATTGCAAATAGCAGACATGATTGGGCAGTGGGCACATATTCTGAATTATGGTATTATTATTGACTTTTTTTTTTCTTTTTCCAAATCAAGTAAGTCTTCATCAGGCAACAATGTAGAATTTTCTCAAAATACTTTGCCACATATTTGCAAATATTTCTTTGTTATTTTTCTTTTTCTTTTACCTGGCTTATTGTTTGTTGTTTATGGAAAACCAAAATTTGAAAGCACATAATTTATGTGGTTGGATAAGAGTTGGCCATTTGCATGTGGCATCTTTGATTTTGATACACTGAAATATCATATCACCGCATTATAGATGTTAATGTGTCTAATTTTTTTTTACCCGGTAACTATAGTAGGAATTAGGAAAACATCCCTATTGTTAGTTTCGATTGTTAAAATGGGCTTGCTACTTTGACTGCTTATTTCTTTGAAAGATTGCAAAATTTAGCTACTTATAGCTATGCTCCTTTTTTATAATCTTAGTCATCCATGATTGGGTTGATGCAGAATAATGTAGTTGTATTTCTTCATGGGTTCCTTGGAACTGGTGAAGACTGGATTCCCATCATGAAGGCTCTCTCAGGATCAGCAAGATGCATTGCGATTGACCTTCCTGGCCACGGAGGATCAAAGATGCAAAATCATGCTGGAAAGGAAGTAGCACAAGAACCAAGATTGTCAATTGAGGTAGTTTCAGATATATTATCCAAATTGATTTGTTATATGACTCCTGGAAGAGTTACCCTTGTTGGATACTCAATGGGAGCAAGGATCACTTTGTACATGGCCCTAAGATGCAGCGATAAGGTAGTTAATGGATGTTTGAGATTTTGTTTGTCATTTTGAGCTGGATATACTGTCAAGTAGCTAATGAAAATAAAATAATTGTCATGTAAGGTTGAAGGAGCTGTCATGATATCTGGAAGCCCTGGACTTAAGGATGTTTTAGCAAGAAAAATCCGTAGGGCTAAGGATGATTCCAGAGCTTGCTCTCTTGTTGCCTATGGCTTAAAACTCTTTCTAGACACCTGGTATTCTGGAGAGCTGTGGGATAGGTAATTGCTGGAGATCTCTCCATCAAAATTTGCTTCCTTTCATGCTCTAATTACACTTAAAAACTTCTGTGCTTATATAAATAATTTACCTAGCACTTTTTTGCATCATGCAGCTTAAGAGGCCATCCCCATTTTAAGAAAATTGTTGCAAGCCGCTTGCAGCATGATGATGTGTGCACTCTTGCAAAAGTTCTGTCTGATTTAAGCATTGGGAAGCAGCCGTAAGCTTGTCCTTTTTCTCTTCTTATAATTTTCCCATTATAGAGTTCCACTTTTTAGTGATTCTACTAATTCGATCAAATTACCTTTCTCATTTTGCACACACACCACAGTATTGAAGGGGCTGGAGATGGGTTGATGATGTCAAATGGTTGCATCATGTTGTTGGCTTGAATTATTGATGCTTGTAGGAAAAATGGTACTAAAGTGCTATTATCTAATAAGCAAAGACACGGATACGGATACAGTCACAACTACGGACATGCAGACACGGCATTTATAAAAAACTTAGGGAATGAATACGTTAGAGATACGTTGAATATATATAGTATTTTTATATATTTTATATGACTATATAATAGAAACTTAACATTAATTTAATTAAAATTGACATAAAAACATACAAATCACAATAATATTATTAAAATATAAATAAAAATTCATTAAATAAAAATTCAAGAATTTCTTCATTTAATTATTAACATCATGATCTTAGTTTTCAAACAAATTTACTAACTTTTACCGAGAACATACATGGATACATATAATATAACCAAAAGAAATGTAGAGATGAAAAGGAGAAAAAGAGGAAAAAGTCTAGAAAAAAATTGAAAAAAAAAGAGTCCATAAAGTGTTTAGGATGTGTCCAATAGTCAAAACAAATAAAAAAAAAATTGGGACTCTCTTTTTGCATGTCCTAACATGTGTCCAGTACGTGTGTCCACGGACAAAGATATATATTCTTCTAGGCTTTGTCATACATTTTCTTCTAAAACTCAACAACTATTAAGAGTTTTGAAATACATATGTCAACATTCTTTATACGAGGCTCACATGGTCATAAATCTCGATTGTGTCAACTCATGGTTATCTTATTGAAAATCTGACAAACTAATTAAGCTCCCTTTGAACTTAACATAGATGTTAACAGTCATAAAATGAACGTCTAAGCCTCATTCTTTATTGTCAATTCAGTTATCCAGGTGTTAAGACACAATGATATATCATTGTTCTATAAGCCTCATTCTTTATAGTGATTACTGGGAATAAAGAATTGACAAACGAGTTATCCAGGTGTTAAATATATCTCACTTTGTGTGTGACCACGAACTCGCACATAGAGAGACAAACGAGTTGAAATGGTTTATTTGTATGATTCAAGGGTTTGATAAAAAGACAAGAAAAAGATGAGAGAATGTTTCTGAGAAAAAGAAGTTGGAATAATAATTCATTCCCATACCTCTCTATGTTTTATTATTAAGGAAAATGAAATTATAATAATGCCATTACTAACAAAATGCTCCAAAATAGCTCAACACTCCTCCCTCAAGCTGGTGTATAGATATTACACACGCCCAAGCTTGAACAAAATATTATGGAACACCTAACTTGACGCCCCCTTAGTCAAAATATCAACCAGTTGCTCTGTAACCCTCACAAACAGAGTACAAATAACATTAGAGTTTAGCTTCTCTTTAATGAAATGCCTATCCACTTCAATATAGCTTGGTTCGATCATGTTAAATCGGGTTATGGGCAATGTTAATAACGGCTTTGTTGTCACAATAAAGCCTTATTAGACCACTAAAACCAACAACGAGCTCTTCCATCATAATTTTTAACTACAAAAGCTTCACACACCTCATATGCCATAGCTCTAAACTCTGTCTCAACACTGGATCTAGCAACAATTGATTGTTTCTTACTAAGCCATGTCACTAAGTTGCCTACTGACGAAGGTACTAATAATCGGATGTGAATCTTCTATCTTGGATTGATCTCACCCAGTCTACATCTTATAGGATTCCAACTCCAAGTGATTATGTCTAGAAAATAATAAACCTCTCCCAGGTGCCTCAAGTATTGAAGAATTTTAAAGACTGCTTCTAAATGAGATGACCGAGGATGGTGCATGAATTGACTCACCACACTTACAACATAGGCAATATTTAACCAAGTATGTGAGAGATAAATCAACCAACCCACAAGTCTTTGGTACCTACCTATATCAACAATTGGATCATTATCATCCTTTCTAAGCTTATGATTTATCTCAATCGGAGTATCACAAGGCTTGCAACTAAGCATTCCTGTTTCCTTTCGCAAATCTAATACATTTGTTGGAAAATTTCATTTCCCTTCTCAGATTTTGCGACTTCTATCCCAAGAAAATATCTCAAGTTACCCAAATCCTTTATTTCAAATTCCTTAGCCAAGAAGGATTTTAATGCTCAACCTCTTCAACGTTGTTCCCAGTAATTCCTATATCGTCCACATAGACTATGAGCACAATAATCTTTCCTTGCTTATGCTTGATGAAAAGGGTGTGATCAGCTTGACTCTGCTTATACCCGTATTTCTGCATAACTTTACTGAACCTCTTAAACCAGGCTCTTGGAGATTGTTTCAAACCATAAAGAGCCTTCGTTAACTTGTATACTTTCCCTTCCAGAGATAGAGATGGAAAACTAGGAGGAACATCCATATACACGTCATCTTCTAAATCACTATAAAGAAAGGCATTCTTCACATCTAATTGTTGAAGAGACCATCCTAAATTAGTAGCTAAAGAAAGCAATACTCTGATGGAATTCATCTTAGCCACCAGAGCAAACGTTTCTTGGTAGTTAATACCATAGGATTGAAAGAAGCCCTTTGCCACCAGTCTAGCTTTATACCTCTCTACCGATCCATCTGCCTTATGTTTTACTTGAAGACCCACAATCATTCCAACAATTTTCTTTCCTTTAGTAAGAGTCACAAGTTCCCACGTACCATTCTTTTGGAGAGCTTTCATTTCTTTTACCATCGTTGCCTTCCACTCAAGAACTTCCAAGCCATCTCTCCAGTTTTGCGAAATAGACATAAAAGACAAAGAAGAAACAAAAGCACGAAAGGAAGGTGGAGTGAATGATAAGAAACAAAGTTGGAAATGGGATGTTGAGTGCAAGAGCGAATTCCTTGAGGAACTACAATAGGAGGGTTAGTATCACCTGAAAGAGAAGAGTTACAAGGAGCAACCCGAAGCTCATTACTTGGATTCGGAGAATCCAACTGACAGTTAGCATGAGAAGGTTCAATGGTCCCACTCTTTTTCTTTCTTGAATAGGTCAACAACTCCTTGTTACAAGCACCTTGTTTCTCCTTGTCCTTGTCTAGTTCACAACCTGGAAAATCAAATTGAGGTACAAAGGTAAAGGTTGGGGAATCAAAGAAGAGGACGATGGCAACTCTTCACTATAACTCTTCCCTTGAAGAGTTGTCCTCGGAGGAGGAAAAATGATGTAGACTCATAGAATGTGACATCCATGGTGACAAAGTATCGTCTGTTAGGAGGATAATAACTTCGACACCCTTTTTGAGTGGCTAAGTAACCCATGAACACACATTTTAAGGCTTTGAGATCTAATTTGCTCTTAGATGAATCATGAAAATGGATAAAACAAATACAACCAAAAACACAAGGAGGAATAGGAAATAAAGAAGATGAAACCCCCAAGACCTCAAGTGGAGATTTAAACTCTTAACACACGAGAAGTCATTCGGTTAATGAGGTGAATTGTTGTACGAAGAGCATTTCCCCAATAATGTTTGGGAACATGCATGATAAATAAAAATGCCCTAGTAACTTCAAGTAAATGACGATTCTTGCGCTTAGCCACCCTATTTTGCTGTGGAGTGTCAACACAAGGTAGTTTGATAAGTAATACCATGCACAGTCATATACAAATTAAATAGTCCATCAATATATTCACCCCCATTATCAGATTGAAGAACCCTAATTTTGGCATCAAATTGGGTAGAAACCATGTTATGAAAATTGTTTAAGCATGTAAAGACGACCTGACTCTTTGCACGCAGCAAATAAACCCATGTAACACGAGAACAATCAATAAATGTAACAAACCATCGATAACCAAATAAAGTATTAATACGAGAAGGGTCCCATACATCAGAATGAATAATACTGAAAGTTGAAGTACTTTTATTCAATTTAGGAGGAAATGAAACACAACTATGTTTGACAAGTTCACACATTTCACAACTAAATTGAGACACATGAGACTTAGAAAACAAAGCTGGAAACAATTTTTGTAATGATGAAAAAGAAGGATGTCCTAAACGCTGGTGCCATCAAACTAGTTGATCATATGAAGAAATAGCTCCAAAACTCTTAGACGAAGAAGTAAGTCTTTTTGCAACAGAACTAGAAGTTAAAGAATCCAAGACATGAAGACCACCTTCTCACTACCACTGCCAATCGTTCTCTTCGTGTCTAGATCTTGAAAAGTATAATGGGTAAGAAGAAAGTCACAGAACAATTCAATAATTTGGTTATATTACTAACAGATAAAAGGGTAGTAAAATAATTAGGAACATGTAAAACAAAGGATAAAGCTATAGAAGGTGAAATAGATATGGAACTTTTACCAGAGATAGGAGATAAAGCCATATGCTATCCTAACTTTTTCTCTACCAGAAAATGTTTTATAAGAGGAAAACACATTCGACAAACCAGTCATATGATCAGATGCTCCCGAATCAATGATCTAAGAGGAATGAGTAAATAAAGATGAAGTGTTATAAGCCTTGGCAGGGATACCTAAGTAAGCAGCAACAGTGGCAGTAGATGAGGACTCCAATTGAGACATAATACGTTGAAGAGACTCGATCTCCTCCTTGGAAAGAGTTGGGGTCGCAAAGACTGAAGCCGAAGTACTAATCGAAGTCGAAGGAGTGGCTAGAGTAGCAATAGAAAGAAGGTGAGCATCGGACCGGGTCACACCTCTAGTACGTTCACCTCTCCCCTGTATAGGCCGACCATGTAGTTTCCAACAACTATCTTTTGTATGTCTTGACTTTTCACAAAAATCACAAATAAGCTTATCTTTGTCATCAGAAAAAAAGCCAACAACTCGACTACTATCACGGCTCCTACTAGCACCTTTACCATCACGCTGAGGCATAGAGGCAAAAACAGATCTCTCTGAAGTCCAAGATGTAGAGGCAAGAGCCGACCTCTCCCAAATAGAAGACGGAAGCATGGCACTCCTTCTACTATCCTCCCCCTGAACATAAGCATACAATTGACTAAGAGAAGGAAGAGGATCACGTGCCAAAACCTGAACACAAATCGGATTGTACTCAATGTTCCAACCAGCTAAAAACTCAAAAATACGCTTTTGTTCGACCTTCTGCTTAAACTTATGGGCATTACTGGAACAATCTGCCTGAAATATTCAGTACCGATCCAACTCCTGCCACAATCCCCTCAATGCATTATAGTATATAGCCAAGGTCATATCTCTTTCTCCTTACTTAAGCTCATGAATCTTGCATCTCAGATCATAAATTTGAACGGCATTCCCCATCTTCGAATAAGTCTGAGCAACTGAATCCCATATCTCCTTTGTTGTCCTCAAAAAAAGATTAACCACTACTTATCTCTAACTGCATAAAGTGAAAAAGCCATGACATAACAGTAGAGTTTTCAGAATCCCAAGTACCAAACTGAGAGTCTGTGGGACTTGGCCACACAATCTTTCCATCAATGTATCCTATCTATCCTCTGCTTTTAATGAACAACAAAGTAGATTTAGACCATGTAAGATAATTAGTGCCGTCAAGTTTAGTAGTTGTAATCTGTAATGTAGGTTTTTCATTTTGGGTATTTAAACGACCCACACCACTACTAGAGTTAGCTGAGAGTTGGCTAACCTATGACATGCCTTCTTAACAAGTTTAGTGCTCAAATAATTAAGAAAAAAACACATAGTGCTGATCGATAATCAAAAATCGGACAAAAAACAACACCTGCATTGCCAAAAAGAGCCCAACAGCACCCTAAAAGCTAGAATAGAACCCAAATAATATTGCAATAGCCAATAAAAGGTTACCAAGAGCTATTGTTATTGTTTACGCAGCCCAGATCCCAAAAAAAGAAATCCCGACTCCAAATTTTTGCTCATAATCAACAAGAAACCACTTAGATGATCATGACCCAATCAAATCATACCTCCTTAGGGCTAGTCGCACCTCTATGTAGTGGTTTGAAGTAGCAAAAAAGATCGAAAAGCTCAGAGAAATTAGATTGCAAAAAATACCTCTATTTTTTTGAAAAACATTCGAAATTAGAAAAATCCCATCAAACGACCTCAAAAAATTTTGAAAAAATCACCACGATGCTCATTTGATAGAGATGATCCAACCTTGCAAGTTTCGTCACCGGAAAGTGATGACGTCATGTTAACGTCATCGTACGGGCGATGCCATCAGCGTACTTTTGGGCTTCCTCTTGTACTCTAATGTCTTACACAGTGTTTTCTATGAGTTTTTTTTGGCTTCAATAGCGCTTTGATACTAAGTTGAAATGGTTTATTTATATGATTCAAGGGTTTGATAAAAAAAAAAAAAAAAAGAGAAGAAAGGAAAAAGATGAGAGAATATTTTTGAGAAAAAGAAGTTGGAATAATAATTCTTTCTCATACCTCTCTATGTTTTATTATTAAGGTAAATGAAGTTACAATAATGCCATTATTAACAAAGTGCTCCAAAATAGCTCAACAAAACGAACCACAGAAATACGGAGCAAATATAGTGCAACTTTGCACAAACAAACTAAACATGATATAAATGCAAATAGAAAGACTTGAGCCCAAGACCTCTCATAACCAAAGCTCTGAGACCATGTTAGATCACTAGTTGCTCTAAAAGTTTAAGTTGGTAAAGAGTGGACCAACAATGTATACCAAGCTCTTAATAGTAAGTAACATTGAGGACTTAGATTATTATTCTTTTTTGATTTAATTAATGGTAATGAGTATGATCTTTTTGGTGGGAGCGGACAAGTAGCTTGGACTATTTCTAACATTGATTGTTTTTTGATCAAATATTGTAAGGTTCATAAAGTGTAAAATTTTACACTTTTAAAATAGTGTAAAATTTTACACTTTTTACTACTACTGTATTTTAATCACTCGTACTTTAAATATTGATTTTTTTTTTTAGATAAGTTTTTACACTCTTGAAATTCAATTTTGAGCATCTAACATGTGTTCGAAAGTTTGAAAATTTTCTTCATTTTAATAAAATTGTAAAATTTTATACTTTCAAAACATTGTAAAATTTTACATTTTTGCTAGGACGAAGTTTTTCACTGAAGCTAAGACGAAATTTTACAAATTTGATTCGATTTGTTTTCTTCAAAATTTCATATTCAATATCTTATTTGATAGATCTCAATTTTTAGAGTCCAAATATATCAATTTTATTGAAAATGAATTTAAAAATTGTAAGTTGTTGAATTTTAAAGTTTTATCCAAATTCATGGGATTGAATTAAAAGAGTATTTTCGGGTCTCAATAATTAAAGGAAATTATGTGTTAATATGATTGGGCTTGGACTAGATAATAATTTTGGTATTTTTCAAGACTTTTTAAGTTTTTATCCTTTAGACACTTAATATGATTAAAATGTCTAATTTTCCCATCCTATAGTAAATTTATATATATCCTTCTCCCTATCCTCTGTAAGCAATTTTAAATAAAGATCATCACACGCTTTGTCCTTAGCATCTCTTTTTACTTTCTTAATTGCCTTCCTCACATTTTTTTAGTTTTTTCAATGTTTTGCATTTCTAATTTTTTGCCAAGTTTTATAAACAATATATATATATATATATATATATATTTTTTTTTTTTTTAACTTTTGTTATTATTTAGGCATCTTCATTCCACCACCAAGTATCCTTAAATAGTGGTCCTGTTCCTTTTGATTTTCCAAAAACTTATTTTGGTATTCTTTTAATATATTCGGCCATTCCATTTCGTATCATCTAAGTTCATGTTAGTTCTTTTAATGTCTTCCTTTAAAATATCTACTTTCTTTTCTTTAAAATTTCATTGCTTAATTTTTTATTTCCTAATCTATTTACTTTTTCTTTTTCTTTTTCAATTATATATGTTTGAACCATCAATCTATATTGTGAGGTCAAGTTCTCTGTAAAAATAACCTTACAATCTTTGCATGATAACCTATTTATTCTTCTAGTTAGGAAAAAGTCTATTTGACTTCTATTTAATTCATTTTTAAAAGTTATTAGATGTTTATCTCTTTTAGAAAAAAAGTATTTGTTAATATAAAATTATATGCTATTGCGAAATATAGTATTACCTTCCCAGCACCATTCATATCTGTAAATCCTAAAACTCATGTATCATCTCATACCCTTTGCGATATTTTCCTACACGACCATTACTCTAAATATTTTTTCTCATATAGGTATGCCTTGAATTAATTCATCTCTATGTTTCTACAAATGTGCTTTAAGCTGTTTATCTAGTCCTATTTGGGGTGCATACGTGCTAGTGATATTAATTATATTATTTCCCAACATATTCTTTTATTATTATTACCGTATCCTCTTTTTTCTAAGTAAAAATTACAACTTATTCTTTAACATCCTTATTTACTATTATTCTTATACCATTCTTATGTCTTATCTTTTAAGATGATAAGCTCTCATAATATTAATTATATTCTCTCCTAAAACAAGTTTTGTTAGTATTATCCTATTCCCCCTTTTTTAGTAACAGTTACAACTTGTTTTTTGAAATCCTTATCTACTACTGTTATCCTCGTACCATTTCTATGTCTATATTTTTGGGTATAATAGATTTTATATCCATTATTTTCAACTTCTCTAGCTTTCTCTTCCCACTTAATTTCTTGTAAACATGCTATATTACCTTTCCTAATCATTGTATCTTCTAGTTCCGTCCGTTTCCCTCCATTTTCCCGACAATATTTTTATATTTGAAGTTACTAATCTAAGTTTACTATCTTGGAGTAACTTTTTTACCTGCGCTCGTCTAGCAAAACGTGAGAACTATTGCCCACTTTTCATTGCACCCAAGCGCCAATGTGCCGCCCCTTCCCTTTTTGAAAGCAGATGAAATGTGTCACTTAATGCAAAAATCCTACTATTTACTCGAATAGTTTTAAGATTTATATTCATAATTTTGCTTTGTGGTTCCTTCACTTCTTCCTTTTATATGCACAACCTCCGGTAACTATTAAATTGATATACACAATACAATGGTTTTGTAGACACCTACCCATGGTCCTTTGTCTAGAACTTAGGCGCCTTTGAATTGCAAAAGTCGTATCTTTGTCCGCCAATCATTGTTTGATAGGTCACTGCTGAAGTGCATGTTATGATATTAAAACTGGAGATTGGGTAAGGCTTTGATATTTTGCTTGTTGCCACTGGAATGGTTTACCTAATAGAGGAGTAAGTGTATTCGAAGTCCTTACTGGTTCAAATAATGATACATTAATTTACATTCCAGATAGCCTTTTCTAATCCCTAGTACGATGAATTGGGATTTTATCAAATGAAACCTGTCCTAGTGATGTATAAGCACTACCTAAGCTACTGCAAGTAGTTGTCAGTTTGTATTTCATTAATTTGTCTCTGTTTGAAAATTTCAGGAGTTTCTTACCCTTTATTCTCCATGATCAACTTTAATTGATAATTTTCCCCATTTGTGTAATAGGTCATTGTGGGAAGACCTGAAGCACGTCAAACTACCCCTACTGCACATTGTTGGAGAGAGAGACGGAAAGTTTAAGAGGATTGCTAAGAAAATGTGCAACGAAATTAGCCATGGTACAAGGAGCACAGAAGATCCAGAGAAAAAGATTTTTGAAGTAGTTGAGGTTCCCAACTGTGGGCATGCTGTTCATCTTGAGAATCCACTCCCCGTTATTGCTGCGGTCCGACAATTTTTGACAAGAGCAAAGAAGAGTTTGATTTCTACTCCGAGATCATTTTAGGCTTTCAAAGTCCTTGGACAATAATAAAGACATTTAAAATAGGTTGCAATAGACGCGCAATCAGCTGATGCAATTCTCATTAGTTTTCTTTCAAAGTTTTATGGCAGAGCTTGGGCATCATCATGCTGTTAACGGCTGATCGTCATGGCCCAATCTAATTGATCTATCTCAAATTTGTTTCTCAGTCAATTTTCATTTGTCAAGTTTCAAAGCAGCAGTGGTTCAGATAATAAAAATGTCATGCTGGCTGAAATAAAATGGTGCACCTGACGGATATCCTTCAACTGGATTGTACAGATCAGTGCTTGTCAGATTGAATATGTTTATACTGGACGCCAGACCATCAGAAATAGGGTTTACAGATAAAAAGTATCAAAAGATGTACGTAACAAGTTTGAAGGGTCGATTGTGCATTTTCTGAAGACTTAATTGTTTCTCAAAGGAGTTTCCAATGAAACATTTTTTGAACTGCAAATATAAATACATCACAAATAATTCTTAAATTCCTCCATATGTAGGATATTGATACATGTATTTCCTGGGTAATTTTATTTTTATTTCATTTGCTATGCCTGTCAATTCTCAACTAGTTTTAATTTACAATAAAAATCGTGTGACTCACAGTGAAATCCTGACTTTATTGAAGTTACAGATGCAACTGACAACACACGCAGAACAAGATCTTCACGTTCAGTAAATTATCGAGCAACAAAAACCCTAGATGACCAGGGACCGCAATTCCTCTTCAGCTTCGCCTCTCTCTGGTTGTGCACCCACCAATCCCAGCCGGTGAATTGGCAGAACACCCTCTTTTCTCTCAGTGAAATGACAATGGCACCCTCTCCATCATGATGTTTTGCACTATAATTGGTGGCTGAACAACAACAGACATGATATTAGGAACTGAATGGATGGCATGAAGATGATGCCACCAACCCAATAGCTGAGGGAAAGACTAACCACACCAATATTCCTACTGCCATTGCTATAGAAACAATGGCGAGACGGCGACAATTCCTAGCAATTCCCGTATAGCGCTCACGCAGAGATATAGCCATTACGGCACCAGAAAAGGCAAAATTGAGAGATAAGACAAAGGCATGAAAGAAAGCAGGCTTGTTTTTAAATATGATAGTGGGAATTGGATTCCCATCTATTTTCTCATATGGCAGTTGAAGAAGTGCAAAAACAGTGACAAATGCCGCACCAAAAATTGTTTCTTCTAATGAAGCTCGGAAAATAGAAGGTTTTTTCATCTCTGAGAGATGGGTAGTGTGGATAATCTGATAACCAGGCTCTTTCATTTTTCAACGAACAGAAAATCCTTGGGGTGCTGCTCGTGGCTGTGGTGGTTTCTATTTAAACAATTAGACGCCGCCTTATTTGACTTTTATTATCATTTGTTATCATGCCGTCCCCTTCACTACAAGTTATAGCCATCCAAATATGAATGATTGAATAATTCCAAGTATGAATAATTCCAAGTCTCAAAGTAAAGGTGATTTGATGCATAAAAACAATTTAATCTGATACAGAAAATTAATACAGAATACTCTGATCCATCCATTAAAAATAATAAAAATATAATTGATGTTGATTTATAACTATTATATCTATTGTATATATAAAAGTCAAGGTTTCACCCTTTCCTTCCCTGTAATGAACGAACTATTGTGGGACCCACATTTTAGAATAAATCAAATGATCCTGCTCCTCTTTCCAAATAAAAGGGGTCCCACCATTGCATAAATTCCAAACCCATTACACGTGGTAGGTCCTACCTCGTAGAAATTTGTAACAGCCGTTCATTTTTTTTCATTTTTATTTTTTTAAAACAAATTAGTTTTTACTTTACTTTTACAATAGTCACATTGCACTATATCTCTGCGTGTTTTTTTATTCAACCAGAAGTTAAAATGATCAGAACATAAAAGCAATATACATTATTATTAGATATAACATGTAGTAATTCATTTAAAATTTTTAAAAATTAGCAACAAGAATTATGAGTGAAACATTATTATTTTTATCTTTTAGTTTGATTATTTTTTTTTTTTGTTTTTAAATAAATTTAATTGAAGTTATAATTATTTCAAGTTGGACTGCAATTACACCAATAGTGTAATCAATTCAAGTTGGATCACAATTGCATCAATAATTTGATTCTTAAGTATTTTAACAAAAAATTTTATATTTTAAAAATGAATCTCATGTTGGATAACCACTACTAAATCTAAAATATATAAATTAAATAGATTAATATGATTTTTTTGCCATTTAGAGCTAGCTTAGTTAGTAATATGGTTTAAAATCATTGATGATATATTTGACATATTATTTAATAATTTATTAATAATTTACTGTCATATCATATAAAATATATAATTTATTATAAAAATATAAGTCATATAACATTATTCATAATAATTTAGTGTGCTCCTTGCATAATAGGAACACCTTACTAGTATACATATGGGGATATTCTCCTCCACTTGCAACTTTAACACTGTGTTTGGACGGAAGGAATCAAAAAGAAAGGGAAGGGAAAGAGAAGAAAGAGAAATTTATACCATGTTTATTTTAAAAATTAGGAAGGAAAGGGAGGAAAATGGATGGAGAATTTAACCCTCATTTAAGTAATTTTGTTATCTCTCCAAAAGTGGAAGGAAATGAAGGGAAATGAAAGAAGGATTTAATGAATTTTTAATAATACTAATATTACCTTTAAAATTGTAAAAATTAAAATAAAAATGACACATCTATCTTAGGGCATTCAAACACATATCTAAATCATTTTCTTTCATTTCTCTTCTTTATTATTCCTAAACAAGATGAAAAGATTATATTAATTTTTTTTCTCATTTCCTTTCATTAGTTATCCAAACATAAAAGAGGAATTACCCTATTCTTTCATAACTAATACTCTCATCTCCTTTTCTTTTCCTCCTATTTATCCAAATGAACTATAAAAGTCACAAAATACTTCTAGCAATATTAGGGGGCATTAATTCACTCTGTTTGAATAAGTCAACTCATTAATAAAATTAAAAAATTAAAAAATTATTAATTATTGAAATTATTAATTATTAATTATTAAAAAATTTTCATATTCTGAATAATTAATAATAATTTTCCTAACCACACCAATATTCCTACTGCCATTGCTATGGAAACAATGGCGAGGCGGCGACAATTCCTAGCAATTCCATTATAGCGCTCACGCAGAGATATAGCCATTACGGCACCAGAAAAGGCAAAATTGAGAGATAAGACAAAAGGCAGGAAAGAAAGCAGGCTTGTTTTTAAATATGATAGTGGGAATTGGATTCCCATCTATTTTCTCATATGGCAGTTGAAGAAGTGCAAAAACAGTGACAAATGCCGCACCAAAAATTGTTTCTTCTAATGAAGCTCGGAAAATAGAAGGTTTTTTCATCTCTGAGAGATGGGTAGGGTGGATAATCTGATAACCAGGCTCTTTCATTTTTCAACGAACAGAAAATCCTTGCAGTGCTGCTCGTGGTTGTGGTGGTTTGTATATAAACAAATTCAAGAGGCCGCCTTATTTGACTTTTGTTATCTTTTGTTATCATGCCGTCCCCTTCACTACAAGTTTTCGCTATCCAAGTATGAATGATTGAATAATTCCAATTCGCAGAGTAAAGGTGATTTGATGCATAGAAAAAGACAAAGTTTGAAAAATGTTATTGAGAATTAGTTTTTTTTTAGTGATTAAATAAAGGTGAAGTTGAATCATTCTGTACGTAGACGAGTGAAAAAAATGTTAAAAATAAAATTTAATTATATTAAATTAATTTTTTTTTGTATTAATTATTAATAATTCAAATTTAAAAAATAAATTTAATTATTATAAAAAAAAAATTAATCTAATGCACACAATTAACACAGAATACTCTGATCCATCCATTAAAAATAATAAAAATAAAATTGATGTTGATTTGTAGCTATTACATATATAAAAGTCAAGGTTTCACCCTTTCCTTCCCTTTAATGTATTGTGGGACCCACAGTCATAATAAATCAAAGAGATAATTACATTTACTTCCTTTGTGGTTTCTGACAATTGTAAAAACTTTCTCTATAGTTTCTGAAATAACACTGTCCCCCTGTCAGTATTGTCCCCTTAACTCCGTTAATAAAATTATTAATTTACCCTCGTATTTTACCTCCTCTCTTTCTCTTTTCTCCCCAATTAATCTCTCTCTCTCTCTAAAACCACCAACTCTCCTCACCATTTCCAAATCTATGCTCAGAAACCCTACACCCAAACCTGACCGATCCATATCTTTATAACAATGTGACAAGCAGCAGCAGAGATCCCACTAATGCAGACGGCAAAAGAGAAGCCGCCCAAATCGGATCCAACTAGTGTGTGGACCCTCGGATGAACGGTGAGAGAGCGGCAGAAGGAGCAGGCGATGGGCTGGCCTGCGGAACAGTGGCCGAGTTCGCGAGGGAGTGGGAAGGTTTCGAGCAGCGCAAAGGGTCGGGACTGGGTGGCCGAGTTCACGACGGCCTCTTCCGTTCACCGTGGGGTACCGATCTGATTTAGGAGAAGACAAGCAGAGATTGGGGGTGAATGTTGTGGTGATGATCAGATCCCGAGGTATGACGCGCTCGGGTTTGGTATTGGCAATGCCTACAACTTTAATCAACCGAAGGAGATGGTTTTGATTCTTCCACTGTTTTTCTTTTGATCTGGACCAGATTGATTGCTCTCCTGTTAATTTCTCAAATGGTTGAATGGGCTTCCATTATTGGAATGGATGATTTTACATTGTTCTGTCAAACTACAATTGAGCGTAGCAATTGAATGTGTTGACCTGATTTGATTAGTAATAATTTAAGACTTGAGTATACATATTCAATCAGGGATGCTATGTTTGTTTGGATTGACCCAGACCTGTAGTGGATGACCCCAAATATAGTTTATTAGGATCAGGCTATAGGTCAAGAATATCTCAGACTGAAGTTTATTATTGTTTAACTGGGTTGGGAATTTTTTGAGGCAACAGTTTACAGCATACACACATAAGCTGGAGGTAACAGTTATGATTATGAATGTGAGTTTGATCTGGTTATCTAATGAGTGAGCCAAATTCAATCCTTATAAAGTTAGACGACTTTGGCTGGGTTTGCCTAAATTGAATATGTTTATATATATATGTGTGTGTAGCAGCAGCGATATGTGTATATATATATATATATGTGTGTGTGTGTGTGTGTGTGTGTTTGTGTACGGTGCAGCAGGGAGAAGTGATTGGATTGTTTTTTGATTGTTTTTGAAATGGGTTGTAGAGAAAGAGATGACAACAAAGCTCTGATATACAAATATATACAGCACCAATACAATACAATCTAACCCCCAATCTCTTTCTTTCTCTCTCTCTCTCTCTCTCTCTCTCTCTCTCTCTCTCTCCATATATATATATATATATATATATTTCTTCTTCTCTTTCCTTGTTCCTCATTAGATCAGATTTGTTGGCCCAGAATGTTTCATCACCAATTGAAAGCGTGGTTGACAGAATCATGACCTGGTAAGGTAAGGATCATAATAATTGAATCTTCTTGTGACTTTTTCTCTGCACGGACATGTTTTGTTTTGATTTTGTTAAAGAAATCTTAGGGTTTTCGTTTGTTTTGGTTCAGATCTGGTAATGTTTGGTTTGGGAGATTCTGGGTTTCTGGGTCTGTTTTTGGTGGGGTTGTAGAGAGAGAGAGAAAGTGGAAGGAGAAATTTTGTTTTTTTTTTTAATTAAAAAAATTATTATTAAAGTGAGTATAGTTTTGTCATTTAACCATAACTTGTAAGGGACAAAATTGACATTTAGACAAAAAAATTGCTTACATCATCAAACTCTGGATGGTCAACTAACGGTCAACTAACGGCAAGGGGGAATCTGTTATAGACATTGAAACCAGAAGGGGGACAGTGTTATTTCAGAAACTATAAGGGAGGTTTCTGTAATTGTCAGAAACCTCAGGGGAGGTAAGTGTAATTATCCCCAAATCAAATGATCCTGCTCCTCTTTCCAAATAAAAAGGGTCCCACCATTGCATAAATTCCACCGCCATTACATGTAGTAGGTCCTACCTCGTAGAAATTTGTAACAGCTATTCATTTTTTTTCATTTTTATTTTTTTAAAACAAATTATTTTTTACTTTACTTTTCAATAGTCACATTGCACTATATCTCTTTGTGTTTTTTTTTTCATCCAAAAGTTAAAATGATCAGAACATAAAAGAAATATACATTATTATTAGATATAACATTTAGTAATTCATTTAAAAATTAGCAATAAGAATTATGAGTGACACATTATTATTTTTATTTTTTAGTTTGATTAATTTTTTTTTGCTTTTTTAAATAAATTGAATTGAAGTAATAATTATTTCAAGTTGGACTGCAATTACACCAATAGTGTAATCAGTTCAAGTTAGATCACAATTACATCAATATTTTGATTTTTAAGTATTTTAACAAAAATCTTTACATTTTAAAAATGATTTTCATGTTGGGTAACCACTACTAAATCTAAAATATACAAATTAAATAAATTAATACAATTTTTTTTGCCAGTTAGAACTAGCTTGATTTTCATGTTGTGCTCCTTGCCTAGTACGAACATTTACTAATATACATATAGGGGATATTCTCCTCCTATTGCAACTTTAAAAGTCACAAAATAATTATTAATTATCTTTTATGGAACAAGTTAGTTCTTTTAATAATTATTAATTATTAAAAATTATTAACTTATTAAATATAAATTATAAAAAAATCGACTATATTAATATGTAAGAGATACTTTTTTTTTTGTACATATTGTATATATGATTGAGTTATTCTTCTGGTCGTACAACTTAAAACAGTCAATAAGTTATTGAGTTGTCAATTTTTTTTTTTTTATATTTTTTGTAAGATTACTTTGATGTTTAACAAAAAAATAATCATTTTTTGGTCAAAAAATAATATTTAATATATAAAAATTTGATATTGTAATACTATTAAATACAATATTAAAATTTAATTTTATAATAATAATTCAAATGACTTGACACTCATAGACATTGAAAATTAGAAAAAACCTTTATTTCCAAGTTGTCACGCGTTAACGATTGCATTGAAAATTAGAAAAAAAAACCTTTATTTCCAAGTCGTCACGCGTTAAGGATTGGACCAAGAAAGCCAAGTCTATATTCAAAGGTTGTCGTTGTAATGATGGCGACTGAAATTTATTCTATATATAACAGACATTTCTTTTTTAAAAAACCACAAAATTCATTCAAAGTCATTTTAATTTCTTTTTTTTTTTAAAGAATAACCGCCTTGCACTCCTCTATTGGCTTTCCTGGAACAACTAAATATGAAAGTCACTGCATTTAGTTACCTACAACTCTTAAAAAAACCATGTTGAAGATGCATTGCAAGCTAGGTCAGCCATGTTTGTTTCCCACTTAGAATCTGAATTGGATAAATTAATCTTGATTGAGTATTTAATCTGGTTTTGGTTATAAAAATCGTACTTTACTGTTACTCCTTACATTATTAGCAAAGGGATAATTAATCTACTTCAATCTAATCCATCAAATAAACATGGCCTTAAGAGTATAAGTAGGGGTGTAATTCGGTCAGGTTGTGCCGAACTTGAGACTTGACCAGGTTCAGCTTGATATATAGGTTATCGAGTCTGAGAATAACTCGAAGAGTTAATCCGAACTTGTCCGGACAAAAATATGTCTAGTATCAAATTTTTATCGGGTATCTGAACATTCGAATTATTTTAACCTCGGTCGGATTTTGGATTCGGATTTCACAGCAACCTTTTAGAGTTGGGGTCTATAATATTTTCCAGCGATTTTGCAATTTTGTTTCAAATTCTGCCTACTTCTTTATTTTTTCCAGTAATATGTATTAATAAAATGAATTGTCAAAATCATTTGCATGTTTGAAATCTAACAGTTTATATTAATTAAGATATAAAATATATGATTTTAAGTGGTGGCAATTTGGGCTCGGGTACCCAACGTCTTTGCACAAGCCCGTATCGATTTAAATTCGGTCTTAAGTATCATTTTTGTCCAAATCTGTAATTTCTCAAATCAAACTCAAGTTTATATGCCCGACTTGCATCCCCTAAGTAAAAGGGCTTCGATTAGAGTCTCAAATTGTGCTATAAGAATAGAGGTAAGTAATGCTTCCATTTTTTGATATCCCAATATGAGAATATCACAGTTGATAATCGCATATAAATTATCTTCTTGTTTAGAATGGAAAAACTCTAGGTAAGGCAACATAAATAGAAAGACATATACATTGTCTCACCATCTACAAGATTTACTTCCTCTTCATTCAAGGAGGGAAAGAAAAAGGAACAACATAAATCTAGTCTTCTATGTTTTGAATGTTAGCTTGATATGTATTATTGGTCAACATATTCTTTATCTTAGTCATTCAATCACTCTATTACATTATGATTCGCGCATAGATTATTATGTGGAGATTAGCTTTCGCATTCGTACTCTGTACATTACATTGGTGTGGAAAACTAAAAAGTGTGTGTTTGTTCAAGAGATTGTCACATTTATATATTTGGGTACAATGTTTACATGGATATTCATAAAGGATGTCAGAAACACGTACTTATGTTATGCTTGATACGCTGAAATAGGTTTTGAAATGTTAAAGATATTTTTAATTACATACTGTGTAAATAATCATTCCAAATTATGTGTAAATAATCATTCCAAAATGACATTTTTTTTAAAAAAAATGACTATTCACAAATAATATGAGATTAACATTCTTTTCCGGAATGTCATTCCATCCATTAAGATATGAAATTTAAATATGAAAAAACATTGCACAAATATATACATATATATACACATCAATAATGTATGTCTGTATATATATATATATATATATATATGTGTGTGTGTGTGTGTGTATGCACACATATACACATCAATAATATATGTGTGTACGTATATATAACGCATACATTTATGCTTAATATGTATTGTGTGTGTATATAAAAGATTTAGGCCGTGATATTAAATAGTATTGGGAGTTTTTTCATCTTCTAGGTTCTGTTCGATCATCCGACCGAATGTTACAGTTATAATACTTATATATAACAAATACATATACATATATATATATATAAGTAGGCGCACACACATGATCACTTATAAAAATATATATGAATTACTTGAAATAATTTCATAAATATATAAAAAAATCAAATTATTTTAAATAATTCAAGTGTTTAAAGTACTTCTTTCCATTTCTTTCAATTCCAATAACAATCAAGTTTTGTGTTTTGTGTTCAGAAGTATACCAACTATAACAAGTTGGGCTGAACTTGCCCAATTGAAGGCCCACAAATATATAAAATCTCAGTTGCAAATTAGTTTTCCCTCCCGGAAAAAAAAAATTACAAGAAAAAAAAGGGTTTTAAGAATATCTATCTTCCTTGACTTTGTCTGCCACGTTGTCAAGTTCATCCAGTAAGTGACCGCTAACAGCTGTAAGATCAGAACAATTACAAATCTGGTTGACTAGAGCTCATTGGACTTTAAATTTTAGATAAATTATATTGATTTTTTTTATAATATATAATAATTATATATTTTTTTAATTTTTAAAATTATATTAATTTTTTTATTTTACCTGAAAATATATAGATAATTTTTTTGTGTCAATTTTTATTTTTAAAATGATAAAATTGACCATTTTATTTATTTATTTTATATTTTTTAATTTTAACCAATTTTTTCTAATTTTTTTAAATTTTTCTTATTTAAAAATAAATTTAAGGTAAATAATTTATTTTTATTTTATATAAAAATAAATTAAATTTTTTTTATCAATATTTATTTGAAAAATGAAAAAAATTAGTCAAAATTTAATAAATTGAAAACAAAAATATGAAATTGATAATTTATCATTTTAAATAAAAAAATTAATAGAAAAGACACAACTATATATTATTATATAAAATAAAAAAAATTAGTGTAGTTTTAAAAATTTAAAAAAAAATTAATATAAATATTATAAATTTAAAAAAAAATTAATACTCCCTCCGTTCTGAATTAAAAGTCTTTTATTCTATTTTGAGATATCTCATAATAAGAGTCTTGTTTAAAAAATTAATATATAAATAATTGTGAAATTTTTAAATTACTTTCACAAATTTAATGTAAATATACTACTCAATATGAATGAATGTTAGTTTTGTAAATTTATTCTCTTAATCAAGTATAAAAATATTAAATAATTATCTAAAATAAAAAGTTAATTTTCTTAGAAGTGATTATTAATTGAAAAAAAAATTAATATAATTTATTCTTAAATTTTCTTACGTTCTAGAAGAGATTCTTTGAAATTCTCAATCAATTAATTAGTTGCATCCATCTCTGACCACCATCCTCTGTACCACTACCGCTGCCACTATCACATAACCATCCTGTCACGGCTCTCGTCATTACCGCCACCACTACTAATAAGTCTAGAGTATGAATTAAAAATTTAAAACAAATTTTAAGTAAAATTTTTATTATTATCAATTATTTATATATATATATTTTTTTTCTACTCACTATTGATACAGAAGATTATAATTTTTTTTTTCTTTATGAAGATAAATACTTTCTTTTTAAGTTTCTTATTACCACCACAAGTGCCACTTCCACCACTACAACCGCTGTTTCTATTATCACCACCACCAATATAAGCCTATATATATATATATAAATTAAAAATTAAGACAATTGTCAAATAAAGAGGATTTTTTATCTATCAATTATATATATATATATATATATATACTTGCTTTTCTTTTCTACTCATTATTTAAACCAAAAAT
Organism: Nyssa sinensis; assembly: GCA_008638375.1. Taxonomy (NCBI): domain Eukaryota; kingdom Viridiplantae; phylum Streptophyta; class Magnoliopsida; order Cornales; family Nyssaceae; genus Nyssa; species Nyssa sinensis. The sequence goes on from CM018042.1 coordinate 26,034,772, forward strand.
TATAATTTTTTTTCTTTTCTATCCTAATTAAACATTCAAATAAAGAGAAAATGAATACTTTTTTTTTTACTTTTTTATTTTAAATTATCATTTTATATATTTTTTCTCCAAAACTTTTAAACAAACTATTAATTACTAAAAAATCATTTTGTTTTAAAAATTAGAATCCTATTTAATATAGGAATAATCATAATTTAACATTACATGGAGTTTGGTTTCCATTATTTTTAAAGTAGAAATCATTTTTAAAATTAGAATTCTATTCAATTTAAATATTTTTAAAAACGTGTTAATTATAAACTGCTCTAATTATTAAAATACTGTCAAGCTCTTATGATTAATAAACATGAGATATAAAAAGAATATTTTGATTAATAAAAATGGTATTTTTTAAAAAATTATTTTTAGAATTTCCTATTTAAAGTTTTTTATTTTAATTAAAAATTTATTCATAAAATCTATATATATATATATATATATTTTTTTTGGTTATAGGAAAATGACAACAGAAACCCCTTAAGGGGTCTTTCAAACGTAAGGACAGCCTGATATATCGTTTCAGATCACTAAATGTTCTTTTTCAGGCATTTTAAGAATATCTTTAAAATTTAGATTCAAAATAAAATTTAAGTTAAAATTTATAAAAAAAATTCAATGATTAGTCAAACTTAAACTCAAATAGAGTTTTATTCAAATTTAAATTCAAGTTTGTACAAAATTATTTATAAACTCAAATTTAAGTAATTATTGAAAAACCTCTTTAAAACCCTATTAATGATAAATGTGCAACCTTGATTTGAAAATGTGTCCTTTCAAAAAATATTAATGAGTTAATCCAAGTGAATAGTCATTCCAACGACTGATTCTCATAAAATAAAATAAGGTTCAAATTGAAATAAAGAAAAAAGAGTTAATAAGAATTAGTATCATCGACTTTTCTCAATGACATCATATATATTTTTAAAAGTTTGGTTGCTTTTGAAAATTTTCAAGTCCAAGTCTATGAAATTTAAAAAAAATTTAAGTTTTGCAAATTTAATAAAAGAAAAGAAAAAGAAAAAATGACTTTTCGTATAACTTTTTTCTCTTATTTAAATAAACTTAGAAATTGGGAGGAAAAAACAATGACTTTTTAAATTTTATTAAAATAATTTTCTTTTTCTTTTTCCTTTTCCTTCTTTTCTATCAAATCGGTGGAAAAACGGAGTCTCAAGACTCGGAATCCACATGAATCACAAGCAAGAATGTAAGTCAACATTTTCAGAATTTTCTGGTGGCTGCATTGAACTATTCAAAAGCTACAATTGGAGCTTCGTCAAAGTTATAGAATCATACAATTAAAAGTATCCGAAAGTCATGCTCGTGCCTGAAACTGTCACCTCATATTTAATACGACAAAATAATTATTTCACAAATATTTATTTTTATTTTTTAGTTTTTTGGTATATATATGTAAAAATATATATTTTATAAAATAAATATTACATTAAAAATTATTTTAAATATATTTTTTATTTAAATAATTAATTTATATTTTATTTCATAAAATAATCATTCTATTTCGGTAAATTGTTACGAAATTGTTTTTATCCCTTGGAAATACTTTCGTTTGTGTGCCATTCTAGAAGCTATTAAGTCTATATAAGCCTATATATATATAAATTAAAAATTAAGACAATTGTCAAATAAAGAGGCTATTATTATCTATCAGTTATACTTGCTTTTCTTTTCTACTCATTGTTTAAACCAAAAATTATAATTTTTTTTCTTTTCTATCTTAATTAAACATTCAAATAAAGAGAAAATGAACACTTTCTTTTTTTTACCTTTTATTTTAAATTATCATTTTATTTATTCTTTCTCCAAAACTTTTAAACAAACTATTAATTACTAAAAAATCATTTTGTTTTAAAAATTAGAATCCTATTTAATATAGGAATAATCCTAATTTAACATTACATGGAGTTTGGTTTCCATTATTTTTAAAGTAGAAATCATTTTTAAAATTAGAATTCTATTCAATTTAAATATTTTTAAAACCTGCTAATTATAAACTGCTCTAATTATTAAAATACTGTCAAGCTCTTATGATTAATAAACATGAGATATAAAAAGAATATTTTGATTAATAAAAATGGTATTTTTTAAAAAATTATTTTTAGAATTTCCTATTTAGAAATTTTTTATTTTAATTAAAATTTATTTATAAAATCTAAATTTATTTATTTATTTTTTTGGTTATAGGAAAATGACAACAGAAACCCCTTAAGAGGTATTTCAAACGTAAGGACAGCCTGATCTGTCGTAGCAGATCACTAAATGTTCTTTTTAGGCATTTCAAGAGGTTTTTTAAAATTCAGATTCAAATTTAAATTTGAGTTAAAATTTACAAAAAAAAAAAAAAATTCAGCGATTACTCAAACTTAAACTTAAATAGAATTTTACTCAAATTCAAATTCAAATTTGTACAAAATTATTTATAGACTCAAATTTAATTAATTATTAAAAAACATAAGACTTAAATTCACCTTTTACTGAAATTCTAACTTAAATTTAAATAAAAATTTAAGTCTGTCACTAAAAATATTCTAAAGCTAGCCATTTTATCTGCACAATGGTTGCCGTCGCGCAGGGTATGCCTCCACTTGCAAGCTTGGAGCCCATCCGCAAAGTTTTTGCAATCTTCTATAAGTGCTTCATGGATTCTCAAAGTTTTTAAATTTAATTTTGTAATACCCAGGCATAATACAGGTCAATGCTAGTGTGCGGGGAAAAAGGCAGCTAAGGCATAGGAGACAATTGCACCCCTTCAAATCTTTTATTTGAAAATTTTTTAATACTTCTTATGTTTTTTTTTCAAATATGTCCCTTTAATTTATTTATTTTTCCTCTTATATCTATTTTTTTACACTTTATCCATATTTTAATTTCAATTTGATCATTCAATGACATTTTTAGCGACTTTTAATTTTTTTTTGAATAGCCTAAAACTTTTAAGGGTTTCTTTATTTAATTAGACTTCTTGTCGAATTTGTAACTTCTTAATTTTATATCAATGAATTTAATTACTTATCAAAATATCTTGCATCAAATTTTGATAGTTCTTTAATTTTTAAATTTATGGACAAACATTTAGCAAAAGAATTATACTCCTAAAATAAATTCCTATATATATATATATATATATATGAATTTTGTGCTGTATAGAGTAATGATAGATGGCGTGTATTGAGTATAAAGTAACAAGATTGACTCTATATAATTTGAGACCTAAAGCGATAAAGTAATAACTCTAAATGAGATTTTTTTTAATATTAATATAATTTTTTATTTTATTTCCTATATATATATATTATATTTTTGTTTTTTATATTATAAGATTTAATTATTTTCAACAACAGAGAACTATATATTAAATAAAACTCTGTTAATAAGTTTTTTACATAATTTGTTTTTATCTAAATAGATAGCAATATAAAAAGTAGAGTACAATGATAATAAAACTCTATTAATAGAAGAAGTTTTTTTTTTTTTTTATTGAAGTTTTTGTGGAACATTTTTTATGGAATTAGATTTTTATTAACTGTATACTTTTAATTTGATTATATTATAAATATATAAAATTTAAGACTTTTGATAGAGTTAAACTTTTATTTGTGGGTGGTCATCGTTATACTATTCTTCTATCATTCTTTTCTTTTTGAGGAGAAGGTTGTTTTGTTTTATTAATACTTCATATAAATAAGTCATTATCATCATCACACCACACTGGTTTTGTAACGGCGAGAGTTGAAATATTTGTAAGTAGAAGAAAACTTGGAATTGCTCACTGTTATGTGAACACAAAAGGATTTGATAGATTACACTAAGCCTTCATGCGACTAATGTACATTCTCCATCATTCAATGTATCCATCGCCATAACTTGGGCACCAAGTAGTCTACTGTCAGTATGCTCTTAGTCTTCTTCTTCACATGCATATATATATATACACACACACACACACACCCCCAACGTAGACATGTGATAGGTAGAAGGCGTGTGTGTTCAAATGACAAGGAAAGATATTGGGATAGATGCAAGATTCTATTCACATCATCATCGGATATAATATGCTTATCTTTTATAAACTCTAATATTGTCTTATATTTAAAAAAAATCACACTACATTATATCAGTGATGAAGTGGAGTAACGATCCTATTAAATGACTTCTTATATTTTGAGAATAATATTATTTATAAAAAAAATTTCATTTGATTTTCTCGCTTCTAAGTACAAGCAAGTAGTTTCACATGTCAATTGCGACTAATACTTTGTGTCTAAGAATAAGAAAATTTATTAAAACAATAATACTACTCTAATTTTAGGTCATGTTTAGTTTATATTTTTTAAAATTGATTTTAATTATTGTATAAATAAAATTTATATAATTGATTAATATTTGAATAGTTTGATAAAAGATCGTGTTTGGTTATTACATATAAACACTATTTTTTTTTTCAATTTCGAATTCTTATCTATAAGTACGAAATTTTTAAAAAAAAATCAACATGAGGCTTGATAATCATTTACTTGATTTTTATTTAATCTATTATAAAACAATTATTTTTACTCTATTAACCAAACTAAATTTTTTAAAACAGAAATTGATTTAATCACTTTTACTCATTAAACCAATCAAAATAATTTAAACCAAACATAATATTAATTAATGTTTTCATAGTTATTTTAGTACTTCTAAAACCCTTCCACTTATATGAATACTGTCTACCTAGCTATACAAGTAAAAAGGACTTTGTTCACAAAAAAAAAAAAGGGAATTTGTGATTATAAAAATAATATTTAATTTGTTTTTGTATTTTTAATCTATAGAAACAAAAAAAGTAAGATTTATATATGAATAAATTACACTGATATTCTCTAAAATTTCTGACAATTAAACTGATATTTCTTAAAATTTCTAAAATTATACTGATGTCCCCTACTTTTATTGATAAATTACAAATATCGTCCTCTATTTATTTATTTTTTTTCAAAATGAAAAAACTATCTCTTTCATTTTTTATCATTTTCTAATTTTTGACTAATTTTTTTACATATTTTTTTATTTTATATAAAAATAAATTTAAGATTTTAATCAATATTTATTTGAAAATAAAAAAATAAAAAAAATGGTGAAAATTTAAAAAAGGTAATAAAAAAAAACTTGAAAGGAGAATTTTTTTTCATTTTTAAAAAAATGACTTAAGGTGTATTTTGAATTTGTCTAGTAAATAACAAGGATTGGTATAATTTCAAAAACATCACAAAAGGTGTTTGTACACTTGAATTCACTCTTTTGTATCTTTAAATATGATGTGCTAAGCTTAAACCAATAAGGATTTAATTTTAGTATTTATAATATTTTATTATATATGATATGACTCATATTTTTTAATGAGACATAATTTATATGACATAATAGTAGATTCACTGAAGAATATCTTATATATGTTGTTTTTTTTTTTTGTCCATGAATAACGTATGTGCATATTTAATTAGTGTGTATTTTGGCCCTCCTTAATTTTTTTAACGAAATTCTATTAATACCTAATTACATTAAAATATTTTTCACATCATCATGAAGGATTAAGATGAGATTATACCATAAAATATTAAATTGGATCATAGTTATCTCATTAAATCTGTAAAAAAAATCTTCTTTGTTATGTAAAAAATAGATTAATTAAATGGTTTTAATAGTTTAATTTTAACTACATTTTAAAAAAGATGAGATCGTACCATAAAATATTAAAATGGGTCATAGTAATCTCATTAAATCTCTAGAAGATCATTTTTTTTGTATATATATAAAATAGATTAATTAAATTATTTTAACTAATTAATTTTAATTACATTTTAAAAACCATCAAATTGTAATTTGTGAAAGAAAATGTGAACATACTAATCAAATGGGTTTGATATATTTTCTTTGCTAATAATGTGATAAATTATTAAAAAGTTTGAACTATATAACACATTTCACTGTTAAACTTAAAGTTATAATGATGAGTAGAATAGTTTTTTTAAGGATAAATTATACTGATTTTTCTTGAGGTTTATGATAATTATATTGCAGTCTCCTATTTTATTTGAAAATATAAAGATACATCCTTCCTGTTAATATTTATTTTTCAAAATGACGAAACTATCTCTTTTATTTATTTATTTTTGTAATTTTCTAATTTTAATAAATTTTTTCTAACTTTTTTCAAAGATTTTTTTTTATTTTTTATTTAAAAACAAATTTAAGGTAAATAACTTATTTTTATTTTATATAAAAATAAATTTAAGATTTTTATTAATATTTATTTGAAATATAAAAAAATTGGTCAAAATTAAAAAAAAAATTAAAAAAAGAAATTTGAAAGGGATAGTTTTTTTATTTTAAAAAAAATGATAGAAGAGAGACATTTATATATTTTTAAGTAAAATTTGAAAGATATAATTATTAGAAATTTTAAGAGATATAAATATAATTTACCTTTTTATTTTAATGGAAGAATATTTATCTAGTGACACCCTCACTCAATGTTATTATCATATGCATGTTGTATGATAGTTGTATTATAAATTATTCAAAATTTTAAAATTATGAAAAAAATTATTAATTTATCTTAATTTTTAAGAAATATAAAAATTATATATTAAATAACAACGTGAAATAAGATCTCACAAGATCACTTGGGACGTATCATTACATATATATATATATATATATATATATATAGCAACTTCTCACCAGATCACTCGGGACGTATCATTACATATATATATATATATATATATATTCAGCAACTTCGAAAGCCCAAAAAGCCATTCTATCCTCCTCCTCCTCCCTCCGTTAATCATCATGGCAACGGTTACTGCTGAAGAATCCATAGCCATGGGACAAGAGATGGAGATGGAGATGAAGATGAAGATGAAAGACAAGTGGTTCCGATCATTTCATTCTGTGCTTGTTTTAACCATCCAAAACAGTATCTCTTCGGTCCGATCTTTGTTTACCAAAGCACCACCATCACCATCACCACCACCACCACCACCACTACCCATTTCCGACTCCACAGCTATTACTTCTTCCCCAAATTCATCCACATCAAGATATCCACATCTCCAACCTCCCATTACACCACCCGTAACTTCTTCTTCTTACCATCCTTTCATGGACACCAAACCCCCCAACCCAACCATTTTTCCACTGAATGAACGTGTAATTGACATACCCACCACAGATTCATTGTCGGATGATGGCCGAGAGGCAGGGAACTTACCGCCGGCAAGTCAAAGCTTGACAACTACACAATCAGAAGGTTTGCCTGCTCAACCAAACCAATCCCAGATGCTGAATCCCATAGTCCAGCTTCTTCGAGATCAAGAACTGGCAAAAACAGTGCTGACATTTGTCATACCCATGATGACAGGAGTCCTATCGCTCTATAGCAAAGACTCATCGTCCCTGAGATTGCCCTTAACTTTACTGTCACTCAGTATGGGGCTGACTGCATTGTGGAACGGAATTCTGATTCGCAATAGATTTCCCAATGCTGCAAATGCAATGGAACAATTTGGAGCTGGTTCCATATTTTTTGCATTCTTTTCTGTGGTCAGTTCATTAGTTCCACAGAAATTTGTTTGGGTTCCTTGGGCCTGCTTTGCCGCCATCCTCTTGCCATCTGCATTCAGCTTTGTTCCTATTGGAAATAGAGTTGAAAGTGCAGTAATTGAGAGGCCCATGTTTCATAATTCGATATCCTAATGCTGCTTTTGATTGCTGAGGATGCTGAGGATCAAAAGAGGTATACATTTGAGTCTTGGCAGGGCGACTGAAAACAGACAAACAGTCAAAAATGTTCTTTCCTTTTACTCAGTTTCCTCACGAATCAAGGGGAGCAAATCAGGGTACTATATATGTATGTATATACGTATATGAAGGATGCTGGTGTTAGTTGCGGACGTGGGGATCTGTGCACCCTGATTGATCCATGCAATACAGGCGTCACGGAGGTGGGCCACGACTGACCAAATTATATATCTTCTCAAAGATATGCTTTATTATGGATTAGGGCTTGGGACATCCATTGTATATATGTATTAGGGCTTGGGGCCGATCCAGATATTTTATTATGCATTAGGCCTTGGGACGTCCAGTGCATATATGTCCTAGGCCTGGAGGTCAAGCCATTGTTTATATGTACGTATTAGGGCTTGGGGCCTCCAAATACTTTATTATCCATTAAGGCCTGGGACATCCATTGTATATATGTACTAGGCCAGGAGGTGCAACTTGTATATATGTATTAGGCCTTGCGGCCTCCGTGGTACCTACCCAAAAATATATATATATATATATAGAAAATTTATATATACATGTGTGTGTGTGTGTGTCATCTGCTGACTCTAAATGAATGGTTTTATACAGATCACGATAAAAATATTTAAAATTAATCAATTTCGTTTGGACGAGGATTGGGCAGGTATATAGTAAAAGATTCCAATGTTTCAAATTCGACCAAAAATTTGGCTGCATTTAGATTTCAAACCGGACTTGGGTATTTACAGTGCTCACCTTATGCATGTGCGGTACTGGAAGCTTCCCAGAAAATAATGAAAGAGAAGGAAGATTCATTCTCCATGACAGGCCGACCAAAGAACAAATGAATTAGTCAGTTTCATTTATAACATCTTTTCAACCTTAGACTTGCTGTACCAGACTGATAGCTCACACATACCTCGTCTAACAGTCCCAAAACTGACATTTCGTCAAACAGATTATACACACACGTGAATGTATGTGTATATATATAAGCAGTTTTGTTATTCACTCCAACAAAGACAATCAATGTTTTCCGACCCAATCCGTTTATCGAATCGAAAAAATGTCCGGGTTACGGGTTATTGGTTCAACCGTCGGGTCAACCGAAATCAAACCGTGATAGTCATAATTATGCAATTAATAAATTTAATTATACATATTATTGATATTTTAAATTTAAAAAATTATATAAAATATGAATTTTCTTAATATGTGAAATTTCAAGAAAAAAATGAAATAAATATAGTAGACATACCTTTAAATCCTGTAAATATTTAATCAACTATAAAATATAAAAATAGTTATTGATATAACAAAAAAAATCGAAACCCTAGTTGTGACCCAGAAAAAATTATCTTTTATTTATAAATACAAAATAGCAATTTTTAACATAGTATGGAAACATAGGGGAAACCAGTTTTGTCTCTGAGCAGCCGCATGCTGGTTAAGACACGTTGGCACAGATGTGCCATTGGGCATAGGATTCTAGTGACTCCCAACAACTGTCCATTCTTTGATTTTGACACCTCACTCACCATTTCTTTCTCACCCTCAGAATCTCTCATACCTCCCTCTCTTTCTCTCTAGAAAAAAAGAACTCTCCATCCTCATCCTGATAGTCATCGCTTGAACTTTCCAGATCATCTCAAAAGTTCTCATTCTCTTCACAGAACAGAGCTTCATCTTCTACTCTAATCTACTCTATTCCACTCTGTGTAATGGCCGATGAAACTACAAAGACAGATGTGCTAGAAGCCCCTGAAGCATCGAAAGAAGTGCCGACGATGACGGAGAAAGAGACGCCACCACCGCAGGTCGCGCCGGTGCCGGAAGTTGATGCAGCAGTTAAACCTTCGCCTACCTTAGTGGAGGTAATTGAATCAGAGAAACAAAAAAAGAAATTGAAAGTACCTGAATCATTGGTTTCTTTTAAAGAAGAGAGCAATATAGTAGCAGTGGAAGAGAAAGTAGAACCGGTGTGAACCGGTGACCCAGTACCGAGTCACTCGGTTCAATGGTTGGACCGTCCGATTTTACTGGTTTTATATTTTTAGGACAGTTTTCAACTATAAATGGTTTTATGGGTTAAACCGAACCGTCTTGTGAACCGATCGACGGTTCAACCGGTTGAATTGGCCAGTCCGGTCCGGGTTTTAAAACATTGAAGACAATAAGCCCCACATAACGAGATTATTTTAATCGAATGCAAGTTCAAGAAAATTAGATAAGATAGCTTATGTCTAGAGAAAAGAAAAATATAATTTTTTTTTTTTTTGTTGTTGTTGTTTGGATTCAAGGACGAGAAGAAAATAATCAAATTTATAGAAAATTAAACAGTTGTATCACTTAAATAAGATATTAATTTTAATTCAATATGATATGTTGTTTGAAAAATACTTTTAATAATAAATTGACAAATATTAAGAATGTGTGACGACCAAAAACAAATGACACTACAGGAAGAAGTACTATTAGCAACGTCCTCAAGCGTCGCTAATATTAATCAAAAGCGTCGCAATGCTCATTAGCGTCGCCAAATGAGTCGCTAAAAGACGTATCGCAAATACTATTAGCGACGCACACCCACTATGCGTCGCTAAAATATATATTAGCGACAACCTTGGAGCGTCGCTAATAATAAAAAATGAGCGTCGCTAATATTAGCCATAGACGCAATGGGCGTCACTAATGGGGCCCTTTAGCGACGCTGGATGTGCGTCACTAATAGTTTTGATTTGATTTAGCGTCGAATTTGAAGCGTCACTAAAAATTGTTGTTTGTCTTTTAACGATGCCTGTATGTGCGTCGCTAAAAGTCGTATTTTTTTTTTTGCCCCCTTTTTTGACCTGAATTATTTTTTTTATTTTTTGTTTTATTCCTGTTTAAACCTGTATCAATCATCCTAATATATCATAAAATCCAAACATTCTAAAATCAATATATTAAAAAAAAAATATATTCATGTATATATATTATACTAATTACTTACATTTATAAAAGTACAATTTAATAATAAATACAAAAATAAAAAATTGTCTCAGAAAATGTAATTACAAATGTCTATAAAAGGAAAAAAAAATGAAGAAAAATAATAAGTCCCGATGCAAAACAGAAAGATGGCGGCGCAATAATCCCGATCAACCTAAAATAAAGATCAAATGATATATATTAGAACAGTTATTAAATATATATGAAAATGAATATATTATTTTTTTACCATGCACAAATAGTAAGAACAACATAAGTAGCATAAGTTGCAAACCACTAATCCGAACTGATTGCTGTAAGTTTGTAGTAGTCTATTTTGTCATTTGTGAGGTGTGTGATCGGGTTTCGAGATAGTTAGGAGGATATCCGGTATTTTGGTCTGTAAAAAACCCCAAAATAGGCTTTTATGAAGTAAAAACTTGCAAAAGTTTCTAACCAGGCATCCGAACCGAGTGACGTAAGTTTGTGCAAGTCTATTTTATCATTTGGGAGGTATGTGATAGGGTTTCGGGGTCAGTAGGCCGATATTTGGCATTTTGGTCCGTCAAAACTCTAAAATGGACCTTTTGGAGCAGAAACTTGCATAAGTTTCAAATCGGTAATCCGAACCAAATTTTGTAAGTTTGTGCAAGTCTATTTTATCATTTGAGAGGTGTGTGATGGGGTTTCGGGGTTGATAGGTCGATATTCAACATTTTGGTCCGTCAAAACCCCAAAATGGAGCTTTTTGGAGCCAAAAGTTGCATAAGTTTGAAACGGGTGATCTGAATTGAGTGTCGTAAGTTCATACAAGTCTATTTTATCATTTTTGAGGTGTGTGATGAGGTTTCAGAATAGTTAAGCCGATATCCGGTGTTTTGGTCCGTCAAAACCCAGAATGGGCATTTTTAGAGCAGAAATTTGCATAAGTTTCTGACCGGTGATCCGAACAGAGTGCCGTAAGTTCGTGCAAGTTTATTTTATCATTTGGAAGGTGTGCGATAGGGTTTCGGGGTCAGTAGGCCAATATCTGGTATTTTTGTTCATCAAAACTCTAAAATGGGCATTTTTAGAGCAGAAACATGCATAAGTTTCAAACTGATAATCCGAACCGAGTGTTGTAAATTCGTGCAAGTCTATTTTATCATTTGGGAGGTGTGTGATGGAGTTTCGGGGTCGGTAGGCCGATATCCGGCATTTTGGTCCGTCAAAACCCTAAAATAGAGCTATTTGGAGCGAAAAGTTGCATAAGTTTGAAACGGGTGATCCGAATTGAGTGCCATAAGTTCGTGCAAGTCTATTGTATCATTTGTGAGCTGTGTGATGAGGTTTCGGGGTAGTTAGATTGATATTCAGTATTTTGGTCCGTCAAAACTCCAGAATGAGCATTTTTGGAACAGAAACTTGCATAAGTTATGCTGATATCCAATAAGAATGCTTGAATGACAATTTAATTATAATTTAATTATGGTTTAATCATTTCTTCAATAGTTCCACCTCTCCCCACCAACTCCCATGACCGCGGAAGAGGAGGACAAACCTAACAAAATTTTTACACAAAAACCATTATTAATTTTGAGCTAAAACTACAACTATGTCATTTTTATTTTATTAGTGAGAATACAGAACGAGAACATTAATTATTCTAATTTTAAGTAGCTTTTTTTATTAAAACTTATCACAACAAATCAAAGATTCAAGCTCAATAATTTCTTTGGAGAAAAGCAAGATTCCAAGTTAACGTGCGTCAGTTAGGATGTCCGAGAGCTAATAATAGTTTAAGAAATTCAACACTTCTGTCTGCACTCTAAATAGTCTACTTGTATGTATATATTTATATGTGTGTGTGTGTGTGTAATAGATGGTGCAGCTTATAATATTATGTAAAAGAGGAATATAATGTGAAGTGGCAAGCACTTGAATCAAACGCACACATTAAAATGCATGTCTCTTATATGCTCAAATACTGCAAAATTTTCGAGACAGAGGCCATTGTGTTGAGCAAAATTATCCCAACCTTCTCGGAAGTAAATAAATCCTTTGGTACATTTACCAATTTTACATGACATGGCCATTTGCAACTTGTTATAATTGCTTCTTCTGATTTTATTTCACCTAGTTGTCGACAGAAAGTCGGTGGAATGCACTGTGCAAATTTGAAAGTTAGAAAACTTTATTAGAGTGATTGAGTCACTATAAAATGTTGCTACATTAAGAAGAAAAAAGACACTTGGAGTGACCACACACATACAAACGCATATATGCATACATATATATATATATATAGAGTGAGAGAGAAAGGACATACAAGTTCTGTAAGGAAACCAAGCATCATGACCTTGAAGAAATGCCTGAAAATAGGAAACTGCCTTTCCATCCGAGAAGAAGACATTTTCTCACCTAGTTATTGAGTAATCTGAGGTAATGTCATTATTAAAGACCTACGAGAAAAAACTGACCTATGACAGCAGTGTTAATTTAAATCATATATTACTTGATTAATAGCTGAGGGAAAGACTAACCACACCAATATTCCTACTGCCATTGCCATAGAAACAATGGCGAGGCGGCGACAATTCCTAGCAATTCCATTAAAGCGCTCACGCAGAGATATAGCCATTACGGCACCAGAAAAGGCAAAATTGAGAGATAAGACAAAGGCATGAAAGAAAGCAGGCTTGTTTTTAAATATGATAGTGGGAATTGGATTCCCATCTATTTTCTCATATGGCAGTTGAAGAAGTGCAAAAACAGTGACAAATGCCGCACCAAAAATTGTTTCTTCTAATGAAGCACGGAAAATAGAAGGTTTTTTCATCTCTGAGAGATGGGTAGTGTGGATAATCTGATAACCAGGCTCTTTCATTTTTCAACGAACAGAAAATCCTTGCGGTGCTGCTCGTGGTAGTGGTGGTTTGTATATATAAACAGATTTCGCCTTCACTACAAGTTATCGCTGCCGCCTAATTTGACTTTTATTATCTTCTGTCCCCATGCCGTCCCCTTCACTACAAGTTTCGTTTTCTGTTTCTAACCGCTGCTAGCATCACCGGTGACGATTAAGAAAATGTTTCATCCTTTCCTTCCCTGTAATGAACGAACTATTGTGGGACCCACATTTTAGAATAAATCAAATGATCCTGCTCCTCTTTCCAAACAAAAAGGGTCCCACGATTGCATAAATTCCAAACCCATTACACGTGGTAGGTCCTACCTCGTAGAAATTTGTAACAGCCGTTCAATTTTTTTCATTTTTATTTTTTTAAAACAAATTATTTTCTACTTTACTTTTGTAACAGTCACATTGCACTACATCTCTTTGTGTTTTTTTATTCAACCAAAAGTTAAAATGATCAGAACATAAAAGCAATATACATTATTATTAGATATAACATTTAGTAATTCATTTAAAAATTAGCAATAAGAATTATGAGTGACACATTATTATTTTTATTTTTGAGTTTGATTAATTTTTTTTTTGCTTTTTTAAATAAATTGAATTGAAGTAATAATTATTTCAAGTTGGACTGCAATTACACCAATAGTGTAATCAGTTCAAGTTAGATCACAATTACATCAATAATTTTATTTTTAAGTATTTTAACAAAAAATTTTATATTTTAAAAATTATTTTCATGTTGGGTAACCACTGCTAAATCTAAAATATACAAATTAAACAGATTAATATAAATTTTTTTGCCATTTAGAGCTAGCTTAGTTAGTAATATGGTTTAAAATTATTGATGATATATTAGACATATTATTTAATAATTTATTAATAATTTACTGTCATATCATTTAAAATATATAATTTATTATAAAAATATAAGACATATAACATTATTCATAATAATTTAGTGTGCTCCTTGCATAGTACGAACACCTTACTAATATATATATATATATGGGGAATATTCTCCTTCTCTTGCAACTTTAAGAGTCACAAAATAATTATTAAGTAATAAAATTATTAATTATGTATCATAGAACAAATTAGTTTTTTAAATAATTATTAAGTATTAAAGATTATTAATTTATTTAAATATTAATTATAAGAAAATTGACTATATTAATACATGAGAGATACCTTTTCTCTGTACATATTATATATATGATAGAGTTATCCTTCTCGTCTTGCAACTTAAAACAGTCAATAAATTATTGGGATGTCAAGGGTTTTTTTTTTTTTTTGTAAGACTATTTTGATGTTCAACAAAAAAAAAATGATTGTTTGATTAAAAAATAATATTTAATATATAAAATTTTGATATTGTAATATTATTAAATACAATATTAAAATTTAATTTTATAATAATACAAATGACTTGACACTCATAGATATTCAAAATTAGAAAAAAAACCTTTATTTCCAACTTCCAAGTCGTCACGCGTTAAGGATTGGACTTGATGATGACTGGAATTTATTCTATATATAACAGACATTTCTTTTTTTAAAAACCACAAAATTCATTGAGAGTCATTTTAATTTTTTTTTTAAAAGAATAACCGCCTTGCACTCCTCTATTGACTTTCCTGGAACAACTAAATATGAAAGTAAATGCATTTAGTTACCTACAACTCTTAAAAAAACCATGTTGAAGATGCATTGCAAGCAAGGTCAGCCATGTTTGTTTCCCACTTACGATCCGGATCCGATAAATTAATCTTGATTGAGTATTTAATCTGGTGTTTAGTTATAAAAATCGCACTTTAATATTAATCCTTACATTATTAGTGAATGAATAATTAATCTACTTCAATCCAATCCATCAAATAAACATGGCCTTAAGAGTATAAGTAGGGTTGTAATTCGGTCAGGTTGTGCCGAACTTGAGCCTTGACCAAGTTCAGCTTGAGGTTATCGAGTTTAAGAATAACTCGAAGAGTTAGTCCGAACTTGTTCGGACAAAAATATGTCTTGTATCAGATTTTTATCGGGTATCTGAACATTCGAGTTATTTTAGGCTCGATCGGATTTCGGGTTCAGATTTCATAGCAGCCTTTTAGAGTTGGGGTTATAAGGTTTTTTCAGTAATTTTGTATTTTTGTTTCACGTTCTGTCTACTTCTTTATTTTTTTCAAGTAATATGTATTAATAAATTGAATTCTCAAAATTATTTGCATGTTTGAAATCTAACGGTTCATATTAATTAAGATATAAAATATATGGTTTTAAGTAGTGGCAATTTGAGCTCGGGTACCCGACGTCTCTGTCCAAGCCCATATCGATTTAAATTCGATCTCAAGTGTCATATATTTTTATCCAAATCTGTAATTTCTCAAATCAGACTCAGGTTTATCGGCCCGACTTGCATCCCTATGTAAAAAGACTTCGATTAGAGTCTCAGATTGTGCTATAAGTATAAAGGTAAGTAATGCTTCCATTTTTTGATTACCCAATATGAGAATATCACAGTTGATAATTGCATATAAATTATCTTCTTGTTTAGAAGTGGATGAATTCTAGGCAAGGCAACATATATAGAAAGACATATACATTATCTCACCATCTAGAAGATTTACTTCCTCTTCATTCAAGGAAGAAAGAAAAAAGAGCAACAAAATCTAGTCTTCTATGCCATCAATGTTAGCTCGATATGTATTATTAGTCGACATATTCTTTATCTTATTCATTCAGTCACTCTATTACATTACGATTCATGCACAGATTATTATGTTAAGATTAGCTCTCGCATTCGCACTCTGTACATTACATTGGTGTGAAAAACTAAAAAATGTGTGTTTGTTCAAGATATTCTCATATCTATATATTTGGGTACAATGTTTTCATGGATATTCTTAGTATACCACCCAAAAAAAGGCAATAGATATTTTTGATCTCATTCTATGTATAAATAGTCATTTCAAAAAGGGATGCCAGAAATACCTACTTACGCTATGTTTGATATGTTAAAATAGGTGTTAAAATGTAATGGATATTCTTAATTACATGCTATGTGTAAGTAATCATTCCAAAAAAGAAAATGCCGAAATGACATTATTTTTTTAAAAAATAACTATTCACAAATAATATGGAATTAACATTCTTTTCTCGAATGTCATTCCATCCATTAAGGAATGAAATTTAATTATGAAAAAACATTGCATATATATATATATACACACATCAATAATGTGTGTGTGTATATATATATATATGTGTGTGTATGCACACATATACACATCATTAATGTATGTGCAACGCATACATATATGCTCAATATGTATTGTATGTGTATATAAAGGACTTACACCGTGAGATTAAATGGGATTAGGAGTTTTTTCATCTCCCAGGTTTTATCTGTTCACTCGATTGAATGTTACAGTTATAATACTTATATATAACAAATACATATACATATATACAAGTGGGCGCACACACATGATCACTTATAAAAATGTATACGAATTACTTGAAAATAATTTAATAAATATAAGTAAAAAATCAAATTATCTTAAATAATTGAAGTGTTTAAAGTACTTCTTTCCATTTCTTTCAATTCCAATAACAATCAAGTTTTGTGTTTTGTGTTCAGAAGTATACCAACTATAATAAGTTGGGCTGAACTTGTCCAATTGAAGGCCCACAAATATATAAAATCTCAGTTGCAAATTAGTTTTCCCTCCCAAAAAAAAAGAAGAGAAAAAAGAAAAAAAGAAAAATATGGTCAAGTGAAAATTTATTTTGGAGTTGGTGACATGTCAACATTATTATTAGCATAAAAAAAGGTTTTAAGAATACCTATCTTCCTTGACTTTGTCATGCCACGTAGTCAAGTTCATCCAGTAATAGACCGCTGATAGCTGTAAGATCAGAACAATTACAACTCAGGTTGACTTGAGCTCAATGGACTAAAAATTTTGAATAAATTAAGCTGATTTTTTTGTGATTTATAATAATTACATTAATTTTTTTTAACTTTTAAAATTATATTAATCTTTTTATTTTATTTAAAAATATATAAATAATTTTATTTGTCAATTTTTATTTTTAAAATAATGAAACTGACCATTTTATTTATTTATTTTATATTTTATATTTTTAATTTTTTATTTAAAAACAAATTTAAGATAAATAACTTATTTTTATTTTATATAAAAATAAATTAAAATTTTTATCAATATTTATTTAAAAAATAAAAAAAATTGGTCAAAATTTAATAAATTGAAAAAAAATATATAAAATGGATTATTTTATTATTTTAAAAAAATTGATAGAAAAGACATAATTGTATATTATTATATAAAGTAGAAAAAATTAATATAATTTTAAAATTTTAAAAAATAATTAGTATAATTATTATAAATTTTAAAAAAATTAATATAATTTATCCTTAAATTTTCTTACGTTCTAAAAGAGATTCTTCGAATTTGACATTCTCAACCAATTAATTAGTTGCATCCATCTCTCACCACCGTCCTCAGTACCACTAGCGCTGCCACTATCACCATCCTGTCACGGCTCTCGTCATTACCGCCACCACTACTATAAGTTTAGAGTATGAATTAAAAATTTAAAACTAATTTTAAGTAAAATTTTTATTATTATCAATTAGTTATATATATATATATATTTTTTTTTTCTACTCACTATTTATACAGAAGATTATAATTTTTTTTTTTCTTTATGAAGATTATACATATACTTGCTTTTCTTTTCTATTCATTATTTAAACCAAAAAGTATAATTTTTTTTTCTTTTCTACCTTAGTTAAACATTCAAATAAAGAGAAAATGAATACTTTCTTTTCTTTTCTTTTTTATTTTAAATTATAATTTTATTTATTTTTTCTCCAAAACTTTTAAACAAACTATTAATTACTAAAAAATCATTTTGTTTTAAAAATTAGAATCCTATTTAATATAGGAATAATTCTAATTTAACATTACATGGAGTTTGGTTTCCATTATTTTTAAAGTAGAAATCATTTTTAAAATTAGAATTCTATTCAATTTAAATATTTTTAGAACCTGCTAATTATAAACTGCTCTAATTATTAAAATACTGTCAAGCTCTTATGATTAATAAACATGAGATATAAAAAGAATATTTCGATTAATAAAAATGGTATTTTTAAAAAAATTATTTTTAGAATTTCCTATTTAGAAACTTTTTATTTTAATTAAAAATTTATTTATAAAATTTAAATTTATTTATTTATATTTTTGGTTATAGGAAAATGACAACAGAAACACCCCTTAAGGGGTCTTTCCAACGTAACGACAGCTTGATTTGTCATTGTAGATCACTAAAGGTTTCTTTTGACGCGTTTTAAGAGTATTTTCAGTGGTAATTCAAATTCAAACTTAAATTAAAATTTAAGTTAAAATTCATAAAAATCTTTTTCAATGATTACTCAAACCTAAACTCAAATAGAGTTTTACTCAAATTCAAATTCAAATTTCTACAAAATTGTTTATAGACTCAAATTTAAGTGACTATTAAAAACCATTAGACTCAAATTTAAATAAAAATTTAAGTTATCAGTAAAGATACTCTAAAGCTAGCCATTTTATCTGCACAATGGTCGCCGTCACGCGGGGTATGCTAGTGTGTGTGGAAAAAGGCAGCTAAGGCATAGGAGACAATTGCACCCCTTCAAATCTTTTATTTGAAATTTTTTAATACTTTTTAATTTTTTTTCCAAATATGTCTCTTTGATTTATTTATATTTCCTCTTATATCTATTTTTTTACACTTTATCCATATTTTAATTTCAATTTGATCATTCAATGAAATTTTTAGCGACTTTTAATTCTTTTTTTGAATAGCCTAAAACTTTTAAGAGTTTCTTTATTTAATTAGACTTCGTGTCTAATTTGTAAGTTCTTAATTTTATATCAATGAATTTAATTACTTATCAAAATATCTTGCATCAAATTTTGATAGTTCTTTAATTTTTAAATTTATGGTCAAACATTTAGCAAAAGAATTATACTCCTAAAATAAATTCCTATATATATATATATATACATATATGAATTTTGTGTTGTATAGAGTAATGATAGATGGCGTGTACTAGTATAGGGTAACAGGGCCGACTTTATATAATTTGAGGCTTAAAGCGAGAAAGTAACAACTCTAAATAAGATTTTTTTAAATATTAATATAATTTTTTACTTTATTTTCTATATATATTATTTTTATTTTTTATAATATAAAGTTTAATTATTTTCTAACAACAAAAAACTATATATTGAATAAAACTCTGTTAATAAAATTGTTACATAATTTTTTTTTTTTATCTAAATAGATAGCAATATAAAAAGCATGAGCACAATACTAACAAAACTCTATTAATAGAATGAAGGTTTTTTTTTTTATGAAGTCTTTGTGGGATATTTTTTGTGGAGTTAGATTTTTATTAACTTATACTTCTAATTTGATTATATTGTAAATATATAAAATTTGGAGCCTTTGATAGAGTCAGACTTTTATTAATCTTAATTTTCTAATTTAATTATATTATAGATACCTAAAATTTGAGACTTTTTTTTAAGTGGGGTTAAAGTATTGTTTTTACTAACTTTATACTCGCACCACTCCGATATAGTTTGAAAGAAAATGCAAAGATATTCTTACTGTTATCGTTATACTATTCTTCTATCCTTCTTTTCTTTTTGAGGAAAAGGTTGTTTTATTAATACATACTTTTATTAATACTTCATACAAATAAGTCATTATCATCATCACACCACACTGGTTTTGTAATTAAGTAGAAGAAAACTTGGAATTGCTCACTGTTATGTGAATACAAAAGGATTTGACAGACTACGTACACTAAGCTTTCAAATGTACACTTTTCAACGTTCAATGTCTCCATCGCCATAACTTGGGCACCAAGTAGTCTACTGTCAGTATGCGCGCTACCAAGTAGTCTACTGTCAGTATGCTCTTAGTCTTCTTCTTGATATATATATATATATATATATATATATATATATATATACACAGACACACACACCCCCTACGTGCCAAGTAGTCTACTGTCAGTATGCTCTGATCTTAGTCTTCTCCTTGACATGCATACACACACACACACACACACCCTACGTAGACATGTGACAGATAGAAGGCGTGTGTGCTCAATATGACAAGTAAAGATATTCGGATTCTAGATGCCATATTCTATACAGAGTATGTGGGACAACCATTTCATTTCATCATCGATATAATATGCTTATCTTCGTAAACTCTAATATTGTCTTATATTTAGAAAAAGTCACACTAGATCCGATATAATATGTTTATATTCAGTAAACTCTAATATTGTCTTATATTTAAAAAAAGTCACACTACATTGTATCATGAAGTGGAGTGACAATTCCATTAAATGACTTCTTATATTTTAAGAAAAATATTATATATAAAAAAAATTATTTTTTTCATTAAAACAATAATACCACTCTAATTTTAGGTCATGTTTAGTTTATATTTTTTAAAATTGATTTTGATTATTATATAAATAATATTTATATAATTGATTAATATTTGAATAGTTTGATAAAAGATCATGTTTGGTTATTACATATAAACACTATTTTTTTTTCCAATTTCAAATTCTTATCTATAAGTATGAAATTTTAAAAAAAAATCAACATGAGGCTTGATAATCATTTACTTGATTTTTATTTAACCTATTATAAAACAAGTATTTTTACTCTATTAACCAAACTAAATTTTTTAAAACAGAAATTGATTTAATCACTTTTACTCATTAAATCAATCAAAATAATTTAAACCAAACATAATATTAATTACTATTTTCATAGTTAGTTTAGTACTTCTAAAACCCTTCCACTAATATGAATAGAGTCTACCTAGCTATACAAGTAAAAAGGACTTTGTTCACAAAAAATAAGGGACTCTGTGATTATGAAAGTAATTTTTAATTTGTTTTTGTATTTTTAATCTACAGAAACAATAAAAGAAAGATTTATATATGAATAAATTACACTAATCTTCTCTAAAATTTCTGACAATTAAACTGACGTTTTCTAAAATTATACTGATATCGCCCTTTATTCAATTTTTTTTTTCAAAATGACAAAATTACCTCTTTCATTTTTTATTATTTTCTAATTTTAACTAATTTTTTTAGAACTTTTAAATTTTTTTTTTATATAAAAATAAATTTAAGATTTTAATCAATATTTCTTTGAAAATAAAAAAAAAAAACCAAAAAAATTGGTAAAAATTGAAAGAAGGTAATAAAAAAAAAACTTGAAAGGAGAAATTTTTTCATTTAAAAAAAAAACTAAAAGGTGTATTTTTAATTTGTCTAGTAAATAACAAATATCGGTATAATTTTAAAAACATCACAAAAGGTGTGTAATTTTACATATATATTCAGCAACTTCTCACAAGATCACTTGGGACGTATCATTACATATATATTCAGCAACTTCGAAAGCCCAAAAAGCCATTCTATCCTCCTCCTCCCTCCGTTAATCATCATGGCAACGGTTACTGCTGAAGAATCCATAGTCATGGGACAAGAGATGGAGATGGAGATGGAGATGAAGATGAAGATGAAAGACAAGTGGTTCCGATCATTTCCTTCTGTGCTTGTTTCAACCATCCAAAACAGTATCTCTTGGGTCCGATCTTTGTTTACCAAAGCACCACCATCACCATCACCATCACCATCACCACCACCACCACCACCACCCATTTCCGACTCCACAGCTATTACTTCTTCCCCAAATTCATCCACATCAAGATATCCACATCTCCAACGTCCCATTACACCACCCGTAACCTCTTCTCCTTACCATCCTTTCATGGACACCAAACCCCCCAACCCAACCATTTTTTCACTGAATGAACTTGTAATTGACATACCCACCACAGATTCATTGTCGGATGATCGCCGAGAGGCCGGGAACTCACCGCCGGCAAGTCAAAGCTTCACAACTACACAATCAGAAGGTTTGCCTGCTCAACCAAGCCAATCCCAGATGCTGAATCCCATAGTCCAGCTTCTTCGAGATCAAGAACTGGCAAAAACAGTGCTGACATTTGTCATACCCATGATGACAGGAGTCCTATCGCTCTATAGCAAAGACCCATCGTCCCTGAGATTGCCCTTAACTTTACTGTCACTCAGTATGGGGCTGACTGCATTGTGGAACGGAATTCTGATTCGCAATAGATTTCCCAATGCTGCGAATGCTGTGGAACAATTTGGAGCTGGTTCCATATTTTTTGCATTCTTTACTGTGGTCAGTTCATTAGTTCCACAGAAATTTGTTTGGGTTCCTTGGGCCTGCTTTGCTGCCATCCTCTTGCCATCTGCATTCAGCTTTGTTCCTATTGGAAACAGAGTTGAAAGTGCAGTGAATATTGAGAGGCCCATGTTTCATAATATTTGATATCCTAATGCTGCTTTTGATTTCCGAGGATGCTGAGGATCAAGAGAGGTATAGGCAGGGCGACTGAAAACAGACAAACAGTCCAAATGTTCTTTCCTTTTCCTCAGTTTCCTCTCGAATCAAGGGGAGCAAGACAGGGTACTATATATGTGTGTATATACGTATATGAAAGATGCTGGTGTTAGTAGCGGACGTGGGATCTGTGCACCCTGATTGATCCATGCAATACAGGCGTCACGGAGGTGGGCCACGACTGACCAAAGTATAAATCCTCTCAAAGATATTCTTTATTATGGATTAGGGCTTGGGACATCCATTGTATATATGTATTAGGGCTTGGGGCCGATCCAGATAGTTTATTATGCATTCGGCCTTGGGACGTCCAGTGTATATATGTCCTAGGCCTGGAGGTCCAACCATTGTTTATATGTACGTATTAGGGCTTGGGGCCTCCAAATACTTTATTATCCATTAAGCCCTGGGACATCCATTGTATATATGTACTAGGCCAGGAGGTGCAACTTGTATATATGTATTACGCCTTGGGGCCTCCGTGGTACCTACAAATAATAAATAAATAGAAAATTTATATATATATATATATGTGTGTGTGTGGACATCTGCTGAGTCTAAATGAATGGTTTTATACAGATCACGATAAAAATATTTAAAATTAATCAATTTCATTTGGACGAGGATTGGCCAGGTATATAATAAAAGATTCCAATGTTTCAAATTCGACCAAAAATTTGGCTGCATTTAGATTTCAAACCGGACTTGCGTATTTACAGTGCACACCTTATGTATGTGCGGTACTGGAAGCTTCCCAGAAAATAATGAAAGAGAAGCAAGATTCATTTATAACATCTTTTCAACCTTTGACTCGCTGGACCAGACTGATAGCTCACACGTACCTCGTCTAACAGTCCCAAAACTGACATTTCGTCAAACAGATTATACACACACGAGAATGTATGTGCGTGTATATATATATATATATATAAGCAATTTTATTATTCACCCCAACAAAGACAGTAAGCCCCTACATAACCAGATTATTTTAATCGAATGCAAGTTCAAGAAAATTAGATAAGATAGCTTATGTTTAGAGAAAAGAAAAATATAATTTTTCTTTTTTTTTGGATTCAACAACGATGAGAAGAAAATGATCAAATTTATATTAATTACTTAAAAATTAAGCATTTGTACTACTTGAATAAGATATTAATTTTAATTCAATATGACATACTGTGTAGAAAATACTTTTAATAATAAATTGAGAGATATTAAGAGTGAGTGACAACCACCATAACTACTACCACCACCACCACTGCCACTATCATCACAACCATATCTTCCGATTATTCCCCATTGCTCATCTCTTCTAAGACATGCATACAACTTCTATTATCCAGGCTTCATTTAGAAGAAATTATTTTTTTACACGAAACATTTGTGACTGCCTTCTCACTTGTACAACTACCATTTGAGGCAATAGATAGTAACCCACTTCCAACCATCATCTTTAGAAACAGGATTTCCTTCCTTCCTGCATTTCTCCTATCACTCAACTGTGCCATCTCCGGAGATATCCGAGGATTGATAGATTTTGTCATTGTCTTGCTATTGTTTCCATAGCAACAGCAGTAGGATTGCTAGAGTTTGATTTCTACCGCCATATCATTTTAGGCTTTCAAAGTCCTTGGACAAGAACACGGATGTTAAAAATAGGTTATAAAAGATACGCATTCAGCTGATGCAATTCACATTAGTCAGTGATAAGACTTGTTAAAACGCCCTGATATAATTGTCGTCCTACTGTCTGATGGCTTAAATTTTTAGAGCATCTGTTGTTGATTCAATATGATATTAGAGTTCTCGTTCTAAAATGTATTAGGTTTAAGTCTTTTTCTCCTTTAGTTCGGTGATAGATACCGTTCAAATGGACCGAATACCATACCATCAGAAATAGATTACAAATAGTAGTATCAAAAGATGTGCTGAACAAGTTTTGAGGGTCGGTTGTGCATTTTCTGAAGACATTGTTTCTTGACCAGCTATAGCAGAGGAGTTTCCAATGAACCATGTTTTGAACTGCAAATATAAATACGTACATCACAAATCATTTTGCCTGTCAATTCTAGACCAGTTTTAATTTACAATCGAATCACAGTCAACTCCTGGCTCCACTCAAGTTACAGGTACTACACATGCACAAAGAAGATCTTCACATTCAGTAAATTACCAAGCAACACAAAATCTAGATGACCAGGGACTGCAATTCCTGTTCAAATCCACCTCCTTTCTGGTTGTGCAGTCGGAAATCTCAGTGCACCAAATCATCACGTAGCCAACTAAGGGGAAGGCAGTGAATTGCCATAACACCCTGATATCTCGGTGAAATGACAGTGACACCCCTCTCCATCTTGAGGAAAATTCTTTATTAAATCCGATGTATCACTGTATCCAATATCACCACCCATGTTTTTCAGTGAATCATAACAGATATGATAGAGTGTTATTGAAAAGATATATCATCACCATTGCTGGATCCAAGAGAGATAAATGGGGGGTTATGGCTTCCAAAATTTTGATATTGTATTTTTTATCATTAATTTTGTTAAATTATTTTAACAAAATTGGACTCTCCCCACTATATATATATATATATATATATTCATAGGAATCCTACTAAATTTTAATGCTTTCAATTTGGGTGTCCCAAAAATTTTGATATCATGTTTTTTATTACTAATTTTGTTAGAATATTTTAATAAAATGGGACTTAACTCCCTAATTTTTTTTTTATATATTAACATGTAGTGTCTAGACCCATTGAAAAACACGTCCATTATCATGATGTGTTGCACTGTATTTGAATGCTAAACTACAACAGACATCATATTATGAACCAAACAGATGGCATGAAGTTGATCATGCCACCAACCCAATAGTTGAGGGCAAGGCTAACCACATTAATATTCCTATATTTGCTGTGGAAACAATGGCAAGGTGGCAACAATGCCTAGCAATTCTTGCATACCACTCATTTAGATAGAAGAAATTATCACACTACGTCATCGTACGATGATTTTGTATAAAATTTGAATTTTTTTGAAATTGTTAAGAAGTTTGTATTTATAAATTATGGAAAATTAAATCTTTGTAAAAGGTCTTCACATGAGAACGTTTGACGGTCTCACTGGATAGTTACTCTACGTAGAGCTATAGTCGTTACGGCACCGGAAAAGGCAAGATTAAGAAATAAGAAAAAAGCATGAAAGAAGGCATGCTTATTCTTAAATATGATGGTTGGAATTGGATTGCCATTTATATTCTCATAAGTTAGTTGTAGAAGTGCAAAAACAGTGACAAATGCCACACCAAAATTGTTTCTTCTAATGAAGCTCGGAAAATAGAAGTTTTTTCCATCTCTGAGAGATGGGTAGGGTGGATAATCGGACAACCAGTTTCTTTCATTTTCAACGCCCAGGAAAGTCTTGTGGTGGTGTGCGTGGCATGAATGTTGTATCTAACTTATATAGAAATTAGCACTCCGCGTTGTTTGACTTGTACTATTTTTTGTCATCATGGGTCATCTTCACTGCAATTTTCGCAAGACTTCGGTCATTATTATAAAAATTAGAATAATACTAAGTATTCTTAATTTATATTCTCAATCATATTTTAATATAATATCATATATATATATATATATAAGTGAAACTTAAAACCATCGTATCCCCAATTGAATGACCGAATAATTTTAAGTCTTTAGGTCAAAGTAATTTAATGCAGCATGAGTAGATATACGTATTTATATGTATGTATGTGTGTGTGTGTCTCTCTCTCTATATATATATACACACATATACATACACACACTGGGCCGTTGTTTTCATCGATCGCCATCTTGCACAAAAGACGTTGGGTCTCGCCGTGCATTTTGGGGTATATGGAAAGCGCGTGTTTCCTTCGGACTTCCTTTGGTTAAGTAGAGAGTGACAGAAAGTGTGGAAAGGAGAAAAAAATTAAATTTATAAGAAGTTTTGGTTAGCACGAGATTAGGTAGAGTGTGATGGAAAGTGAAGAAAAGAAAAAAAATTTAAAAAATGTTAAAAGTTTAATTAGCAGAAAATAGAAAACTTTTGTAAAAATCGAAAATATGTCATTGTAATTTTTTTTTTTCAAAAATATGACTTTTCATTTCTGACAAAATTACATAATCTATATTACGACTTTGTTAGCTCACTTAAAGGAGTTTATGTTTGCGTATATATATAGATATGTATATACGCAACACTTTTGTTGGAGAATCAATTGGAAGAAATTAATGGGAGTCCATCTTCAGCCTACTTTCTTGTTTTCTTGTGGCGTCTACACTTTTCAAGTATTATAGAACTTTTTTTTTTCGTGCTTCAATAAAATAAAAAATGAAATTAGATTTTTTATTTGTATGAGTTTATAATAATGTAATGTATATAAATACTGCACATTTAAAAATATATAGATAGGATTGTTTTATGCAAATTAAAATATTTCTTTTTATTTTAATTAATAATCTTGAAATAACAAAATTTAATTTTTTTGTCACTTTCTTATTTTTTTTTTTTTTTCATAATCAAATGGATAAATGAATATAGTAGGAAAAAAAATTTTCTTTTCACTTTCTTTTCTTTTACTTTATTTTTTTGTCACTTTCTTATTTTTTTTCTTTCACAATCAAATGGATAAATGAATACAGTAAAAAAAAAAAAAAATTCTTTTCACTTTCTTTTCTTTTACTTTATTTTTTACCACTTTCACCTTCTAGAACTGGCTCTATAATATACAAATAAATTGAGTATAAATTTTTAAAAAATTTAAATATATAAATTTGTTAGATATATGTATTATACATGTGTACTACGGTCTATAAGTAGGGTTAAGTTAAGGGTTCTAGTACTATTCTAGCATATTCCATTTCCTTTTTCATTTCTTTCCTCGTATATAGTTTCTCATCTTATATATCATCTCAGTTCCTGTATTTAAAGGAGTCTCCCTTGTAATATGATGCACTCAAGATATATATACGTATAAACTTCATTCGTTTCTCTCATCTCTGTCAACATGGTATCAGAGTCATCTTGATCAGTGGCCTCCACCATTCATCGCAGCTCGCACATCGCCACCCTTTTCATTCGACATTACTCATCCATTGTCTTAAGCTTCTGTCCACACTTGTGACATTTCGACACCACAAAACCGTTCTCCACCAACGCAGCTTTCCAAACGCCACCAACCGTTATCCCAAAAACCCCCGCATGTGCCCTCACATGCCACCGTTCGCCCAGTGCCGCACCCGCCATGTGCCAATCACAAGGCATCAGCCCTAATGTCACGTCATCACACACTTCATTAGGCACGTCATCTGAAACCTCCATATCATACATCCACGTCAGCATTTCGGACCCACCCTTGCCATGTCATCAAGTCCATGCTAGCAGACACATCAGCAGTACACACGTTGACACGGGTTGCCACGTCATCAGACATGGTATTCGACACTACCACATCATACGTCCACTTCAGGACACCAGACCCATTCTTGCCACGTCAGTGACACTTGTTGCCACGTCAATTTCATGCCAGTTGCCAGAAGCCACCTCAGCCCTGACCTTCCTGTCAGTTCAACACCAAACCGGTTCACCGCAATACCGATTCAGTCTTTTTTAGGCATTTTTCGACCGGTTCAAACCGATTCCTAGATTCTTTTGCCCTTTTGAATCCATTTTAGTGATCGATTTTATTCAGTTTAAACTTTACATTACACTTTTATCATCCTTTACCATCATTTTCTCATAGTTTCTACACTATGAAACGTATTGATGCTTCCCATCCAATCAACATCACTCTCGATGGCTCAAACTACATTCCCTAGTCTCAAGCAATGTCTAGTTTTCTGCGAGGGTGCAAATTATGGCGATATCTCACTAGCCATATCACTAAGCCTCAACAAGGCAAGGAAGAATCTAAGGAAAAATTTTAGGAAAAGCTTGAAGATTGGGATAACAAGAATCACCAAATAATCATATGGTTTCATAATACCACTGTTGCCTCTATTAGTCTTCAATTTGGATGTTTCACCACAGCCAAATCAGTTTGGGATTTTTTAGCAGCCCGCTACACCACAACTGACCTCGCTCACCAATATCAGCTTATCACTACTTTTCATCGTACGCGCCAAGAATCTGGACAGTCCATTAATGATTTTCTTTCTCAAATGCACAAGCTTTGGGATCAATTGACACCTTCCGAACCTCTATGGCATTGTCATTATGATGCTGAGCAGTTTGCTATTTATCGTGATCACCAA
Organism: Nyssa sinensis; assembly: GCA_008638375.1. Taxonomy (NCBI): domain Eukaryota; kingdom Viridiplantae; phylum Streptophyta; class Magnoliopsida; order Cornales; family Nyssaceae; genus Nyssa; species Nyssa sinensis. The sequence continues at coordinate 26,064,326 of CM018042.1, forward strand.
CGACTGATCCATTTTTTGATAGCTCTCAATGATTACTTTGAACCTGTTAGGGCATCTCTACTCTACCAGCATTCTCTTCCCACGCTTGAGCAAGCCATTTTTGAACTTTTTTCTGAAAAAACTCGTCTTGGCCTTCTCAAGAGCTCCTCCACAGATTCAATTCTTGCCACCTTTCGGCCTCCCCAACACAAAGGTGGTCAGTCTACCCAAAGGATCTGTAAGTACTGGCGCTCCTTAGGACATTTCTTATTGGACTGTCCTTCATGACTATGCAAGTTCTGTCACAAATTAGGACCTGGACATTATCAGGATGATTGTTTCAAAAATCCTAATTGACAAGCACGCAACCATTGGCAGAAAGGAAAATTTGGTAACCAATCCAAATTTGGGTTTGTTGTTGCTGCTACTGCTGACCACTCCCCCACATCTGCTTCTACCTCATTCTCTGTTACTGACCTTGAAACATTCCTTAAACAAGTTTTTGGTTCTCCACCCTCCACTGCTATATCCGTCACATCTATAGTAAGTCCTCTTAGTACTTTGATTCTGCTTGTTGTACTCATATAAACTCAAACTAGAAGAGTTAATTTTTCAAAAATTAAGAAATAATTTACATTTATTCTTAAAATATGCATGTTTAAAATTTGAATAAAGTCATATTACAAGAGTAATTTTTTTATAAAAACATTAAATAACTTAAGGAAAATGGATTCAACCTGCACTAATTTAAAGAATTTTTAGAGACTTCATACAGAGTCAATGTTAATATATTTTTTAGAGGGTATTTTGGCGCTCTTTAATGTGAGAGTAACAACTTTTATTTTTTATTTTATATATTTACATTTTGTATTCTACAAATATTTACCTAGTCTTGCAACTTAAAGCAATCACAAAATTATTTCCTTTCTTTACATGTTTTATTGTAGAGATATTCACCTCATGTCGCAACTTTAAAAAGTCACAAAATTATTCCATTTCATACTGAAGGCAACATTTCAAAAAGGAAAGCTCTATTAAGTCCACAACAACTTGTCTTCATAAAAGGAAAATTCTTGGTACACCGATTTAATTTATTGAATAATGTATCAACGGTATTTTTGTAATTAATAGATGTGTTCTTTGGATGGTTGGTATGAAATGGAAGGGCGAATACTGGGGAGTTTTTGGTGAAGATCGGGTTGCTAAATAATCTTTTGATCATATGTTTTTGTTGTGCGAACAAGTTTGGAAGGTATGGTCTTATTGTTTGAAGTGGTGGGGATTAGTTTGGGTTTCTCCTGGAACAATTAGCCAGCTGATCTATTGGTGGCAAGGAATAAATTGGCGAAAGAATTTAAAAAAGATTTGGGGTGGCTTGTTTTTTGCAATTTGTTGGTCAGTGTGGAAAGCAAGGAATGAAAGTGTTTTCCCAGGTAAACAAATTTCGATTGAAGAGTTGGTTGAATCAATTAAAGTAAGGTTGTCATTGTGGTGTAAGAGTGGATTGAAAAGATGTAATTATTCCATATCTGAGATGGTGTATATATACTCCAGGTGAAAGAGGTTATTTAAAGAAGGCCTACCGGTTGATTGTTAATGGATGGATGAGTCCTTATAAGGCTTGAAAAGTGAAAGTTGTTTAGAATTGGAAGATGTCAGGTGTAGGTGTGGAAGATGTTTTGCGAGGTTGGTTGGTCTTCAGGGAGAATGTGTGGGTTTGTGATGCAGTGTTTTCAAAACTTGATTTTGGAGTCATAGTTATCAAAATCAGACCGAATCAGTTGGTTCGATCGAGAACTGAACATTAAATTGATTCAATTTGATTAATATATTTTTTTTATTAAAGAATCAGAAAAATCGCTTGAATCGGCCAGTTTTTAAAAAAACTTAGGCTACGTTTGGTTCGAAGGAATGGAATAGAACAGGAATGGAATAACATCAGGAATGGAATAGAATAGGAATGGAATGGGAATAATTATTCCATTCTTTTGTTTGGCTGAATACCTAGTAATGGAATGATAATTTCATTCCTGTGTTTGGTTTGAACCATCAAATTGTTGGAATGGAACGAGAATAATTAATTTTATGATAAATAATTAATAATTATATTACTGAATAATTAATATTTTTTAAAAATATATCTTTTATAATATTAATTATTAAAAAATTAAAATAATTATACATATATTTATATATATCCTATTTATCATATTTTTGGCAAATATATTTCTAATTTTATTTTAATTAATTAATAAATTTTTAAGAAATATAATTAGTTTTATGATAAATAATTAATAATTATATTACTTAATAATTAATATTTTTAAAAAATATATATTTTATAATATTAATTATTAAAAAAATAAAATAATTATACATATATTTATATATATATCCTATTTATAATATTTTTGGCAAATATGTTTCTAATTTTATTTAAATTAATTAATAAATTTTTAAGAAATATAATTAGTTTTATGAAAAATAATTAATAATTATATTACTGAATAATTAATATTTTTTAAAAATATATATTTTATAATATTAATTATTAAAAAAATAAAATAATTATACATATATTTATATATATCCTATTTATAATATTTTTGGCAAATATATTTCTAATTTTATTTAAATTAATTAATAAATTTTTAAGAAATATAATTAGTTTTATGATAAATAATTAATAATTATATTACTGAATAATTAATATTTTTTAAAAATATATCTTTTATAATATTAATTATTAAAAAATTAAAATAATTATACATATATTTATATATATCCTATTTATAATATTTTTGGCAAATATATTTCTAATTTTATTTAAATTAATTAATAAAATTTTAAGAAATATAATTCGTTTTATGATAAATAATTAATAATTATATTACTTAATAATTAATATTTTTTTAAAAATATATCTTTTATAATATTAATTATTAAAAAATTAAAATAATTATACATATATTTATATATATCCTATTTATAATATTTTTGGCAAATATATTTGTAATTTTATTTAAATTAGAGTTAAATATATTGTAATTCATCTACATTTATAAAATATTTTTTTATTAATAAAAGTATAAGAAAATTTATAATTATTAATAATAATAATTAATAAATTTTTCATCTATCAAAATTATTAATTATAAGAAAGTTGACTGTACTTGTGGTCGTGGGCTGTAGAGATGGATGGCCATTCCGTTAGGAAAGGAATGGTCATTCCTTAGGTTTTGTCAAGGAATGACCATTCCTGTACTAAGTGGAATGGCCATTCCGGACGGAATGGGCATTCCAACATGTTTAAGCATATCAAACGTGTGAATGGAATGGGGACAGTAATGCTCATTCCATTCCTACCTCCATTCCTGCGTACCAAACGGGACCTTAGTGAATCAGCTGATTTTTTTAAAAAACCAGTTAAACCACCTTTTGTTTTTTTATCAGCTATAACTTTTTTTTCTTACAAAATTTCTTATATTTGATGATTAAATGATAAAATTTAGTAGAGAATAAGATATTGTTGCGTGTATTTTTGTTATATATACAACTATATAAAATTTATACATTAAGATAATTTCGATGATTATGCTTATATTTTGTTATTTATCACTAAATAATAAAAAAAATATTTTTCTTGTTAATTTCTTAAATTTTAATATATTTATATATATATATATATATTTATTTGATATATAATTATAAAACCGTTTAAACCAGTGAACCGTGAACTGGTTCCTTCACTAATTTATTGTCCGATTCGATTTTGATAACTATGTTCAGAGTAATTTTTTATCGTCCTGTTTATTGAGGTGTTATAGATATTGAGGTTATGCTGATATATGATTAGATCCCAACTTGGTGCCAACATGATTGAGATGAAGTTTGGGGTCTACGATGCCTATAGCATTTGATCGTGATTATTATCTTCTTTTATTGATGTTATTTATATTTATTCCTTAATGTTTCATCAATAAATTTCTTTTCTTTGTTGATTAAAAATAATGATGTCATTCAATAAATCAATCCAATATATCTAGTATTTCTTCTTAAGCACTTTAAGAAAAGCCGCTTAAAGTTGCATTTCTACAAAACACACACACATATATAGGTTTAGTCAAATGGTCTCCCTGAAATAAATAAACATACTACCCCTGGGGCTCTGCAGCTAACAAGCTCCAGTGTTCTCACTCTCTTGAGGTCTAAAAGTTGCAGTTGTTTCATCTTTGTTTTCTATCTCAAATATTTGCTTTCTATTTGACGAAGTATGAAACGTGAATAATATATACGAACAAATTTAATATTTACAATACGAAATATTCACCCAAGTAAGAAATAATTATTTAAAATTTTGTTATATGATTATTGTTATTAAAATATGATTAACTGAAATTTATTACGATACTTTTTAGTATAAGAAACTACTTCTTTGATTACAAAATTACAACTCCTACACCAATTCTAATAAAATTAGAAAAATAAAAAAATCCGAATAAGATCAAAATTGGATTCTAAATACAATAAGAAGAAAATAAAAATAAAACCTAACTCAATCTAAAATTTATACGCAAAGTAATTGAAAATTTACTATAGAAAGTTACTTTCCAAAAATGGTAAAAATATTTAATTGAATGCTTAAATGCGTGAATTTAACCAAAATCTTATAATGTCACGATAAAAATAGCGAGTTTAGTATGTTGGGCCGACTCGGATCAAAATAAGATAATTTCGGGTATGCTTATGTTGAAGCGATCAAAGCTAATTTTTTTTTCAAAGACGTTTTCAACCACTTTCACATAATAATTTAACTTTAATTTGAACTTCTTTCGGTTCCTCCGCTTGATGTGAATTCTACATCGTGTTATAATTTGGGTAGAGAAACTCTCATTCATCGTACTTATAAAATTCAGTAATATTGGAAGTTGTTGAGATACTCATGTTTTCAGGCAAAAATTAACATTATAGGTATTATTATGGATTTTGTTCACAATTTTGTATGACTCATATATTTTGGCTTCAACTTGTTATACTTTTCTACTGTAAACTTTTCTTTGCGCAAAAAAATTATAACAAAATCTCATTTATTGAACACTTTGATCCACATATACTTATTTGCAATTTTCTTGCAGTTAGAATTAGTCAGACTATAACAAAAAAATTCTCTACCCATATAGCATCACTCTTCTCTTACTTTACTATTCATACTGACAGTAAGTTCCAAATTAAGTAATTTTTTTCAAATCCCTTGACGAATTGTCAAATTTTTTAAAGAGAGAAATTGTAACGTTAGTTGTAATTAGTAAAACTTTTTTTTTTAATTAATACATATAATTAATTCATGCATGTGATAGTATGCATGATTTACACTTATTAATCATACAATAAGTATTGATCAATCATGACTGGTAGATGTAACACTCCTTTCTCCAATGGAATCATTCAAACTAAAAGTCAGGCTTGGGTGTCTGGTTTTCCACCATGAAAGGTACACCTACCGTCCCGACCCAATCACTGTTTAATGCGTTAGTGACAGGGGAACAAAAAGTCTATTCAAAGTCATCACGCGCTAACCATGCCACGACAATTTCCGGTCATCACGCCTAAAAATTAATTCATTCTATATATATGAAAAAGTGTATAATTGGATTTAAAGCAAAAAAAGTAATAATTTTAAATGAATTTTTTTTTAATATTAATGTAATGTCTTACTTTGTTTTTATATATATATATATTATATTTTTATTTTTGTAATATAAAATTTATTTATTTTTTTAATAAGAGAGAGCTATGTATGAAATAAAACTCTATGAATAAAAATTTTACAATTTTTTTATTATCTAAATATATAATAATAAAAAATAGAGTACAATATGAATAAAAGTCTATTGATAGAATTAAGTTTTTTTTTGGAGTTTTTGTGTGACTTTTTTTGGTAGAATTAGATTTTTTTACCCTTATATTTCTAATTTAATTATACTATAAATATATAAAATTTGGGATTTTTTTATTTATTAATTTCACACTTCTAATTTGATTATATTATAAATATTTAAAATTTGAAACATTCTCTTTAGGTGAGACTTAAAGCAGTTTGTTGGCTTTATGTTTTAGCGGGCTCAGTATATGAATTTGTTTCTTGATGCAACCTCCAAAACTGCATCATATTCAAAGTTTTTTTTTTTTTAATTTTTTTTTTTATAGTGTTAGTCCTTGATGTATATTATAATTTTATTCTTTAATAATTTAAGCTTTAAAGGAATGGGTGATCCAACATATTATCAAAAATAAGACATCTTGAGTTCAAGTTTTTATCATTCCAGTGTAAGTTTGCATTCATTCACCTTCTTTAGTACTCATACACTATCAATGTCAACTCTTCGCATGTAAAATGAGATTACATGTAAGAAAAAATATTAACACTTAATATATATGATCGGTTTATTTTTAATAACTTAAAATTTTACATTAACCGGTGAACTAACATATAAATTATTTCATAATTTGATATACTTCAGAATCCTTGCATTGAGTTGCTCTATTGACTTTCGTTTCTACAGGATAGAAATGAAAATAAGCATTTGTCACAGTCTCTCTCTTTGTTTGTCCTATTTACATCCAGGCAGGCGGCAACATGAAGCAAATCAGAAGGATTTCAGAATCTCAGACTCTACCGGGCATTACCTGTTGGACGACAAAGGTAAGTAATGCTTCCACTTTTTGTCACTCTATATTTATCTATTGTCTTCAGTCTTCCAATCTCCAAATAGCTTATATTCAAAATGAAATTTTGGCTTTTGTTTAAAAGGAAATACTTAAAAATAACATAGCTGAAAAGCAAGAACTTGCATTCATAACATGGCTTCTCGCCAGGACTGTTTAAGTATTCTCTTATATTCTTTTTCTTCTTCCAATAAGAAAAATAGTACTACTTTTTTAAAAAGGTAATGATATTATAACTGTTATGTATTCTCTTGTTTATTTCTATGAACTACTTTTGTTTTCAAGTACGCCCTGCTTAGAATTATAAATGAGTCAAGTCGAGTAGTAAATTATTTAAACTTAACTAGTTAAAAAAAATTAATTTTAAATTATGTTCAAGTTCGACTTGTTAATGTCTCAAGCTGAACTCGAAAGAAAGGATTTGTACAAATTCCTTTGCTTAAAGATTTTCCTCAATCCCCAACTACGGCCAGAATTAATCGGAAGAATCAGTACACTGGACCAGTAAACTTGCAGGCTATAGAGCATAGAGGCAACAAAGTTATAGTCTACCTGTTTAAGATAAGTATCTAGTTGTCCAATTTGGCAATCACTAGCTCTTAGTTTTGTAGAGATAAGTGGGATCCCAATGTGACTAGGAAGGAGCCTTTTTAAAACCCCAATAAGTTACAAATCCTTCATGGTGTCTTCCACCCTTGAGATGAAAACAGAGCACTTCTGGGGGTTTGGAATCAGACCAAAGAGGTTTTAAAAATCTAGTAAGGCATCTTTAAGGATGTTGATAGAAGGAATATCAACAGTTAGAAAGAAAAAATAGATCATCTAGAAAAATGAGAAGAGTAATATTCAGTTTAGAGCACATAGAGTGGAATTGGAAGTTGTTATTCTATATTTTACAGCTAGGAATGCAGGATAGGCCTTCCATTACATAGAGAAACAGATAAGGGGATAGGGGTTCCCTTTGTCTGAGCCCCTTTTCTCCCTTGAAAAAAACCCTCTAGGTTACCATTTGGCATAATACAATAGATGGGAGAGGATATACAAGCTTGGATCCGAAGAATGATTATTTCAAGGAATCTCATTGCTATGAGAATGTTGATAAAAAAAAGTCCCACAAAACTGAGACATAGGCCTTCATGAGGTCTATTTTGAGGGTACACTTACATGGAGATTTATACCTATGATAGTTTCTAACATGGTGTTGCATGTCTCAAAAATTGACCTCCCTTTTTATGAATGCAAACGGGCACTGGGGAAGGGAGTACAGACTTAATTCTATTGGCTAAGATTTTGACAATACATTTATACACTGTATTATCATTATTATTTTTTTGATAATTTGGTATCCGAGTCTTTGAGCCAATTAATCCAAAGACTAATCCCATCGTTTATTAGCGGGGTCAAATTAAAATCGAAACAGTACGTCATATGAACTAAGCCCTAAAAGAAGTGACATCTACTTAAATTTCGACTTGGAGACCTTGGACGAATTTATTTTTAATTAGGAATTTTTGAAAGAAGCCCATTCATAAAACATGGCCCTTTTAATATCTTCTAAAGTGATATTAAAAGAGTCATGTTTAATTAGGAAATATCAAAAACTACTACTAATATCCTCTTAAGTGACTGGGATGTCGAGGTTACTTCTATGAAGTGACTAGGAATATCGAGACTAGGTTATGTTTGTTTCATGGATTGGATAACGGAAGATTAACTCTTTCCTCCACTAATAATAATATGATTAGTAATCCCAATCCTCCTATTTCATTTTTTTATCCACATCATAAATCATTATTTATTTCTGTTACTATTAGTCTTCCTTTTCTATCCAATCATTGGTTTCACAAAGTTATCAGGACTAATTTATCTAATCTCCTTCCTAAACCGACAAACAAACATAGAGAGTAAAGTTATCATTACCATGATATTTTACCTATTAGCGTGGCTATTCAGGTGATAATGAATACAATCTCTTGGTATATATGAGTAGTAGTTTATTCAACCTCTTTGTTCTAGTTAATTCAATATCTTGGTACTAGTCAATCAAGTCTATTAGACTCATTTGGCATAACTAGTACCAACAGATTTTATCAACTAACACCAACGCGTTGAATTCATTAGCACCTGATCATCTACTTCAACAAATAAAAAAATTTGATAAAATATTGTGATAAAAATAGCATTATTTAGTACTCTAATAAGCCAAAATATTAGTTGTATGGTTTTGTATTTATAGGTTCACCATACTGTTCTCTCTCTCTCTCTCTCTCTCTCTCTCTCTCTCTCTCTCTTTCTGTGTGTATCTATGTATATATACATAGACTTAAAATAATTATTCAAGCGTCTCTCTGCATATGATTTGTACATGTGGTTGTAATCAAGATCACACTCGGTTTGCCTAAGCACATAAAAAATTATAACTTCTTATTTTAACTTAGGCTGAACCGGCACAACGTAGAGGCCCACAAATATACAAAATCATAGATGCAGATTAGTTTTTCCTTAGAAAAAAATTGTGGTTGAAGTGCAAATATGTTTTGGAGTTGGTTACAAACTTACAAGTCAACATTATTACGAGTCTTCCTTGACTTTGTCCATTCTCATGAGCCAATCTAACATTACACGTCCTCGAGCTCATCCAGTCTGAGGCCGCCGACAGCTATAAGACCAGAGCTATTACTATAATTCTAGATGACTTTAGTCCAGTAGACTTTATGGCCTTCTAAACTTTCCTTTGATTGTAAGGTATATGTAAAGGCGTAAAATTGGCTCGAAGGGCGTACCCGGATCAACCGGTTTGATTTTTTTTACGGGTCTAGTTCGATCAACCCAAAGTTAAGTTCGGTCTGATTCTAGTTTAAAATATCTCTATTTTGGATTTGGGTTTGATTTTTTGAATTGAGATCCGACCCGTACAAGTCCAAGTCCGAAATACTTAAAAATTATAAACTCAATCTTTTAAAATATAAAATAATTATCTACTAGTTTTCAATTCAAATGATTCTCATTATATATTATTATTTAATTTATTTCCAACTTGACAAATCTATATTTATTTAATTTTCTTATCTTTTATTTTATATTTTTATTATTTACATCTTAATTTAAACTTCATACCATTATCATACATGTAAATATTAATGAATATTAACTCCCCTTATATATCAAATACTTGTTTTCATACTTTTTATTTAAACTATTAAATCATTTGTCAGTTACACAACAAAAAAAAATTCATTTATCAATTCTAACTTTATATAACTTTTTAATCTATTATACATTAATATTTTATTTATTAATTATTTATTGAGATAAATATCTATGACTTAACTATAATTTTACAAAAACAAAAAAAGTTTGTTTCGGTCTCCAAATCCACTAAGTTCGTATTAAGAATTAGGCTTAAGGCCTTATTATCTGGACTTAGTCGGCCCAACTTGTTAATTTGACAGAAACCTGTAATTGTCAAGCCCAAACCCGACCCATCCTACCTCTTGGTCAAGCCCAACAGAGCCCAACCCGCGGAGCTTTTTTTTTGCATCCCTAGGTATATGTGTGGGTAGAGTTGTCAATGGATCGGACCTCGATCCGAGATCCGATCCGTTAAGTCCGGATATGATTTTAGAAATAGTAATCTGTGACCCGATCCGATCCAAATCCGATTATCCCAAATATAAACGGACCGGATATGATATAGGCTGATCCGATCCATTTACAATCTGATCTGATCCGTTTATATATATATATAATATATTAATTTTAATATATATATATATATATTATAATTTTAAACGGATCGGATATCCAGTTATTAACGAATTCGAATATGGATTAACATTCGCCTGATCCGTCAGATTAACGAATCAGATCGGATCTAATTTCTCATTAAACGGATCAGATTTAAATTGGCTTTGATCCGATCCGAATCTGATCCGTTTACAGCCTTATGTGTGGGTATAAATGGACTCGAGCGCTCTTTTATGGCCTTCCAAACTTTCCTTTGATCGTTGACATATGTGTGTATATTTATACAGAAACACATACATATATATATATATATAATTCACTTATGTTTGAATGGAATTTCTTCTATTTCTAGAAAAAGATTTATGAAGTTGACCAGTGGACCAAGTTGAATCACACGTGAGCGCACGCGCACACACAAGCGCAGATTAAGGAGGTGGTGGTGGTTGTCACCCATATATTAAGAATGTGGGTGGCCATAATTGAAAGAGATGGGGTATAGGGTATCCTTTAGCTAAAATCATATACTATCGCGTGTTAATTACATGAGGGTACCCATATTGTCGTCATAATTAATTATAATGGTCATTATTTTCTATTAGTAATCTGCCGTGCTCTGCTAGCTTGCTTTTCTTCTAGAACTAGAAAAGAAGCACGCGGTAATCGTGGCGACGAAAGGAATAGATTTGAGTACACACTAGATTAAGACTCGAGAAGGAAGTTCTCATTAAAGGTTAACATTAAAGTGATGGATAAGGTAGACTGAGTGTCACTATGCCCTGCTGTGGTGTGTTGTGTGTATATATATAAATAAACATGTATAATTAATTTTCTTATAATTAATAAATATAAAAAATAAAAAATTATTAATTATTAATTATTAATTATTAATTATTAAATTTTAAATTTTATATTTTATATTTTCTTTAACTAATAATTAATTATTACATGTAAATAATTTTTATTATAAAATTAAGATTTTATATGCAATTTCTGAACAACATTTTAATTTTTTCATAAAAAATATATATAATAGGCTCGAACTTATCACGTAAGAGCAACTCCAAGAAAGGGGTTTATATTTGGATTCAAAAATCTCTTTTGAATGTTGTTACAATATTTATGGATACAACGACACTGTACACATCTCCAATAATAGTATCCAAAAAGTATCTATTTTTATATTTTAATCAAAATAGAACCCGAATCCAACCCAAATATAATAAAATCTTAATTCACAAAATATAATAAACAGAAGTCACAGTCGGATGGGGGCGCACAAATAGAAGCCAAAAGGAGGGTTTAGCGAGAGTTTCGGCTTTGAAAGGTAGGGGAAAGAAGTGTTCTGAACGACAAGGGTTTCGATGCAGAAAGTCGGCAATGCTTCTAAAGGGGGTATCCACGATGGTTGCTGACTTTGAAGGCAAGATCATCTTCCTTTCACCTCTTTCTTAATCTAATCTCCTAGTCTGTCACTCATAATTTGATCTCTCTCCATCTCTTTCTTCAAAACAAGTTTACCTTGTGAGACGTTTGACAACGGTTGGATGGTGGCGGACAACGGTGGATGGTGGTGAACTATATTGGACGACTCAGATGACAGTGGACGATGGCGAACAGTGACAGTTAGGGTTCCCTCCAATTTTTGGGTCCCCTTTCTCTCTTTCCCCACTAAATGCACATATGCATCTAGCTCTACACTGTTCATAGGGCTGGATCCAAAATGGGAGGCAAGATGAATCCTCTCTGGAAGATGAACAGTGTAACAATGTGAGCTATATTAACAGTTGGAAGGCATGACTCTTCTGCTAAAGCCACTTTTAGAGTTGCTCTAAGAAATTACTAATATCTATTTTAAACAAGTTGTATTTCTTGATATTATAATTATTTTATTTGTAATACTTTTAACTTTAGTTATATGTAAAATTAATAAATACAATTAGTAAGAGATCTCATAAATGGGATAAATATAAAAATACATAAGTAACTATTTGTTTCATCTAATAATTATTATAAATAGTTTTTATGAAAAAAATATTAATTATTAGGTAATAAAATTATTAATTATTCATCATAGAGCCAAATTGGTTCTTTAAAAATTTATTAATTATTAGAAATAATTAATTTATTAAATATTAATGATAAGAAATTCCATTCATATTAGTGGGAAGTCAATGGAATGAAAAGTGCATACATATATATATATATTAATATTTATAATCATATTCTTCTTCAATAATACTTGTCAATGAATTCTTCTAGGACTTTGTTTGGACGATCGGATAAGAATATGCAATTGGATAGGATATAATTAGGACCAGATATGATATAAAATCATGTGCAATATTAAATATCCCCGTCTAGTATTTGAATCTGACTCTTATAAAAGGTTTGGATATGTTGTTATATCCTATTCTTATGTTTGAGTGTCTACCAGATATAAGATTCGGATATAAATTTTGGTCTTCAAAAATTATTTTTATGAAAGTCATTTAAATTTTTTTTTCCCAAATGTATGCATACGAGGTATCTAAAATATTAACATTTTATTCACAAATCAATTATAAAATTTAATAATCATAATTATAATATTTTAGAGTGTGATTATGCAAATATCATTCAAAATATAATAGTTTATCATTTTCGAAGCTGACTCAAAAAATATCATAATCCGTATTATTAGGAATCATCCAAATCAACGATTACATGCATGCATATATATATATATATAATAGTTTATTTATTGATAAAAAAATATATTAAAAAATCTAGAATATATCAAAAAAATTTGAACAAAATGAAAAAAAAAATATATGATTTTCTTAACTTGATTCTTTGGCGTCTAAATTGCAACGTTATACTTTTTTTGATGATATGACTTTTCTATTTTTATTCAAGTGGGATATGATAACTCAAATACCACCGTTCTATTAGAATAAGTTATATCCCATGCATGTAAAATATAAATAGTTCATGATATATAAATATTCAATTCAATAAAAATACCAAACATAAAATATAATAACATTTATCCTATTAATAGTTTCGTCATGGGTGGACTATTAATTGATCCATGATATCTTCATAGTGTCGTCCTCCATGATATCTCCATAGTGTCGTCATGGGTGGACTTTTAATTTCTAAGTGGATTACCGCTCGCTTTCATTCCATTCTCATAATCCTATCGCCAGTACTGCGTATCAAATATGTCATTTTAGACATCTTCATCATCTCCATTTTTTTCATCTACTTCCTTCTCTCAAACACACATATAAGTTTTTAACCATAAACACGTTTTTTAAAAAGGATAAATTACATTAATTTGTTACAAAATTTTTATCAATTAAAATGTCATTTCTTGTTTTACCTGATAATATACAAATATTTTCATTCAATTAATTTTTTTAAATGACAATACTATCCTTTTCGTATTTTTTTCATTTTTTTTTAAAATTGTGACCAACTTTTTTTTTATTTTCTAAATAAATAGTGATAAAAATCTAAAATTTATTTTTAAGAAACAATTTTATCATTTTAAAGAAAAAAACTTGACTGAATAAATATTTATATATTGTCAAATAAAATAAAAAAAATATTAATGTAATTAGATTACTGTAATTTACCACTATTAAAAATAGGTTTTGGGTCTCATATTTTTATACTTTTATTTTAAATTCAAGCATTGTCAAAGGTGCATTTAAAAAAAAAATTATCTAAAGATGTAACACTACTGTATATTCATTTTCCACTCGTCTGCTCTACCTTTTCTCTTTCAACTCTCATTAGGGTTTCAACTTATGGTTCCCTAATTTTTCCTTATAAAGGAAGGGCAAAGGGTACCCAACCCAAAGCCTAACAAAGCCATTCTATCCTCCTCCTTCTTCCTTCCTCCTTCCCGCTATAGTCATTATGGCTAGGATTTCTAATGAGGAATCCACCGCCTTGGGACAGGAGACGGAGATGAAAGACAACTGATTCCTATCATCTCGTTCGATCTGCTCTTTTTTCAAGCAGTGAAAGGAGTATTTCTTGGCTCCGACCATTGTTTAAGAAAGCAGAAACACCACCACCACCACCACCAGCCCTTCTGTCAACACAACCACCAGAACCACTCATTTCCGCCTCTCCAGCTACTACTTTTTCCCCAAACTCATTCACATCACTATATCCCCATCTCGAACCAATTCCATCACCCACAGCTTCTTACCATCCTTCCGTGCAAACCGAAACCCCAAATCCAACCGTATTTGCGTCGGGCCTTGCCAGGAACTTACGACCGGCAGGTCAAAGCTCGAGAACCACACAATCAGAAAATTTTCCTGTTTATAGAGTTGGGAACACCAACACACAGACACTTCAACCATCTCCAAGCCAAACCGAGATGTTGAATCCCATTGTCCGTCTTCTTCGGGATCATGAACTGGGAAAAACAGTTCTGACATTGGTTATACCTCTGATGACAGGAGTTATGTCGGTCTATAGCAAAGACTCCTCGTCCTCGGCCCTAATATTGGCTATTGCTTTGCTATCACTCAGTTTGGGGCTAACTGCACTTTGGAATGGGATTTTGATTCGCGATACATTTCCTGATGCTGCGAATGCTGTGGAACAATTTGGAGTTGTTTCTATATTTTTTTCATTCTTTTCGGTCGTGTGTTCATTAGTTCCAAAAATATTCACTTGGGTTCCCTGGGCCTGCTTTGTTGCCATCCTTTTGCCATCTGCAGTGAACTTTGTTTCCTATTGGAGACAGAGACGTGACCGTCCAGTTTGAGAGGCCAATGTTTCATAGTTTGATATCGTAATGCTGCTTTTGGTTGCCGAGGATGCAGTGCAGAGGAAAAGAAGTAAATATCTATTTGATCTTGGCAGGGCGACTGAAAGAGTCTAAATTTTCTTTTCTTTCAACTCAGTTTGCTCCGGAATCAAACGGACCATAACGTTGGTGTGTGTGTTCTATTATGCCTTGGGCCTTCATAAAACTAAAAACATTCATTTTTTTTTGAATGAATGTTTTTTTTTTTTAGTATGTGTGTGTGTGTGTGTATATATATATATATATATATATGTTGTACTTGGACATATGCTCAGTCTATAAATGAATGGTTCCATATATTAGTTTTGGCTTACAGAAATATATGAAATAAAGGATCGATGATGGTTTGAAATCAATGGACCGATACGAAATCAATTAAAGTTGGTTAATTCCTTGTTGAGATGATCATTGAATTGTTGGAATTCATTCAGATAAATTGATGATCATTGAATTGTTGGAATTCATGCTTTTTCTTTTTTATCTTTGTTGTAGAAATCATGATTTATAGTATTGTGTTGATGTCTACTTAGATGTGTATTGGTAATAAATATTGAATATAAAAATAAATAATTACTTATTTTATTGTTATATATATATATATTATTTATAAAGATAATATAATTTTAAAAATATAATACATTATTAAATCCATTATTTAATATTCAATGATAAAAAAAGACAATTCATACTCATTAAATACTTTTTTTTATTGTTCATTCAAAATTATAATATCATTTAAATACTTATTAATACACTTATTCAAATATTCAACAATTTAATTTAAAAATTACTTTTTCACATGTTCAAACAACACTTTTACATATTTTATTAAGTTAATTAGTCAATATTCAAGTTAAATATGGATGGGGATTGGCCAATTAGTATAGAGAGAAAGATTCAATTGTTTTAAATTTGAACTAAAATTTGGCTGCATTCATATTTTAACTGACTTGACAATCTTAGCACACGAGGCTTTCTAGAAGACAATTTAAGGTTAAGAAAGCTTCTTTTTCTACGAACAATTGAATTAATCAATGCCATCACTGGCGTCTTGTCCTCCTCTTGTCACTTACCAGTCACCATTGCTGACTGAGGTAACATCAGGCCCCACTCTTAAATAACCTCACTAAAGCGCTAGTTTTAGGCCTCTCTTTAAACAAGGTTTTAAATTTTATATATATTTATAGTAGAATTTAATTAAAAATATGAGTATAAGGTTTATAAAATTTAATCTTTGAAAAAAAAAGTTTAACTAATTATATTTTATATTCAAAAAATAAAAATAAAAAGTGGAATGCAAAAGAAAAAGTTATGAAAATAAGAGGATAGAATTCAATCATTAAAAATATTTTCTGCTATTAGTAATTGAAAGTCAAATATATGATAGAGTATTTTTCAAAGCAACAACTTAGTCAAATATCACTTTAAGATGGCTTAAAGATTCTTGTTTCATGTCTAAAGTTTGTGTTGTGACTCTTAAACTTTTACGAGCCATTCATTAGATGATAGTGGATTATTGAAACTAAAACAATCTGCCTAACTATAATAAAAAAGTTAAAAGACAAGTTGAAAGAAGGAAAGACGTTTCATATTAATATCCTATATTCTAGAAGAGTTGAAACAATGTTCACTAGACTTGGACTAAAACTTGTTAGCAAAAATATTTTCTCATTAATCATTCTAATGCTAACATCTCTTGCACATGATCTTAAAATTTTTCAAAGATCTCATTTAACTTATCATATTCCAAAATCTAGAAGATTCCCTCAAATGTCTAAGGAACATCAGCAATGAGCTTGTAAAAATTAATTTCCTTTACACTTAAAGATATTCTTTGTTACTCGTATGAGTAAATGACTTAGTAACTAACCTCCTTCTTACTTGTCAAAAAAAAAAAAAAAAATACCCTCCCACAAATATGTGAACACATAAATGATACTGCACCTCATCTAATGGTATTATGACTATCAACTCCCTTTGTTATGTAAGACTCAACTGAGCATGACTCTGAAACTTAAATCAGCTGCCTTCAAACCAATAAGCACTAAGAGGGAAGCTACCTCTGTTTCCTAAATTTTTCAATCACTTTCCTAGATTAAGAGATAGCCTCAACATTGACTTCCTCTCCTTTACGACTCTCTCTCCTGTAAAATATTGATTACTTTCCCATCTATTAAAAATTGCACTTCATCAATATCTTACATAATCAATTCAACTTTCTATCAACAATATTTGTTGGGCTAAACCATTCCTTAACAATGCTTACCGATAACCAACTTTTTAGGTTTCATTTCTTTCGTTCTTTTTCACCTTTCTAATGTTTACCTCAGACTACAATTATCATACTGTGCTTAAGCAACTGTATTTGGGATATAGATCAATCAAAGAAAATTCATTTTGTATATTATAATGGAGACAACTAAAATTTATCTCACAATCCCCTACCAAAAAAAAAAAAAAATCACATTTACACAAAGATGTTTAGTTGGTTCAAAGCACCACATCATACATATGGTTCATGGGATACCATGTTTAGAACTTTAGACTATCTAGAATTCAAACTAAACAACTGAAAAGGGTTTGGTATCTTTTTCTAGAAATAATTTTCAATTTTTAAAATGACCAAAGAAAAGAAAAATGAAACACAATACTCTTAGGCATTGCTCTTCTGAAATATGTTTTTTAAGAATTTCTTGAACTGATTTTAGGAAGCTCAAGAGGAGATTCCATAGTGACAAAACTCATTTCCATTAGAAATTGGAAACGACCTAAAAAAAGAAACCAATTGCGTAATTTTAAACCCAAATAATAAGCATCTCATTTTGAAGTTATTTTTTATTTTTGAATAAATATTAAAATAACCTCAATAATAGCAGTGTATTATATAAATAGGCCGCCTTTATTATATGTCCGAAAATCTACTACTATCAAGATGAACTTTGTTAGTGGTGATGCACACTGCCTTTCAAAACATTGCTGCTAGAGGCAACAAGTAGTAATCAATCTTAGTATATCACTCCCCTTCTAAATAATAGATAAAAGTGCACTAAGCCCATTGCTCCGGTACAAAATGAACCAAATTATCTTAATCTCATTTACTTATGTTCCAAAAGCTAGTTATTGTTTGGTTTAAAAGAAAAGAAATTGAAAAGTAGATTTTTCATTACATTGGGACTTGAGAGAAAAAGAACATCCACTTGTCTAAGTAAAGCCTAATAAAATCACTTTTCTTTTCAATCTAGATCTTCTCTATTTCAAATAAACAGTTATTCTTTTCAGATAAACTAGTGAATCAACAAGCAATACTAATATCTAGATTAGCTAATTCAACAGTAGAAAAATTTAGGACATAGTATTATTGATGGTTTTGATAACCATAGTTCATTAGAGAGAGTTCATAGAATTTTTCATTGATTGCAAGAAATTGATTTAGGCTAAGGTAGTATGGATCCATACTTTTATAGCAGACAATTACAAGTATTAGTTATGAAGTATTAGTTTCAAGTACCATGCAAAGAGTATCAAAATATATGTTAAAGAATGATAATTGTATGATCAAAGGCTGTGCGTAAAACAGTATTGTGCACTAAGTGTCAAATGAACTCTAACCTCTAGAGATCAAACTTGTGAATGATATTCAATAATAACATAAAGGCATGACTAAAAACCAAGGCTTATTAGCCCATCACCAAAGTCGTGCTAGATGTCTTAGAGATTGCAGTCTTCCTTGCCAAGTTCTCATTAGGACCTTCTGGTCTACTTCTTCAACTTGGTGACAAGAAGCTTTCTTGTAGTCAACTACGTTAGCCTTAGCCTTTGCAATCTTCTTTTTGTCTCCAAAATTGTAGTTCATTTTTTTTCTACAGAATCAAGGTTGTAACCAAACATTGAATTTTTTGAACTTTGCCACATTTTTTTCTTGCGGAAGCAGTAATGACACCATTTTTTCTAAATAAAAATACATGTTCCCAGAATGATCTAATAGTCTATAAAGTAGATTTTTTTTTTGTAGTGATGCCTAACCTTCTTCGAAAGTATGCCACTGGCTGATTCATCATGTGTATATGCGTGTATATATTGCCTATTGATTTTGAGTTTTTTTTATCGATCAATATATCATTAATTGTACTTAAATTATTATAATAATTACAAATTACAATAATACATTAAACACAATAGAAGTTAACAGGATTATTGTAATCAAATAGAAACAAAATCAATTCTAAATCAAACAAAATAATAAAATTGATAAAGTCATGTATAGAATGATACAATTAAATGAATGCTATTGTTATTTGTCTTTTAATATGTGTTATTCTATCAAGATAATGTGCATGCCTTTAAATATAAAAAGTGAAATTTATAGAATGTGACAAACAAATGGTAATTCAGGAAAAAGTTTACTATCTATATAGCTAATTTAATGCACATAGGGATCATAGCATTTACATAACTTACATACAGAATATATACATGTAGGCTTATAACTAGCATAATAAATAATTGTGAAAATGAGACCAAATTATAAAAATAGAAATAGATATAATGTTTAGCAATTGTTTGACCAATTTTTAAGCTGGTGCAACAATTGTTATTTTGCATGCTATAGTTAAAAGTTATATTTATTATTTTTACAAGTGACTGCCTTTTCAACAGTATCATTGTTTTATATGATTAGCTCAATATTGATGTTCTATTCATCCAATGTTCTATTCATGTTTGTAATTATGTGGAATATTCCATTGTGGATTATCCCACATGGCATTTTTGGTTAAGAGTCTTTAAAAAAATGTGTTTTGCAAATCATATGGCTTTTAGATATTGGTTTATTTTCATTAGATACAAGAATTAAAGATCTAGGGCTAGGAATATTGATACTACTAAACTGTAAGAGTAGAATAAATGGGAAAAAATAATTACATAGAACACACACATACACCCATACGCCATGTATTACAAAGAAATTAGTCTTAACTTTAGCTAACAATTATTTATATAATATGAGATTAACAATTATTGGGTGTTCAACAATTAAATATGATGTAATATTTAATGTAAAATAGATCATTTGAATACACTGGCCTTTTGTGAGTGAACTTGTCCAAAATGCAACCACGCGTACTATTGTAGAAGATACTTATTTTACAGCAACAAGAAACACAATTAAATGAATCAAATTTCATAACTAAGCGAATGCCCCTTGAGTTGCAGATAGTAACCAAGGAGGAGAGAGAGGAGGAAGTTTCATTAGATCCTATCACTCATTTTTATTTGTAGTTTTTCACAAATATTGTTCGAAGTCGTTCTTAGGGTTAAAAGGAAGAAGTCGCGAAGCTGTTGATGGATTTCTTGAGAAAAAGCAATGTTGGTTAGACTATTGAGGAATTTGTGAGTGGTCAATCTACAGGAAGTTACGACTTACGAATCTTAAAAAATAAAAGTAACTTTAAACTGATTAAAAAAAATCAAAGAATGCATCATGCAATATCAGCTTCCCTACTCATTCCATAATTGAGCTAATTTACATAATTATTCATTGATTGACAATAACAATTTTTATTAGTATCTTCCCCAGCTTTTGATAACCATAACAAACATTGAATAAGTAAAAAATCTGTTGTGCGAAAGCGATCAAATAAATAATAAAGTGATCTCAAACAAGCAAAAACAAAACAAAATGAATAGAGAATATACAAGATGTAGACTTAGTGTCATAATGCCATCTTTTTCTTCAAAGGCGCACCATCCACCAATCTTCAATAACTGTCCAAACATTTTCATCGAAAGATTATAGAAATATTCTCATCCTAGTATTTCAATATGCATAATTTGAACCATTAAAACTTGAAACATGGTTTATAAACTTCTCGGATACCATAATTTTAAGCTATCAAACTTAATATTTAATTAAACTTCGCTCTGATACTAATTGAGGCTATTTAGGGTATCAATTAATCAAATAAATTAAGTTTTAATTAGATAATTGTCTCACAGAATACACATATAATTCTAAATAACTATTTTCTAATCCACCTAATCAATTAAGCAAGAATCATTGAACTAAACAACAAATTGATTATTATTTGAAATAATATGGCTAAGTGCTAAATAAAATATACCAAACAAGATTCATGACTTGTAATTTCAATGCGATGATTGACTAATGATTAAATCTCAGTAAAATTGAATCTTATCCCAACAACTACGAACTTAATATTAACTTTTAAAATGAATTGTCAATTTAACAATATAAGAAGAAAACTTTACAAACATCGTTTAACTCACCTAACAGTAACCTTGTTATATATTTGTATCTTACTAAAAAGTGGCCCGCCCTCTTTCATGCATTTCTTCTATCTCTCAATTGTGCCTTCTGCGGAGCTGTAAGGGCAATATGTCTACCATGAGGGCTATCCAAGGATTGCTATACTTTGTCATCATCTTTCTATTGTTTCCATAGCAACAACAGTAGGAATATTGTTGTGGTTAGTCTTACCCACCAAATATTTCTATGATTCTCAAGTTATTTTTTGAATATAAAAAAAAATTATAAATAAATTTCATATATTTTTTAGAATTCACAAAGTATTTAAAATATTTATAAACTGAGAACTCATGTTGTAATTTTTTTAAACATATCATTTTTCACTCAAAAATCATTTTATTTTTCATAATTATTAATGGTATTTTTTCAAATAACTCGTAAAATTAAAAAGTATTTTAATATGAATAATTCATACAAACTCTGAATTTGCTATTTTGGCAATGGACAAAACTGCAAAAGGGTAAAAACTCTAGCAGGCTTGGTTCATGCACACCGGCACCTAGCCCGGTCCAAACCCTTGGGTCATGTTTATTTGATGGGATAAGAGGGTAGGATAAGATAAGTAATATCTTATTCTATAGTTGGACATTTACTTAAGAAGAAATTAGTTATTATTATATTCCACTGGTGTGAGATAAAAATAATCCCATCAAAGTGGTGGTAGTATTTTTATCCCATGCTCATTGGGATAGAAAGTAAAGTAAAAATCTTCAATCATCCTCTCATGACAAGAAATAAAGATAGAAGAGAGAAGAGAATACTTCTAACAACCACTACTAACGTTACCCATATAAATTCTCGTAGCATATTGTCATTCATGTTGATGACACTTTTAGACTATTAAATAGATTTCAAATATACCGACTGTTTTTTTTTTCCCTACATTTATTAGTAATCATTTTTATTAATATTTATACACAATAAATTATTAAATTTTTTGAATCCTCCCTTATTTATCAGTATCACTCTATTGTTCTTAACTTTTGTTTTTGAAATTTTTAAGCATCTATTTTGGAAAAAAATATTTTAAGAATTTAGTTTTTCTAAAATCTCAAAATAAATATTATTAAGAATGAAAATTTAATATCACATAAGATTTTATTATCTTTATTAATAATTGTATCGATATGAGTATAGAATTAAAATAAAACAGCATATTCGGATTTTTTATCTGGACATGTTCTAAATACTGGAATAATATATTTAATATCTCATTAAATTTTATTTCTTATCCGATCTGACTTTTTTATTCGGTTGTTCAAACGAAGCCTTGTGGTAAATTTTTTCTGATAGTTATGTGGCACAGCATGGTCCGATAAGTATGCCCAAGCCCAAAAATATTTTCATTCATAGGCCCAATTCAAGAGTGAATGGTGTATCCTCCTTTTTTTTACTTGTCATAATATTTTTTTAATTCATAAAGTTCACCATATTCATTTAATATAGTTATCTTGAAATTTATATTTTTTTTTGTTCCTAAAATTTTTAATAAATAATGTTTAAATCTATAACAAAACAGAGAGAAAATTAAGCCTATTTGTTACTTGAATGTGGATTGTTTCAGTTCAGGGAAAGGAAATGGAAATGGAAATGTGTCACCAAATGCTATCTCTAAAATGAGGTATATTAGGAATAGGTTTCTACAGAAAAGTTACTTAGTTGGGATGTGTTAGGGTATTTCTAGAAAGGAAGAAGGATTTTCATTTAACAATTAATGATTAGTGATAAATAATATTACTAAAACCCACAAAATGTATAAATATTTTGGAATTTGTTAAATTAGAATATAATATGTAGAAACCTAAAACTTTTTGAATTTCCAAAAATTATTAATTATATCTCACGTAAATTGATTTATAATATATTAATCTTCTCCCACAAAACTCCATCTTATTATATTTCAGTTTATCTTTTTTATGTATCTTTCCATTTTTTTTAAAGAAAATATACATAAAAGGAAAAATATAATATTTTGGATAATTAAATTTTGCATTTTGGAATAAAGGTAAACGGTGTTTCGGAACACATATTATACCAAAAATCATATTATTAGGTAATTAGCGTTTTCAATATATAATTCCGATAATCTAAGCATATAAAGGTCAAAGTACTATATGACGGCCGTTACAAGGTACATGTATTGTTTTGGTATGACGTATTTGGCATTCATAAACCTTAAATTATTTAGTAGAATTTAATCTTGCATGTATAATTGCAGATCTCATCAGTATTGAAATATTTCAATGTAAATGGACGGCTGGGAATGAGAGTAATTTATTTTTTGATGAAAAAGTCTAGTAGTAAAAATTCAATTTATGATTAGTGTGTGTAATTAACTCACAGGCATGTGACTTAAATGTACCAATCACGTGTTGGACAGCAGTAGCGACTCACCCTAACACTACTCTCTTCCAATTTATTCCATCTTTAGTTACTTTCATATGATCAATTATCAAAAATCCATTTCTTAAGCTTATCTCATTTCGGTAATTTTCATCTTCTTTTTGATTTACAATTTATCAACAACTATAGATATATTTACAATAAACTTGTGGCTACATTGAAGTTATAGATATCATATATATATATATATATATATATATGCACACGAAGATCTCTGTGAATCCTCAAGCTCCACAAAGTCTAGATGAAATAAAGGAGTGATAAAGCTTCTCTTCACCCTCATTAACAGCTTCTGGTTGTGCATGGCCAATCTCAGCGCCCCAAATCATCTCGTAAGCAGCAACCGTCATTTTCAGTGGCGATTACTTCACATCAATATTTGAAGTGTTGTGATTGTCTCTCATAAATTTTAAAAATAAAAATAAAAATTAAATAATAAAGTAATATAGAGAAATTTCATAGTCATGCATTTCAAATTCTGACACATGATATATATTTCAAATTAAAATATTATCATGATATTATTTATACCACATATTTAAATTCGATATGCATGACTATGAAAGTTTTTTTATACTACATTACTCCTGAGCTGTTTTTTTGCACAAAATCTATACTTTTTCAAAGTGATAATAAAAAATTTCTCATGCGCACCGGACAAGGGTGGAGCCAAAAAAAATTTTAGGAGACTATCTTTTTTTTTTTGGAAAATTTTAGGAGGGAATTTTTTTTTTTTTTTTCAAGTTGAGTGGAAAATTTCAAGGGAAAAAACTTTTTTTCTCAAATTGGAAGCGGACTTAGATGTAACTCCTTTTTTTAATGCAAAGTCAAAAGGGAAATTTTTTAAATTACATGAATTTTTTTTTCTTTTTAGGCCAAATTTAAAGACTATCATCTAATAACATAACACTCAAACTACTAATCATAACTAATAACTGAGTCTTGTAATTAGTTCCGCCCTTATATTAGTAAAGTCATAAACTTTGTAAAGAACAATCACACCGTGCCAACTAAGTGATGCGAGTAATTAAATTACAGCAAAACCCTTTGATATTGGTGAAATGACAATGGCATCCTCTCCATCATGATATGGTGCGCTCTGAAGGGGTGACTGAACAACCAGAGACACCACATTAGGATCTATACATGTAGATGGCAGAAAGTTGATGCCACCAATTTAAGACTCGAAGGTATGACTAACCACAACACTATTCCTACAGCTGCTGCCATGGAAACAATGGCAAGACGACGACAAAGTCTAGCAATCATCGGATAGCCCTCACGTAGACACATTGCCATTGTAGCTCCGGTGAAGGCACAGTTGAGAGAGATGAGAAATGCATGAAAGAAGGAAGGCTTGTTTTTAAAGATGACGGTTGGAACTGGGTTACCATCTATTGTCTCGAATGGTAGTTGTAGAAGTGAGAAGGCTGTCACAAATGATGCTACAAATATAATTTCTTCTAATGAAGCTGGGATAAATGAAGTTTTATGCATGTTTGAGAAAAGATGACTGATGTGGATAATCCGACGATGGTGGTGGCCGGCAATAGTGGTAGTGGTGGTGGTGCTGGTGGTGGTGATTGTGCCTGTGGTAGGGAAGAATATGTTATGCATAATGGATGTACTTAAATAGTTGTTTACATGCAGGATAGAGATTATAGACCAGAACTCTGATAGCCAACTAGGACCTTAATTTGGAGATCTAATTTGACTTTAATAATGATTTCCTTATCATGCTAGGTATCTGTCACTTCAACCTTCAAACTTCCTCGATATAATCCAGCAATCTTTTCGATAATTCTGTAGAACAGCATTTTGTTTTCACCACTTATTGAGCTGTTGGCTAATTAAATCAAATTCATAAATTTTAAGAAATTTTTTAATTTAGTTTATTGAATCCTAATAATATTTAAAGTTTTTTAGAATAGTCCTAATTGTAATTGTACTAATATTCTAATAAGAGATAGTTTTTTGATTATAACTAAATAAGATATATTAGTTTGTATGAGATTAAATGTCTTAATTAATAAGGACTTAGTCAATGTTATATATATATATATATATATATATGTGAGTCTCTGTCACATTGAGTTGTGTACCATAAAAATAATAGAGTGGTAGCCAAGAGAATTAGAGGACCGTGTGATGGCCTGTAAGAGATTGCCAAAATAACAATAGTGTGTGAGTTTTCTTCAATAAAATATATTAATTTTTTCACTTTACTTATTTTCTTATTTTTTTTGTTCAATAATTTGGTATCAGAGTAATTTTTGAGTCTTACAGTTGCCAATTCTAAACATGCATGGTCATGATAAAGTATTCATCAATTATGGTGGACTCTATACAAGCCAATGAATAATGAACATGTAGCAAAATATGCAAGTTATATGTTAATGTATCTGATATTATTTATTTTCTAAAATACTATATTTTGACAACTCTATTTCAATGCTAAAATATAATTTTTTTTTAGCACAATTGATCCAATAGTTAATAAGTAGCGAACAAGTGATCGAAACAAAAAGATAAAATCATGTTACCAGTGGGTGACTTGGCATAGAATAGCATGTGTTATTCATGATACCAAATATGACATTGAATATGCGAGTTACTTTAATGTTATATGATATTTCATTCATGCCAAATCTAAATTTTGGCATTATTACAATACAAAAATGATAAATTTTGACAACTCTAATCCAATGTTAAAATGTCATTTTATAATACAACAATTATTTTTCCTTTCACCCATTACCATTTTCAACTACTATTTTCAAAATCATAAACTCATGGCACTCACCCAACTAGTATTTGGCGAAGAAAAAAGGTTGTAACAGCCATTTGGCTTTAAAAACTAGCGTGAACCCCATGCATGAAACCACCGAATAGGCATATACAGAAGAAAACCAAATGGAGTATAGCTATATCCCGTGATGTGGCAAAAGTAGTAGCTCCTACTCTTGTTGCCAAATGTAGCATGACAAATGACATTGTCAAATTTTAGCAAGCCAAATAGTTTAGAGCAACAACTTTTATATTCATGTTAAGTTTTAAAAATGACATATTAACATGTCCAATGACATACTATTGAAACAACAAATTTTATAATCTAACCAAATTTCGAAACTAACATATCATTTGGCACATATATTGAAAATACTCTTACGGGCCATTACAGAAACACAGAAACAGAGGGCCAGCTAAAGCCAAAACACACAAGACACAAACAGAGGAAAAAAAAAACAACCCCAACAAAGAAACCAAAGAAAACTCAACTACCTCAACAAAAAGGAAATGAAATCTCAAAAACAGACAAACATCGTCGGGAGGTGATTTCAATGGTGCTAAACAAAGGATTATCAAATTGTCGCTGGCAATTAGTCAGCACATTGATCTGTCTTTATATATATATATATATATATATATATATATATATATATATATATGTCCCACTCAATCTAATAGAGTAGCCCTCTAACATTCTCCTAATCGTCAAATCCTATTGTTTTCTAGGAAAATAACAAGTTAACAACATAATAGTTATAATACCATGTTCTCGATACTTTTTTTTAGATATTTGCATAATGGAGGTGTGTGTGTGTGTGTGTGTGTGTGTATATATATATATTGAAATATCATGTTCTTTCTATAGATATAGGAGGGAGGAAATTGTTGACCAATTCGAATTAATTTCCAAACGGAGAACATTGTTGGACACTACATTCTCACGTGGAATGAGCATCACTTATATGATTTAATGGTGGTGGGATTCATTACATGTGAAAGGATGATATCCAAAAATGATACATGAATGTAGTATCCCTTATCATTGCTTTATTTTTATTGGAACAATTTCAGGAAGGAATATGGTATGTGAAATTAACCTAATAAAAATGATTATTTTGTAATCGATCTTACAAAAAATTAATTAAATCCTAATCAAGTCTTGAATTGATTTTGTTTAAAACAAAATTATCTTTATAGATATCAGAATATCTCTTTACCTGATCCATAAAAAAAAAAAATCATCTTTATAGATAATAATGTGAAAATATAGTTATGAATTTGAAATTTAAAAGGAAATATTTTTATTGATACATAAAAACCAAATACGATCCTTTATTAAATTATTGTATCACAGTTTCCGAAGTTATAAGAAGATTTTTTATTGTGAAAAAAGTGATAAAAAAATGTGAGG
This sequence comes from Nyssa sinensis, assembly GCA_008638375.1. NCBI lineage: Eukaryota > Viridiplantae > Streptophyta > Magnoliopsida > Cornales > Nyssaceae > Nyssa > Nyssa sinensis. The sequence continues at coordinate 26,092,520 of CM018042.1, forward strand.
AATCATACTTTATCCGATAATGACGTAATGTAACAGTCTCTTTATTATCTTAACAACCATCCAACTATTGATATAAATATATATATATATATATATATATATATATATATATATTGAATCCATCAAGAACTATAAATTAAGAAGTTTCTAGAAAGTTATTAATAAACATTAATCCACTTAACACAACATCAACATGGCATTTCAAGTCAATTAAATTTAGATGTACAGTTGACCTTTTGGGCTTGTGTTAGTTGAATATTATTGTAATATAATGAAAGGAGTCATGGCCATCACATGGTCATCAAATAGGAATGCGACACTCCTATTACTGTAATCTAATGAAACAAGTCATAGCTCTCACATGGTCATCATCAGACTTCTTGCTCATCATCAAATAGAATGGACCACTCACCTTATGCCAAAAAATTATTATATTTTAATTATTGTAAAAAATGTCTTTTAGTCAATGTTGATCTCGTTTCTATAAAATTATGGAAAAAATAAATTATAAATAGACTTTATTTTTAACACTATTTTTTCTCGTTTGCACGTTTTTTGATGAAGAGAAAAGAGAAAATTAAGAAAGAAAAGTTTGAGTGATTAGAGAAACTTCTGGAAAAGAAAGTGAAGTTAATAAATTTTTTTAAAATATAAAAAATTAACCTTAAATAAATAATTTAAAAAGTAGATAATAATCAAATAATAATATTTACCTTCTTTTTTCTATTGATTATTTAAATAGGAGATTATGATTTTCATCACATTTTTCTTCTAAACTTTCAAACAAATTGAAAATTAATATTTTTGTTTTTCTTCAATTTTGAATTTAATTTTCTTTTCTTTTATCCCCAAAACTTTCAAAAAAAAAAAAATTAAATTACTTAAATTCAACTCGTAATTAACTCAATTAGAATCTCATTTGAAATTAACTTGAAAATTTAACAAATTAAACTTAAACACAATTTGAGACAAACAAACAACCAAACTTAAATTCATTGTTCGACTCAGTTATATATGTCCCGCCCGACAGATATATATGAAATTCCAATACTCGTGAATAATGAATGCCCGTAGCCTTTACCAAAAAGAGGAGCGGTGTCTACTAAAGATTATGTCCCGCCCAAGGGTGCACACAGATAGATAGATAGATATATATATATATATATACACACACATATATATATATGAAATTCCAATACTCGTGAATAATGAATGCCTATAGCCTTTACAAAAAAGAGGAGCGGTGTCTACTAAAGATTCATGCGCTCAAACGAACAAGATGCTTAAAAGATATCACGGACCATGAGTTGAATTTGTATTTTGTAAACTGCAAAATGCGAATTTGATCTGTTTAAAGGCCATGCTTTTATTATTTGTTTGCTTTCAGCAAGTGAAGTAGAGGGTGGGAAACATACACAGAAAATGATCCCTATCTCTAGTGCAACTTCTATTTGGTCTATACACCGCCAGACACAGCGCTTTGCCAATCGGTGTCACGGAGACAGTTTTTGATCCAAAACTTTTGCTTCCATGACCGTCTCGTTAGGGCATTTCTCGCATATGCATTCACCATGTACACAGCAGTTTGGGAACCCTTGACACACTGAATCACAGTCAATCATTCTGGGACAACGAAATGGCCCCCTTGCATTAGCTCTATTTCGTATCCTTGAGAATGGTACATCTGCCAACAGAATTTCATCAGTCACCTTCATATATATATATATATATATATATATAGAGAGAGAGAGAGAGAGAGAGAGAGATAGATAGACAGAAGAGAGAGAGACTAACCAGAGGTAGTAACCAAGAGGATGAACAAGAAAGCCATCTTGAATGGAGTCTTCTCCATATCTTTTGAGTTGTGTGGTGGTTGAGAACCAGTGATGGCTATAGGATTTACTCTGTATTGTGGAACTCCTAGAGGCAACATTTATAAGAGAGGACATGCCTGACTGGGACTTTGCAACTAGAAAGCATAAAGAAGTAAATCAACAGGACATTTAATGGGTTGGTTCTAAAAATCTACTCACTTAAATTAAGGCAAGCAGAGATGTCTCATAATAAAAAAAAAAAAAGTGATTTTTAGATTACATGTATCTAATCTGATAGCTTTACATGCACAATTATTATTTTTTCATGGAAGTAATGAGGTGAGTCGGTGAGTGAGACAAAACCGTGAGCTGTTTAAGTTATCGGTAATATCATGCAACGCCAGGCGAACATAAAGACAAGGATCGAATGTAACGGGTCTTATTTGATGGACTAGTTATATAGAAATTGAACACAATTGAACTGTTTTGCTTTACTTTTGCCCAAAAAGTAAACAAAATAAAACGAAATTAGAAAAAAGTGACTTTATCTTTGGTGAATGTTAGAAAATTTTCATAATTGACATGAAGTAGGAAACACGTACATTCTATTTTAGCTTACATGCCTGTATCAGATACAGGCACGTTTGGACCCTTCTCGATCATGTGTTAGACATGTGAAAGAGAGTGTCCAAATTTTTATTTTTTATTTTCTTTTAAATTTCATACACATCCCCAAACATGTTATGAACAAGTTATGGTTAGGATATGTTATGAACACGTTTTCTGTTTTTTTTTTCCCTCTTTTTCCCATCTTCTCCTATATTTTTTTTTGAGTTTATATATATATATATATATATATATATATAATAGTTCATGAATTTGTTTTAGAACTTGAATCATGGATGGTTTTTTTTTTTTTTGAAAGTAAAATAAATTTATAAAAGAAAGGAGAAGGAATGTATAAGAAAAGAGAAAGCAGCAACAAAGCTGCAAACCAGCTATACAGGAGGTGGCATGAAAGTTATATCAAAAGGGGAATAATACACAAAACTTAAACTAGGACAGAAAGAGGAATATTCCAATGTACGCATGTTTCCCAGTTGGATTGGGATCTCTTAAAATTCTTCCAAGCTGAGGCTCGAATTCTAGCTGTGTCTATAATCTTGCAGAAAATTTGCTCTGGAGTTTGGAGTTGCTTCTTCCAAAGCCGAGTGTTCCTTTCTTCCCATATATGATTAATAGCAGCAGCCAGAGACCATTTCCTAAGAGCTGTCATTAAGTCATCATCCTTGAAGAATTGAAAGGCATAAGTTTTTTCTTCATCCCAGTAGGTAGCATTGCGATATATGGAGCAAGCTGAGAGAATTCTAGACCAGATAGAGCTTGAGAAAGGACAAAGAAAAGAAGAAATGGTTGGGGGACTTTGGTTGATTAGAGCAAAGGAGACATCTAGCATCTGTACAGAGACCCCACTGACGAGACTAATTTGTCTCTGGTAGGAAATCTGATTTTAATCAGCAGCAATATCATGGAGTGCTTTGGGATGATTTTGTTTGACCAAACAATGAAATCCGAATCAACAGAGGGGTTGTGACTCGATTATCAAATCAAGTGGTAAAGAATTTAATTAATTAGGTTCTTTCTAGCATAACCTGTATATTAAAGTGATCCATCAGATGATATGTGGATACATTATAAAAAGTTCTATCGGGTTAAGTATAGTGAGTAATTTGAATGGACCCTCTGCATTGGGTAAAGGAAAACAGATTTTCTCATCGTTTCCCCTTTTCTTACTAAGTTCAAAATGCAACGGGCGTTAACCACAACCATGGAATTTTGGGACCATTGTTGATTAGACAGGAATGAACAGAAAATTCCGAGTATTTGGGACCAATGGCTAATCAAAAGATTGAAAACATATCACAGGTGTCTTCTACAGCTACACCAAAACCAGAACAATCTCACTAATTGTTAACAGAGTGAAGATCCAAATCATGCCCAAAGCACCATTGAAGCACACTCCTTACAATTGGAAGAATCACCCATGGAATTTTGGCCTTAAATGGAGGGCTCTTTGGTTTCATTCTTGGGTCACCACCCAACCACTGATCTTACACCCTGTCTGTTCAACCAACCAGTCCACTGGCAGCTTCACATGAATTTTCAACGGACCAAATTCTGGAGGCTGCCATGAACTCATCTACGAGCACACACCCCCTTAACCAGCACCCCTCCATGCTTATCCTACGCCCACTGCACCTCCAGGCTCCAGCCATTATTTCCTCAGCGACGGCTGATGCAGAGTTCGACTAAGGGATTAAAGATCTAATTTTCAGATCTGAGTAAACAAAAACTTCAAAGCTTTAATTACCGTGTACAATTCGATCACCAATTTGTTCAGTTAGGTTTAGAAGATCGAAACACCTGACTACTTGTGCTTAAAAAGATATTAATATCGATTGAATGTTGTGGGATGGAAAATTTATGATAGGGTTTGAGATTCAATAGAAAATGAGAGTACAAGACTACTTTCTCAAGTTACAACACAAAAAGTTACTATATATCAAGATAAACGATGAACAAAATGCAAGTGTTACCTCAAAATGGAGAACACCCACTTCTTACCATTCATCAGAAGTGTTTAGACACTTTGTCAAGATTAAATTGGAGAACACCCAACTTGCAATCTTATCTGAAAATACAAGAATCCCTTTGAAAAATTGTGGAGAAATAGAGGGAAACAGTGACTCTTGTCTTCTTCACACCTCTTCTCGTGGGCATTCTCTTTCTCTTCTCTCGCCAAACAACTCTTTAGACTGAGAAATTATGCAGACCATCTGAAATGGTGTGAAGATTTCTCACAACATTTTAAAATTTTTTATATGGGTTATATATATATATATATATATATCATAATTCTGGAACTTGAGCTACATTTATTAAAAAAGAAAAGAAAAGAGTTTGTCATCTTGAATGCTGAGCTGGCTTAAGACACACTTAAGGGTTAGCTATAAATGAGATTTTTTTTTACTTTTTCTAGCACATAAGAAAAATTAGATTTTAATAAAAACGTGATTAATTTTTTATTAATTTTTAATTTGAAGAATAATAAATACATAAGATTTAGAACTTTTTTGTTATATAAAATTCTATTAATTTTATATTTTTAATTTAGATTAACTTATAAAATTTGAGTTTTTTTTTTATAATTAGACTTTTATTTGTTTTACAAATCTAATATGAATTAGATTAATATACAAAGATATAAAATTTGAGTTTTGTTGTTATTAGATTTTTATTGGCCTTACACTATTAGTTTAGATTAATTTAGAGAAATATAAAATTTGAGATCTTTTTTTGTAGGTGTGATGTAAAATCATTGTTTCGTTGGCCTTATGTTTCAGTCGGCCTTACTTGAATGGAATCTTAGGTTGCGCTTGAATAGTGATTCAGATATAATTTTTTGAAAAACATTTCTGAAAATTTTGTAATTTTTTTCTAAAAACTGTGAAAATACATTTGGATATGATAATATAAATTATAAAAAATTAAAATTAATAACTTACCAAACGCGTATCCCGCGTTTTGAAATTAAGAATCTTATTTTAAAAACATAAACAAACATATTAATCTTTGAGTGATAAATAATTTTTCATAAAGTTAAAAAAATACTTAATTTTTGTGAAAATAAATATAGATAATATGGTTAAAACTTCTTTCTTTATATAAAAAGTCAGAATTCGAGACTCATATTATGTATATGCATACTTAAAATAGTTCACTCCTCTTCATTGTTATACAAAAAAAATAATTAATTATATAATAATGACGTGAAGGGACTGTATTTAAAATAAACTCTTATTTGAGTAATGTCATACCTTTTAAAATTGTATTTCAAATTTATATTTCAAATAATATAATAATAATGTGATAATAAATTATTAATCTTATTTTAAATCATGTAATTAATATAACTTTCTCACATTAGTAACACATTAGAATAATAATTTGATAGCATTTCTCCTCTTGTTTTGTGTTACTCTGACGGGTCCGGATATACATTAAAAACTAGGTCATAGAGCCCATCTTATTCTGGAGTCAGACCATTTTAGTCTAGTTATCTTGTATGGCCAAGATGGTTTTGTAGGTAAGGGCTGATGTTGCTTGGTTTGGGCTTCGCCCACACGTTTAAAAATTGCGTCACTCTGGAGGAATTTTTTTTTGGATAAGCCCATGTTGGTAAGGGCTGATGTTGCTTGGTTTGGACAAGCCCATGATCATTCCATTACATGTGGTGTGATTTTTTTTTAACACTCACCACATTAAGGTTTTTTTTTTTTTTTTTATGATAATTAGGTTCATTCTTTAAGTTTTAACTACTGACGATTGGCACAAAAGAAACTCAAATTCGAGATACTTAGATTTTTTCTTCAACATCTTTACCGTTCACTCGGCCACAACCCCAGATGATTTTTCTTGACAATAACTTTTGAAATTCGATAATACAAGTTTTTTAAACTTTGGTCACTGCAAAAGTTGAAGAGAGTTACATTTAATAATGTTACACTTTTCAAATTTATAATATAAATTTTATTTCAAATGATGTGATACTAATATAATATTATATTATTATAAAACATTAATTACATAATTTAAAATATTACATTAGTACCACATTCGGAATGCAAATTTAAAAAACTCAATATGGTTGTAGAGCACACAGCCAGCCTACCTCGCAAATGGTCCTTGTTCTTTTGAATATGTCAATGCACAACATACCAATTTTCTTGAAAAAATTGTATAGCTTTTTGTAATTGTCTTGAAGAAAGAGTTCATGTAATTTTTTTTTCACAAGTCTCTTTTTTCAATTTTTCCTTAGGTTTAATTTGTCTATTTGTTCACTCTTTTTTTTTTTTTTTCCTTTTTCAATTAATATACGTATTTTTTGTTGATCTAATTGTATAAGAATTGTAGATATCTTGAACTTGATTGTAACAATTTTCAATTTAAAGTTGTGCAAAACATGTTTGAAATTTATATCTCAAATGAATTGGTAATGTAGTGCTATATGATTGTCAATATTTTAAATTATGTAATTATAATGTTACTATTATATAGCATCATATATTGAGATACAAATTTGATTCTTGTTCAACCAATTTCAATATGTCAACCTTTCGAGATTCTTGGTTTTGAATCATCAATCAGTCAAACAAAATCACTCTTTTCATATGACTATTAGAATCATTAGGATCGGATGATTAAATAATTTTTTATTTCTATTTTTATAGATTGATAAAGAGATCTTCTGAATCAGTTTATGCGTACTAAATTAAATTTTTTTTCGTGATAGTTAGACATAATCTTTAAACTCTAGTTGTCAATGATCGGCATAAAAAAAATTCGAACTCGTGACACTTAAATTTTATTCTTAACATCTTTACTGTTCGACTACACCTCGGGTGATAAATAATTTCTACTTACTACATATCATAGTTATCAGAACCAGATTGAATCAACCGGTTCAACTGGTTGAACAGGAAACCGGGCATTAAACAGGTTCGGTTCAATTAATACACCGTTTTTGTTAAAGAATCGAAAAAAAAACAGTTGAACTAGCCGATTTTTAAAAATCTAGTGATTCACTCGATTTTTTAAAAAAATTGGTTAAACCACATTTTGTCCTTTTCATCACCTACAATTCTTTTTTCTCATAAAATTTTTTATATTTGATGATTAAATGATGAAATTTGATATAAAATAAGATATTGTTACATGTATTTTTGTTATATATACAAATATATAAAACTTATATATTAAGATAATTTTAATGATTATGCTTATATTTTATTATTTATCATTAAATAATAAAAAATATAATTTTTTTGTTATTTTCTTAATTTTTAATATATAATTATAACACTAGTTGAACAACTGAATCCTAAATTAACCCGTTCATTAATTTATTGTCTGGTCTGAATATGATAACTATGCTACATACCAAGAAAAAAAAATTTTGACACTCTGGAGAAGGCTTTTCTTTGCTGCTTAGAGTTTCGATACTCACTAGAAGCTCTGACAGTAGTAGAATTTGTCTTTTAAGATCTTTCACTTAATTTATAGGATTGATTACAACAAGAGAAGCCTCCATGCGAATGTTATTTCGAATACCACCCTGATAAGGAGAATGTTTAGCTCCAAACTCAGTAGAAAATTTTCCTTATTCAGATATAAAATTATAATTTATCACATATAATGTATATAAACATTTTAATTTTATTTATTTTTCAGTTAAAATTAAATAGTAAATGATATATATATATATATATATATTTGTATATATGATATATTAAGATTATAATATGTATATAAATAAAAATAGATTCATCTTTGGAACTGAGCACTGTTCGATTGTAAATCATAGCAATATATGAGAAGTTTTCGACTATGAAAAAATTCATGTCCGCCTACCATATTAAAACACAAACATTCAAGACAAGCTCAGAGTTTGCTTAGCATTAAACACTCATTTTGAACTCAAATGGAGAATTTGCAGCAAATCCTTTGCCGACAATGTGCAGCCAAGATAGCCAAAGAGGTTGTTCATCAATCTTACCGACTATATAAGTCGACAATGTACAGCATATTAAGATATTTTATTCATCAATCTTCATACAACAAAATGAGACAAATATTTGGCTTAGTAGAATGGTTGGTGGGACATTTTGTCTAATATATGTCAACATATTTAGATTATATTAATGATCAAAGAAATTCTTGATTTTAGCGGCCACCTGATAGTATATATTTGTTGGTAGAAAGTTGAGCTTTCACATATTCAAGAAGCTTTGTCCCATTTTGCTCTAATTATATTCAAATATTATAGGTTATCTGAGCTTTTGTTTTAAACTTTGTCCCTAAAAATGTTCTCATAGCAAAAAGTGAGACAAAAGCAAGTCTTGACTTGGGAAAATAGAGTAGAGGTGGCCGGCAAGGAAAATGGGCCGTTGGGGCTTCGTAATGGTATACTGATATACCAATGAATCGATGATGGGAGTCCAGTTTTTTTTTCTTTCTTTTTATTTTGGTCACAGCAGACCGATGCCTATGGAAGATAGCATAGTTTTAACAAAAACTTTTAAGGATGGAGACGGGTCCAGTTTCTGTAATGACGGCACACTGGTACCCAAGGAGGAATGGGATGAAAAGCGTCAATTAATACAACCAGTTTTTGTTATGTTGATGCACAGTCACTGAGGCTTTCTTCCACCACCTGATATGCAAATGCATGGATGGCGGATTAGGATTCTCTCCATTATATATAATTTTTTATTTTTTATTTAGTAAACTGCTCTCCTTTGGACATCACTCTCTCACATAGAATGAGTCTTACCACTAAAAAATCATAAATAAGATTCATTCTATGTGAGATAGTAGTGTCAAAGGTGGTACATCAAGGTGATATATCTTCTTTTTCTTCTTCTTCTTCTTCTTATTATTATTATTATTATTATTGGGTAGTGATATATCATAAAGTGACAAGCATATTCATGAACGACCATCAAGCTTTAGGATACAGATCAAAAAAGATTGTTCTATCTAGATTACATGGGCACGGAGGGTTCAAAGGTATGTGATTCAGGACATGACGCCGCCTTCCATATCCTACCGACCTCAGAACTAAGAAAACATAGCTCAAAGTAACAACTGTTATCTTCGGATATCTTCAAATCCTTACTTTTATGGTTCCTAATCCTACTCAACTTAGAAGATCTGCAACCTATAAATAATATCATAAGGTATGCTTCGATTCATGTTCAATTATTCTTTTCAATTATATCTTTATTTTCTTTACTGATTTTATCATCGAAGTGACTACCATTGAAACTTAGCCGGTGACCCTCTGATCTAGAATTCTTACCCGATGACCCTTTAATCCAGAATCTTGATAGGTAACGAAGGATGGGAGACCTTTCTGATAAAAAAAAATACATCAGGTAGAATTAGTCGGATTGGATCAAGATCCTTTTCATTGTACTTTTCTCTCAATTTTCTTTAACGTGGATTTAGATGTATGCTATATCATGTATTTGTTAAAAAATAATTAAATAATAAATGATGTGTTATGCATAAAATACCTGTAGAGACGTAATTGACGACGTGTCACAATTGGATTCTATATATAAAAGAAGGATTTCAAAGGGATAGATGTATTCCCACTCCTCGCAACTCCCAAATTGTTACACATTTCTTCTTGTGAGTTGGAATGTTAATAATACTTGAGCAGTGGTAATAGCCTCACCCTTTAAAGTTAAGTTTGATTTATGTATTTTTTTAAAGGGATTTTAATTATTACATAAATGAATATTATATAATTAATTAATATTTAAATAGTTTAATAAAAGATAATTTTTTGGTTATTACACAAAAAAAAGTGATTTATTTTGAATTTTAAATTCTTATCTATAAGTATGAAGTTGTTTAAAAAATAATTAGTGTGATTTAATTAATTTTTTATATAATCAATTATAAAATAATTATTTTTACTTAGTTAACCAAACACAAAATTTTAAAACAGAAACTGATTTAATCAACAAAAAGAATCTAAATCAAACAGAACGTGAGTTTTTAACATCATATCAAAATAAGAAAGAGGTTGTTTAGAAGGATGGATATTGATTCCTATGGCAGGGCTTCATATGTATCTGGAAGATGACATTCTTGCTGAGGATTATTGGATTTATATATAGGTTTTAATACATTAATATGGATTTTAAGTTTGATGTATTTACAGTGAATTCGTACCAAAACTTAAGGTAAAAAATGTAGGCAAATTCATATACCTCATTTAATCTGGGAGTTAGAAAATAATAACATTTCAATACCTTTGTAATTAATTTATTTGAATTTAAAAATACTCTCGTGTGGTAATATATTGTTGGACTCTTTTCTTTATTGAAAAATTATATTTTAGGATATGGGAGATTTTATTTTTAATGCTTTTTTTTAGTGGAAACAACAACTGTTTTGATCTCTGTTGTTCCAGGTTGCTGTGTACCCTTTTGCTCTGCTTTCTCTGCCCAGTGGTTTTGCCTTCGGCTTTGCTGCATATATATATATTTGTCCGAGACAAAATTTTAAAGAAAATAAAAGTATCTTGAAAGCTTGGCAATTTTTCGTAAATCATTTTCCTAAGAGATATTCTCTATTCCCATCCCAAATGATACACACGTACATACATACACACACACACATATATATATATGAAAAATGCTATATATATATATATATATATATATACACACACACACACATTTATAGGGGATCACATATATAAATACTTGATACTACACTTTTTCGTCCTGGCATATAATAGGCTCCGCGGCCCTCATGACTTTGTTCTTTCTGGGCTGAAAAGGCCTGATGCAAGGAAGAAAACGACGGGAACTTATAAGCGACGCCAGTGCTCGACTCCTAATTCCTATTCGATGTGGGACTCAAAGTGACACAACAGCTACTCTCCCCAGTCGGGACTGGTGGAGCACAGGAACGAGGCATGTGGCCTAAGCGTTTCCACAGACGGCGCCAAACTGATGCTGCACTTTTTCGTTTTGGCACATGAGAGGACTCTAGCACAATATTGTTCGCTTTGGGCTAGCCCGTAGGTCTTATGGCCCTGCACGGCTTTGTTTTTCCTGGAACGAAAAAGGCTTGATGCGAAGGAAGAGGGCGACTAAAACTTATAAACGATGTCAATGCCCAACTCTTATTCGATATGAGACTCAAAATAGCACAACAATACCTGTACAAGTGCATACATAAACTAAAGGTGGGCTTTCTTGTCTTGGATGGCTTTCGGCTTGTTGCCGTGTTTCTTTGGCTCGTTGACCCTTTAATAAAAGCTTAATTACCCTCCTGAAAAACAAAAAGGGGCATATATCCAATTCAAAATGCCTAAATATTAGTTATTTATTTTTTAACTTCAATCAAGTATAAAAAATTGAACATGAAAATAATTATTTTATATAAAAATATTATATATATATATATATATATTATGAAACATTATCGGTCAACACGAAGACTTTTGTAAATGCCAAAATCAAGAATCGGTGGCCTGCGCCTTGTTTCAGTATGCATTGCCGTTGTGTACTGGCTAGTAGTACCGAAGAGGATCTCAATTCTCTTTTTAAGTCCACGTAATCAAATCAAAATTCTCACCTCTGCCGGCGGAGCGCCATGGATATTGAGAACCTTGGTTCTTCGGTTGTCCTAGGTGAATCCGTCTCTAATGATAACATGACGAGACCACATGATGATCACGATCAGCTCATCTTCGTCATCCGCCTCATCAGAGCGGCAGCGGCGGCGGCGGCAACCAACTTGACACGTGGAACCTCTATGACCTCACTATCACAAGTTCAGAACACCCCACCATATCAAAACCAACATCAAAACCAGAAGTCACATCCGATTATCGTAATTCTCCAACAACAAGGACTAGGAGCAGCCGTATTCATGAATGCAGTCACGATAATTACTGGGATATTCCTATTATTCTATTGCTCAGAAACCAAACCCTTAGCTGTGCAGTTGGTTGTAATTGCACTCACTTTTGGGTGTGCATTCATTTGGAATGGAATCTTGTTTCGAAAGGCATACCCTAAAACTGCACATGCTGTTGAACAATTTGGAATTGCTATTGTCCTCCTAGCGTTCATTGGCATGGTGGCCTTATTCCTTCCAGTTTACCTTCTATGGGTTCCTGGGATCTGTTTTTGCTTATTTATGCTACCTTTAATCATATCCCTTTTACCTCACAACTACGCAGATGAAAGAGAGGGCTCATGCTAACTGAAAAGACGAAGAATTCACTATTTTTGTTTCTATGGTCCCTGCTTCTGCTTTGTGCTGCTCGAAGTATTTGTTGGCAAGTAAACTTACTTTACTAAAGTAGTAATTATATATTTATGTTTATGAGTCATATTTTAAGGGTTTGTGTACAGTCATGTGTGACTTAAGAGTCTAAAAGGTGTATTGAATTAGCTATCGTACTTAAATATGTACATATATATGAATATATACAGTCTAAGAATCTATAAATACTTGTATGTATCCAAGAAGAAGAAGAAGAAAAAGAAAGAAGAATGAGTGCGGGTGAAAGTTAAGAGAGAAGTGGAAAGGAGCGGAGTTGAGTGAAGAATGTTTCTAAGTAAACGTGTTACTATTTTTAAGTAAAAAAATATAAATTTATGTGTGTATCTCCCCTCTATTAGTATGTATGAAGTACTAGTTACAATCAGCCAGTAAGTTCACTGACCCTTCAACTAAAATTCCCCATCTTTCTAACATCAAATATTCCCGGCTAACTCACACATGTGCATGTATATGCCTACATATTCATCATTGATTTTTTTTGAGATAAATTATACTGCATGCATATATTTTACTTGACAATATATAAATATTTTCATTTTATCAGTTTTTTCTTTAAAATACAAAATTACTTCTTTTATATTTTTTTTTCTTTTAATTTTTAAAATTTTGACTAATTTCTTTTCATATTCGAAATAAATATTGATAAAAATATTAAATTTATTTGCATATAAAATAAAAATAAGTTATTTATCTTAATTTTTTTTATAAAATAAAAAAAACTTTAGAAAAAGTTAGAAATTAAAATTTGACCAAAATTGAAAAAAAATGAAAAAATAAATAAATAGAAAGGACAATTATGTTATTTTAAAGAAAAAAATTGACTAGAAGAAACTATTTGTAGATTGTCAGATAAAGTAAGAAATGTCAGTATAATTTTAAAAACTTCAAAAAAATTAGTATAATTGTGAGAACCTTCAAGAAAGATTAGTATAATTTATCTTTCTTTTTTTAAGTGCACACGTGTAAGTGCAATAACTAGTTTCATAACGGCCATTTCTTCACCTAGGCCTTTTACTTATTGGTCATACATAGAGAGAGTTATTTATAGTAACAATACTACTATGAAAGTGTGTCCATTATAGCTGCAACTGGTAAATGCAATGAACTGCTTTTGATTTTGGGCCAGGAATAATAAAGTTTATCATGGACCCAATATACTGAACTATTATCCATGATTGAGTAATATTAACCAAGTTGAAAAGTTAAGGCCAAACAAAAGCAATGCACAAAGGAGTATAAAAGATCCACCAACATTACATCAATAAAAGGAAAAGAAACAAACACAAAGAATAATAATACAATAAGTATCTACATTCTATTTTGTAGCTTGAAACAATATTTTAAAAGATAACAATAAGTTTCACTTCCTTTGCATCTTTGTTTTGATTCTCTTTTCTTTTCAAATGCTTAGTTGTTGAACACTTATTTCATTCTTAGATGAAAATCAGAATCAATATGTCTGGCCTCGTTAACATAAACCATATGGTAAATATTAGCATCAAAACCAACAATTTGGTATAAAAAACTTCTGCTGATTTTCAACAAATTAGTACTAAGAGCCAAAGACTAGTGATTCTCATGCCTTCAACCTATTAATGCCAAGTCGAATAATCATAAGGACAAAGTTAGGTTGCGATTTCATGTTTGTTTTTTAAACTCACTGATTTCATGCTTGTTTCTTGACCAAATTCTATGGTTCCACATGCTTGTTTCTTGACCAAATTCGATGGTTCCATTTGCTCTTTTTTTTTTCTTTTCATTTTTAGTGCTCTTTTGAGCAATGTACCCAGAATTAAGCGTTACAATGTTTGGGTTCAAAACTTAGTTTGATCTTAGGTTCGGTCATGGAGGATTCTAGGTTTTCCGAGCCTATGCTTATTGTGTTTCTCACCCATTTAGCATGTTGTCTTGCCTATAGCATGTTGTAAATAAATTAATAAATAAAATTGATCAAATTAATAATTGCTGGAACATTCATTTATCAATAGATCTTAATAAGGCAGTTGCATGGTTGGGGTTTTTTGTTGATATAATGGTAAATATTTGGACTATTAAATGTGATAAATCCGGATTCGAGTTTGAGGGTAGCAATTTTGTATTTTTGTACTAGATAACACCAAAAATTAAGAATGTCTTCAATCAATCTCTCTTTTCTTCGATTTAGAGGATGTTTGTCACAACATTGGGGACACGAAAAACAACTTCCGATTGCAAAGCTCTCCTTAGGTAGGGATGCAAAAAAGGCCTGTGGGATGGGCTGGGCTTGATCGAGAGGGGGGCCAGGCTGGACTATTACTGGCTCCCGCCAAATTAGTGGGCTGGTCCAGGCCGGGCCAAGCCCAGAAAATAAGGCCTTAGCTCTGCTCTAGGCCCTAATTCTTAATATAGGCTTAGTGGTCCAAAAGACAATTTATTGCAAAATTATAATTAAGTCATAGATAGTTATATCAATAAATAATTAACAAATAAAATGTTAATGCTATAATATATTAAAAAATTATAAAAGTTAGAATTGATGAATTAATTTTTTTTGTTGTTGTGCAATTGGCAAACGATTTAATAGTTTGAATAAAAAGTATGAAAACAAGTATTTGATATATAAGAGGAGCTAATATTCTTCAATAGTTACATATATGGAATGGTGTGAAGTTAGAATTAAGATGTAAATAATAAAAATTTGACATGAAAGGTAAGGAAATTAAATAGATATTGATTTGTCAAGTTGAAATTAAATCAAATAATAAATAATGAAAATCATTTGAATTGAAAACTAGTAAATAATTATTTTATGCTTTAAAGAGTTGAGATTATAGTTTTTAAGTGTTCGGACTTCGGACTGCACTTCAACTCAAAAAGTCAAGCTCGGACCTGAAATAGAGATACCTCGGACTAGGGTCGGACCACCTGGTTAGGCCCGCAAAAAAAATCAGGCCGAGCCGCGGGCCATTTTTGCACCCCTACCCTTAGGTGTTTCACACAACACTGTGACAAACACCCCCTAAAGATAAATACTGAATCCCCCTAAAGGTATGGATTCAACTCAAAAATTGAAATTAAAATAGAAATGAAGAAGAAGAGAAAGGAAAGATAGAAAAGAGAAGTATCAGTGGGAAACTTGTAAAAAAATGTTTGAACAAGTAAAGACATTCCCATAAGAAATGTGGTAATTTTATGATCTCCTCTGTTCCCATCTCTTACCATTCTTGTTTTGTTAGCATTTCAAGAAGTGCATTCTGCAAGTTAACAACCCTGAATCAAATCTTGTTGACAGACAAGATTCACGACTTTGACTGGAACTTCTAATATGATCTGTATTATTTATTACAATTAATTAAATGAATTATTGTTGATATATATTGTTTGATTACCAAGTATCCCATGTCTTCTTGTGTTGTCCAAATCTTACAAGTTATTAAAGAAGGGGTAATACTTGAATGCTCTTGCTCATACGGTGTCCATGCACTCACATGATCCCATCCCACGTAAGTGCATAACCACCGTATGGGTACAAACTACAACGACATGGGCCATGAATTTTGCTCCAGGAGAATTAGTGCATAATGCTTCAACGATCATGCAAATATGGAAATTCCTTTTCTTCTTTGTAAGTAAATTGTATAAAAGAAAGAACTGTAACAGATGGGGCAAGCCACCCTCACCAAACCATAGCTTAAGCAGGTCAAAGCACAAAGAAACAGCAAGCTCACTGCATAGGCCAGCCAAAAGACAAAGGACAGCAACAACCACAGCAGATACAGATCATTTACAGTCACAAGACAGCCGAGCCATTCCAGGCTATTGCTAAAGAAACCCAAATCAGCAACCAAATCTCCAAATGAATCAATAGAAGTAATCTCAGTAACAGATACAGCATGATGGTAGAACCCACTTTTTGTTTCATATTAATATAGTGGAGCCACAGTATGAAACTTTCTAATTTTGTAATGAATTATATATATTGGTCTGATTTGAGCTCATCCAAATTGTACATTTTACTGGCCAAATGTTAGCACTCTAAATTTTATTTTACATTTATTGTAACTTTTTCGAATATCAACAAACTTGTAAATTACAATTGACTCTCTTATGATTAATAGATACGAAAGTTTAAAAATTATTAATTATTAAAATTATTAATTATTAATTATTAAATTTTCTTATATTTTCATTAATCAGTTTTTTTTTTTCACATGTAAATGATTTTCACTACAGAATTAAGATTTTATATGTAACTTTTCAATAACATTTGATTTTTTTTTATAAAAAATACCTACAACGATCAATTTAAAACATAAACAACTTCTAATGTTATTTTCAAATAAATAAGTTATATTTCCCAACATCATTATTTTTCTTACATACAATACTTTTGACCTCAATTATCTTAAATTAATAAATATAATTATTAAGACATGTAATAAATGGTATTTATTTAAATAAATATATAATTATTTTTTTCTCTCTAATAATTAATATTATAAAGGAATATTTGGAAAAAAAAGTATTAATTATTAGATAATAGCATTATTAATGATCTATCATAGAATTAAAATTGGTTTCTTAAAAATTTATTAATTTATTAATTATAAGAGAACACATTGTAACCTTAGCAAAACATATGAATTTTCCTAATATTCCTATTCGAAAAGGAAGTACATCTATAGTCTTCAATGATAAACAAAAAATAAAAAATAAAAACTAAAAACTATATAATAAAATCATTTGGAGATATAATGTTCTACGTGACTAGGAAAACATATTGAATAGTTCAAGATCATTAGTGTCAATTAATTAAGAATTCTCATATATATAATTTGTTGCATAAATATATATATATATATAAAATATGTTAAAGTTTTTACAAAAAAAAAAATATAATTTTATATACTTAGCAGTATTTAATTAAGCAGGAGTATTGAATTGGTCAATAATTTCAAACAATGCAATAATTTATTGGCGCGTTCATCTTTTGAAAAATTGATGTTTGAAATTTTATTCATTTATTTTTAAAATCAAACATTATTTTGTGGCAGATATATGGTTTGATTATTTTATGTTATATTTCTCAAATATTTATATCAAATAATATAACAGTATTGTATCATTGTGATACATGAATCATATTATTTAATATAATATTAATATTATAGTATCACATCACTTGAAATATCAAAAAGCATAATATTTTTCGAGTAGTATTTTATAATCCATGTATGTTTGATCACATCTTTGTCTAAATCAAAAATAATCATTGATTGCTATTACATCAACTTGTTTTTTTTTTAAATTATCTCATCGATCAATTGTTCTCACACCAACCACATTATTCTAGTTTTTTTTTTTGAGCAAAAATACATGAAACATGTAACATTATCCATATTTTTCTATTGTAATATTTAATTCCAGCTGTTTTTCGTTGAACGGCCTATCCAAAGCAGTAGTTGACCATATCTGTGATTGTTATGGATTCTGTATTTGTATTGAATGATTCCATTGAATCGTGACTTAGTTTTTTTTGTGGATTCTGTATTGGTATTATTCTATTTGAGTCCTGACTTTGTCTGTCACCATCTTTTCGAGGGATGAGCTCTTTTTGTTTTTGTTTTTTTTTTTTTTTTAAAGTTTGCGTGTGTTACACATATTAATAAAATTATAAAAAATTAATTTCTATAATTTATCTTAACAAAATTCTAATTTTTTTTTGACAGATCTCTTCGAATCTAAGAACTGAGTTTAGATGAATTTTATCTTATAAAAAAAAGATTTTGAATATTTTAATGAAATTAGTTTTTTTTGTGAATGTTTAGAAGTGATTCTAGTTCATGAAAATTTATTTTATTTTTCATATATTATTAGATAGCATTGAATGTTGTTTACTAATATATTATAAAATTAAGTAAATAAAAATTAATTTTATAATTACAATATATATGTAGTGATTTTGGTAAAATTGGTGGTTATTGATAAAGTATTATATGATAATTACTTAATTATATATTATATTAGAATATAATATTATATATATGATGGCAGTACGAAAAAAAATGACAAAAGTGGCAACTATTATAATGGCTGGTCAACGATGTAACAAAAGTAGCTGAAGGGCACGCCAACCATTGTAAGAGTGGCAGGGGTTTTTTTTTTATTTTTGGTAATAAAACCAAACATAATGGGCTTTCTCCCTGGACAAAATTGTGCGTTGCCGGACGCTGGTGTATAAGGAGCGTCGGCCAGACGAACGTTGGAGACCTTTCGCGCGCGATTCTAGCCCGCTGTACGCGCTACCGACACATAACACGAAGTCCGCGTTTGGGAAGCGCAGCACGCGAAGCTGGCCACCAAACGCTTGCCCAATCAAGCACAAACAAATTCGGAGAGTCAATTACAACGCTTACAAGTGGGAATATAATTTTAAACTGAAGAGATTTAAAACTGGGTGTGACTTGTATAAATAGTTCACCCACCAACCAATTCGACTAGACTAAAGGATGAGAATTGTTTAAACAAGTCAATTATTTGATTCTATTTTATTAATTATGTAACTTTTAATGAATTTATTTTACTTAGATGAAATGAAATAATTTATCTGATCTATTAATTTAGGCAATGACATGATTCATCTTAAAATATGTCCTTTCTAGGGAGTTAAATTTTTTTGAATGCAACTGATGTACCAATGTAACTATGTATCCTTAATTTTAATAATTTCATAACATATATTATAGAATTATTTTTTTAAGAAGGTTAGTAGTATATATGATAGAGTGTCGTTAAAAAAACACTAGTCACATGGTGATTTAGTCTAACAAAATGTCTTTTTAGTGCAAGAAATTATTGTATTGTTCAGAACTAATGATCTCGGTCAATCAAGATATGTCATATGCTATGTTTTTTTTTTAAAATAAAAATTAATTTTACATAATTGAGAGTTCATGATTAATCAAAATCATTTACTAATAAGTAATAAGCAATGTTAGGTGACACGAATTTTGTTTTATCTGATGACATCATTCATTATAATTCTTCTTTAAAATATATATAAAAATACAAAACACATCAATTTTTTACAAAAAATATCATTGACACACCATCTAGTAAACCAATCCGGTATACCATACCCATAGTTATTCGGCCCGGACCGATCGGTTGGACTGGTGAACCGATGACCCGGCCCCTAAATCGGGCCAATTTGTTAATTTGACCAGTGAAGGAAGTAACTCGGTTTGGATCAGGTGACTCAACCGGCAACCCGATCAAGTTTAGAAGAACTGACCATCACCATTTATAATGTATAAAATGTAATTTTGTGATTGTCAAGAGTCAAACCCATGACAATGAATTAATCGGTAAACACTCTAAATCATTAAGGCACATATTGACTAACAAAATGTTAATTATTAAATATACATGTAGTAAATAACCAAAAAATGATATTAAATGTGCACATATTGATATAAATAAAATAAAATATTCTTATACATACTCAAGAGATTTTTATTATTATAAAAAATTCATACAATAATTACATTATATTTCTTTCTTATATCAATATTTTTAAGTTACATAATTATTTATTTTTAAAATAATATTTTTATGTTTTTCCAGTTCAACCAATTAGCCCAACGGTTGAACCAGCGACCCATCCACCTAGTCACTTCAACAAGTTAATGTCCGGACTGGTTTTGATAAATATGACCAAACTGAAATACCAAAGATTTTCCTTTACTAATAATTTATCCTTTGAGGCCTTATTTAGTTGACGGGATAAGAAGGTCAGATTAGATAGGATATAAAATTATGCAGGATATTAAATATTTTAATTTAGTGTTTGGAACTGATTCATATAAAAAGTTCAAATATGTAGTTATATCCCAATTCTTTGTTTAGGTGCCTATCAGATATAAGGTCCGGATATAATTATTTTTTATTTCTTGTGTAATGTTTTTCTCAAAGTCCTCAAAAATTTTTTTTTTCCAAATATATGCATACAAGGAATCTAAAATTAAAATTGTGATCACAAATCAATTACAAAATTCAATTACCATAATCACAATATTATTATATCTTTCATGAATTATCCAATTAAAGTATCTACTACCCGTCTCTCTGAATTTTGAAATCGAAATTTAATTACACGATTCTTGACATGATGTATTAGTATATATATGTAGGAGAATTACTACTTGTTCCTCAATTTAGACCGTCTCCATTTCCTTTTAACTTACCATCTGTGCGAAGGAGTTCACCCAAGAGACCAAATGTATATTTATTCATTCAGAGTTGTTCTACCCAAATTTGATCACTTTCAATTATCAGACAATCCAAATACTCGTGTTTCATTTCTAACGAATGTTCGTTTTTTCAACAAATACTTTTGGCAATGCCTCTTAGTAGTAGTACATATTAACATAAAAAACATAAAACATATTAATAGCAACTCAATATACATCTCCTCAAATAAAAGAGTTGTATCGATCTCTTCTTCTCCAACAAAATTCATATCTAGCAAAAAATATAATTGCAAATTTACAATCGAAATAAAACAAAATATACTAGTAATAACGTAATAAGGTCTTAGTATATTTAAATCTAATCCAAATTTACGTGTATGATAACATACAAATCAACAAAACGCTTACCAGTAGAACAAACAATTTTTTTTTTTTTACCAAGAGAAAAACAAGGTCTCTATCATGGGAAGGAGGTAAAATATTATTTAAGAACCAATGTGAATGTGAAATCTAATCAGACAGTAGAAAAATGACAAAATTAATTAGTGTTTTAAATGTATTTTCAATCTGATCATGAATAATTCTTAACACCATTAATTTATTTACACGACCACATGTTTAGAAATTTAGATGCATTTCCAGAGGTGTCCAAATCATCAATGGTTATAATATAAGGTTTCAATGCTAAGAATAACAAGATATAGATAGTCCAAATCAACTTGTGGTTTTAATGCTACTATTATATATAGTTCAACGCTACTGATTGATATAAAAATACATACATACATACATACATACTATATATATATATATATAGAGAGAGAGAGAGAGAGAGAGAGAGAAAGAGAAACAAAGATGCTGAGATTGAGATGAAGACGGTCTGAATAGATCTAAAAGAAATTATTGAAAAAATTAGAGCATAAAGCAAACCTGTGACTTGGTTTTCAACTTATATAAGACTTCTGTGAAATATAAATATCAAATTCAGTTAAAAATATTAAATATTAAATATAAAATAAAATAATATTTATTTTATTCTACACTCTTATTCCACGGCCCAAACACGGTCTTAGAGTAGTTGTGCATTGTCTAAGTCAGCACTTTGCTGGAGAAGAAGCTTCTCGAAGCGGGTAAAATGTGCTTATTTAAACACTCTAACCTTGTTGGCGAAAACACCCATCCTTCAATCACCCAAAAAAAAAAAAAAAACCATCCTTCAGAAATCCACCACCTGTTATCAACTTCTCAACGCCCATGGCCATGGGTTTTGAGAAGAATGGTTCAACGGTAGACATGGAAGCCGGAACTGGGCGTGATGAGACCGTCCCTGACGGTAACGGCGGGCCTTTCATAATCCGAGCATTTGTCGATCGTCTGAAACTTTTGGTTTGTTTCAAGAAGGGACAGCATGATCCACAAGAAAAGCGATGTGGCGACCGCGCACCAGCCGCCGCCATCAACAGCACCAACGACACCATCGCATGATTCTCCAAGCCAAGTGATACGGCCACCGTCCACCACCACCACCACAGTATAACTTCCCCAAACAAGTGTTGCGTCCACCGTCATCACATCTGCCACCACGAACACCTTCACCACCAGCATCAATTTCTCCCGTACCAGCTGGCTCCAAATTCTTTCAATGTTCTCCATTCCATCCCACCTTATCACCATCCAATCAGCTTTCTTGGCAGATTATATCCATGTCACCATCTTCTTCTTCTTCATCATCATTATCGCCACCCTCATCATCACAGACCGGAAACTCGACCTGGACACGTGGAACAAACATAACCTCACGATCACAACTCCTCCCCACTTATCATACTGATAAGCATCAAACCCATCCCATTGTCACAATTCTGAAAGAGCTAGAACTAGGAAAGACTATGCTCACGCTTGCAGTTCCGTTAACTACAGGGCTCATATTCTTTTACCACACAGAATCCGCAACCTTAGTGATAAAATTGACTGTGATTTCACTCTCTGTTGGATGCGCTGCTATTTGGAATGGAATTTTGTTCCAAGAGACATATCCAAGAACTGCAAATGTCGTTCAACAACTAGGAATTTCTTTTGTGTTCTTAGGCTTATATGGCGTGGTCGGCTCTTTTCTTTCTATTGAGCTTATCTGGATACCTGGGGTCTGCTTTGGCTCATGTATACTCCCTTTGGTCGTATCCGCTTTTCCTGGCAACCACAGGGATGAAGAGGGGGCTCGTGGTAACTGATCAAAAGATCATGAATGGTTCTCTTGTTGGGTATTTGACATGAACTTAGTTGGAAGTTATTCAGTGTGGTGCAGTTCAGCTCTGTTAGCTCTGTTTCGAAGTTAGTTGGAAGTTATTCAGAGGTGGCAAGAGTATTTTGTTATTTTTGTGGTTAAGAGATTGATCTCTCCGATCACCTTCTGTTGCGATATCAGAATGCTTGGAAGGTTTTGGTCTGGTCACAACGCTTTGAAGGTTTTGGTCTGATTGTTTTAAGATGGAGGGATATCTCATGGGCCCATCCTAGTTCTCTTGTTGGATTGTTTGAATGGTACTATGAGTTTGAATCAGTTTGAAAAATTGGATTTCATGTTCTTTTTGGGGTGTTGCTTCCAATCAGTTTGAAGGGAAGAAATTTTGCTCATCTGTTCTGCTGCTTTTTACCCAGTATGGTGTTGATGTTTTCTTTGGTCTAGCGGCCTCTTTGACTGTTGCTCCGTCCCTTCTTCTTGTCTGCTGTCATATTTATGTCCCTGCATCCTGCTGGAAGAATTCAGAAATTGTGTCGCTTGCTGCAACTTCTTGTTGATGTGCTTGTTCCATTTTTTTCCTGCTGCTGGTGTCCTCTTATTTTGTGTGCTTCTTCAGTTGCCATCTTCGTGCTTGGTTGAGGCAGCAATTCTCGTCGGCAGATCCATGCCTTGATTTGTTGTTTCTTGCCTTTGTGCTTGAGCTGAAGCAAGTCTCCTGCAAAATCTATGAGTTCTTTTGTTCTATTGCTGGTTGTTGAAGTCTTCTTGTTGCTTAAGCTGGAGCTTGGGAGATTCTTTTCTCTTTTTTGGCTTTCTGCTTAGGACTATATATAATCTTTAGCACAGTTTTGAAATAATTTTTGGCTGCTGCAACTTATTCCAATCTTTTAGTTCCAAGAGTATTTCAATTTGTATTATCATGTTCACATACTTCCAAGGTCAATTGATCTAAAAATCCTATCATACTTTTTACTAGACCTTTGGAGTACATAAGAGTTTCAAGTTGTGTGTGATCGGTAGAGTTCGATATGCAGTTGTGATCGAAGTTGTCCATTAATGGATTCGAAGTAAAGATATACTTGAAAATTACTTGAACATTCTTAGCTGGAGGAAATTCAGAATAAGAAGTAAGGCTTCAGTAACTAAGTTGTTGTGTTTATAGAGTTTATGATTACTGAAATTATATCTAGCATTCCGTATTTTTTCAAAGCAAACACAATTGATTTGTGAAAGTTTTCTCAACAACAAAAATTGATGTGTCATCCATTTAGTCTTTATTATTACAGGTACGTCAACTTAATTTTTACTTAATTAATGTGATAACTTTAATCATCAAAGAAAAATTTGAAATTGGTATTTTCATCATTTAAAAAAATTTAGATAATATAATTTAAAAAATTTCACAAGAGATCTTTCTTTTTACTTTTTTTTTTTTTTATAAATCAGGTTAGGGGTATTCTGAAACAGTTTATGCATACCAGACTAACTCACTTATTTTAAATTTAATTTTATATAAAATAAAAAATTCCTTTACAAAAATTAGAAAAATTTAGTCAAAATTTAAAAAATATAAATAAAACATGAAATGAGTATTTTCATAATTTTAAAAATGTAGATAATATAATTTAAAAAATTTGAGAAGGGATCTTTTTTTAAATTTTTTTTTTTATGGATCGATTAGAGCTACTTTAGATCAGTTTATGACTAACTTATATTTTTTGCAACAATCAGATTCATTCTTAAGTTTTTGCTGTCAACAATCAACGTAAAAAAAATTCAAACTTAAAATACTTAAATTTAATTCTCAACGTAGATGTTTTTAATTTGGAATAGTGTAGTGACCTATTTATTTCTCTTTACGTTTAATTCATGACATCTAAATACACATAGGCCTTTCATAAAAATAAAATAACTTTTACGTTGTACTTTTCCAAATGATAAAAGTAATCTAAATCCTTTGTTCATACCAATAGATGAGATATGGTTCTCAAAAAATTAAAGAAATTTATATATTCTCTTATTATTTTATTAAAATTAATGCATAAATTTTTGAAATTTATTTTATTTTTATTTTGCAAGACTTTTTCAAAATTTTAATATTATGTAAATTTCTTCTAATTCAGCCACTGTCTTGGGGACATTTGACACAAATTTTTTGTTACAAGTGAGAAAAAAAAATACAACTAACTATGAACTATTTCACAAGCCACCGAAGCTAAATAAGCCAAATGAGGGCTTTCCATGGGAAAATTATTTAACGGGACCGGCGGTATATTCACAAAATAATATTAAGTCTTGTGTGTTATGATTTTTTTTTTTAAAATAAATTATAGGATAAATTATATTAACATCTTTTGAGGTTTCTGTCAATTACAAATATTTCACCTGAAATTTTTAAAATAACACTGTTCTCTTATATTTTTACTAGATAAATTACTAAGATTTTCCCTCCATTACTTTTTTTTAAATGACAAAAGTATCCATTTCATATTTTTTTTTACTTTTTTTTTATTTTGACCAATTTTTTAAAATTTTTTTCTTTTTCAAATAAATATTAATTAAAATCATTTTTGATTAAAAAATAAAAATTATTTATCTTAAATTTATTTTTTATATAAAATAAAAAAATTCTTAAAAGAAATTAGAGAAAATTGGTCAAAATTAAAAAAATGTAAATAAAGTAAATGAAAGGAGAACACTTTTGTCATTTAAAAAAAAAATCTTAGAGAGAAGATTTTTTAAAAATTGTCTGATATAATAAGAGATGTTAGTATAATTATTCTAATTTATTGATAACCAACAAAAAGAAATACTAAGAAAGCCTCCCAAATAACACATTGGAAAAACTTAAATGCTCATTTAAATCAGTTTCAAACTAGCAATATAAATAATATAATATTAATACTCTAATATTAAATATAAAATATATGTTAAAAATTGATTTGATTAAATATGTAATTTTTTACATTACCTTATCACTTAATTCCCCACCGCCCCCCCCCCCCCCCCCCCCCCCAAACCTGCGGGAGAACAGCCTGGACAAGGCACAGCCTTCTGGAAGAAAAACAGAATTTCCTATTCCTAAATCATTTTTCTCAGATTCCTTGGTTTTGTTTAAGATGACTCCTTGGGTAAATCGTGGAAGTCAAATCTCGATGATTCGAATCTTGACAATCACATTGGTCTGTGTAATATATGTGCAAATATATATGTTATACAGATTAATAAAATTATAAAGATCCGATTTTCACAACTCACCTTAACAAAATTCTTTGTTTAATAATGTCGACTAAATATTTTATTATCACAAGTTGAGAAACATGTAATATGGAATTAACAAATAGGGACACGCTATTCACAAATGCTACAATAGTATTAGTAAACACACCTATCATGGACGGAGGTATGAAGGGGTTGGGTAGTCCACTCCAAATTATGGAAAGAAAATTTATATATTTAAAATTTTGACTATTTTTAAATTATCTTACACTAAAATTTTGGCCTAGTCTAAGTTTTACCCATCATATCTATCATTTCTCAATACAAAATTTTAGTTCATCTCAAAATTTGCATCTTAGTTCCAGCATTTCTTTGATCCTAAAATTTTGACCTAACTCTTTAACTGTCTTAATTCTTAAAGTTTGACATTTGAATTTGATGGGTATTAATATTTTTTTTCAAAATTTTCTCCTTTAATTCTTGCTAAAATCTTATTCTTTAAGCTTTGTTTGGATGTTAAGATAATTTCTATTGCTATTTATTTGATGGGTTTTCATGTTTTTTTTAAAAATAAAAACTTCTCATTTAGCATTGTTTGGGAGTTAAAAATTGAAAGAAAATACAAACTTTTTGTTTCTCTCTGTCATCTTTATCTTCGGGAGAAAAAAACTTTCTCCCAAAATTTTTTTACCCCCACCCCCCCCCCCAAAAAAAATATTTTTCCTCGCTCTGCCCTTGCCAACTATGTAAAAAAAGTTATCCTATTCTTATTCGTGATGCAACTCGAGTGAGCCAGGCTCGGATTAAGTAATGTCCAAGCTTAACTCGAGCTCTAAATAATTAAATCAAACTCAATCCAAGCTCGACCTTGAACTTTTACACAGATAGTGAAATTTCACCATTTTATTAAAGCTAGTTTAATTCAATTCATTTAAAAAAAAATTGTTAAATTTCACTGCTTTTATTGATATAAATAGAAACTTAACTTTAGATAGTGAAAACAGTTTCAATTTAGCCCACTTTCACAAAAATAGTGAAATTTCACTATTTATGAAACTAGTTCAATTCAATTCAATTTTTCTTTTAAAGAAATTGTTAAATTCCACTGCTTTAATCAATATAAATAAAAACTCAACATTAGACAGTGAAAATTCAGTGTTTTTAATCAAACCAGTTTTAATTTAGTCAACTTTCACACAGATAATGAAATTTTACTACTTTATTGAAACTTGTTCTATTTAGTTCATTTGAACCGAAATTTATCAATTTAGTTCAGTTCAGTGCAGTTCATTTGTAGAATAAAAATTCTTCTTTGTGCATAAACCTAAAATTATCAATTTTTTCATGTTTTGATTCTGTTATATACCCCTTAAGAAAACTAAATCTATTTGAAATTCACTTATTTTGTGTTTAAAAACAAGTTAAATTTCATTATTTTAATCAAATCATTTGTTAAATAACAAGTTTTTTTGTCCATGCACCTAAAATTTTTAATTTTTTCCTTTTGATTCAGCTATGTATCTCTTAAGAACACAAAAACTATTTAAAGTTTACTTTCACATATTTTTTTTTCTAGAGGCATAACATCATGGTCCAAAACTGCTAAATTTTTTTCACAAAATTTTATCTGCAATTTGTTTGATATATCTTGAATTTTAAAGTTAAAAAATATCAACTTTAGGGGAAAAATATTTATATTATGTAAGTTATTGAGTTTTGAAATTTTAATTATTTTTTAAATATGGGCCAACAAACTTACTGTAGGAAACTTAACACTCCACATTCTCTCACCCACCAGTACAATAAAGGATAAAATAGTCATTTAAAAAAATAAATATGGGCCAATTAATGAAAAAAAAGACTTGAACTAAAAAATACACTTGAGGGTGGACTTCTCATGAAAAAAGATGGACGGTATTCTCACGCTTCAATTGAATTCATAAAATAGACTTACGACTAATTATTCTTATATTCAACTTGAACGGTAAAATAAAGTAATAAAATTTTATTTCTAGTTGAATTAGGATAACAAAGCCCAAGATAAAAATATAATCAGCTTCTAAATAATCAACGAGAATAAATTTGATTTTTTTAGGATTCCACAATCTCTAATTTAAGGTTTTACTTATATATATGTTGTATTATTCTTTTTTCTTCTTGATAGGGTGCCTGTGTCTTCATCGTTGAAGTCACCCATACTTGTGTTTCATTGAGAGACAACATCATCTTGTTCTGATGACTACTAAATTATAGGCTACAATATCAAGAAAACTGTCCCGTTTAAAACTTCAATCAATTTTAATCTCATCATTTATTCTTGTTTCATGGGTTTTGTTTTTTCATTCTGTGACCTAGCAATTGTTTAAGTTTAACTTAGTGCTAAGATTACAACCCAAATATGATTGGAATGATTGGCTATGATGGTCACATTTGGTGAGCATAGTCGAGGCTTCCCATAATTGATGCATTGCGTCAAAACTGGCAAACTTGCCAAAAATTCTAAGGTCATATTTAGTATATAGGGAATAAATGGTCATACTATGAAATGAAATAAAAATGATATGCAATGGAATAAATATTAGGAGCAATTAAGTTTTTGTTATTGTTTTGAGAGTTATTTAAGAACCAGTTACTGATAGAGTTAGAATTAGCTAAAAGTCTACTTTATAGACTTAATTATAAAAACATCAAGTCTTACTGTTATAAATTGATGAACCAAAAATACCCTTTAATAGGTTTACAAAATGTCTATTTTGCTCATATCATATAATTCAAAAATATCCACATTCTATCTTCTTCTTTTTTTCTTTAGAGAATTTCATTATTAGTGATAGATCCTACAATATGAAAGAGTTGAATGTCAAGTTTGGTATACAAGAATAGAATGGTCATTTCATAAAATGAAATAGAGAATGGAATGAAAATGACGTGGAATTAAATATGAATTACTCATAAGTCAAATGAATGCTTGTAATGATATTTTTAATGGAATGTCAATTTCATGGAATATGCATTGTCAATTGTACCAAACAAAAATAAAAAATTAAAAAAATTAGTATATATGAACATTCTTGAAATACTCATTTTACCATACCAAACATGACCTAAGGGTTTTCAACCTTTTTCTCATTAGCTGTAATTGAGAATTCAAAAATGGACATCTGAGTGGCTGCAATGAATTTTTCTTCCTGAATAAAATTCTTACATCCTCCAGAACTGATTCCTGACATGTCTCATTGCACCGTTCTTCTCAAAATGGATTCTGCTTTCCTTTCAACTATACCAATTAAGATTTCATTAATCTCTTCCATACTGACCATATAATAGTAAATCAAACACACTATAATTAATTGTAAATCTTACACACTATAACTGTAAATCTTGTTTAATGTAAACAACTCACTTTGATGTTTAAACCAAAGTAATAGAAGAAACATATTTGACCGGTTAAGTTTTTGGAATTCGGACTCTACTTTGATTTGAAATAGAGAGACACACAATACTCATCAACTGCAGCATGAGTTTTGATCAAATTTTATCGCTTGAACTTTCAATTAGACGTTTTTATTATTTTTGAAAAGTTTTGATCGTTGGTCATTACTTTGGATAGAAAAGTTGTTTTGAGTCCCGTTAATTTGTTTCTATTTCCTTCTTTTCTTATCTAATTTTTTGATTTTTGGCTCAATTGCAAAAAGTCACAAATTTTATTTTTTCAAATTTTTTTAGTTTTCTAATTCTATTCGGATTAATATTGGAATTAATAATTTTCTATTCAGATTAATAGTTTTTTAACATTATAAATATGATATAATAAACTCTTATTATAAATATTTTTATCAATAATATATTTAGTTTCGAATTTAGAGATTTATTTTCTTGTTGGGTACGTAAGTAATTCTAGTGTTTAATTTAATTAAAAAAATTCAACATGCTCAATTTCTTTTTTCATGCTGAGTCACACTTCCTTCCCTTCCTCACTCTAGAAGTACTAACACAATTCAAAATTTATCAAATACGACATGAAATTAGAAAGTTTGGGTTGAACATAAATAAGTTTGGGTTATAAACAGGTTAATGGTGTGTATATCTTATACATTCTCTCTACATCAATAAAATATTTTTCTTTAGTGATAAAAAAAAAATCTTGTTGAACATGACTAATTAATATGTTTAATTATTAAAAAAATATTACTTAGTTAAAATAATTCATTTAACATCGAAAGTTTATCAAGATTTGAAGATTTTTTACTTATAAAATATGTTTTTACTTATTTTGTTTTGTCTCATGTCCAAAATTTATCAAACTTGAAAATTATCAATAGATCATATATAAAGACATGTTTTTTTATTTAAAAAATAAAAAAAGTAAAATAAATAAGTTAACCATGTTGACACATGTAATATGTTTAATAAAAGAGTTGTTTTTGAATTTTAAAATTTGACATAATTAATTAATAGGGTCGGGTTAAAATTGAAATATATTTTTGAATATGTATGTCTTAACATGACTCGAATACGACATGTTAATACAAATTGATAACCTAAACATAATTATATCTCTGAAATTTCTGTCGGGGATTAGGCTGATTTTGGACCTTTTCTTTTTTCTTTGTCAATTTCTCTATGTATAGATACAAATTGATGTCTCCCAGCTTAGAGGCGAACCTAAAAATTGTAGTTTGGGAGAGGAGTTAAAGCATATACATTAAAAAATTTCGGAGGAATTTTATGAAAATTAACAATATATATATATATATATATATATATATATTGGGGGGTAGGGGTAAGGGGGAGGCTAATCCCTAATTTTTAATTTTTTTACAAAATTATAATATAAAAGTTAAAATTTTCAAATTTTTGGGACAGTTACCCCCCGCCAAAAAATTTATTGAATGGTTTCAACGGTTAGATAATAAAAGTTAAAATTTTCAAATTTTTGGGATAGTTACCCCCCGCCAAAAAATTTATTGAATGGTTTCAACGGTTAGATAATAACCCCCCCCCCCCCCCCCCACACCACCACACACACATATATATCTACAATATCTAGTTATTGATGTGATTACCTATTTAACCTTTGAGACCATGGTCTCAAGTAACTATTGAATAATTGCTCCCCCTCATCTTGCACGGTTTCGTATCTCATCTTACACCCAAAAGAAAGAAGGGAAGGGCATTTTCTCCAACACGTTTGTTCTTTATATTTTAAAACAACGTAAAAATGTGTGGCATCTCTTAAAGCATAGCGACTATATAAGATATTAGGCCTTATTTAGACAATTGAATGAAAAAGGTTGGATATATATGTAAGGATTGGATATTAAATAAAATTTTATGAGATATTAAATGTGATAATCCAATATTTAGAATAGGGGTAGATAAAATGTTCATAAATGTTATTTGAATAAGGCTGCGTAAAAAAGTGGTTTGAGAGAGAGCTGGGAGGAATGATTTTTAAGTTCGCAACATTAATTTTAGAACACTTTCTCAAATAGGAAGTAGGCAGGACCAGTTTAGGGCGAGGGATCCCTCCCCCATCCCTGCCCATCTAATGAGAACTCTCTCTCATTCCTGTTCCACTTCGCTTGTTATGTCCATAATCCCCGTTGCCCTTCTTCCCACCCAAACATGTTTAAAAATTAATTTTTCAAAAATTAAAACTAATCGACTAATATTATTACAAATATAAATTTATATCTACATACACATATATAAAAATTATATATAGATACATACACATATTCATATCTATACTTGTTAGATTATTTGAGGATATATAAAATATTGAAAGTATTTATATAATTTAAATATATAATTAAAAAAGAGGTGCAAAACCGCATAGAATTTTTGTCTCTCCTCTCATTCTTGCTCATTCCATTTATATTCTTGGAAGTTCTATTTAGGACAGACGGGAGATGACATTTTGTCATCTCTAGTAGGATGGCCTTCATGTCTTTAATGTAAGTTTCCATTTAGGCACGCTGATAAATTATCAAATGGAATCCTACCGGTGTTCCCCAGATTTACAGCTGTTTAGAAGCAACAGCCGAAAATTGGAAAACGAATCTTCCGAAAAATTTACTAAGGTGGGCCCTTCCGATCACTTTAATTTTCCGAATGAAACAAACAAAATCTTCATACAGTTAATTACCTGTTTGTACTGACTGATATGTCAAGGTTTATGTGAAAACAACTTTCCAGGAAAAGATTGACACTTTGTTTGGATGTGGGACTGTCCAGCCATATAGAGTACTGGTTATGCTAATTAAGCTATAAAAGCTGTTTGATTCCGGAATGTACTTTTACAGGACGTTCGAGCATTTGAGGTCACTAAGAAGGAAAAAAGATTCTGGGAATTGTGGTAACTGGTAAGGCATGTTTGTCTTTCTTTAAATGAATTAAAAGCCCAGGATTTAAGACCAATAGCTTGCTAATACTCATCATGCCTTGTGGCATATTCCTATAGAATTTGGTTTCAGTCCTCGAGCTTCTTTGTCATCATCTTCCATTCTTTCCTCATGGTAAGAAATATTCCACTATTTTTTCTTCTAATCATTGATAAAAAAAAAAAACAATCTTTTATGAATAGAACAAATCATACTTCGAGAAAAAAAACAGGTATATTATTGGTATTAATGTTTTTTTTTTCTTCCCTTTTTCTGTAATTAGGATTCTGATAGTCCTAATTCAGTTCAGCCGGCTATTCGAGATGGTCCTGTTCAAGAGATAGAGATTATTGTCCCTGATATCAATACCAATAATGACGGAACATTGGCTGCAAATGCTGGCACGAATTTGGACACTCAAAAGGAAGAAATCCATGCCATATATGAGAACGTGACTGACACGAAATATATCCTTAAATGGGTTAAAGCCACCATTGCCATGGCGTTTTCAGCTGTATTTGCACTTCTGAGCATCTCTTTTATATCAAGCAAGGGCAAACTCAGCCCGGAGGTCTTATTTAGACAGCATCCAACATCATATATTGTGTTCTTAATGTCTCTCATGGTGGCCTTCTACTCTGCTATCAATGGAGTTATATTCATTGATGTGTCCCCCAATATGGGTAGAGCTTGTAGTCTCATAGGCCTTATTGCGGTAATGCTTTCATTTACTGTGTTGCTGTGGGCTTTAGTCCCACTCAACTACGGCTGGCTTCCATGGATTTGCTTTACATACACATTGGGAGTACTTTTTTACAGGTGTGGCATCCTGGCATCTAAAGGATTTTAGAGAAGAACAGAAGGAGTGATCAGTGGTTATCTTGTTCACAAAGTCTTGAGATGGGTTCTCTTCCAAAGTTTTACGTAGTTTGGATGTCCAGTGGAATGTAATGTTCAGTGTCATCAATTCGGCCTGCTGTAGCAATAAGGTCACATATTGCTGAGTGTTTTATTTTCACATTGCCTCTTGTGGGGAATGTGTTCACCTCTTTTCTTGTAAGACGTCTATTAAATAACATAATTACTGAGTTGAATATATTGATTTCATCAGAGTTTCTACGAGGCATGAGCTTATATTGAGTGCAACCATCAATATATGGTAATGTTAGCTGTAAACATGGTGACGCAATAATCTTGAACAGTTTCGGCTCAATCATAAAGCGAAAGAAGTAATCGCTTTAAGCCCCACTTGTAAAGAAAGTCCTAGATTTTTTATAATTTTATAATATAAATTAATTAAAAGTCTAAAGTTTATAAAAATCTAAAACTACTTATAAAAGAAAGGCCTTTAATTTTGTATAACTCTATAGTATAAATTAATTAGGAACCTAAATTTCATAAAAATCTAAAATTAGAGAAAAAGAAAATTAATTTATATTAACTAGTGATTTTATCAGCAATAAAATGTGATAAATACTTGTAGTCTAAAAAATATACAATGAATAAAATAAAAATGAATAAAAACAATTAATATATTATACAAAAACAAACAAAAGAAAAGCAATTTTGTGTACAAAAACTTAATTAATATTTTTTCATATAATAAAGTAAGAAAAATAAAGTTTGAATGAAAAATTATATTAATATATATTAGAATATAAAAGAAGGCCTTATTTAATGTTGTTAGCTTTAGGCCTCAAACTTTTTTGAGTTGGCCCTATGAAGAAAAAGTTTAACCTTACAATCTAAAATGCTCAAAATCAAGTTATTAATAACAAGACTTTAAATGTCTTATATGTCAATTAAATTCTTTTTACCAAATCGATGTGAGAACCTATAGTCGTCCCTTCATGGACTCGTGGGATTAATACAAATCCAAATCTCCCGATGCCTATTAGATGGACTTTGTAAGTGCCTCTGTTCTATAATGGCTGACTTTGATACTAATTTGTATTGTCCTAACATGTTGATGTAATAACATGAAGAAAGAGATCAATCACATGAAATAAAATGTTAGCTCAAGTCTTACAAGTTATTAGTAGCAAGATCTTATATGTCAACCAAAGTGGAAATGAAGCACAGTTTTGTTTCTTTAGGTTGGTTAGAAGCAAAATATGATACATGCCTATTTTTAAAACAAAATTAACATAAAATTCTCCAAAAAAACATGCTTATCATCTATTCAAACTTGTTAAACTAATTTTGTTTTAATTTTAATTTAAAAAAAAAATCGTTTGAAAAAAAAAACCAGACAGTTTTATTCGTTAGGAAAAACTACTTCAAAAACCCACTTGACAAGCCCTTTATTTGATTGTATCATGTACCAGAGATTGAATATATATATATATATATATATATATATATCCAATACTGGACTATAATTATTTTACTTCGAACAATCTTTTAGTCGAAATATTTGCGTCAGTCTGGTGTTCCACAATGTTAGTTAATTTTTATTTTATTCAGAAACAAACAAAGAACTACCCACCAAATGTTGATGCCAGCTTGAAATGATAAGCCACTTTTTTACTATTCTTAAATGTCTTCTTTTTAATAAATTATTTTTGAAGTATATAATGTTCCAGCTATATATTCGCTGTTACAAATATCACATAGTGCAGCAATAGCGATGTAAAATAAGTATTTAAAGAAAGAAAGAGAGTTCCTACCCACCAATTCTACGATCTACACTAGTTTTGTTATATTATTCACTAATTTTTTTTTTCTTTCACAATTAATGAATGTGAAAAGTTTCTGAATGAGTGTCAACTACAGCTTTTGTCATATGCAATATATAAGGAGTTAAAATCACCAGCAGAAACCCAGAGTTTCTAATACTTCTTTTCAAGAGACACCGCTTCCCTCCATTACTTTCTCTCTCGATTTTTTTCGAAGTAAAGTATTTTAGTTACATGTCATATCATTTATTGTTTAATGATTTAATAATAGATGCATGATCTGACAAGGATAGGAAAGAAACTGGGAGAGAAAAAGTTTATTGGAGAGGACCGTGGTCCGCTATTTCGTTCTTTACACTGTCATAAAAAGATTTTTAGGTCATCATAGAACACTAGAACTCAAGAAAAGATTTCACCTGTACTTGAATCTAGCACATAGAGAACCTGAAATGTAAAAGCAAAGGCTGGCTATGGATGGTATTGTGGCACAAATTAAGTTTGTTATTGATTGAACAAATACAACTTTGAGTCAGCTTCAGCTGGCCCTAAGCCATAAGCCCTACCATGCAGACAGTTGCCTCCTTCATGTTAGTAGCACCCAGCAGTCTACTCTCACGAACACATTTCCTTTTACCACTTGGCAAATTCAAAATACACTTTTTTGTAATATTTTCTTAATAAATTTTCTCACTCTTCAGCAAATAATAATAATATATGTAAAATTTACTTATTTGTATTTAAAAGTGAAAAACAAAATTGTTAAAAAATCAATTATACACATCGTTTTCCTACAAAGAAAGGCCAAAGAATCTATTTAGAGTATTTGGGGTGAGACGCATTAAAAGTTCAAGGGGGTGTCTTGAAGATGTAAAAGTTTAACTTCGCTCAATATTTATAACACCCCTCAATCGATTAAATCAAGAGACTTTTCAATGATACAAACAAAATGCATTGACATACATATATGACGAAAATGTCACATCCATCTTGCCGAGCCAATGTTAATAACCTAGGTTGGCTGCACATTGTCGACTAATGCACTCTGGCACAAATAGAAAGGAGTGGTTTGGTCCGCCATATTCAACAAAATATAGTGTTTAATGGTAAGCAAACTCTGGCATTGTCTCCAATGTTTGTATTTTAGTATGACAAAGAAAGAAACCCAGCAACAAGTTTAATGATAAGAAACTTGAATTCTCAATTTTGGGATTTTCCAGATATGTTTATTTTCTCTCTGTTGTATTTTGACATTTTTGTTTTTCTCATTTATTTTCCTCTATTG
Source organism: Nyssa sinensis (assembly GCA_008638375.1). Classification (NCBI taxonomy): domain Eukaryota; kingdom Viridiplantae; phylum Streptophyta; class Magnoliopsida; order Cornales; family Nyssaceae; genus Nyssa; species Nyssa sinensis. The sequence goes on from CM018042.1 coordinate 26,129,310, forward strand.
GGTGAGATTGGGAGATGTTTACATTTATTAATTAACCTTGATCTTGTCCGTGAGAATGATAATATTCTTCATAGGATTCCCAGTTTTGATGCTGAAATTGAATTGGATGGATATAGTTAAAGTCCTGGCAAAGGCCTAGTTTGATTGTTTAATAAGGAGAAATGATTTGCAGATTAGAGTGCATAGGAACTAGATGTGCAAATCATGCTGGATGGGAACTTCAATTATTCACACACTTGTCAAAATAAAATTTTAAAATATTGTAAATAAATAAAATATAGAAGGGCAAAAAGAATGTTTATGATAGAGGAGAGATTTGGTACCTGTCAAAATCATACATCTATAATTTAGAATTACTTTAGCAGGAGTTTTTAGTTTCCAAGTTTAAGTCCGACTCATTTGTTATTTTTGGTAGAATTTTTAGGTTTTTTTATTGTTTTATTTTCTAAGTAGAATTTCTTAATTTCAGTGGGATTAGGACTTTTAATATCTAAATCTAGAGTTATAAGTCTTCATTAATGACATCTTTGAATTTTTATCATTAATAAAGATTTTATAGAACGTTCTCTTATTTACTAGTGGATTCCAGATTTTGATCATTAATTTAGTCTTGGTGGCATCCAATTTTTCTTGGAGCTTAGTTATCTTTCCTACAACTTTTTTTTGGTATTTATTAGAAATAGTGACTCATATTTTTATAATATGTAAAACTAATATATAAGTTTTATGGACGTAAGAACATTGTCGAAAGACGTAAATTCTCTGTGTTTGTTGTATAAATTGTTAATTCACAACATTTGACATCTGAGTTGTTGGTCAAATTAGTGGTGATAAACACTTCTGTTGTCATGGCCGATGATAAAGTTCGATGAAACTGGAGATTTCGGATTGTGATAACTAAAAGTGAAGGATCTATTGGTACAATGGACATTTCTTTAATTGATTCACCTCATTTAAAATTTTTATTGGTCAATTCCATGTTAGGTGCATTGTGATTGGTCTATACATTGTAAATAATTATATCATTGATCCACATCATTTATAAATATATATATATATATATATATATAGAGAGAGAGAGAGAGAGAGAGAGAGAGAGAGAGAGAATTTGGATGGTTAAAAAGTTTCTTTTTAATTATGCATTTGTTTAAGAGTTTAATTAGAGAGTTTAATTAGCTTTAAACTCTTATTTTTCTAATGTCTCATTACTTCATCACGGCTGCAAGATTTCATTTATTCTTGCCATTTCTTATTTTCATTTTAAAACATTTAATTATGATACTCATCCCTAGAATAATTATTAAAATTTCTTTATTTTTAATTCAAGATAATTCTCATTCAAGATTTGATCCTAACCCTTTATTTGTGAGATTCATTATGAGTCATTAGATCAAGTCTTCATATTTGTTCATAAATAGACTCTTTTGACCACCATTTTAAAAAGAAATATGCAAAGGATTCTACATTTTTTTTTATCTCACTTTGATTCTACATTCTTATATATATGAGTCAGACCCACTATTTAATGTTACTTAGAATAGTGTCTCCATTCTCTCTTATAGTCCATCACATAAGACTTCCAAGGCCTCTACCATTGCACAAGATCATGAGACAGTCCTGAGCCAAAGAGTTCAAGTCGAAGGCTTACTTATCAAAGAGAGCAAAGAAGTTCACACCAAGTGTTGTCCAAGTGCCTGCGTTTGGGCAGAGGCAAGGGGATGCTAAATAGCCTCGGGTATATAATCATCAACGACCCATATCCAGACCAGTCATCAACGATATCTCCTTAACTCTTCTTCTTGTACTCATGTAAATTGAAATTTGTAATAGAATGATCCAAAAAGCAGAGTTAAAACCATTTATTTCATTGCATTGTCATAGCTAAAAGGAACCTTGTTTGACAACAATTTATAAGCTAGAACATTTTCAGTCAATACACAGACATTTGCACTTACCAGCACTATTACAGACTTTGTAGTGGCAAACAGGCGAACACCTGAATTCGTTGCAATCTTCGTTCCTCGAACAACTTATAACAGCTATGGCTTCAACATCAGAATCCTTTCGGCTTCCTATGCATGAGCAGATTCCATTGACACAGTCAGAGCTCCCTGCACAATGGCGCTCACAATCCTTTCCACTGGAACATCCTTCTGGCACCCTTGCTTTGGCCCTTGACACTGCTGAGAATGACCATCATATATGCCATCATCAACTTTATGTGATTCAACATATAATATAAAGTTCTTGAGAGAGAGAGAGAGTTAGACTAACCAGAGGCAATAACCAGGCGGATGAACAAGAAACCACCTTGAATGAAAACTTCTCCATATCTAATGAGCTGTGTTAGAGCAGCTTCTCTAGGAAATATATGTAGGGATGCCTTGTGGGTTTTGATCCCCTCAATTAACTTTTACTGCATTACTTGTCAACTCTATTAATTGTAGTATTTAGTACTAAGATATCTCTATGCCAAAGAAATTTATTTTGAAGCAGGGGGAGATTTTTTCTCAATCTTAATAATCTGATTATGCTATTACTTATACAAATCTTTTTATTGGGAAATTTTAGATTGCGAATTTTCGTGGATTAACTTTTATGAGTGCATTTAAGGTGTGAAAGCCAACAAATCTCTACAAACAGAACTTCTATGCCAGAGAATGTTTTATCATTTGTGAAAAATAGAAAGAATATTTTATCTTTACATGAAATGAAGTGGAGTACTAATTAATACAGAATTTGTACAAGGACTGATAAATTTATATGCTAATGGCCTAATTATATCATTAACATATAGTCATAATCTAGCAATCTTAGTTGTCAATGCTGAATCAATAGGCACATGCATTCATTCTACTTACAATTCCACAGAATAACCTAGCTGTGGAAAAGCAATATAACCAATGTTCAGATTATCAGTGATTCACCAATGAAAAGAGAAATAAGGAAGGAAAAAAAAACTAATTCCAAGTATGTTTTACCTTCTTTTAGAAAGGAAAATGAAAAATCCCCCTCAATTTGTCTGAAATGTTTTCAGTTTTCCCAGCCAAATTTCTACAACACACTTTTTTGTCGGTGCAAATCCCAGCCAAACAAACGATTATGGCAGAGAGAGAGAGAGAGAGAGCCAGATTGTTAGTGGGAGGGAGAGAGAATCAGAGTGAAGGGAAAAAGAGAATCAGAGTGTGGGGAGAGAGAGGGACATTGTGAGAGTATGGCGGGGAGAGACAGACAATCAGAGTCTGGGGAGAGAGAATCAGAAATTTTGGGAAGCATATATTCACTTTGTGCCAAAAAGAAAGGCGATTCGCCGAATATATAGGTGAATTGTGAAAATGATTCAACTAAAATGGTGTTGCTGCAAATAACTAAGGTTATTTCCGACGTGCAAATGCATCGGCTTTAAGTAATATTTCCGACGCATTGAGTTGGTGTCTGTATTGGTAATTTATTACCAACGATTGTCGGCAGTAGAAAAAAAATTGGAACTAATACTGATGTACAAAGGCGCCGGCTTTTAGGCTTCAATTTCTAATGCATGAAACCTATCGATAATAAGTAATTTTTTCCTCCTGTGTGATTGTTGCATCAGTATTATTTGGTTATTACCAACGCTTATTGCTGTTAGTAATATGTTTGTCGGCTTTAATTGCATTGGTCCAGTGTTTTAGTTTTTTTTGTCGGAAGTAAATGTTCTTAATCACGTTATTTTTTACCCGACGCTCTCTTTTGCGTCAAAACAGATAGAGTTTCTTGTAGTAACGTCGCTATTTTCTTAAAAGGCTTGGTTTCTTTGGACATAAATTTTATGTTAGTGGGGGACATAGTGAGTGTTAGCTCATTTTATTAATTGTTTACTGGAGTTGTAGCAAGGGTGGAAGTATAAACATGATAAAAAGATAGTGTGGGAATTGCTACTATTAGTAACTATATGGGATGTATCATGTATGGACACTGAGAAATAAGGTAGTTTTTGAAAAAGTCCAAACTGAAGTGGAGTGTTGTAATTGCTTTTATAAAATCAATTTTTTTTTGGGTGATGTGGATGGAATGGTTTGTAGAAGTCATGCCATTGAGTGTAATTGTAAGTAGGGATGAAGGGTTCGGATGGAATGTTGAGGTGGTATTTGTTTTGATGATATAGGGGTTGGGATCTTGTGGCATTTGGAAATATTTTTGTTTTTCTACTACAGTATATTTTTTAAATATTTTAGAGTAAATTACATATACCTCCTCTAAAGTTTTTGATAATTGTAAAAGTTTTTCCTATATTTTCTGAAATAACACTATCCCCTAGTCAAACTTCTCGGCTAAACAGCATTAACGGAACATTAACGGAATCAGTTTATTTACTATTTTACCCCTTATATTTTGATAATTATCTTAAAATAAAAAATCAGAAATTTCTCTCTCTGTTCTCTCTTACTTCCTCTCTCATATTTACTTTGTTGAAGAATGATTCAAAGTCTGTTCAGGTTGTTAGTAGTGTCCGTATTTTTCTCTGATTGGGTAGTTGATATTGTTGCTAATATTATGTTAGTGGTTGTAGTGGGTTTATGTTAGTGACTTAGTGGTCCTAAAATTCTGTTTTGTTATTTCTGATTGTAAGCCTATATATAGGCACATTTGCTTCAGTATTTTAAATAGATTTAAGACTATCAGTTTCTCTGTTTTCCTTTGTTTCTCTGTTATTCATTCTTTATCTCCAACAAATTTGGTATCAGAGCTTTTGTTGAGAGAGTGAGTAGAGAGGGTAAACACGTGAGTTGAGTGAAACACCAAAGAGGAAAACCAATGGCCAGCAACGGCAATGCAATGAGTGCTGCACAACCACTCATCCTTATCTTTAAGGGAGAAGGCTATGGATTTTGAAGTATTTGAATGATGACTCTATTCAAATCTCAAGAGCTTTGGGATTTGGTAGAACAAGGCTACGCAGATCCTGATGAAGAAACAAGATTGAAGGAGAATTAGAAGAAAGATTCGAAGGCGTTGGTGATTATTCAGCAGGCTGTTCACGACAGCATCTTCTCACGAATTGCAGCGGCGACCACATCGAAGCAAGCTTGGTCAACTTTGCAAAAGGAGTTTCAAGGTGATTCAAAAGTAATCGTGGTGAAATTGCAATAACTACGATGTGACTTTGAAACCTTGTACATGAAGAGTGGAGAATAAATTGCTGATTTTCTGTCTCGGGTAACGACAATAGTCAGTCAAATGCAATCATACGGCGAGAAGATTTCTGATGAAACGATTGTTGCAAAGGTACTGAGAAGCTTGACCCCAAAGTTTGATCACGTTGTTGCTGCCATAGAAGAATCTAAGGATTTGTCAATTTTTTCCTTTGATGAACTGATGGGGTCCTTGTAAGCACATGAGACAAGAATTAATCGATCACTTGAAAAGAATGAAGAAAAGGCGTTTCAAGTGAAGGACATAGTCACCAAAGCTGCAGAAAGTGACAGTTCGACAAGCAGAGGCCGTGGAAGAGGAGGATTCCGTGGTCGTGGTCGTGGTAACGAAAGAGGCAGAGGTCGCTTCGATGGGCAACGGCAGTCCGGTGAGCAAACAAACAACAAGAATGGTGTTCAATGCTATCATTGCAAGAAGTATGGTCATATAAAAGCTGATTGTTGGTACAAAGATCAGCAAGTGAATTATGCAGCAGAAAATGGAGAAGAAAGTAGTAAGCTTTTTATGACTCATTTTGATCCTAACAAAAAGTCAAGCGATGTGTGGTTTGTAGACAGCGGCTGTTCGAATCATATGACAGGGATGAAATCTTTGTTCAAAGAGCTTGATGAGACGCAGAAGTTGAAGGTGCAGCTTGGAAATGCCAAAGAAATGCAAGTTGAAGGGAAAGGTACAGTGGGCATTGAAACTACCCATGGTAACGTAAAGCTCTTGTATAATGTTCAATTTGTACCTGATTTGGGATATAATTTGCTAAGTGTTGGGCAATTAATGGCTGCTGGATATTCCATCTTATTTGACAATGATGCATGTGTTATTAAAGACAAGCACTCAGGCCATACGTTGATTAATATCAACATGACTCAAAACAAAATGTTCCTATTGGAAGTTTCAAGCATGGAGAATTTTGTCTTTGCTGCTAGTGGAAAAGATGACTTGAAGCTATGGCATTTGCGATACGGGCATCTCAACATCAAGGGTCTGAAATTGCTAAATGAAAAAGGTATGGTTTTTGGACTACCGAAAATTGGTTCCATTGAATTATGTCAAGGGTGCATCTATGGGAAACAAACTAGAAAGTCATTTCCAGTTGGAAAGGCTTGGAGAGCTTCAACGTGTCTCAAATTAATTCATGCTGATTTATGTGGGCCTATACAAACAAAATCTTTTGGTGGAAGTCGTTACCTCTTGCTCTTTACTGATGACTATAGTCGCATGAGTTGGGTTTAATTTTTGGAAAATAAATCAGAAGCCTTTGAGAAATTCAGGCACTTCAAAGCTAAAGTTGAAAAGCAAAGTGGATTTTGCATCAAAATTCTTCGCACTGATAGAGGTGGAGAATTCTTGTCCAAAGATTTTGATCTTTTTTGTGAAGAAAATGGTGTTCATAGGGAGTTGACAGCTCCTTACACTCCAGAGCAAAATGGTGTTGCCGAGCGGAAGAATCGAACTGTTGTGGAGATGGCAAGAAGCATGTTACAAGCAAAGGGACTTTCGAATGAATTTTGGGCTGAAGCTATGGCAACATCAGTTTATTTATTGAATCTCTCTCCCACAAGGGCAGTCATGAATCAAACTCCATTTGAAGCTTGGCATGGCACAAAACCTTCTGTAAGTCACTTAAGAGTTTTTGGGTGTATTGCTTATGCTTTGGTAAATTCTCAATTTCGTCATAAACTTGATGAAAAATCTGAAAAATGTATTTTCATTGGTTACTGTACATGTCACGACCCCAAATCCGGTCCATGCGGATCGAGGGTCCGTGATCGGCCACCGAGGCCTTTCTGCCAATAATCATAATTACCTTTAATCAAACGCAGCGGAATAAATTTTTCTTTTTCTATTGCGGAAGCGCTAATCAATACACAAGTCAACATCAGTCATTTATTTCTACATTCCATAGCAATTACAAAAGTACATGATGTAATTTTTCTAAAGCCTGCTAGTGTCATATTCGATATACAGTCCAAAGTTTCCAAAAGCAATTACATCATGACTAGCAAAATCCTATTACAAAAAGGGTCCATAGCTTTACAAGCTTCCCACTAGTCTGACTGAACCTGCTATTTCTTGTCCGATATCATCACCTGAAATAGGATAAGAATATCCTATGAGCTCAACAGCTCGTGAGTATCACAGCTCGTAAGCATTCCATAACATACCAGGGGTTTCAAAACTACTATGTAATTCAATACTGAAATGTCGATGATCATATATCATATGTTATCTTAATTATAGTATAAGATAACGATATCAAATTCAGTTCCAATATATCTCAATTCAAAGATAATGGTAAAATCGATAATCAATAATATAATTCAATAAATCAAAATCACGGTTCAATATCATGGTTCAATTCCCAAATTCATAGTTCAATAAATCATGGTTCAATAATTCAGATTCATGGTTCAATAGTCCAAATTCATAGTTCAATAAATAATAGTTCAATATCTCAAATTCATAGTTCAATAATTCAGATTCATGGTTCGATTTTCCATATTCATATTCAAAATGATATATTCCACTTCTATGGTCAGCAAATTAGAACCTCGCTGACTGAGATCGATGGGCTAGCTAGTTCGATATGCCGTATCAACACCGGCTCACCACAATATACCCTGTGGGATGGGTTCGATAAATCACAACCTATTCGATAGTGACCAATCATAGAAGAGTGTTCTATTCAAAGCATCAAAATCATATCGAAATCGTATCCAAAATCAATAATCATCAATAGCAGTTCAATTATTTCAAGTCAAGGTTCTTTATTTGACATTTAGTTCAAACAGTTCAAACATTTGTAAGAATATCGTAAAACATTTGAGTATCTTTCGAACACATTTTCTGAAGTCAAAGAAGACAATATAGTTGTCAATAGATTATTCAAACGTATGCAGGATAGTTCGATAAATCATAAAAGAGTTCAATATTTATATCTATACTGAAATTGTCTACCTCAATATGGTATGAAATACTCACCTGAAGTCCAAAGACTAATCTCCAAAAATCCTTCCTTTGAAGTTCCCTAAAATAACATTTCAAAATCCGATTACATTCCATAATATTACCCTGACTTAATTATCATTAATTCCTTTTCCTATTTTAGTTACATTTGTTGGGTAGCTTCTCTAAGTTTTAAAGTTTGATTCTATTACCTTATATATTTACATGTCATATTTTTCTGTACCTTATTTCATAATACGGACCTCACCATTGAGTCTGGAACGTCGAAGAAAGTCAATTTAGACTCCCTCTGACTTCCATTTGGTTTAAGGGACATTAAGGTAATTTGGTAATTTACACTCTAACGTGTCTTATTTTTTCGGAGTTCCGTTTCATAAAACGGATCCCACCATTGGGTTCAGAACGCCCAAAATAGTCAAAATGCACTATTGGTTTACTCAATTCGGTCTTTTGTATCAAAAGGGCAAAATGGTCATTTTGCACTTTTATGTGTATTCTATTTTTTAGGGTCCCGTATGGTGAAATGGACCCCACCATTGATCTTAGAATGTCCGAGATAATAAAAATTGACTATTCATTTGCATCGTTTGGACTTCGTTTGACCTATATTTGAACTAAGGGTATTTTTGTAATTTTATATTATTTTAAATTAATTAAATATATTAATATTTTATTAATATTTTATTCTGGGGGTCAAATCACAATTATTAACAGTTGGGGGGTCAGTTTGTAATTTCTATAAAGTTCTGGGTCAAATCTCAATTTTCAATTCTTCTATTCTAAATCAGGATAGCCAAACAGTGGTTAATCCTTAAACTGGAATAGGCTATCCCCATCCCCCAAATTAATTTCAATTTAAATTTTTAAACCTTGTAGCCAAACACTCCTAATTCAATTTAAAACATTTAAAACCTAAATCAAAACTACACCGTTTTACTTACCCTTTTAATTCGGTTGACCCTGACCCGGATCCACACCCGGATCCGATTTCTATTTTAACCCGAAATGACCCACGACTTCACGGTCGTCTTCCCCGAAGCTCCGGTGAGCCTGTCTTAGGGTTCCGTCACCATCTCCGGTGACGGCAACCTAAATCCGATCAGTTTTTTGACCTAGCTCAATGCTATTCTCTTTATTTTTCCATGGGGATCTCGAATCCACTTTTGGTTTTCAATTTAAACCACTGATTCCTCACGAAATAGGGCAAACCCGAAACTCCGGTGACCTAAAATTTCCAATTTTCATGTTCGGTTCTCAAGTATTTTAAACCCTTTTTCATTCTATTAAATTTCTGCACCTATAGGAATTAAATCTAGGTTGTTCAAACACCATTTCAAACATAAAATATTAAGAGAAACCTAAATTACCCAAAACCTGTAACTCCGTTTTTCTCTTTAAATTCTCAACCATTTTCTCTGATTTTTCTTGCATTAGATTCCTTATTTCATACTTCATAAAACCCTATTATTTAAACTAAATAAATTATGCTATAAATTTGAAAACAGAAACCCACTTACCTTTAAGATTTCTGATTTTCTCTTTGTGCAGGTTCCTCTTCTCCTTCTTCTATTCTAATTTGGCCTTCCAATGCTTCCTCTTTCTGATTTCATTCTTCATAACTCACGGATACATGCACACACATATATATAGAGACCATAAACCGCCTCTTTCTCTCTCTACATGACCTCACTTCTCTGTATTCAGCCTCCAACTTTCACTTCTCATCAAGACCTTCCCATCCCAATTAATTTTACTTTTCAATTTCTCTGTTTTGCATTTAAGTTATCAAGATATTTTGTATATATGTATATTATATATATCACACACACCAACACACATGGAACACACACACAAATATCTAGATATTTTCTAACTTTACTTTACATATATATATATATTTATATATTTTTCACTATTTATTATTATTATTATTATTATTATTATTATTATTATTATTATTATTATTATTATTATCATTATTATTATTATTTTTAATTTATTATAGTTCGGGTTTTGATGCCATGGCTCGGGTTTACCGGGTCGGGTACCGGCTCACTCGGGTCGGGGTATTACAGTACACAATCCAAAGCATATAGATTATATAACCCTCTTAGTGGCAAGATTTTAATTAGAAGGGACGTAGTATTTGATGAGAATGCAAGCTGGGATTGGCGTGGAAGTGGTGAGAAGATGCAACAACAGGTTCCTATGTCCATTGGAATCTCTCCAAATGCAAGTCAAGAGCCAACTCCTACAAGTTCATCCGGTTCTTCTATGGCGTCACCAAGTTCATCAGCCTCGACATCACCAAGCAGAGACTCTTCGTCCACTCTTGAAGAGTCTTCGGATGAGACACCACCCAGGAAGTTTAGATCCTTGAGAGACATTTATGAGTCTTGCTAATTTACTCTTACTGTTTCAGATCCTATAACTTATGGAGAAGCAGCTGCAAAAGAAGAATGGCAAAGAGCGATGATGGAAGAATTGACAGCAATTGAAAAGAACAGAACATGGGAGATGATGGACTTACCGGAAGGCAAAAATGAAATTGGTTTGAAGTGGGTATTCAAGACAAAATTTGGTGTAGATGGAAGTATACAAAAGCACAAAGCTCGGCTTGTGGCGAAGGGATATGCACAGCAACATGGTGTTGATTTCGAAGAAACCTTTTCTCCAGTAGCTCATTTTGAAACTGTGAGGATTGTTTTAGCATTGGCTGCACAATTACAATGGCTTATTTATCAACTTGATGTGAAGTCAGCATTTCTAAATGGAGATCTACAAGAGGAAGTTTATGTAACTCAACCAGAAGGTTTCATGATTAAAGGCAAAGAGACAAAGGTGTACAAGTTGAGAAAGGCATTGTACGGATTGAAGCAGGCTCCTCGGGCATGGTATAGCAAAATTGATGGATACTTTCAGCAAAATGGATTCTTGAGAAGTGAGAATGAACCCACTCTCTACGTGAAGAAGGAAGGTAAAAATGATTTCATCATTATTTGTCTTTATGTTGATGATATTATTTATACAAGCTCCTCTAGTTCTCTTGTGGCTGAATTTAAATCACGTATGATGCATGAGTTTGAAATGTCTGATATGGGTTTGCTACATTATTTTCTTGGCCTTGAGGTCCAACAAGCAGAAGATGGGATTTTCATTTCCCAAAGAAAATATGCCAAGGATCTTCTTAATAAATTTGTCATGCTTAATTGTAAACCAGCAACTACACCCATGAATATCAATGAAAAATTGCAGTGTGAAGATGGGCAGAGATGGCTGATGCTAGAAGATTCAGAAGCTTGGTTGGTGGTTTAATTATCTAACCCACACTCGACCCGATATTGCATTTTCTGTTGGTGTGATTTCCAGGTTTATGCAACATCCTTCAAAGCTTCATTTTGGAGCAGCGATGCGGGTCTTGCGTTACATTGCTGGAACTATGGATTATGGGATTTGGTACTCAAAAGTTTTCAATTTCAAATTATGTGGGTTCACGGACAGTGATTGGACAAGTTCGTTGGATGATAGGCGGAGTATTTCAGCAAATATTTTTACTCTTGGATCAGGAGTAATCACTTGGAGCTCAAAGAAGCAAGCCACAACAGCATTGTCATCCTCAGAAGCTGAGTACGTTGCAGCCACTTCAGCAGCTTGTCAAGCCATATGGTTAAGAAGAATGTTAGCTGAACTTCAACAAAGGAAAGAGGGAGCAACGAAGATATTTTGTGACAACAAGGCAACCATCTTTATGACAAAAAATCCAGCATTTCATAGCAAAACAAAGCATATAGATATTTGTTTCCATTTCATTCGTGATTTGGTTGCGAAGGAGGAAATAACTTTGAAGTATTGTAACACTCAGGAGCAGCTGGCTGATATACTGACAAAGTCTTTGTCGAAAGAAAAGTTTTTCTACTTCAGAGCTTTTCTTGGCATTTGCAACTTTGAATCAAGGGGGAGTGTTGAAGAATGATTCAAAGTTTGTTCTGGTTGTTAGTAGTGTCCGTATTTTTCTCTGATTGGGTAGTTGATATTGTTGCTAATATTTTGTTAGTGGTTGTAGTGGGTTTATGTTAGTGACTTAGTGGTCCTAAAATTCTGTTCTGTTATTTCTGATTGTAAGCCTATATATAGGCACATTTGCTTCAGTATTTTAAATAGATTTAAGACTATCAGTTTCTCTGTTTTCCTCTGTTTCTCTGTTATTTATTCTTTATCTCCAACATACTTTACCCTTTCTCACTTCTCTTTCTCTCAATTTATCTGCCTGAACCCATGTCGCCAACACCACCCATGTCACCGATGCCACACTCTGATGGCTTCGGAGTAGAGAGCCCGACGTCGAGGGCTGCAATCACGGCAATTTTGCGGCTGAGGAGGTGTTGATGGTTGGTTGGCAATGGCAATCTGAGCTGCACGAAGCAGCAGCCCTGGGAAAAAGAAAGGAAAGAAGGAGAGATTATGCAAATGAGATTTTACTCGCCTGGCGACCATTAATCTCTTTGGACAACACTCGAACGTGCTCGACGACTCTGGCTTCCGAGAACCAATCAAGTGGCGCATCGATATCGAGAGGTTTAATCAACTTCATGTTCAGTACGGAATGCACTAGAATCGACATGAGTCCGTAAAGAATCGCCCCTCTGTTGCTCTGCATTTCTGGATTTCCTTTCAAATTTCTGCCCGAATTTTTTCATTTTTATGTTTTATAGATTTAACGATTTTCCATCACCGACAAATTTTTCCTCGCCGGTTTCTGGAGTTTTGAGCATTTTCTTCACAGAATGGAAAATATTTTACCTCTGGTTCATTGCTCAGAAAGCACAGGAGAAGAAAAAAATGTTAGAAGGAAAAGTTTGAGTCTTTTCTGTTTTATTAATGAAATTTGGAAAACTCTACTCAAATAAGCCTAATAGTTGGATTACGTAGAGATATCTTCTGTTTTAAAGAGTTTAGTGTTAAAAAGTGGTGAATTTTTTTTATTTTTCATCCAAATATAGTTGAATCACTCTCATTAGAGTGGGGAATTTTCTCCGTTTTCCCTTTCCCCTACATTTTCTTAGTAGCCAAACATAACCTCGAGAATTATATATTTTCTTCCCCTCTGTACTAGTCTGTTTACAATTTTTTTTTTTGATATTTTTTCTTGCAGGTACTAGAGTAAGTGAAAACTCGAGTTCTAAGTATTTTGCTGTCTCTGAAGCTCTCTGCATTCCAGTCCTCTTTTGTATTTGAAAAAAGCTTCAAAGGTTTGCTCCATCGTCTTTCATTTCTTATCCTCTGGTTTCTCAGCAACCAAATTGTGGATATAAATTAAAAATTCCAAAAAATAAAAACATTGTAATTTTTTAGGACGATTATGCTTTACAGTTTCAACAATTATCTCTTTAAGAAAATTCTATCATTTTTATTTTTATTTTTATTTTTTTACTTAAAAGGAGATTCTCAGCATCTTAGTCTGAGATAATAAAATTCCAAATACTAGTAATTTTATTGACATTTGAAAATTTTCTTTCTTCTCTCCCTTTCTGATGATACCTCTTTTGGTTCTTTTTGGTGCCTTTTTTCACAATTTTCATTTTTCTCAACAATTAACAATGTATAAAGCATTAGAAAAATATATATGAATTTCTAATGAAGAGAACCCATTTGAGACAGTGGCCGTCTTGAGCGTAAGAGAGAAGAGAGAAAACCTTAAGTGAGGGCAAAATGGGTATTTCATGTTATTTTTATGCTGATATCATCAACTTCTGTTAAGTCAATTAACGGATAATAACAGAGGGGGGAATCTGATACTAACATAGAAACCAGAAGAGGAATAGTGTTATTTGAGAAACTATAGGAGAGGTTTCTGTAATTGTCAGAAACCTTGGGAGAAATAAGTGTAATTATCTCAATATTTTATGGTTTCTTTATTTGGTTTTTGTTCGACAAAGTAATTTGGTTATAGTTTGGTGTCAACTTAGTTGTAATAAAACTAATTAAGTCATAATACTTTTTGCACTTGGACTTGTTAATGTATTTGAATTATGCCCCTTGTTTATCTTTTTACATTAATAAAATTTTCTTTTGCTGATAAAAAAAAAATTAAAATAGATGGTTGTGAACTTGTGATAGTGGGCTACAAGGGTGGAAGGTAGATGGGGCTCTCGGGCTACAGCCCCCTCAAGTTATAGATTTTTTTTTAATATATGTAAAATTTTGTCTCTTTCAATATTAATCCATCCTAAAACTTTACTTTATCTTAATTTTTACTCATTATTTTCTCATTTTCACCCACAATTTTAACCCATTCCCATTTTTTAGTCTTTCTCTAGTAATTTTTTTGGTTCTGTACTTTTTTTTTTATAAGAAAAAAAAAGGATAATATTAATTTATAAAAAATGTACAAAACATACATTACTAAATACATCAAAAGGGAAAAACACCGAAGGCATTAGAACCACTAGAATCATCTTAACCAGGTATACTTGCCAGCATAATCCTGAAAGAAAAAGGGGTAAGGACCACTCAAGAACCAAGACACTCAGCAACAGGCTATTATACAACTCTATAACTCCAAAGATGAACAAACCAGCATAAATTTCTTAAACTACGAAGCTTCAGATGAGAAATAGCCGAATAGCATCCCAACTAAACCGTGACCCATCTGGAGGCGATCTTCAAAATAGCACCAAAAACTATATGAAATACCACATAGAGCTATCAACAATGGCAGGATCAAAACCAAGTCCAACTTATATTTAGAGAGTGTTGTGCCATTTAGTCCCACATCGGAAAAGGAGTGAGGACATGAGGTGCTTATAAGCCCCCTTGCTCCTTTTTTTTTGTGTAAGACGTGTTTTGGGCTAAGGCCCAAGAACAAAACCCAGCTACCCATTGGTGCTAACGGAGACAATATCTTGCACAGGAGCCTACATAGGTGTGCGAGATGAAAATAGGCAGCATTAGAGAGGAAGGAATTAATTTCCTTAAACCTTTTGATTCCACTAATATACACTAACAAAACCCAGTCGCCAATGGGTGCCAACTGGGACAATATCTCGCATAGAAGCCTACGGTATGCGAGACGAAAATGGGCAGCATCAGAGGGGAAGGAATTAATTTCGTTAAACCTTTTGATTCCACTAATATACACTCACAAACTATAAATCTACTAGAGAAAGAGCTCGGACCCAGAACAAAAGAGAGATTCAGACAAATGAGAAGACAATGATTACAAAGAATACTGAAAGGAATTGAAGACCAATACTACTGAAACAAGACAACCCAGAAAGAGAGAAGGAAGATAGAAAAGGAGAAAAAACTAAAAGAAAAGAGAAAAAGAGAAAAAGGAAAAACTTAGAGATAGGGCAACCAGAGAAAAAAGAAAAGGCCAAGAAACAGAGACTAGAGAAAAAAGGAGACCATGAAAAAAGGAAACGAAATGGGAAAGCATAAAGGAAAAAAACAAAAAAAGCTATAGAGACCAAAGACGAAAAAGGTAAGATACAGACAGAACGATACCAAAGGACAATAAAAACAAAGAACCAACCAACCAGAGAGGAATCTGAAGAATGACTGTGAATAGTTACATGACCCAATCTTCTTAAAGGCATTCTATGACCTGCTGCATGTTGAATACAACATCAGTAATAGAATATTCGCTTAACTTCGAACTAAATTTGGCCCATGAAGCAATCCTAGTTTTGATGATCTCACAAATCGATTCCCACTCTGGATATTTCTTATTGAAGACCCATTCATTTCGAGCCTTCCATAAGGACCACAAATGGCCAGAGGAGTTATTTTCCAAATTGCTGACCACCATTCTAGCTAGAAGGTGATTAATAGAGTTTGGAAGGGCTCCCGATATTCCCCACCATTTAAGATAGCTAGACCAAACCAACCAAACATTCTTACATTGAGGCAGACCATGATTTACAGATTCCATCTCAATCTTACAAAATTTACACAAGCCCACATTATGACCATCAAGAACCTCAATTTTAAGAAGAAATTAAACCAGCCGTTTTGACCCTTTCCATCCATGCCAACCAACAAAAGAATTTAACTCTGGTAAGAACCGTATTTTTTTAAATGAATTTCAACATCTTTTAAGTTATGATGTACGCCATGATTTGGTAATATATAAAAAATTGTTTTAAAGTTGTATTATAATTGTTTAATTTTTTATTTTAATTTATTCTTAGTTTTTCTAGTTTTATTAGAATTAGTATATAAAATATAAAAATTAGTAATTTCTATTTGAATTATTAGTGTTTATTGTAGTAGAATTAGTATAAAAATATGAATTTTTATTTCTTAGTTAAAATAGGAATATTTTAGCACTATAAATATGATGTAATAGGTCTTTATGATAATTTTTTTATCAATATTAATTCAATTATGAATTTTGGAGAATTATTTTATCTTGTTGAGTGAGGAGTCTCCAAATTACTTGTTTTATAAAGAATTCGACATGTTTGATTCTCCTTCCACGTTTCCGTTCCACATCATTTGATATCAAAGTAAGGATTTGTCTGGGTTGATGACAATTAATAGAAAGGAAATTAAAAATTCTATTGACGTTCGTCATGTGATGGAGGCTTTATGAGCGACGATTGATGAACAGGGATAACAGTTAGCACAGATCAATGATCAGGTTGGTACTATACAATATATGCTCATGCGACTCAAATTTAATATCTCTAAAGACCCTCTAGTCAACAGGAATCGCACCAGAAGATTTATCCGAGGTCAACCTAAAGATAGAGCTATTTGCAATTACGAAAGACTTCTAAATTTTGATGGTAACTTTTATTTTGAAGACTTTTATGATTGAGTTTATGATTTGGATGATTGTCTTAATGATTTGAGACTTTTAGAAGAAAACAAATCTTTTTGGGCAAAAGATAAGCTTATAGGTTTTGCAAAAATATAGTGGCTTGATTTACAGATACGTAGACAATTATAAAGAAAAAAAGTACATTCTTTCATGGCCAAGAATGATGAACATGTTAATGAATAAATTTTTGCCAAAGAATTATTTGCAGATTTTAGAAGACAAATAGAGGCTAACATTAGAAAGCACTAAAAAAAAGCACAAACAAAATCTAAAATTGTTGATGCTACTTTAAATGATAAGGTTATAGATATTACACCATTGGAAGATGTGTCCATCCTTACAAAGGACGTGCACATCTTTATAAAAGATTCTCTTGTCATAGAAAGCAAAGATCCAATTATTTCATGCCATGAAGGCCATCACAAAGAGTTGGATGAAAATAAAGAAGAAGAAAACAGTTTGGAATCAATTGATCAAAGTATGGATTTAGGTGGAACTAATTGATATTACAAATTCTTATACGGAAGAGAAAGTAGAAATTTTCATAATAGTTGTTAATATTAAAGAAAAAACTAAACCTGAATTCACGAAGGATGATGATGATGCTTATAGGAAGATTTAAATTGTGGTTGATCACAAAGATAATTTTTGTTTTATCACATGATCAGTCTTGTCATAAAAACAAGACCCCAAAATTATAGATTTTATGGAAGATGTGAAAATAAAAATATTTGAGTCTTTAATTGTTCTTCAAGAAGTTCAACCATTAATATCGAGTTATGGACGAGTTCGTGGTCACATATATCCAGTTAACTCGAGGACGAGTTATTTTCAAGTGAGAGAGACTGATGTATGACAGATTTGGTACCATAAATATATGAAAAGTTATTTTAGAGTTGTATTATAATTTTTTAATTTTTAATTTTAATTTATTCTTAATTTTCTAGTTTCCTAGTTTTATTAGGATTTGTATAGAAAATATAGGAATTAATAGTTTTCTATTCGAATTACTTCTCTTTATTGTAATATGATTAGTATAAAAATAGGAGTTTTTGTTTCCTAGTTAAAATAGGATTATTTTAGTACTATAAATATGATGTAATAGGTCTTTATGATAAAGTTTTTTTTATCAATTTTAATTCAATTACAAATTTTGAAAAATTATTTTCTCTTGTTAAGTGATGAGTCCCCATGTTACTTATTTTATAAGGAATTCGATGTGTTCGAATCTCCTTTCACGTTTCCAATCCGCATCAAGTTAGGACCCACCGATAAATCATACCAACAATACATAGAATTCACTGTAAACATCTGATGTAGAACAAGTTGCGGAGAAGAACAATAGAAATATTTCAAGTCCCATTCAAAAGAAAAAGTATTAGTAGACGCAGAGTTGGTCAGTTAAACGGAGACCCTATCTTGACCCAAAATGACAAGACCAACAACACTCACCGCTTCGCTATGACTGAAGTTGTCTAGGGCCAAACTAACTTCATTTAGACTTCCAATTTAACTTTTTTTGCAAATTAACTTCTACTTGCGGCTATAGTTTTTAGTTTTTTAAAAAGCTCCAACTTTTATTAATTTTGAATTTTTCATCTTTTTTGAAATTATTCTAGTTTACTTATTATAATAGGACTAGTATAAAGTATTAGTAGATTCTTATTTAGATTAGTAGTAGTCTTAACCTATATATATGATGTAAAGTAATTTTTATTATTCAGATTATCTTTAATATATTTCTATTTAGAAATTTGAGATTTAGTTTTTTTTGAGGGAAGAGTCTCTTTTATTCTTGGTTAATAAAAAATTTAATGTATTTAATTCTCTAAACGTTCCGCACTATATTAACATCCCTCAAGAAGAAGCTTTCCAATTGAATCTATCACAAAAATTAACCCTTAAACTAGGACTAAAGGAGACACGATCTTTGAGGTTGTTAAGACAATCTACTTCCTAAGAAAATAACCTTCTTCGAAAGATGATTTTCCAATTTTGAGACCCAATTAAGAATGATCATAATAAAAATTATTGCTAAGGTAATATTCTTTTCAAGTGCCAAGCTGAATATGGTGTGAAACGATAATGGGAAAGGAGAATCAAACACGTCAAATTTCTTATAAAATAAGTAACATGGGGACACCTCACTCAAACAAGAGAAAATAATTATCTAAAATTCACAATTAATATTTACTGATAAAAATCTTAATCATACAGACCTATTACATCATATTTATAGTACTAGAACACTACTACTTTGACTATGAAACAAAAACTCTTATTTTTATACTAATCTTACTATATAAAAACTATTAATTTGAATAGGAAACTACTATTTCCTATATTTTCTATATTAATCTTAATAAAACTAAGAAACTAAAGAAATTAAAATAGAAAACTAAACAATCCTAATACAAGTTCTAAAAAATAAATTTTCATATTTTTAAGGTATTATATCTATCCTACATCAGAATAATCTTGGGAAGGCATCACTCAGAGAGTTTGCTAAGGTAATATTCTTTTCAAATCACTCATTGTCACATTTGATGGCAAGAATATTTTTATATAATCCTTTTTAAATTTTATAAATTTTTCTTAGTAAAAGCTAGTCTCAGGAATTATTTTTTGCTCTGAATTCCCACATTCACATTCCAGTGGCACAATAGTGTCCATTTTCCACATAATAATGTTGGTCTGAAAATTTGTATGGCATTGTTGTTTCTACTCCTAATTAATGATGATTTTATATATATATATATATATATATATATATCCATTTTAAGTCATTTTCAAGTGCTATACCCTTTTTGTTTAACCTTCTCTGTACTCAATAAAAAATCAATTACATTCAATTATGTAAAAAAGTAATCTAAAATGTAGAACAAAAGGCCACTTCTTTTATTAATTAACTTATTTCAAAAGTTTAACATAAAAAAAAGAAGAAGATATTTATTTCATAATAAACTATCACCTTCCTTGGAATAACTTTTGGTGCATTTAATTACGAGTACAACTCTTCTGAGTTTTTGTCACCAATGTCTTCGTCTATAGAGTACTTTTCATGTTTAGGGCATGTGCAGATGCCATTGATGCATACTGCATAGCTTTGGTTACATATATGTATGCATTGCTGGGTTGTGCTACATCGGTGAGCTCCTTCAACTCCTGCCAATTATATTTCATTAGTAATGATCCCATAAAAATATATAAGCATGCAAGAGTTCAAGGGGGGAGCCAGAAAAAAAATAAAATTAGGGGGATAGATTTTCTTTTTAGGAGACAATTTAGTTGAATTTTTTTTTTCAAATTGAAAAAATTTTATATGTAAATATTTTTTTTTCCTCTGAAAAGAAGATAAGGCCAGGGAATTATTTTCCTCAAATTGGAGATATTTTACATGTAAAAACTTTTTTCTTAAAGAGAGAGATGATAGGGGAAACATTTTAAAGGAAAAAAAGTAACAAGTTTCTATTTTCTTTCCTTAATCTTAAATTTTCTTAGTAATAAAAAAACACTTAAGGTAAAAATATCAAAACTAATAAAATAAATGACAATAAGAGATAAAAGATTATGATTAATGTTTGGTTGAGTTTAGTTAACAATACGATTGGGTTGACAAATTCTGCTCAAGGCTCGGAATAAATGGATTATTAAGAATGGTTGGATTGAATTTAGTTAGAAATAGAGTTGAGCTAAAACATGGATTATTAATATTGGTTGGATAGAATTTAGTTAGAAATAGAGTTGAGTTAAAACTTGGGGTGAGTTAGGTTCATATGGGTTAAAAAATTTTATGAAGTCTTGAAACTTGGGGCTGTAGACCACCGGAGTCTATATAGTTCTGCCCCTATATATATATATATATATATATATATATATATATATATATATAGAGAGAGAGAGAGAGAGAGAGAGAGAGAGAGAGAGAGAGAGAGAGAGAGAGAGAGAGAGAGAGAGAGAGAGAGAGAGAGAGGGAATAACCAAGTATAGCAACCAAGAAGATGAGCAAGAAAACCAGATTGGATGAGGCCTTCTCCATATCTTTCCAAATTGTTTATGTTATGTGGTAGATGGGTACTGGTTGTGGCAATCAGGTTACAATGCACTATAAATACAGGCTCTCTCAGCATTTATAGTAGGGAGCAAGTCTCAATTATAGATGGAAATATTGCTATAGAAAGTCAGTTTGTATATGAACAAACAGTCTGCAAAGAGACTGTAGGATTTAAAATTATTATAATACTAATTGTAAGATTTAAAATTGCTCAAATACTTATTATAAGATTTAAAATTGCTCAAATACCAATTGTAAGACCCTCCTATTCGCATTCTAGTGCAAATTCAAAGATAGTATAGGGGCTGATTAAAGAACTGACAAAACTTTATTATTATCAAAGATTCAAACCATCACATATCACTCTCAATACCTCACACTCTTGTTATAGCAGCCACAATTCGGCTTGCTCACGCTCACGCCCACGCCACAGCTCTCTCTTGTTTTGACCATCACTTACCACATTTCTTTATTGTTATTTTTGTGGCTATATGAATATGATAAAGACCCACATATATATTAGAAATTTTTTTAAAATTATGAGACTTGATTTAAATGGCCCACAATACTTCTATTTATTAAATGGGTCGAGATAAAGTTTAGAGATTATCAAAACTTTTACGACTGAACACTTATTTAAGTGGTGTGACTGTTCCTTACTCACGCAGTTGGCAGGGTTCAATTTCTTCTTTTTTTTCATGATTATATCAGAAGAAAATTCTTAAAAATTATACATGTACTGAATCTGATGATAATATATTTAACGGATGGTGATTATTTTGGAAGATTTTCTGAATGTAAATTAAATGTGTTAATTTCAAGTAGATTACATAAACTTAAATGTAGATTATATTTCTATATGTAAGACATGTCATTAATGGATTTTAAGTCTTAGAAATTCAAGATGCACTGAATCCGATGGTGATTATTTTGGAATATTATTTAAATGTAGATTACATGTATTTTGAAGTAGATTACACGAACTTTTAATGAAGATTACATTTTGAAATGTAATCTACATTCAATAATCTTCATTAAAAGTTCATTTGGTTTGTGGAGAATAAAATTTTGCATTTTTTGTGGAGGAAGCCAATTAACCTAATACTAACGCTTCATTTGGTTTGAATATTCGTGAGAAAAAAGAAAAATAATAATGTTAAGAAACATTTTTTTTCTTGTTTGTTATTCAAGATATATAGCAACAAAAAGAAAATAAGTGGAAATTGGAATTTTTATTCTACATTTCATTTCACTTTTCTATTTCATAATTCCTAATATTTTTAGAATTATTTTAATTTCTAATTTTATTCAAACAAGAAAAGAACACTTTTCCTTCTTTTTTTCCCCAATTCTTTTTCTTTCTTTTAATTCCCTTTCTTTCACTTAATCCACAAATTAAATGTATCACATTAGAAAATTTATAAAGACAGTGTTTGGCTCCACATTGAGTAGGAGGAACCTCCTTCTACACACATACAATCGTATGTATATCATGTGACTATTTCATTTTAGCTAAAAAATAAAATTTAAAAGCACACATGTGTAATACATATGTGACATATTATAGTAATGACACATAGGCAGGTAGAAGAGGTTCCTTCTACTCAGTATAGAGCCAAACATTATCCAATTTATAATACGTTTGGAAGTTGTGTATAGAAAGAAAATAAATAATAACTTAATATAAGAGAGAAAGAAAAAAGAGTGATACTATTCACCCTCTTTGAATGTGTACGAGAGAATAGAAAGAAACTGATTCCCTTGTATGAATTAATTATTAGTACTAGAGAATAGAAAAAGGTGTATATAAGGTTATTTGACAGTTGGGTTAATTAAATTTTAGTAAATTTTAATTTTATACGGGTTTCAATTAAAAAGGTTCTATACTTTTAATTTAAATAATAAAGCCCCTTAATTTACAAATATATTTCAATTGAGTCCAATTAGATTTTGATATCACATGAACACGATATGGAGTTCGCAGGTTTCGATCGAGTATAAATGAATTTATTTTATAAATAAGTCGTTACATCTAATATGATTAATAAACAAGTTTTATTTAAGTTTTAGTCACGTCAAGTCATTTTAAAATTTTGCTCAAGTTCCCACATTCACATGCCGGTTACGGGTGGCATAGTAGTGTCCATTTTCCACATAATAATGCCAGTGTGAATTTGTATGGCATCACTCTCAATTGATGATCATTATATATTTATCCTATATAAGTCATTTTCAAATCCCCATCCCCTGTTTGTTTAACCTTCTTTGTAAACAAAAATCAATTAGATTCAATTAAGTTAGAAGCAATCCAAAATGTAGAACAAAAGGCCACTTCGTTTATTAATCAAATTATTTTAAAAGGTTGACATCGAAAAAAAAAAAAAAAAACTTTATTTCCATCATAAACTGTCATCTTCCCTAGAACAATTTTTGGTGCATTTACCGGTACAACTCTTCTGGCTTTTTGTCATTGACTGTCTTCAGCTATAGAGTTCTTTTCATGTTTAGGGCATGTGCAGATGCCATTGATGCAGACTGCAGCGATTGATTTACATATATATTCGCATTGTGTGCTTGTGGTACATCGGTGAGATCCTTCAACTCCTGCCAATTATATTTCATTAGTCATGACCACCATAAAAATATATAAGCATGCAAGAGTTACACTAGTATAATTCACGCACACACAAACAAGAGAGAGAGAGAGAGAGAGAGAGAGAGAGACCAGATGCAGTAACCAAAAGGATGACCAAGAAAACTAGATTGAAAGAAGCCTTCTCCATATCTATTGGGTTGTGTGGTAGCTAGGAACTTAGGAGAGCAATGGTTAATTTTACTTTGAACTATAATAGTAAGCTCCTATAGGGGCTTTATATAGGAGAGGAAACACCTAGTTTTGGTAGGTAGGGTATAGAGTAATGCTGAACATAATGGTTTTTTTCACTCATTTTCTCAATCTAGACACGAAGTTAGTAGACCCACTATAATAAATGTACGTGGATCAGTTATCTTGTTTATAGATGCGAGAAAATAAGGTAAGAAAATTTATTTTGTTTAACATTTTTCATCTTATTCATTAATGCTAAATAAAATAGATTTTCTTACTCCTAAATATAAGGTGGTGGATCCATTATAATACATGCATGTGAACCATTACCTTCTATCTAGGAGTCAGACTAAGATTTTCCCCACCACATTTTTTACCCACATATACAAGGATGTGAGACCTACATCAGTAAATACATATGTTTATTTTTTGGTAGGACTATACAAGTTTACAAGGGGCATGCCCACTAGCTACAAAAGAAGAGCTTCAAGAGCTCAGACAGCTTAAAGCATTAAGCACACAAAAAATAAGCATAGGAGCAACTAGCAATAGCACCAATAGACAAAAGGGCAACTAGACTGATGGCTGAAATCCAGTTGGGGCTGCCAAATTGCTTTCTGATCATATCCCAATTCTTAAGTGTTAGGAACATTATTAGTGATTTCATGTATTACTTGGGCAGGGGCTTTAGCTCTGTTTCATATCCTTTCAGGCCAAAGTTGGTGATTAGCAAAGGAATCACCTTTCTAATGGTCTATGGCCCACTGAATTTCAAAGTTCACTTGTTTGTATCTGCATATAATTAACAAATTTAATGCAATTCTAGAAAAATCATAAGAAGCAAAGGAAATAATGTATTCATTGCTTTAGGGTTGGAAATGGAGTAGTTTTCTGTTACCAAGAAAAATGAATGCTACCACTAACTAACAATCATACTTGAAATTTTGAACAACATGAACAATCAAATCCTCAATAATTCAAATAACATTGATTAATGTCAACAAAGTTCAATGTAATAACATTGAAAAATATATAGCATGACACATAAAAGTTCACTTTACGAATGATTAGGTCATTGATACTATTTGCCACGAACATGAAAAGTGTCACTAAGAGTTAGGCTAGTTAAAACCATCCCAAGAATTGTCCACTGTTGCTAAAAGTCAAATAAAACCCTCTTTTGCTACAAACATGGTGCATCATGTCAATAAACATAGCTAAAAGGTAAATAATGGCCACCTTTTATGATGAACAATAGGCTTTGCCTTTGTTGCAACTTGCTTTTTTGGTGGTCTTAATAAAATTTCATTTACCATAAATAAAAAAAACTCCTTCTGTGACACCTATAAAGTGTCCCTAAAAGCAAAAATGAAGAGTTATTTGCAACTCGCACTGTCTTTCAAAGTTTTTACGCTTATTTCATTTTTTTTTGAAAAATCCCCCAATTTATTTGAAATATTTTTTGTAAGCCTATTATAAATGTGTTATTTCAACGAACCAGCATTATATTAAAAATCTCATACAACTTATTCATTTATTCTAGTCAACGTATTCATATACTTAGGGACGAGGCCACATGGGAGCTTAGGGGGGCAATTGCCCTCTCTCAAATTTTTGATTTTGTGAATTTTTTTTATATTTTTAAATTTTTTTTAAATATATTTTTTTAATTTAAAATTTTGTCCCTCTTAGGTTTAATTTTTTTTACACTTTATTCTTATCTTAATTTTAATTTGACTCTTAAATGGGACTTTTATCAATTTTTTTATATACCATAAAGATTTTTTAGTATTTTTTTCTTTGATCAGATTTTTTATGTAATTTATAAATTTCTTGTATCAATAAATTTAGTTATTTTTTAAAAACATTATCAACCAGTATTAACTTTTTATAGTTCTTTAATCTTTTAAATTTATGATCAAACAGTAAGAAAAAATTTTACCCCCTCTGACATGAATTCCTGCCCTCATCCCTGCATATACTTGGGCTCATAATCAATTTTGTTTTAACTAAATGTGTTAAGTTGTGTTAAACGTATTGACATGACAAAATTCAAACATAACTCGTTTATTAATCGTGTTAGATGTGTCAACTTAATTATGAAATAAATCTATTTATACTCGATCCAAATTCTCTAACTCAATATTGTGTTCGTGATATATCAAAAATTGACATTCCTACAATCTAGTCCAATTACATACAAAAGTCCAAATTGAACGAAAATTGCTTACGTTGTCACCTATTCAAGGGATTTAATTGTTTAAATTAAAATATAAGACTTTATTTAAAACTCATGAAACTTCAAAGCATTATTTTAAACTCATATGAAATTACATGGTACTAAAATATAATTACATGTGATCTTTTTTTATTGCCAACGAAAGAAAACTTTATTGAAAACAGTCAAGAAGGAGATATAACCAAATCAGAAATCAAGAAAGGACCCAACCATGAAAGGGGGTCCTCCAACCAAGTAATAACATCCTCTGTGCACAATAAGACCTTCTAAGCTATGGAATGAGCATAAACAACTTCTAATAACAATCTCCGAGTCCGAGGCACGTTTCTAATTGGATTAGACTGAATTGTCTTTGTAGATTAAGGGGTTTGATTTTTTAAATTAAAATTATAAAACTTTATTCGAAATTCGTATAAAATTAAAATGTATTAAAATATAATTAATCCATTATTAAGTTGTTTTCTATATACTTTGTTTTCTTTTCACTAGTACTAATAATTCAAATAAGAGAATCATGAATTTCTTTCTATTATTTCATGAACATTCAAACAGGGTAAAAAGTATCACTCTTTTTTTTTTTCTCTTTTCTCTTATATTAAGTTATTATTTATTTTCTTTCTGTCCATAACTTCCAAAGATATTATAAAATTTCTAATGTGATACATTTAATTTGCAATTTAAATGAAAGAAACAGAAAAGTAGAAAAAAAGAAAAAGGAAAAAATAAGGATGGAGTGAAAGTAAACCAAACATCGGAATGAATTATTTCTAGGGGAGCAGTCGACTCTCTTGAAGAATCCAAAAATGGCAATTGTTTAGATTTGCCGAGTTGACAAGACACACAAATGACCTGTTTATTTATGGAATCACTAACTGGAAGAGAAAAATTAGAAATGACACGATGTAGAGTTGTCGCGGAAAGGGTGTCCCAAACGACAATGCCAAGTGAAGGTAGAAAGCCTTGACGCCAACAGTCATGGTGAGAGCATGAAAGTTGGATGAAGAGAGTTGACGAAGGTTGATCGGATACAATCCATTATCACTTGGCCCCGTCAGAAGCGTGTCCCCCGTCAGGATGTCCTTCACAGAAAAATTAGAACCAATGAGCTCAAAGAGAACATTATTATCTTTGCAAAATTTATTACTAAGAGAGGAGATGAGCAGAAGCTTGAGGACAATAAGCAACATCATTTAAGGTGAGAGTAGAAGAAGGAGTTTTAATGGAAGCAGTGCCAGTGCGAGTTATGGTCAAACCTGTCCCGTTACCTACGTCCCACGGAGTCATCACCTTCATAAGGTTGAGAGGTTGCAAGATTAGCAATATCTGAGGTAACATGAATGTTGGCACCGCTATCTAAATTTTATCATCAATGAAGGTGATGACTCTGTGGGCCACCGCAACGTGAAATTATTGCCGACACACGTGCCCTCATTGTTCAAATATCGTAGCACTCATTTAGCTGCTGTCCAATGAGCAGAGGTGGGAGCTTGCATGTGTTGACAGAGCTGATTTACTGAGTATGCTATGTCGGGGCGTGTGAGGGTGACATACTGCAAGGCACCCTACCGTTTCCCTATATTCATATGGATCCGGAAGAAGATTACGCCAATGAATAATTGTGGTTGCCGAATATACCAAGGAGTTGGCCTCTATAATTGTGGTTGCCGAATATACCAAGATTACGCCAATGAATAATTGTGATGCATCGTTCATGAAAATGGCCTTTTACCCTGGTTCCCCTGGGTGCTTCACTTATGGTCTAATATTATGGCCAGGGGGCGGTTGTCCAATTCTTTCAGTGAGTACTTTTACAATAAAGAGAGATGCCCCACCACCTGTCACGTAACCCACCTATGCCTTACCTCTCAGATAAAGTTGGGTTCCACAATGACTCTTCCGAGGCGCGAATCCTACTTTTGTGAGAAGTTAGACAAAGATTGGTTATTAGAGATGAGACGTGAATCAATATTATTTGTATTTTTGATATGAATTGAATTTGCAGTAGGTTTTGGAAGACAATGTGTTCGTGTGAGTAGGCACGTGTTCAATGAATATTGCACTAGTGTTCATTTCAAGAAATGGCAAATTGTTAATTAATACCATGTTTGTTAAAATTTAAATCAATACGAAAAATATTTAATCTATGTTATATGTAATAAAAGTCAAGGATAACAATAAGATATATAAAATTCTATATTTTAAAAATAAGAAATTTTCTCTTTGTTACTATTAAAAAATTATCGTTGAAATAAGACTATTAAAAATTGACCATTAGAATTTGATTGTTATAATATTTTGAATTTAAAAATGTCTTTAGCTAAAATAGAGAGTAATGTTGGAGTTAGCCTTTAAAAGATGACTAGCTAAAATAAAAATAGAGAAATTTTAGTTAAAATAGCTAGCCAAAATGGCTAGCATTATTGAAGATGTCAACTTATTTAAACGCTTAAGCTATTAGAGATTATGTAACTTTATTATTATGTTCTCTAACATGCCCCTCTCGCATTTTCAGTGATTTAATTTAAATTTGAGTTTGGATTTGAATAAAACCTTCTCCAATCCTGCCAAATCTTTCTCCTCCTTGTTCCATACTCTATTTTGTTTTGGTGTTTCCTCTTATTTTTGGGTCATCCTTCTTGGGTTGTTTCTTTAATGAGAATTTCATGTCTTTGGAATTATTTAAATTGCTTTATCCTTTTGGGGTTTCTTGTGGTAAATTATTTTAGTCTTGTCCATCAATTGGCTCATCAAGTGGTTCCTTGGCTATATCAAAGATTGGAAAGTGGTTTCTTCGACTATGAATCTGAATTGCAGCTGGTATTCTCAGGTGGATTGATCTACTTGGTGGATTTTACAAAAGTTCATTATAGGAACTGGTGCTGTCTGGGAGAATATTTGATTACTGGTGAAATTTATGGCATTGGAATATTTTTTTCACTGTGGGTATTTACCCAAGTTTCATTTTCATGATGGTTATAAATATTAAGTAAGAAGAAGTTGGAATAAATCTTGATACTCTAATGTCTTTTGTATTTAACATGTATCAAAAAAAATATTATTACGTGGTAACACCTCAAACTCAATATTCTAATGATTTAAAAGAGTTTACAACATTATAACTAAAACACTGAACTTAAGTCTAAATCATTAATTATAAGATTTGTGGTATTTTATATACCAATTATATTACTTCTATCCAACCGATATAAAATATGAATATCATAGTATGTTTATCTTATATAAGTTATTTTCAAATACTATCTCCCGTTAGTTTAACCTTGTACTCAATGAAAATCAACTATATATAAAACAAGAAAAATGTAATTAAGGTAGAAGCAATTCAAAATGTACAACATAAAGTCACTTTTATTTATTAAATTATTTCATCAAATGTTGACATCGAGAAAAAGGACTTTCAATACTTATGAACTGTCATCTTTTTACTCAGGACATGTACAAAAGCAAATGCCCCCAGTACAAGTTTTGGCGCAATTAATAGGACAATATTTATTACAATCAGTGTCCCTCTTGCACTTCTTACTGACGTCTTTAGCTATAAAGTCCTGATGTCTAGTGCATGAGCAGACGCCGTCAATGCAGACAGCAAAGCCCCCTCGACATTGTTTTTTGCAGTCCTGATTTGTGGTACATCGTTGCCCTTCAACTCCTGCCAATTATATTACATTATCAGTCATGCCCTCCGTGTAAATACACAAGCATATATACAAGAGTAACCGCTAGTGTAATATATACACAAATAAATATATATATATATGTGTGTGTATGAGAGAGAGAGAGAGAAAGAGAGAGATCAGACCAGATGCTGTAACTAGGAGGATGACCAAGAAAACTATCCTTGAAAGAAGACTTCTGGTCCATATCTTTTGGGTTGTGTGGTAGCTAGCAACCAGAAGGAATAATGGTTTTACTTTGCACTGTCATTGTGAGCTCCTACGGGCAGTATATATAGGAGAGGATATGCCTATTTTGATAGTTGGGAAATCTTGTTGGAATAAATTTAGATATTTTATTTGGTTTTCCTCACCACATTTCTTAATCACTATACACCCACATGTTTATGTGTATAATACTCCGTTCCTCCATATTAAGATGTTTATTTTTGAAAAACTAACTTTTTAAATGACAAGTATTTAATCCTTTTCACACTTAAATAGGGACAATTTAACCTTCTTTCACTCAGGGCTATTACGAACACATCAAATTAATAAGAAAGATAATTTAAAAACTTCACTATAATTTTATGCATTAACTTTTTAAACAGAACTTTTATTTTAGAATATAAAAAAATGAAATAAGGGACTCTTAAATTCGGAAAAAAAAAATAATAATCAAGAAATTTGAAATAAGAGAAACATGTATTTATAGCAATTTTCCCTTCTTTGTTAAGAAATTCATATATCGAAAATAAATTAATACATGGTTGGTACTTTTACAATAAATAGAGATGCCCTGCCACCTCTCACATAACCCATCTAATTGCCTCACCTTTCCAATAAAGGTGGGGTCTGCCGGTGTCTTATATGAGCCGTGGATCCTATTTTTATGAGAAATTAGACAAAAATTGATTATTAATAATGAGACGTATATTTATATTACAATAATATTAGGTTTACTTAAAATTTTTATCAAAAGTGTTTATCTTTATGAGTTGGCAGTCTTGTATTGATTGTATATCATATCATAATATAACATCATGTGATATTCAACCAATACAATACTGCGAACTCATGAAAATAAATAATTCTGATAAAATATAAAAATAAGACTAATATTACTCTTTATATTATTTGTATTTTTAATATGAATTGAATTTGCAGTAGGTTTTGGAACAATGAGTAGGCACCTGATTAATGAATATTGTACTAGCATTCATTTCATGATATGGCACAAATTGCTGATTAACATCATGTTTGTTGAAATTTAAATCAATATGAAATATATTTGAGGAAAAAAATACTAAAAAGTATATAAAATAAATTTTTTAATTCAAAATTTTCATGATACATTTTTTTCTATTTATAACATCTAAAAAATAAAATTTTAGCATAAAAAAATTTAATTGTTAACTTTCATCTTATCACGTAAAAAAATAATACTGATTAAATTAAAATAACTTTCAAGATACATGTTAAAAAAAAACAATACTAAAAATATATAAAAATAACTTTTTCAATTTAAAAAAATCATAAAATTTTATGAAGTAAAAGGTTTTTTTTAAGCCATGTATATAGATTCCTCAATGATCGAAAATCACCAACCATATATGGTAATATTACTGTGTAATGTTGGAGTTCAAACTATTGTGTCAGCAACTGCTCTAACTAAAAATAAAGGTAAGAGAAAATAATTTTTTTTGAACATTGAAATAATTTGAAAATAAATACCTTGTTTTTTTTTTTAATTTAAATTATCATTTCTTTTTTTCTCTCTTTAAAACTTCCAAACAAACAGTAAAATAACGAACATTTGAGCTAGAAATCAATTCAATTGCATAAAATCCAACAACAAAAATCAAGGATAATTAACGCTGACCTTCTTTGAGGTTTTCGATAATTATAAGGACCTTCTTTGAGGTTTTTGAAACGACACTGGGGTTCCTTTTGACTTTTTTTTTTATTAAAATGACAAAAATACTTATTTTATTTAATGTTTTGCATTTTTTCAATTTTGACTAATTTTTGAAACTTTGTTTTTCATGTTCAAATAAATATTAATTAAAATCTTCTTTGACTAAAAAAATATAAGTTATTTATCATAATTTTATTTTTTTATATAAAATGAAAAAAATATTAAAAAAATTAGAAAAAGATCAAAATTTAAAAATCCCAAAAGAAGTAAATGAAATGGATATTTTTGTCATTTTAAAAAAAAACTAAAGTTAGATAAGAGGTTATTGTAGTTTGTTAGTAAAAAATTGGGGAGATCAATGTCATTTCACAAATCTCAGGAAAGATCCATGTAATTATCAAAAATTTTAGAAAAATGTCAATATAATTTATCCAAAATTCAATTTAAAAATTAATTTAATAAGCCGTAACCACAGAATACAAATGTCATTTAATTGTTTGAAGCTTCTAATAGTAAATAAAATGTGTCACAATATTCCTCCCTTTTTTGGGTAACAGTACAAAATACTTTTTTCAAACTGAGTATTTTTAAGAGTTTTTTTTTTACCAAATTTACGAGATTTTGGTTTGATTTAACTATACCCATGCCCTTTTTTTAATAACTTTTCAAACTCATAAATTTTTGAAATCGAGATACAATTTCAATGAACAAGGATTTAAGATGAGTCTCAAATTATTGTTGATTTGGACATGACTCATCACAAATCTTTCTTGGTTTGAAATCACATCTTCAAAATGTGATTTCAAAATGATTTTATTAAAAATTTATCATTGAAATCGTATCTTAAAAATACGATTAAAAATAATATAAATTTAAAAAATAAGTTATAAATTGCATGTGTTGGATTAAATTTAAACGGAAAAAAAAAAAGCCCACCTAAATTAGCTAAAAATATCGTATTTTTAAGGCCCAACGTTGAGAAAAAGAGCCCGGCGGTCCCATTTAGAATCTGGATATAGCCGGTGTTTGTTGTTTGTTTTCAGTTTCCTTCTAACACCCCACCCCCCTCCCCCCCCAAAAAAAAGACTATTTTCTTGTATTCCTTTCTCTACATTTCCACACTTGGTGTGACTTGTGAGATTGTTCAACATTGCATATGGACACTGTTGTCAATAGATGACACGAACAGTAGCATTTGATCTAGAAGGTTGGAAAAAAAATATTGGGTAGATTTTTTTAACATATATATATATATATATATATATATATTGTATGAGAACTTTTTAGAAAAAGGGCCTAGAGGCCATGCACACGTCATACTTGTTAATAAAACATCAAATTTAAAGTATATGTTGAAAGTTATTTTAATCTAATTAATAATATTTTTTAACATAATTAAAATAAAAGTTTATAATTAGACTTTTTGTAATAAAATTTTACTTTTTGAATCCTTTTAGATATAGAAAAAATTATCCTGGACTTTTTAGATTAAAAAATTTATTTTAAAAACTTTTAGTATTTTTTTCTTAATTTTATTGTCAGTATTTTTTATTAGGTGCAGTTATTAGCAAGTTGCATGTTTTAATTCTTGGATTACTTTTGTTGCTTTTTTTTTATTATGTGTATTTATAAGCAAGTTACATGTGTAATTTAATTAAGATTTGCTTGGAGTGAAAAAAAATGTTAAATATCTCTTATTCACGTTATTTAAGGATAGAAAGACTTTACTCAGGGAAAGAAAGAATTTCTTCCTTATTCAATTGGAAAACTTTCCTTTTTAAATGAAAGACTTTTCTCTTTGAGGAAGAGAAGACTTTCCTTATTCAAATGGTATTCCTTATCCTCTTTAGGATTGCATTTCTTATTCTAATTTATCTTCTTCTAATTATGTTTTTAGTGTTGCTATTTCTACTGAGGTCAAGCCTACATTATTTTACTTATCATCTTTAGGATTGCATTTCTTATTCTAATTTATCTTCTTCTCATTCATGTTTTAACTGCTGCTATTTCTGCTGAGGTCAAGCCTACATCATTTGCCAAAGCATTTCAACATTTCAAGTGACGCACAGCTATGACAGCTAAAATTGATGCACTTAACAAGAATCATACATGGTCTCTTACTCAACTACCTCCTGGTAAAACTCCCATTGATTGTAAATGGGTGTACAAAAACAAGCATCGATTTGATGGTTCTATTGAAAGGTATAAAAGTCGTCTTGTTGCTGAGTGATACACTCAAACTGAAGGTCTTGATCGATTACCATAAAACCTTCGCTCCTTGTTGCCAAGTTAGTGATTGTCCGTTATGTGTGAACTGTAGCATCTATTAAACAATAGCCTCTACATCAACTTGATATCCATAATGCTTTCTTAGATAGAGATTTCCATGAAGAAGTTTACATAAACCTTCCACTTGGATTCCATCGTAAGAGGGAGCTCTTGGTATGTCGATTACACAAGTCTTTTTTATGAACTCAAACAAGCATCTCTTCGTTATGTTGGTTTTAAACAGTCTGCTTGTGATTATTCCCTATTTACTTTCACAGTAGATTCTTCTATAACTATTGTATTAGTTTATGTGTATGATATCATTATTACTAGCAACAACAATCTTTCTATTCAAGCAATCAAGGACTTTCTTCACACTCGCTTTTATATCAAAGATCTTAACCTTCTAAAATACTTTTTGGGTATTGAAGTTGCATGTTTCAAACAAGGAATTTTTCTCTTTCAAAGAAAGTATGTCTTGAAAATCTTACATGATGCCAGTCTATTAGGTGTCAAACTTATTACTTTTCCTATGGTGAAAAATATCAAACTTACCCTAGATGGTGGAGATCCATTGGATCACCCTAGTCACTACAAGGCGACACCATCACCCGGCCTGATATTGTTTACATGGTACAACTTCTCAGCTAGTTTATGCATATGCCACGGAAACCACATCTTGATGTTGTCTATCGTGTACTTCGATATCTTAAGATTGTACCAGGAAAATGGATTCTTTTATCATCTCATAACTCTCTTCAGATTCAAGCCTATTGTGACTCCGATTGGGCTACTTGACGCTCTACCACTAGATATTGTATCTTTCTTAGAACTAGTCTTATTTCATGAAAAGTAAGAAACAATCTACTGTCTCTCATTCCTCGGCTAAAGCTGAATATCAGGCAATGGACTCTACCACTTGTGAATTGATTTGTTTACGATCTTTACTCAAGGATTTGGGAGTTAATCATTTGCTGGCGTATGCAACTTCATTGTGACAATAAAGCTGCTATCCACATCGCTGCCAATCCATTATTCTCATCAACTCGTAGATATCTTCACTCGGAAGGGATTAATTTACTTTACTCAAGGAAAAAAAAAAGACTTTCCTACTTATTCAATTGGAAGACTTTCCTCCTTTAAATAAAATATTTTTCTCATTCAAATAGAAGATAATATTTTCTTTATTCAAAATCACAGATTTTC
The DNA here is from genome assembly GCA_008638375.1 of Nyssa sinensis. Classification (NCBI taxonomy): domain Eukaryota; kingdom Viridiplantae; phylum Streptophyta; class Magnoliopsida; order Cornales; family Nyssaceae; genus Nyssa; species Nyssa sinensis. The sequence continues at coordinate 26,164,477 of CM018042.1, forward strand.
CTTCTTTATGAGGAGAAGATTTTTATTTCCTAAATTTGGTGGATTGCATATATCTTATCTTATATGGATTTCTTCTTCCTCTTGTATGTATCTCTTCTCATTGTACAACTTGTACATATGTGAAATAAATAAAATAAAAAATCTTATGGAGATTTAGTCCGTGAATGTAAGTAACCAAAGCCGAACGTAAAACTTGTATTTATTTTTTCTCTTCCTCCTCTTTATTTTATTTCACATCTCTCAAATGTGATCCACTGAAACAATGACAACATCTTTTATAATTTCAAGTAGCATATTTTTCTGTGGTAGATTGGCAAAAAAAAAAAAAAGGGATAATATATTTTTTTATTCTGTGATGTGTAATATATTTTTTTAACTTACATTTTGTTCTTATCTTTTAAGTTTCTTATGTTATAATTTCAGATGGAATACTGTGATTGACTTATCCCAACCAAAAAAAAAAATGTATTTCAAAAAAAGATGAAATACTGAGATTTTTCAATTATTATTTATTATTGATATATTTTGATATCTCGTTGAAATCTGAAAACATGCACTTAAGACATATACATACATACATCCATACATACATACATATATATAGCCATGGGTTAGGATTCCTCAACGAAAAATGTTTTTCCCTTATAAAATTGGGACTAATACTTGAATTAAACTAAATTAAATTGACTTCATATGCCTAAAAAGGGTCAAGGTCCTGGAGCAATAAAGTAATGTTATCCAACCATAATTTTTTTGAAAAAAAAAAAAAGGTGAAATTGCAAAAAGACATGTAAATGTGAGATAGAATAAGTGGAAGAAAAGTTCTTAAAGTAATGAGAAAGTAAGAAATTTAAATTGAAGCTACCTTACCTAGTGAAAATGGCAAGACCTCAGTCATCCTTAACATACGCATACTTGAAACCCCATATTTTACTTTTGGGTTGGCAAAGAATTCAAATCATCGCTTCTAGCGATGACCCATGGCCAATTTTTTTCAAATTTATTCGTTTAAACTTTTAATTAGACTAATTACTTTTTTTACCATTTATGATAAGTTTTAGTTTTTCAATTACTTCGCATAAGAAATTCGTAATAGGGTGCCGTCTGTGCCTATCTTTCCCATATTTTATCTAGTCAATTTTCAATTTTGCAAAAAGCTCCTATTCAATTTAGGTAGACTTCTAACCCTATAAATATAATGTAATAAACTCTTATTAAGTAATTTTTATCAATAATATATCAATTTTGAATTTTAGAAATTTCTTCAATTGTTAGGTTAGCAATCTTCATGCTATTTGAATTCAAAAAAATCAACGTATTTAATTCTTTTTCATGTTCATGTTATGCGTCAAAATGTTCTCTTCATTGAGACAATACCCAAATGACATGATAGTAATCTAACGATTAAACTACATTTTGTAAACAGTGGTGGTTCCGGGGCTGGCTATGGGGTCATGGTCCCTCCCAAGATTTTGAAACTTTTGTATGGAAATTTTGTTAAACTTTTTAAAAAATTGGGAATCAGCCCTCCCAAAATTTGTTACATTTTCATAAGAATTCCACTTAAATTTTTAACATATATATTTTAGTCTTTTAATCATAATTTTTGGATCCATCACTATCTGTTAATGATTTTGGTATGAAGAGTTTTTTTTCGAGCGGTAAAACTCTTTTTCCATGCAAAATTAGAAATTGTTGAATTAAATTAACTAGCACTAGACACAAATCATAGCTAGCAAGTTAATTGTTCTAATGCAATGGGAATATTGGGGTCTTACCAAAATTAAACTAGCTTTGCCGGAAGAAATCACAGTGCTACTGTAAAATTATACTTACTATTTCATCACAAACCACTTTTTTTTTTTTTTTTTAAGTTTGTATAGAATATCCATGAGAAACAACAATAAAACTAGGGTTAAGGAAAAGTTAGTCCCAGAAATTAAATTCTGCTCGGAACTCCCATATACACAGTTTAAGAGGCATAATAGAGTTTGTTTTCGGTATGTCGATGCCAGTTTGAAGATTTACATGGCATTATTATTTGTTAACAGTAACATCACTCTTAAATCTTAATTAAGGTTCATGACATTATTCTATATAAGTCATTTTCATATGTAATCTCCCTTTTGTTTAACCTTCGAATCAATGAAGATCAACTATATATATATACACACACACACACACACACACACATATTTAAGGTAGAAGCAATTCAAAGTGTAGAACATAATGTCACTTATTCTGTTAATCAACTTATTTCATCAAAGGTTAACATGGAAAAAATATAACTTCCAAAACAGACGAACTGTCATCTTTTTACTCAGGACAGGCACATAGGCAAATGCCCTCAGGAACAAGTTTTGGTGCATTTATTAGGACAACTCTTCTCGCAATCACTGTCCCTCCTGCAAGGCTTTGTGATTGATGTCTTTAGCTAAAGAGTCCTGGTCTTTAGTACATGAACAGATGCCATCTATACAGACAGCGAAGCCCACTTCACAGCTTTTTTTGCAGTCCTCACTTGTGGTACAATGTTTCGGTTCAAATCCTGCCAATTATAGTACATTATTAGTCGTGAACTTCATGCAAATATTCAAGCATACAAGAATAACCGCTAGTGTAATATACACACACACACACACACACAAAATACTGTGCGTGTGTGTGTGTGAGAGAGAGAGAGAGAGATCAGACCACATGCTGTAACTAGGAGGATGACCAAGCAAACTATCTTGAAAGAAGACTTCTGGTCCATATCTTTTGGATTGTGTAGTAGCTAGCAATCAGGAAGAGCAATGGTTTTACTTTGCACTGTCACTGTGAGCTCCTACGGGCAGTATAAATAGGAGAGGATATGCCTATTTTGATAATTGGGAAATCTTGTTGTGATCAAATTAGATATTTTATTGATTTTCCTCATCAATTTTCTTAATTACTATATACCCACTTGTTTATTACAATTTTTACTTATATTTTGTTATTATCTCTCAAATCTCATATGTTTATTATATATATATATATATATATATATATTTGAGATGAATATATATATTGAAATTTTCATTTACTATTCCATTACTAATATATTTCGATATCTTGGTGAGATTTAAGACTGCATCTAAGATATATAATACCTACATATATGTATATATGAATCAATTTGAGTACAATGGCTTTAGATTTGTTCATTAAACTCTTCAATTATTTTATAGCACGTGAAGATTAAAAAGAAATTGTGGCATTAAATTGACAAATCACTGAAAATGACATGGCATTAAATTGACAAATCACTTGCATTAAAATATATTGAAAAGTTTTTGGCCTAATCTAATCTTTATCAATTATTTTTCTCATTTCTCAATCCAAAGTTTTAGCCCTCTCTAAAATTTTCATTTTAATTCCATAATATATATCTCTCATTTCTTACCCAAAAACTTTGACCCAACTCATTAACTATCTTAATTCCAAAGGTTTAACCTTTGAATTTGATAAGTTTTGATGTTTTCTTAAAAATTTTCTTCTTTAATCTTTATTTGGATGCTAAGAAAAAAAATTTATCATTTATTTGATGAATTTTGATATTTTTTTGCTAAAATTTTCTTTTTTAAGCTTTGCTTGGTTGCTTTAAAAATTTCTAATGCCATTTATTTGATAGATTTTCATGTTTTCTTACTAAATATTTCTCATTTAAGCTTTGTTTGGTAGATAAAAAAATTTAAGAATAATAAACAAAATACAAATTTGTTATTTCTCTTCTTAAAATTTTCTCTCCATCATCTCCACTTGGAGAAAAATTTTCCCCTTATCATCTTTCTCTTTGAGAAAAAAAAAATTCCTTTAAAATCTTTCTCATTTGAGGAAAAATAAAAACCTCCCCCTATCATCTTCCATATTCAAAAAAATTTTAGAAAAAAAAAAAACTTTTGCATGTAAAATTTTTCCAATTTGAAAAAAAAAATCTACCTAAAATTTTTTTTAGTCTCCCTTAAATATTTTTCCAAGCTCCGCCCTTTATAGGATTTTCAATCAATTCCTCTTCTTCATCATCTGCGCTTACAGTTTCGTCAATATCAATAGAAATAAATTCAACTATATTTTTGTTCGACTCATTGTGATCATTTTCAAGGAAAGTAATAACTTGATTTGCATCTCATATAACAAGAGGGTCTTTTGTAAAGATGTGCACGGCTTTCAACATTGTAATATCTGTAATTTTATAACTCAAATTAGTCTTCACAATTTTAGATTTGTGATTTGCTTCCCCATTAGAGCTGGGAAAAAGTTTTGAAATTTTTTCTTTGTTGTCAGAAAACATTCTGGCATTTTAACATAATCATTAGTTGGTCTATATTATTTTATAAAAATTACAAATAAAATCTTGGCAAATATCTATCCATTATCAAGCTTATTATTTTTAGACATGAACGAATGCAATTCTTATGTTGTAGTTTTTTGCACCTCTGTAAATCAAATTACCACATTTCCACTAATCCAATAAGTTTATCTTCAGTCTAAAAAAAAAATTCTTCTTCTGAAAGTCTCATATCATCAAGACAATCATTCGAATCATAAATCTAATCATAAAAGTTTTCAAAATAAAAATTTCTATAAAAGTTAGGAAGTTTTTCGCAATTTTGCATAACTTTTCCAATAGAAATATGTACAAGAATAGGTTGATTGCAAACTTCATCGTCAAATTAATACATATTGTCTTCACGATTCTTATGTATCTAAGATTCCAAATGAGTAACATATTGTCTTTTATGAACGTCATCGTAAGAAATTCTAATTCCGTCTCAAAAAAATCATCGTTCTGATACCAACTAATGCAACACAAAAAGATAAATAAGAACTGAATACGTAGAATTCCTTGATAACCAAGTAACACGGGAATTATACTCACCCAACAAAAGAGCTAGAATACTAATATTTTGACTAAAAAATCAGAAATATTGTTTTTATCATAGTCCTAATAGAATAATGACTCTTATTATGAATAAAAAATAATAAAAATAACAATTTGAGATAGGCTTAAATTTGATAAACTAAAAATTCTACAATAATTTTAAAACGAATATCTTTATTTTTAAGGTACCATATATATCCTACATTAGTGAAACTAGGTTTGGGAGAAATTGTATCCACCCCATTACAGTTTTTGACAGGTTTTGGGTGAAGGCAACCTACCCTTTCCCATTCCATTGAGTTGAGGTTTTTGGGTTCGGGACTTACTCAAGTTCATTGTTTTAGAATTTGAATTAGATTTCACCGTAACTCAACCAGAGCCCAGCCATTTGCACCCCTACATATGATCCATTTCTTATGGTAGATTGTCCAAAAATACTAGAACTCTAGTCTGTAGATCGGAACCTCCTTCGTCTTCTAGTTACTGTGATCCGGTCTTCATGTCCATCATCATATCTCCCACGTACTCTTCGTCTCTCCATCGTCAGATCAATCAATTAAAATGCAAGGTTTACGGGCAACACAAATTTGACCGGATGAAATAATGATAATATATATCTCTAATAATTTCAAGTACCATTATTTTTTTGCTAGATTGGCAACCAAAAAAAAAAGACACACATACACATACATAACATAGCATGGGTCAGGGTTCCTCAAGGAAAATTGTTTTTCCCTTATAAAATTGGGAATAATACTTGAATTAAATTAAATTGACTTCATATACCTAAAAGGACCAAGGTCTTGGATGAGAAGAGTAATGTTATCCATCCAATTTTTTTTATATAAATTAAATTTTGTATTTAATTTTGTATTTAATTTTTTAAAATTTTGTTATTGTAAGAATTCTCTTAAATTTTTAATAAATATACTTTGCCCCCTCCTAATCATAATGTTCGAATTTGCCACTACTTGTAAACAATTTTGGAATGAATAGTTTTTGGCAAGAGGAAAAACAATTTTCCCATGAAAATTTAATTTGAAGTTTTAGAATTAAATTAACTAGCACTATTTTTTTTTGGGTCAACAAAAAGTATATGTGCAATCAATTTCATTGCATTAAAAGAACAATAAGTCTCTTAATTATAAACTTCGGAAAACTCAATAAGTACAACTAATCTAACAATTGTAACAAGTCCAGCTAACCCAACAATGAAAATAAGCTCAACTCAAAGTTAGGAGAAATAAATAAACAACATATTCTTCCCTAACGAAGAGAGTGAGAATAGATGATCATGAGTTACTAACTAGGCTAGTCCCAGTTGGCAATTAACTAGCACTAGACCCGCATCATAGTTGGCAAGTTAATTGTTCCAATGCAATGGGAATATGGGAGTCTTGCCAAAATTAAACTAGCTTTGCTGGAAGAAATCACAATGCTACAATTAAATTGTACTTACTATTTTATCACAAACTTCTTTTTTTTGCTTAAGTTTGTAACTTTGTATAGCATTCTTCATAAGCATCAACATTAAAACTAGGAAAAGCTTGTCTCATAAATTAAATTTTGCTCTGAATTCCAAAGTTCACATTTGAGTTACATTTTGAAGTTCATTTTCAGTGTGTGGATGCAAGTTTGAAGATTTATATGGAATTATTGTTTGTTAACATCACTCTTAAATCTTAATGAAGGATCATGATATTATTCTACATAAGTCATTCTCATATGTAATCTCTATTTTGTTTAACTTGCGAATCAACGAAAATCAACTATATATGTTGAGACAGTATGAATAATTCTGTAGGTTTTGAGGCATATCTAAAGATATTTTTTTTTAGAACGTAATTTGTCGTCACTCGGTAAAGTCTGTTGATAAGTTACTGGCGAAGTAGTTCCCAGAATACAACAAAACCTTCAGTTTGAATAACTGCAATTAGCATAATTGAAGGACTTCTTGTGAAATTTTTTTATTATAATTTCTATTATGAGAAAGAGAGATAGAGTTTGATTATTTTTCAATTCGTTGTACTGCTATATTTTTAGATACAGGGATGTCTTTTCATGAAAAGACACAACATGTTCATAAATATTTAAAGGATATGTCTTTACAAAAATTCACAACCATTTCATTTAATGTATCTTTTAGATAAGAAGCAACATTTCTGAAATATCCATTAGACATACTTATTCATGAAACACATATTCAATACACATATCCGATAATCTCTTAATCTGGATCGTTGATCAGGCGATCCAAAAATAAATCAAATAAAAATTGATTTGTCTTTGATGAATCTATGAAGCGTGCAAAGGCGTACGCATGACGTTTCTATGAGTTACAGCTCATTTGAACTTGAATCAACCCATGAATCAATAAGGACTTTATGGAACACTATTAAATATAAAAAATAAGTTTCTATATGTAAACATACAAAATGAATAACACAAAAATCGATGTAAAACAAAATTAAAAACTATTATACTATCAAACTCGACGATCACTACAAGAAAAACCACTATTAGCGACGCACGCGTGCATCGCTAATAGTGGCCTTATGCGTCGCTAAAAGTCTTTTGCGACGCACAAATGTGCGTCGCTAAAGGCGTCGTAAATAATTGTGTCGCTAATAGTATTGCCGACGCACACACCTGTTGGCGTCGCTAAAGGTGACTATTAGCGAATAATTGGGTTCGCGCATCGCAAAAACTACACAATGACGCAGTGGGCGTCGCTAAAAGTCACTATTACTAATGCACACTGAGCGTCGCTAAAAACAACAATTAGCGACGCCTAATGTGCATCGCTAATAGTGACTTTTAACAACGCCCAAACTGGGTGTCGCTAATTGTGGTTTTTAGCGACACTCGGTGTGCGTCGCGAATAGTTTTATTTTTTAAAAAAAAAATCATATTTGCTTTCTTTTATTTGTTGTTTTATGCCTGTTTAAACCTGCATCAATCATCCATCCTGATATACAATAAAATCCAAGCATTCTGAAATGAATATATTAAAAAAGAAAAATACATTCATATATATATATATTAAAATAATTATGTACATTTGTAAAAGTACAATTTAACAATAAATAAAAAAATTAAAAATTGTTTCCAAAAATGTAACTACAGATATCCATGAAAAGAAAAACAGACAAATAAAAATCTCAAGTTCCGATGAAAAAGATAAAGACGGCACGACAATAATCCCAATCAATCTAAAATGATCAAATGATATATATTAGAACAATTATTAAATATATATGAACATAGAATGTGAATAGTTTCTTTTTTTTTTTTGCACGCATCAATAGTAAGAACGCCATAAAGTAGCATAAGTCTATTTTATCATTTGTGAGGTGTGTGATGGGGTTTCGGTGTAGTTAGGCCGATATCCGGCATTTTGGTATGTCAAAACTCCAAAATGGGCCTTTTTGGAGCTGAAACTTGCATAAGTTTCAAACTGGGCATCCGAACTGAGTGCCGTCAGTTCGTGCAAGTCTATTTTATCATTTTTGAGGTGTGTGATAGGGTTTTGGTGTAGTTAGGCTGATATCCGGCCTTTTGGTATATCAAAACCCCAAAATGGGCCTTTTTGGAGCTGAAACTTGCATAAGTTTCAAACCGGGCATCCGAACCGAGTGTCGTAAGTTTGTGTAAGATTATTTTATCATTTTTGAAGTATGTGATGGGATTTTGAGGTTGGTAGGTTGATATCCAGGGTTTTGGTATGTCAAATCCCCAAATTGGGCCTTTTTGGAGTTCAAACTTGCATAAGTTTCAAACCAAGCATCCGAAGCGAGTGTTGTAAGTTCGTGCAAGTTTATTTTATCATTTGTGAGGTGTGTGATGGGATTTTAGTGTAGTTAGGCAGATATCTGGCATTTTGGTATATCAAAACTCCAAAATGGACCTTTTTTGAGCTGAAACTTGCATAAGTTTCAAAACCGGGCATCCGAACCGAGTGCCGTAAGTTCGTGCAAGTTTATTTTATCATTTTTGAGGTGTGTGATGTGGTTTCAGTGTAGTTAGGCTGATATCCGACATTTTGGTATATCAAAACCCCAAAATGGGCTTTTTTGGAGCTGAAACTTACATAAGTTTCAAACTGGGCATCCGAACCGACTGCCGTAAGTTCATGAAAGTTTATTTTATCATTTGTGAGGTGTGTGATTGGATTTTAGTGTAGTTAGGCTGATATCCGGCATTTTGGTCTGTCAAAACCCCAAAATGGGTCTTTTTGCAACTGAAACTTGCATAAGTTTCAAACCGGGCATCCGAACAGAGCGCCGTAAGTTCATGCAAGTTTATTTTATCATTTTTGAGGTGTGTGATGGGTTTTCGGTGTAGTTAGGCCAATATCCAGCATTTTGGTTTGTCAAAACCTCCAAAATGGACCTTTTTTGAGCTGAAACTTGCATAAGTTTCAAACCGGGCATCTGAACCGAGTGCCGTAAGTTTGTGCAAGTTTATTTTATTATTTTTGAGGTGTGTGATGGGGTTTCGGTGTAGTTAGGCCGATATCCAGCATTTTGGTATGTCAAAACCCCAAAATGGGCCTTTTTGGAGCTGAAACTTGCATAAGTTTCAAACCGGGCATCCGAATTGAGTGTCGTAAGTTTTTACAAGTTTAATTTATCATTTTTGAGGTGTGTGATGGGGTTTCGGTATAGTTAGGCCGATATCCGGCATTTTGGTCTGTCAAAACCCCAAAATGGGCCTTTTTGGAGCTGAGACTTGCATAAGTTTCAAACCGGGCATCCGAACCGAGTGTCGTAAGTTCGTGCAAGTTTATTTTATCATTTGTGAGCTATGTGATGGAGTTTTGGTGTAGTTAGGCCAATATCCGGCATTTTTTCATTAATAATATACTCTACTTATCAAAAAAAAAAAAAGATAAGTGACTTTTAGTACATCTCCATAGAACTCAAGTTTACCAAAAAATTGGGCTCATATAATAAATGTTACTATAATTTCTCTCACAAAAAACAAAAAGAAGATAATTCTAAAATTGGAATTCTCTTTATGTTTTGAATAGTGTGTTTAATCCAGTTTAATCCATGCAGTCTTAACACAAATTGGAATTCATACTACCAGAATAGTCTTCAGATCATAAAAAACTTTACAATAAGAAACTGAAAGAAGCAAAAGAAAATAGATTTTAATTATCTCTTCTGCCATTTGTCCATCTCAAGAAAATATTCATGTCAATGCAGACAAATAAAAATTAAAAGGCAAAAAACAATTATCTACACTTATGCCAAACCCACTACCACCTGGCAAATGTTGTCTAATTCATATATATACATGCTAATATATATGACTATATATATATATATAGATAGATAGATAGATAGATATTCATACTATATTTAAAATAAATATATATATATATATATATATATATATATTACATTTGCATTTTTGTTTACTGATTGAAGTTCTACATTGTCCATTACGTAATTTACTGATTCAAATGAACTGATGAACATATAACATTGGGACGGGCTGGGAGACAAAACAAATAACATCATTATTTAACCCATTGTATTTTCCCAACACCCAACAACCTCACATTTCATGCTATCAAAAAAGTTATTAATCTCATTAAGGTGACAATAAAAATGTACCCTTTTATCATAAACCCTTTGGATTGATATAACATCAAATAAATATATAGTTGACTTAAAAAGTGTGCATCAAGAAGAAAAAACAAATGGAATACATGAGAAACATACCTTTTTGTTTTCACAATAGATGAAAAAAGTAACTCCCAAATAAGCTAAAATAGGATTCACAAGAAGATCAATCCAGAGAGGGAAACCAAGCGAACGGAGAGAAACTGAGCGTCCGATCTAGAGAGAGAAACCAAGAGATCAAATGCAAAATAGAAAGAGCACGTATCGATGGCGCGGCAAACGGTGGCGGTGGAAGTGGCGGCACGATGAACGGTGGCGGTGGAAGCGGCGGCACAGTGAACTGTGGCGGCAGACTCAAGTGTAGGAGTTGAGAGAGAGAGAGAGAGAGATCGCGCAACGTAAAGTGGGGATTTTATACGACTATTAGCGACGCACATAGAGCGTCGCTAATAGTCTTAATGTGCGTCGCTAAAGGTCAAACAGATTATTTGCGACGCACACCTGGGCGTCGCAACAAGTCCCATGTTATTAGCGACATACAGTGCGTTACAAATAACCTTTTGGTCGTCGCTAAAGCCTTCGCGCCCTTTTTTTTTTACGCGGGAAAACGATTATTTGCGACACACACGTGTGCGTCGCAAATACTGTGCGTCGCTAAAAATCTGTTTTCTTGTAGTGGATATACGTGTGTGTGTGTGTGTGTGTGTATTTTTAAGGTAGAAGCAATTCAAAATGTATAACATGAAGCCACTTCTGTTAATCAACTTATTTCATCAAAGGTTGACGTGGGAAAAAGGACACCCACATAGGCAAATGCCCTCAGAACAACTTTTGGTGCATTTACTAGGACAACTCTTCTTGCAATCATTGTCCCTCTTGCACCCTTTGTGATTGATGTCATTATTAGCTATAGAATCCTTCTGGTATTGTTTAGTGCATGAACAGGCACCCTCTATGCAGACTGCAAAGCCCGTTTCACACTTATCTTTTCAGTCCTGGTTTGTCTTACATTGTTGCCCTTCTACTCCTGCCAATTATATTACATTAGTCACGATCTCCATGCATATATACAAGCATATAAGAAAAAACACTAGTCTAACATAAACACAAATGTGTGTGTTTTTTTTTATGTGTGTTTGTGTGTGTGTGTGTGTGTGTGTGTGAGAGAGAGAGAGAGAGAGAGAGAGAGAGAGAGAGAGAGTAACCAGATGTTGTAACCAAGAGGATGACCAAGAAAACTATCTTGAAAGAAGCCTTCTGATCCATATCTTTTGGGTTGTATAGTAGCTAGGAACCAAGAAGAGTAATGGTATTACTTTGTGCTGTAATTGTGAGCTCTTACGGGCAGTATATATAGGAGAGGGCATGCCTATTTTGATAATTGGGATATCTTGTTGTGGTAAAGTAGGACATTTTATGGGTTTTTCTCACATCGTTTCTTACCATATACCCACTTGTCTATGTCTATGTCTATAATTAAGAAAGTTAAGATAAGAAAATCCCACACACACACACACATATATATATATAGCAATTTTCTTTTTTTCTTTAAGAAATTCATATATTGAAAAATAAAGTGCAGGCGATAAATTTTCAAACTATAGTTCAATAAAAATAGATGTCCTATTTCCCGTAATCCATCTTTGTCTTATAATTCAATAAAGATAGATGTCCTATTTCCCGTAATCCATTTTTATCCTATCTCTTTTTCTCTCTCGGAGAGACTATTAGTGAGTCTTATGCTAACCCCATAAGTGGTTAAATCTACCTTTAATTTATGAAAAAAATGGGATAGAATTGGATTATGAGAGGTGAATCATATCATTACTCTTAATCAATACCAAAAATTTGAGTTTTCACTAAGTTAATTTGGAACATGTGTTCTTATGAATAGGCACGTGATCAATGAATGTACTAGTGTTCATTTCATGATATGGCACAAATTATTCTTTAACACCATGTTTGTTGAAATTTAAATCAATACAAACAATAATTAATCTACATTATATGTAATAAAATCCGACGATATATAACAATAAAATTAATGCAATTCTAAATTTTAAAGAAAAAAAAAACAGAAAACTCTTTCTCTTATTACTCTGTCAATTCCCTTCCATGCATCTTCTAACCACAGATGGCTAGCTAAGGCCTAGGAGGGCAATTGGCCCCTATCCCTTGAATCTTTTTTTTTTCAAATTTTTTATTACTTTTTTTAAAAGAAATTCAAAATATTCCATTTTAATTTATATTTTTGCCCTCTCAAGTCTACTTTTCACACTTTACTCTTATTTTAATTTCAATTCAACTCCTTAATGAAACTTTTATTGAATTTTTGGGATTTTTTTATATATCCCAAAGTTTTTAAATTCAATAAATTTAGTTACTTATCAAAAATATTATATATCAATTATTATTATAATTTATACGTCTTTAATTTTTAAATTTATGAGTGAAAATTTAGCAAAAAAAAATTGTCACCCCTAAAGTAAATTCCTTGCCCCAACCTACTTCTAACCACATTAAACTCACCCACAATAATCCATTAGCTTTGACTAAAGCAGCTTGGTGCTTAAGTAAGATCAGGATTCTGGGTTGCAATCTTTATGTTTCTCTGTTATGTATACTTCTTTGTTGAGCTTGTTTGCCTCTTGTTGTTGGTATGCTTCGTCTCTCTTGCTATGGTTTTCCTAGTTTTTTTCTTAGGTTGTGCCTCACTTGGAGTGTGACAGATTCAAGAATTATAGTTAAAAATGGTCAAAGTATATATATTAGAAATTATGAGAGATTCTTATATAAATTTAATAAATCTTGGGCTCTTAATTTTAAAATTATTTTAGCAAAATTACAAGATAAAAATTTAATTTTTCAAATTTTGAGAGGACCATGACTCCCCCTTTGCCGCCCCTAGATCCGCCTCCCGTGCCCCATCCCCATTGACACTTTTTTGTTAATATGATTACTTAATTACCCAAAAATGCTAAACATGTCTAAAACTAGGCCTAAAAAAATTGATCATATGAAAAAATGACAATATATCTAATAATATCACCATTATTTTTGTGCTAGATTGCAACAAATTAAGAAAAAGAATGAAAATATTCTTTTATTTATATACAGACGATGATATATATATATATATATATGAATTATATTTTTTACTTATATTTTGTTATTATCTATCATATCTCATATGTTATATTTTCAGATAAAATATTAAGATTTTAATTTATTTTTCCAACTGCTTGCTTCTTCGGACATGAGTCCTACACCATCCCTAGGTTACAGCAAATTTGTGGCCCATGCTTTTTGTCTTTTTCAACCATCCTGCGATTACTACGAATTCTGTAACCCATGTTTTTTTGTCTTTGAGTAATGCTAAGACTAAGAACACGGTGGGTCTGAGGCAGAGACCCATTTCCCAAATTCGTTTAAATTTTGTGATAAGCAGAGTCGGGTTCACATCAAACTCTTCATTTATTTTTAAATTTTTATTTATTTATTTTATCAAATTAATTAGAATTAACACATTTCAAACAAAATGATACATGTGTTATTATTATTATTTTTAAACATATAACTGTGTTAATTTTGTATAAACTTTTAATAGGTGAATAAAATATATAATTATAAAAATTAGTCATGTAGCATAAATATTTTATTTTATTTTATTTAAATAATCAAGGCGGATGCTTTCATCCCAAACCCGCACAGGTGAAAATAATTTTTTTCAAACTCGTCGAATTAACGAGTCCCCAACGTAATAACAAGTTAAATTACCATCCTAGCTAAGACACCAACTTATTGTATTATTTTTAGACAACAGTCTTATACTATTTTACATGAGTGAGTCTCACTGCTCATAAAACCCACCGTGAGAGACAATAAAATGGGTACTCTGTCTCAATGCTTCAAGTGAAGGCAAGAGAGAGACATTAAGATGAGAGAGAAATTACAAACATATGTTTACTTGTGTTGTCATGTTCCAGTGTTTCGTCGATATCAGCTAGCATATTTGGTTTTTGAATAATATTAGAAACGATTCTATATAATTAGAGATTTAAAATAATAAAGTGATAATTTTAAATTAGGTTTTTATAATATTAATGTAATTTTTACTTTGTTCTTTTAATAAATATATATATATATATTATTTACCTGTGTTATAGAAAATTTAATTATTTTTCAACAAGAGAAAGGGATATATTCTTTAATAAGGGAATTTTTACATAATTTTTTTTATCTAAATAGATAGTTTTTAATTGGGATATATATATCTAAATATATATATATATATATATAATTTGGGATTTTTTTAATTGAAACCTAAAATAATTATTTTATTAACTTTAAGATTAAGTTGAACCCTAACATAGAGGACTCTACGGTTTCATGGTGATAATGTAGGGATGGTATTTGAATAATAACCATTGCATGCGTATAATATATATAGAGATAGTGTATATTTGAATTCTAAAACTTAAATGTAGAAATTTATCACAACTAAGAGTTTACATTGAGAGGAGTTTACATTGAGAGAAACTCTAGATAACAACTTGTATTCATTCCATGCTTATCTTACGGTTCGTTTGGATAACTAGGAAGGAAAAGAAAGGAAATAATAGTATTAGTTATGAGGGAAAGGAAAGGAGAGGGTAATCCCTCCTTTATATTTGGATAACTCATGAAAGGAAAGGAAAGGAAAGACTATTATCTTGTTTGGAAATGATAAAGGAGAGAAAAGAAAGGAAATAATTTTATATTATTTTACTATTATGCCTTAAGACAGAGATGTCATTTTTATTTTGGCTTTTATAATTTTAAGGGTAATATTGGTATTATTAAAAATTTATTAAATCTTTCTTTCTTTTCCCTCCGTTTCCGTCCACTTTTGGAGGGATAACAAAATTACTAAAATGAGGGTTAAGCTTTCCCTCCCTTTCCCTCGCTTTCTCTTCCTTTTCTTCCTAATTTTTAAAACAAACATGATATAAGCTCTCCTTCCTTATCCTTACCTTCCCTTTCTTTTCAATTCCTTCCATCCAAACATAGTGTTAGGCTTTATGAAACTCTAATAATACATTAGGTAACTCATAGTTTTTGTGAGAGCCCTTTCAATTTATCAATAAAGTTTCATATTCTATTAACAATATCATAGCCAAAAGGCTCTCATACAAACAGACAAATAGCAGCATCATCAGCCTCATCATTTTCTCTCATCACAACAAACATTTTCAATCTTATATCAATAGATTCAGAAAAACTGAATTCTGTAAATTACTTAATATAGAAGATGCAGATTATTCCCTTGATCTAGAGTCTTAAACTCATGGATCATTTTATTGAAGAGGTCCCACCACCTAAGGTGATTGAATCAGAAAAATGAGTTCCAAATAAAAAATATGCAGAATTGCAAAACAAAAACTTGTTATTACAAAGTTGGATCATTGGCATACTATCTTCTTTTTTTCCTTTTTTCTTTTTTGATAACTCGGTATCCGATCCTTCAGGTCGATTAATCTGAGAGACCAATCCTACTATCCACTAACGGTCGATTAATTTGGGAGACCAATCCTACCATCCACTAGCGGAGAACCCGATTAAAGTTAAGACAGCGCCCCCGTATAAATTGGTCCTAAAAACAAGTCGCATCCACAAAATTTCAACCTGACAACCTTGACAGCAAGCCCCTTAAGTTGATATCTACCACCTATTTAGCCACCCCTATTAGCATACTATTTGAAGAATTGCGAACCTAAATAAGTGGGATATCTCCAACCTTCTAATGGATTTTACATAATGTGGGTCCGATCGAAGGATTTCTATAAGAATGCTTATGCACAATTGTCTTGAAACAAAATACATATCTTTTTTAACAAAATACTTAGTTGTATGGTTCCTGCTTCCAACGTATGGATTCCCACTTCGCACCTCATTAAGTTATCTTATTTTTTAAAAATACAAAATTGATGTTACTCACATGTCAATTTAAGAAAAATAGTCTAAAAATTTTGTATCACACTATATATATAGATATACATATATATAATATAAATATATATTTTGTTCAAAGTCGATGGGGGATAATTGACCCCACTCAACAATATGTGGCTCCACCCATGACAACTACCCCAACACCATGTTCATGTAGTTTACTAAGATAGAAGCGTCTCTTTGGCTACTACAAAAAGAGGGGGGAAAGGAAAAAGAAAAAGAAAAAGAAAAAAGAACTAGATATATAATGAAAAGCTGAAAGAAAAAAATTATAAAAAAAAAAAATCAAAGCACACACAATTATATTTGATTATTAACTCATTCTTTCTTAGAACAACATGAACAAAAAAAAAAGAAGATAAATTTCTTTTTTCATAATTGCATTTATTCAGTGCTATGGGACTTTCTTTCACTCTCCCTACTGTCCAGTGATGCCTTCATTTGTGAGCTCTTTCAGCAGACATCCTGATCCCCCATAACATTTATTGATTATGCAAGCACAGAAAGCACACTTTCCACAGTAAGGTAAGCAATCGTTGTTAACTTTACATGGCGGTTCTTTCTGTGTTCCTGCTCCCAACGCCACACCTGCCATTTCCCATTATTAATACATCAACTCTATCTATAATAATTATTTATTTTTTTCCAAAAAAGAATCCAGTAGAAAAGCCATGGCTTTTTTATCTATTAAATCTTGACACAATTACATTGATAGTTACTGGAATCTTTTCTATGACTTTTAATATTAGACTAAAATCTTTTTTTTTTTTTTATGATATCTGATAATTAAAAAGATCTCGCATGATTTTTTAAAAAATAAAAAATATTAATGTAATATAGAATGATCTTTTAGTCATATTAAAAAAGTTAATTAAAACATTAACACTGTCAATAACGAATTTTGTACAAATGAATAATCTATATAATGTCAGTATAATAAAGGAAATATCAGTATAATTTTAAAAAATACAGTCAAAATTCCTGCAAATATCGCGTGTGTAATTATCTTTTAAATTTTTATCCATCATTAGTGTGTGAAACTATTGAAAAAACCTTCACTTCATGTCATTATCTGACATGGAGTGATTGTCATTCACAAACTTTACCTTTCATCTTAATGTTTAGATATAAATCTTTCTTATGATTTAAGAAAAATATTAAACTTATGAAAAATCATCACTCCAAATCGAATAATAATATAATGTAGAGTGACGATCATACGAAATTACTTTACCATAAGTGCTACACCATTATTGCAAAATAACACAAAAACATACGAAATATTTTGAGAGTTACCAGAAGCAGCTACCATAAGCACCATTACAAAAACCAACTTGAACAAAGCCTTGTCCATGTCTTCTAGGTTGACTTTGTGATGGTTATGGTGTAATTATTTGCAGACGGACGATTCCTAGAGGAAATATTTATAAGGGGAGACATTCAATCCCAAGGATCCCGGCTGCTATTAAATTGTAATTATTTTTATTAAATCATTGAGAGAAGCAATTTTCAAAAAAGGAAGACTTTGAAAATAAAAATTAGACTGTGAGAAATTTAGGTAAGTTATTAATAATTGCCTATCCTTGAAGCTTTATTTATTGTAGTTGCCATATATGACTTCAATTAAAGAAGAGTATTACCATGTAGAGATCTGTCCAATTCATCCTTTTTTTTTTTTTTTTGATAATTCGGAATTCGATTTTTTGGGTCGGCTAGTCCGAGAGACTAATCTCATCATCCACTAGCGGGAGGTCCAATTAAAGTCGGAGTAGCGCTCCATATGAATTAGCCCCAAAAAAAAGTGACATCCACTAAGTTTCGACTTGACAACTTTAGACGACAAGTTCTTTAGACAAATCTCACCATCTACTAGCAGAAAGCCTTATTAAAGTCGGGATAGTGCCCGTATGGACTGGTCGTAAAAGAAAATAGCATCCGCTAGATTTCAACCTAACGTTTGTTTGATGCCTATTATCCACTAGGTCACCCTATTGAGATTTGTCCAATTCATCATTCATGATGGGTAATAATAATGTTAATTGATTATCTTCAATGGGCCTTTTTATTTATTTTTAAATTTTTGAGAATGAAAATTAAAAAAAAACAATCATTTTTATTTTCTAATTAAATCAAATTTTAAAAACATGAAAAAAAAAATACTTTTACATTAATTGTTTCTTAGAATGGGCTGCTTAATTAGTTGTTTCTTTACTATACCATATAATGGCATTACAACAAGATCTGATAAGATAGTTGAGAAATTTAATTAGACCTTTTGGTAATGGTTAAATAAAGAAGGAAAAAATTCTTCAAAATTCTCATTGTATATTGTTCATTATTGCAAGAGTAGTGATAGATGTTCATGTAGTTCATCAAACTTTTTTTAAAATTATATATTCCAAAAAACTAAATATGGCTAAAAAGTCTGGTGGAAACTTACAATTCATTGTAATTATAAAAAGAAAGGAAATAAAGATTTGATTTCCTGTTTCTCTTTCTTCAACTATTATTTACTGATCTCAAGGAATGCAGTGTTATGTCACAATAGTATCACTTTCCTGAACTTTGATAATTTTGAAGCAATTTCATTCTTCTGTTTCTTCATTTGTTTTCTTCTACACGTGGTGAGAACTCTGATGCTCGAGTCGGCTAAAAACCACATCTGCAATGGAAAGCACCCAGACCATGGACGGCGGCAAGAAGCTAGAGAAGATAGAGAGATTATGAGAAGAGACTAGAGAGAGAGGTTTTTAACCTTCATATATATGGTCCATTTTCTTCCCAATTTGAATACTCAAATGATTCTCACATTACCAACGTGTGCAATACCCATAACAAACCCATCAAAGAAACCAACTTCAAACACAAACGTCACTCTATTACAACTCTGTAACCACCTCGAAGAAGCCAAACAAGTCCATGCTCTCATGATCAAAACCTCTCAGATCTCCGACACCTACTCCGCGAGCCGTCTTGCCGAGTTCTACGCCATTTCAGACCATGGAAGCCTTAAATATGCTGAAACAGTTGTTTACTCCATGGAAGAACCTTACATTTTCTCTTGGAACACTCTGATTAGAGGAAACCTCATAAAGAAAAATACTGATAAAACAATTTTCTTTTTTGATCAAATGTTACGAAAATCAATTGAGCCGGATCACTATACGTTCACCTTAGTCCTCAAAGCATGCACCCAATTGTCAGAACCAGAAGTTGGGAAGCAAATTCATTCACAAATCATGAAGCGAGGACTAGAACATATTCCCTTTATTCGAAATAAGCTCATTCATTTTTATTCTGTGTTTGGGTCGATTGTTGATGCCCGAAAGCTGTTCGATACAAGTTCGGAACTAGATATTGTGACATGGAATAGCATGCTTGAAGGGTATGCCGAAAATGAAGATGATGAATCACTTCATCAAATATTTAACGCAATGCCTAGTAGAGATGTGGTGTCTTGGAATACTATGATTGCTTATTATGTGCGAATGGGTGATTTTAGGGAAGCGCTAGAGATGTTTCGAAGGATGCAAGAGGAGGAAGAGCAACTAGACCGGGTGACTTTAATCAGTATTTTAGCCGCGGTGGCTCATTTGGGTGCACTTGCTCAGGGAAGGTGGGTTCATGCTTGTACTAGGAAGCAAAGAATTAAGCTTGATGAGAAACTTGGTTCAGCTCTTGTGCACATGTATTCCAAATGTGGGTGCTTGGATGGAGCAATGGAAGCATTCAATGAGACAAAGAGGAAAAGTGTGGATGTTTGGAATGCCATGATAGGAGGGCTCGCCACGAATGGCCAAAGCTTAAAAGCCATTGAGCTCTTCTCCAAGATGGAGCTTTCCAATGTTCGACCCAATGCAATAACCTTCTCTTGCATTTTAAATGCGTGCAGCCATGGTGGATTGGTTGAAGAGGGTTGGGGGTATTTCAATAGGATGAAAATTTATTATGGAATTGAACCAGACATCGCACATTATGGGTGCTTGGTTGATCTTTTGGGTCGTGCTGGTTTGTTTGATAAGGCAAAGGTTATCATTGATTCCATGCCAATAAAAGCTGATGCTGTTATGTGGAAAGCTTTGTTGGGTGCTTGTAGAATCCATGGGAACTTTGAAATGGGTGAAAAAGTCGGGCTTCAACTCATTGAACTGGACCCCGATGACCATGCAAACTATGTTTTGTTGTCAAATGTATATGCAATGGCTAATAAATGGGATCAAGTTCATAAGTTGAGAAAAACCATGTGGGAGAGAGGCACAAGAAAACCACCTGGTTGCAGTTCGATTGAATTGGATGGGATTATTCATGAGTTTACTGTTGGAGATATAACCCATTCTAGAAAGAAAGAGATCTATGAAATGCTTGATGAGATGGGTAAAAGGTTAAAGCTAGCTGGGTATGTAGCAGACACCAAGCAAGTTTTGCTTGATATTAACGAAGAAGTGAAAGAAAATTCATTGGGTCACCACAGTGAAAAATTGGCTGTTGCCTTCGGCCTCATCAACACAAGAGCTGGTACAACCATCCGGGTGATTAAAAATCTTCGTGTGTGCAGTGATTGTCACTCTGCATTAAAGCTTCTCTCCATGATTTACAACCGTAATATAATTGTTCGAGATTCCAATCGGTTCCACCATTTTAAAGAAGGGTCATGTTCTTGCATGGATTACTGGTAATCTCTCTCTATGATTTTTGTAACATCCAATCAGTATTGACACCACATTGTGCCATAGAAATTGTAAAGGAAAATGAAAATATATTACATTCAAGCTTCAATATTCAGGTAATCAAATGTTCATCTACAGTGCACCAAAATGTTCTAGTTTAATCACTCTTTTAACGTACTTCACTTTGCAAACATTCACATTGCCCCATCGGCAAAATATGGTCAAGGCAAAACGAGGGCACCAATAATCTTCTTTATAGATGGTTCTGCAGTACAGTCCACGCTCCTACGTTGAGGGCCAATTTAATTGAGCTATCAATTTGCCTTGATCCAATGTTCAGCAGCAGCAAACACACCATAGGGACAGAAATACAGCACTGGATTACTCAGAGAGAATGTATCTTGTCAAGATAACAAACCAAACTCCATGCCTTTGTTGCCCGTAGTCTAGCAGATTAAATTCACATGTAGGAGGCAATATTTGGTCCTTTCCTTCCGAACATATTGATCTTTGAAAAGCCACCATATCCACGGCTTCCAACAATGTGCAGGACATGATAGTGAAGGCACTAAGTCATGGTTAACTAAATTGTTCAGATCAATCCCAAACCTCATCCTCTGCCCAAGTGCATCAAAGCAAACTTCTTTCTTCATACCCTTGAAGAGATTCTCTATGGTGGAAAGGGCATTGACAGGCCTGGCAAAAGGATTCGCTTGATCATTTGACAGGCTTTGTGGTTCCATATGACCCAGAAAACAGTCTAAATATCTGCAGCACAGGGAGTGGAAATGCTCGCTTAGCACAATGAGCAAGGAGACCACAATCAAGGGATGTGCCAAAATAATATTAGAAACCGCATTCAAAAGCATTCTGAGGTTAAATTAATTAAATGCATCCAGAGTTCTGTGTTTACTTTAATGGTTCAGAACTTTAATGGGCTTTTTCCACCGTACCTAGAAAAATCAAATAACAGGAAAACCAATATTGTTTAGTCCTATCTTGTAGTATCAAAAGATATTAAGCCTTTAAAAAAGAAACACACATCAAAAGATATTAATTGCCCAGCCATCTTGGAAAAAAATGTATGAAATAGGTCTTTTAGGTGAAGACTCACTTGTACTTCTGACTTAAAACCAACAAAATACAAATGCTCATAATTTTCTTTTCTTTTTTTAAAAAGAAAATAGCAGAACTATCTCCATTGCCTTTCAAAGGCAAATGGTCTCTTCCTAAATAATAAAAGATAGCAAAGGTGCATGAGTGTCATTATGTATTTTGCTTAACCATGGGTCATAAAACAATGCAATGAAATTTCAAATTCTGAAACTTTATTTGATTTAAGAAAACCTTTCTACAAAAGAAGAAAATTTTTAAGCACCTTTCCTCACGAAATGAACATAAACTTTTAGTCATTCTCTTAAAATTATAAATCATCTGCAAACACTTTCTAGATATTTTTCCAATTGATTTAAAAAATTGCTGGTGTAACCTACCTACATACAATATGGAAGATATAATTCACACACAATATATCAATTGAACTGAGAACAACCCAAAAAAATGTGCATGTTTTTTAGACCTGCCTCTAACAAAACTGTATAATCCAAAATCATAAGGCAGAAGATGTGAATAAAAATGTAGCATGAGAACTAATTAGTAGGGTCGGCAACATCTTCATGGTCAAACTCCGAAAATAAAAATCAATTGAAAAAACTATTCCAAAAACAAACCAGACTATTAACACAACAAAGATGGCAATTGAGATATGGGAGTGCATAACCACACTTTACTGTCAAAATCAAATTGACTATGACCATATTAACTCAAGTTAAAACATTATCTATAATCCATAAACTCAATATAGGTCCCTTTTATGGTCAAACTCAGAAAAGTCAATTGAATAAAATGTTCCTGGAAGTTCAATAAAATTTAGCAGTAAGAAAAAGTAGACAACCAGATTAGAAAAATTAAAAATCAAGCAAGAAGCATTAGAAATGCAAAATAAGACCAAATATAGTCCCTTTTTTGTTCTAGATAAGCGACACCAAACATACTTTCTAGAACAATAAAATTTAATAAGTAGAAGAAACCAAACTAAAACCTTGTTAATGACTACAGAAATTCAAATGAACCAAAATGTAGAATACAGCAGAAACTATACATGACAGTAAAAGAAAAAGTACCCAGCCTTGTAGATTTTACCTAAACGCATTTCTTATTTGAAAATTTATACACAAATCAATCTTTCAACCTCTTTCCTTATAACCACCAAAAAATACCAGCAAAAGCTTGAACAAGTTTGAGTCTCCTGTCAATATTCACTAAAAATTTTGTTTCAGTGGTAATTGCTGAAAATTAATTTAAACAAAATTAAGGTCCATTAACATATCGTAGTAGGATACAACTGACAAGCTATTTTATGTGGAAGCTAGAGGTAAGGGATCAATAATAGCATAACTCTTAATATCAAAATTAAGTGGTTTGACAAATAGAGCTTGATGTATTTTTCAAAGTTCTCACTGGGCTTGCCATTTGACATGGATGAGCCCAGCAACAATGAACAAAGAAAACTTATTTCTGTAGCACCATGCTCGTGTAGTCTGAAAGACAAGTATATAATAACAGACTATGTATTTTGGTGCTTAAATTTTTACTCCTTTCTTTGTATGACAGATATTTTTTTTTGTAGCTAAAAGAAGATCTTGCATACCATATGTTGATTCATACAGTAGAGAAGATATCTTTTAAAAAGAACAATCATCCTACACAGGATAACAATTAACAATCAACCAAAATGCTGGGCACCAGTAAAGCATGTAGCAAATTAACAAATCTCACAAAATATACCAGGAACTAAAAAAAAAAAAAAACAATTAAATGCACTAACACAATAACTGTCATGTGCAGAACAAACATATTACCTATACAAGAGTACCATACCAAATCCTTGACACTGCAATCACATATATTAAGATGCCACATAATTAGATTTGGCCAGGGTTCAGGGCACGTCCCATTGAGTTACATGCAACAAGTGCTACTACAAATTCAGAGATACAAATAAGTAAAAAAAACTATTTTATGCCCCCCTTGAGAGGGTCGTGAATAAACATCCAGAAAGGGATTCAAGATACTTCAAAACATCAAAAGTAGATATGCTTAATTAGTCGCTTGCTTAATAACTGGCAACATCAAGCAAAGCAATCAGAGAACTTTGAAGACCACAATGGTATGTATTCCACATTGGAATTCAGACAGAGAAACTTCATCATTTTGCTTACTTTCTGTCAGGGCAGTCAATGTTATAAAAATACCAAATACTTTAGTAAAGCTACCAAAACTGCTAGACCTTCAGATCTTAAGGAAATAAGGTCCATGAAAAGACACCAAATTTGTAAAAATAAATGGGAAAATATGGACATTCTCAAACAAAAGTTTGAAATTATCAAACTTCTTCCCAAAGAGCAAAGTCTAAGGAGCAATAATTATTGTTTCTTTTCCCAAAATTTTTAATCAAATGGCAGAAAGAGGATGTAGAACAAACTTTGTGGTGCATCTGAATCCCATAAGATGATAGATATTCCATTACAACTTAATTTGGCTGTAGTGCCCCACACATGCAGTAACTACCTAAGAATAAGCCATACTGTCACGCTATTGACTTGAATTTGAATGGGCCCAAAAATCAAAGAAGAAAATTTAAAGCTGACTCTTTAGAACCAAACTACTCAACTGTCTAGTTAAGCGCTTATGTGATGCTAATAAAATCCTAGCAGATTCCAAAGACCAGCAATTTGAAAATAGTAGATAAAACAAAATGACACACATTAGAAACACCTATGACTTTACAATTGAAACTGGGAGGTTTTAACAATGCCCTGGTGTATTCTTCTGAGTTCACATAATTCTACGAAGCCTATGAAGCTATCAAGCAATTTGCCCAGTCTAGTCTAATATACCATGACCTAGCAAATGGTCAACAGTACTAAGCAAAACATGCATTGAAATTAATAAATTACAGCAAACACTTGGGTAACACAAGACCATAGCACATCTATATCAGTATAATCACATTAATTAGCTACGTAAAAAGAGAACTTCCAAACATCCAAGGCACACCCTCAATGAGGTAAAGCTAAAAGATGTGTAGTTAGGCACAAAAGCAATCCAGGGTTATCATATGAACATGGGAAAACAAACACAGATACAATTAACGGTAAAATATAATTATAACCAATAGATGGTCGCATACTAGAATGGCAACAACTAAGCAAAAGCAATCAGAGAACTTTGAAGACCATTATAATGTAGGTGTTCGACATCAAACTTCGGATTAAAGAACTTCATCACTTTTGCTTTGCTTTTTACCAGATTAGCCTCTTGCGCTGCCGGAGAAACTCAATAACGAATAAAAACACCGTGGTTTGGGCTTTCAAAGCTTCATAAAAGGTCATAAAGAGATAAAGTGAGACATTAATTTAGTTAGAATGCTGAAGCAAGAACAAATTTTCACACTTTTGATAAAGAGCAAACTGAAGGTGTGTTTGGCAAAACAGAGTTGAACAAAGAACTGTAATTCAATGTACAGTTGTGAATTCTTGTGCCAAAGAATGTCAATTTAGCACCCCAAAACCTTTTTCTCGATGTTTCCTTGCAACTAAACTTGAAGTGGCAAGGGGCTGTTTGGTGCGTCATATTTTGTAATTTGAACTACATTGCTCATGACAGTGTACAAGATTTCCCCAAAAATAAGAATATCAAAGAGAAGGAAAAAAACCTTGTGACTTAGGGCTTACAGCAGTTTCAGGGTCAACCTCTGTCTCTCCAACTGCGAGGTATTGAGATCCCTCTCCAGAGGCTTTTTTATGGAGAGTCATTAGGGCTTTTTTCGTCTGGGGGAGTCTCCGCGTGGACGGAATTGGAGACATCAGGAAGGACGTCGTATTTTATTCCCTACTTGTTGTCAGCCCTAAAGCTTATTAATGTAATTTCTTTTAAGAGTTAATTTCGTCATAAGTTTTTTTAAAAGATGTTCAATTATTATGGAGTTTGAATTTTTTTATTTTTGAGGTGGAAGACAGATAATTTATATTTTTTAAGTTGAGATTCATTTTTAATGAGATGGTAGTAAGATTTTTTTTATATATGACAATAATATCTTTAAAATAATTTTATTACACACACGCATAGCATTCTTCGATTATTTTTCTGAGTCATGTCGTCTTATTGTGCTTCTCTTTTTTATCCAAACGAAGCCTTATAATTCGTGAGTCCCACGATACAAGAAAAACTCTAATCAAAATTAACGGAGAGAGAAAAAATAGGTTACTCTCTATCTATAACTTTTTGCTTTCTTTTTTTTTTATTGTGACGATAACAAGTGAATTGTGTTTTTTCTTTCCAAATTTGATATAATCAAAACTTATAAAAGTCAGTAAGTCAATAAGTATTAGAGAAACAACTAGTAAGATTCATCTCCTACTCTCTCTTAAATTTTTGTTTTTGAGTCAAAATAATAAAAATGGAGACACAATTTTTCATCTATTGGCTACTAAAATTAATTGGACCAAGCGCTCTTTAATTCCAACTTGGAGCTCTAGTTTATGAATGGCATTTCTTGGTGTTCAAGGTTTTGATATGCAGGAAAGGAAACAAGTGCAAATGCACTCTATTGGTCAAATGGATGGGTTTTTGTCCACTTGCATCACTGTTCTCATGCCAACTTCTTTGTAATCTATTGTTCCAAAATCTATAACAATTTCCTATGAATTTAGATTTAAAAAAAAATCCTAAAGATGTAACTTTACAAAATATATATTCTAATTTTCTTGTAAGAACATGATGAAAAATGGCACAAGTGAGATGCATCTTGATGGTCTATTGAACAAACACGATATTATGAAGCAGTGAAAAATTGTAAATTTTACACTTTTGCGATAATATAAATTTTTTACTTTTCACAACTTATGAGTTTTTAATCACTCATTTTTTAAATACATTTTTTTTAAACAAATTTTTACAATCCTGAAAGTCAGTCTTAAGCATCTAACATATGGCTAAAAGTTCAATAAAACTAATAACAATTAAGAGTTTTCTTAATTTTTATGAAACTATAAAATTTCATACTTCCGTTGGGATAGAGTCTTTCATTGGCAAAGTGTAAAATTTCACACTTTTATTAGGAGATTTTTTTCACTGAAAATGTATAAAATTTTTATACTTTCGTTGAGACGAAATTTTATAGTTTCGGAGTTCTTTTTTTTAGTTTTTTAGCCTAAGGTCCTTGGGTTTTGCACTTTATTGTTCCAAATGACGTGTGTAATGTGTTTAGTGTAAAGGACAAATCATGTGGCAAATTTATTATGTAGTCCCGTGCGTTGATGTGGCAGATTGTGAATTATTTTTAATGACAATTCTGTCTTACTTTGTAATTGTGTAAATTTTTACACATTTCACAATTAGTGAATATTTAATCACCCATGCTTTAAATTTTATTTTTGATAGATTTTTACAAACTTGAGAATAAGTACATCTAATATGTGGATAAAAGCTCTAAAAAACTATTAACAATTGCTAATTTCCTCAATTTTTAATAAAAGTGTAAATTTTTACACCTTTGCTGGATAGTAATTTTTTAGTGCAAATGTGTAAAATTTACACTTATCTTCTTTTCTTTTTTTTTTTTCTAGATTTTCATATTCAACATAAATCTTGTTTGATAGACCTCCATGTGTAAAATATAAATATATAAATTTTATAAAAAATAGATTAATAAATTAGAAGTTATTAAATTTTAAAATTTGCCAAAAAAATTAGAAAAAACTCCCAAATTTCCCAGAAGTTTTTCGGTTGCCAGTCTTTTTTGTAGTGTAATTAGTATCTTGGACAAAACACTTTTATTGGACTTAATGGTATACTTAAATTAGTCTTGGACCTTAGAATAATTAAGTTTGATTTTAGGACATTTGGCCGAATGACCCTTCTTTTAAATAAATAAAAAATTCACAACATTTTAATTGTTTTTCATCAACTGCTATAATTCCAACAAGAAAACATGTTTATCATAAAACTGACCTCCCAACTTACTTGATAATTACATAAATTTCTTTTATAATTTTTAAAATTGCACTAATCTTTCTTGTATTATCCTGACAATATAAGAATTTGTTTCCTCTCTGTACAAAATTTAATACTTAAGATATTAGGGTTTAAATCAAATTTTTTATATGACTAAAATACCCTTATATATTACATTGGAGTTTCTTATTTTTGGGAGATCATAGGAGAAATATTTGTAATTATCAAATATCATAGAAAATATCAATAAATTCATATAAAACAGTAAATTTATATTTTTCATTAACGTTTATCTCTCAACAATTCTGACATAAGAGATTAGTGTAATATCAGAAATCAAATTCAAAATCTTTGTAATTGTTCAATATTACAGAGAAGATCGGTGTAATTATCCATATTTTTCAAGATAATTTTTCAAATGGTTACATATAATAGAATTATTTGTATATATAGATGTAATGTAAATATTTTTTTTACAACAATATGAATTTCTAAAGTGATGGCAATACAAAAAATTTTGTTTATAATGATTTTAAGAAAAGTCTCTAATTTTTGGAATCATTTCTAGATCAATCAATTCAATTCTTCATTCAATCTTCTCAACAACTAATTGCTCAATCATCACTTCAATCCACTCTACCATGGTTCAACACCAAAAAATCATGAGCGGTTAATTTTATTATAAAAGAGGACCTTCTAGTTTAGTTAGAAGTTGAATTTCTAATTTTGAGCAAAAATGAAAAGTATAAGAAAAATGAGAGGGAAAATCAAATATTAAAATTAGGTAAAAAAAAATTAAGGAAGAAGTCAAATTTATTTTTAAAAATGGCAGAATAAAAAATAAAAATAAATAATAATACAAATAGAAAGATTTATTAGAGTTTAAATGCACTCTAAAAATAAAGAACATTATTGGAGATGCTTTGTTTCTTGCACTCCAACTTTCAACCATAGCACTCTTTTACGAGTCAACTTCAATGCAGATCATTAAACCATTTCAGCAAACCTCATACTGTCCCCTGTAAATGCTACCTCTTAACTCCTGACATGTTCCTTTGCTTCTAATTCATTCATTTATTGTTCCCATTAATCCATGTTTAATTTACAAGCCTTAATTCATACAAGGGAGGGGTAGGCCTATTTAGAGTAAACAAAATATTCAATGGTCCCGACGATGTAGATCATAATCGTATGTATGTCGGTATACTTTCTGCATATGTGGTTATCATCTATATCGTTAGGATTAATAGTCTAGGGACCATCGAATAATTATCCTTTAAACTAGGGTTTCTTGCTAACGAAGAGGGGATTTGTTTCGGTTAGGGTGTCTTCATTCAATAGAAATAGATCTGTTGTAAAGTATCAATAAAAAACAAACAAGAAATCGATCTCAAACAGAAAAAGAGAGAAAATACAAAATATGTGAGGCAAGATGTATATATTCAAGGATAATAATAATTAATCTATTAAGTATCAAGGAGATTACAAGAACAAAACTCTAATGCACCCAAAAAATTTCTTTTACACCTAATCACGTCTCACCCAAAGTCGGCTATCTCTCTTAAGAATAAATTTCAAAAGCAATTTTTGTATATGTGAGTTACAAAATGAGAGAGGAATCAAGTCAAAAATACTAAAAAACAAACCGGGTGAAAACAAAATTCAAACTTACACATTGCTCATTTTTCTGGTTGCATCGAATCATTAAGAATCTGAATAAATTCATAATAACCACCCAACAAGATCACCTTCATTTCTCTAACAAGCATGTGGAGGCCACTTTTACCATGTAAAAAATATTACAATTTTAACATGTGGAGACCACATACTTGTAAGAGAAATAAAAGTTGTTTATTTTTGTTAAAATAGAGATGCTCTCAAAGAGATTTGTTCAAATTCCCTTTTTAGTTTTTCCATTCCTAATAGCTTTTATTTATTTTTTATTGTGCTTCACGAGTGGACATAGACTTTAAAGCCAAACCATATCAACTTTGGTGTCTTGTTTCTTTATTTATTTATTTATTTTTCTTATTTCAAAGTGCTTGTTCATAGAATATATACAACTCCAAATCTTATAAACAAATTTCTTGATTTTCTATTACAATCAATAACACTTTACAAGCATTCATGAATTTGGGAAAATACAATAACAAATTTTGGGCAAGCTCAGAAACTTATGAAGGTCACACTAAACAATCTGAAGCAGTACAAACAATATATTGCAGGGCTCAGAATGTGCACTGAACTGAAAGATTGCTGGTGGCAAGCAATGGGAATTGTTAGCCATCAACATCTAAGAGTTTGGGTTTCTTGTTAAACAAATATGTTGACAACACAGAAACCAGCAAAACAAGGATTGCCATAAAAACACACATTCGATTAGGCTGCCCTGCTTCTACCACTCTCTCAGCCTCAACCTCCGCAACCACGTTAGGGTCATTGTTTGCAGAGGAAGACCCCACTTGATCAGTCTCACATGCAGCCGCATCTTTTGATGATTCATCCACCTGATTCAGAAAATTTAAAAGTGATTAGGAACCGTAATGCAAAATTTAGAAGTGATGCCTGGTAAAATGGTAAAAGTTAGGACTGCCGTGAGAATGCAAAATAATGAAAAGTATAGGTCTATCTAAAGTCTATCTAAAGTCTATCCTTCCCAATAACCTGTAAGCAAGATCAACATTGGAGAGACGTTTTACAATCAATGGCACTCAAAATTGAAAATTTTACCATAATTCACATTCATGAAGATAACTGCAATGGCAATATTAGAAATTTCCTCTCTTTTTTTTTCCAGGTCAAGTGAAAACTATATATTTTGGGTTTTGTTATAAGGTTACGTGATCCTAAATTTCAGTGTTGCGTTTAATACTAAAAAGAAAAATAAAAAAGAACATGAAAATTGCAGCAAAAAAGTGAGCATTTGGCGACAGCTTAGGATTGGGTAATTTTTATATCTTCACTTGTGTACTATAACTATAAAATCATGGCTGAGAATTGAAAAGGCACTGAAAGAACAACAGATGCAAATGTGTTCAGCATGCAGCTGCATTATAAATTTCAATGTCTAATTGATGGAACAACTACTAGATGATTAAAAATTGAGCTGCATGCTTTTGCTGAACCCCATGTTTTTTGTAATAGGTTGACTTCAAAATGCAAAGCACCCATCAGAGCCATAAATGAACTACTGCAAGGTAACAAAAAATTCTCTTTGCCAAAATTTTTGGATGTTTATGACAGGGAGATAGCACAAGATTATTGGCATGCAGACTTATCCCAAAAAAAAGAAGGATTATTGGCATGAAATAGTACCTTCTTATTTATCCTAAGATACAAACAAGGAGAGAGGGGAGGGGAGGGGAGGGGAGGGGAGGGGGAGGGGGGGCGCAGGAAATCATCATACTAAACAGAAAAATTTGGCAGCATAAGAGAAGCCAGATTTCACATCCACTCCATTTGCATCATTAGGTTGGACTCCAATATTACTTCTTGCTAGTGTTCAGACTAAACAAGGGAAAGAAACACAGAAGTACAGGGTTGAAGTTTTTGAAGTCAAACCAGAAACCAATAAAAAAAATGTGTGTAAAAAAACAAAAAACTGTAAAACAAGGAAGAAAACAAAGGGCCCAAAAAATAAACAATAAGACAGTTGGCAAAACAGAGAATTCAACCAACAATAGCATTGTGTACAGAGTAAAAGGAAAAATCAGACTCTGGAAAAACACTAAAAATGTGAAAGGATATAGGACCTAGAAAGAGATCATAACATCTTATTTGTAATCTTTTCTGAATTCTGAAAATAATCATTCTATGATTTATCTTTGTCAGAGGTTCATAAATTTTATGACATAGGACTTTGAGAGAGTTTTAAAGTCATCATAACCCACTTTCATGTATCATATGGCCATGAGTAATGAGTTAAGCTTGTTGCTTGTTCCGTGGCACTTTACATATACTTAATTGCTTCTCACCAATTACTCTCATCAGATTTTTTCTAGCATTGGCAGAGTAGTATATCCAGAGGGATTTGTGACAACGTAAATGATGAGAAAATTTACTTTGTTGATCTGATCTTTCCGTTTAAAAAGATATCAAAAATTCAAAAGTCAACTATGCCACAAGTAAACCAGGCTGAGTACAGGGCAGACATCACTGCCCTTCACACTCTCTCTTTTTAATCTCATAATTTCTTCATTCACTAATCATAAAAAAAAATATGCAAAATAAAAATGACATCTACCTGGAAACTTTTAGATGATGATTCTTTTGCTGCTTCCTCGGATGCTTCTGTGCTTGTTGCATTAGTTGAATTGTGCTTGGAAGAAATAAACTTGTTATCATCAGCACCTCCATTCTCATTTATGCTTACAAATGTATCACTTTTTGTTTTCTGTAGCTTCTCCACCAAAATTTTGTTTTCCACTGTTAAAGAATATAACTGCACCAAAATTAATTTCATTAAGTTGTTACAATTAGATGTATTGATTTACTAACTTTTCATTTAAAAAAAAAACTATTTTTTTTTTTTTTTAAATCTGCTACAGAATTAGCTGGGAGAAGGAAGACAAGGGGGCAAGTAAAAGCTACATGGCAAGTTGCAATTAAGGAATGATGCAATAGATACCTGTTTCTGGATACGCTCCCTTTCCATGGCTAGTTGCATAACTAAGTCCATAATAAGCTTAGTCCTAATACTCACATCTTTTGCACTTTCTACTTTTTCATCATTGGCTTGCTGCAAAGATGTCTCCAAGCATTCCATTCTAGCCCTCAGAAAACGTAGTTCTTTGTCAAGTTCTAAGTTAGATTCAGTTAACGTTACACATTGCTCCTCAGCATTCTCAGTCTTAATTTCAGCTTTTGAAACCTTTATTTTCAGTTCCTCTATTAAAGTTTCCATATCCCAAATTGCAGAGTATAACATGTTCTGCTGCTCTTGACTTGCTTCCGAGGATGCCCTTGCATGTTGTAGTTGAATTTCTAATTCCCTCAACTGCTTCTCAAATAAACTCACCTTCTTTGTGTTACTTTCATTATTATTTTTAAGAAAACCCAACTCTTCTGTAACTTCCAAGTTTGTGTCTGTTAACTGTGCAATCTTGGCCTCTGCACTTTCTGCCCTACTTTCTGCTATATAAATGTTTTCTTTCAGAGACTCGATTACATTGTCCATCTCTCTAAGCTGATCTTGACTTGCTTCATTAGACGCATTTGCATTCCTCAGCCGGAACTCAGAATCTTTCAGTTGCTCTTCAAGCATTTTAACTTCTTCCCTCAAAGCGCATACTTTGGAATTATCAGTAATAAGCTCCGCAATTCTGCTCTCAAGCTTTTGTAAATCAGTTTCCTTGTCTTTCAGCTGCTCTATGCAATCTTGGAGTTTAAATTTTGCATCATTTTCCCGTTGAACTGAACCATTTAAATTGAATTGAACAATTTGAAGTCGACCAACCAGTTCCTTTGAAGTCCCCATCAGCACCTCCGCTGCATTTTCTGCCTCTAAAAACCTTCCCCAAGCAAACTCTGCTGCTTCTTCCATGCACAAAGCTACCTGTTCAGTTAAGTGTACCTTTAATTTAAGATCTTCTTCATTTTGTTTTAATTCTGACAACTTCTTTTCTAGATCTAGCTCTCTTGCAAGAGATTTCTCCAACATCCTTAAAATATGTCTTTGTTGTTCAACAGTCTGCATTCTTGGCTTTGCATCTACATTTGCAACTTGACCATTCTCGAATAAACCCATATCCCACTCACGTTTCCCTGTTAACATGCATGTGTCAGAAAACTATCAATTCATCACACAATTCGATTGTTTAAGAGTAAAGTGGTCATCTATTGGACAATATCCTACTACTTACAATCATTATGTTTAAAAGCTAATAGGGTCCTTTGCAACTTGGCTAAATGCATCTTGAACTCTAGGACCTCCTCTCGTGATTTCTTCAATGATTCTTCAGAGTCATGCAACTTGTCTTCCATTACAAAAAACAATTCTCTTAAGTGCCTACAAGAAGATATTTTCTGATTGGCATCAATAACCACTGTTTGGAGAGTACCCATGAAATTGTCCAGCTCACTTAATTCAGAATCTAAAATACCAGATAACAGATCAAATATCAATGCCTTCTCCATAAGGTCATCCGAGCTATTGTCATTTTCCCTTGCCATTCCTTCTAAATCATTTTCCCAAGCCACCACATGCATCAAAAGTGTGTCCAGATTTACCAACTTCTCTGAAGAATATGCCAAGTCAAATTCCACTCTAGTTAAAAGTTCCATAGCAATTCCTATTTCTCCCACATCCTTGGTGTCAGATGTGCCACCTTCATGTCTATAAATTTCACCGAACTCTGGATCATAACTATCAACATTATGAACAGCATAGTCATCCATTCCTATTGTTCTGACTGGCAACCTGGTGAAGGAAGAAAAACAAAAACATAAAAGAAATTCCAAGCATCCAATACTTTGTAGCAACACTAGAAATAGTGAATTTAGCAGGATGTGGTTATGTCAGAGCAAGATGCAGTAACAGGAAGAGGCGCATGCTGCAAATGGATACAATTTATTGGCAGGCGAAATCCTGCATCCGGTTCATGGGTACTTGATGTGATAAAACACTCTATAGTCTATACTACTGCTAGAACACAAAGCCCCCATCCCCAAACCAAAAAAAAAAAATACAAAAGAAAGTGCAGAATTTTACACCTTAATATGCCATTAGTGGATTAAGATTATTATTCCATCATTGATCTTTTGACAGTGATGACAAGCAGAACATATAACATTTCATTATTCCAATATAGTTGAGGCTGCAAATTGAAAGTTCTGTTAATAAGCACCAATATTTTTTATGTGATTCATACAAAAAGAGAAATATTTCTGATGTGATAGGAATTGTTAGAGATAGTCTCCACTAGATTCTTGTATGCCTTTTCTCTTCAAGCAAATAGGGCCAACTCTTAACTAACAAAACAATGAGATGTTAGACACCCACTCCCACAAACACCTTGAAGTCAATTCTTCAGTAATGCTAACTGCATAAGATCAGGAGTTCAATTTCAGAATTTTTTTTATCTCAGAGATGAAGACGACTCACCTAAGAATTCCACCACATCCGCATCCCATAAAATACATATGTCATTGCAAATCCAACAAACAGAAGAATATGCTACCAAAACCTAGGATGCCCCCCCTCTTTTCCCTATATCAGACTGTTGAAGCATGAAAATGTCTAATATAGTCTTACCAACAACATCCTTCTCCACTTCAAGACGACTCACCAGAATATGCTACCAAATCCTAGGATGCCCACCCCTTCCCTCCCTCTTTTCCCTATATCAGACTATTGAAGCATGGAAATGTCTAATATAGTCTTACCAACAACATCCTTCTCCACTTCTATCAAAAATACTGTTACCCATTTTCTAGATGATATTAATGGATTGCGACAGCCATTCTTTAGAATTTAACTATCCCACTAGAATTGTTCTTAATAGATTATATTAATGAATAGAACACTGCCATTCGTTGGAGTTTAACCATCTTAGGACACAGCCATTCTTAGGGTTTAACTATCTTACTAAGTCCTACTTCGTACGCACGTTAGATTATACTGCTCATATTCATTTTAGTGCAGCATAGATAGATACAAGAATTTATGCTACTAAGACCAACTAAGAACTCTCTAACCAAGATCGGATGACCGTGCTGTGATATACAAAGAGGGCAGATTTAGGCAATTAAATAACACAAGGAAAGTGAATAACCAATATAGGACAATGCTGATCTTCGAAATGTCTGTACTTGAAGAAGACCCTCAAAGCATTTAAACAGAAGCAGTTCAGAAAACATATTAGCACAACTAATTGTGAATTTGAAACCACAGAACTATGCTCCCAGCGTCTAAAGCAACCTGCATCGGACTTCATTCATTAAATACTAAAAAAAATTGTTACAAAGCAAGGATGATTTGCAATTACATTGATCTCCATAAAACTATTTAAATCCCCCTTAAGACTTCAAGAAATTAACAAAGCACACAAACTGCTGCTATTATAATTCGACTTCTTTCAACAATTTCAAAAGTCAAATGGAGATGGAAACTAAAAATACAGAGCTGCA
This sequence comes from Nyssa sinensis, assembly GCA_008638375.1. Classification (NCBI taxonomy): domain Eukaryota; kingdom Viridiplantae; phylum Streptophyta; class Magnoliopsida; order Cornales; family Nyssaceae; genus Nyssa; species Nyssa sinensis. The sequence goes on from CM018042.1 coordinate 26,200,878, forward strand.
TATAGAGAACTCCAATTTTTCATTGTCTTCTTACCCAGTAATTCAAATTAAATACAAACCATTCATTCAATATTGAGCCACTAACATGAATCTCAAACTTTTCTACACATGACCCAGAATAAACCTAAGTTTCTAAAATAACAAGAACACAGAGACACCACAATAAACCATATGTTATCAAATCATGAAAGTCAAAGCTGTGTGTATATAAAAATCAATAACCAAGAGTATTTCCTTATGGTTATTCGGATGGCAGAGAAAATTTTGATGCAGTAATTTGATTATGGGAAGATCAAAGCACAGGAACCTTTCAGTACTACAGAAAATTTTCCGGGAAATTTTTTTGAGAATTGACAAAAAGTAGAAATACCTTGGGAAAATCTTTATGGGTCACTGCTTAAATTTTCATTGGGATCAGGAAATCTTCCGCCAGCAAGTACGGAATGAGTCACATTCCATTACTAATTCTCATTACCGTGTTAATTGAACGGGAAGACGGCTGGGAGTTAAGGCTTTGTGATCTACGACGGGGGTGAGTCTAACATGAGCCGTGGATGCATGATAGACCCGGCTGGTCAACCTGTATAAGCACACGTGATGCTTTTTTCCCACTCATTCAGCGTTAGCTGCACAATCATCATATAAATTTGATAGGTCCCACCAACTCGCTCAGTCTAAACCATCTGATTTAAACGCTTCATCTAATCTCATGATATCAAATTAACATCCATATATATATATATATATATATATATATACGAAATTACTAGTTTATTGAAAGAGAGACTTTAGATTAGGGAATGAGAAATAAAACTGGAGTCCTCACAAGGGAGACTGATGGTTGGAAACAACTTCGTCGGCGTACGTTAGCCACCACCAGAATCTAATAATTGAGATGAGAGTTAAAGGCCGTGAACGACATTATGAAAGTAGGAAACCGTCCTGCTCGACTGGAAATGTTTGGGAATCTTATGATGATTTAATTTAACCTATTAATTAACACTGCAATTTGTACTTCCAAATTCCAATGAGACTGTTCGTATATTACGTTTAACTGGTGGTGCACCATATATATGAGTAATGCTAACTCGGTTCTGCCGTCTGAGAGGCGTGTCATGCCTTGATGACATTTGATCAAGTGATTGGCATAGGTATGGTTATGCCTTAATGATGATTTATTTTAGGATTACTAACACTTTTTTTTGGATCGAGAGATATGAAAAACAAAAAGAAGAAATAAGGAGAGAGGTATTATTTTTTGTTCGGTTTAAAATTAGAAAAATTAAGGAAGGGAGACGGAAGGAAGGGGTCTCTTAATTTTTATTTTATTCAATTTACTCTCTTTGTAAAAGTGGACAGAGAAAAAAAGAAATGTGAGAGCTTTTAATAAAATTTTTATAATACCAATTATAACTTTAAAATTATAAAAATAAAATAAAAAAGACACCTTTATCCTATAGCATAATAGTAAAAAAATATATATTTTTTTCACTTCCTTTCTTTCTTTTGCTATTTTCAAATAATATGATAGGATTACATTCTCCTTTCCCTCATTTATTATCCAAGTATGAAGGAGGGATTGTGCTCTCTTTTCCCTCACAACTAATGTTATCCTCTCATTTCCTTCCTCTCCTATGTATCCAAGCATAGTGTAAGAGTTAGTAGACACTTGTAACATTGGCAACAACATGGTGTAGAAAGCAAGTGCATGCCTTTGGTAGTCAAAGCCAAGGCATGGCACTTATGCGTAGCTAGGTGTGGTTGGGTCGAGCTGGTTGGCCTTCTGGTACATTTCGAGGCTACAAATGATTGTATCTTCTCGTATCAATTCGATGATTTCTACTTTGGCATATATAAATGGGTATATTCTATTGAGCTTGGGCTCCCATGGGTGGGGATGCCATGGGTCAGAGTGCCTTAGCACCTACGAGGCCAGATTGTTGTTGGTCAAGACAAGATGTCATGGGCCATTGTGGTGACTCTACCTTCCACCACCACCGGAGGTGGTGGCAGACAATGGATCTGACTTGGGCACGACTCAAGGACATCGTATAAATTCGACCTAGCATGCCAAGATATGAAGACTAAGACATGAGAGGAAATGACTTGGCACAACATGTGGCTGGATATGACTTGGTGGCATGGCTCAGTTTGTTGTTTAGTTAAAGTCCAAGCTATGTGAGCATGGTTTGGCACAATGGTTCATTGGTACAGACCTCTCAAAGACAATGATGTGTATGGGCAAACAGTGCGAACCATTTGTGCGAGATGGTTATCTATGGCTGATGCGGCGGTTGTATGATAACTGCCTTGTGCCTTGGCAACACTTTGTGTCTAAAGACAATAAAGCAAGGAGTTGCTAGGAGTTTTTCTGAAGGTATATGTTGCGTGGTTGGTTAGCGGAGTCGATAGAGACTTGGTGCCACAGATGCAAAAATTTGGCGTCAAAATTTTATCCAGTAACAATTGGTATCAAAACCATTTTGTGGTTAAATGGCCAACAGTGGCACGACTGAGGCACTGACAGAATGAGTTGCAAGACTCGAAGATTTTGTCAAGCTTTTCAGACAGATTGAGCATCATTGCTTGTTATCTAGTGGGAACGGACTGCACTAAAAGTGAATGGGTTAAAGGTGAGACTACAAGACTTCATCTCTGACATCAATGGATGCTTGAACGAGATGCTCAATGATTTTGGTTTGCTGGTAAACACCCTGAAGGACTTTCTAGCTACATGACATAGAGGAGGAGATGGGTCAGATTAAGAGAGTCATGCATCAGACTGGTGGACAGGATAGTGCAAGGAAGATAAAGGTTCTAGTTAAATACTTAGGGTTCCATTTGATCACCACTAGATTAAGTGCTCGTTTGAGCTGAGAAAAAGTGTGGTTTGAGTTAAGTTGCGATTTGAATAAGTAGCTATAGAAAAGTGTCATTTGAGTTAAGTTATTTAGTGTTTGAATGTATTTGATAAATACTTAAATGATATTGTAGTATTTGGATCAGTTATTAATAAGTGTCACTAAGTTACTTTCTGAAAAAAGTTCTATTGGAACTATTTTTGAAAAAGTCCATTTTGAGTTAAGTGCAGATTCATTAACTGTGCTCAATAAGCTGAACCAAATACCTAATAAATTAGAATAGTTCATTTTAAATTTGAAAAAGCCATTAAATGTGATCTATAAGTTGAACCAATCATAACCTTAAACATGAAAATTGTAAGTTGTTTATTGATAGGATCATTAAAAGGATCAACAATTGCGTTAATAAGTCACTCTCCTATGCTACGAGACTACAATTGGCCTCATATGTTCTATGTAGCATTCAAATTTATCCTTCCTAGAAGAGTCCACAAAGACATTGAAAAGAAGCTCAAGATTTTTTTTATAAGCAGGCAAAACTAACAAAGCCTATCCAGCCAAAGTGAGCTAGGCATCTCTGTACAATCCAGGGGAAGAAGGGGATCTTGGAACCAATAGGACTGTTACTGGTAGTGAAGAAAATTCTTACAGATGAGAAACCTGGCCAAAAAGCTTATTATCTATTAGATTGGCAATGGCCAAGTTACCTACCTATGGCAGGATCCGTGGCATCCTAACGACAGTCTCAAATAGCAGTTTAACAATGTCAATCCCATTTGGCTTATTTCTAAGTTAGGCATATTCTCATCTAATTCTGCATGGGATAGCTTGGGAGGGAACATCCCTGAAGTTGAGTGGCACAAGTCTTGAAATCTACACACTGGTGTAATGAAGGTCATTTTCTGTCACGGAAGATTGGAAATCTACACAAGGTTTCGTGTGTGTATATATATGTTTCATCATGAAATATAAAGTATAAAATAATGATAATTTGATTATTTGCCACAAGGAGATAAAGATAAGAACACTTAGTTGTGAGTCTACACACAATAACTAGATCATAAAATATTATATATTATATTATATATATATATATATATATTAATGATGTAAATGCATAATATAATACATATAAATGTAGTACTTATAAATCACACTATATATATAATTTTTTAAATTTTTTTTAAATATATTTTATTAAGAGTTCGGTTCTTTGATTGAATTGATTTACCCGAACCTTAAACCGGAATTAACCTAAATTTTTTTATTTTAGAATTGACTCGACCTAAATCAACTTTAGAACTAATACAACCCAACCCATTCGGTTCGAGTTGGCTCGGGAATTTAAAGGTGCTTTTTCTGAAAGTACTTTTAATTTAAAGATATTATAAATGTTTCGAACTTGGAGTTGAAGTATTTTAACATTTTAAATGCGCCTTTTAAACATCATGCCTCTTTCAAATATTTTTAAAACATCTTGATATTATCAATTATTTTTAAAACATCATGGGTGATAAAAAAAAAAAGGCCCACCATCATGTGTAATCCACTTTTTTCCCTTCCATGTTGGCAACATAGGTTAGGTTTGAATCACAAAATCAGCTCAGAATGGCCAGCCATGGCAAGGTTGGTATTTTTGTCTAGGGCTTGACTGCCCATACTGGTGCACTTCTATTTATGAACTTAAAACATGCAACTTTCAGTGGTCAAATTAAATTTTGATCCCTTGAGTCTGGGTTGCTAAGAAACAAAAATTGAGAGAACAGAATTTTATGAATTTGTTTGGCTTACTTGAAATCATTTTAAGGACTAGTATTCCCATTTCAATATATGATAAAATTTATGTACCATTTCATAATTTTTAAAAAATATGTTTTATAAGAAAAATAATAGTGTATTGATAATTACTTTTTAAAAGTGATTTACAAGTGGGCAATAGCTTTCTCAAACTTTTAAAATTTTGATTTTTCTACCCCTATTTTCTATAAAAAAAAAATTTACTTTTCACAAATACCCTCTTAAATTTATTTTTTTATATTTTTGCCTTCCTCAAGTCCATGGAATGATGGTTGGCCTGCAAAAATTATTTATGAAAGATAAATAAGATGTTAATTGGATAAATACACGTATACATATCCATGTTGGTAAACAAATGCTCGAAAATGTCATCCTATGGCTTTGGCTTTCGTAGGCTGGTAGCCAATAGCCATAGCAACTGATAAAAATCACAACAATGACATGTGAAAGTGTTTTGAGGACCAAAAATGTTGCTTTGCAGCACACGGAAGTAGCACTCTATGGAGAAAAAGGGATTCAAATCTTCAAAAAAAATGCCTTAACCTCTCATAAGTCATTCAAAAGCAGCCAAACTATGTCCCAATCTCAATAGTCATCAAAAACCATTTAAGGAATGTGAGTAACCCCAACATCTATTTTTCTTACACTCACCAAACCCTACTATAGAAACCCATATAGATGTGTGTGTGTGTGTTTTGGTGTGTTGATATTTCTCAAAGTTTCTGCGCACTCCAAAAAATGTATATATGTATGGAAAACGTGCTGTGCGGCAAGACTTATCTTTACCTTAATAAGAAGAAACACTACTTATCAATGGAAAAGAACTACAAAAGCTATTCTAAAGATAAGATGCACATAAAATATCCAAAAGAGAAAGAAGAAGATAAGCAATCATTTACACTCAAACATCACTTAGATTGGAGAATAGATGTTTAGCTAATTTTTATTCCTTGGTATATTCTGCTCAACTTTGTGCATGGTTAGGTCATTCTATTTTTTCTGATTTGGCTAGGCCATTGGTAATTGCTAAATATCATAAGATTGTTAATTCATTTTATCTTATTAGGTCAACAAAAGTCGAGTAGTACCGTCTCACGGTGAGACTGTTACGAGATTCAAGCATTGTGTGAGATTCACGTGGGTCTCATATAAATCTTTAAATCTTAGCGACAATCTTACGATGAGACGAAACCAATAGGGTCACTTACTGTGTTGGAATGTAAACGGTTATAGTTTGATCAAAAGTATATTTTATGTTTGTCATTTGAAAACTCAAAGTCATGAAATTTAGGAGTGCAACTCGAATGAGTCAGACTCTGCAGCATGTTTAAGCCCATGAGTAGTTGTGAAACAATTAGTTTGAGCTCATCTCGAATCCGATCTTGAAATTGAACAATCTAATACAAACCGAACTAAAGTTCAATATATGATATCAGATTTAGCCCGAGCCGGACAAAAATAACCTAACAGTGTTAAGAAATATCTACACTTTGGAAATGAAATTTGTTTCTTTCTTCTCTACTTTTAGCTCATTTATTTGTGAGTTGACATTTATTTATATCAAATGATAATAACAAAAAAAGTTTAATTGTCATTTATGATTGACTTGTATTTTTTAATTAATGTGTGTGTGTATATATATATATGTATATATATTGTCAGGTTCAAGTTGGGCTTGGGTTACGCTTGAATTTTTCAAGTCTTAACTGAAGTTCAACTCAAAATTAAGTTGGACTTGACTTTCCATTCCAAGTATAAAAATTGTTTGTCGAAGCTCTAAAAATTTTGGGCTAGTCTCGGATTGAATTTGAATTGGCCGTTAAAGTTGCACTCCTAATAGAATTGGCCATTAATTTTGTAATTCATATTAATGCCCAAAAGAAACAAAAAGGAAAAAAGAAAAGAAAATCTTTAAATTTTAAGCCAGCCACAACATATTAATCATTTTTATGATCAATAAAGGGCTACATATTTTGAAGGAAGTTGATTTTCAAGCATACCATCAAGTTAGTTAAAGAAAATAAAATTAGCTTCATGTTTAGTGAGATTGTACGTATGACAATTGACACAATCTCTTATTTCAACATTTCATTTGTTCAAGCAGTGAAAAACTTTATCATCAAAGAATATCAGCCATGAGAAATAATAATATTAAGAGCCCATTTTAAAGAGTTTTAAATTTTGAAGAATAAATTTTAAAGAATTGATTATTGGAGAATAAATTATGAATAATCTAACAAATTTGTTATTTGGGTATTTAATAAAATTATGTAAGATATATTGATTCTTACTATTATTTATTTTTATCCTTTTATATTATATATACTGAGTAATGTGTAAGTGGTGGATCCTGAGATAAATATTATAAAAAGCCAAATAGATTTTTAAAAGTTAATTTTTTGAATTTCTACAAATCATAATTTTACTTCTTGTCCCATTGCAAAATCTGATTTTAAAAAATATAGCCAAAACATCTTAAAAACGGGTTTACACTTTTTTATGCACTAAAATTATGATTTGGGAATACATATATGTGGGTGTGTGAAGAGGCTAATTAACTTAGTTTATGAAAAGACTCATTTCCTAGCTGTTGACTCTTTTGTTCTGCTTGTAAGTGGTTTGTTGTGCTTTTACCTCTGCTAAGCCCTGTTGTGTGCTAGTAGTTTCTTCTTTTGGCTTGTTTTTATGGCTTGTGTATAAGGCTTATACTCAGTATTCTTTGCTTCACTGTATATAAAATTATACTTACCCCAAAAAAAAATGAGATAATTAGTCTGGCTACAAGATTATCTTCAAGGTATGAGGGTTTAATCTGTTCTTAAGCAGTTAATATTTTGGTAATCATTTGATGAACAATTAAGTATGACTTGAAAATTACTCATCAGAAGCATACTTTTTCACCCACTGACAGACAGTGATTGAAGTCCTCTTGGTTTCCTGTATTTTTTTTATTTATTTTTACTCATATCCATGGAGGAGACAGAATTTGAACCGCGAGTGCCAATTGACCAAGATGTTAAGTCTCTTATCCAAGTCGTTCTTCAATGGATTTGAATTATTATGTGTTAGTGTCCATTTTCAATAATACTTTATAATGTGCGTTGTGACCCACTAAAAAGAATAGACTATAACACTAAGGGCGGAACCATAAAAAATTTTAAGGGAAGGTTAAAAATATTTAGTGAAAATTTTTTGGGCTTGATCAAAATTTTTGAGATGAAAAATGAGAAATGAAGAGATTCGAAAAAATGTTAGTGAAATTTTTTTTGGACCGGGCCAAAATTTTTGTGAGAGAAATGAAAGAAATTGTAGAATTTAATGAATAAAAAGTAGATTGTGCCAAAATTTTACAATATGTTAACTTGAAAAAAGGGCAAAATATTTTTCAGAGTTTGGGATGGTCTATAACTTGGGACTGCCTACTAATACTTCTATTGGCCCTTGCATAAGTAACATAACACACATGACATGAAAATATTAGGACATGTCTCAGCTCTGGTTGTGTATAAACTCCTATTCAAAAATTTTCCCCTTATATGTCACATTAACACATGAGAGAGAGAAGGGGGGGGGGGGGGGGGGTAATAGTTAGGGGGAAAAGATTCTCACACTTTGAGGAAAGCATCTTCCAGTGAGAAAAAGTGCATTTTATGAATTTGGGTTTGGCCAAAAGTGAGCCAAAAGGGGCTAAAAAAGTTTGAAAACAATCATATTCAACAACATATCATCATGTTTTGCCATGATGTTTGCATGAAATTCATAAAACCTATAGGATATCATCATGCCCTCTGTGTACCCAACTGACATTCGTCTCCTTTAACCTTCAATATCTTTGCATCTCAACTTGTTACTCAATGTGTAAACCACACACACACACACACACATTTATGTGTGTGTATAAAAACTTGAGGATATGTAGCCAAGTCAAACCAATGAGTTGTGAGATTTAAGTAACAGTGAGATACTATCAATCCCCTGAACAGCTTTGTAATAAAATAAATGAGCTTATGGATGCAAATGTTACAATTGAAAACTGGTGTAACCAGAGCTGTTGTTGAATCTGACTTTGAACTTTGAAGTAGCAATCAACTTGCTGAACAAATAAGACCCTGGACAGGCTTTTGTCCTGCTGATCAAAAGACCTCCTGTTTATATTACTACTTTTTTGCTGGCAGATATATATATATATATATGTATATATATATATATAACTGTCACTTTTCTTGACGAAGCTTTTATTTCCAAATATACACCAAAAAAAAAACTGTATAATACCGACAGTTTAGTGTCCATTTGACAACATGTTTATATATACTTTTAATCATTTTTTCAAGTTTGTAAGAGATTAGCTGTGATGTCTCAATAGATTCAAAGGCTTCAATAGTCCGTTTGACCTGCATATTTATATACACATATTATTATATCATACAATACTTGCATATTTTTTATTTTGTATACAGTACTAAAAGATTGGCATAATCTAAAAGCTTTAAACGTGCTTCCTCTAATTCAGTAAAGCTCAAGACCAAAGCCTATTTTATTAACTTCCACACACACACACACACACACACACACACAAATCATTAATGATATAGTCTCTGATTCATGTTAAAGAAATCTCGAATTCTCAACTCCCATCCCATGTTACTTTGGATGGGATTTGGTTTGATTTGGCTAGTTTTAATTAACTTTCCCAAAAGAAGAGCCATGCCAACCATGAATCAACCAAACCTCACTCTTATACTATTAATTAATCACTATATGCCAGTTTTTTATCTTCTTACATGTACGACACCAAGCAAATAGCCTTCTATCAAAAGATGGCACACTTGTATTCTAATTGGAGGAGAAGAATTCTAAGGAATCTAATGCCCTTTTCTTTAATTGGGTTTGTTTGGTATTCGGTGGTTGTCGATATATTTTGTGTATTTTTTATATATTTTATTCGCTTAAGATCAATTTATTATTTATTTGATTTCTTCAATACAATAATTAAATCATCTCATTATAGACTTCTAAACATGTAAATGAATAGATATACATGATGATACAAAATTATATATATATATTTAATCAAATAGAAACAAAGAGAGCTAGGCTTGTTTATTTCTCAGTCTGTAATTTTTATTATTTTTCCTTCTGACAACAAGATATTTTATGATAAAGTTGGATCGTCATGTGTTAATGTATTTTAATTTTTATTAATATTATATTAAGTATTTTATAATTTATTAAAAAAATAAATCATATTAAATATAAAATAATATTATTAAAAACAACGTACAATTACATGGTCTCATTCAAGAATTCTCTCTAACAATATCTAAGTAAAACAAACCTAATAAATGCAAATCATCTTAACCTCTTACATGGGCAATTTTCAAAGCTTAATTAGGCTTAAGCATAGGTTAGAATTATAAAGAAAGGTGTGCAAGAGATTCCACTTATTTTAAGGCTTAGGTCATTGTAATTGCAACTCCCAACGCCAACTAATAATGACATGAGAGAGAGAGAGAGAGAGAGAATAGTAAAAAATTGCTTATATCTTTTGATTTTTTTTATGAGCTCTAGGTAAACATATGAAAGGAAAATGGTCGGTCAACTTAGAGAATGTGAGTGATGATCCTCACCATTAGATTAGATTACTTTTTGTTGGAGATTTTTCCAACCTTAGCTACTAAAAAATCCCAATCCAGACCACTTGATTAATAATTATCAAGTTGGACAGTTAAAGAGCATAATATCTGGCAGCTTGACCAGTAAAGTGCTGGCAGGTGATTCCTCTTGTTTTTTTTTTTCCAACAAGCTGGCATTGTAGTCAAAAATTTAGATTTTACATCTTTTATATAAAAGTATTTTATAAATCTGTCATATAATGCAAAATTTTTTATAATTTTAATATTTTATAAAATTTATATTATATTTATTATATTATAAAAATTATAAAAATCGTCACACCCACATAATAAATTTATGAAAAGACAATTTTTAATTAAAAAAATTAATTTTAAAACATATTTTAAAAAAACGCTTTTAACATAAATTTGAAAAATAAATATAAAAGTCCATGAGACCAAAAAAAAAAATTAATTTAAAAACACAGCCTTTCAAAGACTCACAAAAAGGCCTGTTAAAGCCAGAAGCCTCTTGCTTTGACATGGACTGGGAATATAGTTTAAGCTTGCTTAGGTCAAAGAATCAAATTTTCCTAACCCTGCCAACACAGATTTGGAGAGATATCGCTCATATTTTTTTTGGCCAACCAGGCCAGACTTGCCTTCCACCAAGATAATTATATAATGATCATCATATTCAGTGATCAGACAAGCACCAAATCCAGGCAATAAAGACCTTGACTCTTGACTCAGTAGTAAATGCCATGAAACACTACAAATGTTAATGTGGGAGAGAAAAGTTATAACGAAGTTAGGGATTGAATTTTTGTTTTTTTTTTTTAATAAAAAGAATGGAGTGTTACAATTTATGTATTATAATAAATTAAAGAGAAAATACTAAAAAGTTTTAAAATAAATTTTTTATTGTAAAAATTCCATGATATATTTTCTCTATCTAAAAGATTCAAAAAAATTTAATTGTTAACTTTTATTTTAACACCATTAAAAATTTATTACTAATTAAACTAAAATAACCTTTAAGATATATTTTACGAAGTGAAAATTAATTTCTTCGGCTTTCTAGATTAAAAAAAAAAAAATGTTTGGATTGAATGTTTTATTTTATTAACTATTTAGTATTTTTTAAAATGTATCTTCAAGGCTATTTTAGTCTAATTAATAATATTTTTAAAATGTGTTAAGATGGAAGTTACCAATTAGATTTTTTTTTTTTATTAAAAGTTTCTTTTTTGGGTTTTTTAGATAGAAAAAATTTATTTTGAGTGAAAAATTTATTTTAGAAGTTTTTAAGTATTTTTTCCTAAATTAAACAGTACAATTATAGTATTACAAAATAATTATAGATTACATAACTTAACAATATCACGAGTCTTTCAAATATGTCTAGATAGACAATCTAACCTAGTTCATAATTGAATAGAAATGAATGTTCACATCCCCTTAATGAGAGAGTAGGACTTAGGGTATATTTGGCCAAGCATTTGAATGGAAGAATCGTGGACCCGCCATGCTCATTTTCCCCCCCGCTCTATCTTGCTCGGTTGCTAAATCATTGGACGGACCGTGATTTATTCCTTTCCCGTCATTTCAAATAAACATTTAAACTCATGACCTTTCTCTCTTTTAATTAATGAGAGAGTAGGACTTAGGGTATATTTGGCCAAGCATCTGAATGGAAGAATCGTGGACCCGCCATGCTCATTTTCCCCCTGCTCTATCTTGCGCGGTTGCTAAATCACTGGACGGACCGTGATTTATTCCTTTCCTGTCATTTCAAATAAACATTTAAACTCATGACCTTTCTCTCTTTTAAAAAAAAGACATGAATGACCAATTAAGTTAAAAAGACATGAATGATCAATTAAGTTAACTCCAATTGAATTTGAAACCTAATCTATATTTCTTCCTTAATAATCTTTGATTCAATAGTTTTATGATCCTGCCTTCTCATTAAGCAGCTACCACAGCTATTTCCTTGACAACTAACACCAAATATGCATTGACTATTGTTGTTGTCATGAGCAACTTTCCAGCACTACTATTTCTAAACAATTACTAGTATTCTTGGTCCTTGCCAATACTACCACCACCATGACTACACCTTTACAAGAATTACCTTATCACAATTAGCGCTCTTTTATTCTTCAGAAAATTATTTCATATGACTGTGTTACATAGAAATTATTATAATTTATGATTTTGTAAATGTGAGAAAGATTAAATATCGAAAATTGACTGCAATTAATGTAATGATTATATGAAATAATTTATTACTAATGTATGCGATGTAACATACATATGTTTTAATTTTAATAAATTGCTTATAAAATTTTGCCTCTAGTCATGAGGTAGAACTATTTGAACCTAATACACATATTAAATTGAGATTAAAATTAGACAAAAGATGGGCTGTATACCCTAAAATTTATCCCCAATAAAGTTTTTCTATATGAAATAAAATTCAGATGTTTACACACACTCACACACAGACATATATATATATATATATATGTACTTAGGTTAAGAATTAAGGCAAAATATATAAAAAAAAATTGATAAAATTCAACAAACTCAAAAATAAGTAATTAAATTCTTATGCATTGTGATCCTCAGGGTATATAACACGAGTAGATGAGAAATTTACTCATAAGTCTTGAAATTAGTCCGAGTCAAAAAACTTGAATCACTCCTAATGTGAAAAAAAAAAAAAAAATTTATGCATCCTGGAGTTAACCTTTTTGTTTTCACCATTCAAAGGATTAATAAAAAAATTAACCCTATTTTTGGCTACTCATACAAGCTCCCTTTATTTTGAAAAAAAAAAAAGAGAGGGAGAGATTTGTCCAGGAATTTTTAAATTAGGGACCATTATCACCAATTCTAATTTTTATTTTATTTTGAAAATTTTAAAACTCAACAAACATCCATTTTCAAGCATTTATACAAAGATATACAGATGAGCTCTCCTTCCAAGGAAAAATAATCCCTAATGAGAGTTGGCAATGTCAGTTGCTAGCTAAAGCTGTTCCATTATTCATTAAATATAAATATTAAAATAAAATTAGGAAGTAGAGATAAAAATTAAAGCAGTTAATGATCATAAAAAATGTAAAAAATTAATAGAAGGTGTAAAGAAAGCTTGGATAGGCTTTATACATACACATAATATATATATATATATATATATATATATATATGTTCTATCTGTATTTGAGTGCGTGTGTGTGTGTGTCTGTGTATGTGTGTGTATATATATATATACATATATATTTTTATTTATTTATTTATTTATTTTCAGTAGCTGTTGCGGTGGTTAATCATCAAGAGCTCTCTTTTTAACGCAGGCGTGAGTATAAATAAATGCAGGAGCATTGCTATTAAACTTCTTTTCACTTCCTCCAGAGTCCAAATACTGCATTGTTTCTCTTTCCGATCTGTTTCTTTATCTATCTTTTGTTTCATGGGTGTTTGCTCTTGGTGCATGAAACGTTGACAGTACATATCACTCTGATTGAGCTATAAAAAAACAGATGGTCTGAACAAAGCCTCCCAAATTCCATAAAAGTTTTTCATCAGTAAAAAGCTTCAAAATAGTGGACAGAGCACAAAAGTAGCACAGAATTTGAAATGGGTACCTCTCTCTTCTCTCTCTCTCTCTCTCTCTCTCTATGTTTCAGAGTTGGGGGTTCTGTTACTCTGACTAGGGTTTTTTACTGCAGGGTTTGAATGGTTATTTGTGATGCCGAAATCAATGCTTTTACTTAATTGACTGCTTCTGGCCACTTTTCTTGAGCTCTTTATTGAACTGGGTTGTGATTTCTTTGTCATTGGTGGGGCTTCCCTCGTATAATTTGGGAGGACTGCAACAAATTCAGTGATAGCCTTGGAAATAATGGTATCTGTATACTTGTCTGATCTTTGGTACATATTTTGGTACTTGGTTTTGTTTTGATGCCGAAATCAATGCTTTTACTTAATTGACTGCTTCTGGCCACTTTTCTTGAGCTCTTTATTGAACTGGGTTGTGATTTCTTTGTCATTGGTGGGGCTTCCCTCGTATAATTTGGGAGGACTGCAACAAATTCAGTGATAGCCTTGGAAATAATGGTATCTGTATACTTGTCTGATCTTTGGTACATATTTTGGTACTTGGTTTTGTTTTAAATGCTTTAGGTTTTTCTTCTTCACCTCATAAATTGAAGTGGGTCATTCTTCTTTATTTCTTCAGAACTGTTCTCTGTGTTTGTATGCTTGGCTGGCTCGCATAGTTTCTTTTGGATTTTATGTTTTTGGTTTCTTTAGGGGGGGAAATCTCTGTTACCATTTACCACTTTGCAGATGTTTTTGTTGTTGCAGGTTGCCTTTTTTTTTTCAAAAAAAAAAAAACTTGTTTGTGAAGTTTCTACTTTGATATGGGTTTGGACATTTCGTAGGTTTATAATATGTTTGTTTCACTTTCCCTTTTTCATTGGGTGTTTGATCTTTGTGGAAGCTATTCAGCAATTGGGGCTTCTTTTGGATGGCCATTTTTGTAGTTTCAATTTCCATTGGTTATTTATTGATTGCTCAAGGACAAGTATTTGTTTCTGGCTACTTTTGTTATTCTTAGAGAAATGGACATGGGTGGCAAGGATAAATTTGAGCCTGAAAAAAGGAATGAGGATACTATAAACTACCATTCATCCAGTATGTCCTCGGACTGGTCATTTGGCAGCACCAATCTCATTAATACATCAATGGGATTAATTTCCGCAGGCAACCCCATGGAATTTTCTAAAGGAGATCTAATTGAATCTTGTTCCTCGGCCTCCCTGGTGGACTCATTTTGCCCTCCCATTTGGGACCTCCTTAACAATTCACAGAACTTGGGTCTTTGTAACATTAATTCCCAGAATAATGCTAGCCCTTCGAACACAATGGGAATTAAGAAAGGAGGTCTGGGTCCTTTCAGAACTGGAGTTGAGAGAATACTTGATATGGGCTGGAATCCACCAAATTCAATGTTGAAAGGGGGTATGTTTTCACCAATATCTCAATTTCCAGCAGATTCAGGCTTCATTGAGCGAGCGGCCAGGTTCTCATGCTTCAGTGGAGGGAATTTGGGTGATATGATAAACCCTTTCAACTTTCCTGACTCTATGAATCCTTATTCAACGGGTAGAGCAATGATGCAGGGGCCGCAAGAGGTTTTTGCACAGAATGGGTTGAAATCTGTTTCTGGTGGGGTGTCTCAGAAAAATGAGGTGAACATGGCTGAAACTGAAGCTTCCAAAGATGTTTCTTTGTCTGTTGATCATGGGCCCACTGAGGCAAGTCCACTCAAGAATGAGAGCTTTGTGAGGTCTCAAGATGAATCAAAACAAAGTATTGGTGTGTCTGGTAATGAGTCTGATGAGCAGATTTTAGTGGCGGTGGTGGTGAAGAGGAGCCTTCTATGACGGAGGGCACATGTGGAGAACCTTCTTCTACCAAAGGATTTGGCTCAAAGAAAAGGAAAAGAAGCGGTCAGGTAGAACCCTGTTTACTGTTGTTTCTCCTTGATCCATAACAAGTTCTTTAATTATACTTGGTCCTTTCTCTTTTTTCCTTATCAAAACTTTTGTTACTATTATGTTGTAGAATACTGAGCTTGATATAATCAAGGAAGCTCCGCTAACATCTTGTGATACTACAAAGGATAACACTGAAATTCAACATAAGGGAGATCAAAATCCAGCTTCGACCATTAATAAGCCTAGTGGAAAACATGTTAGACAGGGGTCTGAAGCTTCGGATTCAAAGGAAGAATACATACATGTTAGAGCGCGAAGAGGCCGGGCAACAAACAGCCACAGCCTGGCGGAAAGAGTAAGACTTCTTTATGGAAAGTTTTAGTTTCAGAAAAGCAAATATTAAATCTTAGTTTGTGATTGAAGTTGATTTATTGGTTGATAGGTGAGAAGGGAAAAGATCAGTGAAAGGATGAAGTTTCTTCAGGACCTTGTACCTGGTTGCAACAAGGTTGGTTTGTTGGAATTAAATAGTTTAGCGAGTATACTTAAATTGAATTCTCAACAGAATTGAGTGTTGTTATTGCAGTTCATTTCATGAAAATTGATTGGTTTTTGCAGGTCACAGGCAAGGCAGTAATGCTAGACGAGATAATTAATTATGTACAGTCACTACAGCGACAGGTTGAGGTACTAGTTAAACTCCCTCTCTCTCTCCACCATTGTCATTCTTAATTTTATGTATTGCTATTGCCCTTTAATTTGTCTTGTATGTTTGTAGAACTTTGACACTTTAATTTTGTCTAAGTTCTGTGGAGATCTTAAACTGCTTCACATTGTGCAACTCATGTATCTTTTGACATCGGTTAATTTGAATGAAACATCAAAATAGTTCTCATGATCTTTTCCAAAAAAGCCTTTCTTATAGTGTAAAGATAATAATACACCAGCTCCCTGAATGCTAGCTTTGGGAACTTGTTGTATTTTAACTTTTATATAGCACTTACAGGGAAACCAATTTCGCAAATTTGCTACCTATGTTTTTTAAATTTTGAGTGTTTTCAATGAGCTGATAGTTAAAATGAGTCTTAACCTTTTTCCTCTTTGTTAGTTTCTGTCAATGAAGCTTGCAACAGTTAATCCACGGTTGGACTTTAACATTGAAGGGCTACTAACAAAAGATGTAAGTGAACTCATAAGTACATAATTTACACAGTAAATGTAAATTGAATCATATATTTATTTTTTATGCGACTCCTGACCTGGTCAAAACGCATTCTTATACTCTGCAGATCCATCAATCACGAGCTGGTCCATCATCTACACTGGGGTTTACACCAGATATGACTATACCCTTTCCTTCACTGCATCCATCTCAACCAGGATTGATCCAAGCAGGTCTTCCTGGTATGGCAAGCTTGGATGCACTACGGAGAACCTATTAATTCCCGGTTGATGACCATGACTGGAGGATACAAGGAGCCTACTCCTCAGGTATCTTTCCATCCATAGTTTAGGAGTCCTTGATCCTTAAGACCTTGTTTCTTTGTTTTTTATATTCTCAAACTTTTGTTGTGCTCTTTAGGTGATAGTAATATTTAGTTGACCCTCTTATAATTATTATTCAATAAGTTAATAATCTATAATAATTAATAATTTTTTAAGGAACTAACTTGGTTCTATGATAGATAATTAATAATTCTATTAATTAATAATTAATACATTTTTTCAAAAGCTCTTTATAATATTAATTATTAGAAAGATAAAATAGTTATATATGTATTTATATATATCTATTTATAAGCATGTCTTGATAATCATATCAATTAATTCTACATAATTGAAGTCAAAAGTATTGTAAATGAGAAAAATTATAACATTATGAAACACAGCTTCTTTACTTGAAATGGACATTAGAAGTTTTTTATGCCACAAGTTTAGTATTCTATATATTTTTTTATGAAAAACTAAAAACTCATTAAAAAATTATATATGAAGTCTTATTATTGTACTGAAAATCATTTACATGTAAGAAACTATTATTGTTTAATGAAAGTAAGAAAAAACCTAATAATTCTAATAATTAATAAATTTTCAACCTCCCATGTCTATTAATTATAATAGGGTTAACTGTAATGGTTCATACTTGAAAATTTTTCAATTTTCAATTTTTATTTTTATTTTTCTAAACAATTAACTGAATTGATGATTAATGAGAGTTAGAAACTACCTTTGTACTAAACAAGGGGAATGGTGAAGCCTTGATAGCTGCTACACAGGAGTATCTCTAAAAAGCCTGTACTTCAAAATTAGGTATTTAAAAGGGAATAATAAAGTTAGGCCTTTTTGGAAGGAAACAAAATCCTCCAAAATGGTCAGTGGATGGTATGCAAGTTTCAATAGACCAGGCCACCTATTTGTGTTTCTGTAATGGTGAAAATTTGTGATTTTGATTCAGCCTGTACGAGTCATTATAATATACCTTTCATTTTGATGACTTTGTCTACACTTTACAGGTACCCTCTGTGTGGGAGGATGAGCTCAACAATGTTGTACAGATGGGCTTTAATTCCAGTGCTCCCCTCAACAGCCAAGATTTAAGTGGTATAACTTGTTTTTCCCATCTTAATCTCTCCTCTGAAACCGAACCAGATCTTTTAAGCTAACCGCAAAACTCTTTTCTGCATTTGCAGGGTCTCTGCCTCCAGGCCAAGCGAAAGTTGAACTTTGATTGTTGTCATAGGTTTTTTATGCAATGGAGCATTATAAGTCCTTCCTATTTACTTGCACTACTATATTTTGGGATCATGAAAAGCTCCGTAACATTTCCTTGTCCAGTTATTTCAGCTGATAATGTATGCTATCACCATATTCCTACTTCATGACCCGTCTGCTAATTGGCACATTACCAGTCTGTTGTTGAAGCTTGGAGGCATAACTGAACCATGACATTCTTGTACATTTGGTGCACTGGCAGCCTCGTTCATTCAAGCATTAAAAAATGTACAGCCAGAAAGGTGGAAACTCATGGTTCATGGGATCAAAATTGCTCCATTAGTAGGAGGTTTTGTGGGTCAAAGGTGTACATCAAGCTATTATAAACCTAGAATGGGAGATACAAGAGAATCAATGGGGTTTTTAGTTTCAGTCTCATATACATTGTGCTGTGGGGGAATTTACAAGAAGACTACAGTTGAACCATGGTGGTGCTCTTGTTCAATTCATTGAGGGAGAATTTGGAAGCTGTATGTGTTAATCATATATCGACCAATGAAAATGAAATGTTATTCCTTGTAACTTCAATATGTTTATTTTTAGATTAACTATGTGCCAATCTTTGCTGACCTTGCTCCATTAGTAGTACTCTGTCATATTAATTGTGGAACAGTGGAAGCTGTATGTGTTAATCATATAGTGTTCTACCAAGCTTTTCATGACCTATATTTTGTGTTCCTTGTTAGAGCCTAATTTTATTATATTTAGAATGCTATTCATTAATGTATATGTATATCTTCCCAGTAAATCTCCTTGATAAGAGGGAGAGAGAGGACCACTAGAGCCCACACTTCACTAGTTATATTACATGTGATTCTCTCTCAAGAAGCATCACTAAAATGCACCATCTCCCAGTTTTTGAATAAATCTCCTGCATGACAAGGTGGAGAGAAAAAAAAAAAGACATGGAAAGTTGTCTAGTCTGTCATAAAAGGGCTTATTATTCTTTCCTAACTTTCTCATTTTTTTAATTCCATTTTGCGGTCCTTGTGGATCTCTTGAAATTCCCTTTTGAAATTGATTGGATCTTTCGTTGGGAAAGGTCCAAAGGAATATCTGGCAGTTTTACAGATAAGAGATCAACAATGAGATACGGATGGTAGTCCCAAAGTTGGTCAAGAATTGAATGCCTGCCAGATTGTGGGGTTGGGAATGTCAGAGCATCAACATTAACAAAATTGAGAGATCCCTGGTCTAAAGCATTTGTGTTTATATATTTGAATGTTCATGTCTAAACATGATCATGAATCTGGTTGAGCTAATTCGTTGGTGAATAAGCAAGGGCTAATAATTCAAACCCTAGATACTTTGGTTACAAGGCCAGTGATTTGAAACTTGTATTACTGGTAAATTTTTCCTACATCTTTATAATTTAATCCAAGAAGGATTTGTCTTCTCATATACCATTCTTTGTTCAATTATTTAATATTGCTTATGGTACGACCAAAAATAATACCACCGTTAAGATCAAGACAGCGTGAACGTTAAGTCGCATACTGTTCTCAATCCTCACCACGAATCTGAAATCGATAAGTTACAAATCTACAACTGCTACAAGCCCTTTCTTCTGAGTTAATTGCTTGCAATACTGGTATTTGAGCTTAAAACATCTCAAAGCTTTGTACAAATCTAAAGTTTAGTCATATATTTCAACAAGGAGACTACCACTTTCGTACTAGATTTGCTCCATAAGATATCCTCTCAAAGTTAGCAGCTAATCAATTATATAAGGGAGGCAAGGTATACACCAAAATGCTAAGTTCAATTCTCTATTCAATTCTTGTCAAGATTATCTCTTCTTTCTTTCCTGTCCTGATCATTGGAGTGGCAATCATCGGAACCTCTCCGGCAATGTCTAATTTTCATTGTCTTGCAAGAGTTTAACTGGCAATCCCCACCACTAATCAAGCTCAGCTTATATTAATTATGTTTTGCCATTCTACTCATTAGATGATATAATATGGAATGGTAAAGATATGCTTTTGCATTCCCACATGTATTCTAATCATAATTGACCAAGCACAAGAAATGAACAATAGAAGGTAAAAAAACTTATTCCTATAACTTTATTAGTTCCAAACAATTTCTTAGTCTTTGTCCTTTTATGAAAAATAGTAAAGTAATTATTGGAAAGGATTTGCATTTGAATTAATTGGACATACAATAAAACACATCATATGCATGTTGTGGATCACGTGATGAGTCAGTGGAAGTTAATCAGTTGATGTTGCAGGATGGGCCCAATAATTTGAATCGTATTTCATGATGAATGATGTTTATATTGTCATTGAATCAGGTGTGTGTCGACTTGGGTAGGCAAATTCATGGGCAGACACTGAAATTTGGTTTCGAGTCATATGTATTTGCGGGTGTTCCTTTAGAGGATATGTATGTCATGCAAAGCAGGTTTTTGATGAATTGACAGAGAAATTTGGTTATTGTATAATACGATGGTTACAGGTCTTTTGAAGTGTGGGATGATTGAAGGTTTGGAGCATTTATTTCATCATGTGACTGAAAAAGATTCAATCTCATAGATGACAATTATTACAGGATTTACCCAGAATGGATTAGAGAAAGTGGTTAATATGTTTAAAGAGTTGGAAGTCTTGGCTGTTGATGGCTTACTTTCCGAAGACCAATCATATGGATAATGTTTTCAAGGGTAGTGACCCTTGTTGACATGTATTCCAGGTTTAGATGCAGAAATATGCAGAAATGTTTTTAAGAGAAATGACCAGAAAAATTATTGTATCTTGGACTGCAATGATAGTGGGCTGTGACCAGAATGGGTACCTCGAAGAAGCTGTTCAGATCTTTTGTGAGATGCAGAGAAATGGGATTGAGCCAGCTGATTTTACTCTTGGAAGTGTCATCAGCTGATGTGCAAATCTGGCAAGCTTATAACATCATGTCAAATTTAACAGTCAAGCACTAGTTTCAGGCTTCATATTCTGTATTGCCGTTTCCAATGCACTTGTAACGTTGTATGGTAATTGTGGAAGCAGAGAAGAGCCCCATCAGTTGTTTAACGAGAGAACATTAGGGATGAACTCTCTTGAATTGCATTGGTTTCAGGATATGCTCAGTTTGGAAAAGCCAATGAAACTATCAATTTATTTGAAAAAAATGTTGGCACATGGTCTATAACCCGATGGAATTACTTTTATTGGGGTTCTTTCAGCTTGCAGTAGGCTGGGACTAGTGGAGAAAGGAGACCTGTATTTTTATATTAATGGTGGAAAAACATGGAGTTATGTCAATTCAGGATCACTGCACTTGCATGATTGATCTTTTGAGCCATGCTGGGATGTTAAAAGAAGCAAAAAAATTAATATAGAAGATGCCTTGCCTTGCTGATGCTATTGGTTGGGCTATCTTGCTGAGTTCATGGTAACATAGAAATTGGGAAGTGGGCAGCAGAGTCTACTATAACCAGAGCCCCAGAACCCTGCAAGCTGTATGTTGCTCTCAAGCATGTATGCTGCTAAAGGGAAGTGGGACGAGGTGGCTCAGTTAGAGAGAGAAATGAGAGACAAAGGTATTAGAAAGGAACCAGGATGTAGTTTGATTAACTATGAGAGTAGAGTAAACATTTTCTCTGCTGATGATAGAGGAGGGTATGTGCCCGATTTGAGTTCTGTTCTGCATGATATTGAGCAGTCGGAGAAGATAAAGATGCTCAATCACCGTAGTGACAAGTTTGCTATTGTTTTTGGGTTGATTTATGTTTATCCTGGCCTGGTCATACTAGTGGTCAAAAACCTCGGGGGATTATCACAATGCAACTAAATTCATTTCTAAGATCACTCACAGAGATTCTTGTTGTTCATGTGGAGATTTCTGGTATGTTAAAACCTTACCCGTGAGTGGCAGAAATCCAGGATATAGTTTGCACCGTGAAATTGATCTAGTCTCTTCACTTGAGAGTTTGGATAAGTTTCCCATGAGGGTATTGGGGGGGCTATAGATTATTTTTGGTTACAGCACTTGAGATGAACATTGTTATGAGATTAAAACATGGTACAGGTTTTATCTAAAGGAATAGCCTAGGGTAGAACTTATGGGACATGCCACACAATGCATGTTAAATTGAGAAGCTATGGGAAGCTTCATCTACAAGTAAGTTTTGTTGAGCTGCTCATCAGTTAACCTGAATGGAGGACAAAGCTTGCTTGAAAAATGAACTCTACTTGAATAGGTTTTGATGGACTACAATATGACAAGGTAAGAGTTCTAATTCCTTCCAGTTCTGTTACATCAACAAAAGAGATAAGGTACCCCTTTATGCTGGCTGTGCTGCTTTTTCGAAAACTTACACAAACAAACAAACTAATTTTATTGATCAAGACACTAAGCATTTGGAGGAACTGATTGTCTTGTTTGGGTTCAAGGTAGACAGATTCTAATCATAAGAATGCAGAGTGATAGACACTACAGGCATTACCCTGTACTGTATTGCAAAACAACATTCATTATTTCCTTTTCTTTTTTATCAAAGGTGCAAAAAATTCTGATTTGTTGTGCACTTGTTGATTTGATGAAAATCAGATATTCAAAGTTTTCTGATTGATATAAAGAACAAATAAAATATTTTTGTCAATACTACAAAACAATTACAAACTAGACCCCTGTATATGCTGGAATTACAAGGAAATAGAAATTTTTTGATGTTCGGAAGTGAAAGTAAGGACAGGGGTGATAGAATAGAAACCCAACTTATTCATATTCCTGTGATATTTTGATAGACGATTCTTGACTCTGCTGTTGGTTCTGCATTAGGATGAAGAAAGACTAATTAACATAAAACTTGTACAGGAGAGAAGCTGCAGTACAGAATGGGAGAAGCCTGCAAGAATTACCTGCAAGCGAGTACAGATCTCAATGACTTCAGCTGTAGGTGCCCAGTCTCCGAAATTTCTCTCTATAAACTGGTAGGCAATTCCACTCTTTCCTCTGCCAACAATAAAGAGTCCACCTTTTATTTCACCTTCCCCCTTGAAGTTTTGCTCCATTCCCATAGCTTTTGCACGCTTGTAGTTTGCAATAGCACGAGGGTTGAACAGAAATCCTGATATGAACTTTTCCTTGAGCAGCTTCCCTCCGCCAAGAGCTTTGAAAAATTCCATGCCTCTATCAAAGAGTACAACACCACCCCAATATCGGGGCCAGAAGTCTTTTACCTGCAATCATCAAATAACAATTTAAACAAACATGTGATGATCGAAAGAGCAAGAAATTGAAGGAAAAAAAAATAGCAAACCACCTCTGATTCTATCTGCTCATGAAGAACTGCAACTAATTGAACTCCAAGTGCGTCAAATATGGGTTTTTTTGTATAGAGTTGGTGGGCTTCAGCTCTGCACATGATGCACCTGTTCTCCCATTCATAGATAAAAGACTATAATATTTAATTTTATTGATTTCACATTTTTAGTAATGAAAAGAGTAGTCATGCTGTAAAATGGGATGTTATATATCTTACTAGGACAACCATTTTCCTCAAACTTGCCAGGTGAGACATTTCTTCATTGTCATGACATGCTTTTTAAGTGATGTAACCAACTACAACAATGAATTTGCCGCTAAGAATTTACTTCCAAAGAAACAGAACCTGATAAAACTATGGTTCATACTAGTCATGTACGTTTCAAATATGTTATTGTGGATTATCATAATTCTGGCAGTTGATTTTAAATTTCCTAACAATTTTCATGGCATCTGCCAATGTGTATTTAAGTGTTTGATATATTCACATGAACATGGCAGTCCATGAGGCCTCCAGCTTTTCTCCATCAGTGAATTTTGCACAGAAGTATTTGAACATAATAGGACCATGCCAAAATGCAGAGTATGAAAAAAATTTACCCAGGGCGCCGGATGCAGAGGATCACGGCTGGTTTATCATGCCATAATTCCAAAGCCTTCATTGGAGGTGTCTTTGTTTTCACCAAACGTTCCATCCCAATCTTATACTCTGGAGTTAGTTTCTGAACTGAGATTTTTTCAATAGCAGAGTATGGAGCAACATTTTCGACTATTGGGGGAGGCTGTACGCAACCACATGCTCTAGGCTCGGCAGGCATTGCAGCCACAATCCCCTTAAAGATATGTCCATCTTTGATCTTAAAATCCGCCAAGGATTGCTCAAGTGCATCAGAAGTTGTGCTTCTAGCAGGGGATTTTGTCATGCTCTGCATTTTTCTTGAGCGGAAAGAAACCATCTCACTTTTGTAAATGCTATTATTTCTAGAGGGTGTGGTGGTTCTTTTCCCTCCAGCGACAGCATACGATGCAGGCAAAGGTTCTTCACATGAGCTGCTTCTGTCCATAAAACGGGCGAGGTGGCCTCTCTTCATACCAAACTGAGAAGAAAGATCAGCCATGCTTAAGCCAAGAAGCTCAGGAAGACATTTCCCAGAGGCTTCTAGCTTATCTCCATATTGCATCAAAGCGCGATCATGCAGGTATGACCTGATTTCAAGTGCATCCTAGAGTAAAACAACGAAAGAATTTAGAGGACACAATTTGCAATTCGATTTTGAGTAGAAGAAAATCTATATGGTCAACATCGAAACAAAATACATGAATAAGAACTATCATTTTTAAAAGGTTCCCTTTTCTGGGAAAACCTCCCAGAAAACTTTCCTGAATTGTGTCATAAAAGAGATTATCATAAAGAAAAACATTAAGTGATCATAGAGCTTGACCCAAAGAACTTGAAAATCATTGCTGGTTAACCAGTTCTTGTAGGACATTAGAAAACTGATTTGATAGTAAACCAACCTTCTGTTGTTGAGTCATGTTTACTGCATTCATATCTTCAGCATTCATGATCTTCAAAGTTGGCACGTCATCCCAACCTTCGTCTAATAGCTTTGGAAGGAGTTCTTTCAGAACTCCATTCCCAACAAATTCCTCCATTGAAAAAGAAGCCATTTTCTTGTTAAGCAGAGAATGATCCAAATGAAAACCCTTTTGTTGCTGCAATGAGTTCTGGATATGCAACCAACTTGGTTGAATAAGCCCAATTAGTCCTGATATATAAAAGAGACTACACTTGCTTTAAATATTGAAGCTTGAAAATGAGATGCATCTAATCTCGAAAATGTCAATGGTCCAACAAAGTAGTTGATGTTGCTCTTTTTGAACAGAAGGTCTTCCGTCCTTCGGTATCTGTCAAGAACTTGAGATCAGAGAGTCACCGGGAAGGAGGTTCCGGTGGTAGTTGCTCCGATGATAAAGTCAATAAATAAAAAGAAACTGTAATTAAAAAGAAGAATTGAACATAAATTGAAAGTGTACCTTATGGTCTTACTGAAATTAAAAAGAAGAATTGAACATAAATTGAAAACATACCTTATGGTCTTATTTATAAATTGTAGATCTCGTAAGTTGAGTAGGATTAGAAGCCAAAGTCAGTAAATAAGAAGCTGTAATTAAAAAAGAAGAATTGAACATAAATTGAAAGCGTACATTATGGTCTTATTTATAGGTTGTAGATATCCTAAATTGAGTAGGACTAGGAGTCCATAAAAGTAGGGATTTGAAGATATCTGAACATAATAGTTGTCATATTGAACTCTATTTCTTTATTCTGATGTGGGTAGGATATGAAAGGTAGTGCTATGTTCTGAACCCCATGCCTGTTTGATCTAGATAATACAATCCTTCTTAATCTGTATCCTGAAGAGCTATGTACATACACGTGTCATGCTTTGAATATATTTGTCACTTTATGGTATATCAGTAGTTAAATCTTCTCATGAATTTGGACAAACTTAGTCGTGAAGCCGTTCATAATAAACTAAAAGAAAAAAGCTAATCCAGTGCACGAGGATTCTGTCACTATGGGGTTCAAGAGAGGATTAGTTGTAAGCGGCCTTATCTTTACAAGTACGAAAAGAGTTAGATTGTACATAATTTTATATTCACAAGCGAAAATGTTATTTCTGAGACTCGAATCCGTAATTTTCAGATCACAATGGAGTAATGTAACAATTGCGTCAAGACTTCCCATCTTAATGAACTATTCTACTGCTTTGTTGAATTGAACAAAACTATACCGAGCGGATGTAGAGTTGGCAAAATACAAGAGATAGAAACAAGAACTGGTCAGAGAATGGGACGTTCAATAGATGACTAGAAGGAAAAAAAAAATTATATGATAATTAAAATATAGATCCAAAAGGTAGGTGTGGAATTAAAATAAAAAATTACAGGTATATTTGACAATTTGATTTATGTCACCATTGCCGGCCTAAACCATGCCATATGCTTGTGAGATATTGGAATTGGTGTTGCCATCCTGAGGATACATTTACATGACAACACTGTTAAAAAGTATGTTCTTGGTAGGTCAAAAATGAATTTCATAGAATCCATAATTCCCCAACTCAATATAGTTTTCATGTCAAAAACCAAAGTCGAAATTAGTTGTTAAAGATATTATTATTTGAACTGATAAGGGCATTGTTTGATGCAATGGTAAAATATTCAGGTTTTTTAAGAGTGAAAATGCTGGTTTGAGTTTAAGAACAGCCATTTTATGCAGGTTGATTGACGTAGCTTGTGAAGAAGTAGGACACCGCCTGCTTCTTTGAAAATATTCTTTAGTAACAAAGTAACATGGGGACTCCTCACTCAACAAGAGAAAATAATTCTCCAAAATTCGTAATTGAATTAATATTAATGAAAAACTTCTCATAAAGACCTATTACATCATGTGCAAAAACACTACTACTTTAACTAGGAAACCAAAACTCATATTTTTATACTAATCCTACTACAATAAAGACTAGTAAGTCAAATAAGAAACTACTAATTCCTATATTTTCTATACTAATCCAAATAAAACTAGGAAACTAGAGAAATTATGAATAAATTAAAATAAAAATGCTAAACAATCCTAATATAACCCTAAAACAACTTTCCATATTTTGAAGGTACCAAATCTGTCCTACATCATGAATAAATTAAAATAAAAATGCTAAACAATCCTAATACAATCCTAAATCAACTTTCCAAATTTTTAAGGTACCAAATTTGTCCTACATCATTGATAAGGCATTGCTTGGTGCCATATTTGCTTATGAGAAATTGGCGTCTGCGTTGCCGTCCTAAGGAAAGATTTACATGAAAACACTGTAAACAAGATGTATGTTCTTGCTAGGTTAAAAATGGCTTTTGTTTTTTTTTTCTAACTATTGTTTGAACTGGTGATAAAAAATTAGTAATAAAACTAAATTGTAGTTGTGCAGTTACAGCAGCAACCTACCAGTATAATAATAGCGACCCTACCATCTATGTAATGGTTAAAAACGATGGTTGGAGAGTGCTCCCACAACTACAGCTGGTATTGGTTGGAGATTACTGACAAACATGCTTGAATTTGTGCCGTCTAAATTAGTTCTTTTTGTACCATTTGGATTTCCCTTATATTGCCTGGATCTTCAATGCTGCTGCAAGTGGGTCTAATACAGATGAGGGTAGGGTACCTAAATCAAGGTAAGGTAGAATCTATTGGAAAAGTGTAGTCATCATGTTTACAAGTTTGGCCAGGTAGTCTTAAGCTTCGAAACATTTTGCCTGGTTTTAATATTCTTTGTTACTGTGATTGAGAACTTGGACACGCATTGTGAAGTTTGAAAAAGCCAATGAAATTATTAAACTATCAAAAAAGGTCACTGTAGCCATGTCTGGCAATTAACAGCCAAATCTAATACCCCAAAACAACAGTTTTCAATAACAGGCAAACATCAAAATTGTTGGAAACAGTGGTAAGTCGGCTAAAGAAAATGGATTCCACATTTCTTTACTGCCCAATCACAATAAAAAATTAGAATGCCATCAAAATAAACACACACACACACACAAAATTTAGCATGATAATTCATGTAATTCTGGGAGTGTACTGGGCCTACTGGCACTATACTATTAACATTTTCTCAATAACAGTATCAAATATGCATGAGACGTTTTACATGGTGAAAGTAGTATTGAAATTGGGCATTTTATTCAAATGCCTCAAGATTGTCTCAGCCATCTGCCTAGTTTTTCCATCCCCGTGATGGAAAGCATTGACCAACATTGCAGGCAACAGCCTATCCTGTGATATATCTGATATAGATTCGTCCCCACCTTTCATCAAGAACCTCTCAATCACCCAAAATGACTTCTGCCACAGACTCTCCTCTTTATGCTCTTTCACCACATTCAATATATGCTGCATGGCATTCACTCCACTCAACAGGCTTACACTCTTGTCCACTTCAACTTTGTCATCTAACAATGTACATATAGCCGACAATGCAGCCTCAACTACCTCAACATTCTCGTGCTCCAAACAGGCCAACAGCCTCTCAACTGCCTTTGCATCAAGCAAACAAAAGGTGTCTTGTGAAGAACAAGCCCCTCTGTGAACTGGGCATAGTGGTATTTTTTTATTCTTTGATGAGCCAAAAGATATGCATTTTGGTAAAAATAGCAGTTTCCAGGAATTGGGTTTCTTAATTTGTGGTGGTTTTGATAGGTTAACTGATTGAGATGATAGATTCTCCAACCCAATTGCTGATACCCTCTGAACTTCATCACTCGATGTTTTCATGAGCAATTCTGTGAATACTGATGTGAAGTTGTGGGTTCTCACTAGATACAATATTTGGTGTTCATATAGTGTAGTTGTGAATCTGACAAGAATACCAACTAGGCCTTCTAAGTATGAACTTGCATACCTGCTTGTTCTTGTGCCACTTCTTTGTATTTGACTGATTTTTTCAAGGATTGTAGGGACTGTGTTCTTGTTGAGCAGAGCTAGATTGAGTGTAAGGTTTTGGTGAGGGAGCTTTGCCAGGAAATTTGCTGACACTGCATGCTTCTCAGTGATTCGGGTTGTTTCAGGGTGGACTCTGAATCAGGCCCTCAGGTTGGCCTCTGGTTTTGCAGAGTCTGTCCACCAGTGTGTGGCCCATATAGGGTGAAAGTGTGATGAGTAGTTTAATTGATGCAACCCCTAGTTCTTCATTCGGGTTATTGATGATTTCAATCAGGTTGTAGCTGGCTTCCGTCTCTTTGACCACAGAGACAATTGTAGCCGATGATCTGGGGAACTTTGTTAAACACAAGAGTATTCTGATGAGGTTGATGTTAAGTTCATCTGGGGTTGAGTTCTTGAGCATGGAGATGATGTTGTACACAATGTAGTCTGAAGCCATTGTGTGGCCATGAGTGTTTGCTTGGAGGGTCTCTAGCTCTGGCCCAGACTCAAGTATATTTGCAAGTATTGCAGCTGCTTCATTTTTTGAGTTCATTGGTTCATTGTGGATTGTCCGCGTGAACATCTCTTCAACCATGACTCGAAAAATTCCAGCTTGTACGAGTACCTTGCCATTTGGGTGGTAAGATGAGATTTGCTTTAGAGCTTTAAATGCTGCCTTCCTGGTCAGAGTGTTTCCACTGTGCACCATTTTGACAAGAGTAGGAGAAGCCTTCTCAGCAATGTGGGTTTTGCTATCATTCCCAGGAACAATTTCCCCAAGGTAGCTTGCCATCTCCATCTTCATCTCTTCGCAACCTGTTTATATATTTATTTCAAATATTATTGCTATGGTTAGCATGTTTTTACATACTATTAAAAATTTTTGAGCTTATATGAATTAGTGCAATCTGGCCAGTGGATTAGATGTCTACATAATGTCAGGCTTCCACTTCTTTTAGTAAATAGTTTTACTTCAATTTCTCTGTTTTAACATATTTTTCCTCCAATAATTTAAAGATTGCCTATAAAAAACTAAACAATGATTGTGATGGGGTGTGAAGAATTGGAAATAACCTCCAATAAGATGATTTAGAAGGGGTTCCAGCAATCCGTTTTCTGCCATGCGCTTGATGTTATCTGGAGATCTCTCCAAGTTCCTTAAGATTTCATCTGCTTTTTCTGAAGCAAAGGCATCAGCGGACCGTTTGTACTTAGTTGCAATCAGCATCAAAATCCCTCCAGCAACTGATCCAATTTTCTCACACAGAGATTGAGCTCTTGACAGCTCAAGCAATAGTAGCAGTGATGTATGCCTTATAGGTTGGTGACTACTTGACAGCATCTTGATTATGATTGATATGTCAATTGTTGTGGCAATCATTTCCTGCACACATATAAATACCAAACTTGAATATGTAATATGTCCTCTGAATATTATTTTCAAATTTTCAGTTTACTTTTTTCCGATGCTAGTATATGTACACACATGGATGTGTATGAGTGCGTGTATGTGTGTTAACTGTAGAAAACAAGAAATCAATATTTAAACAGGAAAAATACTAGAAAGCATAGATAATTAGGAGCCTTGCACACATCTGTTGTATGAAACAGAAATCACAGCAGAGGGTTTGACAGTAACACTGAATCTTGAGGTTGAAGCTTTACTGATAATATTCTAGGCCACTATAGAAAAGAGAGGAAAAGAAGAAAAAAAAAAGTTCACAATTCCAAAAAACCAATGAGATTTTGTAGTGATAATAATAGCACCGTGGCAAGCCTTGTTTTGTTCAATAACGGAAGGGAATTATCTCCTTCAATTTCCACTTGTGATTTTCATTTTCAAGATTGTGAAAGATGAAATGTATTTAGCGCTTGGATTATAACTTTCATGGACCACACTGGATTTTAGGTTTTATTTGATAGAAAAATTGAAAAAGAAGTGAGGATTAACCTTGCCCTCGTCATCATCCTCAGCCAATTGGCACAGTAGCTCCAATGTTGCACATCTCACATTTCTGTCTTTGTACTCCAGAAACTTAACAAGCAATGGTACCATTCCACTTCTGCAAATCTGTATTTTGTTATGCTTCTTTCGGCAGATACTTTTCAAATCTTTAAGTGCTTCAAAAATCATACTCTCTGTACTGGCTAGTGACAGAGCTGCCCGAGCAACCTTGATCCTTGCTGCTTCATTTCTTTCCTTCCACTCCTCAATTGTTGCCTTTAGAGCCATGTTAGTGCTCAGGGCTCTACTCAACAGCTTCTGCCCTGTCTTTGGGCAGAGAATGTCCTCTGGGTTTTCAAACTTCTCAAGCCACTCAGTTATTGCCTTCTTCTCATAGGTTACTCCACTATCTATGGTGACTGGGTCATCCATAATATTCTTTGTTAATGGACAGAAGAAAGTCTCATACAGAGGTTCCATGTACTGAGCCACCTGTGGCAATGTTATCAGGGATACAGGGCTTGTGTCTCCATAGCTTCTTTCACCCCTGCTATTTGTGCTTCCATGGAATTCAGTCAGATGTAGATATGGTATATCTGATAACCGAGGATTCTCCATGGAAACTTCAAAATTGATGGAGTAAAGATCTGTTTCTATTGGTGCTATTTCTTCCTTTGGTATCTCCCCCAAAGACAACATATGCAATTCAAGCTCGTTTTGCTCTGACTGTTGAATTTGGGCAACTTCAAAGTGAACACTTCTCATCTCCTTGGAAAGAGAACGAACTGCAACTTCCGCATATTCTTGGTCCCCAAATGTTGATGATGGTATTAAACTCATGTCTTCTCCCATGTGTTTTATCACTCCATTGAGCTTTTCTATAATGCTTCTCAGTTCAGGACTCAGAACTTGGTGGGCACCCTTTTGGCATTTCACAACAAGTTTTTTGGCCAAATCAATCCTTCTGGATAGAGACTGTAAGATAATTATTGCATTTGTTGGGGGACTCTGTGTCGTCTGCAACTCCATTATGACTGCAGAAGCCCGGTAAAGATAGCATCCAATTTCAATAAAAATTTCCTTCTCTACTTCTATGCATACCACTGATGCTGTGATCTCAGATATAGATACCAGCAAGGGTTCAGCAAGACTTGTAATCAGAGTGCTTTCTTCATTGAGCTGAAGGAAAGGAAGACAGATTATTCTAGCTGTCAAAAGGGAGACTTTAATTATGCTCATGGATCTTCAACTAAAAGAGCCTATTTTTTCACAGAGATTACCAGATGAGTTTGTAGAATTCAGCTATTGTTTGAAAAATCAAAAGAAATCTAATTGGATACTATGAAATTAAATCAAATTATGAACTTTTGAACATACAAGGAAAAACAAAAAAAAAAATATAAAAAGAAAGAAAAAAAAATCGTGTTGATGTCTCTTTAAGTCTAAGCAATTGCAGGGGAGGTAACATGAGTCAGAAGAAGACAAGATTTCAGTAATCCCTTAAAATTTTAAGAATTTATGGACCTGTGATGAGGAAATAATTAAAATACCCAACATACGTATCTAAGTTTTTGAGGTGTTTACTTTCTCTTTTTAAATTTTATCAATCTTCTTTTCACTGAGGATAAAACTTGAAACTATGTGTTCTTTGATTGTTTTGTAAACATATCTCCATGGTTATTGAAGTGTAATCATCCTATATAAACATTTTGAATTATATGATATGAATGTGCTGGGAACATATTTTTCTTATATTTGCTGTCATCAAGAATCAGAAGATATTTCATTGTGAAGAGAATTAAAGAAAGCTTGACTACTGGTACCTGAAAGGAGGCTTAGGTAATAGGTATTCTCTGCCACCAGGAAGATGAATCAATCTTGCAGACTAGTTGCTTCAATGTTATTTCTATATGTCACTCCTAATGACAGTGTATCAGCTATGCTTCTGCTTGTATGTAATTCTATGAAGTTCTAGCTTTCAACTAGCTGTGATTATGAACTTGTATGGGTATATGCAAATTGAACTATAGTGGAAGTTTGTTCAGCTCAAGAAAGTTCATTAATAGGTGATTAAGTTTTGATTTGAGTATAATAAAAGTAAGAAAGGGAAAGCGAAAAATCAGAAGACAAGTAATAGGTCACAGGAGCATACCAGAGTCCATTCAGAGCCACTGCTTGACATGGCCTTCTAGGTATGTGAACCCAAACCTTGCAAATTCTGAAGTGCTACCCTCTCTCCTAGTTGAAGAAGACATTTTAAAGGATGATCATTGAACTGGTCTCCTATAACTGCTTTCATATTTTCTAATCTTACTGAAAGTGATTTTCCCTGCTGGGAATGCTTTTGTTTGCTGCAATTCTGACATCATTTGAGTGTGTATGTGCTCTTTTAAGGTTGATAATTTATGTGGAAGCAAGGTGTGCAGGATGTAGACTTGGTCCAGCTCCAGTGGGTCATGGGAGTTGAAAAAATTGCATTTGGTTTGGTTCGATGGTTTCTTGTTTCTTCCTGATGATGCTAAAGCTGATCTGAGGGAGAAAAGCCTGGATATATATTAATCACTTGAATTTTATTCATATTTCTTAGTCAGTAGCAAAGTTGATGACTTTTCCAATGCCAGTGGTGTAAATTGTGGTTATGAAGCTAAAGATTTTCAATAAAGTTGACTAAATCTGATGTCGTATGGAGATGAAGTTATGTTGTTGCTATACACATACATACATGTACATGTACATGTATATGTGTGTATATACATAAATACATATATAAAGTTGCTTTCTTGACGTGTTTATTTTATTTTTAGGCTAATTTACTATTTTTTCCTCATCTATTAAAGCTCTTGTTATTTATCGTCTTTATTTATAAATTATTTATTATATTTGTCATTAATTATAAAGTCATTATCTCGTTCTTATTTCGATTATTATATCATTTTATTGTATTTCACGTATGATGTCAGTGATTTTTTTTTTCTATCATATGTGTTCTCTATTCGTTTATAGTTAAAAATTATAGAAATGAGATATTTTGAATATAGAAATCACCTTATTATTGACTTTTTCTTTTTCTTTCTTTTATGGTGAGCTTCCTTTTCTCTAGAACTCTGATATGTATTTTGTAATTGAGAGTGGTTAAGGTAGTTACATCACCTTGCTCAGTAAAACACATATTTTATTATTAAGAAAATTGTTTAATCAGAATTGTCAAACACATTATTATCAAACATGACCAATCAACAATTGCAAGGAACACTTGTATTGATACATGAGGGATATTCACGTGCCTATATTTCTGTTGGATGTATACAAAGATATTTTAGTCAGGTCGACGAACTTGGTGGGTTAATATATTTGG
Source organism: Nyssa sinensis (assembly GCA_008638375.1). Lineage (NCBI taxonomy): Eukaryota > Viridiplantae > Streptophyta > Magnoliopsida > Cornales > Nyssaceae > Nyssa > Nyssa sinensis. The sequence goes on from CM018042.1 coordinate 26,235,492, forward strand.
ACTTGGACCTTATGACAATTTTAATATATTTTATGAATTTATAGGCCAATTGACTCTAAAAATTACTGCTTCCAAATCATTTTTTTATATGCCCTTGCTACCAAAAAGAGCATTGTTTTGTTGAGTGCTGTGAAGTTATTAATTTAAAATATATATTATATTTTAGGAAACTGATTTGAATGATCATGAAGTTTCTCCATGTTATTTTATTATTGGACTTTCTTTCGAAATTAAGTCTGGTGAAAAAAAAAAGATTGATATATATGAATGGACTCAAGACTTAACGGTTTAAACTTCGGCGTGATTTTCAACTCTTCAAGGATGAATTAAAAGCAAACCAAGGTTTCCTAGCAACTTCACAAGTTATGAAGAGATGGCCTCACCAAAAAAATATCACACTTCCTGAGTTCTAAAATTCCTCCTTCTGATGGTAGACCTTATGGGGAGGATATGATGAATCCAAATGAAGATGTGAAATTTTGCAAGGGAGGTGGGAATGATTGGGTTTGGGAAGTTTATGGGCTGATACAATCCACAAATTGGGTCAGCTGGAATGACTGATCCATGAAACAGTAGCATAGGACTAGCCTAGTTGGGGGCCTAGAGATGAAAAGCAGCCCAGTAAGACCCAATTAGAAATCATAAATTTTTTTGGGGGTCCAATGATAATGGGTCAAATGGATATAGTCCTGCTCGGATGGATGACAATTTAACTCGCTCCGTTAGGAACTTGTCAATTCCGTCCTTATTGAGACGGGTCTGGAAGAAATTATGTCCATTCCGTTAGGATTTGAAATGAATTTGAAAATAAAATAAAAGAATTTTGTGCTATATAATCAATATTTATAATGATATTTTTTAGTCACCCATTAAAAATTTACACAAACTTGATGAAGTTATATGTTTGAAGAAAAAAAATAATGTCATTTTAATTATCTATTAAGATGTATATTTTTTTTATTTTAACACATGTAACATTTTATTTGAAATGTATTGATTACAATTAATTTAATAAAATAAATATAAATATACATGAGACCCCGATAGAGACCTAACCCCATCTATCACGTGGTTTAAACGAATTTTAGAAAAACTTTTTTTGCAAGACCCGTCATGTTGCCATCCGTACTCATCAAGTCTCCCAAACAGTGTGAAGGTAGAACCTGGTCTCTGTATGACTAAACTTGACTAGTTAGGTTCCATCCAGAGATCTCAAAGGTCATTAGAATGTTAATGAAATCAAATTTTGGGCACTGCCTTCTCCCAAGGTATACTCAACTTCGGGTTTCTTTGGACATGTCATCCTGGCTGAGCACTACAGAATTACAGTTCATTCATAAAACCTCAGTTACTGACTCCTTTTCGTATGCATTAAAACACTTGACAAGAAGAATGCATGCTTTTTACAAGTGTGAAGTGGAAAAATGGAACCTAACTTACAATGTAAGAGCATTGAGTAGTTATCACAAGATCAACTGGCACCATTTTCTCTTGCACAGTCGTTAGAAAATTTCAATTTCTTTCTTATTAATTCAAAAATTTCGAACAAATATTGGAGTAAGAAAGCAAAGGATGCCGCAACAAATCCCCGTCTCTGAAACAAAATGTACACTTCCAGCTAAATAAATCATACAGAGGAGATAAAATCAAACATTACAGAGCACATGAGCCAGCAATCCACTACGCCATCTCTCTCCCGGAGTCTGCAGTACTTCTGGAACCCATTCAGACCCCTTCACTGTCTTTGTGAAATATAAGTCCGGAATGGTAGCAGGTTTTTCAATATTCTCCTGTTAGAATCAATTCATCAGCCTGAGTGTTCCAACTACATTGCCGAAGCTATAGATTCATCTATTTTACACCTACGGGAAATTTATTGTAAGACAAGCTTGATAACCATTTGAAGCTGCTCTTCCGGTGACTGCCGTATCTTGAACCATCATATCGTTTCAAACCCTGTTGGCTATATATTGCCCAGAGCATGTCGCCAAGTTAATCAAGATGCATGGATATGAACTACAAATCCCCAGCACATAATGGTTGAAAACATCTTCTTTGCCGTATGTACAGAAATAGAACCATAACCACAGGTGGAGGGGGAGCAGCCCAACCTTTTGAATTATATTCCCTTTACTTCTTTCACTTCTTCTAGTATAACAGTGGGGACTGGCCTCTTATACTGTCATGCCCCCGAATCAAAAATTATGGATGTCTTCCACTTGATCACTGATTGAAGAAGGCAGAGATATATCTAAAGACGGTGCAACACAACTGCTGCCATGAAGCATCTTGGTCGGCTAATTGAAGAAATAGGGAGATTCCAAAACCTCTCTAAGATCGAAGTCTCCACGCACTGGTAAGGGAGGGAACTTCAATGTAGGGAAGGACTTTTGAAAGCTTTCCAACAACTGTACACAGAAGCAACCATTAATTCATTAATAATTTGATAACCCTGTAAGTGCAGTTTCTCAGATTAAACAATTTCCTCACTTTGAAAAATTCAGGATCATTATTTCAAATTTGGATTACATTTAACAAGAAGGCCATCACTAGGTACTTGCTAGTATAAAATAAAAATAAAAACTAGTGTTTTTTATTATTAATACAGAAACATTTTCAAGTTAATTAACGGCATCCAACTATGATGGTTATGTTGGTATGATCTCAGGTAAAAAGGAACAATAAATCTTTGGAAAGGAGAGCTGAATTTTAAGGGCAGGGATTGAAACCCAAATTATATATTAGTGCAATTTACTCCTTCCTTTTTGTTTCCTATAGATCGAATTCTGTTTGCTGAAATGAATCAGTTTTGTTGAAGAATTGCATGACACAGAACTGACCTCAGTTCAAACAGTAACCACTATATTTTTACGTGTCCAACTTCTTCCCATGCTAGACAAATGTGGAGGATAAACTTCCACATTGTTTTTCAAGGAAAATTCCCCCCCTCCCCCCACCCACCCCACCCCCACCCCCACCCCCCCGATTCCCAGATTACACGGATATCAAACAAGTTCCATTAGTTAGACAAAAGTTAGCCTGTTTAGTATGGAAATCAACTGAACCATAAACCATCTGTCAAAGTGCTGGGAAATGATTCTTATGAAACAATGGAGCCTCATTAATGGGATTAAAAATTGACATTTTTTTCCTCATTAAATAGTCTACAAAGGTTAACCTGTTCAATATGACTTGATCAAAGGGTAATCTAGCAAGCTTAAGGGAAGGCACCAAACATTTCCTCTATGGTTCCAACCCTCCCCCCATAATCAAGGAAAATCAAATTTTCATCAGAATGAGTGGGCTTCCGAAATTGAATAACATATAGAAGTAAAGCCACTTACATCCTCTAGAATTGGTGCCTCATAGAGTTCAACAAACTTTTCTCTAAGTATCTTGTTCATCTCGTCAACATCACATGCATGTGTCCAGTACGAATCGTGGACTCCTGTGATGGATATTGGTGCAAAACATTAGAATTACTAACACACGTACGTGGCACTTGCACATGTGGACACACATCCACGCACACATACACATATACACACAGAGAAGAGAGAGATGGAGAGAGGGAGGTAGGGAGAGATGAGAAGCACTAAAAAACCTGCAAAATTTAAGCCTGCCTCTTTACAGGCAACAGCAGTCATCATCATGTGGGAACCATCGAGGGAGTGAACAAAATTTGGAGGGAAAGCTGTTCTCTGCCGCTTAACCATGACCTATAATAATGAGTTAAACAATATTTTTAAGATTTTGGTGCTACAAAAGTTTTATCGTGGTAAAGAGTAGGGAAATGTTATGAAATGAAAGATGGGCTATATAGTTCAATGACAAGGTAGCTAACCAAAAAATCCTACTGGTAATTGGATCTTTTAAAAACATAATATTTCAATAAAGTTATCCAATAACCTTTACAAAGAAAAGTGTGGATGTAGACGGGAAGTAAGATGCTAGTAATTTCAGCACATCTTTACTAATGGCACCAGTTTATAGCTTCTAAATGCAATAAGAATACTAAAGCTAAAGGGGACAGAAGCGGGGAAGGCCACCTTGTCAGTTTCTCGCTGTAAGGTTAACACCTGAAGAGAAGTCTTGATCTGCATCCAGTTCAAAAAGAAAATCAATGACATTGACATGAAATGTCAGTCTACTTTATAATATTGGAATAAATAAATTAGTTATTCTGAAGTTTGAATATCGCAGAACATTACAAGATGCCTTCCTAATTTGCGGTAAGGTTGCACAACAGGAAGTCCAAGAGGAGTTGTCCACCGTACTGGCTGATTCTCCAAAGCTATAATCTGTACATGTTCAGTGTTAGCCATCTGTCAATAAGAAAAAAAAAACAGCAGAAGCCCCCCTCCCCCCGCTCTGCCCCCACCCACCCCAAAAAAAAAGAAAAGAAAATGCCCACTGTATTGGCTGATTCTCCAAAGCTATCATCTTTATAAGTTCAACATTAGCCATCGGTCAATGCAAAAAAAAAGACTGCCCCCTCAAAAATAACAAAAACAAAAGGCCCAGAGAAGGGGGGTGGAGAGAGAGAGAGAGAGAGAGAGAGAGATAGAGTGCCAGAAAATTAGTTACTAATGATGCCGGATCAAGAAGTTGGACTCGTGTGTGTGTATTTTGATTAGTATCAAGATCTTAACCAGAAAATCATCATCTGTTGAAGTCCATTGGAGAGCATTTATGTGTCTCCATTCTTCTCTCCTTTTTACTATTATTGCATTTTACATGTGTGATTGCTGATTTTTGCATATCGGGATATGATAACTTTGTACCATATTTGCATGTGGATAGGGTTTCTGAGGTAGGAATTGGTTTCCACATTGACAGAAGGTTTGGTTTTTACTTCCCTCTTTTTTGAAAAAAAAAAAAAAAAAGTTGGGGGACTCAGACTGGGATTTCTGCTCCTCAGCTTTAGCCTGTAAGTAGTTCTATTATTTGTCATGTCTTGGATCCTGGATTACTTAGTTTGTCAGTAAGGGGTAATCTTTTAGCTGCATCTCTTTTCATTGAGGGCCAGCCTAATCCAATCTACAATTGCTAACACTTCAGTCTACCGCATGTTCATTTTCAAAGTCCTTTTCAAGATGGATAACAGAACTGGGAACTTAAAGCAGATCGTTTCATGGATTGGAGTGTTACTAGTTGTGGTATTTTCCAGATTCTGGTGGTCCGGTGGTCCTGAGGTTCCTAGAAAGTGCCTGAGCTGGAAAACTGTCAAAGTTTCTCTGTGAACATAATGTACTTTTGTGTGCTTCATTTTGAACAAATTCAAGGTCATTAAGATGGTTGAGTTTCCATCACAACCACTGCAATTCTTGTGTTGGATATATTTTTCAATGCCCTGTGTGGTCCCTAGGAAAACTCCCTGGCCATTGCTGCAAGTTTTTTTTTTTTTTGGGTGGGGGTGGGGGGGGAGATTGTTTGATTTTTAAAGATTTTTTGTAAGGGGAGTCCTTTAGAAGTTTCAGTCACTATCAGAATAACGCTAATATTGATAATCTGTATAATTCCTCTCTCGATGGGTGAACTTCAACCTTAAGTATATTCCTGATGAAGTGAAAAAACGGCCCAACTATCTCTCTCTAGTGCTTTTACAAAATGTTAATTCTTCAATAATAAATGTTTTCTTTTGTTTATTGATTCCATCAAGCCAATGGAAGTCTTTTTGTTTTTGGTCTTATTCTTTCTAAATGCACCGCCGAGTGGATTTAAGACCACAAAAGGTTGACACAATTGATTTGCTATAAGTAGACGAGAGCTTCAGACCATAGGGGAATATTTGATTTACCTTTTTCCTTTGTTCTGATGTGGAATTTTTTCTATTGGTCTGAGTTTTGGCACAGCTAACATTTATTTGAATTTCTCCTCTATTATTTTCCCTTATTAGCTTTCATTCAGTGTTTTTTAAATGGCTGCTGGTGTTGAAGAAGCACTGAGTTTTCTTCCATTCGGTTTAGTTGGCAAGAGACAAGTGAAAGAGTATTTAAAATAACTTGGAAAGCATGTTTTGTAAACCTCAATGGTTTGTTCAGTAGAACAGCCATCCAAGTTGTTAGTTCTACTGTTCAAGCTTGGAGATCCCTCGCTTCTGCCTTGTCAATTTGTTATGGAGTTGTGCTTGTTTTAGTTTTTATTTGTGTTTTATTCATTTTTTTAATCAAATCTCCTCTTTCATTTGCCTATCTTCTTCTCCGTTTCTCATTCGGTAGAATTTCTGAGAAAAAGGGGGAGACTGTTATATATCATGTATCTTTATTGCTTTGGGTTTATTTATTCTTCTACAAGTCTTTTCACCATTAATGACATATCTGCATTGGATAATTGGGTAAGAGCCATCTCTTCAAATGTATATTCACTAAATCGCAAAAATATAGTATGAAATTCATTGCTTGAGGGAGGATTGAAATTAAAACATTTCACAGAAATGGTAGTTCATGGTTTTCAGTTGTGCATTTCTAATACAAATACTTTGGAGTCACCACCTTTAAAACCCATGTGATGGGGAACGTGAAGGAATTGGATGACTATGTGAATTGTAATTAGAGTTTTAGATTTATTTTTGATTATTTTATATTTTCTTATTTTTAGGGTTTATTTATTTTATTTTGGATTTGTTTTTACTTTGGTAAGTTTAATTAAGGTTTGCCTATTTATAGGGTTTGATGTTAAGAGACTAGCAGACTTTGATTATTGAGATTGAGATTGTGATATATCTCTCTGGTTCTCTCTCTTTCTTTCTCGGATTTCTCGCTTCTCCCTCTCTCTTTCTCTTCCCTCTTGGTTTCTTCTCTCTTTCTCTCTACTCTTCTCCAATCTCCCTTCTTTCCCTTCCCTTTCTCCTCCTAAATCACCATGGCTCTATTATACACTAAAAAACTCCCGTATCTTTTCTGTATGTAATAGCAACCCAAACTTATCAACACTAGGATTTGATTCACTTATTTATTTATTTAGTTATTTTTTTATGGTACTTCTGTCATCAGCCTTCCTTCCAGTGTAAGAGAAATTGACAACCGAATGACATCAAGCAAATAGCCGTAGCTTCTCTGTCTCTAAACACATTTCATGTCAATGCTGAATACCTAGGTAACAAAGCTTTTGTTGTTTGTACCCAAAACAATATGATGTTTGAACCCAGGAGTAGAAATTGAATCATAAAGTAAATAACAAACCCCTACTATGCACACACAAATTGCCTTTGCATTTATCAATGGTCAGAATCTGGACACGAGATTTTACTAATCAAAAGATCACAGGTTAGAGAAAATGCACCTTTGCACAGTCACCAAGCCAACTCATAATACTTCGTGCTGCTTCAAACATCTCTCCTAAGGCAGTCAAGGTGGTCTGGTCATTCAGTGGAAAAACAGTTAAGCTCAGACCTAAATCAATATTTCTGGGAGAGAAAAACTTTCAAGCTGATGGTACATATTTCAAACATTATATAAGACAACACTCGTATGCCATGTCAAGCACCTTCTCTTGTAACTATAATTTTTTAAGATAAATCATAACTATATTTATTTCATCTGAGATAAAAGTAAATTAAGAAAAGCTAACGATTTGCTGCAGCTATATGCACTTACTTTTGCTGCATAACAAGCTGCACCAAACAACTCTGCATCATCTTCAATAGCACAACGTTCCTTTAGCCTCTTCTTAATCTGGTCACGGGCACCAATATAAGTGACACCATACACTGATGTCATCACCGTTTGCTTAACCAATTTCCTGTCAACCTGACAAGTCATGGTTATGAAGGCAGAGTATTATTGATATAACATGCATCAGGTACCAGCAAGTATAAGCAGGAAAGCAATTCTGACAATAATAAGGCAGAGCTACCAAATCTGTACACAAATTCAGCCGAATCATTAGATGATTATTATGGATTTAAAAAAGCCAACTGTAACTAATTGAGTTATGCCATCCTATGCACAAGTTAACAACACAAATTAAATGAACTGGGGTTTTTTCCTTTTCTTTTTCTGCTTCTTTTTATTTTTTTTTTTTTTTTTTTGGGGGGGGGGGGGGGGGGGGGGGTTATTGGGGGACAAGAAACCTGATTGATTAAAAGCCTGGCACGCAATGCATTAGGATCAGTTGCAGGATCTTTTTCCGCGTCTCTCCGCATGATATCAAGAACTCTGCATTGCAAAAAAAAAATCAACTGATATTATAGAGATGACCATTTGGGATTCTGTATTGTAGAAAAGGTGAATGTACACCTAGTAGTCAGGCACCTGGATGGTCAACATCCCAAACCACACAAGCAATTATGTACAGAAAATAAATTGGACGATACAATTGGACTTGGCTACATATGCATAAAATGAAATGTCAATTATTTCCATCTAACCAGGTTTTGGAGTTTGATGACAATCACTTCCACTAGACAATTGTTTTTCAGAGTGTATGAACTCAGATTACCTCTAAATATCATCTTAGCAAGGTTTTAGAGGCAATAGTATGAAATGGATCAAAATTAGAATGTAAAAGCTGATTAATATGCCTACCTGGGTAAAAAAATATGCTTCTATAACAGAATTCATGTGCTATATAACTTCATACTTAATCACCAATCAATTCATTATTGATCATCATCCGTTCTACAGCCCTAATATGAAAGATAACTAGATACAAGCTTGACATTGTTCATTAAGCCAGGAATGATTTCCCCCTATTATTTCAGGAGACAGAAATTGATATTCATATTTCCTTTGTGTTGCTTTGTATGTTTTAGCATACATTGTTCCTCATTTGTTATGGTTTTCAAAATCATCCTAGAAAAATCTCATCTGCTTTCTTTGTACCTTTTCCCTGCATAATATATTTTTTGCTTCACAAAAGAACGCAAAAATCTACAGCCATTTCTTTTTGCCCCAGAAATTGAGCTCTTGTCACAATGTCACATTCATTAAGAAGGAAATGCTCAACAATGAGATTAGCAATGAGAAGATCACTAAAGAATTTTTTCAGGAGGATAAATCACATCTCCAATTTGTGCCTTCTCATCACTAGACCCCTTCCAATGTGTTCTCTCTTTACTTGTGCTACATGGAATAAGTACTTGCATTGGGTGCAAGAATGTGTCCAAGTGTCGGATTTCCAAACCAAGCCTCCATCCCCTCAGCTCACTGTATAGATAGAACTCAGAAATCCCTTCTCTCACCTCCTCTTCTCGAGTTATCATTCTGTCCCCGAATTCTCAATTTCGAAATCCTATTTCTATAATGAGCTGCAGCTGTTCAGTGGGAAGAACTTAGTGTTACCATCCTCTTCCTTCAGCCACGACACCTGGACTTCTACCTACAAGTAATCTCTTCCGCCTTAGGCAACATACCCAATTCCCCTTTTAGCCCCTCCCTTGTGACCCATTCATCCTCTGATAAGGAACCTGAATGTTCCCTTTTGTCCATATCTTCAATACTCTGCAACATTCTGCTCTTTTGAAGCTACACATTCCCAACAACCTCCTTATTCCAGCTTTTTAGATCTTATTTCAACAACTTTAGCTTTCATACAAGAATGAACTAGGGGAGCTATTTATGATGTAACCCTGCCACTTTTCTTACAACAACAGTACAACTTTCAGCTATTATACATTACCTTTTACTTATCAAAAAAAATCTTCCTCACCCTTTGCACTTCTCACTTCTCAGTTCTCACTTAGGTATATCTTTATGTTCCTTACTCATCCGTCGAGCTCTGCCTTTTATAGCCTCTCCACTGCTAACACTATGCAGAATTGGTGGAGCAAATTGCGCATTACAAACACAGTCACAATTTCTGTTGCCGCATCATTTGAACAATCACATGTGCATTTGAGACTTGCATTCTTTTCTTTCTTTGGTAGACATCCATCATGTCATGCATTTATAGCAAAGTAACATTATTGTCATTATATAATAGTTTTAGGGATGTAGGGCACAATAAATAATGATGATTAAGTACTGTTTGCATATTATATTTCCAGTTTTTTCAGCCATTGTTTATTTTTTTGTTTTAATGCTTTGATAATAAAGTTTTAATTGAAGTGTAAATTTGATTTATAACTAAAGTTAAAGTTAATACATACGTGGTGCAGATATCCATGATGTTCTTATTCGATAGTTATAGATAAGGCCTTGAACAATATGCACTCGAACCTATCTAACCAAGGAAGTTAATACAATGGAAAAGTCATACAAGATAATTTACCTAGCGGCAATTCCTGAGTAAACATCTGCAGGCTTATCCCCACCAACAAGATTGACTGCAGCTGCTCCTAACTGAACAAATGTAGCAATATCAATGAGAAATAGAAAGAATTAGATGAGAATCAGGTAAATATATATACAAGATTTTGCCTAGAACAGAAGAAAACCAGTCCACCAACAAAGCCAAGATATTAGCAAATTTTGCTCCTTCAGGGAGAACTCTTGGGAAATTAAAGTAAAATGAGGGCCATCATGACCAGAATTCAACAACTTAATATATCAACTAATACCAAACAGAGTTCATTACCTTGTCCCTTCCAAGGGCAGCATAATGTTGTAATCCATTACACGAACCATCCTTGAAGAAAGAGCAAAAAATAAAAATCTCAGACAAAGTTTTGGATAGTGGAATCTAAACCCAAGAACTTGATGAAATAACAAATACGAAGTCCAGGTTATACTTGATTTTTCCTCAACTTCAAAAGAAACAGCAACATTAGACATGGCAATGAGAAAAGCAGTGAAATCCATTATCCCAATTCCCCGCTGATGTCTTTCTTTATGATCTGTGGACAGAGCCAAGAGATGGGTACCATGTTCCAGCACAGATGTGGAGTGTTGGGAAGGAGCAGCGGCCAAAGGTCATGGCATGGGAGTATGGATTCATATTGTAATTGTAAATGTATTTTCTAGTACACAAATTTAACAGTGTGATTGTGTGCCTGTGTATGCCCATGCGCATATGACATGTAAATGAGAAAGGGTGAGTTGCGTTCTACAAGTCAATCAAAGCTTAGTAAGATTTTTTTTTTTTTTTTTTACATATGCACACAGCTGCAAGAGTGAATTGCCTTCTTCAAGTAAATCAAAGATTAGTAGGATTTTTTTATATATGTACATAGCTGACTCCAAGCTCTTTCTTGTTTTCCCCCCTTTCTAAGTTATGGAAATCCAAATAATTAACCTTCAACATTCTGTTAAGATGTTAAGTAAACATATACTCTATTAAGATGTTAAGTATACATATACACAAACACGTACACAAACATAAATGCATGTACATGCATATTACATACATATCCTCATAAATAATTCTTTTGAACCGAACACATCCTCAGAAAATAATTGAACTTGCAGTTGAAATTTGCAAGAGTCCGTAATACCTGGTGCACGGGCATATGTGATATAGTAGTCTCCGGAGAGGAGCTTCTCAATGCCTCAGCCAGATTAATACATGTTGCCAAGCATTGAAAAGGATCCTCTGCACCCAACCACCAGCGCCTTCCTTCAAGAGGCCTGTCTGCAGAATCAAAGATATCATCCACATGATTCTCAGTAAATGCTATTCGACCTTCGTAGGAGAACTTGTCCACACCACCAGCATATAAATTTGCCAAATGTATCTTCAGCCAGCGCAAGCCTGATTGGCCAAGAGGGCGCCCCTCTGCAAACTCCAGAATGCCTCGACACTAGATCAGAACCAAGATGGTTCAGATATGGATGCATGGGGTATGCACGGCCACGGAAATCAAGGTTATGTGGGTAAAAGAAGCCATCCTCATCTTTCATCTTTCTAGCAACCTTCTCTCCAATATAAAAAAAAAATTAAATTTATAGATAATCCATCAGAACAAACAATGCAACAGGAATTTGTACAAGGAAGATTATCTTCTTACAGCAAGTTTAAGTTCTATATCGCACCGCTGTGAATGCCTCTCACTGTTCTCTTTTTTCACAGCTTTAACTTTCCACTTCCATTTCCTGATTTCGGCTTCATCTTCTGTGTCCGGTTCCTCTGGTAAAGGAACCTGCAATGGTGACAAATGCAACAGAATATTACTAAAACCAGCATATCATGAAGTTGGATTCAACATATTAAACTTATAACTGGGTGATTAAATTATCATTGAACAGGATGGGTTCTGTTCTTTCCATTAAGGTGGGGGTAGAGTGGACACTAAAGAAGAAGGAAAAAAATTAATGAAAGAGATACCCACATCTTCACGGTCAACCAAGTCAGCAAGTCCCCCTCCACTAGCCCATATTCTGTCTACAACACCAAGTACCCTTTTATTGACACTCCATTTTGTATTACCAAGTGTATTAAGTGCCTGAATCACAGAAAATAAAAATCACAGCATTATTTCAGCAAACAACAAATAAAAGACTAGAAGTCCACGTCAAGGGCAATGTGACAAATTGACTAGACCGACTCTCCAAGGCTGTGTCATCAAAGAGGCTTAACATAAATCATCAAATCTTACATGATATAAAAAGACTTAAAATAACAGATCCCAAGATTTCCAAACCTCGAATACAGGTTCCAATTGTTTCTTTGGAGCCCTTTTAACTGTATCGCGTTGTTGTTTTGCTCCATGTGTGCGCATAACATAGGATGGTAAGAATAAATATGCTCCTCTATCGTACCTGCCAAAATGTAGCAAATTTATCCTAACGCAATATCAGCTGTTCAACTAGAATAAACATAACATTAATCTTGAAAAATGAGACAAGATAAAACCTGGAATACCATACCCTGTCCAGTTTAGAGGAGGCACCAACATTGGCATATATGGAATCACCATGTGCCTAGCCTGTTTGGACAATGGAAATTAGAATTATCCTGATTCCTCGAGGATAGACATGTGCAAGAAAGAAAAAAAATCGATGCTAGAATTATTCTGATTCCTCAGAGGATAGATGTGCAAGAAAAAAAAAGATGCACTTTCAAAATCGCCACAAGAACTTTACAGTCCAAATGGACTTATTAGTATTTCTCATAGTAGGTAATGCCCAGCGGTAGCCAAAAATCAATAACCAGGCAATATGAACCATCACAACCATATCATACTTACAGTTCTTTCCAGACCTTTGCGAACTAGGGGGTCACATTCTATAACCCCGTATCTCCTGCTGCATTTCCTATTAAAAGGAAAACCACAAAAAATATCCATACGAGTGAGACAGATTTTTTTTCCCAAATCAAGCAGAGGTGAAATGTTTATTTACTCACTGTGTTTCCTTTGTGACAGTTTTAAGAGTGTGTACAAAAGCAGGACGAATATCAGGTGGACCATCTCCTAACTGATCAACTGGAGGTTGTATATAAGCTGTTTCCATCAACAACTGAATCAGACGGCAGCCAACCTGGAAAATACATATACTGGGATAAAAACCTTTTTTTATTTTTTGATTAGTATATGCTGAGATAAAACCTTTAAACTATTGATGATGAAGATGATGGAAATTATGGTGATGATAAGAAGAAAAAACTGATATTTTCAAACCTTGACTTGAGCATCCTGGCCCCAGGGCTTTGAATCATCCTGTTCTTTCACTATTTCTCTTACTTGGTGCAGCTTTTGCTTTTTCATCAAAATAGTAACTTTTTTCCTTAGTTTTTGTTGTTCTTTGGCTGCAGGATTGGATCCTTCTTCAGGATTCTTATTCAACGCATTCTTTTTCTTTGTTTTCTCCAAAAATCTGTGAATTCTGACCTGATCAACAAAAAGAGAGATGATAATGAATGAGCTCACCTATCAGTTGGACACTCCACTATGTACAAAATAAAAAGTCATAAATAATATGCTAAAAACAAAGGAATATATTCTCACCACCAAAAATCATATTGAGGATCAAAAATTTGGAAATAACTATGGATATCTCAAAATTAATGTCAATTTCAGCAAATAAATTGAGGTGTGTGTGTGTGTGTGTGTATAATTGACCTCAATGTTGAAAATGGTTGAGATATTGACCCGTCAACTGATACATAAGGTCATGCTAAAAAGTACCAGATTTGTTTTGCAAGGCTTGATGAACAATGGATGAGGTACAACAATTACCTGAGATTTAACAACTGAAAGGCTTTATTTATTAAGATGCCTTAGGGCACAACATTAAGAAGTACAAATCAATCTTGGAATTGCCAACCTTGTCTCCCAATATCTCCAATATTTTAAGCAGGCAGAAAATAGGGAAATACTATGAAATATGAAGTATCACAAGCAATTGTATCATTCAGACATTTAGTACAAAATATGGTCATATAAAAAATAAAAATAAAAAAATTATATATATTCAACGTGTCAATAACGTGTCCATGTCCTACTTTTTTTATAATGATATATTTGCATGTCTATGTCGTGTCGTATCAATGTTCCGTGTCCATATCCGTGCTTCATAGATCCCAGTGATCATGATTTGACCATGTTTCTTCGATCTACCTATGAGGGTTGTATTATTCTTATCTTCTACTCTATGTTGATGATATGTTTATTCCGGGTGATGATATAGTTGGGATAGTGTTGCTGAAATTACAATTGCAAGACCACTTTGAGATGAAGGATTTGGGTCTCTTCGTTATTTATTGGATATTGAGGTAGCCTCTTCTCCTAGAGGTTATCGTCTCTCCCTATCCAAATATGATTCCGATATTATACAAAGAGCCCACCTAACTGGTACTCGAACGTTGGAGACCCCCTGGAGCTAAATGCTCGTTGTACATTGTTTCATTGTCTAACCCTACCTTATATCGAGCTATTGTTGAGAGCTTAGTCTATTTCACTATCGTGTGACCTAACATTGCATATATTGTTTGTGTTGTCAGTCAGTTTATTTTTTCTCTTGCCACTGTTTACTGGGCTACTATTCTTCGCATTCTCTGCTATTTTAGAGGTACCTTGCATCAGAGTCTATTATTTGCTTCTTTCTCTTTCTTGGAGCTTTGATCATTTTCTGATACTGATTGGGATGGTAATTCTGTAGATTGAAAGTCTACTACTAGATTTTTTATTTTTGTAGGTGATTCTCTTATTTCTTGGAAAAGAAAGAACAACAGTTACTCATTTTTCTGCTGAGGTGAGTATCGTGCAATGGCCTCTACCACGACTGAGATCGTTTGGTTGCGAAAGTTACTTGACAATCTTGGCATTTCGTTGTTGGCTCCTATTCTTATGTATTGTGATAACAAGAGTGCCATTCAGATAGTGCACAACTCCGTATTGCACAAGCGTACAAAACACATAGAGATTGATTTCCATTTTGTGCATCATCATCTTTAGCTTGGTACAATTTCTCTTCCCTTCCTTCCTTCAACCTTACAATTGATTGGCTTCTTTACGAATTCTCACAAAATTATGTGCTTCCACTTTCTACTTGACCTCTTAATGCTTCTAGATGCACTATCATGAGTTCTTTTTTTTTTGTTCTTTTTTTTTTTTTTTGGGGGGGGGGGGGGGGGGGGGGGTGGATTGTGGCGCGTTAGGGGTAGTTAGCATATTGTTAACATTAAGGGTAGTTTAGTCATTTTCATTCTTTTGTTCAGCCCGTTTATAAAGTTATTATTATGTCATTCTATTAGGATGTAATCTTTGAGAATAAAACAACAATAATACAACTACTCTTTTCTTTCTTCTTCTTTGTTTTCTTTTGATCTGTTATGCAAGGTTTACAAGGACAACCAAGGCTATTTTACAAAGATTCAATATTGATTCAAGATACTTCATTTAGTTGTTTTGCCCAATTTGGGAATAAAAACATATAGCTACCCACTCTTCAACGCTTCTAGGTCAAAACACCCTAAAACTCCATTTCACCAAAAGAGAAAAGCCCTTAAATCTGTATTCCAACAGTGTCCAAGGATTTCAAAAATGAGGATAGAAGTGCCTCAAGGAAGTTTCTATTTATACAGTGTGTGTGGAAAATCCACAAAATCACATGCCCTGATAGATAGATACAGATGTACCTAAACATAATAGAGTCCTGTTTAGAAGCAACATAATAAAGTCCTCTTTGGTAAAAAAGATTGCTCAATTTTGCTAAGAATTTTTTATAGGTAAAAAAAAAAAAAACATCAGAGATGAGCTAATTAAGTGTTGTTCAAAAGAATTCAGTTAGCATCTTTGGATGCCATTAAATAGTTTTAGTTTATGTGGCACTTGAAAATGTATAATGTACCTGTGTTAGAAATGACACGACATCGACATGGGTATGAGATATGTGGCTCGCCACAAAAAACGCATCCAGCATGAGTGACTGACAATCCCTTTCATTTAAGAAAGGGTTACTTCATTGCTTTTAAAATCAGTACATGGGTTTGCTAAACAACTTTACAACTACCTTAATATGATAAAATAAAATAAATAAAAAATATACCAAACCAAGTGGGTTTCGTGGGGAAAAAAAAGCACTTTATAATAGACATACTAGGGGATCATCTTAGAGTGATGTACGTGATAGCTAGTGATCAAAACAGAAACAGGTGCAAATTTCAATTCGCAACTTGCTATCTTTTTAAGATAATAATTTTCAAGTAGTTCTTAGAGATTTAGGAGATAATGCCCTTTTTCTTTTTTTGAATAAACAGAAATAATAATAGTAACAGCCAATTGAAACCTACTATTTTGCAATGCAAATGAACTCTCTTGAGATTTTTTAACAAACAGATAAAAATTGAGATTTAGTTGCTCAATATAGAGTGGTTACAGCAGCAAAGTATTTAGTATGACAAACTCAGCACATTGAGCACATAAATCATAGAGTTATGCTCTGTTTTGAACAATTTACCACATATCATATGGCTAGCATAGTTATTCACGAAAAGTAAGTGTTATGGAACAAGTCTTAGTTGTAATTTGTAAATGGATGAAGATAAATTTTCCACAACCCAGCTAAAAAGAGAGAAGAAACAAAAATCAAAAGTGCCCACCTCATGCTCAATGGCTTCACCAATCTGGCAGGCAGCTTGTACCACCCTGGCACTGCCATGTCCACCCCCAGTCATCAACAACCCCATCAACTTATGCATTGTAATAACTGCCATCATATCTGCAGGTAAATGATTGAAATATGGTGCGTAAGCTCCCCGGTTCTTCCCATCCTCGCATAATTCTTGCTCTGCAGCGATCACACCACGCAAAGGCTCAAACCAACCCAAGAACAACGATTTCATGTAAGGCAAATTGGGTGCAAGCTTTTGCTCGCACATATCCACAAGAAGCTCCTGGTACTCCTTAGCTGCATCTTCCCATGCCTCTGTCTCCATTTTTATCTGCCTCCTCCTAAGTATTTGGTACTTCCCTTGCCCCATTCCACCGACCAATTTAGGCTGCTTCGCTGGCTGGAAATTCAACTCCGCCTTGTTTATTTTGTTCATCTCTTCTATTAATTCCTGAACTTCGTCAACATCTTCGTCTTCGGTAGGGGCAATGGCCTCGGCAACACTCGCGTAACCCTTCGAATAATTACAAAACACAGAAAAACTGAAAGGGCTAGTCAAATAACCAAATTTACACATACCCGTTTCGTCTATCCCAGAAAATGATCCACCAATTCGTCGAAATCCCGTTACTTGGTCTGGAGGATTTACATGGGTTTGGATCTCAGGATGTCTAATTTTCTCAGGAAAATTTGAGTCTGGAGTAAATCTCACAGAATTATAAGATGGTAGTAGAGAATAAGAATCCGCGGAGAATTTTAACTTCCTCAAAGAAGCTAGTTTGGATAAATTTCTCCACATTATAAGTGAAGTTATTTAATAAATTTTGCCCGGAAATTCAAGTTTGATCAATTGGATTGTTGCCAAAATTAGCTGAGAAGAAAATACTATTATAAAGGACATCAAAGAGCTCTAAAAAGTTCTCCGGAAAAATTATGGCGAGCTGAGAATCAAAGAGAATATCGCAGGCGACATGAGAGGAAAAAAAAGGGGGAAATGAGAGACAGAGGAGGCAGAGGGGCGAATAGATATAGTGTGGAGCCGCCATAAACCCTCCATAAACCTACAACTTTCCTCCATGTTGTATGGTCTGTATCCGAGGTTCTTCGAAAACCTGACCCGTTGACAGATGGGTCATAATTCTGGCGAAATCGCGGTTTTAACAGATGGGTTGACCCACCGCCCAGTTGTGGCTGCAAGTCCAACGGCCCTGGTTAAAAGTCGGTTCAAGCCTAGTCGAGATTTTATCATTGTAGATAGTCTCTCTAAACCTGATCCAGAGGCTCAACCCATGAACATACTATAAGTTATTGGAACCGTGTTTGAGCACTGAATTATTTAAGTTTGATTTATTAAAATAAATTAATATTAATTTATGTTAAGACTTTATTTTATTAATTTTTTGAATTAATTTTAAATAAATTTTTAATCAAATCAATTATGAGTCGAACTCGAATAACTTGATTTGTTATATAATATTTGGTCATTTATTGACTTATTAAATATTGTTTAATAAATTAATAAGTTTTAAAATATGTTAAAATTTGACTTATTTATTTCACTAGTCAATCTCCAATCAATTTATAACAAAAGGTTTGTTTGGACTGTTAAAAAAGTTACATTAGATTAGAGTCGTAAATCAATCAGATTAGAGGGAATTTAAATTCTATTTATTAAGAAAATTTTAAGATTGGATCGAATCAAATTTTTTTACAGATCTACAAATTCTTAATTCAAATTCGAATTTATTAACTTTCAGATCCACTCGGATCAAATTCAATCTAATAATAATATAATATTAATATATATTATGTATATAAAATGTTACGTTATAATATGTATATTTCAAGAGGGAGGTCATGCAGCAGGGGAATGTGTAGTTTATTTTAATTTGAGTTTCCATGATTTAGAATTGAAAGATGCTATGAATTTGTGAATTAATGAATTAATGATTTTACAATACATTTTTTATTTAAAAAAAATTGTAAAAAAATTAAGGTGATCTGATTGTTGTTTGTTTATTGTAATGATACTATTTAAAATTAATAATTTGTTCAAATAAGGTAAATAGGAGAGGTAAAAAATATTTATAGAATTTCTAAGTATTAAAGTATTTTTATAAAGTATAAAAAAATATTTAAATTTGTACCATAAGCAAGATTTTTAATTTTTTACATATATATAAAAAGTATTTGCTATGATAATTACTCAATGTTTGTTTCAAAATTTACTTCCTCCTTCACATTTTCAGTGAAAGGTACCTACAATCTATTTGAATACACCAGAGAAAAAAAAAATGATAAAATAATATTTATTTTGTGGAAGAACAGAAGAGAGGACAGTTCAATACTCCATGTTAAGATTACTAAAGAGAGGAGAGAAAAAAAAAAAGAAAAGGTAGTGTAATTCTTATATTTTGTTTGAAAAAAAAATAAATGTAATGTTATATTATATAAGTAAAAATATGAAATAAAAATCATTTGTTTTAAAAATAAAGACAAAACGAATTATTATTATTCCTCCCATTTTTTAAAAGGAGAGCAACATGACATTTTAAATTTCCATCGATGAGCTTCAGATTTTAAAAAATTGATTATTAAAAATATTTTAAAGAATTGATATAATCAATTTGTTATTTGAATTATTGGTAAAAATTGAACAAAAGTTTGTTATTTGAATATTTATAAAAAAATTATACAAAAGTGGTTATGAATTGTAAATTTCCCATTTTACTCCTAATATTATATATATATATATATAAATATATATTTATATATTAATGTACGAGTGATTGGTTCTACAATTAAAAGCTTTAGTCATTCGAAAAAGGATTGTTACATATTGATGCTCCAAATGGTGTAAAGCTAGACATTGAGAGAGACTCCAAACTAATTATTGACATTATGTTGAAAAAATGGCGGTGTCCACGGAAGATTTTTAAATTAATATATTTCCATCATTTTCCTCAACAGTAACAAAACACCCCTTCCCCTTCCCCCACCCCAAAATGAAAAAAAATTGAAGTTTGGAAGAAGGGTATCAATCACTCCAAGGATCATTCTCTGTTATAACTTCTGATGGTTCAACCACTTCCGTCCTCCGATAGCTTCACCAGAGCTTGCATCAGGCTCTGCAGCACCATCGTCTAGTGACTCAACCTCTTCACTGTCTGATGATCTGCCCCATTTTCCTCCAAGTGCCAGTGCCATCATCTCATATATCTTGTTACCCAGTTCAGCTGGACTATCAGGCTGTGCCAATAATGAAATAAACATCATTTACATAAGAAAGACAACTCTTGCGTAAATATTAAGCATTTAATAATAAAAAAAAGTTGTGTATTTTTTGTTGTCCTTACAGAGTATCCACTGGAGATCAATGCTGTATCATATAAGAGGTCAACTGCTCTCTTGGCATCACTGCTATCTGGTGCATTCTTGCATGCAGCCTGCAAGTGAAATAGCTAAATCAGACTATTAGCGGAGGTAAACTGTTTACAGTAAGCATCCCCAACAAATTAAGACGAATGAACAACAGTATCTATTGGTCCATATTTATTGAAGTTCTCTTTTAATAAGCTTCTTTATTGGCAACTAAAACAGGTGATGTCACATGCCATATTATTTCTCCTGTGTGATGTTTATACAGTTAAAGCATGCTAACAACGAGGGCATCTGGGTTTTCTCCATTTTTTCCTCCTAATTTTCCTCATCTCAATATATTATCTATCAGTTTAGCAATATTCATAAACATGGGGACAAAAAGAAAAAAAAAATTAACCACCCTAAAGGGAATGGTAAAAAATGTACTTCTGTGAGCTGCATTTCCTACTAAGGCTTAAAATTCTTTATTTTCTTTAATTGCCCATTTATTTATTCATTTGAATTAAATTTATTCATTTATTTTTAATTCAAAATCAAGCAATTGCCCATTAATTAAAACATGACACAACCAGAGTAAAATATATTTATGAATTAATGGTAAGTAAAGGAAAGCCCTTCTAGAAAGGGATCCTGTGTCCTCAAAGCAATGGTTCCTCTTAAAATTCTGTTTGGATATGTTCATTGTTTTCATTTTTTGCTTTTCCAAGAATGAAAGTGCTTAGAATTTGGATACAAGTGCTTTACCAAGATTTTTGAAAATGTAACTGAACAGTGGATGTAACCATTTTCTTTCTTCAGAATCTCTTTGGTACTTCTTGAAGATACCCGAGAAACACATTATTTTCTTACCATTAATGTTTTTAAAACTCGTCAAAATTAAGTTTTGAATGTTTCTTCATAACATTCAACAAGAAAACAACTCTCAAACTGTTTTGAGTGTTCTGTAAATTTAAGCAACGCTTCTGCTACTTTTTTACAATTTCTCATTGTACTGATCTGCAAGTTCTCCAGAGATATTTCAATGTCAAGTTTTAAACACTTAAAAGAGTTTAATTCATGAAATCTTCCACTCCTTCCCAAACTAGTGACCAGGGGGGACTAACATATAATATTGATATTGATCAAGGAAAGTCAAACAGCAATACTATCACACACACAAAGAAGAGGAGAAAGATGAAGGGTGGGTGGGGGTGGAGCATTGAGTAGAATAATCTTACATTCAGGTCTTTAATGATGGGATGATCAGGATTGATCTCCAATATTCTCCTTCCCCTCATGAATTCCAAGCTTGAAGTGTCTCCTAGAGTCTGTGCTTTCATCAACCTGCAAACGGAAAGAAAGGATTCCATTAAAATCTTTTTTTTGGATAGGTAAGACGAACACAAACCCACTATGCCCCAACTGAGACTTGAACCCTCAACCTCCTATTTGGAAGGCAGAGGTAACACCATTCAAGCATAGATTGATGGCTAATTCCATTTAAATCTTAATAGAGAAGAGTGGCCTAGTCCACGTAAAATACCAAGCATTCATTTCTTATAACTGAAAAGACTGTAATACCTTTCCATATTCGCAGACCATCCAAATTTGCCAGAAACAAGCACACAAGGGGACGAGCTTAGACGCTTTGAGACTTGGACTTTTGCCACCTTATCACCAAGCTGTTGTTTCATCCAATCACAAAGAAGATTGTATTCTTGTTTAGTTTCCCTATCTTTGACCTCATCCTCGTCACCTGTTATTAAACCCTATGTCATGAGAAAAGACGAATGCCAAAAGCACCAGCGAAAGGGAAAGCACAACAATAGACTGCCATTAATAATCACACTGGGGAGAAGTAAGAATTACTAACCAAGCTCCAAATCTTCCTTGCTGACATCAACAAATTTCTTTTCTTTATAGGTTTGTATATTTTGGATGGCAACTTCGTCAATAGGTTCAACAAGAAATAGAACCTATAACCAAGAAACTTATGTTAGCAAACTGGGAGAAAGAATCGTCACATATATCTACCCCTAAATGGTGACAAAGTCACCAATAGGAAGAAAACTTTAACAAGATGATTTGAACAAACATGGAAAAGTTTTATTTATAATTGCAATAATGAGGCCCATCATGGTGCAATCTTTTCTCTTCCCAATATACAATGACTTGTTCATCCCATACAAACTAAGGGCAGAATGAATCATTTCTTTTGTATGAAATTTTTCCTAAACAAATTTTCTATTAAGTGATCCATAGACAAAACTGATCAAAACTTTTGTGATTTTCCCACCCAAAAGACAACCGTTAACGTTAACATACATTAGGGATTGACCTCTTTTACTAAAACTAGTCCCCAACAGTATCTGGACAAAGAGCATACCTCAATATCCTTGTTGACCAACTTTTCCAGGAATGGAGCACTCTTGGCACTTTTCAAGCTGTCTGTTGCCAAATAATAGATAGCTTTCTGGTTTTCACCCATATCTTCAACATAATCATCCAAGCTTATCAACTCCTCCTCACTTTTGGAAGAGTAGAATCGCAAAAGTGGCATTATTCGCTTGTGATTCCCAGAGTCTTCAATGCATCCCAACTTTAGAAGCCTACCGAAGTTCTCCCAGAACTTTTTGTAATCCTGAAATAAGTAAATCAATTTATCAGTCTAGACCAATCTCAGGAAGGATAAGGAAAGGAGGAGAATGTGTGGTTTGAGCTTTCCCAACCTCTTTATTTTCACTTTCAGAGATCTCTTGAATCATGTCAAATGTTTTCCTCACAAGTCTCTTTCTCATTATCCTTATCCTGTAAGTTTAATAAGTTTAATAAAAAGGTGGGAACCAAAGAACATATCCAATATTGAATTACCAAGGGAAACCTTGAAGTAATTAACAAGATATCAATAAATCCTTGTTAACACACAGTGCTACCACAAAATTTAAAGGGATTTCCACAATTACAATAAAGAAAATTATTAAATATTTGTATCTTTATGTAAATCAATATGCAGACAAGTTTGGTCTTACAATTCGGCTTTCTTGAAGGATCTCCCGAGAAACATTAAGAGGAAGGTCATCTGAATCAACCACGCCCTTCACAAAGCTCAAGTATCGTGGAAACTGCAAATCAAACAATATAGATTCAATTCATAAATGAATTTAGAACTTGAGTTTTAAACATGCAAGCATTAACAGAAGTACTTAGGGCTCCTCATAATTTTAGTTTATTTTATCGGTAAAAGTAAATATTATAAACAAATGGGGCCCAAGACAGGCAAACCCATAATTACAGAAGAAAGGGACCAGCTACAAAAAATTAAAACCTAAGATCGCTCAAAAAATCCATAAACTTATCTAAATACATAGGGTATTCTTCTTTAATCCAAAAGAAAAAAGTCTTCAAAACATTGTCTTTTTAACCTCCATGGGGGAAGTTCTTCCCCCCTCAAAAACTCTCCTATTATGCTACTCGTAATTAATATACACATTAATAATTCTTCATTACAAGCTAAATTTTCAATAAATTTAGCTCCATAATAATAAGTCATAGCTTCCTCCATGTGCAATGTGCATCTTTGAGCATAGAAGTGGATGGAAGCAATAAAAGCCTAGAAAAGGACAAGCCATCACATGCATTGAAGCCTAATATATGCCACCCCTACCTTGATTAAAGTACAATTACAATGCTAATTTTTTCAATTTATCAAGAAACAAGGTCTTCTATGGATATGTAGACAAGTTCAATAAGACCATGGGTTTGAATGGTGCAAGAATGAGTACCCTGGATGAGAGAAAGAAGGGCAAGGGTGATTAATTTAAAAACAAAATCATAAAACACAGATAATTTGTTCAAATATGATCTAAAATCCAATGTTTTCAAGAGGTTCAAGAATATATTCAAGCCGAGTGATCAAAAAGTGAGAGGAATGGCGAGATATGCACCAGGCGCAGGTGGGGGGGGAGACGTTTGAGGTGGAGGAGATCGAAAACAACTCAGGAAAGATCTTGCAGACAATGAGTGAGGTTATGGATTGGTTAGAAGGTTATGTTTGGAGAAGGAGGGTTTTCACTGGCTTTGTGAACAATTGGAGGAAATGGGGAATAGGAGGAGAGGAGCTCTGAAAGGGTTTTCCATGGAAGTTGGAGTCTTGGAGAGTTATGCGCAAATTGAATATCAATGGAAGCTTTGTTTGGGTGTATGAATCAAACTGTGAAGGAAGGTACAGTATATACATTCCAGATTTTGATAGAGGAGGTTGGAAGGGGGCGGCAAAGGCTCTGCGTGAGCAGGGGAGACCAATGATGCGTGAACAGAGAAGGGTTTATCAAACCTTCAAGGAAGCAGCGCTTGAGGAGTGGTCGGAGAAAGCTCTAAAGGTAGATAGCAGCAAGAAGATAGAGTGAGGGTGAGCCTGATCTGACAAAACTCCAGAAGTGGGTTGATAAACGGTGGGAGGTTCCGACAGGGTTAAGGCTGGTGGAGATGCATGGAGAAAGGTTCCTGTTCGAGTTTCTGACTGGTTGAGACAGCCACGACAATTTGGCGGCAACGGGAGTGGGTCTTTGAAGGTCATCCATTGTTCTTGGATTGGTGGGCGTCGGTGGGGTGTTGTACTAGAGATGGATGGGAAATCCAGGGAGTCATGGATAAGGTTGGTGGGATTGCCTATATTCTTATGTAATCAGGCGGTGTTCAAGGCAGTGGGAGACCGATGTGGTGGATTAAGGGGATTGAATGGTTGATGAGGAGACGATGAAGCGTAAAAACTTCCGGTGGGCTCGCCTGCTTGTCTCAGCCTCGATTCAACAGATTCCGGGGACGGAGAAGGTTCAGGTAAGGGAGTGAATGTTTAAAATAACAATTTGGGTGGAAAGAGGTGCTCATGTTACTAGTATCATCAGCATGAAGAGATCAGAGAGAGTTGCCACTGGTTGGGATGAAGCTGTAACGACGGAGGAGCAGCACGTGCAGCAAACACATCAAGATAGAGACTAGGGGAAAAAATCCAGTGGGACAGTAGCACCGTGCTACCGCCACTGTGATGTGCTATTT
This sequence comes from Nyssa sinensis, assembly GCA_008638375.1. Lineage (NCBI taxonomy): Eukaryota > Viridiplantae > Streptophyta > Magnoliopsida > Cornales > Nyssaceae > Nyssa > Nyssa sinensis. The sequence continues at coordinate 26,260,838 of CM018042.1, forward strand.
TTGTGGACTCATGTGGGTTCCACTGTAATAATCACATCACAGTGGCAGTAGCATGGTTTTACCGTCTCACTGGACTTTTTTCCAAAGAGACTGGAGGGATGCATAAGGGGAAATCTTGGCTGCAACTGGGAATACGACAAGTGGCACAAAATGCAGAAGATAAAAGTTCGAATTTTAGGCGAACCAAGTGAACTAAGCGGGCCTGGTACTTGGGCTGGACACAAGAACATGGGCCTAATAAGAAATCCTAGAAAAGAGGAGGGCCAGGGAATGGAAATGTGTTTTGGGCCCAGCCGAAAAAGGCTTTCATGGGGTATAGGGAGAAGGAGGGCAAGGACGATAACCAAGGAGAGAACAGCGGGGGTAATATAACCCTTTTTGGACCTTGCAAAACCCAATGGGCTGGGAGGTCGATTATGATGTGCTGAGATCAGTAACACAGGTGGTTGTGCAAACAGGTCAATCAGAGGAGGAGTATTTGGCCCATTTAAAGAGAGCCAGAAGAGAAAAATGGTCCATTACGGGACGCAGCAGGAAGGGCTATGCAATCCCTTAAGTAGTGAAGGGCAAGGTTGTTAACAAGGCTTCTGGTCCAAAAGGATACCTCTGTGGAGGTGTATTTGGCCCACTTGGAGAAAACCCAGAAGGGGGGAAAAGGCCCATGATGGAGCACAGATAAGGGGGCAGGGACCTAAGATGTGTTATAAGGGCCAGTGGTGAGAGAAATCACAAGGCTGGAGTGTGGGTTCGACAAAGAGGGGATGCAGAGGCAGTTGGTGGGGAGAAAAATGGTGCAGAGGTTCCAGAGTCTAGCAGGGACGCAGCTCAACATATGCAAAATAGCAAGGCTGTTGAGTTCAGAACGAGATGGGGAGATTTAGCAATAGAGCCTGATTCGACCACAAGCAGTTCAGGTGATGAGACAGAGATTGAGGAAACTCAAATGATCGTGGGGCCAGATCATTGGGTCTGGAAGTGGTGATGCGAGCAGGACAGTGAACTGGAGGAGGAAAGGGAGGGTGATGGGATATTAAAGAAGGAAAATTTTGAGCAAGGGGATGAAATCATGAAGGGGACTAATTTGGGAGAACAGGTTGGGGCTGCTACATAAATGTTCACAGAGGAAAGGGTGTTGTTTGGAGAATTGTCAATAAACGAACACAACAAAGAAGAGATGCAGAGCTAATTGATGAAGTTGATGGGCAGCTGATGGTTATGGTGAATGAGGGGAAAGAAAATTCTTCGAATTATGCTCCACTGGCAATTTTGCCACTAGAGAATGGAAAGGAATGGGAAAGGAGGCTGAGGGAGATGAAGCAATTAGAGGTATCAGGTTGGGTATTAAGAAAGGTTAGAGGGGTAAGTAAGTATCTGGGAGTATCATGCAAGGGATTTGAGGAAGCTATAATGAATCTGTTTCATGAAATAGAAAGAGCCAACCAGTTGGGGAAGGTTATAGTTTATCAGAAGGAAAATAATGATAAGGTTTGGTCATAAAGGAGGCAGAAAACGGAGCTGAAGAATCTTGCCTGCTCAGTAAACTATGAAGGAATGAGCAGCAAACGGGGAAGGAAGGGGGTGGGAAGAGGACTGGTGCCACTGGGTTATAGTGAATGATGAAGCTAATCTCATGAAATGTCAGGGGATTACATGATCTAGATAAGAGGGCTGTAATAAAGGGCTTGCTAAAGCAATGGAAACCAGTTGTTGTTGGTTTACGGGAAACAAAGATGGAGGAGATTGCCGAAGAAATCATTCACATCATATGACAGGGGCAGGTGGGTAGAGTGGAGGTTTGTGGTAGCAAGGGGAAGGGCTGGGGGCATTTTAATAATGTGGAATTCTTAGAAAATTGTCGGGCAGGAGCATGGGGAGGGCAGATTTTCTTTGTCCTGTAAGTTGAGGATGATTTCCAGGCTAGAGAGGATAGGGAGGATGAGAGAGATTGGAGGCCAGATAAGAAATCTTTTTCTGTCCGTTCCTACTACAAAAGCATGTTAGATCCAGCTAGCTCTCCCTTTCCTTGGAAGCTCGTTTGGAATTCAAAAGTCCCCCCTAAAGCCTCCTTCTTTGCTTGGGAAGTTTCTTGGACGGAAATTTTAACGGCGGACAATCTGAAAAAAAGAGGCTTTCTTTTGGCTAGCAAATATTGTCTTTGCAAGAACGAGGAGGAAACGGTGGAGCACTTGTCCATTCACTGTCATGTCTCCTGGAGCTGTTGGAATATTGTTTTTGCTTTGTTTGGCTTCTCATGGGTGATGTTAGGAATAGTAAAAGATCTCCTGTTGTCTTGGGAAGGTTGCAAGCTTCCAAGGGAGATTAGGAGAGTTTGGAGAATTGCCCCAATTTGCCTCATGTGGAGCCTTTGGACTGAAAGGAACAACCGAGTTTTTGAAGACTTGGAGCTCGCTACTCCTCTCTTAAAAGACTCCTTTTCGCGTTTATTATTTTTTTGGGCCAAAAGAGGCTTTTCCTGTAAATGTCTCTTCTTTTGTAAATTTTTTGGTTTCTTATAATCCGTTGTAAGCTTTTGGGGCTTTTGCCCTTGATGCCCTTCTTGGGCACCATTATATATACAAATCTTACTTATCAAAAAAAAAAAAAGGATGGTGCTAGAGACTTTCTCGTGGATGTTTATAGGAGTCTATGGTTCGAATTCAAATACAGAAAGAAGCCAGCTGTGGGTAGATCTTCAGAAAATGGTTGGGAGGTCTGTGGATAATAGAAGGGGATATTAATGTGGTTCATTTTCCTTCGAAGAGAAAGTAAGGATTGATTACCCAAGGAGATGAGGGAATTTTAAGAATTTATTGACATCAATAGGCTGGTTGATTTGCCTTTAGAAGGTGGAAGATCTACATGGCTAGTGGCAGAGAAAATCCAGTAATGTCCAGAATTGATAGATTCATTATGTCAATGGGTGGGAGGAGAAATACCCTAATGCTGTCCAGATATGCATGCCTAAACCCGTGTCAAATCACTTTCCTATCATGCTTGATTGTGGAGGTGCCAGATAGGGGAGGAGACCTTCGGATTTGAGAACATGTGTCTTGAGTTTCCAGGATTCAGAGATAGAGTGGCTGGATGGGGGCAGAGTTACAGTGTTCATGAAGACTCCAGCTTCGTCTTCGGCTAAGAAACTCAAGTGTCTTAAAGAGGATTTGAAGAAGTGGAATGAGGAAGAATTTGGAAATGTGCAGCTCAAAAAGGAGGCCAATCTGAAGGAAATTCAACAGCTCAATAAAAAGGAACAAGATGCGGGATTTGGATGAAAGGGAGTGTATGCAAAGGGAGGGATTTAAAGGAGAGCTTGGGTAATGCCAGGCATAGTCAAAGATCTTTTGTTGGCTTGGGAAGGGTGCACTCTTCCAAAGGAGATTAAGCAAGTGTGGAGAATAGCTCCAATTTGTCTCATGTGGAGCATCTGGACTGAAAGGAACAAACGTGTTTTTGAAGACTTGGAGCTTGCTACTCCTCTCTTTAAAGATGCTTTCTTGCGTTTATTATTTTTTTGGGCCAAAGAGGCTTTACCTGCAAATGTATCTTCTTTTGTAGCTTTTTTGGATTCTCTAAATCAAATGTAAGATTCTGGGGCTCTTGCCCTTGATGCCCTTCTTTGGCACCAATATATATACAATTTTACTTATCAAAAAAAGAGGAGAGCTTGATAAAAATGGAGAAATCTCTTGGAGACAAAAATCTATAGTGCTTTGGTTAAAGGAGGGACAGAAACGCGAAGTATTTTCATAGAGTAGCAAATTACCACAAGAGAAACAACAATATTAGCTCAGTGATTGTGGGGAATAGTAGATTGGAAGGAGTAGAGAGGTTAGAGAGGGCATTGTAGAGTTTTATGAAACTTTGTATGCCAAGACCAATTCATGGAGACCAGGAGTGGATGGAATGCAGTTCAGCCCTATCTCAGTTGAAGAGTCATCCTTTTTGGAGAAACAGTTTGAGGAATCGGAAGTAGTAGCTGTTTTAAAGATGTGTGAGGGTGATAAGGTGCCTAGGCCTGAAGGTTCCACCATGTCTTTCTTCAAGCATTGCTGGAGAGTAGTTTCGGAGGATGTGACGGCAGTGTTTGAGTATTTCTATGAAAAGGGTGTTTTTGAGCAAAGTCTCAATGCTTCTTTTATTGCTCTAATTCCTAAGAAGGAAAGGGCTGAGGATATCAAAGATTTTCAAATATTAGATTGGTGGGGAGTGTTTATAAGTTGGTGGTAAAAGTCCTATCTTTGCGGCTTTGGGATGTTATGGGCAATATCATTTCCTCAAGCCAAAACGCATTTGTGGGAGGTCGCCAGATTCTTGACACAGCTTTGTTGTCCAATGAGTGTATTAATTCGAGGAGAAAAAGGAATGAGAAGGGCAAGCTAGATTTACAGAAGGCCTATGACCATGTGAAATGGAAATCCCTTATTGAGATTATTGCTAAGATGGGGTTTGGGGAGAGGTGGAGGTGTTGGATCCGTTCATGCATCACTACAGTGTCATTTCCAGTTTTATTGAATGGCTCTCTTGCGGGATTTTTCAGATCATCTCGGGAATAGCAACAAGGGGATCCTCTTTACTTTTCTGTTTGTTTTCTTCTCTTGGTTTAGGTTGAGTTGGGTAATTCAGGCCGAGGTAAGGAAGTCCTCTTGGGTTGGAGATGCGGGCGTATTGGGAAAGAGTTGAGGATCGTGTGGCATATGACTCCAATTTGCCTTCTATGGTGTTTCTGGAGGGAGGAGAGGAACCAGAGAATTTTTGAAGGAATAGAAATGTTCTTAGATCATTTCAAAGATTATTTTTTGAAGCTCCCTTTCTTGTGGATAAAAGAAGAATACCCTTTGTATTTTGAAGCATTCATTGATTTTTTTGGAGATTTTTAGGCTTTAATTGTTGTAGCAGTTCCCTTTTTTTTTTTTGTACATGGCTGCACCCTCCTCAGGCACCTTGCTAATATTACACTACTTTACTAATCAAAAAAAAAAAAAAAATCCAATGTTTTTAATATATTTTAAATATGACAGTTAGTGGCTCCTTGACAACATTATTAGGTGCTGAAAACTGAAATAATTTGCTCCTAGATTAAGTGAGATCGAAAACATAATTAGCTGCTACTATAAAAAAATCATTTGAAAGCGATCTGAATTATAAGTCAGAGAGTCTCTCCTTACTTTCATTGAATGCTGAACATGCTCAGTGGAAGGTGCTTTCAAATTTTAATCTGCATTGATAAATCTAGACTTATATTTTCAATTCTAAAACAAACATATGCTTAGCTTTTCCACTCTTCAGTACCATTGACTCAGCATTAATTTTTTTTTTTTTGGATCGGTAAGCATTAAGATTTTATCAAACAGCAATTTAGTCATGGATTAGGAATATTCTTAGATTTCATCTAGAGTTCCATAAGTAAACACATGTAAGAGAACACGTGTTCAATATAACAGAGCATGCAATCTGTGCACAAAAGAATACAAAAAGATATCTCCCTTAAAAACTGAAATAGAACAATAAAAATAATAGAGTAATTTCTTGTAATGTATTAAACAGTGCATTTTCAATTGTTTCAAGTTATTATGGTAATACTTACCAGCTCACCATCAAAATCATTTGAAATAAATACACGCTTCACATATAAACGTATGTTCTTTGTTCTGGGATTTGCAATGTCTTCATTGTTAAGAGGACCCATCCCTGGAATATAGAGAACACTTCTAAACTCCACCTCCCCCTACAGGGATTTTAAAGTGAAAGATTAAATTCGAACCTTACACTACATCTAGTACACAACATCTAGTGGTTCATCCAAAATAACATTAGGTACCTCAGTGGTGAAGTGAGTAAATGCAAGTGGATCTAAGAAATCACTAAAAGTCTTTTTGTAGAATATATGGTACTCTTCTTTTTCAACTTCCTTTGGGTTCCGCATCTACAGTCAAAAAAGGTGTTAATAACCAAAAAGGTAAAATATATGATATGGAAGTAAATTTGAAGTAAATGTGCATGATAGAAAGTTTATAAGAAACATAATCCAGACCCGTATGCCATGACTTAACAAGCCAGATATAGTTTAAACTCACCCATATAGGTTTTGTTTCATTCGCTAATTCCCAGTCCCAGTATTTCTCAGTTTTAATCTTCTTTGTCTTTTTTTTCTCACCCTGTAAACAAGTGAAAAATTACCCATCTCAAGGCAATCAAAAACTATGACAGCAAGCATATAATTTCCTAATCAGGAATGCAAAGTAATCACCTCTGGTTTCTCCTCTTCTCCCTCTTTTGGTTCTTCCTCTTCTTCCACCTGTTCAAAGTTGCATTTATCTTAGGACCAGTAAAGAAGCCATAATCACAGTATTCTGACTACACTGGTCATGAATAGCAACTAGAAAAGAAGGTGCTGCAAAAATCATCACCCCTGTAGTCCATAGTATCAGGAGATCAAGACAAAGCAGACTCCGATGAGTAATATTTTTTGATACATAAAGAAAAATTAAACAAAAGATTAATATCAAAAGAGCAACAGCAAAAATTTGAACATTGATGCACCAAACACAATTTAGCTTCATAAAATACCTCCAACAAATAACATCCAGAAGAAACGGTAAATATGGATTGACGCATGAACATTTATGCACCAATCATGTTTTAGCTTCATAACAAATAACATCCAGAAGAAATGGTAAAAATGGATTGACGCCATAATCATTTTCAGGCAATAGCCAAACAGAAAAACAATGAAGTGGAGGAGAGAAACTATAACATTTTCCATTCAGACAATACACTGTAATAAACAAACAGAAACAACCACCATCTGCAGACAACAATATATCCACTCCGTCCAACAAATAGCCTGATGGATAGGGAAGTGTTTCGTACAAGGAAAAAACTCACCTCAACAGTCCTTGATTTTTCTTGCCAAGTATAGATGGGGAATGAGACAAACTGCGAGTAATTCTTCACCAAACTCTGAATCCTGGTTGGCTCTGAAAATTCATACTTGTCATCCGGCTGCAAGAATGACAACATAATTTCAGGTTGCAATTAATGTCCATGGGAAGTACATATGAGAAATTGTTATGAAAAAAAATTAAATGTCAATTTATTTTACAGCACAAGAAGGTGCAAATTATCTCATAAGAATTCTACAATATCTCAAAACAAATGAAAATGGCTTCTCATATTCTTTCTAAAATTGAATTTTTTTTTATCAGTAGAAGTTAAATGCATATCCGAAATAATCAAGATAATCTAGACACAGAGAAATCTAAATATTTTCTAAGATTCAATTTTCATGCTCATATTCTTTATAAGATGCATTTTTTAAGGAAAAAGACTCACATTCGTTCCTCATTCCATATCATGTCTACACCTCAACAATACGGCAAAATGACATTGCAATAGCATTTATAAAAACAACCACCACCATATCAATAAACTCAATTTACTATTCCTGTTTTCCATTAATACTAATAGTCCTAATGGTAAATTAAGGAAGAACCACAGTACCCTTAAAGAGAGTGTGATTTGCGTCCCACGGCGTAGAAGCTTTTCAGGATCAGTTTCTTCCCTTATCACATATGAGCTACTGTCAGCTACTGCTTCCCAGACATATTGTTTATCTGACCTAGGGCTCTTTGTGGACACTACCACCTGATTGCATAAAAGATATTAGATTATGAATCAACCACAACTTGCAACTCACAAGGAAAACCAAACAATTCAAAACCTGAATTAGAACAACGTGTACACAACAATGCTATAACCGCACCTTTTCAGCAACCAAAAATGCTGAATAGAACCCAACGCCGAATTGACCAATCAAACCATTGTCTGCACCAAGATCCTTATTTTCCTACACAAAGTGAACCTAAACAAGTTAGTCTCGACATCATTAAAAAACTAATTCAGGTCAGTCAGAACTCAGAAACTGATAATGTTGAGTGATGTCATATAAAGTTGGAATGAAGAGGAACCATTACATTAAGAGCCTTTAAGAATTTTGAAGTACCACTCTGAGCAATAGTCCCAAGGCAGTCAATGAGCTCTTCTTTGGTCATTCCAATACCAGTATCCCTACGATCACAGAGACATCCTCTTCAGATAACTCCTTCCACATATCAAAGGATTAGTCCAAGTGCAACAAAATAGAATCATCATACGTTATAGTGATGGTCCCATTATCCGGGTCAGTTTTGATGCGAATCTCTAGCTCGCCAGCATCTCCAAGTAGAGAAGGTTCGGTCACACTTAAAAATCTCAACTTATCAAGAGCATCACTTGCATTACTGGAATGAAAGAACAGAAGCAAGTCAGCACATATCTTCGAAGAAAAAACTACCACCTTCTTAATGAAGGTTTCACATAGATATAAGGATACTCATACAATCATACATGATGTCTTACGTATATGCATGCACAGGACTAGAAATTCAAACAGAAGAAAATGAATGATGGGTTTTTTCCCAGATGAAAAAAAAAATACAAGAAAAAGGTCTCCCATTAAGTACAAAATTCAAAAGGGGAAATTTATAAGAAAAATATTGATATGCATTGCATCATTAAAAATAAGTTATATTGGCAGAATAGAATTATCCCCACCTCACAAGCTCTCGAAGAAAAACTTCCTTGTGGCTGTATAGACTATGAACTATTAAATCCATCAGGCGGCTGACCTGCAATTAATTCAGGTTTCCAACTTTCAGAAGTTATAAGAGTAAAAATTCCATAGAAGTAAAAAGTCAAAGAAAACTCAAACGGATATGAAAAGTAGAACGCCCAGTTAAATAAGCACCAGGGACAGCATTACATAAAAATCCTCGCAAACTCCATAACTCCTCCAAGCTAAGAAAATGATAACCACATTCAGCTAATCAGATTCTTGTTGAAAGGCTAACCATAAACTATAAGAAAATACGTTTTTTTACCATTTGATCAATTACATTTTTTTTCTTATCCATCACAAAACTGTATCCACAGTCCATCGCAAAAATTCTAATTCAAGATACAAAATACAACCCCCTCCACCCCCTTGGTTGTTGAGAAAACTGAACCGGAAAACGAAAGAAAGTTTGACACTTTACCATAACTATTCTGAATTCCAAATACGGAAGTGAGAGGCATTATGGATTTAAGGACCCAAATAATGAAAAAAAAAATCCAGGACTTAAATTCTCAATTTCCTTTCTTTTCTTAATTTTCTCAGCTACCAAACAAATAACAAATGAAATTCAAAACCAATTCTTCTGTGTCGCCCCCAATCCAACCAACGCCACCCCCCCCCCCATCCCCCAAAATTTAGGGAGATATAGGCAGACCCACCTCAGCTTGGTACTCGTGCGTCTCACCGGACGTCTCAGGAGCTTCTTTCTCTGCAACAGCAGCCTCGCACCGAACCACCACTGGACTCTCCCTCCTCTCGATCTTCCACTTCAAACCGGAGGGAGAAAAGCTATTTCTGAGACCATTTTGTGGCAAAAACGAGCTTCTAAAATTGAAGACTTTATTGTTGCTCTTCAATGAAAACGAAGACGAGTAAGGAAGAGAAGCCACAGAAGCAGAGGTTATTCTACTAAGAACAGGCGCCATTAGTTGAATACTAGAGAGAGTAGAGAGGAACACTCAAGTATACTTCTGATACGATAATTATATCTATATATGTATATAATATCTATGTTATCTGGGTGGGACTTGAATGGGGAAGATGAGAGAGTGAGGCTTTGCAAAATTGCAGTGTGGGGGGTTTAAGGGGAAGGAGAGAGGGTTCTGTAAAAAGAAAAAAAAAAGCAATAAAGTGGGGTTGGACAATTTGGAAGTTTTCCTCTGGAATTATATAAAGTGTGATGTGATGCAACTACCATTTAAGCCGTCATGATATCCAAATATTTTTTAATTTTCTATCTTCAACAAACTATTTATAAAATTATAAATAAGCAAACTACATATAAATAAACTGAACGCAATTAACCTGGATAAATTATACTAATTTTTTAAAAAATATTTGATAAATAAATTAATTTTTTTAAAATTTTTAAAATTATGTAAATTTTTTTTTATTTTAAAAGAGATATTGCAAATTTCATTTGATTATTTTTTTTATAATGATAAATTTGTCTTTTTCATGTTTTTTTAATATTTTTTCAAAATTGACCTATTCCTTTTGAAGAATTTTATTATATTTGATGTAAACAAAATAAGATAAAGAACTCATTTTTATTTTATTTTAAAATTTTTTAAATTTTAATCAATATTTATTTGAAAAAAAAATAGAAAAATTTGGTCAAAATAAAAAAAAAAATGTATAATAAAAAGAGCACTTTTTTCAATTTTATAAAAAAAAATTAATTAAAAAAGAGTATTTGTAATTCATTAACTAAAGTAAGAGGGTTGAAAAAGTTAACATAATTGTTAAAAAATTTAAAAAATAGTGTAATTATAAAAAATTTATAAAAAAAAAAAATCAATGTAATTTACCTTTAATCTTAACATTTATATTTATTAAGTAATCAGATAAGATTTTATGTTAATTGTCAGTTATCTAACATAATCTTATTCCTTTATGTGAATTTGGAATTCATTGTGTAATAATATAACACAAAAAGAGACAAAATTAAACTATATAAACTTTCATACATTTTTCTCTTTTGATTTGCATTTGGTGGTAAATCTCACCTACTAAGTTTGAAAATGCATGGGCATGAGTATGTCACTCTTGAGCCACGAAAAAAACATGAAACATGTTTATTAGTTTTTATAGTCCTATGGACTATGCAGACATACAATAGTCATGGAAGGTTAGGATAGTTATTTAGTTGATGGAAAACGTTGTTGCAGTTGCACACAGAGCTTGCCCCTGTTTCTGTTTGTGGTCTATGTGATGCTGCTGCTTGTGGGAAACAAGTTTTTATTCCAATTAATATATGTCCATGAGAAAGTATGGCACTTCCTTGAGTGAGAGAATGGGTCTGGATTCCATTTCTTACATTTCAAATTTCTTGGATCATTCAAGTGAGTTTTTAATTCTATTCAAAAGAAATGAATTTTAGAAAATGGATTATGAAAAGTTGTTGCATAATTAATTTGTTATTTGGATGTTTGATAAGGATTGTATAAAAGTGATTCTGCAATGTGAATTTTTTATTTATTTTTCATATTATATATTTTGTCTTTATATTGTATATATTAGATAAATGTGTAAACGGTGGACTTAGGAGGAAATGAAAATTTAACAATTGTAATAAAGCACCCACAAAAGAACAACATACATTTTTTACTTTATTTTTATCTTTTAGACTTGTAAGGCTAAGTCCAGTTTATTCAACTTCTTAAAACTTAGGTGTTAAGGAAATGAGGAATTAGCAGCACAGAGAGGTCATAAATGAGCAATGTGGGCATATTACAACACATCCCTAAATTGTAAGGCCAGGCCTAGCCCATTCAACTCTTTACAGAGGGGTCATAAATGAGCAATGTAAGATATTCCAACACATTTCCTAAATTGTAAGGCCAAGGCTAATCCATTCAATTCCATAAAACTTCAGGTGTTAAGTAGGTGTTAAGGAGATGAATGGATATTCCAACACATCCCCTAGATTGTAAGGCCAGGCCAATACATCCCCTAGATTGTAAGGCCCAGCCTAACCCATTCAACTTCTTAAAACTCAGATGTTAAGGAAAGGAGGAACTAGCGTACAGAAGAACCATAAAGGGGCGATGTGGGACATTCTAACATACCTCCTACACCATAAGAGTCAGACACTTGACATGCCGAAAGACTAGCCCAATTTAGCTCTGATACCACTTGTAAGGCCTAACCATATTCAACTCCTTAAAAGCCACGTGTTAAAAAGAGAGAAAATTAGAGCCTTATAGACCTCACAGAGGAGGCCATAAATGAATGATGTGAGATATTCTAACATTTAGGACTCCGCAGGACGGGGGCAATGACCCCTCCAAAGTTTAAAAATTTTAAAACAAGAAAATTTCATATTTTTACAAAAGACTTTTTTAAATTTTAACTTCTGTATTTTGACCCCCCAACTTATGCCCTTTCACTCTTATATACCATTGTTACTGAGTGAGAGAGTGGGTCTTGCTTCTATTGTCTACTTCATTTCTGCATTAGAAAATTCTCAAGATAAATGTACGTTCTTTGTCAAAACAATTCTGCACTGGTTGAAATTGATGCAACATATTTGATGAGATAAAGCTTTATGCATGTCAGCTAGCTAGAATCAGCTCATCTTTTGTAAATTATACAATAATATATGTAGCCAAGCACTCTTACTATCTCAATGCAGAGCCTCATTTGACTACATGGACATATTTTCTTAGATTTAGTTTCCATGGAGACAAACAGAGCCTCCAGAAAATAGGTGTTCACATAGTATTTTGTGTGCCAAAACAAGGTGCAGGAAATTTTCCATTTTGCTCCTCAAGCAATTCTATTCTTCCTCTTTGGCAAACAATAGCTTTCAAACTAGAGTCTGTAACAGTATCAGGAGCATTGCAAATACAAAAGCAGTATGTTCTATAGAGTTAACAGGCTAGAGAAAAGAACAAAAATTGATCAGATTTATGATTATGAACAGTATCAAAATCATATATATATATATATATATATATATATATATATATATACTGCCTCTTGCAATTCATATAAATATATATAGCTGCCTCTTGCATTACTTTCTATTATTTCTTTGGACAACAAGAAGCAAAGTGAAACAAACAATAAACAAATAAAATGTAAGAAAAAACTTAGAAGCCAATAACAATCAATGGACTTCCTTTCTGTTAGTCTTCTGGTGGAACTGCTGGCTTGAGACAATCAACATTGCACAATGCAACAGATTTCACCATATCTCCCAAGCTGCCATCATTCAATACCAGTAGTCAAGAACACAGTATACTTGTATTTGCAGCAACAATAGGTTAAAATTAGAAGGGTTGGAAAAAAAGAAAGAAAGTACACTCATGGATAAATTATCTAACCGATCAATGCTCTTCCTCCCTCTCTCTGACTGATCTGTGCTGTTTCTTGCTTTCCCTGAGCGATCCATACTCTTTCTTGATTTCTCCCTCCTGTCAGCACTAGTTCTCGGTTTCTCTCTATTGTCTCTGCTTGGCCTAGATTTTTCACGCTGCCCAAAACTAGGCCTAGACTTCTCTCTATGATCAGTGCTCAGTCTGGACTTATCTCTATGGTCTGTGGTATTCAGCGGTTGCTTTGATTGATCTATACTTTGTTCTAATTCTTCTTGAAGCCTTGGCAATTTCTCAATGGCTGATATGAATTTTTTGATATGCCTAAAGAACTCTGGGAAGAATTCTAAACCACAGTGATTCCCTCCTTCAAGCCACAAAGGTTCATACTTCTCTTTACAGAGCTCCCAAAGCTTCCTACCATGGGAGACATCAACTTCTTTATCATCAGTTCCCTGCAAATGCAATAACAGTATCAAATCAGACATCTTAACAAGCTTTAATTACTTTCTTAAAACTTTCTGTTTCAACAAAAATCTAGAATTGGGGGGAGTTTCAGTTATGACAGATATGCATTCTACTGGCTAGTATGGAAGTGACTTCTATCTGTTAATGCCCACTAGCCCATACATATATGAAGACTTAAAAATTGAAATTGTGCCTTTCAAAACCATGCACAAAATCTGCTAAAACCATAAACTACCCTAAGACGGGTATAAACTCGTGTCGTTTGACTACTCTGCATGTTAAACCACCAACTACACTAAAAGTTTAAACTATTAGTATTTGTGAACAAAATCAATGTGAGACAATTTGCATGGCCACTATATAGAACATTGGTTGTTGACTTTCATGTGTGTTAGGGAACAAAATATATGTTCATGTTGCTCTACAGCTTACTTGTATATCCAGAATATTTTTCAAAATAACCCACAAACAGGTCCTTAAGCAAGTTAATTAACTTCCTATTTATAGAGAGTCAGAAAAGAATCCCCAACTCCTTCCAAAATTGGGAGTTAAGCATGCATTGGAACCGCAGTCAAGCTATATTCAAATGTTGAAGAAAGGTTGCTGTGCTGGTGGCTTTGTTTCTTTTGCTGTTCTCCTTGTTCTATTTTGTGCTTGTGGGCTGCGGGTAGTCTTTGCCCGGTGCTCTGTTTCTTTTTGAGTGCTGCTATGTTTACCGGTTTAAGCTACCTTTATTTTTTCCACCGCCTTATGTGACAAATGAGATGGCCCACACATATTAGACCATAAAATTAGGAAAATTAAAAGATACTTTGCCACATTAGATCCATCTCATCTGGTAGAGAAACTCGGTACCTCTATCTGGTGACTATAGGATTTTCCTTTCTTTTTAGGTTGATACTTGTCTGCATAAGCGCCCCCCCCCCCCCCCCCCCCCCAAAAAAAAAAAACTATGATTGTAGAAAACTTGGCAATGTCATTGCATGAACCTATGTTACATTCACAAGCCATATTAATATGAAAATAAACTGGTGGAGTAGAGAGTAATCAGAGGTTATGTAGACTCACATGAATGACAAGAACCGGGCAATTGACAAGTGGAATTTTATCAATGTTCTGCAGAAGAAAGACATGTTAACTCATTAAAAACAACAACAGTATTTCAAAACTTGAGGCAACTTTGCTAACATCAACCAAATATTAGATAACCTTGTATATGTCAAAGGAAAGTGTTCTCTTCATGTGGTAAATAACTCGAAGACCAGATAGGATTGCACTCTCAAGAATCACAGCCCTCAATCGAGGCAATCGGATGGCTAAATCAAGAGTTGGTCCACTTCCAACTGATTGCCCATACAATATAATGTCTTCTTCCTTCACTCCATATGTCTCTATAAGGCATGTATAAGCAGCCTCTATGTCTGCATATGTGGCCTGCTCACTTGGCTACTTGATAAAGATGTGTTAGCAAAGTACTAAATCAGTGGTGTTTCAACCAAGCTTATTTAGATGGACAAACATGCTTACCACTTTCCAAATTTAACCATATATAATCAAATGTGAAAGAATTGAGTACATACTTTCCCCACAATGCAGGTTTAAAATTTAGAGTGAAGCTATACATAATGAATTTTCTCAAGGAATTTTTACATTCCTCGACACAAAATAGTGAGATCTATTATAATAAAGACAACTTATTTGTGTATAAAAGTAAGAAAGTTCATTAAGAAAATATGTTATACATAACATTTTCCTAAAATTGAAGTCAACTTGGACAGTATTCGACTCCAAACCATGTTCGAGGAACCTCTAATCCAGGTATGTGTAAAAAATCTTAATGTCCCACGAATGCAATAACATGAATATCATGTGACTATCTAGTTTTAACTAAAAAAAAAAATTAAATAAAATTAAAAGACACATGTGCATTATATATGTGACAGATTATAGTTTAAAACAAGTATTCGGCTAGAAGAAACTTCCTCCTACCTATTTTGGAACTAAGTATCTTCTTTTTTCTTTTGACCTTACTTTGTCATCTGATAAGTAACCTTTCTCCTCCGCCTCCTCCTCCTCCCCCTCCTATTTCTTCTTCTTTCTTCCCCGATTGGTTGAGATAGTGTTGTGTGTTTAACCCAATTTAATCATCAGTGTTCTAGTTTAAGTTGGCTATAGAATCATTATTTTGAAGAAAAAGAATTATTGAATAAAAAGCATACCTCTCCAGTGGACCTTCCATACCCAGAATAATCATACCTGTAAACCACTAAAGATCACATTGATCATTTCATCTACTTTTATACTTAAAAGAAAATGTACAATTAGAAAAAATCAGGTGATTAAAATTCACAGAACTGCAACATCATATATCCTATACGTGTAAATATATTATTGTCATATATATGTGTGTTTGCCCATATATATAAATATATAGGGATCACAACGGGACGAAACCCCTTCCCAATCACATTTTGTTTTCCCAAGTTCATTCCATTAGGGGGAATATAGTGTGGAAGCAATAAAACAAACAATAAATCAATCTTAAGCGAATAAAAATAAATAAAATGCTTACAAAAAATTTAGATAATTTGACCAGATATTTACGTGTAGGACAATTAAAAAGTTCCAAAATCCTAAACCCCTGACACCCCATGACAGTTATCTCTCATAAGTCAAAAATCTTAAATAATACCTTTGTTGTTAAAACATAAAAAACCAAAACAAGCCCAGAAAAGAAAAAACATTGCCCTCGTCGGGTTATCAAAGAATCCCCAGATGATTTCATGACAATCTCCAACAACGAATTTCTAATAAATCGGGTCAAATTGTCATCTCTACATATACACATACATAGATATACATACATATATATATATATATATATGATCTGCAAGATAATATTTATGTTATGAGAAATATGGACTGACGTACCCCATGAAATTAACACCAAGTTGATCACTAAGCTTAGTAAAGTGGTTGAACAGCTCGCCTATATCAGTAGCATTGCCATGAGAGTAGAGCACTGTCAAAGATGCTAAAGGGTTCTTCACGTACACCGTACATACGAAGTTGTCTCTCTTCGTACGAAGCATCAACACTTCACCCTTATCTCTCTCAGTAACGCCGGTGAGTCTCAGTTTTCCGGTCTGCTCATCCTTCTCTATCTCATACGACGGATTGGGTGGGAAGAACGCGAGTTTGGCCGCGATGGAAGATGCGGCGGCACCCATTAAATAGGCTTAGAGAATTGTGTGATCTTTTTAAACAGTCGTTTAATACAGAAGAAAACAAACACAAAGACTGCGATGTGATAATCCAGAAAAGGGTTAACTCAACAGTACTGTAGAGAGTTTTGGATGCGATATGAGAATCCAGAAAAGGGTTAACTCAACAGTACTGAAGAGAGTTTTGGATGTTGTTTTCTTCGGAGCAATGTTTGGCTTGAGAGAGAGAGAGAGAGAGATTCCAAGGGTAAAAGAAAGAAGAAACGACAGGAATTTATTAGCTTTAAGGAGAATGAGTTTTATTCTTAGATTTATGAGATAACTTTTTATATGTTGTCGTATATATCTAATCAGCTTATAATTCGTATAAGTTTTATTTTACTTTGTAGAGTTTTTTTTCAATTTAATTGGTTTGTAAAGCATATTAATTTTAGATGCCATATAATATTTTTCATATCTTTAATTTTCTCAGTGACATCTTGTATTTTTTTCTATGAAAAAATTAGGAAAAAAATTATTTATTCTAAATTTATATAATATATTAAATTTTAGACTACATAAGTTTTGATAAATAGAATTGAGTTGAGTTTTATGTATTTTAAATTTTACATAGTATATGTATATTATAATATAATATTTTATCTATATAATATTATTAAAAATAATATGAGTTGAGTTTTATGTATTTTAAATTTTACATAGTATATGTAATTATAATATAATATTTTATATATATTAAAAATAATATTGGATTGAATCCGATTCGAGCTAACGATTTTCAAACCTAATTCGATCTGATAATTTTCTTAACAAATACGATTTGTTTAATTTAATTTACATTATTTGTAGTTAGTTTTAAGTGGCAACAATATTTTTAAAATTATAAAACATATTAATGATTTTATTTTCATTTTGAAATCATAGGAGCAAAATATGAAAATTGTGTCACTTTTCACGTAATTTGTGTAAGTTCAATTCTTATTTTCTATCATTGTATAAAAAATAATCGAAAATAGTAAGTCCGTGTAGCATTACTAACATGCTTATGCTATAAACTTAATTCAATTTTTTAATTTGTTGAATTGTTGCAATAGTTAACTAATTAAATTCATAAATTAAGGAATTTCTTCAATAAGGGTAGAATTCTCATTTCAAACTAAAATTAATTAGAATCAACCGTGCCAATTTGGAATTCTAATTATACACATTCAAACAAGGCCTTAAAGTTTCTAAAGAGATTTTGTTTCAAGTAAATTTTGAGAGTTAATTCGATGATTAGGGATATAATTTGGGCAATTAGAATCATTCTTTTTCTAAGATTTTTACTTTAGAATGAATTTTTGGATTTGATTAATAAGGCAACAATGAGTTATTACATATCATGTCCTTTCCAACATTTTTCAAACAATTTCAAAACTTTAATATTCATTTCCTTTGTCCTTTTCTTTTTCCTTGAGGCACCCTTTTATTCTAAAGGGTATATCACTTATTAAACAAGACAATATTTAGATTCCCACTGAATTAAGAAAGGAAATCAAATTAATTTCTTACTCTAACCATATCTTGTATTTTAATACTTCTTTAATACACTATGCATCTTTTAATATATGATAATTCACCTAAAAAATGATATTTAAATATCTTATCTTTTAAATCTTGTAATAAAAAATAAAATAAGTTACACCGATCTTTTTTAAAATTTTTGACAATTACATGAAATTCTACAGAAATTTCTAAAATTATACTAATCTCTCATATTTTATCTAACAAACTATAAATACCATCTTCAGTTAATTTTTTTTTATCAAAATGAAGAAATTGCCCCTTTAATGTTTTTTTTTTTTTAACACTTTGTCAATTTTGACATATTTTTTGCTTTTATTTTTATATAAAATAAAAACAATTCTTTAAAAAAAGGTCAAAATTGAAAATTGAAAAAATAAATAAATTTAAAGGACAATTTTGTCTTGGGAAAAAAAAAACTGACTAAAGGAAATATTAATAATTTCTCAAAAAAAATAAATAGAGTATGTCAGTATAATTTCAAAAATTTTGAAAAAATTAGTATAATTACTAGTAAGTCATAAGAAAAATTAATATAATTTTTCTTAAAAAGTATAGTTTTAATAATAAATATTTATTTAAAATGGATGTTTTTTTATAATCACTTAACACTTTTTAAAACTACTATTCTATTTGTTGTAACAAATGTTTTGTTTTTATAAATAAAAAAAAAAGGAAATTCAATGAAGCATATGCTTTATGGTAATCAGAAAACATGTACAGATAATTTTCTAGATTCTTCTGTCCTCTAAACCAGTTTAGTTGCTTTAGTGATGAGATGGGCAATCTTAAATTTGTAGTAATGAATAAAGCAGAGAACATTTGAAAGAGCAAAATGGATATTATGCCTGGGAAAGTGGAAGAATAATTATAGTGTGGGGGCTGCAGTTTGATGAAGGATGGGGAACAATTCATAATTGCACATTAGTACCTTTGTTTTTTTTTTACCTTAGTGTGACTCTCTCTCTCACTCTCTCTCCCTCTATATATATATATATATATATATATATAAAGCAAAATAATATTGCCCTTCAAATTTATAGCTGCATTGTCAGTACAATAGACATAAGATCAAAGAACGACATGTCCTTGTGCTAAAAAAATAAATAAGATCAAATATCAATGTTAAATTTAAGGGTAAATTATACCTATCTTGTTTGAAGTTTCTGAAAATTGTAAAAATTTTTTTTATAATTTTTAAAATAACACTGTCCTCCTTCTAGTTTCACTGTTGATAACAGATTCTTCTTATCGTCAATAACTGTTAGTTGACCTAATAGAATTTGATGATGTAAGCAAATTTTTTTTTTTTGTCTAAATATCAATTTTACTCTTTACAAATCATAGTTAAATAACAAAATTATCCTTACTTTAATAATAATTTTTTAATTAAAAAAGGACAAAATTTTCCTTCCATCTCCCCTGTCTCTCTCGTAAACCCAAATTCCTCTCTCTCTCTACAACCCAAATTTATCTCTTCCCTCTATGAATCTATTGTCTTCTCTCTCTCACACACGCACATGCACGCGCAGACACATCTCCATATTTGCTTCTTAGGAATTCACCATCTCCTTCAACCCTTTCCAATTGGCTTTTTCAACTACTTCCAATTGGCTTTTTCAAATATTAGTTACTGCTCCTTCAATCCTTGCCAATCAATTACATCTTTCTTCTCTCTCTCTCTATATATATATATATATGTGTGTGTGTGTGTGTGCGCGCCCAAGTCGATCCATCTCGTTTGCTTTCTCTCTTCAACATCAATCAATTTGGGGTTTTCAATCAATATCGGATTCAAAAAATGAAATCTTCACTCAAGTTTTCAATCAATTTGAAATTGGGCAAGGGGAGGTGATGGTGTTGTTAGAGATGGAGTGAGGGTGCCGTCTGGGTTCCTAGAAAAAAATTAAATAAAGAGAGGGCAGTGAAATTGGACGGTTGTAAGACAGACGGCGGAGAGGAAATCAGCCTTTTGATTCTGCTGATTAAAAGGAATCTGCTGCATCGGCGACACTGGTCGTAACTGAATCGGATTCGTCAACTGATTTGACTCGGTTGCGAGATTTGAAACTTCGCACAAATCGGCTTCGGGAAAGAAGTCGGGGGATCGTTGGAAGACGACGACGTCTCTAGTTGTGGTGGCAAAACGCCCGCTGTCCTAGGCACAGGTCGATATACATGAGCCGAAGACGTTACAGGAAGGCTCAAATCGCTAACATCAGATCCACAAGGACTATTCAAACTCAAGTATAGGCCCGAAATCGGTAGAGCCAACCAGGTACTGGCCGATCTCTTCAATGGTGGTGGATTATTAGACAAATTGTCATCTTATTCAGTTACGGCTATCTCACCGGTGATATGCGGTGGTGGTTGACGGTGGAATTGAAATTTTTGCATGATTAGCGTAGAGAAATTGAGAGAGAGAAGTGATACAAGGGTAAAGTAAATATGAGAGAGGAAGAAAGAGGGAAGAGAATTTCTGATTTTTGACTTTAAAATAATTATTAAAATATAAGGAGTAAAATAGTAAATGAACAGCCGACAAGTCTAACAGGGGGAACAATGTTATTTTAGAAAGTATAGGGAATGTTTCTGCAATTGTCAAAAACCTCAAAAGAAATAGGCATAATTTACCCTAAATTTAAAGATTGGTGTAAAAATTAATTATTTGTTATGCATTTTTCCATCCTTTGATTTTTGTATACGACATTTGTATGTAGGGTTTTCTATAATAATATTTTATGCTTGATTTTAAATCATTTTGTATTATAAATATTTTTATTTTTATTTTTAAAAAATTAATTTACATAACAAACATCGAAGTAGTTCGACCTTGAAGAATATGAACCAAGTTTAATTGAGACGAAGAACTAAATCAATGATAATCTTATCATTCACAAAAAATATTTTTTTAAAAAAAAAACTAATGAACAATGTTACATTTTCAAGATTGTATTATAAATTTTTATTTTAAAATGATATAACATTGATTGATGTGATAATAAATTATTGACAATATATTAAATTATATAATTATATTACATCAGTGTCACGTTAGGTAAAAATTTAGAATACAAATTTCAAAAGCATAAATCTTTTAAACCAAATATCTTACCTAAATAACAATATATCACATGTCCAGTCCTTCATGACAATTCCATCTTGAAAGTTCAAGAAAAAGAAAAATGAGATAATTATGCTAATCTGTATTTTAATATTTGACAAAAACAACTTTTTTTTTTGTGATCTTTAATATTATATTAACTTTTTTGTTAAATTTGTTCTGACATTAATGAAAATAAATTTATTATTTTATTTTTGAAAACAAATTTGTTAAGAGATTGGTATTAATGAAAAAATTTTATTATTTTATTTTTAAAAGTGATTATACTAACGTCTTTTATGGTATATAATAATTATAGAGACTTTTTTTTGTGATGGAAGGTTAGTGTAATATGTAGTGTTATTTTGTAAGATTTTGTATGAAAAAGATATATGTTATCAGAAGTTAGAATTAAAAAAAAAAAACCAAGGATGCGAGTGTAAATATCAAATATATATGTGCATCGATATATATGCATCAAAACGCATAAGCACATACGCATTGCAAAGTAACGTCACCAACTGACGTGTAAGCTAGCGAGTCTACCATTCGGGAAAAATCATTCAATATTCATTGGTTTGAGTACCAATAAATAATTGCTCGGCCCATAGTCTTTAAAAAATACGATTAAAAAAAAGAGTGGCGAAAATGTTACTTTTTGGTCCGGTGGTGGACAAAGTTGAACCAAATAGGCACCGTATCTACTCGTCTCTTTCTCTCTCTAAAAATCATGTCAAACTCCGGCGATGGCGCTCACATTCTGGTCTTCCCCTACCCAGCACAGGGTCACATGCTACCCATGCTGGACCTGACGCACCAACTAGCTGTCCGTGGGTTAGCCATCACCGTCTTGATCACGCCCAAGAACCTACCCACCCTAAACCCACTTCTCTCCTCACACCCTTCAATCCAAACCCTAGTCTTTCCTTTCCCTCACCACCCTTCTCTCCCTTCCGGCGTCGAGAACGTCAGGGACGTTGGCAACTCCGGCAACAGACCGATCATGAACGCGTTGGGTAGGCTTCGAGACCCCATAATCCAGTGGTTTAAGTCCCATACTAAACCCCCCGTTGCTCTCCTCTCTGATTTCTTCCTTGGGTGGACCCATTCCCTGGCCCAGCAACTTGGTGTTCCAAGGATTGCATTTTTCTCATCCGGAGCTTTTTGGACCTCTGTATCAGGACATCTCTGGGATAATATCGACGCCGTCCGTTCTTTAGCAGTCGTTGATTTTCCTGATCTGCCGAGGTCGCCGAGTTTTACTCGGGAGCATCTTCCTTCTGGGCTCCGCTTGTACAGGGAATCAGATCCCGACTGGCAATTTGTCAAGGATGGCATGATTGCAAATTCTTCGAGTTGGGGGTGCGTTTTAAATTCATTTGAGGCCTTGGAGGGTGACTATTTGGATCACTTGAAGAAGAATTTAGGCCATGGGCGTGTATTTGGGGTTGGGCCGCTTAGTTTGGCGGGCGGGTTTGAGCCCATGGGTCAAATTAATCCGAATGAGGGTTCGGGTGATGGTGTGTTCGAATGGCTTGATGGATGCCCCGATGGGTCTGTTCTATATGTGTGCTTTGGGAGTCAAAAGTTGCTGAAGAGGACCCAAATGGAAGCCTTGTCTTCTGGGCTCGAACGGAGTGGGGTCCGGTTTGTTTGGGTGGTAAACTCGGTAACGGGCCAAGAAATGAAAGATGGGTCGGGTAGTGTCCCGGATGGATTCGAGGACCGGGTATCCGGGAGGGGTATGGTGATAAAGGGATGGGCTCCACAAGTGGCCATACTGAGTCACCGAGCCATGGGTGGGTTTCTGAGTCACTGTGGGTGGAACTCGGTCTTGGAGGGAACAGTGGCTGGGGTAATGATACTGGCTTGGCCCATGGAGGCAGACCAATTTGTGAATGCTAGGCTGCTGGTGGAGTACATGCAAGCTGCGGTACAAGTTTGTGACGGTGCGGATGCTGTGCCCGACCCCGTTGAGTTGGCTCAGATCGTTGCTGAGTCAATTTCTGGGGATATAATTGAGAAGATAAGAGCAAAAGAGCTGAGAGAGAAGGCACTGGAAGCAGTGAAGAAAGGTGGGAGCTCTTGGAGGGACTTGGATGGGCTTGTGAGAGAGTTGGCCCAACTTGGATTCTAAGTAAATTCCATAGTGTTTGTAATTCTTGACTACATGATGTCATGAATAACATTGAGACACTGTTTGATAAATTTGAAAATCACTCCACAAATAATTAATAAACTACATATTAAAATAAGATTTACATTGAACTAAGTACTACAGAACATGAAAATATAAAATGTGTGAAGATTTTGTTGTGTGGAAGCAACTAAATCACACAGTGAATCAATTTTAAACAAAATAATTAAGCAAAAAAACAAATAAAGAAGATATAAGATATACGTGATTTGACAAGATACTTACATATATGAACAAAAACGATCAATTCATTATGTATCAAAGTGATTACAAGAATGAAATACTAACAAACTCAAAATCTCCTTTTACACTCAATGATAGCTCACAAAGCGGCTCCTCTCACGTAATAATCAAACCCTAAAACAATAACACTCTTAATTAAATCCACATAACTGAGAAGTTGTCATATACAACAGTCTTCAAGGTCTATGATGAATATGGTATCCTACATTGTTTGATGGCTAAGATCATAAGGTACTTTTTAAGTGTGAGCTTGAACTTTGATTGCATATAAAATGCATTTTTTGGGTTAAGCCCAGAGAAGCAAAGCCATCAGAATGTGGAAATTAATTTTAGAAGTGAAGGCTAAAGCTGGATCCACGGGAAAATTATGTCATGCTGAAAATAAGAGGCCTTTATGGAGATGGCTTCTGGATTAAAAAGCAGGCCGGGCAATTGGGTAAGGCACAGAGCAGCACTTTGAAACTCACAATGGCCTCCCAATTTAATTCATATTTTGTGGACAAAAGAATATGTTACAAATTAAGAAATAGAAGAAGGATTTGGACTTGCAATTTTGTGGGGGTTCACCACTACCCGCTAGGCTAGTGACATCATATGGAGTGCACACACCGTCGATCATGGTAAAGCAACGCTCTGCAAGAATTTTATTTGTATCTTCAGTGAGGTGTGAAGTTCATCCCAGAATAGACATGACTTTCTATCCGGACAAATAGGAGAAAACCTTTTGCACAGTCCAAGTCCATTTTCTTCAATTGTACAACATGGCAATCTTGTTTCTGTCACTCCTGGAGGGGAGAAATGTTGGTGCCTTTAGATGTATGGAACATATTGATGACTAAGAAAAAGCATGGACAATGAAATGAAAGTCAGTTACTCACCGTAGTTAATGGGATTTTCAACCATGTTTTTTACCGGAGGATAAATTTGTCCTGTAAGAATGGTGGAGCCATCCAGCATCTGACTTAATTCTTTTAGTTTGACATCAAGTTTCTGATTGAGAATGGACACCATTTTATTCACATCCTTGGCACATCTAGTTTTTGGTTTAATCCTGTTTATTACGTATGGTAAACAACCAAGTGGACCAATTTGAAAAATTATCATCTTCCTTGCAACCAGATTATACAAATCCTGCAAATATAGGGAATGAAAACAAAAGAAAACATTATGTAATTTTACCTCTTGGGTTCTGTTTGTTTACTGGGAAAATCTGGAGGAAAATGGTTTAAAAGAAATCCTAAAAAGCTTAGTGACAGCATATAAACAATACAAAAAAATCATTCACATTGTCACACTTTGCATGGGGAGAGAGAATTTTGAGTAAGAATCTTTGATAAATCTAAGTACCTTCAAATGATTTCCAAGTTCATTTACGAGGAGTTCACCAAATTGTTCATCATTGTAGAGGCAGCTACTATCATAATGATTGGAGTCAATATAGTTATAGATGTCGTCACTGCTGCCAATGTGAATCACAAAAATGGACTTGGACAAGTAGTGTGAGAGTTCTTCTGCAGTTTCAAAGAACTTTGGCAAGTGCTTTCTCGCAGTTTCCCTAAACAAATCAATTTGTTTCTTCATACGTAATGTCTCTCCCTGCAAATAAAATAATCAAGAGTAAGAATGTAACTTAATCCAAATAATTATAGATATTTTGTTTCTTGTCTACAAAATAAGTAGTATATAAATATTAAAAACAAGTTTGTCTGCTTACGAATGCACTTCCTGTCTTAGGAAGAATGCCAGCCGATGCTGATGCATAATTATATCCAGCTTTGGTTGTAAATTCATGCTCAGTAATGAAGTCAATTGGATATGATAATCCAATTGAATCAGCTGTCAAAGAGGAAAAAGACAAACACTTTGGATTATTAGGTGCTATGTAAGACTGAATTTGAACCTCCTCTTTTTTTGACAGAGCATACACTCATGAAATCAGAAGTTTGAACAAATATTTACATGATAATACAAAAATGAGGTTCAAATTATACATAACTTTGATATGTTTAGATTTTCTAAGATCTAATATATATATATATATATATATATATATATGTACACACACACACACACATATTCTACTATTACTCTTACCTATGAAATCTGTGATTGTCTTCCCATTGGTGAATCTACCGGTGGCTATGTTTTCCCACATAAAATCACTACCATATGAAAAGTACTTGCTGAGCTTGACATGTCATAAAAGACATGATAAAGATCAAGATGGAGAAGGAGAAGAGGATAAGAGAAGAGAACATAAATGGATGTTGCTTTCGCCATCTTCTCTTGAAACTTGACCTGTCAAGGAGGACATTCTAATTAATTAATATTTTACTAAAAAGAAAATTTCAATTAATAATCCAAAATATTTTGAGTGTGTGTGTGTGTGTGTGTGAGAGAGAGAGAGAGAGAGAGAGAGAGAGAGAGAGAGAGAGAGAGAGAGAGAGAGAGAACCTAAAATGAATGTATGAGGAAAGAACAACTTTTTATAGATTGAAGAAAGTGGTTAGCAGGGAGGTTATGATCTTTAGTAAACTGCCACCTTCAATTTTAGGAATTAATCCAATGGATTCTAACATATAAATTAAAAATAATAAAGCTTTCAAAGAAACATTAATGGTTCTCTAAGCATTGGTTAGAGAAGCATTGAAAAGTGTTGTTACAAAAGGCAGTTTCCATTATATTCATATTTTTTTGTAACTTAATTTTATTGAAATCACCAAAAAAGAGGGGAAAGCCTCTATACAAGTTGAATCAGCCACGAAACACCATGCAAACCAACCACAGCAAAACAGACTACTAAAGATCGTCACCAAGCCACAACTCAGAAGAGCAGCATCAGCGAAAAGGGCAATCCCATACTACCCAAGGAATACCACCTATTATACAACAGAACCTAAACATCAACA
Source organism: Nyssa sinensis (assembly GCA_008638375.1). Classification (NCBI taxonomy): domain Eukaryota; kingdom Viridiplantae; phylum Streptophyta; class Magnoliopsida; order Cornales; family Nyssaceae; genus Nyssa; species Nyssa sinensis. The sequence continues at coordinate 26,287,520 of CM018042.1, forward strand.
AACAAAAAGTTCAAGGCCAACACAGGACATATCAGAAACTGAGGACCTCCACCTGGCTACTAAAAAAAACATTGGATCCATCAAACAACCTCCCCTGACTAACCCCCCAGCCTTCCAGGAAAAGAGGACCAAAATGATCTAGAAGACTTTCACAACACAACTAAAATAAAATCAAGATAGAAGGATCACAATTGGGCCCTTAATGCTTGGGCAGAGACTAAGAAATCTTCAACCATAGAAATCACTGCCAATAACCAGAGATTGAACCTGCTGATGTATGTTAATCAGAATTCTGCAAAATAGTAGTGGGCATCCCTAAGCTTAAACAAAGCTCCCCAGTTAGCATATGTATTTGGTATATTCTTCCATGCCCCTCCTATCCATTTCCCCTACTTGAATGTTACCATTCTATTCTGTCCCTGTCAGGCATGTATTACTCCTCCTTAGTCTCTTATTCAAATCAGACTTCCTATGAAAATGATTCATTGAGCCCTGCTCCCCAATCTGAATCTTCAAACGAGCCCCCAGGCTCTACTGCACCAGACCTTGAAATGGATAACCACTTCAAAATATTTCATTAGAATTTCTAACATCAGAAGCATCTTCCCACACATTTTGAGTCCTCAATGGAGATTCTTGAATTTCTCCTTCCTCATTTGCCATTCCCTCAACTTTTATCTTCTGTAACACATCATGCCTAAAGGCTAGCAGTTCTTTAAGCAATGCTTCCTGATCTTGCTATGTTTTCCGGAGATGAATGTTATCCAGGTGGAGCTCTTCGTTTCTCCTCATAGAGCTCCTTTAACTGTCCCCTTCCTGCACACACTCACTTCTTGTTGCAGTAAATCCCCTCCTTCCTTCACGGCCAATCCTCTTGACGCAAAGGCTAGAAATATTCTGTTCCTTAGTCATCATTGGATATTCAGTAAAAACCATTAGAAACATAAAAGAACATGAAAGAAATGGAAAGGGATAGGTGAGAAGTAGAGAAGAAGAGCAAATGGATGTGTGATTAGAGGCCAAAATCAAGTTCTAGACCTCTGATCAGTACCCCAGAGAAGAAGAAACCCTGAAATTCTTCAAGAAACTACAGATAATAGAACACACAATTGTAATGGTTTCTAGAGAGAAGTCAGAGCTTCTCTCTAAACGGTTTCTGAGAAGCAGATCCTTTTTAGTTTGTGTTATTTTGGATTCCATTAGATTCATAAGTTCTTCTCATGAAATACCTTTGGATTAAAAAGACTAGATTTGGGATTGCTTCAATTACTCCAAGAATCATTTAAATCAATTGGTTGAACATTTCACATGACATGACCATTCAACATGTTGCAGAAAATGATGTTACACATTGAGAAGAGAGTTGATGATCAGAGACCTACCAATTAGACGAACATCCACCATATATATGGCATTGGAGAGCCATGTACCTACGTTTAGGACAACTAAAAATTTCCAAAACCCTAAACCCCTTACACCCCATGACCCCATGACAGGTTTCTTCTCTTAAAATCAAAATCCCGAAAAAATAATACCTTTGGTGTTAAAACATAAAGCCCAGAAAAAAAGACATTGCCCTCGTCGGGTCATCAAAGAATCCCCCGATGAATTCATGACAATCTCCAACAACGAATTTCTAATAAATCAGGTCAAATTGTCATCTCTACATATACACATACATAGATATACATATATATATATATATGCAACATAATATTTATGTTATGAGAAATATGGACTGACGTACCCCATGAAATTAACACCAAGTTGATCACTAAGCTTAGTAAAGAGGTTGAACAGCTCGCCTATGAGTAGCATTGCCATGAGAGTAGAGCACTGTCAAAGATGCTAAAGTGTTCTTCACGTGCACCGTACAGACGAAGTTGTCTCTCTTCGTACGAAGCATCAACACTTCACCCTTATCTCTCTCAGTAACGCCGGTGAGTCTCAGTTTTCCGGTCCGCTCATCCTTCTCTATCTCATACGACGGATTGGGTGGGAAGAATGCGAGTTTGGCCGCGATGGAAGATGTGGCAGCACCCATTAAATAGGCTTAGAGAATTGTGTGATCTTTTTAACTGTAGTTTAATTCAGAAGAAAACAAACACAAAGACTGCGATTTGAGAATCCAGAAAAGGGTTAACTCAACAGTACTTTAGAGAGTTTTGGATGTTGTTTTCTTCGGAGCAATGTTTGGTTTGAGAGAGAGACAGAGACTCCAAGGGTAAAAGAAAGAAGAAACGACAGGAAGATGCTTTCTTGGTTTATTAGCTTTAAGGAGAACGAGTTTTATTATTAGATTTATGAGATAACTTTTTATATGTTGTCGCATATATATATATATATATATATAATCAGCTTATATTTCGTATTAGTTTTATTTTACTTTGTAGCATTATTTTCAATTTAATTGGTTTGTAAAGCATATTAATGTTAGATGCCATATAATATTTTCCATATCTTTAATTTTCTCAGTGACATCTTATATATCTTTTTCTATGAAAGAATTAGGAAAAAAATTATATATTCTAAATTTATATAATATATTAAATTTTAAATTATATAAGTTTTGATAAATAGAATTGAGTTGAGTTTTATGTATTTTAAATTTTACATAGTATATATATATATATATATATAATATAATATTTTATATATATAATATTTATTAAAAGTAATATTGGATTAAATCCGATCCGAATTAATGGTTTTCAAACCTAATTCGATCTGATAATTTTTTTAACAAATACGATTAACTTAATTTAATTTAAATTATTTGTAGTGAGTTTTAAGTGGCAACAATATTTTTAAAATTATAAATCATATTAATGATTTTATTATTATTTTGAAGTCATAGGAGCAAAATATGAAAATTGTGCCACTTTTCACGTAATTTGTGAGTTCAATTCTCATTTTTTTATCATTGTATAAAAAATAATTGAAAACAGTAGTTGCACGAGGCATTACTAACATGCTTAAGCTATAAACTTAATTCATTTTTTTTAATTTGTTGAATTCTTGCAATATTTAACTAATTAAATTCATAAATTAAGGAATTTCTTCAATAAGGGTAGAATTCTCATTTCAAACCAAAATTAATTAGAATCAACCATGCCAATTTGGAATTCTAATTATACACATTCAAACAAGGCCTTAAAGTTTCTAAAGAAATTTTGGTTCAATAAATTTTGAGAGTTAATTTGATGATTAGGGATATAATTTGGGCAATTAGAATCATTCTTTTTCAAAGATTTTTATTTTAGAATGAATTTTGGGATTTCATTAATAAGGCAACATGAGTTATTACATTACATATCATGTCCTTTCCAACATTTTTCAAACAATTTCAAAACTTTAATATTCATTTCCTTTGTCCTTTTCTTTTTCCTTGAGGCACCCTTTTACTCTAAAGGGTATATCACTTATTAAACAAGACAATATATAGATTCCCATTAAATTAAGAAAGGAAATCAAATTAATTTCTTACTCTAAGCATATCTTGTATTTTAATACTTCTTTAATGCACTATGCATCTTTTAATATATGATAATTCACCTAAAAAATGATATTTAAATATCTTATCTTTTAAATATTAGAATAAAAAATAGAATAAGTTACACTGATTTTCTCTAAAATTTTTAATAATTATATGAACTTCTCCTAAAATTTTTGAAACTGTACTAATCTCTCCTATTTTATCTAACAAACTATAAATACCATCTTAAGTTAATTTTTTTTTTATCAAAATAAAAAATTTGCCCCTTTAATGTTTTTTAACACTTTTCAATTTTGACATTTTTTTTCTTTTATTTTCAAATAAATATTGATTAAAACTTCTAAATTTATTTTAATATAAAATAAAAATAGGTTATTTATGTTAAGTTTATTTTTATATAAAATGAAAACAATTTCTTTAAAAAAAGTTTTGAAAAAAAATGATCAAAATTAAAAATTGAAAAAAAAAATTTAAAGGGTAATTTTGTCTTGAAAAAAAAATGACTTGAAGGAAATATTTATAATTTTTCAGTAAAAATAAAGTATGTCAATATAATTTAAAATTTTTTTAAAAAAATTAATATAATTACAAGAAAACTTAAAAAAGATTAACGTAATTTGCCTTAAAAAGTATAGTTTTAAAATGCATACTTTTTTATAATCGCTTAACACTTTTAAGTATAAAACTACTATTCTATTTGCTGTAACAAATGTTTTGTTTTTTTAAAAAAAGGGAAATTCAATGAAGCATATGCCTTATGGTAATCAGAAAACATGTACAGATAATTTTCTAGATTCTTCTGTCCTCTAAACCAGTTTAGTTGCTTTAGTGATGAGATGGGCAATCTTAAATTTGTAGTAATGAATAAAGCAGAGAACATTTGAAAGAGCAAAATGGATATTATGCCTGGGAAAGTGGAAGAATAATTATAGTGTGGGGGCTGAGTTTGATAAAGGATGGGGAACAATTCATAATTGCACATTAGCACCTCTGTTTTTTTTTTTTTTTTTGACCTTAGTGTCTCTCTCTCTCTCTCTCTCTCTCTCTCTCTATATATATATATATATATATAAAGCGTAATAATATTGCCCTTTAAATTTACCGCTGCAATGTCATTAGGGTATTTTCAGTGACTCAAACTCATATCAAATTTAAATTTAAGTTAAAATACACAAATACTAAACTCAAACTCATATCAAATCAGTTTTTACTCAAATCCAAACCCAAATCAGTGCATTACTGTTTACAGAACCAAATTTCTAACGACTATTTTTTTTCCCTACCTAATCTCACCTTATATGGAAAATGAAAGGAAAAGAAATGAAAAAAAAAAAAACCAGGAAAAGGAAAACAAACTTGGTTGGAATGATCGGTGATGTGCAGATGGTCGAACCCAAGCTTCTCGGCAACATCTATAAGCACCGCAAAACGTACCCTAAATTAACCAAAAAAAAAAAAAACCATAAACAGAAATCTCAGAAATTGTGAAAAGGCGATTAAGTACCTAGAGAGGGTTGTGCAGGGGAAGGAGGTGCGGTTGTTGAGATTAGTCTCGAATGGTTGTGAAGAAGAGAGCGTCTATGGGGGTTGGGGATAAACTGGTGTCGTTTGTGAGAGGATAGAGCGGAGAGACGAGCAAGCCTGTGTGAAGAGAGAGAGAAGAGTCTGGTGCAGGTGAGCGAAGTGCATGAGATAGAGTGAGAGAAGAGTCTGGTTGCAAAGAAAAGAGCGAGAGAAGAGTCTGGTGGGTTTGAGAAGCAAAGAAACAGAGAAGCAGTGATGAGGGATGGATTGATGGAGAAGTAGAAGAGAAGGTTTTTACGTGAGTCTATTTAGGGTTGCGGCGTGATGGAATGGAGAAAGGGGAATAGGTTCAGAACGGTAAAAAAGAGTAGGCATCATAGTATATAGAACAATAGAAAATGTAAAAGAGTGAAAGAAGTTTAGAAGGAAAAAGAAGAGGAAAAATGATTTTTGGAGGGAAATGACATAAAATAGTTTTTGGGATAAGGTGAGGATTTTTAAAAAAGATTTGAGTAACAACTTAAGTGATCATTGGAGAATATCAAACCCAGATTCACATTTTACTCAAATTTTAAATTAAATTTTGGTTTGAATTTGAGTTACCACTGAAAATGGCCTTACAATAGAGGTAAGATCAAAGAACGACAAGTCCTTGTGCTAAAAAAATAAATAAGATCAAAGATCAACGATCAATGTTAAATTTAAAGATTGGTGTAAAAATTAATTATTTGTTATGAATTTTTCCATCCTTTGATTTTTGTATACGACATTTGTATGTAGGGTTTTCTATAATAATATTTTATGCTTGATTTTAAATCATTTTGTATTATAAATGTTTTTGTTTTTATTTTTTTAAAATTAATTTATACAACAAACATCGGAGTACTTCGACCTTGAAGAACATGAACCAAGTCTAATTGAGACGAAGAACCAAATCAATAATATCTTATTATTTATAGAAAATTATTTTTTTTAAAAAAAAACTAATGAGCAATGTTACATTTTCAAGATTGTATTATAAATTTTTATTTTAAAATGATATAGCATTGACTGATGTGACACTAAATTATTAACAATATATTAAATTATGTAATTAATGTGATTATATTCATGTTAGGTAAAAATTTAGAATATAAATTTCGAAAGCATAAATTTTTTAAACCAAATATATTATCTAAATAACAATATATCACATGTCTAGTCCATTCATGACAATTCCTTCTTGAAAGTTCAAGAAAAAGAAAAAGAAAAATGAGATAATTATACTTATTTGTATTGTAATATTTGACAAATACAATTTTTTTTTTTTTGTGATCTTTAATATTATATTGACTTTTTTGTTAAATTTGTTCTGACGTTAATGAAAATAAATTTATTATTTTATTTTTAAAAATGAATTTGTTAAGAGACTGGCATTAATAAAAATAAATTTATTATTTTATTTTTAAAAGTTATTATATTAATGTCTTTTATGGTATATAATAATTATTGGGACTCTTTTGTGATGAAAGGTTTGTGTAATATATAGTGTTATTTTGTAAGATTTTGTATGAAAAAGATATATATTATCAAAAGTTAGAATTTAAAAAAAAACCAAGGATGCGAGTGTAAATATCAAATATATATGTGCATCCATATATATGCATCAAAACGCATAAGCACATACGCATTGCAAACTAACGTCACCAACTGACGTGTAAGCCAGCGAGACCTACCATTCGGGAAAAATCATTCATTGGTTTGAGTAGCAAGAAATAATTGCTTGGCCCATAGTCTTTAAGAATCTCTTACTTTTTGGTCCGGTGATGGACAAAGTTGAACGAAATAGGCACCGGATCTACTCGTCTCTTTCTCTCTCTAAAAATTATGTCAAACTCCGGCGAAGGCGCTCACATTCTGGTCTTCCCCTACCCAGCCCAGGGTCACATGCTACCCATGCTGGACCTAACCCACCAACTAGCTCTCCGTGGGTTAGCCATCACCGTCTTGATCACGCCCAAGAACCTCCCCACCCTAAACCCACTTCTCTCCTCACACCCTTCAATCCAAACCCTAGTCTTTCCTTTCCCTCACCACCCTTCTCTCCCTTCCGGCGTCGAGAACGTCAGGGACGTCGGCAACTCCGGCAACAGACAGATCATGAACGCGTTGGGTAGGCTTCGAGACCCCATAATCCAGTGGTTTAAGTCCCATCCTAAACCCCCTGTTGCGCTCCTCTCTGATTTCTTCCTTGGGTGGACCCAATCCCTGGCCCACCAACTTGGTGTTCCCAGGATTGCATTTTTCTCATCTGGAGCTTTTTTTACCTCTGTATTAGGACATCTCTGGGATAATATCGACGCCGTCCGTTCTTTAGCAGTCGTTGATTTTCCTGATCTGCCGAGGTCGCCGAGTTTTACTGAGGAGCATCTTCCTTCTGTGTTCCGCTTGTACAGGGAATCAGATCCCGACTGGCAATTTATCAAGGCTGGCATGATTGCAAATTCTTCGAGTTGGGGGTGCGTTTTAAATTCCTTTGAGGCCTTGGAGGGTGACTATTTAGATCACTTGAAGAAGAATTTAGGCCATGGGCGTGTATTTGGGGTTGGGCCGCTTAGTTTGGCGGGCGGGTTCGAGCCCATGGGTCAAATTAATCCGAATGCGGGGTCGGGTCATGGTGTGTTCGAATGGCTTGATGGATGCCCCGATGGGTCTGTTCTATATGTGTGCTTTGGCAGTCAAAAGTTGCTGAAGAGGACCCAAATGGAAGCCTTGGCTTCTGGGCTCGAACGGAGTGGGGTCCGGTTTGTTTGGGTGGTAAACTCGGTAACGGGCCAAGAAATCAAAGATGGGTCGGGTAGTGTCCCGGATGGATTCGAGGACCGGGTATCCGGGAGGGGTATGGTGATAAAGGGATGGGCTCCACAAGTGGCCATACTGAAGTCACCGAGCCATGGGTGGGTTTCTGAGTCACTGTGGGTGGAACTCGGTCTTGGAGGGAACAGTGGCTGGGGTAATGATACTGGCGTGGCCCATGGAGGCAGACCAATTTGTGAATGCTAGGCTGCTGGTGGAGTACATGCAAGCTGCGGTACGAGTTTGTGAGGGTGCGGATGCTGTGCCCGACCCGGTTGAGTTGGCTCGGATCGTTGCTGAGTCAATTACTGGGGATATAATTGAGAAGATAAGAGCAAAAGAGCTGAGAGAGAAGGCACTGGAAGCAGTGAAGAAAGGTGGGAGCTCTTGGAGGGACTTGGATGGGCTTGTGAGAGAGTTGGCCCAATCTTGGATTCTAAGTAAATTCCATGATATCATATTCTGTAGTGTTTGTAATTCTTGACTACATGATATCATGAATAACATTGAGACACTGTTTGATAAATTTGAAAATCCACTCCACAAATAATTAATAAACTCCACATTAAAATAAGATTTACATTGAACTGAGTACTACAGAATATGAAAACATAAAATGTGTGAAGATTTTGTTGTGTGGAAGCAACCTAAATCACACAGTGAATCAATTTCAAACAAAATAATTAAGTAAAAAATCACATAAAAAAGATATAAAGATATACATGGTTCGACAAGATGTTTACATATATGGACAGTAATGATCAATTCACTATGTATCAAAGTGATTACAAGAATGAAACACTAACAAATTCAAAATCTTCTTTTACACTCAATGATGGCTCACAAAGCAGCTCCTCTCACGTAATAATCAAACCCTAGAACAATAACACTCTTAATTGAATCCACATAACTGAGAAGTTGTCATATACAACAGTCATCAAGGTCTATGATGAATATGGTATCCCACATTGTTTGATGGCTACGATTATAAGGTACTTCTTAAGTGTGAGCTTGAACTTTGATTGTATATAAAATGCATTTTTTGGGTTAAGCCCAGAGAAGCAAAGCCATCAGAATGTGGAAATTAATTTTAGAAGTGAAGGCTAAAGCTGGATCCACAGGACAGGAAAATTATGTTAAGCTGAAAATAAGAGGCCTTTATGGAGATGGCTTCTGGATTAAAAAGCAGGCTGGGCAATTGGGTAAGGCACAGAGCAGCACTTTGAAACTCACAATGGCCTCCCAATTTAATTCATATTTTGTGGACAAAAGAATATGTTACAAACTATAGGGCAATAGGGTAAGGCACACAGCAGCACTTTGAAACTCACAATGGCCTCCCAATGTAATTCATATTTTGTGGACAAAAGAATGTGTTACAAATTAAGAAATAGAAAGAAGGATTTGGACTTGCAAGTTTGTGGGGTTCACCACTACCCGCCAGGCTAGTGATATCATATGGAGTGCACACACCGTCAATCATAGTAAAGCAACGCTCTGCAATAATTTTATTTGTAGCTTCAGTGAGGTGAAGTTCATCCCAGTGTTAAATTTGGTGTAATAACATAAAATAAAGAGATAAGAAATAGAGAAGAAAAAGAGAAGAGAAAGCCTGAAAAGGACTACATTGTATTAGACTGAATTTATTACAGAAACTAAATAAGAGAGCTCCTTATATAGGAGGGTTATGAAGTTGTATATGGAAAGTATAAATAAAGGAAATAAACTATAAAGCCCTAATCCCTAGCATTACACAATAATATATATGTGGACGGCTAACCCTAACTCTAGTATCACAATAATATATAGGTAACCCTAATACACTTCTAACACTCAGAATAGACATGACTTTCTATCCGGACATATAGAAGAAAACCGTTTGCTTGTACAACATGGCAATCTTGTTTCTGTCACTCCTGGAGGGGAGAAATGTTGGTGCCTTTAGATGTATGGAACATATTGATGACTAAGAAAAAGCATGGACAATGAAATGAAAGTTAGTTACTCACCCTAGTTAATGGGATTTTCAACCTTGTTTTTTACCAGAGGATAAATTTGTGCTGTAAGAATGGTGGAGCCATCAAGCATTTGACTCAATTCTTTTAGTTTGACATCAAGTTTCTGATTGAGAATGGACACCATTTTATTCACATCCTTGGCACATATAGTTTTTGGTTTAATCCTGCTTATTACGTATGGTAAACAACCAAGTGGGCCAATTTGAAAAATTATCATCTTCCTTGCAACCAGATTATACAAATCCTGCAAATATAGGGAATGAAAACAAAAGAAAACATTATAATTTTACCTCTTGGGTTCTGTTTGTTTACTGGGAAAATCTGGACGAAAATGGTTTAAAAGAAATCCTAAAAAGCTTAGTGACAGCATATAAACTATACAAAAAAATCATTCACATTGTCACACTTTGCATGGGGAGAGAAATTTGAGCAAGAAGCTTTGATAAATCTAAGTACCTTCAAATGATTTTCAAGTTCATTTACGAGGAGTTCACCAAATTGTTCATCATTGTAGAGGCGGCTACTATCATAATGATTGGAGTCGAGATAGTTATAGATGTAATCACTGCTGCCAATGTGAATCACAAAAATGGACTTGGACAAGTAGTGTGAGAGTTCTTCTGCAGATTCAAAGAACTTTGGCAAGTGCTTTCTCACAGTTTCCCAAAACAAATCAATTTGTTTCTTTATACATAATGTCTCTCACTGCAAATAAAATGATCAAGAGTAAGAATGTAACTTAATCCAAATAATTATAAATATTTTGTTTCTTAATTGATTACAAAATAAGTAGTATATAAATATTAAAAACAAGTTTGTCTGCTTACGAATGCACTTCCTGTCTTAGGAAGAATGCCAGCCGATGCTGATGCATAATTATATCCAGTTTTGGTTGTAAATTCATGCTCGGTAATGAAGTCAACTGGATATGATAATCCAATTGAATCAGCTGTCAAAGAGGAAAAAGACAAACACTTTTGATTATTAGGTGCTATGTAAGACACTGAATTTGAACCTCCTCTTTTTTTGACAAGAGTATACACTCCATAAATCAGAAGTTTGAATAAATATTTACATGATAATACAAAAATGAGGTTCAAATTATACATAACTTTGATATGTTTAGATTTTCTAAGATCTAATATATATATGTACACACACACACACACATATTCTACTATTACTCTTACCTAAGAAATCTGTGATTGTCTTCCCATCGGTGAATCTACCGGTGGCTATGTTTCCCCACATAAAATCACTACCATATGGAAAGTACATTGCCTTTGGAGTCGTATGACGATTGAAATTGTTGTTGCCAGTGTCAACTGCGGAATCTCCAAATATATATAAAGCCGTTACTTGCTGAGCTTGACATGTCATAAAAGACATATGATAAAGATGAAGAAGGAGAAGGAGAAGAGGATAATGGAAGAGAACATAAATGGATGTTGCTTTCCCCATCTTCTCTTGAAACTTGACCTGTCAAGGAGGACATTCTAATGAATTAATAATTTACTAAAAAGAAAATCTCAATTAATAATTCAAATATTTTGAGTGTGTGTGTGTGTGAGAGAGAGAGAGAGAGAGAGAGCCTGAAATGAATGTATGAGGAAAGAACAACTTTTTATAGATTGAAGAAAGTGGTTAGCAGGGAGGTTATGATCTTTAGTAAAACTGCCACCTTCAATTTAGGCATTAATTCAATGGATTCTAACATATAAATTAAAAATAATAAAGCTTTCAAAGAAACATTAATGGTTCTCTAAGCATTGGTTAGAGAAGCATTGAAAAGTGTTATTACAAAAGGCAGTTTCCATTATATTCATATTTTTTTTGTAACTTAATTTTATTGAAATCACCAAAAAAGAGGGAAAGCCTCTATACAAGCTGAATCAGCCACGAAACACCATGCAAACCAACCACAGCAAAACAGACTACTAAAGATCGTCACCAAGCCACAGCTCACAAGCGCAGCATCAGCGAAAAGGGCAATCCCATACTACCCAAGGAATACCACCTATTATACAACAGAACCTACACATCAACAAACAAAAAGTTCAAGGCCAACACAGGACATATCAGAAACTGAGGACCTCCACCTGACTACTTAAAAAAACATTGGATCCATCAAACAACCTCCCCTGACTAACTCCCCAGCCTTCCAGGAAAGGAGGACCAAAATGATCAAGAAGGCTTTCACAACACAACTAAGTCAAAATCAAGAAAGAAGGATCACAATTGGGCCCTTAATGCCTGGGCAGAGACTAAGAAATCTCCAACCATAGAAATCACTGCCAATAACCAGAGATTGAACCTGTTGATGTATTTTAATCAGAATTCTGCAAAATAGCAGTGGGCATCCCCAAGCTTAAACAAAGCTCCCCAGTTAGCATATGGATTTGATTTATTCTTCCATGCCCCTCATATCCATTTTCCCTACCTGAATGTTACCATTCTATTCTGTCCCTGTCAGGCATGTATTACTCCCTTAGTCCCTTATTCAAATCAGACTTCCTATGAAAATGATTCATTGAGCCCTGCTCCCCAATCTGAATCTTCAAATGAGCCCCCAGGTTCTGCTGCACCAGACCTTAAAATAGATAACCACTTCAAAATATTTCATTAGAATTTCTAACATCAGAAGCATCCCTGTGCCATAAAGGAGGAAAAGCATCTTCCCACACCTTTTGAGTCCTCAATGGAGATTCTTGAATTTCTCCTTCCTCGTTTGCCATACCCTCAACTTTTATCTTCTGTAACACATCATCCCTAAAGGCTAGCAGTTCTTTAAGCAATGCTTCCTGATCTTGCTATGTTTTTCGGAGATGAATGTTATCCAGGCGAAGCTCTTCGTTTCTCCTCATAGAGCTCCTTTAACTGTCCCCTTCCTGCACACACTCACTTTTCTTGTTGCAGTAAATCCCCTCCTTCCTTCACGGCCAATCCTCTTGCCGCAAAGGCTAGAAATATTCTGTTCCTTAGTCATCATTGGATATTCAGTAAAAACAATTAGAAACATAAAAGAATATGAAAGAAATGGAAAGGGATAGGTGAGAAAGTAGAGAAGAAGAGCAAAAGGATATGTGATTCGAGGCCAAAATCAAGTTCTAGACCTCCGATCAGTACCCCAGAGAAGAAGAAACCCTGAAATTCTTCAAGAAACTACAGGTAATAGAACACACAATTGTAATGGTTTCTAGAGAGAAGTCAGAGCTTCTCTCTAAATGGTTTCTGAGAAGCAGATCCTTTTTCGTTTGTGTTATTTTGGATTCCATTAGATTCATAAGTTCTTCTCATGAAATACCTTTGGATTAAAAAGACTAGAATTGGGATTGCTTCAATTACTCCAAGAATCATTTAAATCAATTGGTTGAACATTTCACATGACATGACCATTCAACATGTTGCAGAAAATGATGTTACACATTGAGAAGAGAGTTGATGATCAGAGACCTACCAATTAGACGAACATCCACCATATGTATGACATTGGAGAGCAATGTACCTAGCTACAAGTAGCTGGAAAAATTGGTTCATGTGATGCTTCAACTACCGATTAAACTTTCATGCTCCATTGAGCTAAAGCATGACTCCTTGGTAAACACATACATCTCACTTTTACATGTCTATGGCATAACTAAATAGCCGCAAAGTAATCATGAAAGGGTCGGTCTAGGCCACTTTCATTTAAGTATTACTTGAAGGGAGAGGCAGGGCAACTGACTGGAGAAGCAATATCACTAAGAATGAGCTATAAAAAATTAATTCTTCAGATATGACATCCAGAGGACTAATACTTTTAGAACCAGAAAAAATTTAAGTGGACCAATCATTATTTGCAGCTTGAAATGTTGAAGAATCAAAAAGCTTTGAAATTGTGCTTGTAACCTATTTGATGAAGATCATATATTCTATTCCCAGAATTATTTAATAATAATAGTAAAATTGGTGTTCATGGAGTTGCTAGAGGCATTTTAAGCCTTGTAATTTAGCCATGTTCTCTTTTGCTACTGATGGATAATTTCACAAACTTCATATTTGCAAACTATTCACAATCAGGGATTATTGAAAATAGGTAGCATTGAAAAGAAGCCCATGGAATGATGTGACACTCATTGCATTAGTCCTTACTCATTACATTCATAACATTTAACATTAAGGACTTTATTTTTATCCCAAAGTCTATTCTATACGACCAAGCTAGGATCCATGAATACTCAGGCTCTCATCAGCCCCTCGACATTCTGTGGACTGCAGAGAGTCCCATTGAAGCAATCAACAGAAAATAAGTAATTTGAAGCTTGGGTGGTATGAACCCCATCAAAAAAGAAATACTGGTCTCTGTTTTCACTGAGAGTGGTAGAATTCTGGGGCCAACATGGGTCTTTTGTGTTAATGATCCCTGCAAGAAATGAAGAGAACACAATTATACAAAAAATTTTGAATTTAAAGGACACAATTCAGTTAGAACTTCGAAAGGAGTGTTGATTTATTAGTTCCAGATACTCTTACCATTTTCTTCTTGGTTTTCCTTCACCTCTGCAAGAAACCTGAAATTGTTTGGATTGGAGAATTGAGCTTCACAGAGACTAGTAGACTGCAACTCTTCCAGCATTCGAGAAAGGTTATCGCTAAAAGGCAAAATCATCTGGTTTACTGTTTCATTGCACTCTCCACCCCTGGAAATATGTGGGAGACACCCCATTGGCCCAATGTTGTTGACTAAAAATTTTCGTGCCCCTAACTCATACAGCCTCTGCAAAGCAGGAAAGAAGATGAGTTTGTTAGTAGATATCATATGAAGTTCAACATGGATTACTTTGGATTCAAGTTGCCGTAGTGACTATAGCATACTCTGATCATGTACTCATATCTTTACTATAACTCAGTTGCCCAAGAATTAGAAGTGAAAAACAAAAAGAATCAGTTGAAACAACACTAGAGCACTGCACGAAGATTGGTGGTCCTAAGAAATTTACTGGCCCTTGGCCAACCAAAATAGGCCTGAATTAGCAAGAAGAGAATTTTCGCTTGATCCCAAAGTAATATAAACTTATTGAATTGAATTAGGCGCTGCTTGGGCTATAGGGCCCCATAATTGGTGGAAGGTGAGCTGATGAATAACAGTGATTTTTCCCGCCTAAATTTGGCTAGTTGCTGGCAGTGTCCTAAACTGTAAAAAGAAACAGGACCTTGTTTGCAATCAAACACATACAACTGACGGAAAATGCTTCAAGAACATCAAAGGAACTGAAGAAAATAACTTAATTCTACTTGAAAACAATTGCACTAAATTGGCTATACCAACACATGTTGAATTTCCCATGCAAAAAAGGCAGAGTTCAAATACACTTGATTAAACAGAAATGAAAGTGATATTATTATAAAGGTAGTGGTCTGAATCTGTAAGAAAAATCCTCTAATTTTTAAAAGATCCAATCTGGTCCCAAAAATGACTTCCAATACGTGGTCCCTGGTCTGCTAGCTTCTAAATAAACATAGGTATCACGATTTTCATCAATCAGCCTTCTGAAAAATACAGTGGAAATTAAACAAAAAGTGGGAAGGGCAGTCCACTTGCTGCTTTAATTGGATAATTCCATCTACACAGAAAAAACATTACCTCAAGGCGCTTGGAGAGTTCATTGAGGAGGAAATCTGAAAAGTCTTGAGGCGAAAGACTGCTCCATGTACTCTTTCCAGGAGGAATGTAATTGAAAGCATAATCATTTCCCCCAATAGAGATGAAAAAAATTGCCTCTGATAGGTACTGTAGAAGCTCCTCTGGGTTCTGAATGATGTTGGGTAAATCATTTTTGACAGTACTTTCAAAAAGTCTATCTGCTTATCAAACGTTAAACAATCTTTCTGGAAAAAAAACAAGAAATCATTAGGAATTTGTGGAAAATAAATATAAAGCTAACAAGAAGAAAGCAAAAGGAAATTCTTGTTCTTTTTTCTTTTTACCGCGATAAATTTGCCAGTCTCTGGGAGAATACCACATCCACCTGAGGCATAGTTTATGCCAGTAGTGAGGTAAATTCTTTCATCCTCTGAAAGACCCAGGTATGGAGGAACCAACGGCAGCCCAAGAAATATAGCTGCATCAAAACACATGGGCATTTAGAAAGAAATGATTCGAAAAATTATCACATGAAAAATTCAATTTGAGTCACAGCCAACTTGTATAGTGTTGATTTAAAGAAAAATGTATACCGAGGAAGTCAGCAGTTGTTTTGCCATTTGTAAAACGCCCAGTAGGTGTGTTATTGAAGTCTATCCCATATGGGAGGTGATTGGCTTGTGCTGGTGTTTCAAGGTGGATGTTGTTCCCAGCATCAACAGTGGAGTCTCCAAATACATATAAAGCAGTAGCAGTCTTTTCTGTTTGGGCTTCAACAGATGATAAAGAGAAGGAGAAGAGCAAGAGCAAGAGCAGGCAAAGCGTCAGAGCATTGGTTGCCATTTTGTTTGGACTTAGGATATAACAGTGAGGCAAGATGTGAGAAAGAGGAGGAATGTGCTTGTATTTATAGCCACCGAAGAGCAATGGGAAGGAGAAGAATATGAGCTCCTAGTCTGAGAATTGCAAGAGAGCTGGGAGAGATTGTTGTTTCTATGTGTGAAAGAAAAGCAGGCATGTGATGACCCTTTGGTGGCCATCATTTTCTGGAAGATTATGCTTAATACCCTTTTCTTTTTCAAATCATGAATTATCAACAAAAATAGTGTTTTTCTTTTTTCTTTTTGGTTGAGTATGAACAAAAAGATGTAATATGAGGAAAGCATTGCTTTCATATCGTCCCAAAGAAATTTCCATATGAAAACAAGCAATAAATATAACCTCTGCTATTACTGCTATTAAAAGGTGGAACTCTTGCTTATCAATTAAACATTAACTTCCAAGCATGACATACTCCAGTTAAAGGCCTCTTAAATTGATAGGGTAGAATGATTAAGAAAGGTTGCCTGTGCAAAAGAGGCCTTCTTATTATGCCTAGTTCTGATACAAGTTAGAGTGAACCCCCCCTCCCTCTCTTTTGGGACCATCATGAATAGCAATCAAATGAATCATTTATGATGATTTGAACTGCCATGGTACCCATTGTTTTCTACAAGATTATAACTTAATTCCTTTCTATTTTATAAATGATATTTTATGAAGAAATAATCCTTTTCAAATCATTGTTTCAAAAGAAAAAGATAATAATCCATTTATGATTTGGTCTCGACAGTCAGAAACTTGATCCTTGTAGTGTTTGACATCAACAAGATGGACTTTAGAACCATCATGCAATGCCATATGTTAAACACCAAGAAAGGGGAAAATGGGGAAGAAAAAATTGCAAACATATAATCAATTGCTCCTGCTAAAAAGTAAGATCATTTAATTTGAGGGTTCCCAACAAAAATGGGGAGGAAAAAAATGCAAACATTTTATCAATTTCTCCTGCTAAATAGATGCATGGGACGATTCTCATAATACATGAGCCTCCATAATTTTTGTACTAAGCTTACCATGTTTAGCCAAGACCACAGTAGGAATGTTTATGATTTTTGTGCCAAAAAAAAAAAAATTATGGCAAAGACACTTTAAGTTGATTTGAATATTTTATGGACATATGTTTTTGAGTTTTGTTACTCTTTTAAACATAATAGCTTTGAGGAAATATAAGATTCTAATCATAAACACACACACACACACACACACACACACTCTGATAGACATGCAAGTGGTTTTGTTTTATTTTTCCATTTTTTTTCTTCAGTAATATGCTTACTAATATTTTGCCGAGACCATGGTTGGCAAGCTATGTTACGCATGCCACATTAGAACTGATTTGAATACAAAAGAACATTGTTGAGTTTTGCTTCCCCTGAAAATATAAATGCTGTGAGGAAATATAAGAATCTCACATGTAAAGTCAAAATCAGTTTTTAAGTGGTGATTGAGCTCCATTATTTCTTCTTCTTCTTTGAAACTTTAGTTTGTGTGGTTTCAGTTAATAGATAAATTGATCTGATGAATTTTATCAGCATGAATCAATGATCTTCAACATAACTGAACTTTCAGTGACTTATTTCAATGTTAGGCTGGTCATAACGATGTGTTCAAATGCTTGCAATTGCAGTTGCTCTGATGGTGCATTGTAGATAAAGAACATGACAAGGTGTTTAAAGCCAAAAAACATTCGCATTCTAAAAGAAGACATTGGCAACAAGTAAATCGAGAGCTTCAGATAATATACCAGGTCATCAAAGTGGGATTTCAAACACATCATGCCCTTACAAATCATCCTCTAAAACAAATTTCAGAGTACTGCAACCAAGTAATCATCAATAATTCCACTATGAGTTCGAGCCCTACAACATGTTAGCATTGATTGTCGAAAACTGAAAAAAAACAAATAACAAATAACAAAAACACAATCATATAATCAATAGTTCTAATAAAGAGCAAGCTACTTCATTAGGTTCAAGGGTCCCCAACCATGCCCTAATTGCACAATGTGGTCAATGGTACACAAGACCCACCCAGCTAAGTATTCAAGGTCAGAACTGAGAGGCAAAATTTATGTATCTTAGTTAAAGATTTGGAGTTCAGATGATAGTAAAAGTTTTTTTTTTGGCCTACACAATTTCATGCATTGACCACGAATAGATATAATTAATTCTGTCATTTTCAATTAGGATACTAGAAGCTAAGAATACTGTGAACACAAAACAGTATGGGCATCAACCCCTAGGGGCAGACCAAGTGTTTGGGATTTCACAGCAAGTCTCGTGAGGTCTCAACGTTGAATCTTGGGGCCACCCATCCAGGGAGAAAAAACTCCTTGCGGAAGGGCCATGTGGGAAGGGGGGGGGGGGGGGGGTGGAGAGTTTACTCACTGTGGGGCAAGTTGAGACGCCACTTGCGGGGTTCTCTTCATTACCCAAAAATAAAAATAGGCCTTCTTTTGGGTTATTCCTAGTTCCAAAATCTAGGCTTAGAATAGTGTTGGTCTCTATCACATACTTTAAGGTATCGTGTTGATTAAGATTTTCGTGGTGGGGATCATTTTCCAGAGGACCACATTTATTCCTTTTCTCATATCATGAATTATCTCTAAATGATATATAGTTAAATATTTTGAAGAAAATCATAATTGTTTCTCTTGTTTGTTCATAGGCCAGCTACACTTTCTACCTCTAAGTTTCTCATGCCTCAAGATAAAATCATACAAATTAAAGGCTGATAAGGTTGCTTTTCTATTAGGTTGGCTAGGGCTAACTTGTAACCATCAACTGCCATTGATTAATTTGAGATTTTAAGAAAATCAGGCAAAGGGTATAGGAGCTATCTGTGAGGCAGAAACAGGGGATGTGGGAAGATTTGATATGCACTTAGTTACTGTGGACATCATCTATATCATTATTATTTTTCCAAATCATGAATTATGAACAAAAAAATATTTTCTCAGGAAACTTTTCAAATCATTATCAAAAACTAATTGGACAAGAAACAACCAATAATTTGTCATTGATCTCATTTCACCAACTGGGAACTTGAGCCTTACCTAAACTATATAGCAATTATGGGATTGAATGATGACCATCATACAACATCAAATTTTGCTCTGACCTAAGGATAAATAGTTCACTTGTTTTGGTAACGTTGCACTCTTCATCTATGTTCTATCACAATGTCATCCCATTACAATTAACCTTATAAGCATTCTCATGAATGAGTTTTGAGCCCAGTAATCCACTAAAATTCTTGTTTAAGAATAAAGACAATAAGATCTCAAGAAATTTGCTAACCTTAGCTTACAATTCAATTATTTGCTACCTTCCAAAATACTTCAATGACAACATATGTTTCATTTTCTTTCTCAATTTTGTTTTCAAGGATACCACTCAAAATCTTTCTCAATCCTTTTTGAATTACTCTAGAAAATGTTGCACATTTTTCTTCTCATCCACTGCCTTGTCAACCATATGCCATATTTTTCCCAAATTTGGAATGTGTTACATCGCTTGTGAATTGAATTCTCTCCAATATCCTATCATATCTATAGGGATCCCTATTTGGTTCAATCAGTAAAACATTCCACAAGAAGTTACTGCAATTCTTTGGTGCTAGCACAGTTCCATTACAAAGAACATTAATTTTTACTACTTTCAATTGAATCAGAATTACACTGAACAGTGTACAACAGAATATGGAAATTTAAAGTGTGTAAAGTATTCCATACACACAGCTCCAGACTTCACTTTCTACTCACATCAATACTTATTTTTCAACAGTTCAGATGTCATCCATCTGATATAAACATATTGATGCAGATCTTCAAGAATTTGACAAGCCATGTAAGAGAAGTTGTGAAATATAGCACTCTTCACAGTCTACCACCATGTAAATATCAATTAGCATAAATTGACAGGCTATGTAAAATGAGAAGTTGTTACATATAGGCTATAGGATTCTTCACGGTCTACCACCGTATAAATTTCAATTAGCATAATTGACAAGGCATGTATCTAAGAAGTTGTCGTGTGCAGCATTCTTCAAGGTCTACTATCATGAAAATTTCAATTCTAAATCCTAGCGCCTATAAATGCATGAATGTAATTATATAATTGCTAACATTTCCACTGAGTTTACATTTTTTTTTGAATTATAGTTAAATAAAACTTCATTTTTTTTTTCTTTTTCTCAAAGCAAGGCAATGGAATACAAAGCTACCTTAAAATGACGTTCCCCTTTTCTTTCTTTCTTTTCTAATTTTGGTCCAAAGAGAATTAGGCAATAAATAAATAAAATAGATCTGAAATAGTACATAGAGTTCTGAGGTATTTCACTACCCTTACATCAACTTTTAATAAAGCTGCTAATATATTTGAGGAGAGGAGAAACAAGTTGAAAATTTTCCTTTTTGTTCTCAGCTGCCTTGGAAAGGTCATTCTGCACCAGTGCTGGTTTTTCCATTGTTATACCTGGCTTGACATTCTGAAACTTGCAGATCAGCTACCTGAAATCATGAATCAGAGTGCCCTACTTGTGATTAACAGTATCACAACTCCTGCTGGTGGCAATGATTAGTGGAATGCTTCTAAATTTTATAATCATGTAATTGTAATTAACGGTCAGCTGTACAACATTGCTCCCCTTAAAATACTATATGCAAATACAAATATTACCATCAATATGGATCTTAGTTAAGAGTTGAACCCAGTAAAAAAACTCTAACTAGGATGTGGCCCCAGCCCAGCCACCATTTACTGCTATGGATAAAAGTGTTAGCCAGCAAGGCATGTGAGCAGATGCAACCAAAACAAGCATGTGAGTTGTCCATAGGAGTAAAGGTCTCAATCTGTTTGCAAGAATCTAGGATATGATCTTGTATTAAACATTACACGAGCTAATCGGCCAGCATATGCCAACAAGCAAGTGAGATCAGATGCTAGAACTTGATTGCTATTTTCAAGTTCTTAGCAGAAGCTAGGTATTACAAAATTTTATGTCAAGTTAACCATGGGGTCTTTTCGCATTAGCAGAGAAACTAGCGTTAACATGGTCTTTTTTGTATCATGGTCGATTTGCATGCTTGCAAATACAATTAGTATACTGTATAATCTACAATTGATCAAGAGGCCAACTTTATTTTTCATCCTATTCCATCAGGTTGTGTGCCAAAGCCTACCACATAACCATTCGCCTAGAAGCCTTGTTAAGTCTACCATTTCAGTTTTAAGATTAATCATATTTTTCTGCCATATTTCCCCAGCATCACAAAGAAGTCAAATTTCAAATATCCACTCTGCTGCTTAATTTCTCTCCAAAAGACTGTCAACTAATTTCAAACAAAAAGTCTCAATAACTGTATAACCCTAAACCCTAAAATAAAAATGTCGGATCAAACCAACCCACATAAAGATTCGAGTAAATGAAGATGCCAAAGCCATTTATCATGTACCAAGTAACTACAAGCAGTGGGACATTGTATTCAAGAACCCCCATCATTACAGAATACTACCAAAACCATTTATCATGTATCAAGCTACTAAAAGGAGTCAAACAAGCTTCCTATTATCAGAACTTTAGTTAATAAAAAAAAATTCTCTGAAAATAAGGAAAAAAGAAGAGAGAGAGAGCGATAGAGAGAGTTGTGAAGTGCTCCACGAGAATCCCTTGACTTCCATGCAGTATTTCTCCAGCCTCAACATATCATCAAGCAGGATTCAGGAATAGCTTCAGAACTCTCAAAGGCGAGATCAAATGCTTAGAATCAGTTACCAAATACCAATCAAACCCGGAGACTTCAGAGCTTCCCTCAGAATCAGCAAAAAGATGGGAGTTTCTGCAGAGGCTGGCTTAGAGGACTGCAGCAAGGAAGTCCTTTCAGAATCTATTCCACTTCCCAAGAAAAGAACAAAAAAATGCTAGCCTTCAAGATCAAGATAAAAGGGTTAATGGAGGCTTTCCCTCAGAGAGTGATGACAGACCAAAATTTTCCATTTCAATGAACAATTACACGACTGACAAAAGTTTTTGAATTAGCAGGCGGTTTGGAAACCCTCTCACACAAGACTAGCACCTGCTTTGTATGTCTTAGGTGATTCCAAAGTGGACTCTTAGAAACAAAAACCATCTACCCAATACCAGCCAAATCGAATTTCTTGCCATCAAAAGTCTACACAATATGGCAAGACATTAGATTTGGCTCGTATTGTGAGATAGTTGTTGTTTCAGATTCCACTCTAGAATTACACAAGACATACAAGCAAGCACTAGTCTTGTGCATGAGGGGGTCCAGTCCGGGCTCCTTCATGCAAACCCAACCCAATGGGTTCAGCTCTCTGGGCGTCCATCTTAGCTACTCTGCACTGCATGTGGGACAAATCTTGTTCTTCCAAGCCCTGCAAAAAAGCTTCCTGCAATCCTTAATGAAGGCTCCACAGGGGTGGTCAGCCAAATGGGCACACTGCAAGGAATTGAACACAACCTCTGCATCCAATTTCCTGCATCACCTGCCCAAAGGCTTCCTGCCAAGCAAGAATTGGAAACTGCCTGGCCCTAAAAAGCTGCCTCAGAAGTATGGCTGATTCGTAGGATGGTGAAGACTTTTAACATATCACATGGGCTCCTCTCAACCACCATACCGCATTTTCCAAATCAAATCACGAGATCAATATATAATGTTGCCATTTTTGGAATAGAAGGTAAGCAACAGAGCGTGCTTTGTCTCTCCCAGTGGAGATAATATTTTATGAATAAATATCCACTACACATCTCTTTAATTTTTGGGGAGAATTAAGAATCGGTCAGCTTTTTGTGACCTAATTAGGAGTCGGGCAAGAGCAGAGAGTAATTAAAAAAAATGTCTTCTTTGTGATCAAAATTTAAAAAAAAAACATCAACTTTAAAAATGAACTTTTTTTTTTCATTAAAAGAGTGTTGTTTCTAGTATAACTTGTAGGAGAGCTCTTAATCTCTATATTAATAATGTTACTGTTGTGCCACTTTGAGTCTCACATCAGTTAAGAGTCGAGCACTGGCATCGCTTATAAGCTCCAGGCTGCTCTCTTCCTAGCATAAGGGCTACTCACAGCGGCTACCTCGCTCACAGGAACAAAGCCCTGCGCTAGCAACTTAAACCCAACAGAAGGGGACAATATTGTACGGCTGAGTTAAGACGGCACATCTTCTCACTTACAAGGCCTTTTCCTCCTTGAAAAAACAAAGCCGTGAGCCGCAAGACCCACGGGCATAAGACCCACGGGCAGGTAAAGCGGACAATATTGTGCTAGGGAGCCTACCATGTGCTAGGACGAAAAAGTGCAGCATCAGTTTGGCGCCGTCTGTGAGAACGTTTGGGCCACGTGCCTCATTCTTGTGCTCCACCAGTCCCGACTGGGGGGAGTAGCTGTTGTGCCACTTTGAGTCCCACATCGGTTAGGAGTCGAGCACTGGCGTCGTTTATAAGCCCCAGGCTGCTCTCTTCCTAGCACAAGGCCTCCTCACAGCGGCTACCTCGCTCACAGGAACAAAGCCTTGCGCTGGCAACTTAAGCCCAGCAGAGAGGACAATATTGTACGTCTTCGCTAAGACGGCACATCTTCTCACCTACAAGGCCTTTTCCTCCCTGGAAGAACAAAGCCATGAGCCGCAAGACCCATGGGCATAGGATCCACAAGGCATAAGACCCACGGGCAGGCAAAGCGGACAATATTGTGCTAGAGAGCCTACCATGTGCCAGGACAAAAAAGTGCAGCATCAGTTACTAATGATTTTTTAAATAAAATTATATATATATATATATGTAGACACACACAATTACAAACATATATATAGATATATATTTTTTTTTTTCTATTTTAATAATTAGAACTATAAAAAGAAGCCCTAATCTTACGACATGAATTTAACAAATAAGTATAAAATTGGGCGAGTATAAAAAGTTTGAACCAAAATTCCAGGAGTTGGGGCAAAAACTCAACTTTTTGTCCTTGTAACACAATATTTAAGATGCAGCTAACAGCATGTGAAAAAAAAAAGATGGAGTTAGGATTCATCTTCACCAGGTAAAGAGCTTGACCAAACATAAATAATGCCCCAAATAGAAGTCAGGTGATCCATCACTAATATCCATACAAAATATACACTTAATTGCATCAGTTTATTACAATCCAAGGCTCTCTATGCCCCATTAAGAAATCTAAGCAGCCATATCAAGTTTTTATTCAAAAAAATTAAAAATAAAAAAAACCTTGCAATCTTTGGATGAAGGACTTCTAATTTTGGCCACGTCTGGGTACTCTGATGGATACGAGTTTCACAACGTCATCAACTAAAATGACATGTGAAAACCAAAAGAAAGCTCATAGACTGCAAGATCGAAATCTTTCATCTCTTTGTTCCAGTCATCAGCCATGGTAGAAAAAAAAAACCAGCAGATGCAGTGAAGAGTAAACCATGAGAAAAAACTTCTATATCACCAAGTTATGGGTGGGTTATCAATTTTTGGACAACATAAATACCATGCAAACTTGACACATCTAGGTGGCCGGATGCACTTCTGACATTTACTCTGCAACATATCCAAAAGTCCCTTCTAATCTTGCCAAAAACTGAACAACTGGGAGGTCCGTGCTGTTCAAAACTTGTCTGGGAATTACAAACACCAGGTCATCTGCATCCACAACTGAAGCATCAACACGAGATAACTAAAACAAGTCATTTGATTGAAGTTATGTATAATAGACATTTCATAGACAAAAGAGAACATATGCATTTTGGGTTTCGGAATACAATCAAAGTGAACTAAAGAGTTTCCAAGCTTTTATATAGCCTTATTTCAAATGAAAATGACAGCATCATTTTTTTCCTAATAAGTGAAAAGATATATTATAAACAAGCGGCAAAAGGGAATGATACATACTGGAAGAAACAGGGCTGAAGCTAAGCTTCATTCAACTCATCCAAAAAATCTACAAAAGTATGTAAACATGGTTGAGATACTCCTGTCCCATATCAGTTAGGTGTCCCACATCAGTTAGGTGGGCGTAGTATAATTGGTATATAAGACACCTCAAGTCTTTCTACTTATAACTTGGACTTAAGTTTTTGAGTCATAATGTTATAAGCCCTCCCTGCAGGTTGTTGAGATAGTAGGCTTGGGGTGTTACAATTGTAAAGAGTCTGGGTACTTTCCCGAAATCAAAAAATGAAAAATTTCAAGCAAAATCTTCTTAAATCTATATGCAGGGTGCTACACATCCTCAAAATACATACAGTGTCCTCTCTCCATTTGCACCACATCAAACATGCTACACATCCTCACAATACATACAGTGTCCTCTCTCCATATGCACCACATCAAACATAAGGGCACAGCCTGCCAATGCCTATCTCACCCTAAGTCTGGCTTCCTAACTCACAAGCCAAAAGAACCCAAACCGCTCTATGCAAAACCCAATGGACCCCAAATGAAAGAAGCAATGACCATATTGACAATTTGGAGGCCCAACTCCCAATTAGCTCATTCTTAAAACCCAGGTGTTAAGGAGAGGTAGAGCAGGCTCTTATATATTGTGCAGGTGGGCTGTGCAAAGGCGATGTGGGATTAACGCTGAGGAAAATCCAACACATCCCCTTGACCTCAGCGGCCTACAAGACTGGTTGCGGCAACGTCCAACAAAACTGGCTATTGGGATAGGCTGAGATAAAAGCCCAACCTGGCTGTGATACCATATTGACAATTTGGAGGCCCAACTCTCAATTAGCTCATCCTTAAAACCCAGGTGTTAAGAAGAGGTAGAGAAGGCTCTTATATATTGTGCAGGTGGGCTATGCAAAGGCAATGTGGGATTAACGCTGAGGACAATCCAACAGACCATACGTCTCTAGCCACATCACAATGGAGAAAAGTGGTCAATGCTTTCCTTGGCCCTCGTACACATGCAACACCAATTTGGAAGACACTGCCCCTTTTGATGCAGGATGGATTTAGATTTGTCTTAACAGATTCTTCCTGCAATACCCATGGTTGATTAGAAACGTCATTCTAATCAAAACTAACTATTATAGTGAACCTAATCTCTCTCTCTCTCTCTCTCTTTGGGTCAAAATTTGAACATTAATGCCCCAAAAAACTGTTTTTCACTATTTTAGGGAAGTTTTGTTTTGCTAATAACTTTGTGTAGGAATAGTTCATATGGACGGATTCAAATTGAGCTCATTCAATAAACTCAAGGACAAACCAACAAGCTCTAGCTTAGTTGGTATCTCCTCCACCTCCTCATATGGGAGGCTGAGGGTTCGAGTCCCTTAAAGGGCCAAAGTGTGTGTGTGTGATTTACCTATCAAAATAAATAAATAAATAAACCCGAAAACAAATGCTTTTCAAGTAAGAGACTAATGGAACACAGGTTCCGATCGGTCTTTCTTGACAGATTTGTGTCGAAACATCCATTATCAATTGAAATATCAATTATACCCTTAATCATTTAAATATTATTTTTGAATTTAATTAATTAAAATAATATGAAATGATTGTTTTGCCCTTTGAAAAAACTGAAGTGTCATTATGTAATGGAAGGATCGATCATCCTTATTCCTCACAAAGAGCATTGAGAACTGAAAGTTTCTTCTTCTTCTTCTTCTTCTTAAGCTTCCATTGATATTCAACGGAGACCTCATCTTATTTTTCTTCAACAAATAGAGACGAGTTTATTTGCATAGACTATTGTCAAAATATTTTGCATTCTCTTTGCATCATGATTTAATCATCGATCAAAATTTTTTTGATTTGGTTTGCAAATTTTGCATTCTGATTAATTCTAAAATATTCATACTGGACTCGAATTAAGTTCAAATTGATCCTTCTAAAATGCAACCCTAATCTAATAATTAGTTGCAGACGTCTCAACTGAGACTCGAGATTTGAAGGCAATCAGTCGCAGGATCGAGAATACAAAACAAGAAGAAAAGAAGTCGTGTTATCTTCGGTGGTGGCCTTGTCTTCGTACGATTTTCTCATCTTTTACCAACAATGTTATCATTCTTCTTCGCAGACAACCTTGTCTTCATATAGACATCCATCAGAATTCGTACATATTAATGCCAATAATTTAAGTAGACCAAAACTTTTAAATAAATTATGTCAATAATTTAAGAAAAATTATCTAATACAAGTTGTACATATAAATGCCAGTTGTGGACCACTGTGCTACTACTAATATTATAGAACTCACTTATATATTTGTTATATTTCACAAAAATAAATAAAAAATTTAAATTAGAGTAAATTACACTTATCATTCTTCTAATTTTTGATAATTATAGATATAATTTCTTTAATTTTAAAAATTATATTATTTCTCTTCTGTTTTGTGTTTTAGTTGAAAATTTTCCTAATGTCATTATTAAAAGGAATGGAAATTACTAATGTAAGTCGAAAGGTATTTTTAAAAAAGTGTACAAATTATTCTTAGAAGTATTTTATCCATATGACAATATTAAATGGCAAAACTAACATTACAATCTAAGCCTATGTAATCCTAATAAAAAAAATATTTCTAATGTTAAATATCAAAAAATCGTGCTATAAAATAAAATAATATTCTTCCAAAAAATGATGAACAAAAAGAATTCTAAAATTCCTAAGATTTCTCTCAAATATCTACTCTTCAAACTTCTTAGTATTTCTCTCTAAAATTCCTAAATTCTCCCTCTAATTATTTCTTTAAAATTCATTAAATTGTAAATTCTCAGAAATGATGGATAAAAAAATTCTCTAAAACCCCTAAAATTTCTCAAAAATATCTTATATATAAATTTCTTAAAACTCTCTCTAAAATATCTCTATCTCTTTCTCTAAAATTCTAAAATTTCTCTCTAAAATCACTAAATTCTTCTCTAAAACCCGTAAATAATTTTATTTTATTTTTCTAAAATTCATTAAATAGTAAATTTCCAAAAATAATAAAGAGAAAAATTCTTAAAATTTCTCTCCAATATTTTCTCTAAGTTCCAAAAATAATTAGGGCATTCTATATAGACATAGAGAGAAATGAAAATAAATCTAAAATATCTAGCAATTCATCACTAACTCTTGATTTGGTAGAGTAAAAAAACCGTGTAATTCTATTGATTTCGTAGTCTAATTGGTAAATGAATATCAACCACCGAATCAATTGGGTCTATAGAAACCCAGCTGGGTCTATATCCCAATTTGCCGAATATGAAACCAAAGTGAAGCAATTAAAGAGAAATTAATCTCTTTTGGGGCAGATTGAATATATATATATATATATATATATAATATACACATGAAATTCTTATTATATCATGGCTCCAAAAAAGTTTGATCACTTCGAATTTTTAGCATTTTTTTTTTGTCTGCCTCAATAAACACGTCCACATGAATGAAAGGATTTGGAATCTTTGATTTTGTTTTAGGTAGATTTTTTTTAATAATATGAATTTAAGAAATAAGATTAAAAGAATGGTGAATTTGAAAAAATTGGATCAAAATTGGATGATTTAATCAAAAGTCGTCACATCGATACATATCAAGACAAAAGTGAAGTGATATTTTTATATATATATATATATATATATATTTTATTATATACCAATCAAGTATTGAGTTTTGAATTGACTCTAACAATATAATAAAAATGACATCTATATGACTTTCACATCTGCCTCAACTCATTGTGATTTTGCCCCATCTGTTTATTCAGCATGTAAGAATTTTGCTTTAATAATCAACAAACCCGCAAAACAGTAGTATTATGCAGTATACATGTATTAACTGCAACGCAAGGCAGAACTATATCTAGAATAGGAGTGGATATAGTCCCAATTTGTGAAATCTTGAAGAAATATTAAGAGTTACATCACAATAAACATGCCACTGTATCAGGTAGGTGTCAGACCTCAACCTTGAAGAGTTGTGGCAGAGAAATTATCCCTAGTAATTTTAGAGATTATGGACAAACGTAAGATATAAAAGAAAATGATTTCAGATGACCTCACAATTAATGTGGCAGAATATTAGGTAAACCTCATACCCCAATTCAGAAGAATTCCAACCATTTGATTCATAGGGAATAAATTATCCACAAGAAGGATGTGTATTCCTGAAATAAAATTTACTCATGTCAATATTGCAAAGGGAAAAAATAACAGTAAATGAAGCAAATTTTGAAACGATTATTTTTTCAAAAAGAAATGCTAAGAGTTAAAATAATAAAAAAAAAAGGTAAATTTATCATATTAAAGAGGGGAGAACATGAACATGAACATGAACATGCTACAACTTAATAATAATGTCTCAAGGGTAACATTCTTTTACAAACATCAAGTGTTTTTTTTTTCCAAAAAAAAATTCAGAAAGACAAAAACAGAGGACCAAGCAGAAGGCTACAAAAGTAATGGATTGGGTAAAAAAGTACCTGTTAACGCAGAATTGATATGTTAGGCACATGTCCAACTTTATAAAAATCCTCTCCTTCTTCCCCATTTTCCAATCGAAGCCTATTTTTAAATTCTTTTGGCAGTCTGCAGAATCTTGAATTCCTGGAGTGAAGTAACAAATCTTAATCCATCTGGAACCATCTTCAATTTCTCACAATATTGAATTCTCAGAGAGGAAAGATTGGGCATGGCTCCTTCATCTACCCTCCACTCCTCTAAGTTTTCCAAACAACGAAGAACTAGACTTCTAAGTTGAGGGAAACTCATTGTAGAGCAAACCATTTCCTCACCGGCAAAGGAATCTGACTCCAGTTCCAGTCTTCTTAAGTTGGGCACTTTTCCCAATGTCACCATAGGATCTTTCTTCAGTCGTGATCCACCCAACTCTATGTAGGTTAGGCTTGGAGAGAAATGGGTGTCATCTGGTAACTTGCCTATAGGTCCCCGTAAACTCAATTTATAAAGATGGTGACACTCTAGCAGTCGGCATAGAAGAGTTAGATCTTCTTCGGAACAAAATCTTTCAGCCTTCAAGGTGAAGGATGAGTGTCGGAGGCATGTTGCAGGGTCAGATAGGTAGTTGATGATTGTCCCCAGCGCATTGAACTCTATACATGATGCCTTTAATTTTCGAAGTTTGGTTAATTTGAGGAGATCTTCAAAATTATCCGGCCATAAGTTTACTAGAATCTCCAAGTTTCTTAAACCATCCCATCGAATTCTTCTGGAATGAGTAAAAAAAGGAAGATATAGATGCCTCAATCGTTCCATCTTCCACAGTCTATTTGGCATTGAAATAGGAAAATAAGAAGGCACCCGCAAATCTAGAGTTTCCAAGTATTTCAATTTTCCTATAACTGATTCCGACCCTGTTAAGTGAGAACCATTTAAACTCAAGTACCTCAAGTGGCGTAGCTTTCCTATTGCTTTTGGAAACCTTCCTTTAATTCCTTTGCCAAAATCTAAAACTCTGAGCAATTTGAAGTCCTCAAAAAAGGATTTCATCTTTGGCATAAATTCATCAATCTCAACAAATGATGAGATGAATAATCCATCAACATATGGGTTGAAGAATAAAGCCGATCGAAGGTGTTGAGTTGTCTCCTGTGGTGGGAGAACAAATGTATCAACATTTGTATGCAAATAAAGGGCGATCCTCCTCGTGGTCGACGAAGAAGTGGATTCCACTGGCTCACTTCCATGCCGAAAATCAATGACCTTTAGAAAGTTTTCCTCTTTCGCCTTTGACAAGCAAAAGTCTCTCATGAGGTCATGAAGGCGGCAAGATTTAATTCTACCAGTGGACTCATTTACTTGTACTTGAATCATGCACCTGTGTGCTAGTTCATGTAAGCAACGTTCTGCAACATCAGTACGTGTTTCTTTTTCCTCAATTTCTTCAAATTATACAAGATCTTCAGCCACCAATTGTTGACATAACTTTTGTGCAGGTATCTCAGAATCCTCAAGAAAATTACCCAAATAAAGAAAACAAGACTTGAACTGATATGGCAAGTCATGGTAGCTTAGCGCTAAAATATCTGATACTCCACTATATTCTTGATCGTGCCCCTTTCCCTTCCTAAAATATAAATTAACATTTCGATTTACCGTCTCCCACTCATCTAATGTATGTTTTGTTGCCAAAACTCCTCCGAGAACGACCACTGCTAGTGGTAAGCCTCCACATTGTCCAGCCATCTTCCTCCCTAGCTTCTCCATCTCTATGCCAACACTAGAGTCTGCAGAACAAAAAATAGTGAGTGATTGTTATATTTTGGAACTATCTTCTCATATTGATTCCGATAAATTTGATTGAAATTGAGAAGAATGCGTTTTTGGAGTCAAACTTATATGAAGAAAATAAATGATTGATGTAAATTCATGATTTCGTAGATGGGAATCTGAATGTTCTATGAAGTCCCAAGTTTCATTTGTAACTCATGGACCTTGGTATTAAAACCTAAAGGTACATAGAACTTTTATTCAGAATGGAGTTATATGCGCCTCATTAAAGTCATTTAAACATAAAGTACTAAAGTCACTCATGGATTATTTTGCAAGCAAACATGCTATATATATATATATATGTATATGCAGAAATTAAAACTTTATCCAATAAGCTCTCTAATACTAATTAATAATTACAGGAGATTCATTTGTTCTCAATTTTTATAGGCTGCTAAACTTTTATTGTTTTCTCATAGATACAACTTATGTACTGTATAAAGAAACACTTATATCCATCTTTTTCGAGTATTTTTTAAGCTTTTTACAAATAAATATATATTGTTGTCCAAACTTGAGATACCAAAGAACTATTAATACTCTCAAGAAGTTTAAAAATATTAATTTAATTTATTAGTCAAAACATGGCATATACATTTTTTTACAAACTAACACTAAATATTTCGCCAACTTGATTTGGAATTAAATATTATTACTAAGTGAGATTAGACATCACCTGTGTCATCTCTTCTCCGGAGTGCTTTCTTTTGAAGGAGCTCCCAACTCTCTTCTTCATTCAAATATCGCAGTTGGTGCAGGAAACCATTTGGGTCTACATGCAAGGCCACATCTTTAATTCGTGTAGTCAGTAATAATTTGCTACCTATCTTCTCATTTGGGAACGCATCTTTGAGGGCGTTCCAAGCGTCCTTGGACCAAATATCATCAAGAACCACCAAACACTTTTTCTCTTTCTGGACTTCATAAACCTTCTTGAATAACTCATCGTCCCTCATTTCCATAATCTCTTTGTTCTTGATCTCTGGGATAAGCTTTTTTAGGATCCCTTGCAAAATATCTTGTGCTTTCCATTGTTGAGAAACACAGACCCAAGCAAAACCATCAAAATGACGTCTAACATCTCTGTGATGGTAAACTTTTTTAGCGACGGTGGTCTTGCCCAGACCACCCATCCCACAAATCGAAACAAGCGGACAATGTGTGTTTTTAGTCACCAATTCTGCTACCAGTATCCCTACATCATTTAGCAGCCCAACAAAATCCTCCTCAACAACATGGGAATAAGACCTCCTTAACAAACGACGCCTCTCAGTTGCAGAACTTGAACCTTCTCCTTCATTTAAATGTTTTATGCCATAGGTTTGTAAACTTCGGGTGAGGTTGGAGATCCTGGTTTGAATGGCTTGGATCTCTAACCCAACTTTCCGACGGAGTCTAGCTTCATTCAAGAGGCAAGTAAATCTTTTGAGGATGATTCGAATACCACATCCTCTCCTTGATGCTACTTCGAAAATAAAAGTTTCAACGGCGTCTTCAGTATCATAAGCAATTTCTCTAACTTCCCAAACCCTGTTACCAACTCTCTCGCCTTCAATTTGCCTTGTGTCTGCATCTTTCAAGAAGTCGTGCATCCACTTAACCTCTGCTTGAACTTGTTTAACTTGGTCACACACTCCATATAGGAATTTTGCTTCATTGGTTAACAAAAAACCAAGCCTTTCCACAACAAAGGAGACAACAGTTTCGGCCATTTTCTCTATACGAAATGGAAGAACAATGAGGGCAAGTTGGTTTTCTTTGTAGGAGATATGGCATGAAAATGGCCGTCTTTTATAATTTGGGTCATGCCACCAACAATACTTTATGTGATGAGTTGCACTTTTTTAATTAACTTGTCTGCTTTTCCTTTGACATGCAATATTAATAAATAATTTTAAAATAATCATATTTTAATAATAAATAAATAAATAAAATCTTGCAAAAAGATTGTCACGACGCCTCTCCAATGCATCGCGTGATGAGATGCTTTTCTTTATCTTGTCGGCTTTTTCATTGTTTAATAATGTTAGATTTATTTAAGCGTTTATCTTCATGAGTTGGCAGTGTTGTATTGACTGTATATCACATTATGTTATAATATAATGTAATATTTAAATAATATAATACTGTCAACTCATAAAGTTAAACAATTTTGATAAAATATCAAAAATACGAAGGTAAAACGTTACTCTTCTTTGTTTGTTCAGTATGCCTTTATAGCTGTCTTGCTCTTTGTTTGTTCAGTACCCTTTACAGCTGTCTTTGCTCTTTATTTTATAGTATCAAGAATTCTAGAGATCTCTGTTTTTGTCTAGATGAATGATTCGTGATCCAAACGTTACGTTCACTGTTTAAATACTCACTTAAAATGAAAACCATTATTATAATAAATTTATTATATATAAGTGTTTAAATATCATTTAAATACTAAAATTTGAAAATTATCATATTATTTTTTTTTTTGTTCTTCGTGGTTTCTCTACGCTTAGTGCTTTGAGTTGCTGTCTAATTAGGGATGGTAATTTATTCCATCTCGTCGAATTTTAGTTTTATTATATTTTTAATGAGACGAAAATGAAGTGTTCATAAATAAGTTGAGAAGGGGGCGGGATATGATTTTTAAAACTTTGTCGGATTCAGGATATAATCACTACGTCCCGACCCTGCCCCTATCCTGTTTATATATTAGATTTTTTATTTATTTTTATATACACTATATTTATTAATGAATAATATTATATAAAATTAATTTTAAGATTTTTTATATCATACTCATATATTATTTTTTGTATTAATTATTTTGACAAAAAAACTAATTTACTTATTAAAATAAAAGTTTTAACTTACTTAAAAAATGTATACATTGGGGTTCGAGACGGGACGGGATGAAATCAAAAGATATAAATAGAGTCGGAGTCGGAGTCGGGGTCGGGATCAGAATAAACCTCTAAACAGAATAGAGCGGGATCGGGAACAAAAAATATTAACAGAATCGAAGTTAGAGAACGATTACCCCGTCCTAAATCTGTCCCGTTGCCATTCCTATGCCTGATGCTCTGCTGATGCCTTAGTCAGGTTGTTTTCCTGTATGACTCCTGGGGTATGCCTTTGTTTTTTTGTTCTCTGTTTCCTTTGGTAATATATGCTCATTTACTTTAAAAAAAAATAATAGATATGATAAACCTCGATGAAGTACACAAAATTAATTATGGGTGGTTGTAAAATAAATTAAAGAAGGTTGAAGAGAAAAAACAAACATAAATTTTACATGATTTGAGTTTGGCGTACGTCAACGGCTTAAACCTCCACTAATTTTTTAATTTTACTTCTCTCATCAATACACAAACAAACTTTACAAAAATAATAGAGATATATTAGAAGAAGAAAAAAATCAGTGAGATAAGTTGCAACAATTTACCAAAATTAGAGAAGGAAAATCTTCTTCTCATGGCCTAGGAAAGTGGGGCATGGGCCAGCCCATACGACATGGGTTCCTTCAAGCTTTGAACAAAAATAGTAACAAAAACATACAGATAAATGAAAAAAAAAAAAAAAAAAAGGAAATTAAACGCCGTTAAAATGTGACAACTTTTTAGGAGATATTTTTATGGGTTCGGTATATAATGTAATTTTGTGTCCTTCTGATTATATTCTGCATCACACATGACAAAATATTATTAAAAGAGCACATTGTTACGTCACAGTACCGGACACATTCAAAAATTTTCCAATTTCTAAGACCATGAGCTGGCATTTTTAGATTGATACAATCATATTTGATTCAACAATGAGATATTTATCAAATTTGTATCCTAAATGTGATGTAAATTGTATTATTATATATGATGCATTAATTGCATAATTTGATTATTGTTAATAATACAGTGTCACATTATTTAGAATTTAAAATTCGGAATAAGAATTTGAGATTTTTTGGAACTGAGTTCCCATACAAGATGACAAAATCCTTTCATCAATAGATACACAACATGCCCATATATTAGCCAGACATGCTCAGTTTATTAATTCAGTTTTAATTTGATTAGAGGATCCACCTTTGTTTCTCGTAAGATTCCTCCAATTTGATCTTGGATTTTCATCTTAATGAAATACCTTTATCGCTTCTTCTGAAAAATAAATAAATACATGACCTAAATTCAAAACTCAACACATACGGACACACCGTAGGTAGAATTTCTATCTCTCCCATCATTGTACTATAAAAAAAAAAGAGAAATCTAGCATTATCGACTTTTCATAAATGATAGATACTTTAATTCATCTTATCATATGAAACATGTCCTTTTTTTCTATCGTTTTGAAGAATAATATTAGTGTTTTTTTTTAAATTTTATAAATAACAAGAGTGACATCCACATAAAATAGACTAGGGATAAAATTTGGGCGGGTCAACTCGAGTTCGGCCCAAGTTTTTTAGGATTTGAGTTTCATCTTTTATACTTTAAGTTGAGCTTGGACTTAGACAAAAAAATTCAAGTTTGATTTAAATTAGGGTTGGACTTGAGTTGATACTATAAAAATTCAAGCCCAACCCAAACCCGAACCTAGATTCAATATTTTATATATTATATTTTTTATATTTTAATTATTCATCATTAGATTTATAGGATTTCCTTATAAGAATTACTATTTACATTTTTATAATTTCAAAAACTTGTTGACCTTTAATATTTTTTTTTAAATTAAATTATGTTGAAGAAATTATTTTAACAGTTTTTTTATTTCTTTTAGAAGAAGAAATTGAGAGAAATTATTGACACTTTTATTGTATAATCAAAATAAGAAAAAAAATAAAATTAATAATCAGGTTCGGGTCAGGCTTGGGTTGAACTCGATACTCATGAATTTTAATTCGGATTTGGTTTTCGGGTTTGAGCCGAATTTGGATTGACAGTTTTAGAACTTGAATTAGATTTGACATAATTCAATCCAAACTCGACCCGCCCGAATTACATTCCTAAAATAGACTTGATTCAAGGTGGCAATTGCATCCTAGTTGAATCAATTTTTTTTTTCTTTTTTAAGTTCAATGTTAGGAGAGGGGAGATTATTGTTTATGTGCACAATGTGGGACCCAAATTTTAATCCGTCATGTGAAAAAAAAAATTTAATTACCTCATTTCTGTGTAAATGTGTTTTCACGCAATTGAATCAACCCTTTGAATCTCTATTATACATGGGATGCAACAATTTCATGTTTTTCTTTTAAACTAAATCTGTCAAGGCATCAGAAAATATCATGATCAGGCTTACACTTATGTTTTGATTGTGAAATGGAAGTTTTGAGCAGGGGCTTCAATGAGCAAGAAAAAGTTATGTTGACTGGCCAAACGGGAGAAAACCCGGTCGGGGCCAAACTATGATTTCTCGGTTCTTAGGGGCCGGCCCCAAAAACCCTAGTATAGAAGAGGTATTTTGGGGCCATGTGTCAATGTACATTTCTATTAACATTTCTATAGATATATTATATCTCACTAAAATAAAATAAGTTATATTATATATGTCAAAATACTATTAGATATAAGGATGAAATCAATAAATTTAGCAGAGGCAGTGAAAAAATCTTAGAAAAAATTTTGGGTTTAGCCAAAATTTTAGAATAAAAAAAGAAAAAAATAATGAGTAAAAATTAGACTGAGGTAAAAATTTTTAGGATGAGCTAATTTTAAAATGGCCAAGATTTTATATTTATAAAATAAAATTCTAAAATTTGAGGGGGCCTATGGCCCGGTCTAGCTCCCATGTCTATCCACCCTTGATTAGATGGACGTATTGTCACCTTATTGTACTAGAGTTATTTAAAAAAAATTCTATATAAAATGACAACGAATAAATTTTAGAGGCAAAATCCTCTTTAAAAAAACATAATACTTTGTAACACTTCAGCAAATTTTGAATTTTATTCTTAATAAATAAAAAGCAAACACCATGTATCTCCCCTTTATAATTTCAATTTTATCCCACATCAAACTCACGTGGAGCGATTTTCAAAACAATCACTTAATAACACATCACAATATAAATACAAATAAGAATATATATAACATTATTCAAATAAAAAAATTCCTGACATTAAATTGTTTTAACTTAAACTTAATATTGTAAACATTTATTTTAAAAGATTATTTAATGATTAACTCAATTTTTTTCTCACATCAAGATATTTTCTTAACGGGATATTTTTTTAGTTGGATTGAAGTACCAACTATACCATGCATGCTATGGGTCCCTAAAAAGGGAAATTTTTATGTTTCTCAAATTTTTATTACAAATGATATAGTACTGAAATGATAAAATCATATTAATTACATAATTTAAAATATTATTAATAATTTAATGTGATGTTAATATTGTATTACTTTCAAAAAAAAAATAATAATTAGACCATAAGACCCGTAACACACGTAACATGACATCTCAATACACACTGCCACGAAATTTTCTTAAAATTATCTAATAAAAATAAACAACTTTGAGAATGTTCATCTGAAATTGAATCTTAATTTCATCTTCGAACAAAGTTTGTTGTATATAAAACATGTAATTGGAGAAAATTGAAAAAAAATAATGTGAGACCATCACACAATGGAAAAAATTGATGAGAAATTACGTGAGACCGTCACATGAGATAATATGATAACTTTTTATAAAATTTATTTATCATTTTAATTTAAAAAGAAGTTCGTATGTTAAATTTATTAAAAAAGTAAATATTTATAAGAGTTTATCAAATAATGATGTGACGTTACACGAAAACGAGGCATGAGATCTCACTCTCTTTCATTGCCTAACCACTTGTCATTATATATTTCCCGTTTCTGTTTTCGCCCAAGTCTCCCATATCTCTTTCCCCCCTCTCTCTCGGTACAACCTAATTGAGTTGGGATTATTTTCAACCGAGATTCATTACACAATGTCTGAGATCGTCAAAGAAGCTTGGAAGAAGTATCTTTTGGAATTGCAACTCTATCCTCTCAGGACCAAGGTCTCTTTTACACTTACATATGTTCCCGTATATCTTTAGAAAAAGCTAAATTTGGTTCTATTTTTTCAGTGTTCATGGTATTAAAAGTATCATTTGTTTTTGGTTAAAAATAATGGATTTTGAAAATAAATTTTTAACTATTTTTGAGTTAAAATTATAATAGGTCTCAAACATTAATTTTGGGTTTATATGAAAATGTATTTTCCTCTATGAGAAGATTAAGATCATGTATTAGGTTACTCAAAATCATTAAGAAGTGAATAAGAAATTGCCTCCAAATATCACCACTTGAAAATGTAACAAAAGTTTGAAACTTGTGAAAAAGCTTGTGTCCCTCATAGAATGGGTACAAGACTTTTAAAAAGTATATATACAATTACTTTGACAGAAGGTTTGGGCCCTAAGGGGCACTCAAACTTTATGAAAGAGGAAGGACCTAGCATATGCTTGGTTCACCACACATATGCGCGTCGCACCAAATTAGGTTAGGTTTGGGTTTTGGCCCACTATGTATATATCTTTTTGAGAAAAATTTATTTAGATATTTTTTTCAAAACGCTGACCTTTTTGTCACTGTTAGAGACATTCCAAAATATTGTCGTTTAGTTACCAGGATAATTAAATCTAACGCTGTCGTTTAGCAATTGTGTTTGGCTTTGGTTTAAATTCAAAATGACGTCGTTTTGCGATTACACGCACACACCGTACCGAACCAAGTTGGGTCCGGTTTGGGTTTTGGCCCGCTGTATGTATATTTTTTTGGAGAAAATTTATTTAAATATTTTTCTAAAATTGTGACAGTTTTGTCACTGTTAGAGACAGTCCAAAACGTTGTCGTTTAGTTACCAGGATAATTAAATCTAACACTGTCGTTTAGTAATTGCATTTAGCTTTGGTTTAAATTCAAAACAACATCATTTTGCGTTTACACGCACGCCGCACTGAACTGGGTCGGGTTTGGGTTTTGGCCCGCTGTGTATATATCTTTTCAGAAAAAATTTATTTAAATATTTTTCTAAAACGCTGTCGTTTTTGTCATTGTTTAGTGATTGCGTTTGGTTTTGGTTTAAATCTAAAACGACGTCATTTTGTGGTTACACACGCCCGTTGCATCGAACCGAACCGGGTCGGGTTTGGGTTTTGACCTGCTGTGCATATATCTTTTTAGAAAAAATTTATTTAAATATTTTTTCAAAACGCTGCCATTTTTGTCACTATTAGAGATAGTCCAAAACTCTGTCTTTTAATTACCAGGATAATTAAATCTAACGTTGTCGTTTAACGATTGCGTTGGGCTTTGGTTTAAATTTAAAACGACGTCGTTTTGCGATTACACACAAACGCGCCGCACCAAACCGGGTCGAGTTTGCGCTTTGTGTTTTGGCCTGCTGTGTATATATCTTTTTGAAAAAAAAATTATTTAAATATTTTTCAAAACGCTATCGTTCAGTTACTAGGATAATTGAGTCTAACGTCGTCGTTTAGCGATTGCATTTGGTTTTGGTTTAAATCCAAAACATCGTTTTGCGATTACCTTTGGTTTGAATTTTGACTTAATAAGTGTCTTCTTCAATAGATTCGACTGTGTCTGTTCGCCGTAAAACTTATTTTTTATGATGTAGTATTGCTTTGTAGTTAAAGGTATGTGATACATTTATGAAGTGTTTGGCCTATTGAAAGATATATTATAAACAAGCGGCAAAAGGGAATGATACATACTAGAAGAAACAGGCTGAAGCTAAGCTTCATTCAACTCATCCAAAAAATCTACAAAAGTATGTAAACATAGTTGAGATACTCCTGTCCCACATTAGTTAGGTGGGCCTAGTATGATTGGTATATAAGGCACCACAAGTCTTTCTACTTATAACTTGGACTTAAGTTTTTGAGTCATAATATTATAGGTCCTTCAGGTTGTTGGGATAGTAGGCTTGGGGTGTTACAATTGTAAAGAGACTGGGTACTTTCCCGAAATCATAAAAATGAAAAATTTCAAGCAAGCAAAATCTTCTTAAATCTATATGCAGGGTGCTACACATCCTCAAAATACATACAGTGTCCTCTCTCCATATGCACCACATCAAACATAAGGGCACAGCCTGCCAATGCCTATCTCACCCTAAGTCTGGCTTCCTAACTCACAAGCCAAAAGAACCCAAACCGCTCTATGCAAAACCCAATGGACCCCAAATGAAAGAAGTAATGACCATACGTCTCTAGCCACATCACAATGGAGAAAAGTGGTTAGTGCTTTCCTTGGCCCTCATGCACATGCAACACCAATTTGGAAGAAACTGCCCCTTTTGATGCAGGATGGATTTGGATTTGTCTTAACAGATTCTTCCTGCAACACCCATGGTTGATGAGAAACGTCATTCTAATCAGAAACTAACTATTATAGTGAACCTAATCTCTCTCTCTTTTTTTGGGTCAAAATTTGAACATTAATGCCCCAAAAAACTGTTTTTCACTATTTTAGCGAAGTTTTGTTTTGCTAATAACTTTGTGTAGGAATTGTTCATATGGACGGATTCAAATTGAGTTCATCCAATAAACTCGAGGACAAACCAACAAGCTCTAACTTTGTTGGTATCTCCTCCACCTCCCCCATATGGGAGGTTGAGGGTTCGAGTCCCCTAAAGGGCCAAAGTGTGTGTGTGCGTGTGTGTGATTTACCTATCAAAATAAATAAATAAATAAACCCGAAGACAAATGCTTTTCAAGTAAAAGACTAATGGAACACAGATTCGGATCGGTCTTTCTTGACAGATTTGTGTCGAAACATCCATTATCAATTGAAAACATCGTTTTAATCAAAACTCACTATTATACAGCAAGCCTTGTGTTTTTCGGCTGAATTCCACAATTTAGTTCTCAAAAATGCATTTTTTATTTTTTAGGTAAGTTTTATTTAGTTAATAACTTTGTGTAGGAATTTTCATTTTTGTTGCCATTTGTTTTAGAACTGCTCCAAGACTTTATACTATCCAAAACTGAGCTTAAATCAAATCTGCCATTTTTGGTAATTTTTCTTTTTCTTTTTTGTTATTTTCATCTCCTACAAGGAGGGTTAGGATTAATTCTCTATATAGAGGGCAATAAGTTTCCATTGAGAGAAGTGATTCATTAATAAAATTAGATTTTCGTAATTCTCTTTGTGGATTCAAGGATCTCTCTTGGACATTACCGCTGTGTCACCTGCTACACAAATTATCCAACATCAAAATGAACTCCAATGTTTCTAAATACCATCCCAAGGAAAAGTAGGCCTATATCCCCGACATAACACCCTATAGAAGGAATCAAGGAATGAACTCCAAACTTCCATTTGTATCTGGAACCCATCTCAATAAATCCACCCAGTCACTACAAATCTGCAAACTACAAAGAAATTCCAGAAGAGCATCTTTGAATCCATCTCCCAGTTCTGGAAGGCTAAAAAAAACTGAGGCTTCTAGACCACACCTCCATCAATGTCACAATCCGCAACAAGGGTCCCCCCTGTTGGATGTAATTTTGAACCAAATCCAAAAACCTAACCTTCAATGGAATATCACCACAAATGTCATGCCAAAGCCTGACCCTCCTTCCATTTCCCACAAAAAATCCATGTATTTAGTGAACTCCTTTCAACTTTTTCTGATACCCTTCCAGAGCCCCATCCTATACGAGGTAGACAACTCCATAGTGAACCAAACCCTTGCATTAGTCCCAAATGTCGAATCAATCACTTTCCTCACAAATTGTTAGGTTCCAAGGCATATCTCCATAGCCATTTGCCCAAACGAGCCTGATTGAATTGCTAAAAGAGTAATGTTAGTCTTACTTTTATATTTTACTAAAAATATTACCTTCATGAATTGGTAGTATTGTATTGACTGAATATCACATCATCATATGACATGATGTGATATTCAACTAATACAACACTAACAACTCATAAAGTACACACTTTTGGTAAAGTTTTTAAGTAAGCCTAGCATCATTGTTGCTAAAATAATCTCATGCCAGACGCCCAGTCAAAAAGATTTCAGCTTTTCAGTTGGGTACTAAACATGTTGAAACTTGAAACCATTTGTTATGTCACTATGCATCCAATAGAAAGTCACTGTCCTTGCAGTAATATGGACACCAAGGATATATTGTACACTAACATCCCAACCTTGCAAGTCCCATTGGGTAGTCAACTGCTGGGGGGTTCCTAGGAAAGCAACATGCCCAACTTGAAAACAACATTTATGACAGGGACTGTCTTCTCTTCCTTTCTTTTTATTTGTGTGTGTGTGTGTGTGTGTGTGGGAGGGGGGGCATTTGTGCCCCCAATATCCTCCTGCACCCCAATTGTGATTATTGACAATTGGAGGGTTCCCCCCATTTTGGGGCTCGTGAGGATATGGGGGGAGCAGAATAGGCTCCCCTTTTATTTATTTTTTTATTAATAACATTATAGAGTGACTATTTCAATATTTTACAGAATTTTTGCGCTTAAATAATCCCAGGGATGTCAACACAATGACCTGAAATGCTGAATTTCAGGCAGGTAGAGGCAAGGCAGAGAACTTTTTTAACCCTAATTCTCATAGATAATGGGTTTTCTTCTCCTATCATTTTGGCCACAGGCACAGTGCTGAAACACTAAATCTTGTGTCTGTGGTGCTTGATCTATTTATTTGCTGCTTTGTGAATAATTTTATAGTTTGATCTAAGAATGCTGTCTCCAAAAGACTGGTTACACCTAGCATGGATGGTCCATAAATGGCTAAAATATTAGAAGATAACCACCAGAGTTACTTTACAATAAGAAAGATGCTAAGACTGGATAAAATAACCCAAGTTGAAAGTTCTCCATACCCATACATGAATGACAAACTCAACCCTGCTCTTCTCTTGGAGGATCTATGGTCTCAAGTCTACACCACCATAACAGGCTAAAGTAGACATATCCAGTTCAAATCAGCCCAAACACTTCTAGTAGGTCCGTGATGATAACCAGAATGCACACCTGACCATGACCAGACTTGCATCAGACCAAAGGTTGTCTTCACAGCTATCAACACTCTAGAAAGCAATGGGACCTC
This sequence comes from Nyssa sinensis, assembly GCA_008638375.1. Taxonomy (NCBI): domain Eukaryota; kingdom Viridiplantae; phylum Streptophyta; class Magnoliopsida; order Cornales; family Nyssaceae; genus Nyssa; species Nyssa sinensis. The sequence goes on from CM018042.1 coordinate 26,331,234, forward strand.
AAAGAATAAAGCAAATGGATTTTGGTTGACTGCACTGGATATGATCAAACATACAACATGGAAATCGAACCTGCTACATACCTGCTATTTATGAAAAATAAATGCCAACAGTAGTCTCGATGAAAGAAATTCCATAAGTGAACAGCTTGACCTGAGTCACCTGACAATTAGTTCCCGCTCTAAATCCATCTTGAAATGTTGATACTTCAACATGTCGCCGTATATTACAAGCAAACAATACCCTTAATATATATATATATATATATATATATGTACACACACATTTATATATAGATAAGTAAATATGCTATAGGAAAAGCGCCAAAAGGAGAGCAACCCATTTACAAAACAAGTGTAATACAAACTAGGTCCCATCTATACAATTCATCTACTCATAAGGGGAATTTATGAAACACGGAACACTCTATTTGGTTCAAAGAACGGATACGGACACGTTCAAACACATGTTGGACTACACGAAAAAAAGAGTGCAATACAATCTGTGTTTTTTTTTTTTTTTTCTATTTTACTTTTTCCATTGCCCCCCCCCCCCCCCCCTCTCTTTTCTCTTCTATACTTTTTTGTTTTGGTTATATATGTCCTATGTAGTAATTAGAAAATTTGTTTTAAAACTTGAATTATGAATGTTAGATAACTAAATGAAGAAGTTTTCTTGAATTTTTATTTAATGACTTTGTTATTTTAATATCTATGTCATGTCGTATCCATGCTTCTTAGGTAAGAATGACAAATTTTCAACATAAATAAAAAAGAAGCATCATAATAAACACGAGCTTCAATAATATAGGATGGAAGATTTTGCATCTCTACTCTCCTATAAATGGTGTTACATCAAAAGGCCTCCAAAATTCTTTGCCTCCCATTATAAGTTTCCTCCAACATATCTTGTATTATTAACTTTCCTTTGTCCTATCAATAAAGTTTCATTTCTTTCGGGAATGAGTAAAAAAGAAAAGAAATAAGGTCATCGCCCAGGATTAAAAACATGGTTTTGAGTCTACAGACAGCCCTTTCATGCAAATCATTCCTAGGGTTAGGTCTATACCCAATCCACCCCTCCCGTAAAGAATAAAAATAAAAACATCATAGTCTCAAACAACAAAATTAAAATCACCATTGTTATCCACGCAACCATACTTAAATAAGCATAAACAAACTTATGCGTGTGAATGTTTGTGTGCACTCTGCACGAATATGCAACCTAGTAACTTTGTTTTTTTTATTTTTTTGTATTGGTAAACATAACTAATATAAAGATGGCGCCTGAGGGGGAAGCACACATGTACAAAAAAAAGGGTAGAGACTACATAAATTAAAGCCTTAATTCCCCCCAAAAAAATCCTATGAAGCTATCTAAATACACTGGGCTTTCTTCTTTTAGCCAAAAGAAAAATAAATACAAAAAACTATCTTTTAGTTTCCAAGTAGTAGATTCTTCTCCATCAAAAATTCTTTTGCTTCCATTCTCTCCAAAGTTACCAAAGGAGGCAAAGAGGAGCAATCCTCCAAGCTGGCCGAACATCCTTTCTAAAAAGGTTGCATCTCCAACTAGCTAAGACATCACGAACTATAGCCGACATAGTCCATCTGCACCCAAAAAGAGAGAGCACCATACACCACACATCCCTAGCCACTTTACAATGCAAAAGTAGGCGGTCGACTATTTCTTCATTTTCCGTGCACATATGGCATCTACTGGGAAAACGGAAGCCCCTCTTCTGAAGGTTATCCATCATAAGAATAGCAGCCCACCCCAAGCCGCTGACTAACAAAAAAAAACGCAACTTTCTTTAGAACCTTTGATTTCCAAATAAGCTGCCACGAAAAAGACACTACCTTCTTCCCCATCAAAAGCTTATAGGACTGCACCAAAAATTCTTTCTGCTACTACCCTTCCAAATCATCATATTATTCTCCTCCTCGCACTAGAAACAATGGTTCAACAACACCATCAAATCCTCCAAATCCTTCAATTCCTAATCATGAAAGTTCCTCCGAAAACAAGGACACCACACCCTATTACTCCTTAAGAGCTCCATATAATCACCCACCCATGCCTCCTTATTTGAATCAATACTGTAAAGAACTGGAAATTTAGACTTGAGAGGATTCTCACAGCACCAACTACCATGGGTCCTCCCAAAATTTCACCCTCGACCCTCTCCCTAACTTAAAGCAAATCAACCTTCTAAAAGGCTCCCTCCCCCTCTAGATGGCTTTCCACAAACTACATCCTTGCGCCTCCCTCATCTCTCTCACAAACCACCCTGCCCCCTCACATCCATAGTTTGTTGAAATCACTCTCTTCCACAAAGGCTCCTCCTCCTCCTTTGCAAACCTCCACAACAATTTCCCTAAGAAGGCCTCATTAAACCTCATCAAATCTCTAAACCCCAATCCTCCCTCCTCCTTAGAGCTTTTCACCCTCTCCCAATTGAACAGATGAATTTTCCTCTCACCCTCTTTCCCACCCCACAAAAAGTCCCGCCGAATTTTCTCAAGATTCTTCTTTACGGATACTGACATCGAGAACAATGACATATAATAAGTTGGAAAGTTGTCCAAAGTACTCTTTATCAAAGTTATCCCCCACCTTTATTGCCGTTTCCACCCCGCAAGCCTACGCTGAAACCACTCAATGAAAGTATCCCAAATAGTTGTGGAAGATGGCAAATCACCCAAAGGAGGTTGGTTGTTCTTCCTTATTAAAAGAATGCACACACATATGAAAGAACCTATAAAAGGGCAATCTCAGTGCATAGGGCCCCCACCACTGCGGGGTCTAACGAGGTTTAAATATACTCAGCCTTACCCCTGCAAGCAGAAAGAAATCCACAACTCGAAACCATGACCTCCAGTTCACAATGAAGTAACCTTATCATTGCGCCTACCCTCTAATGCAATTTTTTTTTGGTGCTATGTGAAACCTTAGTGTGCCACATATCCATAACAAGCAGTGGACTAATCTTCTCAGTGGTGAGGAGCATAAGTATCACTTTATCATGGATTAATCAGGAAATAACCCACACTTGATCATCTCAGCAAGTAGTTCAAATACTGAATTTTGATTGCCGGCTCGATGGAAAGCATTAAGCATCACTGAACAAATTTCTTGATCAAGAGAGATTCCATTAGATAACATCATACAGAGTAAATTTTTTGCGTCATATATTAAACACCTTTTGCACAATCTATTAATGACGGCACTATAATCTCTATTGAGATTTCAAACCCCTTCTCCACCATTTGACCAAAGAGAAATACTGCCTTGTCCACATCACCTTTTGCAGAATGAGCTTTAATTAGTGTGGTATAAGCAACTTTTGTCAATCTGATATCTTGGTCCAGGAGGGAAGAGAACAGTCTATCAGCATCTTTTAGGTCTCCATATACACAAACACCATTGATGAGAACATTATATGTAACAGGACTAGGCTGAATATTATGCAGTAACATCTCATTGTGTAATTGAAAAGCTTTCTTCAAGTTTTGAGCTTTGCAGAAACATTGAATGATAGTGTTGTATGTCATTTCATCTGGGTATAGACCCTTAGCATACATGTCCTCAAGTAATTGGACAGCTTTTAGCAGCTTCCATTGTTTGCAGAGTCCTTTTATAACCACGGTGTAAGTAACATGAGTCGGTTCTACAGCTCTTGATTCCATCTCCTGGAGCAATTCAAACATGGCATGTATATTTCCTTCTTCGCAGAATGCATTCATAAGAGTGGTGTAAGTTACAGAACTTGGTTCCAAACCATATGCCCCGATGGCATCCAACCACCTTCCAGCCTCAGCTAGCTTTCTGGTTTTGCAGAATCCATAAATAAGAGAATTGACGGTGACTATACTTGGAGCAATCCCTTTTTCAATTATTTGTTTGTATAACTGTACAGCCTCACCAATTTTACCAAGCTTTGCATACCTATCAATCATAATATTATACAAGACAATATCTTCCATCAAGCCACTCTTTGCTAAAGTATCAAAATACATTCTTGCTTCCAATGTTGTTCCTTTCTCAAGAAGACCTAACAGAATAGCACTGTGTGGAAAAGAATTTGGGTGGATTCCCTTCGAGCACATTTGCTTATATAGTTCAATACCTCTCTGTACTTCTCCTTGCTTGCAAAGACCGTGAATGAGTGTAGAATATGTAACAAGATCTGGCTTTAAACCAATAGTTTCCATTTCACAAAGCAAACTTAATGCTTCATTGACCCGGCCACTCTTACACAAGCTGCTAAGCAATACACTGTACGAAGTAATATTCAAGTGAAACCCCCGTGAAAGCATTTCTTCTCGCAATTTAAAGCCTTCCTCAACATTGCCTGTCAGGCAATACCCACAGATAAGTATTGTATATGTTAGAATATCTGGATTCAACCCATTGTGCAACATTTTGTGAATGATCTTCCATGCCCCACTCATCAAACCAAGTAGACGAAATCCTTTGGCAAGAATGTTAAAAGTAACTACATCAGGCTCTACTCCATGCTCCTCCATGTCATTCATAAAATCTAATGCTTCTTCCATAGAACCAGCAACACACAACCCATGAATAAGGGTATTGTAACTATATGCATCTGGAAGTAGTCCATGCTTAAACATCATACAAAAAAAGGATTTTGCAACATCAACAAAACCCATTTTACAGAACCCTGAGATGAGAGTATTGAATGAAACAACACAAGGCCTAGACTCCTTCCCTTCAGTCTCTCGCAGAAATGCTACCGCTTCTTGTATCAAGGACTGTTTGCATAGACCATCTATAAAAATGGAATTTGTGTATTCACTCTGAGGAATACCACTTGCTTTGATTGCATTGTATACATCCCACATGATATCAGTGTGCCTCAAGTTGTACAACAAACTGTTGTAGGTTAATATCGATGCTCGCACATTTAAATCTTTCATCTTGGCAAGAACAAAAAGTGCATCATGGACCATCTCGAATCTGGAATAAGCAAAAGCCAACATATCCCATACCACGCCATTTGAATCCCAGTCCTTGAAGCTATTCCAAAGCAGCTCACAAAGTGAAGGCGCGGAGCCAGAGCCTAACGGAAATTACAAGAAATCTATATAAACAGCAAACTGAGCAACATAAAAAATTCATCAATGCTCTTAGCAACCGAATGTCACGCACATTAAAAAAAACCTCCACTCAGCTGAACCCAATGTAACTATTTTGCTAAAATGAATTTTCCATTGTATAGGAGACCAAAGCAACATAAAAAAAAAAAAAAAAAGAGACTCAAATTTTAAATTTCCTTTCTTTTACCACATTTTCCCATCACGGCATCAACCATAGACATATAGATACATATGCACGTATACAAAGGCGGAGCATTTAGTAGGCTGGGCCAGGCTATAGCCCACTCCAAATTCTAGAGAAAAAAAATTTATACAGCCCTTTCCAATATAGCCCACCCCAAAATTTTCACCCAGCCCAATCTTTATGTAACCCAATCTTTACCCATCTTAATCCCATCGTCTCTCTCCTTTTTCACTCCAAAATTTTGGCCAACCCACAATGTTCCCCTAAAATTTTCTAACCCCCCTTAATTTTTTTTCCTGGTTCCGTCCTTGCACATAGATCTCTGCACAAAACATCCCTATATGCATACAGATATCAAATTAATTACCGATATATACACACATAACATATACATCATTGTACTGTTTAATTACCTTCATCTTGCAGCATTTGCTGCAATACCGAACGCAAATCCTTCAGCCGCCTTTTTCCCGCGAAAACATGAGCAATAACGAACGTTGAAGCCCTAGAATGCCGAAACCCATACTCATTCTTTAGCAAATCAAAGAACAAAAGCGCATAGTCCGCGTTTTCGAGTCTCAAACTATGGATAATTTGATCAATCTGAGCAAGACTCAATGAGGGAACTACTGTCCGAAACCAGTGGCCACGGAGAAGTTTAGAGGGGCCCAATATCTGTAGACCTGTGAGGATTTCGCTAACAGCATCTCTGGGTTTAGAGAGAGAGGTATCGGTAGTCAAGTCATCTTCGGCTATCTTTGCGGCAGAGACTGAGGGCTTAGTGAAGATGAGCGAACTGAGAGGGCTAAGAATTAAGGGCTTTACTGGGAAACGTAGGGGTACGCATTGGTGGATGCGATTGAGCATGAGACAGCTCTAGGATTTTCCAAATAGACGTTGGCTTCCTAGAGAGAGAATTTAGGGCTTTAGAGTGGAGAAATCAGGGTTTTTCAGAGAACCGTTGTTTTCTTGTCAATTTGAGAGAGAGAGAGAGAGAGTTGAATTTAAACGTGATATTAGTTTTTCATTAACCGGGCAAAAATGTATATCTCCAGTTAAACGACGTCGTCCGGAGGACGTAACTACCCGAGAGTAGAAATAGCATCGAAGTGAATGTTACTTAGCGCCTCGAGAGCAACGTCCAAGGAGGAGTTGTATTTTGGGGTGTTAAATTATCTATTTATAATCTTAAATAAGATTTTGATATTTCTGAATTATAAATTTGCTTCAATGACAGGTGCTAAAATAGGGTGTCATTTCAATATTTTAATATTTTTTATTAAAAAATATAATTAAACATAACGATCGCAATTTAACGGATATATTTTTATAGTCAAAATTTCGAATTTTGAATTTTAAATTTTAAATTTAATTTGTCTGCCGAAATTCAAATTTCAAATTTTAAAATTCAACTGTTGAAATTCAAATTTAAAAATTTAACCGCCAAAATAAAAATTTAAAAAAGTAAAATTCGTTTATAAATATGATCATTTTTTTCATGTTTTCATCCATCTATATTACATTTTCTCTATAAATTCAATATTTTCTTTCTCTTTGACTATTTATCCTTTCATATTTTCATTCATCAATCTATATGAATCGTTATCCTAATATTTTAGGAGAGATCCTCAATATTGAGGAAGAAGATAATGATGAATTGGATATGTTGTATGCTGCAACCAGAATGTCAGATGGGTCTAGTCAGGGACGGATAAGAAGGCATCGTGGTTCCGTTCCAAGCCACAGAATAGTTAATCGTGGTAGAGTTGAAGGTCACGAAAGACTCTACCGTGACTATTTTGTTACCCTTTGTGTATATGAAAATTTTTTCCGAAGGAAGTTCTGAATGAGTCGTACTCTTTTTCTTCTGAATTGTAAATGAGGTCGAACAACACGATCCATACTTCATCCAAACAACAGATGCCGTTGGAGTTCTTGGTTTGTCATCTCTTCAGAAGATAACAGCTACTTATAGAATTCTTACTTATAGAACACCGGCAGATTCTGTGGATGAATACATCAGAATTGGAAAAAGCACTGCCATACAGAGTCTGATAAGGTTTGTGAAAGCTATTATTGCAGTGTTTGGCAACCATTACTTGAGGTCACCAAACAATAGCGATATTGCTCGATATTGCAATGTGGCTTTCTCGGCATGTTAGGGAGTATTGATTGTATGCATTAGGAAGTGGAAAAAATTGTCCGAAACGCATGGCAAGGTATGTATATTGGTCATTGTCACTGAACCAACAATCATTTTGGAAGATGTGGCTTCTCAAGATCTTTGGATATGGCAAGCATTCTTTGGGCTTCCTAGTTCGCTGAATGACATAAATGTTCTAGATAGGTCCCCTGTTTTTGCATTATTAGCAAATGGTCATGCTTCTCCTAGTAAACTATACAATTAATGACCATGAGTATACAATGGGATATTATCTAGTTGATGGTATTTATCCTAACTGGTCGACATTTGTAAAAACAATTCCCTGTCCACAAGGTCTGAAGAAAAAATACTTTGCTAAAGCACAAGAGTCGGCAAGAAAAGATGTAGAGCAGGCATTTGGGGTACTTCAAGCCCGTTTTGCGATTGTGCGTGGACTAGCACGCTTTTAGGGATGAAGAAACACTTGCAAATATTATGAAAGTGTGCATAATAATGTATAATATGGTCATTGAGGATGAAGGAGATATTGGTAACAATGACTTTGATGGAAGTGATGCAAATCCGCCTGTGGAAGTGTCACATGCGTATACACCAGAATTGGAAGACTTCATGTAAACCCATTGTCAGATCAGGGACAGTGCAACTCATTCTCAACTGCAGTCAGATCTTATCGAGCATTTGTGAGAACGACATGACGAAGAATAATTTTCTCAATTTCAATTTCAAAGTGGAATTTTTAATTCCAATTTCAATTTCAATTTCAAATTGTATTTTTAATTCCAATTTCAATTTCAAGTTGTATTTTTAATTCCAATTTCAATTTCAAGTTGTATTTTCATTTTCAATTTCAATTTCAAGTTGTATTTTCAATTTCACAAGTACATTCATAGCAATCAAACTTAATGCATAGTTTTTCATAAATAATAGCAACTCATTAAATAATGACTAAAAATTAAAAAATAATAGCAACATAATAAATAACGACTAAAAATTAAAACTCCGCTTGTTCATAATCTCTATCTTAAGGTTATTTCAATATGATGCAGAAATTGGGTCCATGCTAGTAGTGTCAGTTTCCATGCTTTTCATTTCTTTCTGCCATTCATTCTGCCTTGCAATTTCTTGCGCTTGTCTTTCTTCAATTTCTAACTGTCTACGATGTTGATCCAATGCTATCTCCTGTTGAGCAACTTTTTGTTGTTCCACTTCCATTCTTTGATTCCAGTGGTGATGATCTAGTGATGCTTCAACACTGGTTTGCTTCTCTTTGTTTTTAAGTTGTTTCTTTGAAGCCTTTCTGGCCAATGGCCTATCAAGGTTAGGAGTGGACAAGGGCTCAGTGTCATCCCCTAAATATGGAGTTGAATAGCAAGATTCAACATGATTTGATTCAGCAGGACTATCAGTTAAATGAGTTTTTGCTCTCTTATTACTGGTGAGATTATCAGTCCATTTCCGCTCCATTTTCAATATATTCCAACAATGCTCGTATTGAAATGGTTTTCCAATGATCTTAGCAAACATTTATTTTGCTTCATCAACTTAAAAAACATATGAAATCATTCAGTCAATAGTTCAAATATCAAATCATAATAGTATCTATCTTAAAAAGCTCAACCATTACATTATTTTGCTCGATGTGTCGACTTTGTTGCAGTCTTTCAATTTGACTATAAAAACTGACAAATTTGGCTCATTTTGCATTTATATCAGTCCAACGGCTTTTAATATAAGCTTGCGAACGCTCTTCTTGATTGCCTCTATGAAATTCAAAGTATTTCAATATTCTATGCCAGAAAGCACCACCCTGTTGTTTATTCCCAGTAATTGCATCTTTACTCGTGTTAAGCCACGCAGACACAATTAATTTATCTTCTTCTTGAGAGAAATTCTTTGTCTTTTGCGATTTTCTCACTCTTAGAATTGCTTCATTTTGTACTGGCGCAAATACTGAGGGATTGATCTGCATAGCATCATCATATAAATTAGGGTCGTTCATAAGCAAATCAGTGAAAACACCGTCAAATTGCGAATCCATCTACCAAAAAAATAATTATAATCAATTTAAAGAATGAGCATAAAATAATCAATTAAAAAATAAATAAAACCATCCTTAATTAAAACAAATTATAAATTACAAAAATTAGCTAAATAAATAAATTCACCCTAATTTAACCAAAAATAATAAATAAATAAACTAAAATTAAAACATTCAATTTAAATTATACAGATTAAATTATTTTAAAAATTATTTTAAATTCTAAATAACAATTAAGTAAAATAGAAAAAAATTCTTCAATTATAAAAATTAGCTAAATAAATAAATTCACCCTAAATTAACAAAAAATAATACATAAATAAACTAAAATTAAAACATTCAATTTAAATTACACAAATTAAATTAATTTAAGAACTATTTTAAATTGTAAATAACAATTAACTAAAATAAAAAAAATTCTTCAATTATAAAAACTAGCTAAATAAATAAATTCACCCTAAATTAACAAAAAATAATAAATAAATAAACTAAAATTAAAACATTCAATTTAAATTACACAAATTAAATTAATTTAAAAATTATTTTAAATTATAAATAACAATTAACTAAAATAGAAAAAAAATTCTTCAATTATAAAAACTAGCTAAATAAATAAATTCACCCTAAATTAACAAAAAATAATAAATAAATAAACTAAAATTAAAACATTCAATTTAAATTACACAAATTAAAATAATTTAAAAATTATTTTAAATTCTAAATAACAATTAAGTAAAATAGAAAAAAATTATTCAATTATAAAAATTAGCTAATAAATAAATTCACCCTAAATTAACAAAAATATATACATAAATAAATAAGCTAAAGTTAAAACATTTAATTTATTAAATTACAAAAATTAATTCAATTTAAAAATTCAATTTAAAATCTAAAATAATTGACTAATGTAAAACATATAAATATAAATATAAATATAAATAAATTATATATATATATATGAAGGAGATAGAAATCTTCATAACGTTTTGTTATGAAGGGACAGGATAGCAACAGAGAAACCGTTTCTCTGTATTTCGGTGACTGTTCTTCTCCCTTCCCCTCCTCCTCCTTCCCCTTTGTCTCTACGCCTCCTTCCCCTTTCCCTCCCTCTGTAAATAAATTCTTCAGATTTGCCATCACAACCACAAAATTTGAAGAAAAATCAAGAGCACGGAGCTAAGGAACTTACGGTTTCTACGGCAAATCTCTGAAAATCTCTCTGTAAATCTCTCTTGGTAAGTTTTTTCTTTCAAAATCTCTGTAAATCTTTCTGTAAATCTGTCTGTATATATAAAAATTTTTGGATTGAATAGAGCCATTGCAAAGAGCCGTTGAGTGAACAGTAGGATCTGAAAATGGACAGAACGGCTCTTTACAACCTCTTCCTTTCTCTCTCCAGGGTTTGGAAAATTGGCACCCCAAGACCATTGCTGCCATTTTTCCAACCCTTGATGCCACCCCCGTTGGAGTTCAAAACAATAGAATTTGAGGTGGCATTTTGGCGGTTACCCAGTTTGCCACCCCTAATGCAACTCCCCGTTGGAGTTGCTTTGACTTGTAAAGAAAACATCTAAGGAGATGACAATCTGAATTAAAATAATTGCACTGGTCCCAGGTAATCGGGTTATTGTTTTAATTAACTAGACTTTATAATTAATACATAATTAAAATTTTATTTTATTATTATAATTTTATTTTATTAAGAGTTGAATATATTATTAAATTTGTAAATAATAATTTATTATTAGAAAACTTTCTTATTTTAATATATAATTAATTTTCTATTTTATTATTATAATTTTTTTATTTTATCGGTTAATAAATGAGGTGAAATTAATAGAGACATTGAAAATTTTTTAAACATTGATTATTTGTACTTGAAGTTCTTATATATATATATATATATATATATATATATAACAATCTCTTATTTTATTTACATGAAATAGATAAAGTCAAATTTTTTAAAAAATTGTGTTAATATTATTTAATCATCCAACTGTTTATTTCATGTTTTCAAAATAAAATGAATTACATTTTTTACCCTTTAATATTCATTAATTACTTTGAACTTTATCAAGGTTGTTCAATGTTACTTTTTGAATTATTATCAAATTTTATTATTTGAATATGTTAAATTTTATTTAAGTGTTTTTTTTATTATATTTTCCATTTTATTTGATTTATTTACATATGATACAATATTTCTAAATTCAAACTGTATGTTTATTTTTTGGCACAAAATAATATTAGAATACATCGTTGAAATTGTGGTTTTTTTCTTCATATTTTTATGTATGAATAAGAATATTATTTTTATTGATTTAATTTCTTATTAATAAAATAGATTGTGTGAAATTATGAATTAAAATAATGATTAAATCACTTTTATACCACGCTTTTTTGCTACAGTAAACTATTGCCTATGGTCGTCTGGATAATTTAACAATTATGGTTCATACAAGATTTTGAGTTAAAGAAATAAATATTAAGGAATGTATTTATCAATAGTAATTTAATTTAATTAAGGAACTATAATAAGTAAAAATTCAAGTTTATGTGATTTAATCTTTTTAAGTCATAAAATACGCATTATTAAATCCATTTTATAAAGATTTTATGAATTTATTTTGCAGGGTTCTATGAAATAAAATTAAAGTACTTTTTTAAGTGAAAAAGTTATTTTATTTTGTAATATCTAAAACAAAATTATATTTGATAACTATTTTTTAAAAGTAATTTTAATTTTTTTTGGCAAGCCTTATAAAATCATTCTTCCTAAATGAAATAAATGTTAATTAGATAAATGCAAGTATGTAACAATATACATGTGTATAGTCACACATATAAATCATATATAAGTATATATAAAAGTGTGTGTGTGTATATATATATATATATATATATATTATATGTAGTCATTTAACGCATTTAAATATCATATAGGAACATATAACATAAAATAATTTAGTATATAAAAGTAAGAGTACTTTTTTTTGGCATAAATCAAATTATACTTTTTAATCTTTTTTGCTGAAATGAATAAATGTATTTTAAAAAGTATTACCAAATATAACCAAATTCAACATTTAATACTTTCAGCTGCTAAAATGCAAGTTGTTGACAATTAACGTACATAAGAAATTAAGTTACTAAGAGGAACCTTCAACCATTAGTCTTACTTTAAATAATGAAATTATAAAGATATTTTTAATAACAAGTGCAGGATTGCTACTCGGACGAGTCAACCAGGGTTCAACTAAAAAAATTAAGAGTTTTGAATAGTAATTTTATATTGTCGGTATGCACCTGAGTAGTAGTTAGTGAGCTCTATTTAAATTTGGATTAGGTTTGGGCATCATAATATATATTCTTTTATAATATTAATTAATATACATCGTTAGATTTCAGACTTCTAATAAATTTTGACCGTTAATTAAATGATATGATTTTAGAGTTGTGAGTGAAATTCAAATCTGAACTCGAAACTTGATTCCGAACTCAATATCGATTTTAACCAAAACTCGATTAAACCTAAATCCAATCTGAACGAACCCGAATCTTCGGACAACTCGAAAAATCTGACACTGGTTGAATTTATCTCTGGCCGAAGTTCAGATTGAACCCAACGGGCTTAAGTTCGGGCTCAGGCTCGGCTCAGTTTGATTGTTCCACATCACGAGCTGGCCTAGACAGCTCTCAAACTCGACCTGCCCTGCCCAAATTGCAATTCTAATCAGATGAAGTTATAAGTGTGTAAAGATATTTTAATAATCTTATTTTATAAATAGGGAATCCTTTAGCAATTTGGGGATGTGCTAGTGCAAATTGCACCTCCCATTTACAATTTTACAATGTCATATTAAAAAATGGAGTTGATTTAAGATACTAAACAGTGTCATTCTTGCTTAAATGCACCTTGAGATCTTCTATCTTTGTTACCCAAAAAACCCTAATTGTTACATCCTATGAAATAACAAGAAAGTAGGAAAGCTGAGGAAGATTTATGGATGATATATCTCTTTCTGTGCAGACATAAGGTTTGCCTCAAACCCTCTAGAGATATAAATAAGAGTAGGATAGAAGTCTGAAAAAAAAGGACCCATTGCACTTGCACTGAGACAAACACTACAACTAAAAGTTAAATGTGACTCCGTAGAGTACCCCTTAAACATTACAAGCATAATTGCAATCTACTCTCTTCATCATTGACAATAACAAAGTAACCTGCTGAGAAAAAACAATGATAAAGTAAAGAGGCTCTGTCATTATTTCTCAAAGTTGAAGGGAAAATAATTGTCTGAGTAATACTTAAAAAAAGATAACAATTGTCATTTGTTTTGGAAGAAAGTAATTAATCCATCATTAGTTAGTCTAACTATCTTTTTGTGCTCTTACCATTCAACTTGAAGAAGCATACGAGGTAAAAAGAATATTGTTAAAATATCAATTTATTTAAAAGTTTAAGCTGGTAAAGAATGTGATAATACGTGTAATCCTGGACTCGCATGTAAAGAGGCAAAGAAATCATAGATAAATACAAAATAGAAGAGAGTGCACATATAAATGGAAAATAAATGCAAATGGAGAGACGGCTTTGATATTACGTTAAACTACTAATTCATCTAAAAGTTTAAGCTGTTGGAGAATGTGTCAGACAATATAAATCAAGCTCTCAACAAATATGAAAATTGTAATATGCACAAATGGATTATAAATATGGTTCAATCCAGTATGACAAACATGACTAGCTCATAAGGAGACACATTACTAAAAATTCAACTATTTGGATGATATGATCATCTTGATTATCATCATTTGTCCTAATCTGCATATTATCAGAAACAATTCAAGTGAGTCAATTTGTTTTATTCATCTGATTCCATTCCCTTTTTTTTTTCTCCTTGTGCCAGATGACATCAGTTCCAACCACTACAAGGCCATTAGCTAATGCCATGCAACATATTCCCAAACTAAACTAGGTCTAATCTCTCTGTAATTTAATCTTATGTCTAAATCATATTCATCACCTAAGAATTTTGAGTTTTGATTCAAACATCTAGGATGTTACCCAGTATCCTTTTCAGAAAAATATTTTCAAATCCAATCTACTTTTATTGATTTTGCTTAAAAACAAAGGATCAGCAAATGGTACTCTATAATGAAATTCACGTTTCACCAACCAATTTCCATATTGTTCCTTTTTATCAACCTATTATTTGATATCCCAACCTATATAAATTTTAGCCCATCTTTACATCTACCAAATTTAAGGCAAGGACTTTCTTTTCTTCTCTGAAGTATGTCTAAAGAAAATGTAAGAAGACATGCTCTGGAGAAGAACAGAAGCCCTAGGGAAAAAGAAAAGCCAGGCCACAACTTTTTTTCCAAACATCTGAAGAAAGTCTACCCAGTTAGCCTCCACAAAAGCAGTTCACCTCTGTCACTATCGTCATTATCGTTATCTTTGTCTCAGAACTCCATTGATTCTTCTCTCACGGATTCTTCTTCTCCACTGGATCAGAAGATCTCATTAGCACTCCGCCGGATTGCACCGCCTGAAAGAAGAGAAGTCCCAGTGACTAAAAATGTCAATGTCCAACAACATAGTCCAAATTCCAATGGTGAAGGATTGAGGAGGTGCAACTGGATCACAAAGAATAGTGGTAAGCTATAATACTCAAATGAAATTAATAAAGTTTATTTTATTTTATAGCATGCACTTGAAATGATTCAACATTTAGCATGTTAAAAGATTAATGCAGATTCAATATGTTGCTTTGAGGTCTGCAATAGCATGCTAAACCCAATTTCTAGTATTTGGTTATTATCTGGTGTTTCATCTAGCTATTCCACATTGGACCTAAGTGAATAGAAGGTACACCCCACCAAAAAACCCATAATCATAATTATATTTTCTAGAGTTTTGGTATGAGTGTTCTAGAAAAGTTACCCGAAACACGGATCGTTATGGTATACGAAACGAGAACATAATACTTTAACCGTGGTACAATAGGGGGGCAGACTTATGTAGATAGCATAGGTAGAATACAATGAGATAGATCTAACTGTAGGAGTGCGTTCTTTTCACCCAAAAATGTGTAATTAGACTTAATACAACTTAAGTTTACAAATTTTCCTTTTGGTAATAAAAAAAATATTATATTAGAATGAAACATGTAAAAGTATTCAACCAAGTGCACCAATTTATGGTAATATCTTGAATTGTGTTTGCCTTTTCATATTAATTTTCCTTTTAATGAAAAATTTAGAAAAGAACTAAGAAGAAATTTATCAGATTGCTAAATATAGTGTTATGAAATGTAACTATTCCATGTTTTGAGCAACGGGCGTATTAAAACGAAGATTGCTAGGGTATTAACATTTTCTGATAACTACGGTTGCCTCTACTATTCTGAAATCAGTTCCCCACTTAATGAGGGAAATATAGGGAAAATATGAAATTAATAATAGGCAAATCAAACTTACTTAAAAGAGAATGAAGATTCTCCTAATACAAAATGGTTGAGGAGTCAACAGCATATATTAAGAATGTCAAGCTTCATGCCTAATTTTTAGTCATAGCTTAATAATGGTTGTTACAACTGCTCTTGCTGCCCCAGCATCAATGATGATATTGGCCCTGTTATACTAGTTTTTCAGTGCATTGGATTAATTTGTGCATCTCTAGAAGGAAAAATTAATTAAATGAGAATATACATATATATATATATATTGATTTAATGTTTTGTACAGATAAAGTTTATGTACAGTTCCATGATGAGTGTTGGGGAGTTCCAGCTTATGATGACAAGTAAGAAAATTTGTAATTTTCATTCTAGTTCATCTATAAATTATGATGTACAATTTTTTTAACTTTTAGCTGGTAAATTATCAAACAGTCAATTGTTTGAGCTTCTTGCAATGTCTGGTATGCTGATGGATTACAACTGGACTGAAATAGTTAAAAGAAAGGAACTCTTCAGGTACATTTTCCTTTTTCCTTCATTGTTCATACTTCAATTTCAATATCACCTAAGTAGCTCAGCTGGAAAGGGCTTCAGGGAGTCATTCCTTAAGGTCCCTAGTTTGAGTCTTGGGGCCAGCCTCCCGGGCATCAGCACAGTGTGTTGCCAGAACGAGTACCCAGAGCTTGGTGTAGGCTCGGATACCCGCTGGTACACGAGTCTGCGACTTAAGAGGGATTCCCCTTGGGGTTTGTCCTTTATATTACTTCAATAACTTAATGAGCTATAGTAGCTCAAAGCTTGTGTTTTGGGTGATTATATAGAGAAGCATTTGCTGGATTTGATCCCAACATTGTTGCCAAAATGGGGGAGAAAGAGATCATGGAGATAGCCTCTAACAAGGCAATAATGTTAGCAGAGAGCAGAGTTAGATGCATAGTAGACAATGCCAAATGCATACTAAAGGCAAGTTTGAGCATGTCTTCACTACTATTTTGGCTGAAAGTTTCACAAAACTTCACTGAATTACTCACTGAAATTTTTTTATGCAGATTGTGAGGGAATTTGGGTCTTTCAGTAGCTATATGTGGGGTTATGTGAATTACAAACCGATGATCAACCGATACAGATATCCCAGAAATGTTCCACTGAGAAATCCAAAAGCAGAGGCCATTAGCAGGGACTTGTTGAAACATGGATTCCGGTTTGTCGGGCCGGTGATTGTGTATTCATTCATGCAAGCTGCAGGAATGACAATTGATCATCTTGTTGATTGTTTTAGGTTTGGTGAATGTGTAAGCCTTGCAGAAAGACCATGGAGGCATGTCTAACTTTGAATATGTTCTGATTCTCTCATAAGCTTTCCAGAAAATGTTACAAAGAAGCAACAGCTAATATCTTTTGCCACTCTTTATCCATGTATAAATTTTGTGTGATACTGTATATAATATATTGGGATTGTATAGTGACAACAGTTCTCTTTTCTTCACCAATTACATTTGCAGTAGTCCATATATATTTGACTCCCATCACAAGGACCGGAAAGACAATTTGAGGTTTAAAGCGAAACTCTAAATAAAAAATTTTTAGTTTTTTTTTTTTTACTTTTGAGAAGTAAGAAAAATACTTTTTTAATAAAAAAATATGATTTAAGGCAATGGTAAAACAATTTATAGTATAAAAGTTTTGAGTAATTTAAATATAAATAAAACTATAATAAATACATATTTTTAATATATATATATATATATTTATAGTAATATAAAATTATAATATTGTTTCAATAGAAGAGATTTAGATGTTGAATAAAATTTACAAAACAAATAAACTTGGCAATAAAAATAACTATTCACCTTTTTTATGTAGAGATATAGTACTAGAATAGAAATTTTTTTTTCATGGAGAATTATGGGTCTTCTTTGTGTAGAATTAGACTTTTATTGTTCTTAAATTTTTTATTTAGATTATACTATATACACGAGATTTTTCTTTTGTAATTAGATTTTTATTAGTCTTAAACTTTTAGTTTGAATTATGCAATAGAGACATTGGGTTCTTCTTTATAACTGGAGTTTAAAGCAGTTTATTAACTTAAAGGTAAAATCGACCGATTACTGTATGATCTAAGGTGAATTAGATGTATGCAGTTTTATCATCTGAAGTGCAAAGATTGTTTCTTTAACTTGAACTCGTGTCACAATGAAACCTTACCTTTAGCCACCATCGTATGTACACACATACACCAAAGAAAAATCCATATCTTGGCATGTGTATGCATATGTTTTCTCCACCATTGGTATAATCATGTTTATGTTTTCTTTTTCTTTGTTTATCCAAGTACTCTCTCTCTCTCATTTTCTTTTCATTCAACAAAGCATTGTCCGCCTAATACTCTAAAGTGACACATTGGAAAAGTGCTTATTTTTTTTCTTCATGTAACTACCATAATTTATCATCAGGAAGTCCAACAGGCCTGAAATCCAGTCCAGAGTGATACCTTCCTGGGCCAGACCATACTAACACAATCCTGGCCCACTTGGCCATCCAGAACCCCCAAACTGATTCCATATTCCCCATTAAGTTTCAGCCTAGTAGGTCCAACAATGGAGATCTAGTGGGCCAATCTATTGACCCAATGAGAAGCAATTTCTCATATTTCAAACTGTAAACCGCCATTTATTGATTGGTTATGTTAGTATCTTCTTCTTTCATGGATGATCTATACAAATACGAGTTTGACATTTACTCAAGCAACATATATAAAATTTGAATTCCGCTTTCTTTAATTTTCCCTTCTCTTCTCAGTACCCAAATATAAACATAAAATATTTGAACGAGAAGAACCTCGATTCATCTTGACCAGGGGGCCATGCCACCATTGATGGGAGAATATGAGTTTGCCAGGACTGGTGGGAGGCAACAACCTGTCTCCCCCTTCACTCACCTTCATGCCCAAGCTGAAGGTCATTTGCATCCACCAAAGCATATCACAGCTTTTCACTTTATTCTCTCTGAAACTTGTGGGTAGGTTCCCTAACAATCTATTCTTATCAAAAGTAGTTCGGAAAAACGCAAAAAAAAAAAAAAAAAAGCTTCTTAATCAGAACAGTGGAGAAACAAGGAGATTTGAACTCATTAGCCATGTTCAGATGTTTAAAACCCATTGAATTTAGTTTATCAATTCTTGCTAAACATGTCCATGACTTTACTTCAAGAAAGTATTAAAAAAAAAACTGGATAGTCAGCAATCAGCCCCACTTTTGTCTGCCTTTGTTCTTCTGTCTGTCTAGCTTAAATTGTAAGCCATAAAAAAATAACTACATGACCCCCACCCTAAGACAAGTGGGCAATGAAAATACAAAACAATGCCAATCAGAGACAAGACTGCCACGTTCGTCGCAATCCAAACTATAATTATCTTGCCAACTTCTTATAATGCCTTTTATCTTATTTCCAGTCAATATTAAGCAGCTCCCTGATCACCACAGACGGAGAAACCTCGTCTGTTGAAAATAGACTGTTGATGAAAGACGTTCACCAAACCTATATGCTTATCCATAGTTTGGATAACTCTGATTGATTACAGCTAAATATTTCTTTTTTTCTTATTATTGACAAGCAAACCCACAACTGATGGAGACCATTGCAGCCCTCTCCAAGGAAAGCTTATATGGAATTGTCAATACAGAGTTGATCACTGTATACTAAAGTTCATTTGCAGTTTCCATTATTATAGCAAAGAACAATGCTAGTTTGCTTCCATAGTACAGTTGTTTAACTTCAATCTATACTCTTTTTCATGCATCTTATGGCTATATCCAGCTGTACTTTGTGCAAGAAAGGCAAGTTGCATAACCAAAACATGCATTGATTTGAGTAGAAGTAACCAAACTAACCAACCATTGATTAAGCTTTTGACCTTATTATTGAAACTCTTTCTAGAAAATAGCAAGGGAACAAAGGATGAATTAAGCTCATATACGTACCAGTTGCCTCCAAAAAAAGAATTGATTCTTCAACTCTGCCCTGCCAAACTTTTCAAGTTCACTAAAAACAAAACCATAACAATCTGTTAGTTCAAAAGCAAGACAACTGCAAATATCATGCGAAGATAAAGGAAAGAAAATCAGTAATAGATTTGTCATTAAACCTACCAATGAACCGAAGGGCCAATGGTGAATTTCAATCTGTCCAATTGTTAGTGGGACCCCATCATGTGATGCTTCTTTGATGCTTGCTGATATCTTTTTTTTCCGTGGAATGTCAGCTTCGGCTTTGTTTCTTTGCAGTCCTCTGTTAATTAATAATTTTGACCAACCATGACATAAATGCAGTTACAAAACAAGGGTCAAGTCTCTATCAATATGAATATGAAACCAAAAAAAAACATTGGATAGGATAGAAATCGACAAACTGAGAACAGAAAAATAATGAGACATTGTTGCTGACATTTGTTGAAGCTGCTTATTTTTTTCTGAGGCTTCAAAAATTATCATAAAAATCACATCTACATTTGTTTGTGGAGAAAAGATTAAGAAAAGAATTCCGAGCTTCGGACCTTAGATTTTCATAATCTGGGGCAGGAAAAGCAGTGACCACCTCTAAACCGTACCTTTGACAAGTCTATACTGGACTGAAGATTTCATTCGACAAAAGAAAGGTAAATATAGGACGTTTCAAATTAATGTTTTATTTTCTTTCCTTGGTTTTCTCAGAAGCCAAACATAAGCAGATTCTAATTGTTAACATCCCATCTTAATCGGACATAAAATTAGCACACCAACACAATGCCAGATCTTTTCCTTCTCAGAAAACCATTGGCAACACCAAAAACCTAATGCCCAAATCTGCGTCTTCCTGCTCATATCACTCACATCATTAAACATTCAAACTCATCCAAATAATTTAGCTTTGGTTGGGATAATTTTGTCATGCAATCCCTCTATGTAATAACTCCATAAATCCCTTTCATCGCCTTGTCCTCCCTTTTCCTCCCATCTACAGAGACAAGGAATGTTAAGATAATACAGTTGTGGGCTGTTACACTCAAGCAAATACGAGAAAATAAATGACAAATTCAAAACAAGACTAAGAAACACACAGCTCTATAGTTACAAATTCAAAATAAGACTAAGAAACACACAGCTCAATAGTTACGGCTAACCAGTCACGAGACTCTTGCCACTGTGAGATCTAGGAAGAGTTAAATATTACATAACTTTTGTTTGAAGCATTTCATTCTACAGAATTATTTATGAAACAAGTCCACGAGGGGCGAATGAAAAAATAAAAACTTCGGGCAAAAAAAATACAACCAATTCTAGTCAGCCCTTTCACTCAGCTGCCTCCAAGAATATTTACAGCATTTACTCCTACAGTCCTATTGTTGCTCCCAACTCCATCTTCCAGCGAGAAAACTCACTAACCAAACCTATCCTAAGAATCCGTCACTCCCACAAAACCTGCAGTCTTATTTCATCATCTTCAATCCTCTCTTTTACCAACATATAGTTATAGTTCAATCTCAAAACTGGCACGAAGTTCCGAGCCTCTGTCTCTGCCTCTGACCAAGACTCACAGACTTCCGCTTGCCAAATGCTGGGTACAGCAGTTCTTGGAACTTCTCCAAAAACAATGCCCATTCCTCCTTGCTCATGTCTGCTAACTTCACAAAGTGCACGCTTGAAGGAAGCTGCTCATTA
The DNA here is from genome assembly GCA_008638375.1 of Nyssa sinensis. Lineage (NCBI taxonomy): Eukaryota > Viridiplantae > Streptophyta > Magnoliopsida > Cornales > Nyssaceae > Nyssa > Nyssa sinensis. The sequence continues at coordinate 26,352,907 of CM018042.1, forward strand.
GCACTCCTGTGCCCAGATGATGACTTTGCCAGATAACCATTTTCTGGTTTTGCTCCTGAAAAATTCTGGTAGTTCTGGTTCTTCTCACCTAAACCAATATTCTTGAGGGACATCGATAGTTTTGAGACACTCGGGATCTTTTCAGGGGCTGGAACGCCTACAAATCCCTTCTCCCCTTCTCCTTCACTGTCCTCTTCCTCGATGCTTTCCTCCAGCATAGAAAGTGGACAACGGCCATTACTACTTCCAAAACCAAAATGGAGTGGAGCTCTAGTCATGAAATCATTTGAGGCCATTTTCAGGGTAAAGTCAAAATCTGATTCTTCACAATCTATATCAAATAAAAATTCCTCATCTCCTGCCTCAGCCTTGGGAGATAACTCCTCCCTCTCTGCTATCATCCTCCGGGCTTCCAAACAAACAACCTCAAGCTCACTAGGTTCCTCCTCACCACTACGAAACTCTCTGCTCATCATCTCACCGATCTCAGCAAGACAGAGACCAAAAGCAGCAGCTTCCTTGAGGAAAATTGTGCAGAGAGACAAGACACGGAGGCAAGCCTCTCGAATCATGGGGAGCTCCCTTCGCAGCATCTCTGAATCCCCAACAGAATCAAGATTTTCTATGTATGCAAGCTCATCCTCTGAAAATGGAATTGACGCCTGAGGCCAATGGATCCACTCAAAGTATGGGTCCTCCAAACTTTCCGGCAGGCAAAGGCCATGATCAATTGGAATGAGTTCCACTTGGCCAAACCTCCCAACACCATCATGCTTCCTAACTAGAAGGTTTCCTGCATGCCTGTCTGTGTTAAAAATCCTAATGTCCAATATCCCAATTCGATGCACAGCGGCAACTGGAAAGTTTGAGGTCCCATGATCACTGGCATCAAAATCGTGAGGGATGAACTGTTGGAAAGATGCAATCTTGCTAACCAGCTTTTTCTTGTGAGGCTTGTTTCCATTTACCCCATCATTGACATTGAAGATTGAGTGAGTAATCTTCACCAGTGCAGTGGGAGGTACATTAGCAAAGTGACCGTAATCAAGAAGATAAGCTGCAACTTCTCGAAATCCTGTTTCCCCAACCCGCACTGAAGGTTTCAAGCCTGGTTGCCCGAGAGCTTTACCCACAAAGCCTTTTGGATTGTTTGGCGCAAAAGGCTCTTCATCCGTTGGCTTCACAATGGCAACGCACTCACCTCTGCTGTTTCTAAAATAGTATGCACCTCCAAGCCCACTATGGACAGAGATTGGGTCAACCCCGATCTTCATTGCCTTGACAATTTCCTTAACAAGTTGTCTTGTTCTGTCAAAGCTATCTGAGTGCCCTAATATCTCAATTGGACCACTCTGATCTCTCTGTTGAATTTCCCTCCCCGTGGGTGACAGACATGGAGTTGATGAGCTCCTATGCAACAAGTTCCGTGTTAGAAGAAGAGGGGAATCATTTTGAATGGCACTGAGGTCGTTCTTCAACACCATATCACCAAACGTCAATGAGCTTTCTTCGGTTGGAACATTAAGGGCAAGTTGCAACCTTCTCTTCACAGTATGTGCATTGTCACTTCGATCTAACTCCATCCCTAGGACGCAACCTGTATCTGTTTGCACAAAAACACGTCTCCACCCAACAGGTTTTCCATCCATTCTCCTGTTCCTGTGGTACTCTCCACTCAGGGGGCTCTTGAAGACTGTCACTGCCATCTGGGTCTGAACAGGGCTGTCCAAGTTAGGAGACATGAAAGAAAGAGAAAGACCAAGAGATGGCAGCGGAAGAAAGCTTCTTCCTCTCTCTCAGGCAGGTGCCGAACTCAGAAGCCAATTTCAATTGATATGATGCCCAAACTATCATTAATCAGCAAAGTGGAACTCAAACCACCCCCAAAATTCTCAAAACAGAGGAAGGCCTAGCATGCCAATGGAGACAGGAGGAGAGGATCACCACATTGATAGATCCATCTGATGGTGCAGAGAAAGCAGGAGATGGAAATCTGTAAAAGAAGTAAGATTGAATCAACAACTAATGCACTTGGTCAAGAAATCTGAAAGGACAATCCCAACATGACCCAACAATCATGAACGATTAACTAAGAAAAAAATCACTTGTGGAAGCTAAGACAAAAGTATGATTGGAAACAGAAGTTCACTAAATGGACTAACCAAGATAGTTGTATTAGGCTAGGTCGAGTGTAACTTAGTGTTTTATCAGGTCCAAATTTTTAAAAATCTAAGACTCAATGCTCAAATTTCTTTACTTTTCTTACCCAACATTTTCTCAACAACCAAACCAAGCATAGATCAAAAATCAAAATAATAATCAACAATCGGATAATTTTCCTCTTTTTTCTGATAAGTAATAATCTACAGTATGGTAATGATGGGAAAGTGGTACAAAGATACATTCCAACACCCAAAAATAAATAATAAATAAATCTAGCATAATGACATGGTCTATCAAGTAGTTAACACGTTTATCAACTTGCAGATATAATTTCTAGACGAATCAATAAAAGAAATGTGTTTACACAGTATAGGATAATCACAATAGCAACTACCAACCTCGATTATGAACATGACTAGCATTCTAGTCCTTAATATCATTTAATTAGCAAGGTTTTTTCTTTAAATGTTTAACTAAGATTAGATAAAATAGATAATAAAAAAAAAAAAAAAAACTTACACGGCAGATTAATCTTATTTGATTAATAGAAAATATATTCAAGAAAGTTCAATGGTTTCCTAAGTATAATTTCCCTTAAAATCAATAAACCAAAATAAAAACTGGAAGAAAAAAGAAAGTAAAATATCTCAATCCTCTGTTAATCATAACTTAATTAGAAAAATATATGCCTGATCAATAAGAAACTACAAAATTTGCCTTAAAACTCAAATCCAATCCAAACTATCCCAATACCGCATCACCAATGCAAAACCGACATTAAGAAACCAATTAACAACGATTTGGAGCTATTAAAAACCCAATTAGCATACAATAAAATTGAAAAATTCAAGAAATCGAAGCAATTAACTCACCAGACTGCGAGATCCAAAAGAATCACCGAGAGAAATGACGATTTTGAAACAAGACTGCCTTTCATCAGCGTTCGAAGATTCAAAGGTCCAAAGGTCTTTGAAACAAGACCGCCTTCGAAGATTCAAAGTACCAACAGTCTGAATATGAGAAAAAAAACAGAAGGTTCAATGGCTAGAATTCAATCTCGTGTTCCTGAACTTTCCCTCCAAGCCAAAGAAACCCTCGCTGCCTTCGTTCTGTGCTCTGTATCTATATAATTTGTCGCTGCTCTCCGGACGTTGTCATTTAACTCTGGTTGCTCGATTGGATAACTAACCCTGGTTAGAGCAAAACCTATATAACACTTTCTCTCACTATATCCCTCTCTCTCCTGATCCTGATTCGAAGGCTCTAGAACACGTCATAAGAGCCGCTGATCTGAGTTTGATGATGTGATCTAGGCCGCTGGAGGAGGGAGAGTGACATGGAAATAAACGATTGGGCAATGACGTGGCGGAGTCAGCGTCGAACTGGTAATGGCAGCGAATCAACTCCACATTTAGCCATTAATAAAACCAGAATTGATCAGTTCAGCTTTCTAAATTTCTATTCTAAAATGACGTGGCACTGTAAAAATCACATTAATTAAATTATTTTTTTTTACTAGTAATCAATTATTTGATTTTTTTATGATAAATATTTCTTTATAATTTTAATATTTTATTTAAAATTAAATAAATAAGAAAAAATTATCAAATTACAACCATCGTTAATGAAATTAAGCCTATAAACAAGAAAATAAAATATAATTATTCAAAATAAAATATTTAATATACTAAATTTAATTACTTATTTTTATTTGCATATTACGTTTAAGAATATTTTTAAAAATAATTGGATATGTTTGGTCATGTTTCTCAAAACAAACTTTTTAATTTTAAAATACAAGATAAGTATTTTGAAATTAATTTTTTTAATTTAAATTATCATATCTAAATATACTTTTATAATTTTAAAAAATTAATTATAAAATTTTAAAAAAAAATTTTAAAAACTTATATCTGAAACACTACCTAAACGTGGCATCACTTCTTAGTTTCACGGGAGAAAAATATTCTTACCATGGAATGAAGGAGATTCTATTTTATGTGTCGCGCATGTAAATCGGACAATGTATCATCCGACAGAAGGTGGGCCCAATGACAGATAGGTTGCCACTTTAAGGTAATCTAATCGTACGACTTGTATAACCAAGTTGTCGAATAGGTCATAAGTTCGTTCATTCCTCAACAAAAGTAATCGAATTCAGTCACATTCTAAGATGGCTTTTTGTGGCTGTGATGACATGATCGGACGGCTGCCACAGTTGTTTTCGCTTTCGTATGATCAAACCAAAAGCACTCCAAAATGACAAAAAACTTAATCATGGCCAAGTCTTCAAAGGGTGGCACCCCATGGAATTGTTGCCTGAATTTGCCTGTGACTTCAAAAGTTGACATGTTTGCCCCTCATGACTCATGTGTTTGCGGCACTTATGAAGGGGTAAATAGGTCATTTTGTTGGGTCTAGTCTGATAAAGCAGGGGATCATGAGTATGTCTATCAAATCTGTATTCATTAGGGTACACTAATCTTAAGAAAATTTATTATATTATTTTGTGGATTAATAAATATCATTAAATCACAAGTCCAATTAATAAATTGCATGTCTAATTTTATATATATATATATATATATACACATGTACATATATATATATATATGTATTACTAAAAAAACTATAACTTAAATGACATCAAATATTTTATTTTATTGAAGGTTTCTCGAGTTTAAGTCCCTTAATGTTCTCAGGATTCATACATTACAATTATGTGATAATTAAGTTTCATGAGAGGTCGATACGATCAATTCAATTGTTTTATTATTTTTAAAATTATTTGTGTTTTGAAAGAAATTCAAAATTGATTCTCCTAAGTTAAAAGATTTTTTATCAAAAAAATTTATAGAGACATCTCTTACTAATTTTACTGATTTATACTTGACCTTCTATCGCTTTTGGAATTCAATAGTCTAACATTAAAGGCATGTTTAAAGGAATGACACTCAGTTGAGAAATGTAGAAAAATCACTTTTCTGTGTAAAACAAGTTGAAGACTTTATTTTTTTCTTTTCATGAACACAATGTATTTACTTTTAATTTTCTGTTTAAATAATTGTGCAAGAATAAAATCAATCATCAAATTTGAATATAACTGTCTGTCATAAACAAAAGTAAACTGAACATACTATCCCCGTCAGCCCATCATGGTAGCTTATGATGGGCCAATGGGGAAGTTCTCGGATAGAATTCTCAAGCTAACCATCCTATCACAATAGATCCAAGTCAATTAATTTACCACACTCTGAATTGATAATTGGGTGTGTAAAGCTGACCAAGTCTATCCCATTTGAATAAACCTAGTTGAGTGATATTCCAATCTCTAGAAAATTAAGGTACGTTACTCCCATGTACGACACCAAATATGGTATGATATTTTCTCATTGTAAGGGAATCAACTAAAGCCATCTCCATGTGATCATCGACTATTTAAACAACTAGTATCTCAACTAAAAGGCAGTGCCAACTTTAGTATTCATCTTTTTATCTCACTTTAACCAATCTCATTAGCAACACGCTAATATGATCGTCGAAATATCCTAGACCAACACCTACATCGGTGACCTCCGATTGTATGTTTCTTTGGTATTCGTCTTTTTATCTCACTTTAACCAATCTCATTAGCAGCACGCTAATATGATCGTTAGAGAATCCTTGACCAACACTCCATCGATGCCTTCCAATTGTATGTTTCTTTTCTTGTAGGAGGACGTTCTTTTGTGGATATTTTTACCCCCACAATAACAGTTTTTAATAATTGAAATGCTAATACAATTTTACAAGAAATTGAATCATTCAGCTAAAGTTGCAAATTAACATGTATGTTGGCTCCCATCTCTCTCTTTCTCACACACACACATACACATACACATGTTTTATTCATAGATAATAAATTGCATGTCTAATTATATATATATATATATATATATATATTATATTACTGAAAAAACTATAACTCAAATGACATCAAATATCTTATTTTATTGAAGATTTTTCGAGTCCAAGTCTCTCTACGTTCTCAGGATTCATACCTAACAATTAGGTGATAATTGAGTTTCATGAGAGGTATATACGATTAACTCAATTATTTAATTATTTTTTAAAATTGTTTGTGTTTTAAAAGAAATTCAAAAATTGATTCTCTCAAGTTAAAAGACTTTTTATCAAAAAAAAATTATAGAGACATCTTTTACAATTTTACTGATTTATACTTGACCTTCTATCGCTTTTGGAATTCAATAGTCTAACATTAAACGCATGTTTAAAGGAATGACACTAACTAAGAAATGTAGAAAAATCACTTCTCAGAGCAAAACAAGTTGAAACCTTTTTTTTTTATTTTCATGAACACAATGTATTTACTTTTAATTTTCTGTTTAAATAGCTGTGCAAGAGTAAAATTAATCGTCAAATTTGAATATAACGTCTAGCATAAACAAAAGTAAACTGAACATACTATTCCCATCAGGCCATCACAGTAGCTTATGATGGGCCAATGGGGGAAGTTCTCAGATAGAATTCCTAAGCTAACCATCCTATCACAATAAGTCCAAGTCAATTAATTTACCACACTCTAGATTGATAATTGGCTGTGTAAAGTTGACCAAGTCTACCCCATTTGAATAAACCTAGTTGAGCGAGATTCCGATCTCTGGAAAATCAAGGTACGTTACTCCCATGCACGACACCAAACATCATATGATATTTTTCTCACTATAAGGGAATCAATTGAAATCAAAGAAGTCATCTCCACGTGATCATCGACTATTTAAACAGCTAGCATCTCAACTAAAAGGTGCGCCAACTTTGGTATTTGTTTTTCTGTCTCACTTTAACCAATCTCATTAGCAACACGCTAATATGATCGTTGGAAAATCCTTGACCAACACTACATCGGTGCCCTTCGATGGTATATTTCTTTGGTATTCGTCTTTTTGTCTCACTTTAACCAATCTCATTAGCAGCACGCTAATACGATTGTAAGAGAATCCTTGACCAACACTACATTGATGCCTTCTGATTGTATGTTTCTTTTCTTGTAGGAGGACGCTCTTTTGTGGATATTTTTACCCCCACAATAACATTTTTAATAATTGAAATGCTCATACAATTTTACAAGAAATTGAATCATTCAGCTAAAGTTGCAAATTAACATGTATGTTGGCTCCCATCTCTCTCTTTCTCACACACACACACACATACACATGTTTTATTCATAGATAAGACCATACAAAATACAAAAATGTCATTGAATGAACTATTAGAAAGATGATTATTTAAACTATGAGATGAACTTAAATATAATTATTGAATATATAAAGTGATCTTATTTGCTTTAGTAACAAAAAAATAATAACTGGGATAACAAAGATATTTTTCCCATCAAATTGATATGTCAAACAACTATGGTATTAAAGTTATATATCAAACCATTTATTATTATATTTTGACCATAACAAATAAAATAACTCTTGCATTGGAGTTGATATAAAAGCAAGAGGATTTGGATTTGATATGCTTCACTTTTAGTCACATCATTTTGCTTGTAGATAAAAAGAGTGAGGACTTTCTCCATGAATCAAAAGAGTTTAGCTTGGTCCCATCATTGAAAATTTAAAAATCTCTCTACTTTATTACTCTAATTTTTTATTCCCTTCATAATAATTCATTAGCACACCCGCATGCCACCAAAGGGACATTCAATTGATTGTGACTGACTTAATTGCTTTTAGAAATGACATTTAACTGTAGTCATTGTCATATTAATCAATTAATTAATTAAGATTAGGTAAAAATTAGGTATAATACAGGTAGATATTTTCAAGTTTGTCCTATCAAAAACTCTCTCCACATCACATGAAGAAAAAACTAAGTATTGTTAATTAAAATATACACCTTGTATTGGTACCATTGACAAGGTGACAACACTCTCTCATACTTGAATTTTCTTTTTTACATTCAATGGTTTTAGTAATTTACCATATTGAATTGGAGAATAAAAATATAAAAATTAAAATTAAAGAATTTGTTTTAAAAAAATATATAAATTTAGGTGGAGGGAGAGGACTCCTAATATTTAGGGTATGTTTGGTTATGTTTTTAAAATTAAATTTTCTAATTTTAAAACCGCGAAATTTATGTTTTGAAATTAATTTTTTTTAATTTTTTAAAATTTAAATTATCATATCTAAATATATTTTTATAATTTTTAAAAATTAATTACAAAATCTTTAAAAATATCTTTTTAAAAATTATATCTAAATTATTATTTAAATATAGTCTTAAATTTTTTTTAAAAAAAATAAAATTTTCAAAAAATTTTGGAGGGCTACTTTATATCCATAAAATCTGGAAGTGGTAGGTACCTGGAAGACGGGCAGATGTGTTTGGCAAAAAAAAGCACGTGCAGGTCGGTCGGTCGTAGATAGATCTTTGGTCCACCGTAAGAGCTGAGTCATCACTCATCCCCCATTTTCAATCATAACTACACCTTCCCTTGCAATTGCATACCCTTTATGTGTAAATCAAGGGTCAAAAAGAATCCAAGACTGCACGTGATGGCGACTCGTGGACCCTACTCATTATTTTATCTGACCTGTCGGTATTATCTTGCCACGTCTCACTGTCACTCCAATTTTCAATTTATTTGCTATTTATTTATTTCACTACATTGATGACATCGAACATCGTGCCCTAATTTCGAGGATAAATCCGTTATGAAAAGATTGATGTTTTATGGATTTGTGCTTTTTTTTATTTTAATAAAAAATAGTCATTAATTAAAAAATAATTTTATTAATTAATAATTTTTACATCAATTATATTATTTAAGTATTTTTAAATATATATAAAATAAATCACATAACATTATTCAAAAAAGTAACTATTGTATAATTATTTAGACCATAACACGTACTCATTCATCAAAGCTTTGCTTATAAAAATAGAGAGTAATATTAATTTTATTTTTAGATTTTATAAAAAATATTTATTTTTACGAGTTATTAGTATTTTATTAATTAAATATTACATCATGATACAACATTGTTAACTCATAAAAATAAATATTTTTAATAAAAAATTTAAATAAACCTTACATTATTTAAAAATAAAATGCAAGATATTTGATTTCATGAATTCCTATGCCAAAATGACAGTGGTTACTATTAAATCGTTGTTATTTTGTTATTTTTTTTAATATTTTGATATTCGATTTTATGAGTCGACTAATTTGAGAGATTAATTTTATCATTTACTAGCAAAGATTTCAATTAAAGTATATGTTATAATTAGTAGCAAATTCAGACAATTAATTTAAAAGATAAAAAAAAATTAAATTTAAATTTAAACAGATTTCTTATAAAATAAAATAAAATATTTTAAAATTTTAGAAGAGCAATGACCCACTAGTTCTTTTATATCCAATTGTGGTTGTGACATGACACTAAGTAATTTTTTCAAGATAAAAATTATTTGGTAGGGTTGTGATTATTGTTTATCTATTTTATGTACCGTTACTCACACTTAAAATATAAAAACTATATCAGAATATATGTAATAATTGCAACCATGTGTAGGCTTAGAGAAAGGATTCTTTGATATGATATAGAGCAACCAAATTAATAATTAAATGACATGATTAAGATACGTTAATCACACTATATTTGTTAGCATAGTTGTTAATATATCTTACTATATGTGATACATATTTTACGATATATTTTGAATATAATTTTAAAATAATATGTATTTTATACTTATAGTTTTTTTTTATCATATATTATAATACACAATATATATATATATATATCTTACGATATGTTTCGATATGCATGATAAACTGAAATATGAAAATTAAGTTAAACGGCATTATTTTCACACTTTTTATTGTTGTTTTGTTATATACACATGAAAGGTTTTTTATTTATTTGATTTTATATTATTTCTTTGAAATGTCTTGAGATATTATTAGCATATGAAATTAGATATTAAGATGAAAATATGATGAATTATAAAATGAATAATTTTAAATTTTGTCTTAATGAAATGTATTATGTAGATTATTTAATTTATTATAAAATTCGTAGTATTTATAAATCTTAATTCTTGTATTACATGAAATTTAAGTTATTTTTTATAAGTGAAGTAAAATATAACTATTATTACTTTATATATGGTACATATATAACATTATAGATAACTTAATACAATATATATATATATATATATATATATATATATATATATATATATAAAATGAGACCATTATGCTTGGTACGCCTTAGATTTTTAATTGGTAAATGAATAATAAAAATTTATTTATCTAATTTGTATAATAAATAAATTAAAATATTATTTATATAATTTTAAACATTATATATATTATATTTATAAATATTTATTTTTTAAAAAAAATTATACATATTTATAATTTATGATACTATATATATATTTTTAAAAGCAATACAACTTTCCATATCCAATTTGACAACTCATACTTTTGAACAGTCTTAAGTATTTTTAATTTATATTTTGCATATGATGTATTAAGATATAATTATTTTAAAAATCACATAGTGTTAGACTTAAGTTATTATAAATATAAATTAAGAATAAACAATATTTATATATATATATATCTATATATCTATAACTATATAAGTATATATATATATTTTAATGTGCGCTTCGTTTATTCAGCTTCATTGGGCAGTGTATGGGTCGGAGCAATCAATATATTTTCTGGACATTCTCTAGAAAAGCTGAATAATTGTATCGTGCCGCGTCATGGAGAGATTCGTATATATATATATATATATATAGAGAGAGAGAGAGAAAGAGAGAGAGTGAGTTGTGGGAAGAAATCATGGAATTGGGTCATATCATTCGCGCTTTCACCAATCGCATATATGTCAGGCTCAGGTAGCTACTCGTGTTAATGTTATTCCAGTGGGCGGTGCAGCACGTGGATTTGTGTTTGTCCTGTCTTCCGCCTACTGTTTTCGTATTCCGATCCGTCTCCTCGTATTCCGGTCGTGCGTGTGTGTCCTAATCTACTTCAATTGGTGGCAGATACGACAAAACATACAATAGCTTATATATATATATATTTGTTTGTATCTATTATCTATTATTTAATATAAAAATGAGGATTCCTTCCACCATTCAGTTTGAGGTTTGATTAAAATTTTAAAAATTTTCGATAAGACTCCGGATTAAAGAGGAGATCCATCACAAACTTTCATCTATACAATTACTGTCTATATATATATATATGTATGTAATATAATGTGATAATTTTATCCTTACAATTATTGTCTATATACGTAAACATATTTAGCATATATACATATCGTGTGGATGAGGACCCATGCACACGAAGGCTAATTGGAGATTGAGTGTTGTGAGACATCTATGGTACCAAGGTAACGGTAATAACGGTAGCCAACATTGTGGGGTTCATGCATTGAGCCTTTGAAAAGCAATTCAAATTGTTGTCACCAAAGAAGAAAGCGATTGATACTTTGTTCATGGGTCCAAGTGAGCTGCTTTACATTTTTTGGTACTGAACCCTAAAATAAGAACATTTCAAATTGTTTGTCAATGATGAAGTGTGTTCTAAGCTTAATCCATGTGAGGTTTGCCAGCGTTTGGGTTTCGTTTACTACAAACAACTATATATTATCAGCTGAATCTAACACACACACACACACACACACACATATTGATTATATCTGCTCCACGTCGTGTGAAGAGTTCTTTTATGTGTGTGTTTACATATGAGTGCCCAATGCGGCCCAATGCAAAGTTAACTAATGGAGCCCAACCATGTTACTTGTGCTATACTAGGCCAAGGCCCAGATTCCAGGTTGGGGAAGGAGGCTAGCTATTAGGGATATAAAAATAAATTTAAAGTAAATAATTTATTTTTATTTTATATAAAAATAAATGTAAGGTTTTTATCAATATTTATTTAAAAAATAAAAATAAATTTAAACAAATTGAAAAACAAAATACATAAAAGGGATAATTTCATCATTTTGAGAAAAAATTTGATTGAAAGAATCTACTTATTATCAAGTAAAATAGGAAATGTTAGTGTAATTTCAAAAAGTTTAGGAGAGATCAGTGTAATTATCAAAAATTTCAGAAAAACTAATGCAATTTACCGTAATATTTAATAAGTTAAAAATTTTAATAATTAATAAATTTTTAAAAAATTAACTTAATTTTAAGGTCGATAATTGATAATACTATTACTTACTAATTAACATAACTTCGAGAAAGTTCTTTGGTACTATTAATTTTTATAATATAAAATGCATGCATACATAGATACATGTGTGTGCGCACACATTTATCAATATATATATATATATATATATATATATATATACACCTTATGCAGTGACATGTATGTTATGTTTTAATGAATGATATTAATGCTTTTTATTTGATAAATTGATCGGAGAAATGTATTATATATTATTTTGTGAAATTGGAGAAATTAATGTAATTTTAAAATTTTAAAAAAAATTAATATAATTATCAAAAATTTTAAAAAGAATCAGTGTAATTTACTCTTAGCTTCAAGTTGGAGTAGGAGATTTTGAAAGGAAAAAAACTAAGGGAGGATTTACATTTAATTTTTCTTTTCTAATACTCAAATATTCTAAACAATGATTGGTTTATGGTATTTTTTTAGATAGAAAATAAAATAAAATAAAAATTCATTTTATGTAACGTGGCAAGATGTTAGCCGGACACTATATAGGAATAATAATTTATATTTTACAATTATTTTAGGGAATAGCTTTCTCCACTTGTGCTCCAAAATATTATTTGTTTAATTATCAAAATCATATTTTTTTATTTCTTTCTCTCTCTCCTCTCTTTCTCTTTCGGATGCTGCATCACCATTCCAAGAATTCAGTCTGTCTATTTTGAAATAAGTAATGCCTAATTTTATTTTTATATTTTATCAAAAGTATTTATTTTTATAAGTTGATAGTATTGTATTGACTGAATATTATATCATGATGTGATGATGTAATATTCAGCTAATATAACACTATCAATTCATAAAAATAAATACTTTTAATAAAATTTTTAAGTAAGTCTAACATTATTGTTTTAGAATTGATAATTAGGTATAAAAAAATATAATTTAATGCTATATATATATATATATATAACACGTTTTCTGATTTAGTGCACTTGTCTTTAGCTGGAAGCCAAAGCATTAGAATGACCGGTCAGCTTGTTTTGACATCCATTGAATCTTTTACTTTTCAATGTCCTCATTTCAAGTCTTAAACTTCTGATAAGACTAACCTTGGGGTTGTTATAACTCTTTGTCATCCTTAATGGACAATATTTATTACTACAACAACCCATCCAAATCATAAAAAAAGTTGTTTAATCGGATAGATAACGCAATACCATATCATCAATGTTAATATCTATGATGAAAAACAATCAATCCAAGTGAATAAAACTACTAAAATTCTAAACATATATATTATTGATATAAATGTCTATTATGACATCATATTTATAGATATACAACTTTATTAATCCAAATAAAAAATTAGTAATTTTTGTATACCCTATGCTAATTTTAACTAAAAAAATTAGAAAAAAACATTAAAATTAGAGCTTTTTTTAACCATTAAGCCTAAAATTGAAAATTAGATAAGACAAGAAGCAAATAAAAACCAACCAAGATTCAAAATGAATTTCCTAAGCAAAGTAAATACAAAAAACAAAATTTGTCCAAAAATAATAAAACATCGATCATATTGAAGGTTTCAATTGATAAATTCGACGAGTATTATTCATTTCAGTTGTTTCAAATAAAAGTAGAGTCGTAAGGAAACCAGTGCTGAAATGAGGCCAGCTACCAAATTAAGGTCCATGGTCTGGTGCTACCATAAGGTCAGGTGCTAAATTAAGGCCAGCTAGCAATTTAAAATGGTTTGTCCTGGACATTGGCTCATGTGGTAATTAAGGAGGATAAAAAGTTTGATGTAATTGTCGCACTAGTGCAATAACCGTTGCAATTTTAGTATTACAGTGAAACTTATGTGAACCTGATAAAAATATAAGATTTGAGTGACTATCGCACGGATGCGTCAAATTATTTTTTGTAGAATGGGGTTCAGTTCCGTGAGTTTGTTTATAGAAATTCTTGAAACTAATTTAAAATAATAAAGAACAAAAATTTCATTTTTGACCTTGTTCTATTAAAAAAAAATATGTAATATACTAAGTATTTTTGACCTTTATGATTTTAACTTTATTTTAAATTTTACATGAATCTTATAAAATACTAAAATTATAAAAAATATCATATCATATCATAATTCATAACATAATTTCTCGTTATTAAGCACAGATGCCTTAATCTTGAAACAAAACACTCAGCTGATACCTTAATCTTGACCAACTTGTTCCGTGTTTGCCTCAAACCAAACTAGAAAAATTTAGTAGTTTTGACCACAATCATCATTTGCTAATCATGATGTAACTTGTTGAGTCAAATATTATGTAAAAAGTTAACCACTAGGGTTTAGAACGATCATCATCGTCATCCTTAATTTATTATTGTTACTTGTTACAAGTTACAACCACCCACTCAAATGAAAACGCGGTTTCTATACTTAGAACTTTTTCAAAACAGAAATTTTAAAGAATTGCATCACTTCATCTCATGCTTTTTAGCCCTTAGCATAAATTTCTCGTTTAAGAGAGCTTTTGAACTCTTACTTTTGTATTTACATTTTTAAAAATTGTAAAACTACCTATTCATTTAAAAGTTTAAATTATTAGAGAAAATATAATTTTATTATTATATATTCTATCACGCTCTCTCGCGTGTGGTCAATTTGAACTTATACATGTCAATTCATATTATTGAGGTGACAATAAGATTTGAACATATGATATTTTGGCTGCTCTGATACCATATTAAACTACCAAAGGTCATGTGTTCAAACTCACCGTCACCCTCATAATATAAATTGACACGTGTAGGCTCAAAATGGCCACACATGAGAGAACGTGTTAAAGAATATAATAATAAAAATACACAATTTTTAATAACTTAAACTTTTAAATAAGTTAATGATTTCACATGCTTAACTATCTGGTCAAATCATTAAAAAGGATTTGTGTTGATTTTGTTTTTTATAAAATGCATAAAAATGTATTGGTAGGAAAGCAACTCTCAAACATACTTTTGTGCATTTAGAAAAAAAAAAAATAATGTTACAGTAAGCTCAAGTTACAAAATGTTTTAATCATTAGATGTCTTAAAATTAAATTTTCATTTATCGGGACTATCCTATTTCTAGTTATTAGGTCATTTAATGATTAAAACACCTTAACTTACATGAACTCAAGCTTCCAAATACATTACTCTGAGAAAAATTATCCCAAACATCCACCAGTAGCCATTCATGCTACAAGGAAGCAATGTTCCTATTGAGGTCCATTAGATAATATAATAATCAATTTAAGATGTTAAATTTGTTGTTGATTCTTCATAGTATTCGAGTAGATAAAATGTTTTAGGTTCAAATTTCACTGTCACCTGACACGTATATGCTTAGACTAACCATACATGAGAGTTAGAGAATATAATAATAAAATTACACAATCTCTAACAATTTAAGTTTTTAGATGAGTTAATTATTTCACAAATTCCTTGGTCAAAAGTCAAAAATAAAAAGAAAGTTCACTTGCTGAGATCTTTCCTATGGCCACTTCAACCCAAATATCCCACCAAAAGTTAATCTTGGTAATCAAGAAATCCGTGCCTATACAAGAATGAAAAGGGGGCTTCACGTTGCCCAACAAGCAAGCAATCTACAAGAAATTTGAGCACATCTATCTCTTTGTAATTTGCAATTATACTTGCTGCATGTTTTGATATGTTCTTCAAGCTTTGATCTGCCAACAGAATAATACTAAACCAGCAAAATGATGAGAATGGATAAGAAAGTGAATTGGTTTTCATCTGTCCTGAGACCATTAGCTTCATGCTTCAATGTCTCGAGTGAAGGTGAGAACATGAAGAGCTCCAATGTTCCAGTGCCTTCTGGGCCAGAGGCAACCATGGTTGCTGCAGCTAAGCATTTCTCTAGTGCCCATAAAGTGCGTTTAGGTTAGGCTTTTCAGTGAAGTGCGTTTAGGCAACTTCTTGTGATAATTGATTATTAATATACACATTGCTTTCTACAGAAGTTGCATCTTTCTCCTTCTTCTTCGTTCAGTTTTTTGGCGTTGCGACTCATTAATCAAGGTTGAAAAGAAATTGTTGCTTGTAGTTGAATTAACTTCGGTTGGACTCTAATATCATGTTAAATTACTAATTGTTTTAAAGTTTAAGCTATTAAAAAATAAGTCAATAGTATATATCTGCCTCACAACGTTGATGTTGTAATTTAACCATTATTGTCAGAATAGTCAAATAGATAAGAGGTTGAAAGGTGTCTGAGATGCAAAATTTCAATGCACGGATAGAGAGGATAGACCTAGAGGTATTTGTTCTACCTCAGCTACCGTAATCTTGAACTTATATGAGGTATATCACTTTAATTATTAGATGACTTAAAAATTGAATTTTTATTATCCGGATCATTTTATTTCAAATTTTTAGACTATTCAATAATTAAAAATTTAAAATATACTATTTCATATAAGCTCGAGATTACAACAATATTTCATAAATAAAAAATCCTATCATGGTATAATTATAGTACATATGATAATTTGGTAAAATATGAGTATTAGCATGAGCGGTACTACCGTCAATTATAAAATTTGAATTTTTATTATCCGGATCATTTTATTTCAAATTTTTAGACTATTCAATAATTAAAAATTTAAAATATACTATTTCATATAAGCTCGAGATTACAACAATATTACATAAATAAAAAATCCTATCATGGTATCATTATAGTACATATGATAATTTGGTAAAATATGAGTATTAGGCAGAGCGGTACTACCGTCAATTATAAAATTTGAAATTTCATGACATGATTAGTGTGTGCATACATCCCGAAATTTCAAACTTTGATATTGAAAGTGGCCATTCTCGAGCAATTCCTTTAAACTAGATGTGTTATGATTCACCTGTTCACACAAATCAGTCATATTTCTATTGTGATTTGATTGCTGATGGCACTCATTTGCACATCTCAACCTCAACCTTAATTTGGTACAAGGATCAGATTGTCCTGACCCAGCCTTAAGATGGGACCCTTCAACCATGGTCTCAATATATACCCATAAAGTTGCCAGTCCCCATGGTGTTCTTGTTACGCGGGAGAGAAGAGCAAAGTAGTGGTAATGAGTGCTAGGTTTGTTTGCCGCATAAAGAGTAGATTGAATAAATTAATTTTGATGAGTTTATACAGCAAGTGTTTGAAAAAAAAATTTAAGAGATTTATTAAGCAATACTGAAAATAAATAATAACTCATACCATGAATAAAATAAATAGAAAGGAATACTAATCCTATCATTGTTAGTGAAAGAGATAGCTAATTCACATCCAATTCATGAAACAAACATGAAAGAGATTGATTTTGGGTTCTGAACTAAGCTCAAAGATGATGGCATTCAATTCTAGAGAAACCCACTTCAATTCTCCTTATGATATGATAAAACATGTTTCTCCACAAGATAGTACTTGGGGTTTTGGTTGTTTTTGGGGGTGGGGGTGTGATGGTGGAAAAGATTCCTCTTGGCAGGTTGATAGTATTTGACACAAATGCTAGATTTTGTTTGGTTACGTTTTTAAAAACAGATTTTTAATTTCAAAATGCAAGATACGAGTTTGGCAAGTTATTCATTTTAATTTTTTTTTTAAATTTTTTAAAATTTAGATTATCATATCCAAATACATTTTTACAGTTTTTAAAAAATTATATCTGAATCACTATTCAAACGTAGCCTAAAATGTTTTAGGTTGTGTCTTGCAAAGGGCATTAATTAATGCTGCAGATCAACATACTGAGTCATGAAAATAAGATGGAAATAAAGAGCTCTTTTTGGTGCTAGTTCTATACTATCTTGGCCATCCATGCTGAAGATGACTCTTATATTGCAATCCTAATTAAGAAACTACCCTCCAAGGGTTTTCTTGAGCCAAATTCAAACAGGTCAATTTAAGGTTCACCCAAAAGGAAAATCTTTCACTTTCAGCACTATGTTGTTTTGAAGTTATGTTTATTTTAAGTTCAACCCTTATATCAGATTCAGCATATCAACCAAGCTCAAACAATTCACCAGAAGTTGGACATCTTTAGTTGTCAGTAGAGATATTGTTGAGTAAATGAATCCCACTATCTCTATTTCAATTTTCTTTACTGAATAAAGAGTGAATAGTTACCAAGGAAAAGATCACTAATTCTATGTGAAACCAAACCACCTATTGTAAAGTTAATTGAAAACCGTGTTCCAATTTCTTTCTGCTTTCTTTGCTATATAAAATAATAGCAACGAGAGCGGAAAAGAGAAGGAAATCATGTTTGACCATGTTCTGTGTAATTGTAAATTTCTTATATACCACGTGTCCTTGTTAAGCATAAGCATAATCGCCTTTTAACTTCAAGCCAAAACATTCAGCAAAACCTCTGTTTATTCCTATGTTTTGACCACCAGCCTTACCTTTGGTAATGATGCCAACTTGTTGAGTTGAACATTCCGTAAAATTAATCAGTTGGCTTCACAAGTGATAGTAGTGATCCTTAATTTTCTATTGTTACTGTTAACTATCCACCCAAATCTTTATTTTCTTTTGAGTAAAATGACAAACTCATTACACGAGATTCTCATCACTACAGAGTCTAGGAAGACAGACTTTGGCAGCAACCGTAAGATTGTTACATTCATTTACTTTTGAACGGTCAACTGAGATTTATAGTCCTCAGAAATACAGATTTTTTCACAACAATTGAATACTTTTCAAACTGACAAAAAAAAGTTAGTTGTAGTGACCTTTCATGCTGAAAACGTTTCCAAGAAACCAGTGCTAAAATGAGGTCAGCTAGGATCCATGGTCAAAACTCAAAAAGGGTTACACTATCTACTTGCTAGGATCTTTCTTTGGACAATCAAACCCCAAAGTCCATAGAAAAGTAGAAACTTTGCTTGATCACCAAGAACTCTCAGCTTATATAAGAGTGAAGATGGCTTCAAAGAGCCCAATAAGTAAGAAAATCTCCAAGAAAGTTGAGCAAGTCTATCTTTGTTTTTTATATAGTGTCCTAAGAGATTACCAACATTTGTCTCGATCCTTATTCTTTTGCATAATCTGATTAGAATTAGATATTGATTTCTTCCATCTTTGATCTGCCAAGGTAATATTAGACAAGCAAGATGAGTAAGGATAAGAAAGTGAGTTGGAGTTCATCAGTTTTGAGATCATTAGCCTCATGCTTCTTTGTCTCGTGTGAAGGTGAAAATGTGAAGCCTTCCAAAGCTGCCGGGTCTTCTGGACCAGAAGCAACCATGGTTGCTGCCGCAAAGCATTTCTCTAGTGCTCATAAAGTGCGGTTAGATTAATGTTTCTGTTTCTGTCAAGGGTTCAAATGATGTTTTTTTTTTTTTTCTTTTGGGAGGGGGATGGTTTGGTCTGTGTGTGGTATACATGATGCAGAAAATATAATTGCGTAACTATCTGAGTCAGAACTATTCGGTGCAATTCCGTTGTTAGATTAATTTATTGCAAATAATAGATTCCATATATATGTTAAGTGTAAAGTGTTTTATAGAATTTGAATCAGATTTTAGTTCAAGCCAGTTTACGTTTCAAATGAAGGCAAAAGTATGAGAAAGATTTAAATCACTTCAGTTCTCACTTTCAACAGTGTTATGTAAACAAATTACAGTTAGTGTTTTACGATGTTGATGCAATATATGTAAATTAGTAGAGTGATAGCTACCTGAGATATTTCAGGTGAATGATGCAGGAATAACGAAATAATGAGGTAAAAAAAAAACCATATCATGGTATATTGATGTCTGTAATCAATATTTGTTGAAACAAGCCCTCCAGGAATTCCGTTACACTTGGAATGTTATGAGACCACATGAAAGTGGAAATCAGTAAGATCCTGGCATTTCTGGTATTGAAAAAGTAACTGAAGTACCTTAATTTGGGTGTAAAGATTAGATTGTATTCACAAAGCTTCAAAAGCAAGCCATCCAACTACAAGCTGTCTATACCCATGGATTTTCAGGTCCCCGGGACGATGGTGGTCTTGTCATGTAGAGGGGAAGTGTTCAATTCTAAAATCACCTACATACTGATCATCTCAGATGCAACTTCAGAAGACAAAACATTTTCCATCAGATACTACTGCGGCGAATGGGGTTTAAAGTATGATTGAATGCTTCGAATGACAGGGAACATTCGTCGAGATTTCTGAAAAAATAACATACAAGGCTGGTCTATTGCCAGAAATGGATGCATTAAGCAGTTGTACCAGCTGCTTCAAAAATTGTACATTCTTGTGGCAAAAGATATAGCTGAAAGTTGGGGGACATGGGGGTGGATGATGGAAAATTTTGGAATATTGATACTAATGACAAAGGTAATTTTGCAAGACCCAAATCTCCTCTCCAGTTGTGTATATTTCTGTGTCTTGCAAATTTAATTGGCGTAGTTAATGCAGTAGAACATATTGAAGCATGACCATTAGCTGGATATAAATTTGACCATTAATCAAATTCAGCATACCAAGAAAGCTCAAAAACCAGGCATTACATTGACTTTTTCGCGATCATTAGTCATTAGTTTCAGCATGTTATTGTGAAATGCATTAACAGAAGATCATGTGATGTTTTTGCTGGTAAATGGATTCCGCATTCTCCATTTTAACTTTATTGAACAAATCAGTGAAATGTTAATCAAGAACAGTTCTCTAGTTTCTGTAAAGATGAACTGCACTTCATTTGCAAGATGCTGGTAAAAACTCTTTTCAAATTTTAAAGCTGAACTATACACTAAACAAAGAAGAGGAAACGAAGGTCATCATCTCCTACATCTTACCAAGTTTTTCTGCATTTGCGCACATCCGGAGTTTGTCTTGTAGCCACGCGTTCAAAGGCCTGTGGTTGGATGGATTGTTCATCATAAAAAAAAAAAAGAGTTTTGGAACTCTTTTAGTCCTCTACTTTCTCTTTCCTTTTCCAGAATGTCAATACTTCAAAGAACTGCATATACGGGTAGACAGATAAATTAAATATTAACAAAAGCTCAGAATTACTCTTAAGAAGACAAAAACAAGACGGAAAAATCACATAATAAACAAATTAATTGCTATATACTGTCAATCTCACACAATTTTGGATACATTAGCTTGACATTGATATTGGGTAAGTAATTCCTTTCTTCATAGGCAGACATGGTGGCCAAAAGTCTACCATGACAAACAGGGTTTCTATATTATTTCCTTCAGATAAATGAGCCACAATTTGTTCAACACGGGGAGGAGGATGGCTTGGGATTGTTGCAAATCAAATGGATATGAAACAATTTGATCTATTTTCTGTATCATTGCGTGAAGATTTTAAAAATGTCTACTGATATAAATCACTGAAAGGCTCCCATTTCTTGAGATGGAAATGATTTTTTTTTCAATTGTTTCCAATGTTAATTGGATGCACAATTGAAGATGGAGTCAAAAGCATAGCACTAAGGTTGATAGAGACCATTAAAATGGTGTCATTATTTCCAAATTTTCAGAATGTGATAGCCAACAATATGTCTCTAAATATATACATACATATATATATATATATATATGCTCATTTTAAATATCAAAACATAGTTGAATGAAAATTGGATTAATTGATTTTGAGAGATTACCAAATCTCCCCATAACATTTATTTGGCATTTAGATTGAGCCATGAATGTGATATAATAGCAACATATAGATATGAATGAACCAAACTTTAGACAAACCAAGAAATTTAAGGAACTTCAACATACAGATTTATGTTCTCCTCTTTTGGTAGACTCCGGAAGCTGAATCTGCCATGAGTCCAAATTCTTGCACAATCTATGTTTTCCGGCTTCCCCCTTTTCTTCTTCTTCATCTTCATCTTCTTCAGATTCAAAGTGATACGGAAACTCTGAGGGATCCCACTCTAGGCTCACCTGCTCATCCTTGAGTTCCTCAACCTTCTTATCAATTTTTGATTCATCAACCGTCATAGAAGTGCCATCTAAGACCCATACTGAGAAATTTATGAAAATCATTCCCAGTGATCTAATGGGGTATCCAAACACCATCTTACAAAATAGAAAGGCCACCGTGAACAAACATAAGATGGGTAAGATTAAAAATAAGGAAAATGAAATACAAATGAAGTAAAAAAAGATGGGTGGAATCAAAAACAGGCAAAGAATGAGAGATGCAGACTCTGTTAATGCAATCAATAAGGTGGAGCTATGAAGAAGAGGCATTGGTGAAATGGGTATTATTATTATTATTATGTTTTATATAATTTGAATCACAGATTGATTGATTCAAAGATCATCTATATGTATATATAGATCTTATATATATATATATATATTAAATTCTGTTCCATTATTTTCGTTGTTACCTTGTTGAGAGAGGGTGAAACATAGGATGTGTGGGTTGATCTATTTTATCAAACGTTAAGAGTCAGCTCAGCTCATCTTTATCTAAATTTGGAATGGTAGGTAAGCATGAATTAAATATCTGACAGAAGATACTATATAGTTTGTTAGTTATTTGTTTTATTGTACAACAAATCTAGGTAGACATTATACTTTTTTGATTGACAAGTGTCTTCTTCACCTGTTGTGAGATGACAAATTTTGAGGTGAATCAGATTCATTTACTAAGTTGGAGAATGACAATTTGAACTAATCTGTTGGAAATTCAACATACTTATAGTTTTTAGTGGAACAAATTTTAAAAAATTTATGCGAATTTGTTAGAGTTTGAGGTGGGCAATAACAATTTAAACCGATCTATTGGGAACCAGCATACTTAGCTTCTAGCAGATCGAAATTAATTTTTTTTTTTTGTGAGTTCCTTAGAGTTTGAGGTGGGTTCGGCGTGAAGACCAAGGTGGAGCCATAATTTTTTTATGGAAAAAATTTATATTCTCATAATTGAAGTGAAATTTACATGTAATTTTTTTTTTATTACAAATTTTGGAAGGAAATTTTTTTTTTCTTCTCAGATTTAGAGGGGGATTTACATGTAAATTTTTTTACTTTTTATTTTACAAAATTTGAAGGGGTTGGACGACACGTGCTTCTGTCCTTGATGAAGATATCATATCCTGTCCCGTCACAATTATATAAGATAAAAAAATAAATAAGTTTTTGATTTGGATAATGTTTATAATAACATCTTTTAGTCCACATTGAAAATTTAAGTAAATTGATAGAGTTATACATTTATATAAAAAAAATATCAGTCTAATTCTTTAATAACATGCATCATGTAATGTTTTATTTGAATATGTTATTTATAATTAATTTAATAAAATAAATAATTTATAATTAAATAGGTATCCTGACAGGACTCGACCATTCTATCACGAAGTTTAAATGAACTTGTCCCATTATCATTTCTAACCAAGTAAATAGATCTAATCAATTATTTTATACCATACAAGAAAAAATATCATTTTTGTTTCGTTAAAATTAAACATACATATATGCTATAAATTGATCAATATGACACATGTATCTGGTTTACCCAAAAATTTCTCTAAGGTGAGACTCGAGTAATGTTTCTCAGTACGTGTTTGTACACATATACTTACATAGATATAAAATTCATGTGAGTGTCGTAATGATGAGTCCTACACCTACATAAATATATATATATATATGTATATACACAAACACATATATTACAAAACATTACTCGGTGAGACACATATGACTGCACAAGTTAAGGAAAATATAGTGGGAAGGAGTCAAAGCAAAGATGTCCCCTTCTCAACACAGTGTGGCATGCCAGCACTATTAACACAGTCTGGCATGCCAGCACTATTAACAGGCTACTTTTATACTAGACATCTTGCCAATGAAATGAACAAGATAACTAAAAAAACCTGTCATGAACCATGCAAAACAAATAATGCCAAAAACAGATGATCTAAATTCCAAATCCTCCCAATTTAACCATTGTCACAAGAATTTTCCAGCATGGACAAGAAAGAAACATGGCAGTTTTTCTCTCCATTTAACATCAACAAAAAGGAACAAGAAAAAAAATGGTACACCCTCCCTCCTCCCTCCATTGAAAGATACAATTTGGCTAACTATCAATTTCTAAGTTATAGTGAATTTATTTTTCAATTCTTGAATGAAAAATCATGATGCAAATGGGAGAAGAAAAAAAAAAAAGAAAAGCAAGAAGCAAAACAGTGTAAGACTTTATTTTACGTCTCACTCGATCATCCAAAAATGTATTAAAAGAATTTTAAAAAAACTTCTGTTAATTGTTGTTTTCATAAATTTTATAATTGTGACATCCGAGGATGTGGCCAAACAATAAAGACGGTAGAGATAAAATTCAAGTGTCTCAAGTTCGAGCTCCTTTTTCGTTGATCATAGGTAGCTAGAGATTAAATGGTGGGACTGACTGTCACAAAAATGATGACTTAATCTGCTGCATGTAAGTTAATCCAAAATACTCCTTAATCCGATTAATAAAAAAAAAAAAAAAATAAATTATATAACTGTAATTTTTTTTTTTGTGAATTGTGCAAAGGATATTTAATTTAAGATTGTAATTAATAGAGTAATCAAAGATAATCAATTACTCTAAAAATTTAAGTCGGTAGAGAATAGACCCACCAATATATATCAAACTGTTTTAATAATTTAAATGAGCAAAGGAAAAACAAATTTTTAAAAAAATCTTTGCAGTTAAACTCATTAATTTCTTATTGTGTTGGCATTGAAAAATTAGAAATGTATTGGCATTGAAAGAAAACAATATATACTTATATTAATATTACCATTAAACCCATTTATAATAAATAAGACAGTTAAGAATAGTTTTGATTGTCTCCATCTCTTTGGTTACAGATTGTTTAAATAAGTTTAAAGAGAGAAAATTAAAAAATAATAATAAATTAATTAAGAATAATTTTTAAAAGAATAAAGACATATTTGACCTTCTCCATATCTTCAACTACAAATTGTTCAAATAAGTTTGAAGTGTGAAAATTAAGGTGGGTTTAAAAACTTTTCGTTTTCATAATTTTTGTTTTGTTTTTTTTTTTTTTAATTTTCTTTCTTTGTACTTTTGAAAATGAAAGCGATGATAATTTTAAAAATACATGTATTTTTATATTGTTTTTTCATTTTTCAATGAATTTAAATTTTGAAAAACACAAAAACTACTTTTAGTGGACATCTATATTACTTTATTTAAAAAAAAAAAATTAAAATGAAGTCTCAATGACTAAATGTAAAATGTGAAAATCGTTTTTTATTAAAAAAACAAGAAAATCGCTTCCCTCTACTTTTACACCCTTACGTTTAAATTTCAAACAACATCATATATATATATATATATATATATATGTGTGTGTGTGTGAGGGTAGAATATAAAATTATGTCATATTTTTTTCCTCAACCAAATATAAAGTATTTATTTCTTTTTGATTCGAGACTTCAGCCCTCCTCTTTTCCAAAAGTGCAAGTTCATGAGAAATTCGTGGGGTCGTATTTATGCAAATGTTATCTTCATCTTATCATTTTATACAATTTATGCTGATTTACTAACGAAACGGGCCATGCCTAGCCTAGCTCAAGAAACCCTTGACCCAATACAACCCATTGACATGGTCTCGAGTCTTGCCATGTTGTGTCTAGCTTGCTATTTTTTTTTTTTATCTCATTTGCTTTGCTTTTTTCTTGGTTTAAAAAAAAAAAAAATTAGTTGATGTCTTTTTTCAACCTTTTTTTATAATTTTTTGTCAAATTTTTTAGTTAGTGTGTTTAGTAGTTTTTTGATTTAATATTATTATTTATTAATTTTTGACTTATTAGTATAATTATAGTAATTATTTCATTAATTAATTAATTTACATAAATTTTTTTGCTTTATTTTCTAATTAATAAACATAATTATTATATTTTTTTACTTTTTAAAAGTTGTTAATGTCTAAATTTTACAAGAGTTTATAATATATCTGTAATTGACTATAAAAAATTTAACAAAAAGGATATTAGTATAGTACATTCACTAATATTAAACTTATCCATATATTAAAATGTTTTTTTTTAGTTTTATAGATCTAGGCCAGTTTATGCGTAGACAAACTAACAGCTTGTTTGAATAAGTAGGAGAGAAAGGAAATGAGAGGATAATATTAGTTATGAATGAAAGGAAAGGAGATGAGAGAAGAGGTAATCCCTCTTTTATGTTTGAATAACTAATGAAATGAGAAGAATATAATCTTTTCATCTTATTTGGGAATGATAAAGGAGAGAAAAGAAAGGAAAGAATTTTATATTATTTTATTATTATATCCTTTTAAATTGTATTTGAATGCTTTAGGATAAATGTGTCATTTTTATTTTGGCTTTTATAATTTTAAGAGTAATATTAGTATTATTAAAAATTCATTAAATCATTCTTTCCATTCTTTCCATTTCCGTTCATTTTTGAAGGGATAATAAAATTGCTTAAATAAGGGTTAAGCACTCCCTCTCTCTCCATCCTAATTTTTAAAACAAACATGATATAAGTTTTCCTTTCTTCTCCCTCCCTTTTTTTTCTTTTCAATTCCTTCTATCCAAAATAGTAAAAGTCTTCTTTGTGAGATCAGACAAGTGACGAAAAAAAAAAATAAATCAAGTCACTTAAATTTTATCTTTAAAATTTTACTATTTAATCATGCTGTATCAATATATTAAAATGTCATTTCTCAAAAAATGTGAATACATGACTAAACGAGACGTGCCAAGCAGGCCGAACCTGGCCCGTGTTTTTCGCCGGCCATGGACCTGAAAGGACAGCTCCAGCATTGCCTGCAGGCTTATGCCGTGCTAGCACTGCCGTACTGGCCATGCGGTGTCGGCCCGGCCCAGTTTAAACCACTAAGTGAAAGTGGCAACATTTTCTATTATCATATACATGTATATATGTGTGTCTATATATATATATATATATATATATATATGCAAAGCCGGTGGAGTAGTTAGTGTGGTGGTCGCCGGAGAGGCTAATTACAGAGCCAACCCCAAATCTCAAGAGTCGCAAAAGTTTCAAATCTCGGTCAATTGTCCAAAGTTACATTCGTTTTCCGCTTCCTTAATCTTTCTCTGTATTCGATTACTATTTTTTCTTTTTTAAAAATATGTATTGGGGTATCAGGGATCTTTCTTCTGGTTTTAACTATTCTTTTTAAACTTGTTTTTTCATCAGCTAATTTTTAGGGTTTTTTTTTTTTGGTGTAAATCCATCGAGGAAATCAGCAAAGAAGAATCGGACGGTCGACAAGACAATGAATTCAGCGAAGGGTCATCTAGAAGAGGAAGAAGAGGAGGAGGAGGAAGAGTTTGTTAACAAGAAAGACGTTCTCACTTCACATAACAACAAAGGTATATCTATAAAATAAAATATATTTTATAATTTTTATATATACATTTACATGTATGTGTCTATATGTGTATACGTTTGTTGAAGCCAAGCATAATATCATGGTGGCCTTTCACTAGGGCTAATTTTAGGATGCCATTTGCCATGTGTTTCTATTTTTCCGTTTCGATTTTACTTTAGGTTGGTTTGTTGTAACTGGGGTTTTTGGTGGAAGTAGATGAGAAGAACAATGAAAAAGCTAATGCGACAAGGTCGAAACATTCAGTGACAGAGCAGCGCCGAAGGAGCAAGATCAATGACAGGCATGCTCCAATCATTATAATTTTTGTTGCACTTATTTTATATATATATATATATATATATGTATGTATGTATGTTTGTATTCATATGTATGTCTTTTATTTATGCTTTTGTGGTGTTGCAATAAAGTTGACAGTACTAATTAAGAATTTATAATCTTCGTTGGCAAATTCGCCTTTTGCCCAGACTCGGAAGTTCAAACTTAAAATTAAAAAGGGGATAGTTAACCACTTTCATGCCATGTGATGGTTATCAACTCTGACCTCAATTGTAAGTT
The DNA here is from genome assembly GCA_008638375.1 of Nyssa sinensis. Taxonomy (NCBI): domain Eukaryota; kingdom Viridiplantae; phylum Streptophyta; class Magnoliopsida; order Cornales; family Nyssaceae; genus Nyssa; species Nyssa sinensis. Next base: position 26,381,286 of record CM018042.1, read on the forward strand.
GGTCTGCTTTTTCCCTTAATTAAGTTCTTGTCATGAAGATGGATGGCCAACAATCTAAGAAGCATGGATACTCTATTTTGGCTTAGATGTCCGTGTCGGACACTTCTCGGACACGTGTCCGGACACTTGAATCATGGATGTTGATGATTAAATGAAGAAGTTCTTTAATTTTTATTTATTAACTGTGTTATTTTAATATCTTAATAATATTTTTTAGATTTGTGTGTTTTTATACCAAGTTTAATTGAAATAACATTAAGTTTTTATTATATAGTCATATAAAAAATAATATATATATATATATATATTCAACGTGTCCGTGTCCTACTTTTTTTAGAAATAACGTGTTTGCATGTCCGTGTCGTGTCGTATTCGTGTCCCGTGTCCGTATCCGTATCCGTATTTGTGCTTCTTAGCGCAACAATTGAGTTAGTTGGAATGTGTAACTGATTACTAGGATGAGCCTAAGAAAACTTCAAGAAGAAATTTTTGAATAGCAAAATGGTGGAGTCAGTTAGTATTCAATTGTTAAACAATTTGACAAGTTAAGATTTTGCTCAACAGATGTATTTGGTTGTAGATTTGTTTTCACTTGAGGATGGAGCTGAGTTGATAGGAGTAAGGGGAATGAGGAAGTTTTAGTAGTGACTACAAAAGAAATGGTTTCACGATAGAATATGTGATAATTTGTAAGCTGGTGGATGATATCATCTTAAGTTGTCACTTTGTTGTTCACCTGCAAAAGTTGCAAGGAAAATTGAGGAATGAAGAGAGCAAGGGGTCCTACCTTTGTGCTTGAGAAAAATATAGGAAGAATTTTATATTTTAATTGACTTAATATTTTTTTCTCTCCTTCATTTGGAAGAAGATTATGCATATATTCGGAAGATTATTTTTTTTTTCTTGGGTTTGTAGATATATATTTATATATGTAGAATGTGTAGAGGTTCTAATGGATGACTAATAAATTTTGCTTTGATATTCTCACCAACTTTCAGTTATTGGGTCTATAACCATATACTCCATCTTTTATTTTTTAGATATACTTTATTATTATTATTATTATTATTGTTGGCTGGTATCATGTGATTTTTTTTCCAAGAATTTTTTGATATGGACAATACTTAACTCCAAACTCGATAAGAAGAACTTCCTCCTACCCGAATATGTGTCTTAACCACAATTTGTCACATATGCAATGCACATGTTTTTTAATTTTATTTAATTTTTAATTTTAGTTAAAACTAAATAGTCACATGATATACATGTGATTGCATGTGTAACACATTAAGGTTGTGACTCGTACATGGGTAAGAGGAGGTTCTTCTTACCCGATTTGGAGCCAAGCACTGCCCTTTTGATATCTTGGGAAAGAAAGAGAGTTGTGTTAGGTAGTTGACAGCAATCATAAAATTTTGTTAGATTTTTAATGAATATGAACCTTGAGAGTAGAATGGCGGGACATAATTCATGTAACCGACTCCAAATAGTTGGGTTAAGGCTTTGTTAAGTTGAGTCGAGTCTTTGAACTTCGATAAATAATTTTATCATTAAGCTTGTGGCAACCATTTTTAGTCTTACTTCTTGGTTGTCATTTGTTGAACTTATCGCCTTACAGTATGGTTATTTTCAAGACGTCACTTGCTAATTGACACTACTAGAAATTTGTTGTTGAAGAATATTAGCTACCAAACTCTGCTTTCCTTATATAGATACAACTGCAAATTTCTGTTTTTCTTGTCATGGTTGTGCTTTGAGCCCGGTTGAAACTAGCAACAGGCTTTATGAATGGAAACCTTCCCTTTATATATATATATATATATGCACCCTTGCTGATGCTAATAAATTCTTTGTTACTTATCTTTTCACGTTGTTACTGTTAGCTAGTATGTATTGTAATAAGCTGGGCAGAGCACCATTTTGAGCATTATTCTGAAACCGTTTTTGGATTTTAAATCGATTCGAGTGCTTCGGATCATATCAAGTGTAAGAGCATTTGCTTATTTAGAAATTGTCCACCTTTTGTAAATATCTTGATATAGGATCCAGAAAATCAATTGTGAAAAGCCAGTGGTCATATCTAACATTTAACAGGAGTTTAATTCTTTATGTTTTATTGTTTATCCATTGTTTTAATACTTTTTTTTTTTTATGGAAATTCAAATGAACCCATCCAAAGTTGAAATCATTGGATTGACATTTTTGGTTTCCATTTGATTTCATGACTAATTTGGCGCGATCTAAGAGGTTGAATGTTTGAGGTGGACTCACTTACATGACTACATCTTTGATGGATAGCTTGGGCTTGAAAGGTGTTGACTTCAGGCCTTCAACATCATATAGGTATAGAGTCCAATTTGTTTTTATTTTTTTTTTTAATTTTGGACACATGCCACACTTTTTTTTAATAGATTTTTTCTTTTTTAGATTTTGTCCTATTTTTCTCTAATTTTTCTTCGCCTTTTTTTGGGGGGGTTATTTATATATGTGTGTGTGCGTGTGTGCGTGTGTTTTTTGTAATAATTAAAAAATTTGTTTTGGAACTCGGATTATGGAAATTGATGATTAAGTGAAGAATTGCTTGAATTTTTATCTAATGGTTTTGTTATTTTGATATCTTAATCATATTGTTGTGATTTGTGTATTTTTATGGCAAATTTTGATTAAAATAATGCTAGATTTTTATTATATGATCATATAAAATAATAAAAATATATATAATCAACGTACTCCTAATGTATTCTCGTCCTACTTTTTGGAGAAATGCCACATCTATTTCGTATCATATCCTTGTCCTGTAACCATGTTCGTGCTGCTTAGGTTTTGGTAGCAAATCACTTGATGTTGTTATGCAAAACATTTGGTGAGACATCTGTCTGATCTATTAACTCCTTTGCCTACCTTTGGTTTTATGGGAATGACATTGCTGAAATGTTAGTGAGTAGTGACACTAAGTTAGTATTACTTCAAAGTATTTTAAAAAATAAAAAAAAATTAAAATGATTGCTTGTGTAGTTATGTTCTTTTAAGGTATAATTTAATACTTCACCATCAAAACAAAAAATGGTATAATCTAATATTTCACTTCTTAGGAGCGATAAGACTAACTAATTAACTAGTGTAGTACATGATAAATTTTTGAAGTTCAGAAGTTGGTCAGCAACTTTCAGATACCATATATTACTTTACCTTGAGTTTAAGGTAGATTTGAGAAATATCGTGAGATATTTGAATTTGATGAAAATTCTTGCACCATTTTTGATTAAATCTGATGGTTATTTATCTTTTTTTCATTCAGATTTCAGATATTGAGAGATCTCATTCCCCATGGTGATCAAAAGAGAGATACGGCATCATTCCTATTGGATGTATGACATTTAATGTAGAAACATATAATAACACATCTACTATATCTGTCTAGAATTTCTGCACTATAAATTTTTGGCTCATTATTAGTGTCTGTGTCCAGGTGATTGAGTATGTTCAATATTTACAAGAAAAGGTACAAAAGTATGAGGGATCATACCAAGGGTGGAGTCCGGAACCCACAAAGTTGATGCCATGGGTAAAGTTTTGAAATTTGGCCTTGCATCATTTTCATTTATAAGGTTCACATAGTTGTGTGTGGGTGAATGGCTGAATGGCCATTTGCAGCTGTGGTTCTCCACTTTTGTCATAAATGGAGTAGATTTACTCAAAAAAAAGTTCAGAAAAACTGTGTTTTACGATTGAATTCCCTGGAACACAAGACCAAACTAATTTGAATCCCTTGGCCCAGCTCATTTTATATAGGTATATGTTTAGTTTTATATAGTGTGAGTACCCCTTTAAGACTGATATAATTCTTTGTTTAGTAACCATGTGTAATTCTAATTATGGTAATACCGTTGTATGAATAGTTATATGGATTCTTCAAAACTTGTATGCGTGGAAAATTAGTTTGCTGCTATGCTAGGCAGGCCCAATAGTTCATGTCTATTAGTCTGAGCTAAAATATGTAAGCATTTGCAGTTCATGAAATGACTAACCTGATTACATATTGAGAATAAAACATTTTGGAAAATTACCCGTTCACTGGTAGTTTGAGCCATGTTTTGATGAATCAGCAGGTTAAATTATTGATGCCTATTAACACAATTTCATACTTTTGAGGTTTTAATCACTAGGGTGGAGGGCTCAAAGAACAACACTTACATATGAAAAGTATGAAATTGTTTTTACTGATGCCTGCAAAGAAGTTTTTCATCAAATTATATCTGATTCCCTGACTGATATCAATTTGGTTAACACAGCTAAATGCCCTGGACCTTTTTTAACCTGGTTAGCAAAATCTGTTCTGTTCTAGCCCAGCAATGCAATGCCGAATTATTCATATTTGGTGGGAAGCCAACAGATGCACAGTTCAGCTGGCAAAGGACAACTGTGGGGCTCTGTGAGGAATGAATATTATTAGGGAACCCCCACTCGCTCTTCAGTCTGTTGTATCATGATATCAGGGTGCATATCCCTTCCCCAATCTATTGATCTGTAGTATGTTTTAGGCTTAGGCCCTCCTTTGCACTAGAAAAAGGGGGTGGGGTTTTGATTTTTGGTTTCAGTGTCTTCTTTGGCTTGTTTCAAATTTATACTGTGATTTGTATTGACTTTCCTTTACATCTGGCAAATTTAAATTTATTCAATTTTTTATGCCACGATGTTTGGCTTAATATATCTGATGGATCATTCTCTTCTTCATGATCATTATTTGTTACTGACTTAATGATTTATTATGTTCTTTATGGGCTTGTTTTGGGTTTCTTGGTATCAGCTCAGCCATTGCTTGTTCTTCTTCCTTTCCCAACATTTAAGTGCATTTAGGTTTTGCCGCTTCTTTTATTCATCCCCCTCCTTTCTAAATGGGAAGGGGCAGTTTGGGTGTGCAGTGCTGTTAATTGCCCCCACTGATGTTTGACCAATGATGAAATGGAATTGGGGAAATTGCATATGGGTTTTGCATGCTTCTTGAAATATTCCTTGGGTAGTATATGAAGTGTCAATCTCATTTTGCTTGAACAGAGAAACAGTCACTGGCGCATTCAGAGTTCTGTTGGGCACCCTCAAGCCATAAAGAATGGTTCTGGTCCAGGTTCAATATTCCCTGGGAGATTTGACGAAAATAACATCAGTGTCACCCCAATCTTGCAGACAGACCCACTGAATTCAGTTGAATCTGACCCTAGCAGGGATGCTTCATGCAAAGCAATGGATCAGCATGCTGAGTTAGCAAACAAGGCAATAAACATGCCCTTCCCTTTTCAGGCAAGAATGCCTGCTCCTGTCCAAGGTGATGGTGCACTTGCCCATCCTCTTCAGAGACCAGTTTCAGATGCACAATCAGCTGAGTCTCCCATCACTGGTGATGCACTGAATCAACAGGAGGAATTGATGATTGAAGGGGGCACAATTAGCATCTCAGGCGTTTACTCTCAAGGGTGTGTAATCATAGAACTTCAGGATTCTAGTTTGTTATTATGTTATTTTCTAAGCTACAAGGCTTCGTCAGTTTTGGAAATATTGGGCAAATAATTTTTAATGTCTGACTATAACGATTTGCTTCGGGTTTGTTCATGTTGGCTTTTCTCACCTGAAATTCCTATTTTATTGGCTTTGATCTTTGTGATTGTTGCTTTTGTTGTGAGACATGCTATGATGACAACATACTGTTTGATGGAATCTGTTGTAGCTTAAAGAAGCTTGGCAACATCTATGTCCAGTAGTTTGTGCTTGTTTTGTTTATTTGGTGGGGGAGGATTAGGGTGCTCAATTGAGGACGTGGAACTGCCTACTCGTAAGATTAGGAAATTCTTGTAGAATACCTTTCATTTTTGGATATCTGAGAGTTTTCAGACAATTTTCGTTATTTCGTAGTTTTTTTTGGTGATTTGTCTTATATAGGAGTGTATTTTTGTCGCTCTTTATACTCCATGTGTACATAGGTTTGCACTTCTAAAGTACTTTTGTTTATAATACAATTGTTACTCCCCCCTCCCCAACCAAAAAAAAAAAAAAGCATCCTTTCCAAAGTTAGTTTTATTTGAAGAAGTCAACTGGCCTGCCGTTACTATACCTTTTTTTGCGTTTGAACACTGAATTTTAAGTTGATCAGTAAAGCAGGATTTGGTGTTAATCAGGTTACTGAATACTCTGACACAAGCACTGCAAAGTGTGGGTGTGGACCTGTCAGAGGCCACAATCTCAGTGCAGATTGATCTTGGGAAGCGAGCAAATAGAGGACTGACCTCAGGGATATCCATTGCTAAGGTAAAAAAAACATTTCATGCTCATTTCTAACACAATAAATAAAATATCATTTCAAAGGATAGTTTAGATTGTATATGTTTCATATTATGATTATATGAACTGGCTGTTAAATTAAGCGGGGTTTAGGTTTCATATTCCCTTCTTCCTAGCACTTCATCCTCAATTCCTATGCTCCTTTTGTTTCTAAAAAGATATTGGAAAAGAGATTCAACAATATGGACAGTTTTCCTATGATGCAAATTTTCTTCTCTCATCATTTGGCTTCTCAAGAGTCGAACTGGAGGTTAATAATTTTGTTCTACCAGATTCTTTTTCCTTGTTTTTTTGGATGCGACATAATGCATTTATTCCTCTTTTTTTTTTTTTGGTTGCAATAACCATTTCTAACCATGCCAACAAAGGACTGATCTTCTTGAACAGACAACTAATCTGGATCTAATGAATCTTTCATTGCTATTTAGGATCATGAGAAACCCCAATCCAGTAATCAATCAGCGGAACATTTTAGGGATGCAAGCAACGGTGAGGATGCAGATCAAGCGCACAAGAGGATGAAGATATAAATATAGTATGGTGTTTCTTTAAGATTCCATTTTTTGAGTTTCATCCATATGTTGCTTTGCAAACTAGTTGATTGTACATGCTGTATTTTGTGTTTGTTGGTTGTTTTACACAATTCTGCGGGATTCATGTCCACACGCAATTATTTCTGTATGGTGGATGGTGTTGCATGTGTTTTAGTTGTTAAAGTTGAAATTAAAAATTAAGGCTGAAAATACCTTTTTTTTTTGGTTTTTCAAGCTGTTTTTTTTATTTTTTTTTGTCGTTTTAATGTCTCTAATGCTCTTCATATTCTAAAACCTGCCCATTTGATGTTTTCTGAGTACTCTCTGGTAGTATTTTACTTTTTGAACCCATGTAGGAAGCATAGAAGTGGCCAAAGCCTGATGAGAAGCATCCGTATGCGGACATGAAATTGTTGATTGGTATAGGCATAGGTAAAGGTGGTTCAGATTTGATGCAGATGCTTAACTGGACTTTTATGTGGCAATTGATGAATCCTGAGGCTCCTTTTGATATTTGAGAAAGCTATGTCCAGGATAAGGTACCTACCCTGAAGTTGCACTTGCAGCATAAGAATCATCTTCTGTTTAGATAAACCCTTGAGAGGTTCCTTGTCTCTGTCTTTATTGATAGATAATTTGTGTTTAAATAAGCTGATCTAAAGTCTGATAAGAGTGTTTCATAGGAAATCTTTCCACATCATGTCATTTGTTAATACATAGAAAAAAGATGGGGCAAAAATTTCTGACTTTATTTTAAATCTCGCTCCTCATGAAGATAAGTTAATATTATCACATGTCATGATTTTGTTACTATTTGAAGCTCCAGCAGTAATATATTCCTTTTTGCTAGTAAATGGTTTTTGTAGTAACAAATGGAGCCTCTGCAGTTCCAGTTTCTGATAGATGGAATGGTTGCTCATGTCTCGTTCCTTTGGGAAAATTTTTGAATAAGACAACACACCAGTGCAGTCACAGTCATACATATCCGTGATTAACTGTATGAATGACTTTTACCAATTATATAAATAAATGTTTCATATATTTCTGCGGAATAATGCATCCTTGTAGAAAGCAAAACTATACTCGAATGACATGGACTGAGTTGCTTGAATATTAGAGAACAATGGGGCTACTATAAGCTTACCTTTCTTTCAGAATTTTAATCTATATGGTTATTGTGGATTGTAACTTCGATTCTTCAGTTTTTGTTCTTTTGAAAAGAAACTTTGTTATGTTTCAATGTTTGTGCTCTTGTTTGTCCTTTTTTCCCCTCTCCCAGTAATTTGAGGATTTATATTTAAGTTGGGTTGGAAAGGATCCAAGAGTATAGCCAGACATGATTTTGGATAAATTATCATAAATCTTGCCAATGTTTGATATTTTTTTATTAATTAGAGAAATGTATGAAATTTTTTCCAGTAACGTGTATTCCTAGTGTAGAAATTATAGCTAAGAAACCAATTAGAACTAGGTTCAGTTGGCCACCCGAGACCTCTCTCAAAAGGGATGTAGGATTAGTTTGTCCTTCCCAGTTTTGAGTTGGGTCTAGTTTTTCTCTTCCAGGGTTCATATTCCGTGATTTAAAAAATATTAAGTGAAAGAAAAAATGTAAAATAATTTCTGTTTGGTTTGTGAATTTAGTAAGGAAAAAGAATAAAATGTAAAATAATTTCTTTCATACTTAAATGAGACAAGTTATTAAAAATCTCTGGGTTCTGTTTTATTTGATGCAGATGCTCATCTTTGATTCGCCAGGTATATGCTTCAAAAGTCAAAATACTTAGATGCCTTTTTATTAGTGGCCTGGTCAATTTCCTGACATTAATCCCATGGTCCCAATGTCACTGAAAATTTATGATTATATTATTGGTGCATGTATATGATACATCATGTAGAGTAAGAAATATAAATGACTCAATCAGAGTGTTGGATGAATGCTCAAAATGTAATTTCATTGGTAGCAATATTACATAGTGTTCATGCTGTAATGGGGGAGAAAGAAGTTTAAATCAAAGTCAAACTGTCAGTTAAAAATGCTACTGAAAAGCATTTTGAGTTCGGTCATCTTGATACAATCATACTCGAAACCCTTGTATATTGACTTTAGATGGCCTAACGGATCAAACTCGTCGCTTTGTTGCGGCTGAAGTTGGATTTTGATCTAATTCATGCATTTAGATCTTTATTATTTTTAGGAAGTAGTACCTCACTTGGGTTCAAAATTCAAATCCTATATTAGTGTGTGTTTTGAAGTGGGCTACCTGTATAATAAACCCTCAGTTTTCTTTCAACATCTCTTTGATATGGTCATTGTCAGTTTTTAATATTCGAATAATCAAATATTAAAGGCTACCAGTGAGTATATTTTCATTGTGCTTGTAATATACATATTCTTAAATATTGTCCTTTTCTTTTCTTTCTTCTTTCAAATTGACAATAAAAAATAGTTAAAGGAAAGATTAATGTTAAATATAACTAATTGTCTCACTTTATTTTCTCCACATGCATTATTATAGTGGGATCTATTTCGTTGTGTTTAAGAGAGGGAAAATGAGATAAGAAAATTCGTTATGTTTAGTATTTTTCAGAACTAAGAAAATTGAATGTTAAACATAATGGACTTTTTGTGCCCCAAGGGTCTATAGTGGGATCTAGTTCGTTGTGTTTAAGAGAGGGAAAATGAGATAAGAAAACTCGTTATGTTTAGTATTTTTCAGAACTAAGAAAATCAAATGTTAAACATAATGGACTTTTTGTGCCCCAAGGGTCTATATTGAATACCTTTCAACTAAGTTTGAAGGGAAAGAATAGTAAAAGGAAAGAGTAATGTTTAATAAAACAGATTTTATCACTTCATTTTTTTTCATATGCATTTATTATAGTGGGTTCCAACAATTTGTGTTTAGGAGGGTGAAAAATGGAATAAGAAAATTTGTTATGTTTAGTATGTTTCAGAGAGAAAATCAAATGTTAAATATAACAGATTTTTTGCATCCCAAGGGTCCGCAATTGAATACCTTTCAACGAAGTTTGAAGAGGAAGAAGAGTAAAAGGAAAGAGTTATGCTAAATATAACGGATTTGCTTACTTCATTTTCTCCACTTGCATTTATTAGAGTAGGTTTTAGCTCTCTGTGTTTACTAGTGAGAAAATAGAATAAGAAAATTCATTCTTTTTAGTATTTTTTTAGAATTGAGAAAATTCAATGTTACGGATTTTCTCACTTCTCACCCCTATATACATGGTAATGAGACTCACCTACATTTATTATAATAAGTTTCACTACCTTGTCTAGGAGTGAGAAAATAGACTGCAAAAACTCGTTATGTATTAGAGTTATTCATACTAAAACACATACAAGGGAATTTCTCTATAGCCTTTTCATAGCAGCATCAGTGTTTGAAATCAAACATAAAGGAGGACCTAGACCAATCTTTTATTATGAGTCCCCAATTCCAGTATATCGAATATCTGGCATAAAAGTTTGTGCAAATTATATTACAGGTGCTCTGTTATTGCCCTAGATTTTCATGGTACCCTATTTTGAATGGAAATGAATACAGATGATGAAATATTGATTCTGCTTACATATATTACTGCTGATACAATAATGGTTAGATATGTAACCACTGTCATATACTTGATGCTTCTTCTTCAACACTAGGCAAACATTCTTGTGGGTTGGACCAGAAATAATCCTCATCCTTTGGTTTCCCTGGAATTTCCACTCTTTTAATTGGATTCCCCATGCGGTTGGCATGAGTTTCCTTCACTAGAAGGGAAAACTTTTTCCAGTCCAATTTTCCTCTGTTGTAGTCATCTATCAGATCCACCAGAACCTTTCTTTCCGGAATAATTGTCTTCTTGAATCCCAAAAACCTGAAAGAAAATTGAATTACATTCAGAAGCAATGTATTTCAATATGGTAGCAAACAAACAACAGAAAAACGGTTAGATATACCGTCTGTGGCCTTCAACAACTTTTGCCATGTTTCCTCCGGTTGTAGGAAAAAAGATGTCACTCTCTATTGATACAATATAATCCAATGCTGCCATCTGCGACGAATGATTCTGGAATGGCAAAAGATCCCCTGGTGGCAGCAGTGTCTCTTTCTTCACCAAATTTGGGAAAGCTGCAGCCAGAGTTGCCAATCTCCTTTCTCCCCCATATATATCTCCAGCAGCGATATATACCTGGATGTTACGATCAATGCCCAGTGCGCGCAATGTCAGAGCAGTTTCCTCTGGAGTCATTGGACAGGACCCTTCTTTTCTCTTCTTTGTGGAATTTATAACCTTGTCCTTCCACCATGGATAATCATACCTGATCATATTTGGGGGGATATCAGATGAAAATTCAAGCATGGAACTATCAAAGAAAGAGATAATTCTCCTTCTTTTTACCTCATTTTTGTCAGCTCTTCAACCTCTTCATCAGTGCAGCCTTCAGTACAGCCAGAGAATGCTAACATGTCCATTTCGTATCGAAGATGAAGAACAAGAAATGAACCCTTTGCTCTCAGAATCTCAACTATCTTTCTTCCTAATTTCTCTATTGGGGGAGAAAATTTTAGATCTTTGTAGCTCACCCGACAGCGCAGCTTTTGAACCTCGAGAGGAATCCCATTGTTGGCAAGCCGAGCATCGGAATGGGTTAAGTGCAAGAGTTCATACTCTTCTATCCGAGGAAGAATCTGCAGGGTTGCAAACAAAATATAGATTTTTGTCGGCAGTGCATTCACACACACAGGAGATTCGATTAAAATGAGGGAATTAAACGAACCGTGTGAAGGTAATAGGACATGTTAGACCAACTAACTGGTGGCATGGAGTAGAAAGTTCCCATCTCCACAATTTTCTTCAGATTTGGAGGCAGTTCTTTCACTATTTCAACTTCATCTCTTAAGGAAGAAATGAAATAATCCACGTCGAATATATCTTTGAACTCGCTGCTCAGTGGGAATTGTTAAGATGTTAGGGAAGATGGATTTGATTCATATTCATAGAATTCAATAGCATTTACCTTTGATCATTCCAAAAGGAAGTTTTGTCCAGTTCAGGGACTATAAGTGTCACATTCATATATCTTGCTATAGCAACCATGTCACAAATCTGTAGAGCAAACCAGAGGGAGTTTCAGCATGTATTTAAAAATTTACCGTTGTGTATCGTATTGGTCCATGCGTATAGATTTTTTGACCTTCCAATATATTGAAACAAATTGATAAATCAGTGAGACTAAAAGTTACAGTCGTATCAACTTAATACTGTTACTGGATTGATTGATACAACCATTACAGACTATTATTGGTCGTTACAAGATTGATATAATTGTTTCAAGTTTTTTTTTTTTTTTTTAATTGAATCCTTATGATCCTTATTTATACAAGTTCTAAATATTAGACACTTAACAAAGTAAATCAAAATATTGAAATGAGTAACCGAACAATTTGGGACCGATACGACCTCAAAAAAGTCTTTTGACCTAATTCTTATAATCTTTTATTTCAAAACTAAACACACTAAAATAATTTTCATGGTTATGATAATTTTTTTTTCTATATATTATTTGTATTAGTTAGTTCTAATGTTTTCAAATCAAATAATACATTCTTATTAATTTAACCTAAAAAAAATTCAAATAAAATTAGAAAACATTTTTTTAAGTGTTACTTATTACAATATATCTTTCTTTAAGTGTTTAAAAATTAAAAACTAAAAACTAAAAACCAACAATAAAGAAATGTGATAAATTATTGTTAACTATGCGTATTGGTATATTTGAATAAATTCATTGTTACGATTTTTAATTTTCGTTACAAATTATCTGATACTCCATACACCGTGGCACCACGATCCCAATTAATTAAATCCATGGTTTAAACAAATAAAGGAAGAAACCCATTTCATGAAAAGTAGTCATAAAAGAGAAGAAGATATGGACTCACCCCAGCTCGCATTTGATTCAAGCCTCCATTGCTTGAAATCATCAGATATCCATTACTCTTATAAACCCCTATAGGCAAAGATTATCTTAATCAATATGCATAACACAAAACAATGATTATATAATCAAATTCCCAAGAACACCAAGCTTAACAAATATATATATATATATATATATATATATAAGAATTTATTCATTTTCATGCATGCTTTATTGGTAAGGACGGGGGTAGCTTCATCTTCCATTTTAAAGTTTTTTCCATTTTTATCTACTTTTGAACTTTTGCTAGCTAATTCATAGCGTTCACCTTCATTTTTTTTATTTGATTTTTTTTTAATATATTTTTCATTTTTTTTTTAAATATACCCTTTTAATTTATATTGTTACCCCAAAGTTTAATATATTTCATACTTGATCTTTATTTTAATTTCAATTTAACCCTGATTGAAACTTTTTAAATTTTTATTATACTACTCTAAATTTTTTGTATATAATAAAAATTTAGCATTCTCATAATAATAACCTTCACAAAATCTAGCATTTAATTCTATAAAAAAACAAAACCTGCCATTTAATATCATTGAAGTAATTAGGATAGCGAAATTAATTTTCTGTCCTTCAAAAAAATTAAAATTATTTTTTTATTTTTTCTTCCTTACCTTTGCATATATGGTGCAACAAAATTTCAAGCACATAATTAACCAGATTTAGTATTAGAAATATGAAACAAATTCAAACACACAACTGAGACAAGTTGTCAATGACACAACCATGCATGTCTCCAAGGGTCCATACCTTTTCTTTTTCGATAATGAGAAAATCTCATTGAATGAATCTCAGATACTTAAGATCAACAACTAAGTTTGCCAAAGCAAAATGTTATATATATATATGTGTGTGTGTGTGTGTGTGTGTGTGTGTGTGTGTGTACAGACAGACACATTTAAGTTAAGAAGGATATATATAAAAACTCACTTGCAGGCGGAAGAGAGAAAGAAGACTCTATATACATAATATATATATATATACACAGAGACACATATAAGTTAAGAAGGATATAAAAATTCACTTGGAGGAGGAAGAGAAAAAGAAGACCAACTGTGGACCACCCTCGGCACCCACGTCTCCAGCAGTGCCGCAAACTGCACTGCACAAGCGCAAAGCAATATTATGGTTGTCAGCCGAATTGCCCACATTTTCATTTGAGCTTTTCGAGCCCTAGCAGACATTGAACGCTTCAACTTTTCAAATCTGATCTTTCCCAGGTATTTCAAGTACTTCATCTTATTATATTCTTTCTCATCGAGCTCCTCCAATATTTCTGAATTCCTTATACCTAGCCATCATCAAATCGAACAGTTTTGGTCTCTTATTCAGATTTTTTGGTTTCTTGTTTTTGGAGGGAGAATCTGAGCGCCAAAAGTGGTTTTCCAACAAGATTCCGGTGGATGCAACCGCAAAACTGGTCGTGGAGTTGCCGGTTATCAAATGGTGCAAGATTTGCAGACCTTTTAAAGAGGGGGATGGCGTTCTGTGGTGGTGGGTGAAGAAGCATTTAATTCAATCATACATCAATATCACCTGGTGGCTTCATTTCATTCTCTTGTTATCATTTGTTGTGGTAACATCTACAATTTTGAGATTACATTTAATACATATCTATGAACAACATATATATATATATATATATCATGTATGAATGGCACAACAACATATATATCTCCAAAGTTAGAATTGTTAAACAAACATTTAGATAGATTATTATTAATTAAGCCATAGTTAATCACTTGATTAAGTTAAAAAAATGAAAAGGTAACCCAAGGAGAGAAGAAATACCGTACAAGTCTCTAGTTTGAATTACTACCCCAAGGGTTAACTCAACTGTAAAAGTCATTAGGTATATATTGATTTTGAAATCCTCAATTTGATTCTTAGGACCAGCTCTCATACGATAGTGTATCTGGTTGGGACGATGATTCTCAAATAATTTGGACAAATGATATCCAAAATCTAAGTATAAATTCAACTTTTTGGCACTGCACTAATCCGTGATTTAACCTTTTACGTGTTAAGAAACTGAAACATGTGGAATCCTTAAAAAATAACTCACTTGAAAGTCAAGTCTTCCATAGGAGATAGAGTTATCCTATGAGATTTGACCCTCATTTGAATATGTCCACCTAAATATATAGGTTAATGGCATTTTAGTTAAATACTTTAGCTACAAGTAAAATTATTAATCAAAAGATTTTGTTTCCTACATTTTCTAACACTATCCACAGGTATAGATATTGTAAATAAGGCAATGAGGTTATTAATTTACATATTACCATATTAAATATATTATCATACAATTTATGCAACATGCCATCCTTTTATTTTTAAAAGAAAATGTTTGGTATGACTATCATGATACATCAATTATGACTATAATGTATACATTAATCATTGAGTTTTCAACATTTATTTTTGAGTCTTACTCATTTTATAAGACCATAAAGGATAAATTACACTCATCTTTTTTAAAATTTTTAACAATTACACTCACCTCTTTTCAGAATTTCTAAAATTATACAATCATCTCCCACTTTATCTAACAATATACATATACTCCCTTTAGTCGATCAACTTTTTAATACAAAATGATAAAATTGTCTCTTTTTTTTATTTGTTTTATATTTTTCAATTTTAACCAATTTTTTCTAAATTTATTAAATATTTTTTTATTTACTTAAAAGTAAATTTAAGATTTTTGTCAATATTTATTTGAAAAATGAAAAAAAAAAAAAAATTGGTCGAAGTTTTAAAAATTAAAAAAAAAAAAAAACATGAAAGGGGTAGTTCTGTCATTTTGAAGAGAAAAGTTGACTAGAGTAATGTATCTATATATTGTCAGATAAAGTAAAAAAAATCAGTAAAATTTTAAAAACTTCAAGAGATCAGTATAATTTACTTTGCAAAAAAATTACAATAGCATACTTTTTTTTGGAGGTAAGTTACTATAGCTAGGATACTTTTCTATTCATATTCATAATTTCACTTACAATGGTTTTTTTATTTTTTGACAAAGTAATTTTTTTATATATATGATTATCAAAATAAATTTCAAATATGTGATCCCATCTCAAAAAAATATATAATTAATTATTGATAGGTCCCTGAAAATAAATATTTAAAGGCTAAGGTCCAGGGAAAGATACATTAACCTCAAAAGTTCCTAAGTTTTTAAATAATGTAGTCTCAGGTCCAATATTGGTGATGTGGTAACTATATATTCTTTTTAATGGCAAAATTACCCTTATTTATCTCTTCAATCTCGATCGTCTCTCATGAGACTCCCAATTTCTTTAGCTTCTGTCAATCATCTTTCCTTATCTACCCAGTACTCCTATACTTCGATCAACCACCATCAACCTCGTTGCCAGTAGTTTCGGGAAGTCGATAGCCTTCACGATGGTGCAAGTCTCGAAGTTCTAGCTCCTACCAGCGTGTTCAACGATTTTCTGGTAGGAGGCCATGGATTCGAGGGCGGCAGTGGCCATGAACTACCGTGCACGAGCAATACAACCTCCAATCTTCTAATGGCGGTGGATGTCGGCATCAACATAAATCCATTCGTCGAGAAGGCATGGAAGGTGGAGAATAAGAGAATATCGGAGTTGATTTGCCAATGGCAGTGGTCGTTGGTTTTGACGATAGTCATACATGTGCATGTTAAGACAATAACCTAGATGTGATTCATTTTAATTATAAGATTTGTTTGAATTGTGAAAATTCTTTGTGATTGGTGTTGGTGGCCATGGGTGGGTTATGTTGTGGCTATGAGTTATGGTTTTGGCTTCAGATGGTGGTGGTGGTGACAGCGTGATCTATCACAATGTTGGATCTGCAATACATGACTTAAGGTATTCCATCCTTCTTGTTAAACCATCTTCAACTCAACGACAAGGTAATTTTGATCCATATTATGATTGGTCTCTGTTTGGTTGCTGAGAGGAAGGAAAATGGAAAAATGAAATAAAAGTTTATGTATTATATTATATGGTTTGCAAAGTTGTATAAAAGTTAAGTCAAATTGGAATGTTTAACATTTTTTGGGTCACAGACCAATTCATTTTAAAACATTGCAAAGTTTACTTTTTAACCTTTTGAAATCAATATTTTTCCTTCACAAATCATGATTCATTTTGAATATCTTGCCTTTCAAAAACTATTATTGCATAATATATTAGACATCAATTTATTAATTTTTCTCCTCTTTTCTCTCAAGCAGTTTTTAAGGCTTATGTTATTGAATTATATATTAGCCAATGCACAAAGAGTATACCTGATAAGGTTCACAAACTGTAAAATTTTATACTTTTGAGATAATGTGAAATTTTACATTTTCGAGATGGTGTGAAATTTTATACTTTCACAACTAGTGAGTTTTTTAATTACCCGTACTTTAAAAATTATTCTTTTTTATAATTTTAATAATCTTGAAAGTCAATTTTGAGCACCCAACATAAGGTCAAAGAATTTTCTCAAATTTTTTATAAAATTGTGAAATTGTACAATTTTAGAAAAGTGTAAAATTTGCGACTAAGTTTTTTTACTACAAAAGTGTAAAATTTACACTTTCATTACGAAATTTTACACTTCTGGAATGATTTTTGTTCTTCAGATTTTCATATTGAATATAGATCTTGTTTGATAGATCTCGATATTTAGAACTCAAATATATAATTTTTATTAAAAATAGATCTATAAATTTCAAGTTATTGAATTTGAAAGTTTTTGAATCTTTTTTTTTTTTGGCAAATGTTCCTTATTTTACTGAATTCGATGTCAAAGTCACATGCTTGGCTTTTGAAGAATGAACTGATTTAAAAATGTAAGAGTATTTTAGTCATTAAATGTTAAAATGATTTGGTGGGTTATTAAATTTAGATTAAGACCTGATGATAATTTTTATATTTTTAATAGACTTGTCACTTAACAACCCAAAAATATATTGGGTAAAATAAAGTACACCTTTGGTTAGCTCGAATTGAGAACGTTTTAAGGATATCAACCTTTTTTTTTTCCTCAAAACTTTACCAATTAAATTGCAACATAAGGTTACTTATTGTTTTTCCTCAAAACACTCTACAATTCTTCTCACTTTTTGAAAATTTCATATATGTTGATGTAAATGAAATTATGCATCAATCAAGCTTTATATTGTTCTCTATTTTTTGTTTTTTTTTTAGACATTTGAAGGTAAGTGGTAGGTTTATTGTTTAGTGCAATTGTAAAATTTTTGGACTCCTAAATTTGAAAATTTGAGTTCAAGGAGGAGAGTTGCTACTTTGTGAAAAAATAATGTCGAAATACTAGAATTTTCAAGAGAAGGGTCCAACAAATTTTTGATGTGGATGATTAGGTACCTTGACATTTTTTTACCAAAAAGTAATACAAAACACATAAAGAGACGGTATAAAAAAAATACAAATGTGATTCAGATGAGTAACAGTGTACAAATGAATAGTTACATGTGTAATAGTGTACTTGTAAATGTTAGATAGTCGTCATGAATTTATCCAATTTTTTTATAAACCGTTTGCGATTCAAGACTACCTGAAAAATGAACAATATGCTTCCGAAAAAAAAATTGACTCGCTTTTGTTTTTGAGTTTATTTTATCTCTTATATTATAACCTACTTATGTGATGGTATTATCTTTTAAGGTTTTGACTTAAAAGAAGATAGTCGTCATTGGAGGAAAAATGATTTCAGATTTTAAGAGTTTTTTTATTTTTGTAATCTCTTTTATACATAGTATACTGATCATCGTTATTTATGGAAGTAGACATCTTACCGAATTATGTAGATCTTGTGTCTTTTTTATACGTTTTGTTTAATTTTACTTATTTGAGATCGATTTTTTATTTGTTTGATCACTTTTACACAACAATAAACACAAATACGATACATTGTCTAATCGTCGAGACTATTAAATAATTTCTCATTTTAGATAATCTTGTATTTCTTAAGCCACTTATTATTGGTGGGTGACATTACACGTGGCATTTTTCTAGTTGTCTAATGAGATTTTATTGGTTGATTAGTAATTTTGTAGTTAGGTGCAAGAAATTAAAAGTAATACTATTCTTACCTTAACATTTTACCAAAAAAACACTACACTGCAATATTTTCCAATCACGTCAAGATGGAAAAACCAAGAATTCAATTGGACAAATCCCTTAATCAAGGTGATTGAGAGGGGTCCTCCTCCATTTATTGATCTCAATATCAATTCACTTCTTTTTATTGTTTTCACTCCATTTATTATCTCAATTTTCACCTCCTATATATTCCAATTCCATTGAAAGGGAAAGGATGGGGACCCATTATTAACGGGTGGGTCCCTCTCTATTTGGATTGAAAATGAAGAATTGGAAGGAAAAGGGAAGAAATAGGAGAGAGGAAAAGTTTATCTTATTTTTAATTTAAAAATAGAGAAGAAAAAAAAAAGGAAAATCTTTTAATCTCTATTTAATTCATTTTAATCTCTTTATTAAAATCAAAAGAGACGAAAAGAAAAGATTAAAGAAGGGATAGGGATCACACTAACGGTCCCACTCTGTTTGAATTGAAATTGAGGAAATTGAAATGAAAAGAAAAGAAAGATGAGTGAAGGAGAGCTTGTTTTATTTTTGATTTAAAAAATAAAATGAAAGAAAAGAAAGGAGGGTCTTTTTAACTTCTGTTTAATTCATTTTGCTCTCATTATTAAAGTGGGAAGAGATAGAAGGAAAAAATTAAAAAGCTAGTGATTACTCATTTTGCTCTATTTTTTTAAAAATAAGTAAATTTTTATTTTATCTTTTTTACTCATATAATAAAAATTTCTTCTCTTTTTCTCTCTCTTATATATTTTTCAAATAAGATCATAAGATTAGTATATCTTTTTTTTTTTCATTAGTTATTTAAGCATGAATAAAGATTATGCTCTTATCCCTTTTCTTTATAATTAATGTTATCCCTTTTTCTCTTTCTCCTCCTACTTATCTAAGCACAAGGTTAATTTTAATTTTATTTTTTTGGAGAAAATATTTATTAGAACTAGTGCATCATTGTCGTGATATTAGTGTCATTTGTGCTATATATATATATATATAGTAATTAGAAAAGGTATATGAAAGATTCCTATGACATACATAACAATTTAACTAAATACTTTCTCATTCTTCTTTTTTATTTTAATAAATCGATGAAGGATATTTTGAATCAATTTATGCATATCAGATTAAATCCATCTTTCGGTGATAACTAAGCCTATCCTTTAAACTTCAACTGCTAAAGATCGGCACAAAAAAAACTTAAACTAAAGACACTTAAATTTTATTCTCAACGTTTTTAACGCCTGACCACATTCCCGAATAGTCTTTCTCACTCTTCTCTTTGAATGTCATTAGTTTAACATTAATAGGTAGAGGATCTCCTTTCAAAAAAAGGAGGGGAAAAAAGTATATAATATAGTTTTAAACCGTTGAAGAAAATTTAGCCAATAAAAAATATACAATTCTACAAATAAAATTGAATTCTGGCATCAATAATTTAAGTTATCATGTGTTGTATTTCAATTCTTTACGCGAGACTATGAAAGGTTTGTTGGGACCATAAAACTATATATACGAGCATATACTGATATGTGTATGTATATATACACACACACACACACCATAATTTAATATTGAAAAGGAGAAATTAGTGAGAATAAGAGAGGTTGGTTTAGTGAACTCAATAGGTATTGTGACTTTCATTCCATGTGAGTTGGGAAGCCTACCAATCTACCCATTGAAATCATCTCTCTCTCTCTCTCTCTCACACACACATACACACACAGCAAATTGAAGGTTTGATAATGATTTAATATTAAAAAAATTACCCATCAACATACCACACTTGAGTTTTGATTGAAAAATGGAGGGGGAAAAAAGAAGGTAACAAGGGATAAAAATGATAGGCCAAGAGGGATAAAAACAAGGAGAGAAATATCCGTCTCTCCTTTTCTTCATCCCGTCTCCTTCCTCTATCTCTCCCAGTGGCGAACTTGGAGGCACCACCCCTCCAAAATTTTGAGATTTTTTTTTCTAATAAAGTTTTATTGTAATTTAGAAATTATTTCCTCAAAAATTTTGATATTTCTATAATACTGGTGCTATATATATATATATATATATATATATATATATATTTGTCTCCTACACAATCTCTGGTCCGCCATTGATCTCCCCCTACCTAGCAAAAGGCCATTAAAACCACACCAGATTTAATGGCCTTTTGCTAAATGTTGGGGTTTCATCTGAGAGTTCACTGTAGATAAAAGATTAATATAAAATTGCTTATAATGCAAAAAAATAAATAAGAAAAAGAATATATATATATATAGACACACTCGTGTGTGTGGGTGTGTTAGTCAGTATCCCCATGGGAAAGAGTCAAAAGGAAAAGAAAATTATGCTTAAAAGAAAGAAAAAATTTCTGCAAACTGCATGCAAAATGCATGGTCATTAATTAGAGGGTCCCATGGTCATTAATAAGAAATGCTTTCTTTCATTTTCCCTGCATTTGATTGTCCCAACAAAGACTCAGGCCCACCACTAAGAAATATATTTCCTCCAATCTTTTCATACATTTATACATGTTATGAGAGAAGCCGAACTCTTATTTTCCTTCGAACTGTCCTCTTGTAGAAACTTCTCTATTTATATTTCCTTTCCTTTTCTTTGCTTTAATTAGAACAAATGGAGACTTAGAGAGACAGAGCCACAGTTCACCAGTAACCTTGTGGCTCAACACACTATTCGGTAAAAGAGAAGGAAAGAAAGAAAAAATTAATATCTTTTCTTTTTTGCTATTTGGTCTACTTAACGAGAAGATGATACTCTCAACCCTCTTATAAGTTAACAATCTCTAATAATTAATAAATTTTTAAAGAACTAACTTAATTGATAATTAATATTTTTTTAAAACAAATCCTTTGAGAGATAAAATAATTATATACCTACTTGTATAAATTCTATTTATGACATGTCATCTCCATAATACATTCAGTACAACGTTGGAACATCAATATTAAGCATTTTTTAAACCCAACATACATGGCAAGAAATGTTCATAAACCACAAGATAACCGGAACCTCAAACTCATCCTTGAATCAAATTAAGTTCAAAATCCTTCTCAAAATGCATTTTCATATTGATCACCGGGGGCTTGTAATGAAATGTACCTCTGCTAAGACTCTCCACGTATACTTGAGATTGCAAAGTTTATGCCACCATATCCTCGGAAGAATAGTGTGAGTCAATGGTTCTCTCAGCCACTTTCCTACTCTTCTGTACAGAATAGTTAAAAAGAGAAAAGAAAAAAAATCAAACCATCAAGAGAAAAAAAAAAAAAAAGAGCAAGAGTAGGAAATTATTAAGGAGAAAGAAAATAAAGCAAGAGTCCAAATAAGTGTCTTACGAAATGATACCTTGCAGGTGGCGTTTGGAGAACACTCTGTAGAAGATACAGGGAAACTTCAATCTTTGAAGAGATAAATGCTTAATCACTCCCTCCCAGGATTGTGAAAAGGAAGTTTCCTCTATATATGTGCTCAAGAAAAATTCTTCAAATGGTTTTAGAACATTCTTAAATTTACCACCATGTTTAATTCTTATCTGGAATCCCCATAACTTTCATCAAAAAAGCATATTCATAAGTTGTCTCCTCGCATTGCCCAAAACGACCACCTTCGCCAAAATGTCCTCCACTCATATTTGTCTTCAGGATGACCGAGTGCGAACAACTTGAACATGTAGTATCCCGTACTTTGGCAACCCATTTGGCAGCTTCCCAAGCTCCAACCCTGCAAATGATTGATAAATGACACCACTATAAGGAAAAAACTTTTTTCATATATGGGCATATGACCACGCATGGATGTTTATTAATATGGATATATGCATGCCTGTATATTGGATGCATGTGCAAATGCAATCATATATTTAATTAAGGATGGAGAAGGTATGAGATATGAATTTGCCTCGAGTCATGAAATGATGCTGTTACAAGCACTGAAGGACAGCAAACTCCACAAGGAATATTATCGTAAGGAGAATAGCTCAAAATAGACTCCAACTGGGATTGTATCTGAGGATTCTCAAATTCTTCATAGTCCAATATAGTGAGAGGCAAACTGGGATCCAACAATGTGTTGCATATATCAAGAAATGGAACCTGGAACAAATAACAGACATTATTCTCTCAAGGTCGAAGGAAAAAAAGATCATGAAACTTAGCATAATTGATTACCATGCTTGCTATTCTGCATCCTAATAGACAGAAGTGAACAGAGCTAAAGAGATACTTTACATGGACATAGCATTGGTCTTTCTTTCCAAGGATAAGGTAGAGATAAATCATTGCAAATAAAAACATTTCCACGTACTTATGCAACCAAAATTATATGCCCAATGGCAAAGTATGTTCTATTTTACATGCTTGCTTAACCAAAACCCACTTTTGCTTTCTAGTTTTCTCTTTTCCTTATCTTGACTAGCAAGATAGGTGTTGTATGAAAGCCGATAATGCTCCATTTGGTTGGCAAGCAAGAATATAAGAATAACAAGAAGTAAAAGACATTTTAGAATCCTTCATTATAATTGCAAACCCCAAATAAAATCCAAGCTTTTGTTTTCTTTTTATCCATATTCCTACTTCCTAGCAACCATGCAGAGGATCCCCATTGTAATAACATATTCATCCAACCTGCTTACTGAATCAGATTTCTGAAGATGAAATAATAAATATTTTGCAGTTGAAGCTTACCTTCAAAACGGCAGCACGAAACAATTCTGGGTACATATTGATGGCTGCCCCAACAAGAAGACATCCTGCACTATATCCAACAGCACCAAGCTGATCTTTATGAACGTAGCCCTCATCAACCAGGTACTTGCCACATGAAACAAAATCTTGTATAGAATTTAATTTGTACAATCCACTGCCAGATCTATGCCAAGAAGGATCATCTCCACCCCCGCCCCTGCCCACACAAAAAATGCCGAGACAACCAATATATATCACTAGCAATGCTAATTTTACCAGCAAGGTAGCAGTCAGATAGTCTTTGACATAGCTATCTGAAAATCTCAAATTTGAAGTCAATACAAATAGTGAATTGTAATTACATGTCAATATCAATATCAAAAGTTGAAACATTGACAGACACGCCAAGATAAAGGCACAGAACAAAGCTTGAGTCAAATCATGGCATGTTCCCTATACAAATTGAGTGGAATATGATAAGACATTTTTCTAAAATCTTAGCATATTCATTCAACACAAATTCCTCCTATTTTGGGTCAGCTACACATGTTTCTACTCTGCATTTCACTACCAAAACCAATGCCACTTTGGTCTTCTTGTCCATACAGCACTCCAAACAAAAAGATCTGACTAAAATTGTGTTGGCTGTCAACTAATGCCCCATGCTTGTGACCATCAGCATTATAATAGAGGTCACTAAGCAAGATACAGGGAGTTTATCAACATGAAGTTTGACTTAACAAATCCGGCAGGAGGCTGTACATCAAACTACCAAAACAAAATCCCATATTGACTAATTTCACTCTGTTAAATCTCTGTTGATACCAATATAAAAAAGCAGTAGTGCAATAGTTGATAAGCAAATATAACATACTTAAAATAACTAACCTCACATCGGCAAACGCTACCATCCAACCACGATCAAGCAAACTCAGACGGTCTGCACACCAGCTTTTATCCATAACTTCCCCATATGCTCCATAACCTTGTAGAAGCCCAGGAGACTGACCCTTCTGATATGCTTTTCCAGAGTACAAGATGGTTAGAGGAATCCTAGTTCCATCATGGGAAATAACTTCTTTCCTTTCACAAGAATATGCATCAGAGAAGTTCCTCCATCTCTGCCCGTCATTATTCTGGACATATTTGCCCTTGTCCATTGAGGCATCTAGAAACTCATTAGTTTCACTGTCAAAAGTTGGAGAGCATAATCCAGTAGTAGCAGAAACACCCAGTACCTCCTCTTGCTGCACAATGGAGAATGTACGTGTTGACATGTCATAGTCAATGATTACATCAGGCATCTGCACGTCACACAAGAAAAAATTGAGATAAACTGAGAGTCAACACTCAATTAGAACTAGAAATCAAATCAATCCATGTTTCTCAACAAAACTGAAACCAGTACTCTAGTCATAAAAATTGAGCTTCTGTCTGGACTCCGCAGTTGTAGATTGGGTCAAGGTCAAAGACAATAAATTTCAACCAAGTTATCATCTTTATTAATTGCAAATGAGCTTGAGCATTTTTTAAAAGCAAAATCCATTTAGGCCCAGAAGTATTATTTCTGGGCCAGTGCTTAGTCCTTTTGAGCTCAATCATCTCGTGGGATATCCATTTTGGAACTTAAATTGAAGTCTAGGAAAAACAAAAGCAATTTCCTTGCAAATGTTGGGTCTGATTTCCAATATTACCAATTTATATTGGATTTGGCAGGCACCAACCTCTTACCATTTTGGCTGGCCTCAACCTCTTTATCATTTTTGCATTGGGACTATATTGTGCCATCTGAACCCAGAAATTGAAGTCACAGAAACTAGTGTTCCAGGGTTACAATGATTGAATTAAGAAAATAAACTAAATCAATCATCTTGGCAGAATGCATATGAAAAATATCCCAATAAAAAAAGGAAAATTTGAAGAAAACACAACAAATAAGGATGACATGAAACCTTGGACAATGCTTTTTAAATTTATCTCTAATGTTTCAATAGATCATTTATATAAATTTGAAAGAACTTCCTGAAAAAGATCCCAATTTCCTGAAGGCACAACTGCTGCCACTCAATTACCAATATATCTTCAAGAACTTCAAAAATGGCCAAAATATCATAAATTACAACGTTAGATGTCTCAATGAATTCATTCACCTATTTCATTATTCTTTCTTTTGTGCTTCTCTTGTCCACTAGAAATTCCAGTATCCTTTCCAATTCATTTCCCTTAAAATTATTCCTGCAGGCATTAAAGTTCACCCATGTCATGTTTAGTGTCCTATCCTTGTACAGTAGCTTCTAAGCTTGGAAAAAGAAGGGTTGTGTTATTTAGTTGACAAACAATGTAAAACTTTGCCAAGTCTCTTACGACTCAAGTAAATGCTATGGGGTTCCCTTTGAGCAACGTGTTGCATTAACTACCAGGTGTTTTGAAAAATAGGCAAGGGGCATTGCATCAGCATTCGGATGTAGTGAAAATTGGGCAATGTTCTCGCATTAGTCTAGAAGAATGCGGGTAAAGAAGTTAGTCTGAGATAATAGGCTTAGGTTAGCAACTTGGAATTTAAAAATATTGATAGGTTAGCAACTTGGAATAAAGGAATATTGACAGGTAAAGAGATGGAACTAGTAGATATTATGATTGGAAGGAGAATTAATAAGGCATGCCTACAAAAAATTGAGTAGGAGAAAAAATAAGGGAAATTGAAAGACAATATATAAACTTTATTACACTATAAAAGATAGACATACAAATGGAGTAGATATATTCTATGAAGTACGGGCACTTTATTTTGCCTCATGTATCCGTGTCGGACACGCTTGGATACGCAAAAAAAGTGTCTAATTTGTTTGAATTTCGGACACGTCGCGGACACATTGGGACACATCCCGAACAGTTGGGTACATGTTTTTGGATTTTTTTTTTTTTTTTTATTTTTCCTCTTTTTTTTTTTTTTTTTTTTTGATAAGTAAGAAATGTATATATCATGGTGCCCAAGAAGGGCAACAGGGGCAAAAACCCCAAAAGATTACAACTGATTTAGGGAACCCAAAAAAACTACAAAAGAATAAACATTTACAGGAAAAACCTCTTGGGCCCAAAAAAATAACATGCGCAAAAAAGCATCTTTGAAGAAGGGTATAAAGAACTCTCGATCTTCAAAGACACGGTTGTTCCTTTTGATTCAAATACACCACAAGAGGCAAATAAGGGCTATTCTCCAAACTCTCTTAATCTCATTTGGGAGATTGCAACCTTCCCAAGCCAACAGAAGGTCTTTAACAGAGCCTGACATAACCCATGAGAAGCCAAACAAAGCAAAATAATATTCCAACAGTTCCACGAGACATGACAGTGGATGAGCAGATGATCCACCCACTCCTCAACATTCTTACAAAGGTAGCACCTGCTAGCCAAAAGAAAGCCTCTTTTCTTCAAGTTTTCCGCCGTTAAAATAGCCTTCCGAGTAGCTTCCCAAGCAAAGAAAGAAGCTTAAGAGGGAACTTTTGAATGCCAAATAAGCTTCCAGGGAAAGGGAGGGCTATCCAAATCAAGCATGCTCTTATAGAAGGATCGAACAGTAAAAGATTTCTTATCCGGTCTCCAAACTCTCCTGTCCTCCCTATCTTCCATAGCCTTGACGTTGTTAAGATAACAAAGGAAGGAGCCCACCTCGCTGAGTTCCCAATCAAAAAAATCTCTCCTAAAGCAAGGACACCAGATAAGCTTGTTCCCAACTTTCTCCAGACACTCGTTAGCCCATGCCAACTTATTGCTAGCCAGATTGTATAGATTAGGGAAGGTTGCCCTCAATGACTCGTCCCCAGTCCAAGCATCATCCCAGAATTTCACCCTACCACCATTTCCAAGAACAAAACTGCATCTATCCATGAAAAACCTCCACCCTCCTCTAATGTAACTCCAAAGACCACAACCCCTTGGACCTTCCGCCTTGCGCGAGCACCAGCCCCCATCACCACACCCATATTTGGAAACAATGATCTCCTTCCAAAGCGCATTGACACTTTCACCAAAATTCCATAACCATTTACCTAAGAGGGCTGTATTGAAGATCCTCAAATCTTTCACCCCTAAACCCCCGTAAGACGTAGGCTTCTTAATGTTTTCCCAAGCAACTAAATGAATCTTTTTACAATCTCCATTGTGGCCCCATAAGAAATCCCTTTGAATCTTCTCCAAACGCCTACTAACCGTCTTTGGCATAGAGAAGAGAGACACGAAGAAAGTGGGGAGGTTGGCCAAGGTACTCTTGAGCAGGGTTAGCCTGCCTCCTTTAGAAAGGAGTTGGCCTTTCCATCCTGACAGCTTGCCGAGAAATCTTTCAACCACTGGATCCCACACCCCAATGGATCGCGAATGAGCTCCCAACGAAAGGCCCAAATAAACAAGGGGAAGGCAGCCCACCCTACATCCCAAAGTGCTGGCTAACATGTCCATCTCGTGTATCGACCCTAACGGGGTAATGCTGCTTTTGGCAAGATTGATCCTCAACCCAGATACAACTTCAAAACACACTAGAATACAGTGGACAAAGCGAAGTTGCCGCACAGAAGGGTCACAGAAGATGATGGTGTCGTTGGCAAACAATAAGTGTGAAATGGCAAAGCCTTCACCCCCTCTGTTCCCCGCCTAGAAACCTTTGATGAGGCCAACTTCCTCAACACAAAGCATGAAGCGGCTCAAGGCCTCCATGGCTATCACGACCCTCTTTTTTTCATCTTCTTCTTCACTATTTTTTTTATATGCACACAAATATATATAGTAGTTAACAAATTTGTTTTGAAATTTGAATCATGAATGTTAATTATTAAATGAAATTCTTAAATTTTTATTTAATACCTTTTATTTTAATATATTAATAATATTTATATAATTTGTGTATTTTTATGCTCATTTTGAATAAAATAATATTAAAATTTTATTATATAGTCATGTAAAAAAATATATTCAACATGTCCTCAATGTATTTGTGTCCTACTTTTTTCAAAAATGACATGTTTGTGTCTGTGTCGTATCCGTGTCCCGTATTCGTATCTATGCTTCTTAAGATATAATAGTTACATAAGGATTTATACGAAGAAATTGTAACTATTATTAGAAAAGGCGATACGATTTGTATTGGGTGAAAATTTAATTAATATAGTTAACATCTACATACCTCAAGTAGGACTAGATGAGCATACTAAAACACAATTTTATGAACATATGAATGAAGCAATTCAAAACATACCTAAAGGAGAGAAAATATTGTAGAAGACTTTAATATTCATGTAGGAAAAGAAAATGGAGGTAAGAGATGGTGCATAGTGGACATGGATTTGGAGATAGGAATGAAGCTAGGGAGGCATCCTAGATTTTGCAATAGTATATGATCATATGATAATAAATACCTATTTTAGATAGAGAGGGGAACGTCTATAACTTTTAAAAGTAGATCAAATTAGGAGTCAGATAGACTTTTTCCTAATCAAAAGAGTAGATCCATTAGCATAACCGAAACAAAATCTGTTATGCCAGGCATCAGGTAGGTGCCACAAGTTTCCCATTAAATATCAAGGTTCAATGCAACAACTATGCAAGAACATGATCTCATTAGTATTTAGCAGACAAGAAGTTATACCACTGGAGATGAAAGCACCACACGGTATACAGAGTTCATGAAGTCGTGATTTGAACCTGGAACAATTCTACAAGCATTTGAGGGCAGAGGGAAAAACCATGGATTAAGATCATCAATCTCCATATGGTTCTGCAAAACAACACAAAACAAATCACCAGTGGAGAATAAATTCAATTTTTATATGTAAAAACTACTTATCAAAAATATATATGGAAAGACTAATAGTAACAGAAAATTCTTAATTTCCTTTCTGCAATTTGAGCGAATATATTAGAAGCAACCACCCAAACAGCAATGTTAAACCAGCTAATAAATACAGGAAATGCCAGCAGGTCTATAGATCTTTGTAGTTAAAAATCCACAACCCCCTATAATGAGCAAATGATTTAATTCACAAGTAATCAAATAATCTTTTTTTTCATAGTACACGTGATCACATAATCTTTGTCCTTGTTCTAATCCAAGTTTACATGTCTTCCAAATCTTCCATTTTAAACAATGGGATAGAATTTTTATGGCTGCAAGATAAAAGAATATCTCAAGTAGCTGACCAAAATATTTTCAGCAAAACAATAATAGCAGGATATATTTTTTCATGTCTATAATAACAAGAGGAATGCCCTCAAGGCTCATACTGACATTAGATCATTTGCACATTGTACTCTACTCACATTTTGAACAATTTTTTCTTTTATTTTTTAAAACTTTGACCAGTTTTTAAGATAGGAAAAGATAAGTTTCTGCTTTGCACACTCAGTCTTAGGTACTAACAGATAAAAAAGATACAGATGCATACCTAGAAAGCAACTGAATGTGAAAGAACACAATTAAATGAAATAAATAGCACTGCTGTAAGAAATTAATTCACTGTGCATCCCACTCTTTCTCCATCTAATTTTACCTCTCTATCCGCATTGTACAAGTTAATGTACTTCACAATTTCATTACAATAGTCTTCAATATATAACAAATTGAACACTGTGAAATCAATAGTAACTTTTTTTCATTTATTTATTAACATGTGAGAATAAAGTAAAGAACAAATTCTAATACCTTACAATCGATATCTATAGGCATATTGATGGAACATATCATAGGGGAACCCCTTTTATTGAGGAAAAGCACTAGATGTCCATTAAAAATGTCCATATCTTGTAAGCTGATATCTTCACTTGGTACGATGATATTCTAGAAGTGAGAAAAAAGCAACAGATAAGAAATTAAATTAATCCCATCAGACAAACAAAAAATAAATAAATATATAGGACCAATTGAAGACAAAATATCATAAGCAAATACAAAAGCAACATAATAAACTAGTTCCATTCCATCCCATTCCCCCACCACCCAACCCCCCCCCCCCCCCCAAAAAAAAAAAAAGGGAAGAAGGAAAATGGAGAAAATATCCTTTCATAAAATTTAAATGGTACATCATCAACACAAGCAATATATCGCCTACTCAAGCAACCATTACAGTTATAGTAGAACACTCACCCGCTCAATTCAACTTCACAAAGCCTTAGTTCTAACTAACTCTAGGTTACTTACAAGAATCATTTTGCTATTGAACCCATCTAGGACCACAATTTCTATTGAATATTTGGTGATCATGCCTTCCTCACAGCCTAAATCCATGTTCTTTTTGGGCCCCTAGTTTCAAACAAGGAATTATTGCAACACACTAAAAGCTAGAACAAACATGGTTGCCATGTAATGAGTGTATGATCCTTGCAAACCTCTAGGAAAGCTTTCCTCCCTGGTTATTCAACCCATCAACCACATAAATAAGATATTGAATCCCGAGATTAAGGATTGTTTCCAAATATAGTGATCATACCTATCATTTTCTAATTATATAACCAAATAAAAATTAAAACTTAGCTCAATAAGATTATAATCAAACAACTTTGGAATTTAGGCATTATAAATGCCCAAGAAATAATGCAAGATTAGCCTGCCACTCAACAATAAAGTACCAATGCCCTAAAGAGTCATGAAAACAGAAGAAATACATTCATGTCAACCATAATAAATTAATAATTAGCTAAACACCCTATTAGCAACAGGAGGTAGAGACTGGCCTGAGCAGCACCCCAGAAGCAGGCCAACATCAATGCAGTCAGTTTACCATAGCAGTCTACTTTTATCTTTTGTAAACTCAAAGCTCAAAGCTAAGCTAGGATGCAAACAAGAATGCTTTTATTACATGATGAATTTGCAACAAAATTATGCCTCGGACAAGCCCCAGGCAACCCTAAAAAAAAAAAAGGAAAGGATCCACCTTTTAACAGCAAATTCCAAGTACAATTTGCACATACAAATAAAAATACAATGATAATTCTTTACTCTTTTCTTTTAGTGGGAGTTTTACAAATATTCCAAGAAAATTCTACCCATGTAATACGTTCATCAGTGTTTTATGGCCCTTTAAGTGATATTTGCATGAATATGCATAGAAAATCATAAAACACCTGGTGCTCATCTAAAAGATATACAGGAGAGAACAAAATTAACCTGCCAATTAGCCATCTGTTTATCTTCAACTTGGCATCTCGCCAAGTAGTAATTTCCGCTAGACAACTCCTTATCCCCAATCAAAGGAGCATTCGTAAGAATGTAGAAAAAACCACAATGATGTTCCAAAAAGTACTGTACACCAGGGACACGCTTCTGTAATCTTTGTAACCCATCTTGCAGATTGCTTGCTTCTATGACATAAACCTGTATGAAGCCACCAAGATGTAAGGAAAACACAATAGAAAGATATTCTTACAGAAATATCAAGAAAGGAAAAGGGAATGATTTAGATAAGTTCCTTCCTCGGATGAAGTTCTTGAGTTAGAATTCACGGTTATAAATTTGCCATCCTTTGTGCTTGTGATGTCCACACAGAAGCTGGAATCATTTTCTGTAAATATTGGGACATCATCCACAGAATCTGACGCCAGTTTTGTGCATAGTACCCTGGGAAACTGAGAAATAGGTGAGAAAATATCCAGGCTCCAAAGTGAAAGGCCCAACAAATAGTAAGAGAATTTGCCTGTATGGCCGTTGGTTCTCATCCGAGACGGTATAGAACAAAGTATGACCATCTTGAGCCCATGCCAAGCTAACAACCCCATCAGCTCTTAATTTTGAAAGAATACATCCACTTCTAAGGTCCTTAATTTGAAGCATGAACCGTTCACCACCAGAAATATCAAGTGTGTATGCAAGGAAGTTGTGGTCCGGTGATACTCGACACATGCCCACATGAACATACCCTAAAAAAGTAACTATATTAAGAAATCTAAACACAGGTACTAAATTAAAAATAATAGTTGTAAAACAATAGTGTGTAGATATCAAACCAATTACCACCCACAATTCAATTTTCTTTCAAAAAAGATTCATGCCCAACAAGCATAACAAAGGGCCCAAAGTAAGATTCCAAGACCTACTCCTATGGCCAAAAAAAGTCCAAGACCTACACATAATGGGGCACAAAACACAATATAATCAACATCCTGAAATTTGGGTTTACTTTTCAAACATATAAATCTGTTGATTTTGTCACCATATTTTGCAGGAAGAACACATACATTATGTCAAGTTCGACTCAAATGGATAGAAATTTTGAACCATTTCTAGTCAGCCTACTTCATATTTTTATTTTAAAAAAAAAAAAGGACGCTTGGGCTCTATTGGAACACCAGAAACAAGATCCCCAAAATATTTACAAAACCCAGAAAAGGAATCATTCTTTGCAAATAAGAAAATAAGAGAGATTTTTTTAATAAGCAAGAAAATAAGAAAGACACTTACCATATTGTTCAGCAATTTCATTCCAGTCAAGTAAAATTTCCTCCTTCCCAAATCCTCCTTTCACAAAATTGACAATACTCTCCACCCAACCTTTCTTCTCAGTTTCCAACCTCCTACATAAAACCGGGAATTCTTTCCCCTCTGGAATGTATTGGTAGTATAACCTGTTCAGCCCATAAATAACCATTTTAAAATAAAGCTACAGTCCATTCAATTTCAATGCACATAAATATACATATACATATACATATCTAATTTGAATTTTTGTACCCACATGCCTATATGCTAATGACTGGATTAGTTATTTATAACACTTCAAGATTTCCAATTCATATAACACAGAGCACGGGGCAACAAGTAAACCAACCAATTCATAAAATAATCCGTATAATCTAAGCTAGAGATGAAAATATAATGGGTTTGAAGGAAATGAACAGACCAGGGTCCCCAACGTTCAGGGGGAGTAGAAATCTTAGAGGGCATTCTGCTTGTCATCTCAGAAAACAGTGCCTGTTGTAGTTTTTGTGCGTCGGCCATGAAAGCTTCTGCGTATGAGTTCTCTTGGTGGAGGTAGCTAAGAAAATCAGGGTCGTTGGTGTTGGACATCCAGTGGTAAGGGTCTTCCCACGTCCTTCCATGAGCTGCTGAGACAGTAAAGGCCACTTTCTTTGGGACAGGAGGGGTTTGGGAGGGTAACGGGAAGGAGTTTCCTCTGCAGAGGGAAGAGAAGAGGGAAAAGGATATATTAGTTTTTCTGATAGACCTCCCGGCGTTGGAGAAGACGGCCAAAGCAGCAGCCATGCGGACGGTGGAGTAAGGTTGGAATTTAGATTTTAGAGAGAGCAGTTTATAAAAAATAAAGAGCTAGCCAGTGGCGTTTCGGTGATAAATGGGCATGTAAAGGACATTTTAAGTGTCTTTTTTGTGATGCTTTTTTTTTTAAATACTTTTAATAAGTTAAAATGCAAAATTTTTAAGAAAAAATACTAAAAAAATTTTAAAAATAAAGTTTTTAATCCAAAAATTCATAATATATTTTTTGTATCTAAAATATCCAAAAAAATAAACTTTTACTATAAAAAAGTTAAATTATAAACTTTCATCTTAATACAATTAAAAAATATTAATGATTAGACTAAAAAAACCTTTAATATACATTTTAAAAGTACTAAATAGTTGATAAAATAAATTATTCAATCAAGAAAAAAAAACATAACATTTTTTATTTATCTAGAAGGTCTAAAAAATAAATTTTTATTTCATAAAATGTTATTATTTTTTTGGATTGAAAAAGTTATTTTATATATTTTTTATTATTTTTTTCTAAAATATATTTTGAAACTTATTTTAGTCTAACTAGTAATATTTTTTAATAGTATTAAGATAAAAATTAACAATTAGACTTTTTTGTATTAAAAATTTCTTTTTTGGATTATTTAGATATAAAAAATGTAACATAAAATTTTTGGATTGATTATTTTATTTTAGGGGCTTTTTAGTAATTTTTTCAAAATTTTACATTTTTTTTGCTTAAATAAAAAACAAAAACAAAACTACATTTAATAATCAAATTCATTAGTAAAATAAATTAAACACTACTTTTAAATTTTTACTTATTTAAGCAAAAAAAAAAAAAAAAACATTACCTGATGTACATAATATCTTTTTGAGTGGAGTACCAAAATTACCCTCAATTAGAAAACCAATAGTTTTCCATAACTATATAATTATGTTCGAATTAAGGGGGAATTTGGAAAGATTTTGCTTGGAAGCAAAATATTAAAGTTTAAAAGAGGAAATTGGCAACAAAATATTGAGTAGTTTTTCTTTCTGACCATTTGATAAATAAGACAATTGGCATGAAATTTTGACCTAAAATATTCCTCCATGAATAGTATTGCTAGAAAGGAAATTTATATATATATATATATATATATATATTGGTAACAAGTCAGCACGTTGGGCAAAATGAACTAGGATCAAGATAAAGTTTAGATTGATTGTAAACGAGTCAGACTAAAATGAGTTCAACGTGCCCTTTCATTCTTAGGATCAATGAAGAATGGAAGATTCACATTTAACGTACTTAGCAGATCTTAGAAATTTATCGAGTGAATCACATCTCACCAGAAAGAGCTTCCTTTTGACTCAACACATTGGAAGGATCATTCAGCTAATGATTTCCTCTTAGAAGCACTTGTACAAGAATCTGGCCAACAAATACAAAGTCATACTGTGTGCGCGTGCGCGCATGTTATATAAAGAAAAATTTAAAGGGCAGAGGAATTTCACCACACAAAAAACCAATATTACATCACAAATATATAAATCAACTGAGCACTGAATCAAATGAACTGTACAAAGGCCAACACAGGCTCCAGGCATCTCGAAATTCAACAAAGAGGCAAGATAACAGGCTATTGTCTTAAAGCATTTAAAGAAACCAATGATTATGCATGACAACCCACCCATGCTTAACCACCTTTACACATTACACTAAACAACCTTCTAACCCCAAGATACAGCACAATTGCACTATGTTCCCCTTCATTTGTTCTGTCCATGCATCAGAGGCGCAAGTTCCATTTTTCCATTTTCTGCTACTTTTCATCTTCAACATCCTGCAAGTGCATGCAAAAAAACCTTTAAACAATTTCCAAATAATTCCAGGCAAGTTTTGTGTTAGACTTAGTGGGCTAGCATTTCCATGATTGTCATCTCCAAGAGTAGAAACCTTAATTTGTGAGAGAGGAGAAATGAAAAGCACTAAAATTTGGAAGTGGCAAGAGAAGAGTGGAGTAAATGAATGCATAAGATTTTTGTGCTTACCGAACTGTCAATCTTGTCAAAATCATCTTCAAAAGTCTGATCATCGTCATCTGAAAACCCACATAGTAACGAGCTCAATGAACATTGAGGTTATTACTTATAACAATAGAAAGTCACCAACAATAAGAAACACAACACAGCCAGAGCATGTATTAGTTCTTGCCGTTCACCACATCTTACTATTTTCTCGAATTCATAAATCAAGAAGGAAATTAGACTGCATATCTTAAACTGTTAAACACACTGTCCAAACCTTCCCCCAGCAATTGA
The DNA here is from genome assembly GCA_008638375.1 of Nyssa sinensis. Classification (NCBI taxonomy): domain Eukaryota; kingdom Viridiplantae; phylum Streptophyta; class Magnoliopsida; order Cornales; family Nyssaceae; genus Nyssa; species Nyssa sinensis. The sequence continues at coordinate 26,417,483 of CM018042.1, forward strand.
TTCAGTCCACCTTGCTTTTGCAAATTGCAAACACAATCCATACCACCTCCCATAATGCAGGTGCATGATCCACACATTTACCAAAAACTTACTGGCAACACTATGGATGGCCATGCTCCAACAACCACAAAGAAGAAACAATTTCACCATAAAGCATTTGGTTGTGCCATGGAAATTGATTCTGTCTAGGTGCTTTTATATGAACCTTAATGGTCTAATCAGTTTTCTATAAAAGATAGAGCCAATTGCAGTGTAAAGCAACTATGACCTAATTATATTCCAGGGGGAATCCAAAAGGTTCCTATTACGAGTCCCTATAATGTATTGACTCAAGTTTGCATGTGGGGGCAAGACTGAAGTTTCAAAATTCATCAAATCCCAAATCCTAGGCCATGCCTCTCCACACACACACACACAAAACACCCCCCCCCCCCCCCGCAGGGCGGCAGGAAAAAAACCCACAAAACAAGAAAAATCCATGGAGATGTAATTAAGCCTATGAAATTATTACATTGACCCCCTAAAAACACCCAGATTCTCCTATTTGAAAATTAAACACAAGACTGAGTTCCCTTATACACACAACAGTCACCAAACAAACCTAATTACATGATAGCCATGACTTTCCTCCTCCCCTTCTACCAACCTTTTTTTTTTAGTAAGTCCTACCATTCCACTAACATCCACAAATCTTAACAAGTTTCCTTTGTGTCCTATATATATTTCTACAATCCCAACAAAACATAAAAGAATATATTTACACTATAATTATTTTTGTTAACATCTTTTGTATAGTGGTATTCCCCGTGTGCTCTTGCGTTCCAACCGTATTTTGGCACCTCTAGTGGATTTTACTTGTAGAAAAATAAAAAAAAGTTATTTCTGATTATGTATTATCTCATTTAGTAATTGATATCATATAAATAACTTAGATATATAAAACTATCATAATCAATATCTAAATCAATAATTCTACTTACCAACTCAACATAGCCTTATCCTAATTATTTAGGATCGGCTACATGAATCTTGTCTTGCCATTCTTCTCTATTTAAGACCATTCTCTCAGTTTGACCATACATTATCGTATCTTTTTTAACTACCTCTACCAAAGTTAGTTTTGGTTGCCCTCGCCTCCTAACATAACCATCAGTGTTAACCATGTCACTCTTCCTTACCGGGGCATTTACTAATCTTCATTGTACATAACCATACTACCTTAATCAGTTTTCTCTCATTTTACCTCATATAGGTGCTACTTCTACTATCTTACGAATATGTTCATTTTTAATTCTATCTTTTCTTGTCTTACCACACATCTATCTCAACATCTTCATTGCAGCTACACACTCATCTTATTAACACATTGTTTCTTGACTGCCTAACATTATATTCCATACAACAATAATCCCACTTATCAAAATATATAAATAAACACATCATTCAATGATTATATTTACCATTTTATACCTTTTTTTGGATAGTAATATAAGCATAGAAACTTGCACCTGCCCCTTTGGCGGTGGCTATAAAAGATTGTAAGTAGTGTAAAAGTCAAATTGCGCGTGCGCGCGCACAAAAAAAAAAACCTTAAAAACTAACATCTAGTTCAACTAATTTAAAAAATTGCTCTAATAAAAATATATATATAAGAGAAAATTACATAAACACCTATAATTTCACTCGTTTTCGCTTGATCCCCTATAGTTTAAAAGTCAATAGATATACCACCACTTGAATAATTTTAGACTGGTGCGACTTAAGAGGTCAGACATCACCCATCAATTCCATGGATGCCTAACTAATCAAAGATATGGTCTGATCACAATTAAATTGAATTTAGCCTTTCAGTCAACTTGTTGACTCCAAAATTGGAAATTTGAAGTTTAAAGAAATGTGTTCTGATCAGATGAAAGAGGAAAACAAAATTTGAATATTAAATTCTCATCAGATCTATAGCTGCAACCATTTTTGGGAAAGTAAACATGACATCACACATCACAAACTGAAGAAAAATATACCTGGACCCCCATCGCCGTCTTCAAAATCTCCCAGAAGAAATGTATCCAAGTCCTGCTCAGCTGATGATGAAGTTGAAGTCCTGCTTGTCAGGCTTTTTCCCACCACTTCTGATTTATTTGTCTCACCAACTGCTGAGGTTTGCTTGAGGTTATCTTCTTTTATTTTCTCTGCTTCTTTTAGCTTAACCTCCTCCATGTACTGCTTCTCATACCTAATTGTAACCATGAAAGAAAGGACTAAAGAACCAGTCTAATACAGTACTTTGACAGAAACTCTCTTATAATAAAAATTAAAAAAAAAACAGTTGACATATTACCCTGAAAAGGCCTAATCTACCAAGCCCAGTAACAAATGCAATTATTCAAATACAATGTTAAGAATTTAAAATAAGTTTATTGTTAATAGTTTAAAATATTATAGTAGATTCAGCATTACAAATTTAGCACATAAGAAAAGGGTGTCAAGCCAGATAGAAGTTAATATCACAGAAGACGAAGAGAGAATATATTTGATTAGGTGGGAAAGCCGAACTCAGTTGAAGGTGGTTTGGGGCTCAAAGACCTAAAGATGTTCAATTAAGCTCTTTTGGGAAAATAGATGTGACTGTTTGTAGTAGAGGATCATGCTATGTGGACAGATATGATCTCCACAAAATATGGTTTGTGAGAAATTTTTTAGAGAGCCCCTATTCTTTTGTTTTGGAGTTCAATGCGTTTAGAATGCTAAGAATTGGCAGACATTTGATGGTGCAAGATTTCCATGCTTTAAGTTGAAGGCCTTGGCACTGAGTTTTTTTGTTTTCTTTTGGCTTTCTGGGAAACAGTCCTTCATCTTTTGTGGATTTCTCGGGAGAGGTGAAAATTTAATTGGTGTTCCTTTTCTTTTTTTGGCTCTTGTATACTTCATGAGTTCTTGTGTTGCACCCCTTTGCTCTTCAAGTGAATTTTTACTTATCAAAAATAAAAGAAAGAAAGAAATCACGTGTTTTACATCTATACCAAAATGTCAAAATGCCCATCAATGTTTCAAATATTTTCTCCCTCCTTTGGTGTGGGAAGAGATACCACTCAAGTTAACAGTTATAATCCAATATATAGAATTACCCATTGATATTTGATTGGAAATTAGCTTGCGAATATGTTTATTGACATATCAAGATATGTATAGCTTTTATTTTATCGGCATGTAGGCAATATCAATTAGTGCACCACCTAATCATTATGTAATTGTTTGTGTAAATACAAAAAAGCAACAATATATTTTGTTTCTATAGCCTGGTTCAATTTTCACTATTCTATCTTCCTTAATGATTCAAAAGTTTGATTGATTCTTCCATGTTGATGTCAAAAGTGAATTCAGTTTCCACATCACCATCTATGTTTTTTTTTTTTTTTTGAAGGGGGGGAGGGGGGAGCAACCATTCAATTCTAGAATTAGAAACACTTCTTTTCTTCTTTATGTGCAATGTTTCCTCCATTTCCTAACTTCTTTCCATTTATTAAGTAGGACTAAAGATTCAATTCACAAATTTTAAACAAGTATCTGGATTAGTATAGAATTCTTAACCAAAAAGCCAACACTAACAGCAAAAGTGGAAACTACCCCCAAATGAATAGTTACTTACGGAGCCACATGACTGCTCACGAGCGTAAAATATATCTTCCAGAATTTCCTCTCTTTCATAAGACGTGGGCATAGTTCATATCTTAACTTTGAAACTTCCTGAAACAGTATCATCACTAAAAATAATTAGTTCACTATGTTCTTTGTTTTTCATCTGCACCATTTGATACACCTTATGATATGATTCAAAGATTTAAATTTCATGCATATCAGTCTAAACTGTTCTTCAAAAATTAGATGCTAAAATTTAGAAGGGTGAATATGTCTTTTGCTATTCTTAATCTGTGCACATATTATAAACAACTTCACCAAATTGACTTGCAAAATAGCCTCATTCAGTCCAGAGTTAAGCCTTACAACCAGGTTAACACAAAGTACGAACACATCCACGGTTGTTATGGATAAAGAACATATAAGACCAAGATTTGGCAAGGGAAATGTTCTCAATAAAAATATAAAAGATTAAAAAAAATCCTTCTTACAATAGTCTCAACAGTGTTAAATTGTACTGCATGCAGAACTGGACAAGAAAGATGGTAGTGTCAGGTCACTAGCAGGACAAAAACGAATTATAGATCCTCTAAAAAAGAATTATAGATCCTCCAGCATTTGCCAATGAAAGTGAAACTAAAATATCTTTATCAAAAATAGTCAAAAACTAATCTTGCAAGTAAAAAACCCATACTTTAAAATGTGCATGTTTATTGTCATAGCACATTAGTTCGAAAGTTTTGTAATATGCCTGCCAGCATTCAGTGGTTATGTATTCCCATTTCATTGTAAATTGTGCACACAAAATTGCAGAAGTGGATACAACATGCATTCAATTAAATGTATAACATTCTGTATATTACATTTAAGGTGGTTCTTAAGTCCCACAAAGCACAGGAGAAATGATGATGAAGATCATCCGCAGTCTTAAGCGTTGTAATGGCAAAATGATCTGAACTTAAGGACTATAGAAGATTATGTGCTACAAAATGTGAGGCAAAATTTAACTTATCCAGTCCACATAGAAGGTCTACCAAGTGCTTGGAGATGTAAAAATTACAATATCCAATTGCCCTAACACTTGTAACAAAAACATGTAGCTACCAATCACTACAAATCAAATCCAGGATCCATAGTTTTTGCTTTGCATGAAAATAAAAAAAAAAAAAAAGGAATTACCTTAACAGTAGTTAGAACAAGAGTGGCATGTTTCTGCTGCCACTCTGTGAGATCTTGCCGGACATTTGAGACCGTCTGCACATCAGATGTTGGTAGTTCATCTGCACATCAAGATAACAAATTCAATAAGATCCTTGGACAAAACTGGGTAATAAAAATGACAAAGAAAACAATCTTCACAATTTTACAACACTATAGCATCGATAGAATTGGTACAGTCCTTCCTAAACCACCATATCCCAAATTTATATATCAAAGCATATTTTTAATAGAGCATTTTGCCTTCCAAAACTATAAGAGCAAATCCTAGATTAGCAAAAAAACTTAAAAATGGAAAAAACAATATATTCAGAGTAAATAAAGCCTGTTAAGATTATCATATAGCAAACTCCTAGAAACATCATAGCAACATTCCCCAATCATTCCTGAATTTCACACATTCATCATGACTTCTTGAATCATGAAAAAAAATAATCCAATTTCATCCCGTATATTTTAACGATCCCTAAATTATTCCAAATACACCAGACACTGAAAGAAATTCCAATTCATTGCTGAAATTCTCGAGTTGTTCCAATTAATCACAGGAAAACACACACACACAAATCCAATTGAGCCATTGCTTTTCTTAGTTGCAGTTCATTCTCGAATTTCTACGAATTGTTCCCAAAATTATCCTTATTAATTTCTAAATACTAAACTATTCAGATTCTGCATAAGTATGGAATTGTTAATTTATCACCAGGTATTCAGATAATCCACGCTGAAAGGTGAAATGATAATATAACAAACAACGTAGTCTCAAGTTCTCAACCACATTTTCCAATTTCCATCAAACTAGAGAAACGCACAGCATGATCCTGAAACTGCAGAAAAGCCTCCAATTATTCACATATAAATTGGCAGACCAAAAAAAGAATGCTAACAACGACAATTCTTCTTCAAATAACCACACAACACCAAAAAAAAAAAAATCAGAAGATCACAATCGTAACGCAATTTGAAGCATTGGTAAGTACCTTGAACAGGAAAATTATGGAATGTGCTTACGGCGAGTCCCTTGACAAACTCTCTAAGATCGTCAGTGACGCCGAACTTCTCGAGGTCGGAAGGCGAAGGCGAATTCGAATGCGGGAGAATTGATGAGTGAGATTGAAGGAATCTGGTCAGCAAGGGACTTGATGTGGATGTCGGCTTGCTTGAGTGCGACGGTCCTGAACTCATCGGCTTTCTTGGAAGCCTCGGCAGCGAACTCCTTCGATTTTTTGGCGGTCTCGGAGACGATGTCGGCTATCTTGGCCGACGAATTGGTTAGGGTTTGCGATCTCTTCGCTGCTTCTTCTGCTAAGGTCTTCGCTTTTTGCCAAATTTCCATCGTCGTCGATCGATTTTTTCGCCTTCTCTCCAGGTACTCTGTTGAAGTACTCTGCAGTTGCAGTATGAAGATTGTAGAGGTGACTTTGACGGCAAAAAGCCAAGGCTATAATCACAGCAGGTTGTTTGTTTAGTAATATAACAGCCGCATTGACCACCGCCGGATTTTCATTACAATAAACTCGGTAAGCACGGCGTCAGCGCCCAGCGGCGACCGACATATCTAATGTGGGACCCTCCTAACGGTCCTATGTTTGAGTTGGATTTCCTGATTTTGATTATCACTTATATTTTAATAAATTAATAAAAATTATGTTTGATTATTACATATCAGAAAATTAATTTTTTTATTTCAAATTTTTGTATTAAAATTTGATTATGATTTAATTAATTTTTTTGTAGGATTAATTATCAAATAATTATTTTAATTGACTTAACAAAACTAATTTTTTTTAAAACACAAATTGATTTACTTAGAATTGATTGAAAAATATGAATTTATAAAATTAATTTCTTTTTATATTAATTATTAAATTTACATCAAATTAAGATTAAAAAAATTAAAATATTTATAATATTTAAACATTAATTTTTAAAATTAAATTTATATTTTACAATGTTGGGAAAAAAAGAATCTCTCAAATTCGTGCAGAAAGCATACTTTTTTTCTTATAAATATACTGATTTATAGAGATACTGAAAAATAAAAATAAAATAATACGGAGAGAATTAAAAATAAAACTGTGTAAAAATTCTGGTCATCTGTGCACATGCTATATATTTATTAACATAAAATACTAAATAATAATACAAACAAAAGAAACTTCTGATTTTAAGTCAATTATGATATGAGGACGAATAATTGCGATATGTATTTTAAAAAAAAAAATTAATAAAAAATATTAAAAAGTCTCTAAAATAATGTTTTTAATCTAAAAAGTTCATGATACATGTTTTTATTTAAAAAATCCTACAAATGAATTTTTAATACAAAAGAAAGTCTAATTATTAACTTGCATATTAACACTATTAAAAATATTAATGATTAGACAAAATAACCTTCAATATACATATTAAAAAATACTAAATAGTTGATAAAATAAATTATTCAATAAAAAAAAATAACATTTTTTATTTATCTCAATATTCTAAAAAATAAATTTTTACTTCATAAAATGTTATGATATTTTTTTGGATTGTGAAGTTATTTTATATTTTTTTATTATTTTTTTATAAAATGTATCTTGAAGATTATTTTAGACTAATCAGTAATAATTTTTAACAGTATTAAGATGAAAGTTAACAATTGGACTTTTTGTATTAAAAGTTTCTTTTTTTAAAATTTTTTATATAGAAATAATATATTATATACTTTTTGGATTGAAAATTTTATTTTAGAGACTTTTTAGTATTTTTTAAAAAAATTTAATTTAATTTTTTACTTATAATTTTCCCAAATTAACTCATTTATTATAAAAAAAGAAATTATTTTTATATTTGAATTTTGGTGAAATAATATTGACTGTTTGACTAGCAACATGCCATAACTTGAGTGACATATGCAAACAGGCCACTTATCTTCGTAGTGATCATTCTTTCTTAATTTTTTGAGTAAAACGATAGGTAGTTGTAGATACTTATTCTCAATTATTTAATAAAAGTTAACTCATTAATTTATCCAATCTAATTCACTGAGACTTAACAAAAATTGAAAAACACTTTGTATTTTGAAAAGACATTGCTTGAAATCACGTTTTTATAAGCGTCTCTTTTAAAATACTGATTTTAAAAAAATTTTAAGTAAGAAAAATAAATATAAAATTTTATCGACAGAAAAAATTAGTTCCAAAATTCTGAAATCATTGTCATTACGGTGTTTTTTGAAATTTTTTTCAAATTGGATTAGGTTAAAATTATTCTCATTAAGTTATTCGATTTTCTAAAATAAAAACAAAATCTAAGCTCTTCTATGATCTAACTTTATTCAGATTTTAAATATTTTTTAGAATATATATGAATCACTTGTATAACTAAAATATAGCTTATCAAATAACAAAAAGTTTAATATCAAGTTGATCTGTATTTTATAGAATCATGGATCAGACAATTGTCGGATTGTAGAATATAAAATTTAGTACCAATGGTGGCATGTCACCATTAGGACTCATTGTGACATCTCATAGTACTTCAAGTTTTCAATTTTCTTTAGAGAGTCATTTGATATATGTCACATATTTATTTCTCTATTATGTGGCAAGTCACCATTAGGACTCATTGTGACATCTCATATTACTTCAAGTTTTCAATTTTCTTTAGAGGTCATTGGATATTATGATATTAACACATATTTATTGGTCTATTATTTAATAATGCATGATATGTAATGTATTTAAAATTACATTGAAAATAATTGAGAAGTTGATTGAGGAATTTGAAAGGAAAGAAGAGGAAAGGGAAAGAATGGAGAATATGTTATTTCCTACTTGATTTAAAATTAGAAAAGGAAATGGAGGGTGATGGAGGGGTTTATTAATTTTTATTTTATTTAATTTTTATCTCCTTTTAAAAGTGATCGGAGACGTAAGGAAATGAGAAAACATTTTAATAACTTTTTGTAATATCAATTCTAATTTTAAAATTATTAAAGAGAAAAAAAGACACATCTATCTTAAGGCATAATAGTAAAAAAGTATATAATATTTTCATTTGCTTTATTTTTTCTATTGTTCTCAAATAAGACGAGAGAATTATACTCTTTTTTCTCTTATTTATTATCCAAACATAAAAAAAGATATTATATTTTCCTCTCATCTCTTCTCCCTCGTGAATAATACATTATCTCATCTCTTTCTCTTCCTATTTATCTAAACATAATGTAAAGACCAGAGATGATGGATATAGCACAAAAGTATGCTTGGAGAAATAAAATTAACATAAAAACAATTTTAAGAGTTTGGCGAAAGTTTTTCAAGACAATTTTTACAATTTTAATTGTAAAATTTTCCTTATACTTTTTAAATACAACTTTCCTTGTACAATTTCAAGAACCCTAATATCTATCATTGGTGGGCCAATCAGAAACCCAACGTACCCACGATTATGGACTAAAGTCCATTAATTGCTCTAGGCCAAAACTATTCTAACTATATGGGCTAGTATCCAACACTATCCATTGACCAAATAATTCTGTGCATGTCCCTTTTGTATAGGATGGTGGACAAGTTGGCTTCGTGAATTCAAAAATTTCGAGTTCAATTCATTATATTTACAGTACATGAGATTTTCAGGACTATCCCATAGATAAAACTATTCATTACTGCTGCATTTGAGAAAGTTTAGATATATACAACCTAAATCCCACAACTCGAACCCATGATGACAATAATGCCACTTCTGGTTTGATGATTACAATATCATTTTTCTCCTAGTGCTTGACATGGCATGCATGGTTAATTGATTTGAAGAAAATGTGTCTAATAATGTGAAGCTGTCCACAGTTTGCAACCTCTTTTGAAGAATGATTAATTTTACCTTAATGAAAGCAAATGCATGAAATTGTCTCTTGTAATGCCACCAATTACCTAGGGAATGTATAAGAAAATTATGCAGTAAATTATATGTGTAACCTTCAGACAAGAGGAAGTTGCAGTGAATCTGCTTCTCTTGAAGCTGGTGTGAGTTAGCTGCCGATTGCCAGTATAGCTTGGTTTTTTGGGTTGGTTTTTGCCTGCTCTGCTTTGACCCTCTCTCAAGGCTTTGCTTTCGGATTTCTTGAACAACTCAGCATTCCAAATTAGTCATTGGGTCTTGTTGAGTTGTTTTGTCCTCTCTTCTCCTTCTCTCTCTTCTACTCTCTCTTTTTTTATTGATGCAATCTGTGTACTTCTTGGGCTCCATATTCATCAATAATATTCTTTTTCTTTGCTATCCAAAAAAAAAAATGAAATGAATACAACTAGTAAACCAGAAGGGTTCCACTTTTTTGTTGAGTTCTTGGGTATAGCTTTTAGGTGATCTGGTTTCATAATTTAATGGCTGATTTTAGACTTACAGTTCGTTTGGAAGCTTTGGAGAGGGAAAAAAAAATTAAATAACAGAGAAAAGAGAAGAGAAGAAGAAAAAAAGTGTTTATTTTTATTTTGTTCGATAATTTATAAAAGAAAATAAAAAAAAATTACAATTATTTATTGTTTGAATGATCAATAGGATATAAAGAAAAGGTATAAAAATCATTTAATAATTGTGCCATTTTTTTTTCTTTTATGTTTAAAATTTTTAATTTTTTCATTTATAAATATTTTTGTATTTCAAAAAAATTCATTAAAATATTTTCTTTAATTTTCAAAACTATACACTTTTAAAAAATCAAAAAGAGAAGTAGACTAAAATCTTTAAACCTTCTCACCAACTTTTCTTTCTTTTCACCTCATTAAAACTTATAAACAAGAGATTTAGTCAATAAAGTTCTTACAGAACTATCTTTTGCCAAGAAGCACTGCACCGTACCAGGGAGTCAATAGATTTAGTCAATTCAATGCACCATTCGAAGGTTATATATATATATATATATATATACATATATATATATAGAGAGAGAGAGAGAGAGAGAGAGACATGCTTAACGTACGGCAAGAGAGTACTGCATCTTCAAGGAAGACGTCCACCCAATTATAGCATATAATACACTTTGTTTACTACAAACGAGCATGTAATGCTGCTTTCCACTTCATATTGATACAGATAGGGTTTGTAATATGTGAGAGCAGTTTACGAAATGTTGGGGTTTGAGACACATTTGACTACTTTGAAAATACAAAAAACAAAAAACAAAAATTAAAAAAATAAATGGGCATGCATGAAACAAAGTGAACGTATTCAAAAAGCATAAGTAGGGTCTTATAGTTTGTAAACAAACTTAGGGTTTTGCTCCTTAGTGTCGGCCATAATGGAGCTGAGAGACGACAGGGGTTCCTCATTTCCTTAGATTACAAAAACACTTTTTATGTTTTTCAAAATTGTCTTCAGAAATTAAGTTTGTTGTGTAGTACTTCGGAAATGAGATATTTGATATCTGAATCTCCCCAGGTTTCATGGACCAACCGGCACAAACTTGTTATGAATGGGACGTCTCCTTCTCACGTGGGAATAATCCATAGTAAAGAATTGTGATGTGTCGGTCCTCTCTACCCATTCTTTCCATGTCCCTTTACTTGCATGCATCATATCTGCTTCCTTCTCTTGTTGTTTACCTGGACATGTCACATCAATTATTCACAAGAATGAATATATATATATATATATATATATATATATCCATGTATGTATGAATGCGTCCAGAAGCAACTTCAGCAAAAGGATGAATATATATATATATATATGTATATATGTGTGTGTGTGTGCGTGTGCGTGTGCGTGCCAAATACTCCATCAATTTCATAGGAAGCATGTAGGTCATGTTAATTATTAAAGACTATATGATTCTGCTACTAGGCGACAGATCAAGGGAATGCTGTTTAAAACTTGAAAAGGGGCAGTTCGAAAGTTGAAGAAAAAGTACAAATATGTGTATTATAATAAACATACCCAAGTTGTACCAACTATACTTAAAATTGTAAATGAGTCGAATCAAGTTAAGTGGTAAATTGTTTAAATTTGATTCGAATAAAATAAATAAGCATAAAATTGTATTTAAGCTTGACTTGTTAATTTTTTTAAGCTGATCTTGAACAAGCTTCTAATCAAACTGATTACAAATTGAACTCGAGTAGCTTGATTCTTTATATAGTATTGAATAATTTATTGATTTATTGAATCAAGTTCGAGTCGAACTCAATAAATTAACGAGTCTCAAAATATATTCAAGTTTAACTTATTAATCTAACAAGTCGATTTCGAATGATCATTTAATCGAGCCGAACTTAAGTAAATCCAAAATATATGAAATACAACGATAACTACTAGCCCTGTTGCCTAATAGCAAAGATGACCTAAGATGAGCCATAAATTTTAGATATTCTAACTTCATATTAATTTTTATGTAAGTTTATGCAAAAATAGCTATATAAAATTTGCAACAACAAATCGGCAAAAATGAAGACTCTGTATAGATTTCATTATTTGATGAGAGTAAAGCATGAGTTCAAGATATTTAATTTACAGCTCCAAATTAAATAAAAAAAATAGTAGGAAAAAGGTGATAAAGGTATAGAGCTTTCTTTTGTTAGTGTTTCTGAGTGACATGAGCAAAGCTTAATATATTGATGATTACCTGAAAAAGCTTCCTTTTGCTTATTGTATGACACGAAATCTTCACCTCCGTGGCCTGTCAGCTGTATTACAACAAGACAAATTAGTGAAGTCATTCGTGGAATGTCTAAGTGTACGTGTGTGTGTGTATACATGTAATGACAGATAAGTTGATTTCTCTGAGTCATACAGTTGCCTCCTCAAGGAGTCTGAGCTTCCTTGGCAGTGTTGTAAGGGCGAATTGAGGATCGTGGGCTGCATAAATTGCAGAGACATGTTAGATTATGTGTGTGTTTGTGTGTGATATATATATATATATATATATAGAGAGAGAGAGAGAGAGAGAGGCAGGGCGTCTCAATACCTTGCTCATTAGAGGACAGCACCTGAATTTGGACATGGGAAGAACAGGGTGTCAGCAAAACTGAGAGGCAAATGCATAGGGTAGTGATGACTATCAGCTCCATGACTTAGCTCAGAAGACTTGCTTGTGAGATTTTCTTCAGTGTGGGTGTAAGTTGAAATTTATATCAATGGAAAGGAAGTAACCCAAAGCAGAGAGAGAGAGAGTATAGGGCATACACAAAGCACAAAATGCAGAGTTCCAAAACTAATACAGAAAATCCATATATATAGTTGCTTTTTAGGAGGCTTCACACTATTTGGGTTGATTTTGTCACCCAACATGGTAGGGCCCAGCTGAGACTCCCTTTTATATATATAACAATGTTTCTGCACATCTCTCCATCAACCCAAATTGCTGATATTTGTTAGAAGAATTACAAAGGCTCAATCCATCTTTACTCAAATGCCACTCATACCCCATTTCTAAGTTCATCTGTATTCTCATTGTAATGTGCCATCACGTGATATTCATGCTATATAACTTTCAAAATCATCGTATAATAGAAGAACCCAATTGTAGCCCAAAATTAGAAAGGCCTTATTTGACCAAGCATTGGAAGAGAAGCTCAACATCACCAGGCCCTGTTGGCCTTTTAGACAACAAATCATGCAGTCCCCAACCTTAATTGGTAGATTTCTTCTGGTTGTCCTTGGAACTGTATTGGTTTAGGTAGAAGCTCATTTAAGATAGGCTCGTAAAAAAAATAAATTAAGTTTGAACATATTTTAAAACTTGTTAATTTATTAAGTTCAGTCCAAGATCAGCTTTATTAAGTCAAAAATAATCTAATATTATATAAAAAAATCAAGTAATTCGAACTTGAACTCGACCTGCAATCAATTCAATTATAAGCTCGTTCGAAATTAGCTTAAAAATTTGACAAACTGAGCTTTAACATAATTTGAAACTCATTTATTTTAAATAACCAAGCTTGAAAAACCCACTACTCTACTCAGCTTGACTAATTTAAAACCCTAGTTGTCCTGCTAGTGATTTGAGATACAATCTCACCTTTATCTGAGTTAGAGATTTAAAACGGTCTATGGGTTGGAAAAGTGTTATTCCTTCTTGTGTAACTCAAAAGGCAGAATTTTTTTTCATATTTTAACAAAATGTCTCTCTTAAATTTTAATTTTATATTTTTACCCCCGTAAAGTCACAATCTAGATCCACCACTAACTCAACTATTGGACCAAAAAAATTTGTTTAGTAAATTTTATGTTCTTTAAAAACAATGACTTTAGGGTTGCCAATGTCACCAGTCAGTTTGGTAGTCACAGGAGCCTAATGTCACCAGGCACCAATCCAAATAAATTAGCCTGTGCTGTGAAAGCATGACACCCACTTATAAGTCTCGAAATACCCCAATGCCAAACCGAACATTCTATCCCACCCGACTAGTTACACTTACAAGAGCCTAATATTACCGGTTTCTAACCAAAAAAACTAATTTGTTAAGTAGAAGTACCATACTCACTTATAAGCCTCGTAACACTAGGACACCCTCATCTTTAGTGCAGGCAATCGGCATGTTTCAATTCAAAATACTAACCTATTATTAGGAAGTATCGCATACGATTTCTAATGGAACCGGTCAATGAATCACTAGAAATTAGTGTGTGTGTGTGTGTGTGTGTGTGATATTAATATAAGACATTGTAAACATCTCAGCCTGCATTCAAGTAACTACACAAAAGAACGACTTGTGAACCTAGTGCACATGGCTCTCCGAGAGAAGATCGAGAGATGTATATTTATGATGCTCAAAGGGACGCCATAATGTAAAATTTTGGTGTATATATGTGAACTATGGCTACACAAAAGCATTTAGAATCTACAGCAAAGAAGGCCCTGCCTCCAACCCCTGTGCTTTGGGAAACGACTACGATCAGCTTTTACCATTCTTACTGGACTGCTATTCCACTCTGACTGTAATCTGTAAATACAAAAAGAAGTTTAACAATTTGTTAGGCTATGGATTTAGATGTAAAGGGACAAGAAAAGAACAATGGGCGACAAGTTTGCGAGGAATTTACATGGGGAAGGCAAAAGATCGGGTGCTGGCTGTGCTGCTATCTGATCGAAGAGAGACGCTACCAGAATATGCTATTGGTCCTGAATAAGTTATTCGACCTGATACAACACCTGCTGCAGAGAAGCTCGACTCTCCAAGACCATGTTGAACTTGGCTTGCGACTGAAAGACTATCAGAAATCCCATCCCCATGGTTGGGCACATTTTCCGGCTTGAGGGTGTTTTCACGATCAACAGTCTCGGGTCTCTTGTCAGTGCTGCTCTCTGCAAGTGTAGTCGAGTTGAAATCAAAAGTAATGGCTCCACTCTCCACCTTGCTATTGTAAAAAATGTCACCAGCAGGGTTGCTCTTGGTGGATTCTTCAGCTGCAGATACCACAGCAGGGCTTTCCAAGACTGGTTCCACACGTGATATCTGCAATTCAAACAATTACAATCTGCATCAAGTTCCAAGACATGCCAGCAATCTCTCATATAATTACACTAGTTTTTTCCCCATATCATGCTGTATATTTTTGTGCCAATTTACAGAAAATGAATTGACATGTTCTACTCGTTAACCACACAGCATCCAACTAGAAGCATAGAAGAAAGAGAATGTTTTGAATTTCTGATTCATGCAAACCAGGAAGATACTAGCTAGTCAATTAATCATTTTCTTAAGAATAATGAAAATAATTTTTTGATATTTATACTCCTTAAAAAACCATTCATCGAGTGGTTATAATATAGCAACTAATGAACTATGGGACATGGTCCTGATTTCAGATTCTACACCTATTTGTTTCTCTCAAGGGATAAGGTACCTAAATTCTAGCAAAGTAACAAACTTCTTTAAAGGAAAATTATGTAGTCACCATCCTAAGGCCAATTTAGTTAAAGAGAATTTGAAGGGACACTTCATCTCCCATGTGCCAGGATCCATGCAAATACGACTACTAGATACTTACCTGACCAGACACTTGTTTAACTTCGTTACCACTGTAATCTGAAGACTCGAGGAAGGATCTCAGGGGTTTTGGTCCACCAAACCCTTGCACTAAAAGCATGCTAGTGTGCATATTCTCTTTTGAGACATCATCCGCTACATTGTCAGTTGCTTTATAATTTGCTTCAGACTTCTGCATTGAATCCTCAGAACAACATTCGTTAGAAGCATCCTGGTCAAAATCATTTTCTGAAGAAGATTTCAACCCATCGAAAGTAAGCAATTCAGTATCCACTCTTTCATTGTTCCCACATACATTAGCAGCATCCCTGTCATAAACTTTTTCAGATGAAGATTTCAACCCATCTAGAGTCTGAGTGAGCAATTGAACACCCACTCTTTCTTTGGTCCCACATACATTAGCAGTATCCCTGTCATGATCTTTTTCAGATGAAGATTTCAACCCATCTGGAAAGAGCAACTCAATATCTACTCTTTCTTTGGTAATATCGCTATTTTCATCTCCATTAGAAGGTAGGAAGATGTGGTGACCCTTATGTCCATCCTTACAGCTTTCAATCAAAATCTTGTCCTTGGAAGGCACTCCCTCATCAACACAAATGTCCTTCACAACATGATAAGTACTCTCCTTGTAACAAACAATCAACTCTGGCAGTTCACATTCCATAACATTTTTGTCTGTATAAAAAGTTGTCTCCTTCTCAAACAATTCCATTTTGCTAGGAGTGGTACATAGTGTAACAGAATCTCTGACTTCACTCTCATCAGCTTTGGAGAAATCGTTCACAATCATAGAACAATCAATCTCCGGACCTTTCCAAAATTCATCTTTGTTGTCCATCTCATATGCTAATAGATCTGCATCCCTCCCACAGCCTTTTTGATCGCACAAGAATCCATTCTGATTTTCCTTCATGGTTGCCTTTTGTCCAGCTGTGTGAAAAGCATTGTTGTCGCACTCAAATGTTTTAGAATCATGCTTACATACTAGAGTTGAATGTCAAAACACGGGTTCTTTATCTGCATATACAATTACATTCTCAATGCTTAAGAATGTTTGAAATCTCACAGAAATAGCATTATTACAAATTTTTAATGAAAAACAAAAATTTGAAGAAGTGAGAGATAAAACAAACATCTATATGACATAGCAGCCACCGAAGACAGGCAATCAAAACAATAAAGAAGTTAACAGTGCTTGATCCATCTAAACAATGGAGGCTTGTATGATTGTCAGAAAATGAGTGTTAAGAACTTGTATTTAATACATCCAGTAGGTCACCACCACACAAGAATCAGTAGTTCCACAACACTTGGCGTGCATATACTTAGATGGCACACATATGAATAGGCCCACTAATTATAGAAGACACGTAGGAAAAATGTCAAAAACAGCAGCTTTCAAAATAAAAGACATGTAAACCAAAGAGATGGTTTACATGGGTTGGAAGAGTTTGGAGAATTCGTAATAGCAGCAAAGCAAACATCCACTACCCTGACAAATGCGAATGACGTGGAGCCTGCCTAACAAAATGAATGACTCATTACGGTAACATGCAATTCCAATCCTAACTTGCAAATGGTTTTTAAACAGGAAATGAGTGTACACATAATTAAGGAAGGAATAAGCAAATCCCAGCGCTGAAACAAACAATAAACGTATCAATCACAAATTGACCTTAACCGATCACTAATTAGAAAATAGCAGCTATTGACAAATAATTCAGTAACACTTGAATTTTCTAACTTAAAGAGCATATTTCAATGAACAGGAATGAAATGAATCAACTATCAGCAAACTAATGCAGAACTTGAAAGATACTTGAGAGCAAGCAATAATGCAAGACAACCAAACATAGGTAAAGTACAAAAGACTACAAAAAATTGATCAACAATATTACTGTTAGGGTTGCAAGAGAATCATTGTGAAGATAGCAATTAATCCAAAGCCACTGGACATAATTAACTACATTCAAAATTGATTAAATTAAGCAAAGGGGAAGGGATCAGACCACTCTCATCACTATCATTGTTCTTTTTCTTTTTCTTTTATATTTAGCCATACAGAAAACCAGTTTTTTAAAAATAAAAAAAAAAGTCAGTTGAAGGCCAATTTTAGGGGCGGCTCAACCATAAAGCTGACAAAGCAATTGCTTTAGGCCCCACTTAAAATAAGGCCCCAAATTTTATATACTATAGTATAATCAAATTAGAAGTCTAAGATTAATAAAAGTCTAACTTTGCAAAAAGACCCACATTTTATGGATTTATAGTATAATCAAATTAGAAGTCTAACTTTAATAAAAATCGAACACGATTAGAGGCCCATAAAGACTCCATAAAAAAAATTTAATTCTATTAATAAAATTTTAGTCGTATTTTATTCTAATCTTTTATTACTATTTATTTAGATAAAAAAAAATTTATGTAAAAACTTTATTATTAGAGTTTCATTTAATATATACCTCTTTCTTGTTGAAAATAATTAAATTTTATATATTATATATATAAAATAAAATAAAAAATTATATTAATATTTAAAAATACCTCATTTAGAGTTGTTCTTTTTATTGCTTTAGGTCTCCAATTGTCTAGAGCCGAGCCTGGCCAATTTAAGTCGAATAGCCTAATAAGAGAACTCATCAAGACAAGATAAAATCTGTTCTCGGAGATTCAGTCACTGACGTCAAACACTAAAATGAAATGAAAACTAAAGAAGAACCCAATTACAGTATTAGAGCAGTGAGAAGGAAAAAATAAGGCCCAATAACATCCTGCTGCCTGAAAGCAAGGAGAATGAATTGCAGATGAGTTTGAGATTTTAGGATCAATTGATCCATTTTCTACCAAAATAAAATTGAAGAGTAACATCCACTGCACTTTTTCACCCACAATTTTATTCTTTTATATATATTTTTTCCTTAGTAATTGTAATATCCGCCAACCTTGTAGGCAGGGCTACAAATGCAAAAATAAGATTACAGTGAAAGGGCCTGAACAGTCAACAGAGTAACTTAGACTAAATTTATCAGTACACAGATTACTCGTATGCCTTGAAAGTACAAATAGTCATAGGCGTTCAAAATTTTGGCATGACCAAATGGAATCTTGATCTTGCCCACAAAAGAAAAAGACAATAGAAAGTCAAACTTATAGTTTTCGAATACTTCCACAAACCCTTAACAGCTAAAATATAACACTAACTTTTGAATGGAAAAATAAGTGGGCACCTTTTGCATCAATACCACCATTTCCCTTTTTTCTTTTCTCTTTTTTTGTCTGTTAGCTCTCATTAGATCTAACCCATTTGTATCAAGGGTTTACCCCAAAACCGATCTATCCACAATCTCACAAGTAACATTGATAAAGACCAAAATAATAGAATCTGAGAGATGAGAGATCCCAACAGCTTCTTCATTAAAACAGCCCAGAAAAGCTACAAAGTACAGAAGGTACTGTTTAAAAAAATTATAAAAAAAAAAAAAGGCAAAGGCAACAGCATATAAAACAACAATACCTGTTTAATCAGTAAACAAAACAGCCGTGTTCTCCATATGGCTTCAAAACAGACAAATGAATCGCATTTCACTGCAAAACGGAATTAATTAAAGCAAATATTAATCACCATTATAAAATGCAATGGTAAAAGAGTTTTGACAAAGATAAAAAAAAAAAAAAAAAAAGGAAAGTAACCAGAGTAGATCGGTGGATAAGATAACAAGAAGGTCAATCGCAGGGCAAGAGAGAGAGATACAGATATAGATGTGTGTGTGAGAGAGAGAGAAGGAGAAGGAGAACCTTCGCTCGTTTTTGCAGCTATAAAGGAAGAGCGAATTAAAACGAGATTAAGGAATCAAATCTCGGCCGGCAAGAAGATAAAAATATAGCGTCCGATTTACTCTAGAGAGAGAGAAATAAAAAAGAGGAAATTTTAGAAAGAGAAATCGAGTACAGAATGGAGAGAGAGGGGCACTATCTAACCCTAGCCAAAAAAGGTTACTTTAGGTCTCTCTACACAGACACTCTCTACATGTACATGTTTCTGCAATTAATATTATAGAAGAGAAGCCGCTACTCCAGAAACAACCTAATAAATAGGCAGTTTAAACCATTAAATATCTCTTTCAGAGAAATTAATTCTCGATAGAAATCGCTAGCGTCACTAACGTTCAACAATTGTGCTTCCCATGTCTTTCCTTCGCTGACCTGTAAACTTTCCATTTCCGCCACCTCCGTTCCGACTTCCAACGAAGTAAATTCCGCCCTATATACCGGCGATCTCACCGCCACACACCACCTCTACCCCGCCGCAAAAGGCTTCGTGCTTCGATCTAGATCGAACTCATCGATTTATGCAAATTTGAAGCGGCGGTTGGTCTGAAACAGAGCATTGTTGTGTTGTAGATCAATCCCAAACAACCCCAACCTCTGTATATATTACGCGTATACATACACATATACATATATAGAAAGATAGATAGATAGATTACTCGGATTAGCTGAGGAGTCCCGGAAGGTCTGACATTGTTGCCGGAGCATCAGTGATATTCTGATGATTGGAGCATAAGAAACGAAAATAAAAGTCAAAAAAGTTGATTTGATTGCCGGAGAACGTGTGCCGGTCGGAAAAGTGACGG
Source organism: Nyssa sinensis (assembly GCA_008638375.1). NCBI lineage: Eukaryota > Viridiplantae > Streptophyta > Magnoliopsida > Cornales > Nyssaceae > Nyssa > Nyssa sinensis. The sequence goes on from CM018042.1 coordinate 26,437,944, forward strand.
CAAAAGCTTTAGGAAAAGCCGAAGAGATGCATCTGTGAGTCAGGTGGTGTGTATGGCGTGTCAGGTTCGTAGAGAGATTGAAAAGCTGATAGACAAAATTAGTTGAGTTGCACAGTATATTCATTTATTTTTCGGGATCTGTTTTACATTCATTCATGCGATTATTATTTATTTTTCGGGACCCACTTTTACATGTTTCATCTGCCCGCACCGGGTCATTAACGGTACTAATCTTGTAATTATCAAAGTTTTAGAAACACGTAATGATGATAAAGTTAAAATTATTCTCTTCTTACGCATGACGTAAATATATTTAGAAAGATAAATTATATTTTTAAATTTTAAATTTTATGATAATTATATCAATTTTTTAAAATTATATTGATTATTTTTATTTTATAAAATAATATACATATATTTTATTTTTATTAATTTTTTTTGAAATGACAAAAATATTGTTTTCATATTTTTAAAATTTTTCAAATGTTAACTTTTTTTTAAAATAAATATCAATAAAAATCTTAAATTTATTTTTATATAAAATAAAAATAAGTAATTTATTTTAAATTTATTTTTAAATAAAAAAATTAAAAATAAATTAATCAAAATTAAAATTTTTTTAAAATAAATAGATAAAATAGACAGTTTGATTATTTGGAAAAAAAATTAACAAGAGAAAAGTATCTGTATATTATTTTATAAAATAAAAAAATTAATATAATTTTAAAAACTTTATAAAAAGTCAATACAATTATCATAAACCCTAATAGAGATGTAATTTATCATATTTAGAATAATTCTACCATTCTCTATAGTTGTATTAAAAAAATAAATTATTTTTTAAACAGTAACAATTTTTTAATATTATATTATATGCAAGTCACATCATACTTTAATATAACATTCATATAATAATATTATATCATTTGGTAAAGTATTTTAGTAAAGATGGTATTAGTGTTATTAATTATGAGATGTTCTTGATTGGTCTATTTTACTAACATTTTATTATATGTATTATCATTTATTAAAAAAAATAAGTCATATCACACAGACAGTATGTTAATATTAAAAGGTCACATTATTAATGTAGGTACACTGAATTCCATTCAATAAAAGTCATTAATTACGTTTTGAAATAAATTATATAACGTTTTGAAAATAAACAATGGTATTATAAGTTTGAATTTATATGAAATAAATTTTTTTAATTAACGAATTATTTAAAGATTGAGCTGTTATTTATCTTTAATTAGAGAATGTTATTAGTTATTGATTTCTAATAAAGTGCAGGGTTAGGTTGGTCATGGATGATTGTTGGATTTCTTAGGACACGCGTGCATATAGAAAATTATGATTCCTGCATGAATTATTCTAAAAATATATATAAAAATAAAAACAAATTTGCTTTAATAGATTTGTAGACTTAGGTATGAAATGGGAATGGGATCCACCATGTATAATAATATGATTTCTGATTTTATATCATTTTTAATTTATTTTAATGTTTTCGTCAAATAATTGGATCTTAAAGTCATTAAGCTTATTTTAATAATTATTAAACAAATTTTAACTTATATGTCTTTTCAAATTTTAAATTCGTATTAATGTTTTTTTCTGTAGATTAATTAATGTCAATAAAATTCATCAAGATTCAACAATTTCAACAAAGTAGGAAGTCTGTTTTTTTGGGTTGTTTTATTGAGAAGAGTTTTATATATATATATATATATATATATATAATAAAAATAAAAATAAAGGATTGAGCTTACGTTAATTATGTGTTACGGGGTATTTGCATCACTCAGATTGAACCCCAGTCTTATTGAGAGGGTCAAAGAAAATATTAAACTAAATGATTGAGTTAAAGCAATCAATCTTATGTCCTTTATATTTGCTTTCTTACAATTAGTATTTGTTTTATATTTTAAGGATAAAATTATTCTTTATTTTGATAATAATTATATCCATCCCTAGGTATAATGCATCTAAATAATGGTATTGTAAAAAATGTAGTTCCTGTCTGAATACATTTTCAAAAATTATTTTATGTTCTTGAAAATAAAAAATAAAAAAAAAACATATTAGATATGTCATTTTTAAAATTATTCTTAGAAAAATAAAAACAACCCATTTTTAGGAAACAATGATAAAGAATTCTTTATATTTTCAAAATCTTAATTCATTTAAAAATAAAATAATGTAAAAAAATACATGTATTTTCAGCATCTTTATTATTAAAAACATAATTAAAAAAAAAAAAAAACAAGAAAACAATCCCAAATAGACTAGGAAGTAGATATCAGTCAACTTAAATGAAGCAACTAGGACCTATTGAATAATAAAATCAATCACCAATATCTATGATCAAGTGGTAAAAATTAAAGGAATTACCCACCACGCATTCAAATCATGTCCTTTTGGTAGGAAAATAATATCCCAACATCAATAAATTGGAAACTGCTAAGTGTTTTTATTGTTTTGTATGGTACCCTCCTGAGACACTGAATCATCGCTCATCAATTCTGCAAGAGGCGCCGGTGGTGGAGCCAAGGTGGGCCAGACCACCGGATTTCGCATGATCTCTGCATTTGATTGAGAGACACGTGTCAGTTAAATGCACTATCATGCTAATGTGTACCGGGATGGACAGCGAACCTGCCTTGTCATTGAATAAGCCGATGTAAATTACGGGACCACCACTTACTGTAAATTCGAAAGATTAATTTAAAAAGTTACTTAGACCACCATTGACCATGGGAATGTTATTTTCGTAACATTCTAGCATCTATGTTACTAATCACTTTAAATACGTTGATTAAATGTAGGTCTTAGCACGTATAATAGAATATTATTATGACACGTCATTTTTATTTAAATGACACATAGTATGTTTTTTTTTGAAGAATGTATGGCCCACTTAAGAGTAAATAATAACACAGATAATATAAATATTTTAGAGTCTGTGTCATACAGATAATATAATATTATTAGAAAAATTATTAATCACTTAAAAGTGAATAATAATACATAACATGATATTATTAAAAAGATCAGTAATGTTTTAGAATTCATCATTTTTATCTTATTTTTATCCCACTCTCTCATAAAGGATGGAACTCGCCACCAATGGATCCCACGAGTATGATAAAAGTAAGAATAAATTACATTAACTTCCTCTGAAATTTTTGACAATTATATAGAAGTTGTTGAAATTAAACTAACTTCTCTTCCAATTCAATTTTTTTTAAAAAAAAATGACAAGATTACCCCTTCTTTTTGTATATTTTTAAAAAAAATTTGACCAATTTTTTCTAACTATTTTTTTTTCATTTAAAAATAAATATTAATTAAAATATTCTTTGGCTAAAAAATGTAAATTACTCATTTAAAATTTAATTTTATATAAAATTTAAAAAAATCTTTAAAAAAAAGTTCGAAAAATGGTATAAAAAAAAAACATGAAATGGACAATTTTATTGTTTTAAAAAAAAAAAATAGATTAGAGGAGAAGTCAGTGTAATTTGTCAAAGAAAGTAAGAAAAATTTGTATAATTTTATTAACTTCAAGTGAAATCAGTATAATTGTCAAAAATTTCAAAAAAGATCAATACAATTTATCTTAAAAATAATGAAAAATAATACTCCCTTCGTCCCAAAATGATAGTCCTTTTTGGGCATTCTAACTTTTTGGAAGTATTGTTTTATTATTTTGAAACTAATTAAATTTTTCATATTACCCTCATTTAATTGTAATAAAGGGTAGTTTTAAAAATTTATAACTTAAAAATACGTTAATTTTTTAAATAAAATTATTAAAATAAATAGTAATAAAAGACTTTTAAAATAAGACGAAAGTAGTATATTACTCTTTAAAAAGACACATAATTATAATAGTGGATCCAATAATATTTTTTCTCCTATCCCATTTAGTCCACTCTTTTACAAAGGATAGATATTATACATCGTGAGTCCTAATTTCTTATGAGATAATATATTAAATGCGATGTAACATAAAATATTATTTTAAATAAAAAAAATCTCTGAGAGTGCATGCATACAGTGACCTTATTATTATTTTCTAGCTTTTTACTGCGAAAAATAAAGTAGGTAGGATGAACTAATTGATAAGGTAGGCATTGGATTACCAAAATATGGTGCTTTCACTTCTTTTTTAGAATATCATCATATCAATATCCTCCATATAAATCAAATTATAGAGCTTTTGTCTAAAAAAGGAGATGATATATATATATATATATAAAAATATAGTAATATGTATATAAATATAGTAAAATTACAAAAACAACTCTCATATAATATCCACTTGTTATTATTTAATGAATTGACTCTATATTTTAGAAGTCAATAAAAATTAATTTTTGTGTCAAAATTGAGTTTAATTTTTAACATTTGAAGGGGTGTTTTTGTTTATTTTTAAATTAGAGAAAAACGAGTGAAACTATAAAAGATGTTTTTTCAATTTTTCTTATATATGTTTGACATATTAACACATGATTTTTTTTCTTTCTATTATTTGAAATAGATGAGAGGGGGCAATGATAAAGACATGTTTGAACTCTTCAAGAGTTTAATTCAAGTATGTGATTATATGAATTGACATTCTCTCTAATACTTAGATTTTTTTTTTTTTTAAATTCAATATACTAATAAACATATAATATATAAAGTGTTAAATGACCTAAGTAGGATCTATCATTTATTTATTTTTTTAATTTACAAAACGCGTAGGTTTCACTCATGTGAGACAGATGGGATAAATGTGGTACAAAAGAAATGAAACTCCTAGCATTATTAAAAAAGTTATAGTGTGTTTAATTAATTTTCAATTCTTATTATTATAATATAAAAGTATCCAAAGTAGCAAATACCATACATTTTATTCTTAACCATTTTAGTAATTTTTATTCATCACCAACCATTTTATTACCCACAGAAGAGGGGAAAAAGTATTAACTATTTTAGTAATATTTAAATATTATTATTGAGAATAAACTTCAAATCATTTTAAATGTTTAGATGTTGTAAAATGTACTAACCATTTTAAATGCTTCCTTTCCCATGCCAACTATTATTTTTTTACAATGAGTAATGATAGATAGTTCATTTTTTTTTTCGAATTATTTTTTTGTTGATTTTTTGAAATTATAGTCCAAAAAATGAGATGAGGTGTCACATGTATAGAAATATATATATGACACTTTATCTTATTATTAGGACCATAGTCTCATATTTTTTACATCTCTTGTAACCCACCCCAAGCTCATTTCTCTCACAGAAGTACCATTCATTGATTATGGGATTCACAAGTGAACCCAATTTTTGAAAGAGATGGGCTACAAAAAGTGGATAGATATATATATGTGGATATATATATATAGACAGATGGGAGGAAAGGGAGAGATCGAAACCGTTACTTTACATTATTATTTGATGTATTGTGACGGTGTCTCATCAACCTTAGACTTTATGAAAAAGTTATTTAACTTGAATATCAAAAAATTTAAAACTTTTATAAGATACCATCATATCACAACACTAATGTAAAATGATAATATCACCATATAATTTCTCTTCTTTATGATTCTCAAAACAAGTATCCAATTTGAGGCCAACCCAAAATCATATTTTCTTTAAGGTAATTTTCATGTGCTGGTGCAAAAGATTTTAAAGAAGGAAGTATCAATCAATTATTCAAAATTCAATTCATAGGGTTGATTCTGTTCACATTTATTCCTAATTTCCAAGGACAAAAGTAGTTGTCTCTTAATTTCCAAGGACAAAAGTAGTTGTCTCTATCACAGAAAATTCAATTGTAAACAGAATAAGCTTTAGTTGAAGAGCAATCCCCTCCCCCCCCCCCCCCCCCCCCCCTCCCCTCCTCTTAGTCCAGTTGATAAGCACAGAAAGCAAACGTTTTGAAAGAATATTGAAAATATATATATATATATATATATATATATATCACCAATTATTCACATAGAGGAAAAAAAATCATATCCATTAACTAAAATTATAAAAGTGATTAGTACAACTACCAAACATTATTTTGAGTAAAAAACTAGTATATATAACAATATACATTATAATTTATTTGAAAAATAATTGCTATAGTTGACCTCTCATAATTAATATTTAATAAGATAATAATCTCTAATAATTAATAAAATTTTAAAAGATCAACCTGGTTAATTATATTAACTAATAATTAATACTAATTTTTTAAAAAAATTTATAATATTATTTATTAGAGAGATAATAGTTAAATATGTATGTATACATATTCCATTTATGACATGTCTTACAAATTATATTTATTAATTCTACATAATTTGAGTAAAAAATATTATAAGTAGAGAAAATTAAGACACAAGAAGCACATGAAATTTCTTTAGTTCAACAAGATATTTAGAATTTCTTTTATCCTTAAGTTGAACATTATATATATTTTTAAGAAAAAAATTGAAATGATGTTGAAAAGTTTTGTATACCTTTCAAAAAAAAAAAAAAGTTTCGTATAAAGTCATCTTTTTATATCGAAAATCATATACATGTAAAGAATTTTTTTGATTAATAAAAGTATGAAAAAAATTAATAATTAATATATTTTCAATCTCCTATTCTTATTAATTATAAGATGATCGACTATAGTTTTTTTCTTTTCTTTTTTGCCAACAAAAAGAATATCTATTTATAAATATAACTTTAGAACAAGTTCGGTCCATTATTGAAAAATCAACCATACCACTACCTAGCCCGGTCCAAGGCTAAAAAATGAGTACAGTACCACATATTCCTACTTTAAAGATATTTGAAACCGTAATCTCTCTTATATTCCTACTTTAAAGATATTTGAAACCGTAATCTCTCTTATAAAAAAAAAGGCACAAAATGTCACTCAACTACTAACAGTTTCGGCATGGGAGTGAATAGTAAAAGAGCCAAAATTGGGTCATTTTAAGTATCCAATTAATCTTTTTGGGCACATAAAATCTTATGTTTCACATATATTGAATAAATATCTCTGTAAATCTTTTAGAAAATGGCTTCAAGAGAAATGATAATGAAGTCAAAGCCTATTGCATGTTAGAATGAGAATAATGTTATGCAAACTAGAAAATGTATTAGTAGTAGCTGAGTTCTAACTGTCATATTTATTAGGGAAAAATACAAAAGAGATAACAAATAAAATCTTCACTCTAAAAAGTTCATGATATATTTTTTTTACTAACTAAAAATTCTAAAAAAAAGGAATTTTTAATACAAAAAGTATAATTATTAACTTCTATCTTAACACCATTAAAACATATTACTGATTAGACTAAAATAATCTTCAAGATAAATTTTAAAAAATATGAAATAGTTGATAAAATAAATTATTCAATAAAAAAAATATAACATTTTTTATTTATCTAAAAAGCCTAAAAAATAAATTTTCACTTCATAAAATCTTATGATTTTTTTTTTTTTTGGATTAAAGAGGTTATTTTATATATTTTTTCGTATTTTTTTTAAATATATTTTAAAGGTTATTTTAGTCTACTTAATAATATTTTTTAACGGTGTTAAGATGAAAGTTAATAATTGAACTTTTTATATTAAAATCTCTTTTTAAAATTTTTTAGATAAAAAAATGTATCACAAGTTTTCTGAATTGAAATTTTTATTTTAGAACTTTTTTAGTATTTTTCCGTTTATTAAAGACTTCAAATATCCAAACACAAATTTCTTTTCCATGTCAATTTGTAAGAAAATTCATAATAATTTTTAGTTTGTATCTATTTTCTTTAGAATAACGTCATAGCCATAACGGATTGGAAATTGTGGTTTAATTCATGTTTCATGCATGGCATGGAAAACATGGGTAGGTAGGGTAGGCTTAATTTGATTATTACAGTCTTTTTGACTCTTACCTAAAAACAAGCTTTGGAATTCATTCAATGACCCATTGATACTCAAAATGATCAATAGAAAAAGACACCCAAGATTGAAATTCCTAGCTCATCCAAAGTAATATAATAATACATAAATCCCCAAATAAATGGTACATCAATACTGGTGGAACTATGGTTGATGAAGCCTATCAATTAGTTTAATGTTAAGATTTTTACAAAATATACATATTGTTATGATTGTTATGGGGTTTTTTTGATTCTTCCATCTTTTACACTGTGCTTGGATGGAAAGAATTGAAAAGAAAGGGAAAGGAAGAAGAAGGAAGGGGAGCTTATATCATGCTTGTTTTAAAAATTAGGAAGGAAAGAGAGGGAGTGGAAGGAAGAGTTTAACCCTTATTTAAGTAATTTTGTTATCCCTCTAAAAATGGAAGGAAATGTATAGAAAGTAAACAAGAATTTAATGAATTTTTAATAATACCAATATTACCCTTAAAATTGTAAAAACTAAAATAAAAATGACACATCTATCATAGGGTATAATAGTAAAATAATATAAAATCATTTCCTTTCCTTTCTCTCTTTTATCATTCTCAAACAAGATAAAATGATTATATTAGTCTTTCTTCTCCTTTCCTTTCCATCTTACTTATCCAAACGAACTGTTAATGATTTTTGTTTAGTATTTTTGTTAGGCTAAATCACACTGAACTCTCATCAGATAAGGTGAAATTACACACGCTTTTTTTGTAGTCTAAAAAATTATACTAATATCTCCTTTATTTTAATATCAATAACACAAACCTCTCTTCTGTGAATCAATAGTGATTGATGGAGACTATCAATTAGTTTAATGTTATAATTTCATCAGTTGCAAAATTTAAAAATTCGTAATTTGATTGATACATACAATTCACATACATGCATGATATTAGTGCGTGAATCGCTGAGTTTCCAACTGACCATGTCACTCCTCTACATAGAAGCACTTCCCTTCCTAACTTTTGTAAACTATTATGGAACTTTTGACTCTTCCATCATTTAATGATTGCCCTTAACATTTTTGTCATATTAAAATGGAGCAACTCACACATGAAAATCAAACACGTAATTGTTTATATACATACACCTAAGCAAGCATGTGTCTCTTGTAATTCTATAATGTGCATAGCTTTGTCTTGCCCTGTGGCTCTCTTTTGCGTTTGAATATAAGAAAACAAAAGGATGAGTTTTATAAAATTGAGTTGACATTGGATCAACTTCAACATCCAACATGCTAGCTCTTAACAAGAAAATTACTTAGCTCCATCTTTAGTTTCATTCAATATCATTGTCTTATAAAAGTTTCAAATATTTGTTTGTTTCATTTTTTTTCTCCCTTACATTTAGTTTTGTGTGTTGTTTCGGGAATAATTACATTGGTCTCCCTTGAGTTACATGATAGTTACAGAGAGTTTTTCTGTATTTTTTAAAATTACATTAATTTCACCTTTATTATAGCAACAGTATATAAATTCTTTCTTCTATATAAAATATGTCATTAATAATGTTGGAGTTTCAATTAAAAAAATTATATAACTAAAATACCTTTTGTATATTACACTGGCCTTCTTTACTTTTTCAAAGATAATAAAAGAGATCCTTATAATTATCAAATATTATAGGAGAGGTCAATATAATTATCTTTAAGGGTAAAACAATAAATTCTTACTTTCTATTGAATAAAAGAAGTTAATATAATATCAGAAATTAAAAATAATGTCTCTATAATTGTCAATATCACAAGAAGAATCGGTATAATTATTCATTTTTGTTAAATTTAGAATGTGTTATTGATAAAACTAATTTTGGAAGAATAAAGAATTTTATTTTTTTTTATACATGTGAGTAGGGGAAAGGAGTTGAAAAGGAAAATATTTTTGTTGATAATCATAACATATTAATCATGTACTCCGTTAATGGTTGAAAGAATTATAATTACTAATTAGATTGTTGAAAATATTTACTAAAAAATCTATTAATAGAATTTTTTTTTTATGAACTAGTTAAGGGTATCACATGTTAACTTACGCGCATAAGATTAAGTCCATTTTTTCGTAACAGTTAGACGCATCCTTTAATCTCTAACTGCTAACGAAAGATAAAAAAAAAAAAAAATCCGAACTCAAGATACTTAAATTTTATTTTTAACGTCTTTATCACTCGATTATACTTACACCTATAAATAATCATTAATAAATTACTTTTCTAAAACAAATTTTCATATATAATAGTCTCACTCTCCAACTTATAAATGTACTCCAATGAAAGAGACATGGGATGAAGGTGTAAATAGATAGAAGGTGGTATATTGGGGGGGTGGGAATAGCGCCACCCTATATAATTCCTCCCTGTTTTGAAGTCTAGATTCCAGCATGCAACCTTTTTCAAAAGGACAAAAACAGCCCACCAACAAATGGCAGTTCCATGGCTGCTTTTTCTCCCGTTTGAAGTGGATCTTTGGGGGGACCAATTTGGTATACATGTGTCCTTATTTTGCTCTCCATCACACAATTCAGTATATCTGGGCAATTGGGACACTAAACCTTTTTTGTGATGGGACCTGGTCGGCCAATGTGGATGGATGTATATAGCAACAAATGTCCATATCTCATTCAATTCACACCCTCTTCCTCTTTCTATTCCTTTTCCTTGTTGGGGGTTGGATACTTTGGATTTAATGTGAGTTAAACAAGTGTCGCCTACCCAAAAGACAACCCTAGAGAAACAGTCCAAGAATACATATGAAACAATCAACCCTTCTTGAATCTATAAACCATATTAATTGACCGGACCTTATCTCATGAACAATACTTAAACTTCAAATCAGATAAGGAAAAATCTCAAATTATGTAAAATAAAATAAAAATATATATAAATTGTGTAAATAGCAAATTGTAGGTCATGGATGATAGATAAAAGGAAATACTTTATATCTAGTTTGAAGTTAAATATAGTTTTTATCTAATAATTACATGTCTAATCTAAGGTTGAGGTGAAGTCAAGTTGATTAGAAGAAAAGTTAACTTCAAATAAGTGATAAAAATAATGGCATATTAGTACTTTAATTTTAAATTTAAATTACGTGTTTAGAATTAATTTAAATATATAAAACATTTTTTCATTCTATTTTTCTATCGGACTTTGTTTCCAATTGATTAGGAATTTTCTTTTTTTCCAATTGATTAAGAATTTTTTTTTTACTTGGTCAGTTAAGGAGTCGTGAATTTTAGCGATTTGTAAAGTACCAATTAAAGTTTGATAAGAAACGAGAAAGATCATCACTCATGGAATCACAGCATCCCACCATCAACAAACCACTACCATCTCCGACAGGTTCCACACCGTTGACATCACCAACATACTCCAGATCTGGGACTTTGAAGCCTCAACAGCACCATCGAATTGCCTTGATCTCATCGTCATCATCGTAGGGGCCAGGCACTACGAGCATCGTGTCGTATGCCCCTTCCTCATGCCGTTGTCGGGCAACCCTTTTGATCGCCTGTGTAGGCGCTGCAACCCTCATATCATATTTCTGGTATTCATTCTAATCTCATTTCATTCAGAACTATATTATTTATCCGAACCAGTTAAGTTGAGCAAGTGTCAAGCCGAGTCGTAGTTTAACCAAGCCAAGCCAAGCCAAAACTTCAGCCGAGCTGAGCTGTATCCTCCGACTGAGCCCAAACAGAAAAAATTCCCAGGCCTATCAAAACAATCCAACTTATTTACCTAAACCTAGCCCATCCATATAACCTAAACGCAAGAAGCCAGCCCATCTTCATTAGACCAAAGAATCAAGCCTGATAAGCATTTAAACCCTCCCTGATCTGTCCAATGTCCACAGCCTCTCGACCCAGCCAATCCAACGCCCCAAAGGTAGGAGCCAACACAGCAGAAAAAAAAAAGGAATCCAGATTTCTAGTTTCCTCAGGACAACTGTCAGTTCAAAAAAATACACACATTCTCTTGAAAATTGTTATTAGTGCTATATTTAAGTTTGATGGGTGAATAAATTTTGCAGAAGGTCCTATATTGAATCTCAAAATATGTTGAAACCCTTTCTTGCCTTTACTATTCATTCACCATCATCACCCCTCACTTTTGTTTCTAATCAGACCAAGTTATTTTAGATCTTTTATCATTTTTGTGTTTGTGTATTTTGTACTAGTTTATAATTTAATTTACTTAAGCAATTTTTAAGGTAAACATCGGCATTTTCCTTTGTTTCAATCTTTTCTTTTCTTAATTTGTTTTGTCAAAAAAAAAAAAAAAGTCTAATTTTCATTCCATGAAACCAAGATTTGAACCCATCAAAAGGGATATAGTGAACTACTCTCGGATATCGCAACTATGGGATCGTCATCTTGATGGGTATCCCAGGCTTGATAAGGAGCCAACCTCTAGACTCCATCATACATGATAGGTATTGGGATAGCTACCTTAAGCATGAAATATTATTTTGATTCGCATAGAAGCCAAAATCTTAAAAGGTGGTCTAATCTAATCATTGTTCCTAACTAAGTTACTAGTAGTTTTTATATGGACAAATTACACCTACCTCCCTTGAGGTTTCTGACAATTACAGAAACCTCTCCTGTATTTTCTGAAATAACACTGTCCCTCTTCTGGTTTCAATGTCGGTAACAGATTCCCCCTGTCGTCAATGACTGTTAGTTGACCTAACAGAGTTTGATGATATAACAGAGTTTGACCTAACAAAACTACCCTCACTTTAATAATAATTTTTTAATTAAAAAAAAAAAAACAAAATTTCTTCTTTCTTCCCTCTTTCTTCCTTCTTCCTCTCTCTCTCTACGTTCCTTCAAAAACATTTCTCTCACTTTCTCTCTCTGCAACCCACTTTCTCTCTCTCAACTTCAACTTCAAGAAATTGGAGCTTTTGATTACAGAGCTCCATGATTTGCAAACACGACACTTATAACAAACAAATAGATAAATAAATACATATACATCATATACATGTATATAGACAATTATAAATGAACATAAGATAAATTCCAATGACTTGTTTTTGTCAAATTATATCAATTCTATTACACCTGTTTAGTTTGTGCTACTGAATTTTGTTTTCTCTCGCTCTTGAGATCAATATTTGTATAATCATCACTGTTCCAGAGCTGCACAGAGCTCATCCAATTCATCTTATCTCTATTGTCCTTTTCTTTCCCAGCATCGCTCTTCTCATCTTCATCACAACTCTTCTTTCATTCCCAGTGATTTGCTTTCATGGGTTGTTGACATGATCAACTCTTTACCAGTAATTTTCCAGAAAATGAAAAGACTACCTGTTGGAAATATTGCCAGAAGTAGACCAAACATTGCTATCCAACTGATACAAATATATTGTACGTGACAGCTGAAATCAAAGAAACTGGAGCATTTCGTTCTGCTAAACACAAAACATGTAAATATCTTAGATGCACAGCCAGAATAAGACAACGATTAGGCACAATTAAGGAATCAAAATAGTTATAATAACTGATGGACAATAATCGCTTATTTCTGATGCCATGGGTTCGTGCAATGTTCATCTATAGTTTGCCAAATAAATAATAGCATGTACTTTTCCTTACCTCCGTAGAACAGTAAATGCCATACCAATCACAACGATCTGCATCTAGGGCATTCCAATTCGACAAAACCAGAAGTGGGTCCTCGTATATAGCTTCCTTGAAGGTATTAAAAGCATACACTGTGCAAAACCTAGAATTCCTTGTGAGAAAAACTCCATAAAAACTAGAATTTTGGCAAGGGGCGACTTGAATCCAGTGCATATATATCAACAACAAAATCTAAGATTTTCCCTAAAGGAGAGCCAAATCACATCCTATTGACATGAATACTAGATTTAGGATCAGATATTATAAAAGAAACTAATTTATAGACTTTAAAGAGTAACTAACCCAAGATCTAAGAAAGAAACTGAAGTAAATAGATAACAGATACCTTCGTTTGATGGAAAAGCATCACAAGCGAGAATAAAGAGTCCTAAACTAACCCATACAAGTTGAAATGGACAAAGTGGTCTCATTTTCACTGCAAGTATCGACAATTTCTCAAGAACATAAGTGGGTTTTACTCATCAAACCAGCAGTTCACAAGAAATCCAAAAATGAACTGTTCATCCCAGTAACAGAAAGAAAAGAAAAAGGAAACTAGGAAGAAATTAGGAACAGCCGAAGCACAATGGTGGGTATATCAACGGAGAAATAAAGATGGTGGTGGACGTCGGTGTTGTTGATGGTGGTGGCCGTCGATGGTGGTGCACTGTTTGGGGTTAAGGTTAGGCTGAGGGGGATTTGGATGGAGAGAGAGAATGGAGGAGGAGGAGAGAGAGGATAAGGGTAAATTAGTAATTTTATTAATTTCGTTAACGGAGTTAAGGAGACAAGACTGACAGGAGGACAGTGTTATTTCAGAAAGTATAAGAAATGTTTCTACAATTGTCAGAAACTTCAAGGGTGGTAAATGTAATTATTTCTTTTTATATTTGTTTACTGTGGATAAAAAACGTTCAAAATAATCATTGATGAGAGTTTTTCTATTAATGTGATTTCTACATCTGGCATCAAAAGAGCAAACTATGAAATTAAACCACATCCTCAGCCATATGAGGTAACCTGATAACAAATCTACTTTTTTAGTCACAGAAAGGTGTTTAGTACCCATAAGAATGACTGATTTGTATTTTGAACATATTTGGTGTGATGTCCTACCCATTAAAGTTGGCCATGTTCTTCTTAATAGTCTTTAGATAAAGGAATTTGGAGCATTTAAAGTGAAAGAAATTGTATATAAAATTTGTTATAATGGTAAAGTTATACGGATAATGCATGCAAATTTTAAAAACAAAAATAAAGAACCACAACTTAAGTTTTCTTTTTTGGTGCCAAGTAAGCTAACCCTTCCCATTGTGTCCCAAAATGAGTGAAAAAAAAAAAATTGATTGAATCTAGTCAAATGGAAGATTTAGAAGTTATGAAAGTTTGTCTTCATCTCTCCAAAGAACTAGTTGACCCACGGGAGGTCAATAACATGTCAAAAGATTGTCAAGAAAAGACAACAAATGAACTGCTCATTGACTTGCCTCTACTAGCAATTGGTCTTTGTGTCACTGATTTAATCCCTTCACTACAATTCCCCAATAGTTCACATCCTCAAATAATTTTTGAGACTCATAATAAGTTGAACTATCAAAAAGATTCACCCTTACAAAAAGACTCCCATTGTGAAAACTCCAATTCAAGCATTGTTCATCTTCCTTTTAGTCCTCGAATGGATAATTCTTTGAATTCGTGTGTTAATAGTAATGTCTTTGATAAAATCGGAATCACACAAAAAGTCTTAATTCCTAGTAAGTCTTTTTCTAAAATCATTCATTGGTTGTTCCCTCCCAAATCTAGTGACTTTGTTCCGTTATCGTCTAATTATGTTTCTCTGTCAATTGGTGAATAATTTATTCACTAGTACAATTTCATCCATCTTTCCTTACATTGTCATTTGCTCAATAATCTCATGATGATGTGCCTAGTAAAATTGTTTTGGGTAATGCAAATTATAACCTTGCTATAACATGGCACAATACGAACCAAGAGCTTTATGAAAGCTCATCTGCCATCATTCAAGTTTTACCATCTCTTCAAACCTTAAGACTTTTTTTGTCTCATCCCTACATCGGACCTTTATGCAAGTTTATTCGACTTATCATTGAATATGGCCACTAATCTAAATTTTTATGTGAAGCATGTGTTTCCTTTGCGAGGCACCTTTAAGCCTCTTTTGTTACCAGGTGTCCTGGTAGCTGGAGTTGTTTCTTCTTCAATATCGGTAGTTATTTTTCCTTCAACTCGGTCATATCATATGGATCCACTTGTAGAGTTGTTCTTGATCCTTTCAAGCCTACACACAGTTCAAATTCATTAGAGTCGAGTTTTTCTCAGTCGATGAGAAATGATAGAGAATGAGAAAGATCATCACTCATGAAATATATCTTTGATCTTCAAGAATATGATACAATTTATCATTATATTTTTAAATTTTATAATTTAGGTATTTATCTCTTGGTTAGTTTATTTTTTATGATTTGTTTATAAAGAGGATGAATGTAAATGAATGATTAGATTATGATTGAATGAAAATTTGTTTCTCTTTGATATTGGTTGGATTCTATTACTCTCGCCGTTGGATTCTATTACTCTCCCCAAGTGCAGATTTTTAGGATTCTATGACTTTTTCTTCCTTCGGTGCAGATTCCTAAAGCCGTTAAAATTATCTTGCATCAAAGTTTGTATTAAAATGCTTTGAAAAATTGGTAAAATTTATCCGTAAGAGACAAACCATCTGCAAAATTCCTCATCACTGCCACAAAAGAAAAAATATTTAAATCTTTTAATATTCGGTAAACATCTTGTAATAATATTGAAGTTTACATTTATCTCTACAAATTATTTTAAAAAACGAGGCAAAGTCAAAAGGATTAATTTTCCCAAAAACCAAATAATGTAAGCTGATCCAATATTACATTTTCATGGGCTCAAGACCGGTGTGCAAAACAAGTTTTTTCAAAACATTTTTCTCCCGCAACATACATGCAAGCAAACCCCACAATATAAAATTCAATGTATCTAATTAGCATGTATATATTAATCTAAAGAAGACAGATCACATTGCACCCAAAAAGAGGGAGAAAATGATTTTGTTTGTTAAACCTGCAGAGACTAAAACGCAAAACGACCCATACAGAATGGAGTGATTCCAAGGGTGAAGCAAGTCTTGATGGAGAGTGACTCTAAGGTCATGTTTGATACAGTGAAATGCGCATTTCAAGAATATTCATTATAATATTTTCATTCCTTCTTATTTGGTATGATTGAAAATACACATTCCATTAAAAGTCTTGCTGGGCGTTCTTTTGATCTAAATAAGTAATCTTTATTCCATTTTATTCCATTTCTTATTTCATTCTATTCTTGTGTACCAAACATGATCAAAAGGAAAGCAACTCTTAGTATAAAGGAGCTCCAAGTAGGCCCAAAATAAACCAAGTACCAACACCCCCATAAAAATCAATATCCAATCAACTTACATAATATGCAGGGAAAAAAAGAAGAAGAATACTGAACATCAGCAATGTTTATGTTCATCTTCATACAGAGTTCAATTTCTGAAGCATTTATCAATTTCCTATAGTAATGAACTCGCCCATAAAATCAATTAAAAGCTAACCTCTGGGCTAACTTTACTATTTATAGTATATATCAATCAATTGATCTGGTAGTCTTCTGCCAAAAACCCAAGCTTATTCAAGCAGGAAAAAAGTACTCTCCCATACCAGTCCTCAAAATCAGTAGAAGTCACCTGGCTTGCCAATTTTAATCTTCTGCTCACCCAGAAACTCTGTAATAGCATTTTTCTGCCAGCTCTTGAAACTCCTGCAACAAATCATCAATATAACATAATTAAAGTGGTGACGAACCAATATTATTCCAACCGAGAAATCTAACAACCTATCTACAATGCGCTCACTTATCTATACTATATATAAATCATAAATGTATGGAAATTTTTTGGGTTTTTAAGTGCTTTACACTACAAGTGTTCTACATTTTTATTGAACTGACAGAAATATCCTTTTTTAAATTAATTATGATTGGATAAATACTCATATCTTTCGCAGTCACACCAAATTAGGGTTCGTGTTTTAATTGTTTTATACCATGTGTTTCATGCTTTATTGAACAAACAGAAATACTCTTCTTTAAATTAATTATGATTGGACAAATACACATACCCTTTTGGTCCGACTAATTAAAGTCCTTTTATTTATTCTTTTAATATCCACCTTTTAAACAAAATCCATTTTAACTGTAAAATTAGCTATAAAAGACTGAGCGAAAAACAAAGATGGTAGAAACCAACAGTGAACATTTTTTACTGTGGTATATAATAGGTGATTGCGTGAAGTCTATAATCTTCTGGAAGAAGAACAATTGAGCAGGTCAATCCTTTCCTGATTTAGGCACCTGAGCCCATTTCTTCCAAATTTCACTTTTTTTTCTTTTTTTTTGATCCGTCATTCTTCCATATTTCATAATCCACTTCCTAGAATAAGAACTGGAAAAAAAAAAACTAGAGAAGAAATTCATGTATTCGGACACATGCATATTCATAATCCAGGTTTGAATTTAATTGTTTTGACATATTAATGACATTTCAAGCCCAATTGGAAGTTCTGGTTCATAAACTTACTTTTGATCAAGATGTGCCAAAATTTCCCCACCAGGGAAAGCTGCTTTTGTAGCCTCAAATGCAGCTCTTATAGAATCCCTCCAAGTCCCACCAACAACTGCATTTTTTCCTACTTCTGACTGGCTTGGTTCTTCCATGGGCAAGGAATATCCAGAGAGCAGATGGCCCACCCAGACATCACCTTTCCTGTATTTTTGAAGAACAAAATGGCTTAACATCACAGTGCAGAAAATATCTTCGAGTGTTGAGATTTGTGTCTATTTTTCATCTAAAGATCAAAATATCAGCAAAAACAATTATCAAATATGTATAAAGTACATAACTCCTCGGTAGAGAAGATGATGATTGAAGCACAATAGAAATTCAGACAAGTATAAAAAACGCCCCAAAACAAAATTTTATATAATTTTTTTCCATCAAACAACTGTAAATAAAACAAATATTTATGTTACAGTGGCCGACTTATAATAGAGATCCCAACAGACTAAAAATATGGAATTCTAGAAGCAGATCACAGAAGATATTCCATTCCTGTCTCAATTTCTCCTTTAAAAACTGAGACATGGTACACACAAATAAATTGTAATTAACAGAAAAGAAAGAGCTAATCTGAAAGATGACGGCTAATAAGCGCCTGTTTGGCCAGCGGCCGAGCCGCTGTTTTTTGCGTAGGGAACAAAAGCTCCAGAGAGGAGCTTTTTTATGCAAACACTATTTTGCCCCCCCACACCGCTCTGCCAAACGGAGCCTAAGTCACTGGCTAGCAGGTAGTACAGTAAGAAACAGATTTCTACAATAATCACCATAGAACAGAGAAGGTGGTAGATGACAATAACTTACATAACTATATCCATGTGCCGAGGTACATAATGTCCACCACCTAACCCAAGAAGGACTTTCTTCTTATCATTCTCACTGGAAAATCAAAAATTCAAATCAAGGTCAGAGAAACATCTGGAAGAGGAAGATAATCTAAATGCTGATAATTAGACTCCATCCCAAAATAATAGTCTAATTGTCCATTGTCAAGATGAACAAGTAGTTATTATTCAATTTTCCATCATACCCTTTGTTACAAAATAAACAACTTAACCACAAAGAATGCCAAACCACACAGGGAAAAAGAAAAATACTACAATATAATCAAGAAGGGCGAATGCATTTAATGCACTTTATTAAAACTTTGTGCTTTCAATGTAGACAATAAGTCTGGGAAAGAGGCTATAATGTATAATGTAACAAGCAGAAAGAAGAAGAAAAGTGAAAGGTACCGTATAGTTCACCTAATAAATGGAGAAAATTTAAACATAAAAACTGACCTTGTGTGCTATCACAATGAAAAAGGAAAGAGTACAAAACCAATAGAAGCTAATCTTAATGAGCAGAAATAGATGCAAGCCCTTAATATTAAACAAGACAGAAACCTACTTATATAGACTAATGAGTTTTGGTTCAATTTTACAGATGCAAGAATTGCCTGAGAAAAAGCCCAATGAAAAATCACTCGCTATAATAATGATACCTGCTCCAGTTACCAACAGCAGCGCCTCCCCCAAGCCCAAGTCCTTCCCAAAATAACTTCAAACACCAACACAGCAATTTGTTAGATGGAAAAATAAATAAATAAAAAAGTTCTAACCTGCCTAACATACTGATGCACCACCCGAGACATGTATTTGCAACTTAAGTTTAACTTTTTAAAAAAAGGATAATTAAGAAGAAATTAATATTTAGACTTCTGCGGTAGGAGTACAAGAAAACATATTGGCAAAGATTGGCGTCATCAAAATGCAGCCATCAAACTTTGGTGTCACAGATTGGCAAAGTCAGGTGGTTGAAATGAATACTTGAACACAAAGGCAAATATTAAAATTACATGGGAGTTTGTAAACAAAGCTATTACATTCCATAACTGTACTGCGTCTAGTCCTGTATGTTCTAATGTTCATTTCTGAGTAAAAAGGCAAGTCACATGTACACATTGTTTTTGTTTTTTTTTTTTTTTGTTGGGGGGGGGGGGGGGGGGGGTGTTAAGTAACATGTACAGATTATTATCACACTCAAAGGAAGTTGGACCATTTTGAAAAGTTTAGATTGTGGGAAAAGCTCAAACTAATGAACAACCAAATAAGAGTCAGCTGAGTGCACCAGGATGCAACGACCAATTCTCAAGATATTAAAGAAATGAGTTGCTACTCAACTAGAGCAATGACTTGAGCAGCATCCTGCCTCCTCCAGTACTCTTCTGTACTACCTACATCAAGAGAAGAAATGAATTAAACATAACTACAATAGAAGTTGCCAAGTGTAACATGTGTAACACAATAGAAGTTGCCATGCATCACCATCAGATTACAAGCGTAACACATAAACCTAAATGGCCTTATTGGGGAAAAATTAGGTCTACAAACTATAACCAAAAATAGGAAGAGAACTTAAGATGTACATTAATAAAGAAAAAAAAACAAATAAAGGTTTTAAATTTCTGCACCATATGATTCGTTTGCTTTATTTGTTCGTCAAGCTAAATGTTTGTAGCTGGTCATCTACCCAGATACAGTTTGAAAAATAAGCACCATATGATCCTTTTTTTGTGTGTGAAGCCAAATTTTCCATGCTGGTTGTCTACCCAGTGCAACCCTCCTTTCTCCAGCCTGATTGCATAGTCTATGTTGTTTGCTGACAACAGAATTTCAGTTGAAAAGGCTAAGTGGGGAAAATACCAAATTAAGACTATAGGATCCAGCAATCAGCAGGTCAAATATAAAAAATCTGGAATGTAACTTTAGTCAAGCTAATAGTAGGAATGATGTAGTAATAAAGATTAAAAGCACTAGATATTCAGAAAATTATATTGGTTCAATTATTCAGGGGGGAACAAAAAAAGAATGGACCGGGGATGATTTCCCCCAGAGTTACAACAAATATTTTAGGTGGAAAAGTGCCCAAAACTATTGTGGGTGGTTGACATGCAGCCATGCTCTAAAACCTAAATGGACAACTTTATAGGGTGGAGATAAAGCTCGTCAAGGCTTATACAAAAATATTTGCCATCAAGGAACATCATGTCCATAAAGCAAGGAGCAAAAACGGATGGTTAGTTGGCTGAAGGTGATGCAAATAAATAAATAAAATAAGAAAGAAAACAGAAATGAATGCATCCATAGAAGTTAGAAATAGAATCACTTACAAAAATTAAAAAAAAAAAGAATAAGTTAGAAATAGCATCACAATTCAGGACAACATAAGAGAAAGTGTTCAAAAAGTGTTTTAATCATTTGCAAGTCAACGCAACAAAGACTGATGACTGCACCAAAAAGAATGATTTGAAGTAGAAGGAACTGAAAGAACAATTGGAAGGCCAACAATAACTGCAGTCTGGAAAAAAAGAAGAAGAAGGTGATAGCCAACAATTATCACGAGTTTAATACCTTGATAAAACAAAATTGGGAGAAAGAAGTACCAAGGAGGAAAGAGTAGTTTATCCACCCCAAACTCATAGAAATGATGCTGAGCAAATCTCAGACTAATAGTCATTGTATTCACTAATGAGGACACATCCACCTAACTCCCCACTCCTTAAGTCAGAGGAGTATCACTGCAATACTTCATAGAATGAACAATATTCCATTAAAGGCAGAATTTACTTTTAAAAATTCATAAAAGCCATAACAACTCTCAAATCCACACGGTGGGCAATGATCCATAAGAGGTTATGATGAAAAATAACATGGTAGAAACCATCACATATTTCATTAAATGCACAAATTGCAATCTAGCATAAATCATAACTAACAAACACATGGGTAAAAAAATTCAAGTTCATAGGATGAAAGGTACCACACATACTTAGTAAGAACCATATCTATTAAAAAGGTTAGGAACAGAGAATGTCATTGAACAAGTACAATTTTAAATTCTTAAACCAAGAAAAAAATTTGAAACTAATTTCCACTGCTTCACCACAATCTGTGTTAACTTTTCACAAAATCACGAAGTTGATCGCACTTTGACAGGACGAAAAAAGGAAAAGAAAACAAAAGCATCATCAAATACTGAATGATAATACATCATGCAATCTCATTTTGATTTTTAACAATCTAAACAAAGTTGTACTTAGCCAATTGAGAAGGTGCTTGAAAATTTACCAATCTCCACAAACATTGTTGGCTTATTTGTCTCAGGTCCATGATGAGTGGCCTCAAGGGTAACCTACATTGACCGACAAGAAAAGGGAATGGATTAATTTAAATATTACAATTGGAACATCACTTTGCCAGATAACTAAAAGTAAGAAAAAATTCTGTACGAAAAAGAAAATTTAAGAAATTTAACCAAAGGCAAACAAGGAAAATGCCACATAATCGAGATAAAATAAAGAACTATATTCTTTTGAATATTTATAAGAGATGCTTGGGGGTGGTATGTTGCATTGTCTAAATGATATTGTACAATATGTTAAAACTCTACACTGTCAAAATCACTAGAATTTACCAAGCCCAAATCATTATGTAAATATATGTGTCTGTGTATATATATTAACAAAAGTATACCTCAAACTCAGGAATCAGATTATGGGATTCAGCAATTTTCTTCAAGAGTTTCAGCCATGGTGCAATCCGAGGACTAGGCGGTGCGGCCCATCCAGGCTTCCCACCTTGTGGCGGGACATCCCCTTCTCGCAAATGTGGTACTCCTACCCCAAGATATATACATGTCCCATTAACACCAAACACTAATATTTCCATAACTATATCATTTATGAAGAAAATTTTGCAAGTTGCAAGGCACACAAATCAAATTGCATATACATAATATATATGTATAGACATGTACTATACCAATGGGGTGAACGGTGAGGGCTGGACGGTTTGAGACAGCGGTGTGTTTGCTTAAGAAGATAATCTCGTCGACGACCTCACCGGTGACTTCTTCCCAACGCTCGTCCAAGCGATCCTCTTCCACTATACCTTTATCGTGTTCTAACAGCCTCACTTCTCCATTTGTGAAACTTGTAATACCCTTTTGATCCAATTTTAAAGAAAACAAGTACAGTTAAAAACTCACAGCCACACGCAAAGACACACACGTGTATGTATATATATATATATATATATATAAATAGTTGACGTAAAATTAGGGATTAAAGAATAAGGGATAGAAGATGTAAGGAAACCTGGAAGGAGGGGCCAGGGTGCCAACCGGGCATGGCTAGTAAGGCGGAGGCAGGGCCGATTGAGGCCGGATCGGTCGTGGTGGCCACCACTAACGTCACCATCTCTCTGTGAATACGAGTATCTGTGATTTTCTTTTCCTTATTTCAGTTTTGCAGTGAAATGTAGGTACAGAAATTTTTTGTGAATTCCTCAGTCTTTCCGGGATTCTTAATGGGTTGATACACCCAGTTGTCCGGACACTGGTACCGTCTTTCCTTGCCGTGGTTTTGTTGTGGGACCGACTGGAAGAAGAAGTAAAATTGGTGACGTTAAAGAATTTAGGCCTCGTTTGGTTTGTGATTTAGAAATAATTTTTAAAATTTTTTTTAAATATATTCAAAATTTTGTATTTTTTTTTAAATTATAAAAATATATTTGAATATGATAATCTAAATTTTAAAAAATTAAAACAAATATATTTTGAAATGCGTATTTCACGTTTTGAAATTAAAAAACTATTTTTGAAAACAAAAACATACGGAGGGCTTTCTGCGAACTCTTTGTTCTGTGTATTGATGTCTGTGCGTGTGTCAAATGGATGAATGAAATTAGAGAGCTTTTAGGCTTGTTTGGATTGTGATTCAGAAATAATTTTTAAATTTTTGTTTTAAAATATATTTAAAATTTTATAATTAATTTTTAAAAATTATAAAAATATATTTGGATATGATAATCTAAATTTTAAAAAATTAAAAAAATATATATTTTAAAATACGTATTTCACGTTTTAAAATTAAAAAACTGTTTTTGAAAACAAAAACAACATAGTGATTTAAATATGATTTTTTTAAAAGTATTTTTGAAATGTGTTTCAAAATTTTATAATTAATTTTTTAAAAATTGTAAAAATATATTTAGATATAATAATTTTTAATTCAGTTTTGGAGTTAAAAATTATAAAAATGCGTTTGGATGTGGTAATCTTAAAACAGATTTAGAGTTAAAAAATATAAAAACGTATTTGTATATGATTAATTTTTTTTTTTTTTACCAAGAGATGAAATCTGGGTTCTGCCTTTTCCTCTTCGTCCTCCACTTAGCCATCATTCCTTCCTCTTTTGCCATTGACTTCCTCTTCAATTCCTTCAGTGCCACCCCCGACCTCATCCTCACTAGCGATGCCCAAATCGAATCGTTTGTTATCCAACTAATCAATGATTCCATCCAATTCTTCCTCGACAAAGCTTTTTACTAATCTCCGATCCCAATGAAACCCAACTCCAATTCGACTACCATCTCTTCATTTTCAACCTCATTTGTCTTCTCAGTCTTACCGAAAATCTCTTCAAGCCCGGGTTTTGGCCTCACCTTTGTACTCTCCAACACCACTGAACCACTTGACGGGCTCTCTGGCCAGTACTTTGGTCTCTTCAGCAATGCCACCTGTCCTAACCGTGACCCCTTTTCTCACAGTGGAATTCGACACCGGTCAAAACCCAGAATTCAACGACCCAAATGGGAATCACGTTGGCATCGACCTCAACAACATCGAATCGGCTCTGATGAGAGTGCAGATCTGGTTTAAACCTAGATATCCAGTTGAAGATTTGTTACAGCTAGGGTTTGAAAAGTTGCAGAAAAAATCGACAAAAGGAGATGTCATTGGGTTGAGAGAGAGAGAGAGAGAGGGAAGAGAGAGCGAGACAGAGAAAAAACAGATCAGAGATGGGAAATCTGATTGAGTGGATGTCTTGTTGGTTCTTCTTGTTGTAGAGAAATTTTGAGCGCCACACCTATGGCTCCACACTGGTTTTCCTGCTGTCTGTATGGCTGTAAATTTCAGTTCTTCCAGCCATAATGAATGGCTATGGTGTAGAAGACATTGGGTGAAAAGAAGGGTCTTGGGGGTGTGTGTGCAGAAGATATAGGTAGATATGTTTTTGAAAATGAGAAGTGTATTGCAGAAAAATTAAAAATAGCTTTTAAGATAAAATTCAAATTTTGTTGACTAAACAAACGCATTTTCAAGTAGTGAAAAGAGAAAATCTGGTTTTGAGTTGATAACCAAACAGGGCTTAATGTTTATGATTTATTAAAGTAATCCACAGATTGGTGATGTGACGTGCTTTTCATACAATTAAATCTCTCGCAACTTATACTGTGGTCTCTTATTTTTCTTGACAAGTATAATGTAGCCTCCTGTCATGTCCTAATTATTTATATACATACATACTATATTTTATATAAATATATATTTAATTTTATTTATATATATAATAATTTTATTAAATACTAATTTATTTATAATATATATTATACATTTTATATATTTAATAATTTAAAATTATTTATAAACAATCTTTACCCAATATCGCTAAGTCCGATCAATTTGGATTGTAGGAATTAAAAGGAAGGGGGTGAGAGGGGCAAAGAAGGGGAGTTTGTTTTATGTTTGGTTTAAAAATAGGTCAATTCTATATAGTTACACTCCAAAACAATATAAATGAGCTTCAAAAAATAAATTTTTAATAATTAAAATAATATTATTTTGGAGCGCAATTGTAATTGAGTTGAGCTCAACTGCATATAATGGAGAAGGAATAGGCCTGCCCTGAAAAATAAGAAAGAAAAAGAAACTGAGAGAAAGAAAAGGGAGGAAGAATTAGAGAGTTAGTAATTACAATCTATATTTTTTTAAATATGTGTATTCTGATTTTATGAGTAATGTCAGATGTTCTAATTTTTTATATCAAAACTTGCATACCAAATAATGTGGTAATAAATTATTGGTAAAATAGTCATAATGTTTCTAAGCTATTACTAATAGTCTAATGCTAAATGATTTAGAATGTAAAATTTGGTATTAAAATTTGGAACACATAGTATTTACTCTGATACTATGCTTGGATAAATAGAAAAGAAATGAGAGGAGATGATAATATTAGTGTTAGTTCTAAAAGTTTTCAATTAATGGTATTTCAATAATTTTAATTATCACAAAACATTATCCAATGGACTAATGATTTATTCAAGTGACACTGCAAATAAGTCATCTAAGAAAATTATTAACTAAGAAAATGACAAAAGTCCATCAAGTTTAAAGATTCAGACTAATAGTTTATCCAAGTAACAATGTAAATAGGTTATCTAGATTAAAGAAGATTGTTGACCAAGAAAATGACAAAAATCCATCAAGCTTAAAGATTCCTCTCTAAGTGCATGTTCCAAAGTAAAGATCAAAACAAGAGTAATGCTCTTATGATGACTCAAGCAAGATTGTCTTGCTTAAGCCCAAGGATTTAAGTGAAAACTTTTGTTTTCCTTTATTTGGGTTTTGGGTTTTTGAGTAACATTAGGATTAGATTAATCATTGGTCGTAAGCTCTCACTATTTAAAATGATTATCTAATAACTAATCTCAATTGATTTTTTCAAAACAAAACATTTAACTTAAAGTTTTGAAAGATCAAAATATTTTAACAAAAGTACACTTAGAAAGAAATAAGTTAGAAGACACTCATTATCTAAACCAGTCGACTCAGTTCTTAATTTAGTCGATTGATTCTTAAAACTTATTATCACACTAATAAAACCAATCGATCGAACCTAAGAACCAGTTTTGAGTGAAGTTTTATAAATTTTTCTAAATACATTGTCCAAATCAGTCAACCTCCTAAAAAATTTAGTCGACTCTCCTTAAAAGGCAAAATAAATATACAGACAAAACCAGTCGACTAAATGACAAATTGATGAATTAACTAAGCACGCTGTTTAAATCAGTTGACCTAAAAGTTATATCAGTCGACAATTTCTCAAAGGCAAAAATAGTGTACAAATAGAACCAGTCGACTGATTGTTCTTAATCAAATGAACCTCAAATCCTCTAGATGAATTAGTTGACCTAATCAGTTGACCAGTCCTCATTGCAGTCGACTGATTGATGATTTAGTCAACTGATTCCATCGATTTGGCAATCGTAAATTCAAAATTTAAATAGACAAAAAAATGGGAAACAACTCTTTTTTAAAAGTAACGATCACATGCTTTAAAGGGCTTTAAATAGAGAAATAGAGGTTCTCTAGGGCTTTCTAAGATATCACTTACAAGCTTACATTATCATATCATAGCTATTGACTTTAGATCTATCATCTTCCAAACCTAGATTTGAAAGTTCTATTCATCTTAAATACTTAGAGTTTACACCTGGTCAATCTTTAGTGAGAGAACGTCTTATAGCACCAAAACTATTCTAGAATAGAGTGTTTTTTGGTAAACATCTTTGTATCATCTCATTGTGATGAGAACTGTGGGTGAGTGCTACCTGGTGAGGCAAAATGACATATTTTGCTGGGATAAGATGGCTACGATATTCTATTTGTAAATGTTTGCGATGAGAATTGTGGATAGGTGCTACCCAGTGAGGCAAAATGACATATTTTGCTGGGATAAGAGGGTTGCGATCTTCGCTTTGTAAATGTTTGGTCTCTACCTGCAAGGAGGTTACGTTAGTAGAAAAACTCAAGTGGGAATACTTGAATCGATGACGGAGGAAATTTTTCAAACCTCATAACTGTTGTGTTTGCTCTCTCTCTCTCTCTCTCTCGACTCTTATTTATTTATTGTGCATTTATAACATTAAATTTTAAAAAGAACTAGAAGAAATCAATACTTGCAAAATACCTTACTCACCCCCCTAAGGTAAATATCTAAGTAACAATTAGTTATGAGAAAGAAGAGAGGGAAGGAAAGGAAAGTGTAATCACTTCTTCATACTTTGATAACAAATAAGGAAAATGAGAGTTTAATCATTTTATCTTACTTGGAAATAATCGGAGAAAGAAAAAAATGATTATATATTTTTTTCATTATTATGTCACGGGATAAAAGTGTCTTTTTATTTTTTTTCTTTATAATTGTAAGGTTAGAATTGGTATTATAAATAACTCATTAAAGTCTATTTTCTTTCCTTCCTTCTCCTGTCCACTTTTGAGAGGATAGTAACTTGAATAAGATAAGGGTTAAGAAACTCCTTCCTCTCCCTCCGCCCCCCCTTCATTTCCTTTCTTAATTTTAAACAAATGACAAAATAACATTTCCCTTCCTCCCCTTTCCTCTCATTTCTTTCTGAATCCCTCAATCTAAGCAGAGTGTTAATCTTTCTATTCACATAATAAAACATTGCATTCATTTTCTTTCTCTCTTCTATCTTTCTCAAATAAGATAAAAGGATTACACTAGCTTCTATTCTCGTCTTTCTTCATTAGTTATCCCATCGTAAAAGACGAATTACACTATCGTCTCATCTTATTTCTTATCTTTCATAATTAATGTTCTCCTCTCATCACTTTCTTCCATTTATCCAACATAATTGAAATTAACTTACTTTTAATGTCAACTAATTTATTAACTTTTTTTTTTTTTTTTTATGGTTACGGTGATAGTATTACATTGCATGTATTACAAATTTTTAAACTTCTTAACATACAATAACTCACATATCACATTATTCTTTTATATGTATTGCAAACTTTCCAATACACAAGAATTTGAGTATCACATTATTCTTTTACATGTATTACAAACTTTCAAAATTACATCAACATATAAGAATTCACATATCACATAGAATAACTACCACTATCACATAAACTAATTTAATATGAGTTTTAAGACAAACAAGTCTAACCTAATTTTAAAATCGACAAACTAATTTCACATCACTTTAAGGGGAGTGTCAGTTGAATACATGATTTTTTATTTGGGAGGAGTTATGTGTGGTCAATTGATATAATACAATTGGTTATTATTTTAACTTTTTAAAAATAAAATGTTTGCAATAAAACTTATAAAGGTAAATTACAATGTCCTTTTCTATTTTTATTAACAAATTATAAATATCCCTTAGAGTCAATTTTTTTTCTTTTCAAAATGACAAAATTGTTCATTTCATTTTTTTTTATTTTTGTTTGTTTGTATTTTTTCAATTTTATATAAAAATAAATTTAAGCTAGATAACTTATTTTTATTTTATATAAAATTAAAATTTAAGGTTTTATTCAATATTTATTTGAAAAAAAATTCAAAAAAATATAAAAATATTTATTTGAAAATGAAAATTTTGTTATTTTGAAAAAATTGACTGAATTAAATATTTATAATTTATCAGATGAAATAGGAAAATTCAGTGTAATTTTAAAAAAAATTATAAAAAGATCAATATAATTATAAAAAAAACTCATAAAAAGTCAATATAATTTATTCAATTTATAAAACAATATCATATAAACAAAAAAAAAGAGTTCATTTATTTGAAGTATTTTTTTTAATGAATTTGGTAAGTCACACATGTCATTTTAATGATCCTCTACCATAATACCATTAGTATTATATCAACACTAAAAAAAGATAAGTAATATTAAACATTAGTATTAAACATGAGACAATATTATTAGCAGGATCCGGAGCCATTACCGTGGTAAATTTTTTTTATGGTAAAAGTATTAAGAATAAAATTCAAACGTTATATTGAGTTTGAATTTTTTCTTTGCCTATTATCGGTGATGGTTCTAACCGTCACGAATAAAAAGACTTAGTTTAGTTTATTCGGTGAACGTAAGTTGACACGATTTTTTTTAAAGAGAAAACAATAAAGGGAAAAACAAACTTCCTAGAATTTTCACATTTATTAGGGATTTCAAACCATGCCAGCTTAAAAACCCCAGAAGGTGGGTTGTCTGGCAGGCAGATGTTCTACTCCTCGGCTCTCCAGAAGATATCTCTCATGGCGCCCAAATCCATTCGTCTCCGTACAAGTAATCCTTCTTCTCTCTTTACTTACGCCATTTTCAGTCTCTCAGTCTAGGAGTGTAAAATTCAAACCCTAACAACACATCACTTCTCAGTATTTCATCCTTCTCTATTTAAAGTATTTACCTTCATACTGAAATTCTAATATTCTGATTTATTTATATATTCAAAAATCCAAAGTTGCAGATGGGCATCTTCAGAGTGCCGCAAAAAGGCCGAGGACAATGACCACTGAATCTTCCATGAAGGACGCTTTTGCAAAATATGCAGACTACCTCAATGAACTTGTTAGCTTTTTCTCTTTTTTAAACCCTAATTTTGTCTTTAACGATTTAGTTATTTTCTGTTACATTGTCTGGAATAGTTTTGAATACCAATGAACCTTAAATGGGTTTTGCCGCTAGGGTTTAAGTGTTGGGTGAAGGGAAATAGGTTTTCTTCCGCGTCAATATGACAAATTCTATTTGTTTTCTCTTGATGTTACTGTGTTAACTTTATTTGTTTATATTAGAGTGTGCATTTCCAACTGAAATAAAAATGTTTTCTTTAGAAGGGGTGTGAGGCTACCATATAGAAGTCAAACAATTGCCTTACTGCATTCGTAGCTTTGGAGAGCCTAAAACCCCTAAGGTTGCGTAAATTTGGATTCAAATAGAAAAATCTTTGGATTTTTAATATCACAGTGAGTGGTAACGGAATGGAGTTGGAATGCTACCTTTACCTTCTTTGTTCTGAGGAAGTGGAAATTTGTGTATATTGGAGGTTTACATTTCATGATTTGGTGGGCAGCTTCTGTTAGATTTTTTTCCCTATTCTTTTCTTGAGAGATGAAAATAACACTACAGAATGCGAAGGGGGTGGCAGAAACCAGGTACACATTAATCATCCTGTCCTATATACTGACATGTTGGCTTAGAATGGTGTTCTCTGAGGCCATTTACTTGTGTGCGGAGGCATTTTTTAGAGAAAGTAGATTTTGGATGGAGTTCAGCCCCCGCGGTTGTGGATCAGAAACAGGTGAAGTGTGTGACTACTTGAACAGGACTTCCTTGCTTCGGCTTATTTTTGGGTCGCAGTTTTCTATTTGAATAGGTGAAATGGATCGAGTAGTGTGCATCATCTCCTTCTTACCAGTGAAACTGAATCACATAGTGAGTTGCTCTAAGAAAGGGTCAACACCATTTACACCACACCAAAAAAAGTCCTAGGTTCATTCTGAATTGATGCATGCATCGGCTATGCATGGACTTGTTGTGAATGGACCTAACAAGATTGCTTGCGAAGGGGGTGGACAGAAATCAGGTACACATTAAGCATCCTGTCCTAAATATTGACATATTGGCTTAGAATGGTGTTCTTTGAGGCCATGTACTTGTGTGCAGAGGCATTTTTTAGAGAAGGTAGATTTTGGATGGAGTTCAGCCCCCGCGGTTGTGGATCAGAAACAGGTGAAGTGTGTGACTACTTAAACAGGACTTCCTTGCTTGGTCTTCTTTTTGGGTCGCAGTTTGCTATTTGAATAGGTGAAGTGGATCGAGTAGTGTGCATCATCTCCTTTTTTCCAGTGAAACTGAATAACATAGTAATTTGCTATGCATGGACATGTTGTGAATGGACCTAACAAGATTGATTGATTCCTAGAGGTTGCCCTAGCCTCAGTTTAGGCTGAGTCCATATATATATATATGTATACCAACCAGATTTGGCATATACCTATGCATATATGGGTAGAGGCTACAGAGTCCTAAAATCCGATGATCTAAATAGTGATTTGAACAACCTGCATTCCATCTCCCAGCTTGCTATGTGAAACATACCATTGGACTAATATCTTCACCTCTATTTGTCTATAGCATAAACACTCTTGTGAGTATCATTGCATTTGGCAAATTGTCACTCTCTGTTTCACCCTTATGTCACTGTAGTGACTTTCGTCTTGAAACTACTTTGCATGGGATGAATAAATTTCAGCTTTCATAAAAATAAAGAGTTGAGTGAAGGTTTTTACTTGCTTGTTTATTTCACACAACCTTCTCTAGTTTCACCATCTTTTGTCACAACAAGGTCATTAGACTCATTACCAAGTGTTGGCATTAATTGCACAAGCATTACACAAACATGTTATATCATCATACACAAAGCATGGACCCTTTATTTAAAATTAATTAAGAGAATTGTAAAGATACACAATTTTATTAAATAGACGATGCATTCTACATATGAATTTTTTAATGCTGGTAACATTTGGGTGGACACTCTCTCTCTCTCTTGGGGAGATCGAAGAGCAATACCATTGAAAGAGATTAGCTAGAATTTTGTGTAAGCTGTTGATTACACATCACCTTCCATGATGGCAAAGCAAACTAAATAGGAATGGCAGGAAAGCAGGACTGTCATCAAGGGCCGTCGCTCTGACTCTATCCCCTTCACGGCCTCAAGTAAATTGTCCAAACTTGTCCCACCCAGTCCACTTTGTTTGGTGCTGATGAGTTGAGTCTGGTCTAAGACACTGAGCTTTACCGACAAATGCAGATCAAAATTAAAAACCTTACCATAACATTCACCAAAGTTTTCAAAATATCTAGAAATGAGTGATGAACAAATCTTTGTTTCATTCTCCTTCAACAAATAAAACAGAATAAAGACCCAAACAATAAAAACGACATTCAAATCATTGGATCAGGGGAAAGAACAAATCAATAAAAAGGCCCCAAGTAAGCCATGACACATCTAGAGTAGGTTTATCCAAGAATAACAAGTCTTGAATGAATTTATTAAAGAAGGGAAAAAAATACCAAGAATGGGTCATTATAGAATTTTTGACCCGACTGGGTCTTTGTAAAATTTATTGACCCGACCTAAGCATGTTTTAACTTATTTTCCGGACCTATGCCTTTTTTAAAAGCTTATAAGTCTTAGACGCCTTTAGAAAATTTTTTTGTCAAAGGCTTGTTAATCTTAGACACCTTTAAAAGGCTTCTTGATTTTATACTCCTTTAATTAACGTGATGCATTTTAAAAGGCTTGTAAGTCTTATACGCCTTTTAAAGGCTTATAAATCTTACACTTTTTTTAAAGGCTTAGATATATAAGTATATTAAATAAAGTTATTTAAGAAATTACATATCTTTTATATATTTGGTTATTTAATTTTTATATTTATATTAAATAAAAATAATATGTATTTAAACTTCAAATAACCTAAAAACCACTAAATAACATGTCAAAACCACATAACTTAAAATAAATATTAAAAGAACTAATTTCATTAAGTTGATTTATTAAAAAATAATATAAATCATTTAACTAATTTGGTTATATAAATAACTATATTGGTAAAGTATACAAATTTAAAAATTAAACATATAAATTATAATTATTATTTGATCCAACAAATAATAAAGATCAAAGTGGTTCCAAGAAAAGAAAAATATTTATTATTTTTACAATTAAAGAATTTAATATATGTTATAAGAAGGAAAAACTTATAAATAAAATTAAAGAAGAGGGGGAGTGTAAATCAATTTTCAAAATTTAATAAATGTTATAAGAAAAGAATTTAATAAAGAAAACTAAGAGGCGACACATCATTAGGGTAGTAAAAAGTAAAAACTAAAGGAGGAGAGGGGGAGGGGGGCGTTGCAAAACAGAAAGGGGGGAGGGGCGAGACGTCAGCAAAAGGGGGACGGGGGTAGAAGAGTCGAGAACCTGGGAGAAGAAAGAGAGGAGAGATCACGCCATCACGATGTGAGAGAGAAGAGAGAGAGAGATAGATCGCGAACACAGTGGGAAAAGGAGGAGGAGGACTTACCTCTCGTCTTGATCTCAGGTCGGCCACTCCCCCTTTTTTCTTCTCTTTCTTTGCGGTCAGATCTAAGATTCTTCACTCTTAATCAATTTTTTCTTTTTTATTTTTTTTGAATACTCTTCTTCTTCTATGTCTAGCCATGTCCTGTTGTGTTAGGAGCTTGTTCAAAATTTTAAAAATAAAATAAAATAAAATTGAATACTCAATTTTAACGTGTCGGACATGTGTCTGTGTCCTAGACGTGCCGGACACCGACACTAAGGCCTCCACGACGCGACGCAGCTAGTTGTTTTTGTTATGAGCTTCCAATAATTGCTAGAGAAAGTGCATGATATAGATAAAGTAAATTGAACAGGAGCACAATGTTCCAAATCCTTTTTGGCAGCACCTGGATGTTAGTGTTTTTTTTTTTTTTGAAGCATTGGATGTCAACTATTAATTGATGAACACTTTGCAGAATGATGGGCAGATGAAAGGATCAGATTTTTTTTTCTCTCTATAACATAATCCTAACAGAATAATTGTCATTTACATCTGTTATTTTTCTCCACAATTTCGGAAGCATATATTAGAACTCATGTTGGAAGAACATGGGTATAGCACTTTCCTGAGATATGAATGAAACAAGGCCTCTCACTATCACTATTGATAACACTTTCCAGACTGTTAGTTTTTGACTTTTTTTAACTTGTAAATGATTTTCTTTTTGCTTCTAAGAAACAAACCCAAGTGCCATTTCACCTATATGAGCTCTTCCATCGCTGCTCATATCTATCAAATGTTTTCAGTTCCTAAAAATATCTATACTTGTAAAATTCATATCGAAATTTCAAATTGTACTTCTACAACAATTCTGGTAATGAAAAACTAGAATACTCATCTTTTACATAGTTGCAAAAATAGGGGGAAAGCCAAGTATGGTTGGGAAAAAAGTCGCCAACTACCGGAGTTAGAACGAAAACTTTCAGATTAAGAAAGCACTATATTAAACCTATATAAGAATCCCAAAAAAACCAACCTGATAAAACCCAGAAGAAAAAAAAAAACACTCTAGAAACTGGCAAACCCACTTTATAGAAGGGCAAGCAATGTCAAGGCCAAATCACATCGCACTAATTACTCCAAGTAAACGGCCAAAAGATGAAGTCAACCCAGGTGACTGAAAACCATGTAACTATCATTCGCAACATAGAAGTTCACAATAATTCACAAATACAAATAAGATAACGATTAATAAACCAGATTTTCTTTGCATTAACTGCTTGTAAATAAACTTTCCTCTTGAAATTTTGGGGTCTAACAATGTCAATGTCATGAGCCTTTTTTTTTTTTTTTGTGTCAATTACTTACATATTTATTGTTTGTATCTATTGCTGAAAATTTGAAATTTATTAAACTTTTCAATCTAGATTGGAGGTTATAAATGGCACAGAGAAGCGAAACTGTATGTCTATTCTTGGGGAGCAATACATTTTATGGGGAAGAAGGGTTTTCTTATGATGTGCGTACTCCGAGAACATGTGTAAGATTAGATCATGACTTTATTTACACTTAATTGGCGGATTGCGTCTCTAATGCGTTGCAGTTGGATCGAAATTTATGTCACTTGAAAATGACCTGTAGATTTTCATCAATAGTGGGACCACACATGGCAAAATATATGCCATTGGAAATTGTTGATAGTAACACTGTTGAAGCAATGGTTATTGCTATATTTGAGAATAAACAAATATGTAGTATCGACTTGTATGTGGAAACAGAGAATTGGAACCAAGGTTGGGAAACTAGTCAGGTGCTAGGACCATTCATTAGATTGCTAACACAAGACTACGTGAATGAATCAGATGATATACCGATGAGAGAGGAGTTTCCGCCTCATCAGTCAAATATGTCAAACTCACCATATAATGATGAAACACAACAGTTTCATTCAATGCCGACTCGTGAAACTGTTGTTCAAGAAGTGGCTATGACGGATGATTCGTCCTGGGCTTACAGAGGGGTTGACGTAAACCTCAGACCATACAACTCAGTCGAGGAGGCGGAGGAGGAGGAAGAAAGGATGATGGATGACTTGGGTGAATATGATGAGAGAGATAAAGAAGCCGTACTGGGCCAAGCTTCTGATGTAATGCATGCCTAATCCCGAATGTATGAGGCTATGTCACCATTTTTCACTACCATAGAGTTGCCTAATCAAACCTTGGATAGTAGCTCTTCACTTCATGGCCATGTATGGGACCCGATGAGGGATGAGTTATCAAAGGGTCTAGTGTTCGCTGACAAGGATCAATTGAGAAATGCTATACAAATGTATTCCATCAGAACACACTAGCAATATGAGGTTGTGGAAACAAACTCAAGAATATGGTCTCTACGATATAAAATGTGTGATGAGTGTGGTTGTCAGCGGAGAATGCGTGCCTGCAAGAAAAAAAAGCATGGGTGGTTTGAAATAACAAAGTTTGAAGGACTCCACACTTGCTTATATCCGAGTCTAAACAGGGATCACAGGCAGTTGAATTCCATATTGATTGGGGCTAAAATCCAAAGGCTTGTAAAAGCGGATCCATCTCTCAAAATAGCTGTTATCAGAGACTATGTGCAGCAAAAATTTAACTACCAAGTTTCTTATAAGAAGGCTTGGATGGCGAAACAAAAAGTCGTGGCAAGGGTTTTTGGAAGATTGGGAGTCCTCATACAATTTCTTGCCAAAATTTATGGGCGCAGTGAAAAAATACAATGATGGAACAATCGTGTAGTGGCAGACTTTCCATACTGCCTCAGTTGATGATGTGATATTACATAAGGTATGTTGGGCATTCAAACCATCAATTGAAGGGTTTAGCCACTGTCGGTCGGTTGTTAGTATAGATGTTACGTTCTTATATAGGAGATATAAGGGGAAGTTGCTAATTGCAATGGGAGCAAATGGAAACAAACAGATCTTTTTCCCTTGCATTTGTCGTCGTTGATGAGGAGAGTTACGGTAGCTTGGAGTTGGATCCTCAAGCATTTGAAGGATTATGTCATCCGAGATAGGGAAGGTATTTGTTTGATTTCTGATAGACACAACGGGATCCTTGCAGCTATTAATTGCCCCTAATTCCAGATGGAAACCGCTCCAGTCATATCATCGTTTTTGCCTTCGACATGTTCAGAGCAATTTTAACAGCAAGTTTAAGCATGCACACTGAAGAGACTGCTGTGGATTGTCGGTAATACTCATCAAATTTGAAAATTAGATCGAGTCATGGAAGAAATTGGTAAGCTTAATAAAGATGCGAGGAAATATTTGATGAATATTCCGGCAAATCAGTGGAGTATTGCTCATGATGATGGTCGTCGCTATGAGATGCAGACGACTAATATATCCGAGGTCTTCAATGGTGTCTTGAAGAGAGCAAGAAACTTGCCTATCACTGCATGTGTCAAGCTATATTTGAGCGCGTGGTTTACCACTTCAATGTAAGACAGCTATTAGCTTTGGATGGTGTACGTAATAACTATACGTATACTCCTTACGTATTTAAGAGGATTACTCGGAATAAGGAAAAGGCTGGACGTCACAAGTTAACACCATATAACTCTAGGCTTGAAATTATGAGGGTTTTAACAGGGAAGGGTAATGCTGAAGTGGTTAATCTTAATGAGTGCAGTTGCAGTTGTGGGAAGTGGAGTATTTACAGGATTCCTTGTTCCCATGCAATCGCAGTTATAACAGACTTGAGAGTATCTTATGATTAATTTGTGAATGAATGTTACTGTTTTGGCGCGTACGAGAAGACATGGGAATCACAATTTTATCCACTGCACCATGAGGATTATTGGGAAACACCATCTGGTCCAAGAATATGCCATAATCCCGCCCTTCTACGGAGAAGGGGTCGTCTTAGGTCATCACGACTTAGGAACGAGATGTACCACAGAGAAGTCGCTACACGTAATCACTGTGGTATATGTAGGCAAACTGGTCATGATCGTCGCTCTTGTCCTAATAACAACCATCTCGAAGCAGCCATTGGTCCTTCAGATTGATGAACTTGTATGTAGTTGTAGGATTTAATGAACTTATTGTAGCACAAAAATATGTATGTATTTGTAGGATTTAATGAACTTATTGTACTTCTTTTGTTTAGTGAAAGACCATTTATTTTTTTGTATGATTTATTTCGATATATTATTTAATATATTTCTTTTAGTTACATATGGATCAATGGAGAGAGTTACCTGACGTAGGCTCTAGCGATCGATCAGTGTTATATTTAGTCACAGCATCGCTTCACAGTTATTTGCGAGGGTCGTGACTTGCGCCAATTGCATTGTCGGCGCATTGAGGCATCCCTACGTAGAGTAATACGTGACTTAGACGCACGGGTCCTTCGATGTTTGATGAGAGCGGGTTTCTACAGGGTGTATCAGTTAGGCTTCATGGCACTAGATTGGAGCCTCGTCACTGCACTCATCGAGCTGTGGCGAATTGAGACTCATACATTCCATCTGTCTGTGGGTGAGACTACCATTACACTACAGGATGTTGCAGTATTACTTGGGTTGCTAGTTGATGGAAACGCGGTTACAGGCCAGGATGTTCAGAGGACTATTCTTGAATGGCAGCAATTGTGTCACGACTTACAAGAGATTACTCAAGTTATGTATACCAAGAGGAGTTGTGCCATCCCTGGGAATGTATATCGCGACGCTTAACTCTAATATGGTGTAATCGCTCCAAAGCCCATAACTGGAGAAAGTATAACAACATAAATGAGGATGGCAGCTTTAATTCATTTTAGAAACATTGAATATAAAATTTTAAACATAATGTTAGCAATTCGTACATGTAAAAGAACAAGTAGACCACCAATATATGCTGCCTCGGTCCTAGTAGCAAGACAGAGCTCGCGGTATAAACATGCTAAAGTTGCACTACCCCAGCTAAGCCTGCCCGCCTCATCAAGGACCCGTAGTAGGGGTAAAAAATCAGCTTCACCTTACTAGATGACTTGTCCGCAAAAAGGCACCTACCTAGCTAAACCATAATGTATGTCCTGTTGTACGCCTCAATAAATCTGTCGTCAGCGTCATCGGGGATCGGTTGTGCTAAACGGTGCGTCAATACACTCAACTTAAGACGCGAGGCATTAAAACCAGTAGCAGGTGGAGTAATCTCGAGTAAGTCGTGGCACAATTGTTGCCATTCGGGAATAGTCCTCTGAACATCCCGGCCTGTAACCGCGTTTCCATCAACTGGCAACCCAAGTAATACTGCAACATCCTGTAGTGTAATGGTAGTCTCACCCACAGGCAGATGGAATGTATGAGTCTCAATTCGCCACCGCTCGACGAGTGTAATGACGAGGCTCCAATCTAGTGCCATGAAGCCTAACTGATACACCCCATAGAAACCCGCACTCATCAAACATCGAAGGACCCGTATGTCTAAGTCACGTACTACTCTACGTAGGGATGCCTCAATGCGCCAACAATGCAATAGGCGCAAGTCACGACCCTCCCAAATAACTATGGAGCGATGCTGTGACTGTAAATATAACACTGATCGATCGCTAGGGCCTGGGTCAGGTAACTCTCTTCGTTGATCCATATGTAACTAAGAGAAATATATTAAATAATATATCGAAATAAATCATACAAAAAGATAAATGGTCTTTCACTAAACAAAAGAAGTACAATAAGTTCATTAAATCCTACAAATACATACATATTTTTGTGCTACAATAAGTATAATAAGTTCATTAAATCCTACAACTACATACAAGTTCATCAATCTGAAGGACCAATGGCTGCTTCGAGATGGTTGTTATTAGGACAAGAGCGACAATCATGACCAGTTTGCCTACATATACCACAGTGATTATGTGTAGCGACTTCTCTGAGGTCCATCTCATTCCTAAGTCGTGATGACCTAGGACGACCCTTTATCCGTAGAAGGCGGGATTATGGCATATTCTTGGACCAAATGGTGTTTCCCAATAATCCTCATGGTGCAGTGGATAAAATTGTGATTCCCATGTTTTCTCGTACGCGCCAAAACAGTAACATTCATCCACAAATTCATCATAAGATACACTCAAGTCTGCCATAACTGCGATTGCATGGGAACAAGGAATCCTGTAAATACTCCACTTCTCACAACTGCAACTGCACTCATTAAGATTAACCACTTCAGCATTACCCTTCCCTGTTAAAACCCTCATAATTTCAAGCCTAGAGTTATATGGTGTTAACTTGTGACGTCCAACCTTTTCCTTATTCCGAGTAATCCTCTTAAATGTGTAAGGAGTATACGTATAGTTATTACGTACACCGTCCAAAGCTAATAGCCGTCTTACATTGAAGTAGTAAACCACGCGCTCAAATATAAGCTTGACACATGCAGTGATAGGCAAGTTTCTTGCTCCCTTCAAAACCCCATTGAAGACCTCGGATATATTAGTCGTTCGCATCCCATAGCAACGACCATCATCATGAGCAATACTCCACTGATTTGCCGGAATATTTATCCAATATTTCCTCGCATCTTTATTAAGCTTACCAATTTCTTCCATGACTCGATCGAATTTTCGAATTTGATGAGTATTACCGACAATCCACAGTAGTCTCTTCAAGTGTGCATGCTTAAACTTGCTGTTAAAATTGCTCTGAACATGTCGAAGGCAAAAACGATGATATTACTGGAGCGGTTTTCATCTGGAATAAGGGGCGTTAACAGCTGCACGGATCCCGTAGTGTCTATCAGAAATCAAACAAATACCTTCCCTATTTCGGATGACATAATCCTTCAAATGCTCGAGGATCCAACTCCAACTACCGTAACTCTCCTCATCAACGACGGCAAATGCAAGGGGAAAGATCTGCTTGTTTCCATTTGCTCCCATTGCAATTAGCAACTTCTCCTTATATTTCCTATATAAGAACGTAGCATCTATACTAACAACCGACTGACAGTGGTTAAACCTTTCAATTGATGGTTTGAATGCCCAACATACCTTATGTAATATCACATCATTAGCTGAGGCAGTATGGAAAGTCTGCCACTACACAATTGTTCCATCATTGTATTTTTTCACTGCGTCCATAAATTTTGGCAAGAAATTGTATGAGGACTCCCAATCTCCAAAAACCCTTGCCACGGCTTTTTGTTTCGCCATCAAAGCCTTCTTATAAGAGACTTGGTAGTTAAATTTTTGCTGCACATAGTCTCTGATAACAGCTATTTTGAGAGATGGATCCGCTTTTACAAGCCCTTGGATTTTAGCCCCAATCAATATGGAATTCAACTGTCTGTGATCCCTGTTTAGACCCGGATATAAGCAAGTGTGGGGTCCTTCAAACTTTGTTATTTCAAACCACCCATGCTTTTTTTTCTTACAGGCACGCATTCTCCACTGACAATCACACTCATCACGCATTTTACATCGTAGAGACCATATTCTTGAGTTTGTTTCCACAACCTCATATTGCTGGTGTGTTTTGATGGAATACATTTGTATAGCATTTCTCAACTGATTCTTGTCAGCGAACACTAGACCCTTTGATAACTCATTCCTGATCGGGTCCCATACATGGCCA
Source organism: Nyssa sinensis (assembly GCA_008638375.1). Taxonomy (NCBI): domain Eukaryota; kingdom Viridiplantae; phylum Streptophyta; class Magnoliopsida; order Cornales; family Nyssaceae; genus Nyssa; species Nyssa sinensis. Next base: position 26,479,534 of record CM018042.1, read on the forward strand.
TGAAGTGAAGAGCTACTATCCAAGGTTTGATTAGGCAACTCTATGGTAGTGAAAAATGGTGACATAGCCTCATGCATTCAGGATTAGGCATGCATTACATCAAAAGCTTGGCCCAGTACGGCTTCTTTATCTTTCTCATCATCTTCACCCGAGTCATCCATCATCCTTTCTTCCTCCTCCTCCGCCTCCTCGACTGAGTTGTATGGACTGAGGTTTATGTCAACCCCTCTGTAAGCCCATGACGAATCATCCGTCATAGCCACTTCTTCAACAACAGTTTCACGAGTCGGCATTGAATGAAACTGTTGTGTTCCATCATTATATGGTGAGTTTGACATATTTGACTGATGGGGCGGAAACTCCTCTATCATCAGTATATCATGTGATTTATTCCCATAGTCTTGTGTTAGCAATCTAGTGAATGGTCCTGGTACCTGACTGGTTCCCCATCCTTGGTTCCAATTCTCTGTTTCCACATACAAGTCGATACTACATATTTGTTCATTCTCAAATATAGCACCAACCATTGCTTCAATAGTGTTACTGTCAACAATTTCCAATAGCATATATTTTGTCATGTGTGGTCCCACTACTGATGAAAATCTACAGGTCATTTTCAAGTGACATAAATTTCAATCCAACTGCAACGCATTAGAGGCGCAATCTACCAATTGAGTGTAAGTAACGTCATGATCTAATCTTATACATGTTCTCGGAGTACACACATCATAAGGGCGCAATCTACCAATTGAGTGTAAGTAACGTCATGATCTAATCTTATACATGTTCTCGGAGTACACACATCATAAGAAAACCCTTCTTTCCCATAAAATGTATTGCCCCCCAAGAATAGACATATAGTTGTGCTTCTCTGTGCCATTTATAACCTCCAATCTAGATTGAAAAGTTTAGTAAATTTCAAATTTTCAGCAATACATACAAACAATAAATATGTAAGTAATTGACAAAAAAAAAAAGGCTCATGACATTGACATTGTTAGACCCCAAAATTTCAAGAGGAAAGTTTATTTACAAGCAGTCAATGCAAAGAAAATTTGGTTTATTTATCGTTATCTTATTTGTATTTGTGAATTATTGTGAACTTCTATGTTGCGAATGATAGTTACGTGGTTTTCAGTCACTTGGGTTGACTTCATCTTTTGGCCGTTTACTTGGAGTAATTGGTGCTCTGTGATTTGGCCTTAACATTTCTTGCCCTTCTATGAAGAGGGTTTGTCAGTTTCTAGAGTGTTATTTGAAGTTTAAAAATAATGAAGTGATAATTTTAAATACATATTATTTTTATTTAATATAAATATAAAAATTAAATAACCAAATATATAAAAGATATGCAATTTCTTAAATAACTGTATTTAATATACTTATATATCTAAGCCTTTAAAAGGATTTTTAAGATTTATAAGCCTTTAAAAGGAGTGTAAGACTTACAAGCTTTTATTTAATGTCAAATTATCAAGTTAATTAAAGTCATATAAGATTAAGAAGCCTTTTAAAGGCGTCTAAGATTAACAAGCCTTTGGTAAAAAAATTTCCTAAAGACGTCTAAGACATACGCTTTTAAAAAAGGCATGGGTCAAGAAAAATAAGTTGAAACATGGTTGGGTTGGGTCAATAAATTTTAAAAAGACCCGGGTCGGGTCAAAAATTCCATTATAAGAGCACGATTCATAGCGAATTAATGATTTTATCATAAAAATCATTAAAAACATGGTTGGGTTGAAGCATGATTTTAAAAAAGGCACGGGTCGGAAAAATAAGTGAAACATGGTTGGGTTGGGTCAATAAATTTTAAAAAGACCTGGGTCGGGTAAAAAATTCCATTATAAGAGCACGATTCATAACGAATTAATGATTTTATCATAAAAATTCATAAGTTGTAGAAAAATGAAAAAAAAAAAAAAACGAAGAAACAAGCTTGAGAATAGATGATGAGGGCATTGCAACTAGACAGCACTAGTGAGCGACAGTGATGGCCACATCTAGTATAGCTTGGTGTGTAGATTGTTAGAGAGGTGCAAGAAATAAATAATGAGATAGCTAAATGACCATATACAAGGAAAGGTGATTAACATATTTTAAAAATTTGGTAGGTGGAATTTAATAAGTTGACGTAAACACAGTGGGGTGGATTCCCCTTATCTTGTCCCGTTCCAACTTGAATTGGGTAAGCATCTTTCTTTCTAACCCGACCTACCGTCTTTAACAGCCACTTGGAAGCCAAACTGTAAAGCATGAGGTTATTTACAATCATCCCTCGACAAGGTGAAGTTGACTGTCCCTAAGGAAGTAGTACATCGGTCTTCAGAGTATAACTCAAACCTAAGGGTGTCAGCAAGATGATCTATGGACTTGAGATGACTTTGCGGCTACATCAACTTGCCCTGCCAAACCAGATGGCCGTCCAAGGCTGGGAGCAGACCTTGGAAGACTTACTAAGTCTGGCGCGCAACCATGGTATTACCCTAGGTTTGTGTTCATGACCTCACTGGGAACACTAGGGATGTGCAGATTGGAGTTGGGGCCGCGGGGTAATCAGGGCTCGAGGCACCCCCGATCTCGCTAAGGACAAAAGATATGCTGACACATAAGGGATAGGTTGGTACTGTTATAGCAGACTAGTATTAATTATCCCTGACCATGCCAAGTTGAGCCCACTTTCAACTAATGGGTTTTAACCATACTGTACAGGATCGACTGTCATGAGCCTCCCTCCACAAGTCACACTACCCACTGTACCCATGTCAGGCTACATCCCTATGCTACTTTAATCATGATTTGTTAGACTAATTAAAGAAAAGACCCTTGCTTAACCACTATAAATAGTGCCATAGTCCCAAATGGAAGATGATGATGGATCCTCACGAATCTTGGTTCACTCTTAAGAGTGACTGGCCGCCCTACTTTATGTCACCATGATACTACTACTGAGACTATGGCACTATCTCTCTTTCCCACTTCGCCTCCGGGCTCTCTCACCATGATACTACTACTGAGACGTCAAAGTGGCCCATCTCACGTGTAATATTCACTCCAGTACAAACACACTTAGCGCACACCCCCACCAACAAAAACCATGCCTAAATTAAAGTCAACAGGGCAATTAGATATCCATAATGCACTTGGCTGTAAGTAGTGAGAAACAGCTTTTGCTTCTCAGTAATATGAATCTCTTTTTATGGAATGGGACTTTGAACATGATTAGTGAAGCTGCTCAGAACTATTGTATTTGGCCTGGATGATGATGACAATGACAGGGTGGTATTTGTTAAACTAGCACATTGAGGAGGTTTTGATAGTTAATGAACATATGGGTAAGAGTTGAAAACTTTGAAGTTGCTTAGGGTATAGTTAATAGTTCAAACCAACAAGCTCGAGCTTAGGTTGATACTTCTTCCGCCTTTCCATATGGGAGGCTGAGGGTTCAAGTTCTCTTAAGGGATAAAGTAGTTCAAATTTATGCTCCAACTGCATGTTTAGATATTTAAGTTCACCCAAAAGGTCCAGTAATTTATGCTTGCACCTTATGGTGATGCTATGTTGAATCTAGAATGCACATCGGTCTTTCAATTGCCATCTTGACTAGTCCATCATGCTCACCCAAGTCTTGTAAATGTGGGGTGACTGTCAATCCAAGATTTGCCTTCGTGATACTCCTTGGTACACCAAATTGCCAACAAGAGAACTTGGGGTTAGCTCATCATACATGTATGTTGAATGTAGCAAGGGAATGAACTCTTGTAGAAGGGTTGCACTTGGCGTCTAACATTGTCTATCCTTGACAGTCCAGGACTCCAGCTACAGTGATTAGATGATACTGATGTATGTGAAACTGACCAATCAAATGTAATATGTACTGAGTGACATTTTGAATATTGTTCGGAGTCAGACAGTGTAAAGATGGATATATTTTGCAAAATATCCATATTTTTTCAAGTCAGTACATAAAATTTACTGGTATCACATCATTCAATCGATGCCTTAGCCTTTGTGTTAGCTAATAATTTTACTCAAATTTTATTCATTTATTAATCTATTTTTATTGTAGAATGACAAACGAGAAAGGGTGGTAAAAGCAAGCCGAGATATCACCATCAACAGCAAAAAGGTCATATTTCAGGTTCACAGGTAACAAGATGTTCTTCCTTGACTATGAATTCTACAAAAATCGTTGTTTTAACATCTTGCTAGTGGTGATGCTTTAAATGCCTTCGGTAAGGTGACGTCCTTCCTTGCTTATAAATTTTCTGTTAATCTTTGCTATTATATATCGTCCCTCTTATGGTAGATTTTTTAATTGCTTTTTTTAAGGTCTTCCACGCAATCAGGCGTGTACTTCTGAACTTCACATTTGCTATTGATGCAATGAATTAATAAAATCTAATGTTTTGTCTTCTTTACTTTTTCTGCTGTGTAATATTTTGGCATTGAGTTTAAGTATTACAGGGGCATGTTATGTGTTAATTTTATTTGTTTAGACTGGTGTATACTGCTGTGTGTATTTTCTGGAGTTATAATATTGTTACATATAAAGATCAGGCCTAACCAATCCTGCCTTTTGGCTTTCTTTAATTTTGTGGACTTCAGCTTCATTGTATTGCTCTTGACATGCATTGAAAAGTTTTTCTAGTATGTTGATGTTGCAACTTTTTTCCAATAACAGAATAAGTAAACACAACAGCGAACGAAGTGCTGGAGAAGGCGGAAAAGGATCTAGCGGCCTGTGACAGATCAGTATATGGCCCGACTAGTAAAAGAACTGCAGGGGACTGATTTTTGGAAACTAAGACGAGCATACTCTCCCGGGGTTGCATCTTTGTGCCCTTCCTACCTTCTAAGGCTAGAGAATAACTGCCAAAGGTGACTCATATTGTGCTTGGACCTCTGCAGGTACAAGAGTATGTTGAAGCTGCGACATTTTGTAAATTCTGCAAAACTGGGACTCTTTTGAATCTTGATGAGATTAATGCTGCCTTGTTACCACTAAGTGATCCATCTCTTGAACCTTTGCAGATTAATGTCCTTGATTATCTCTTGGGGGTAAGTGCCTTAATCTTATTTCTTTTGAGTTTTATTTTGAAAATGGAGCTAGTGACAATGAGTGGTATCTTTTGTCTGAATGAAATCAACAACCCAACAGTGTGTTTGTGCATTAAATGATAACAATTTTTTCTATGATGATCAAATAGTCTAGTGGGAAAAATATTTCATTTGACTCTGTTTTCTGACTGAGTGAAAATTTGAAATATATAACCAACAGTCAGATTCCTCACACTGCACACAAACATACATGATGAATATTTTTAGGTTGTCTATTGAGTGCGTGGAAGTGATACTAAGTGTTATGGTTTAGCTTGCGGACTTGACAGGAGAGCTGATGAGGCTGGCGATTGGTAGAATATCAGATGGTGAACTTGAATATGCCGAGAAGATATGCAGATTTGTACGTGATATCTACAGGCAGCTGACCCTTGTCGCCCCAAATATGGATGACAGTTCCGAGATGAAATCAAAGATGGATACTATGCTCCAAAGTGTAGTTAAAATTGAAAATGGTATAGCGTTGACAGTGTTTCTGTTGCATGATTGTGGCCTTGAACAAGTGTTTCTTGCATGTATTAAACATCATGGCACTAAAAATACAAATCAAAAGGACTACCAGATTTTCTGAATTCTTAGTCGTATAGAGTACTTATCCAGTTATTGAGGTCATGAAAAAAATCTCAGACAGGCAAAAGCCATCAGAAAAGTTTATTTATTATGGTTATATTGCCAAACTCTATTTCCAATGATAATTATTGATATTATAAGCTTGAGTGTTATACACATTACTGGCCCCTGAAGTTGGGATGAGGCTTCTTATGGAAGATTAAAGAAATCTTTGGAATAAGGCTTAAAAGATTAAAGAGAACTATGGGATAAGGCTTCTTGAGTTACTCATCCAAAATACACTGCTGAAATTCTGAATCTTACACTTGCATGTTTTTGCAGTGCATGAATTCAGTTCTGTTTCAAGTTGTCAATCATTGCCATCTGTAATCACACTTGAAAATCTCATTAGACTGAAGAAGATATTGGATAGTAATTTCATTATGGGTGATGGGTTGAAAATTTTCTATATAAGCTTAAAAGGAAGGGGATTTTGTGGTTCTAATGTGAGACATTTTTTGAACTCTTGTTTGCTTCGTATAATTGCCTTTTCTTTAATTGGCAATGTCTGTAACTAGAAGAATGGATCTTTTATTACCTATGATTGATCTTTTTATTACCTATGATTGTGAGGCTTTTTAAATAAAATATATGATTACATTCTAATTTGATCTGCTCATCAGAAAATGGTTTGCCTGATAATTTCAAAATTTACTCCTAACGGCTCCCCTTTTTAATTTTTTTAATTATTATCATTTTTATTTTTTTTTCAGCTTGCTTTAGTGTCCATCTGAGAGGATCAGAGTATGTTCCACTTCTTGGATCTGGAGATCCCAGTTATTCCTTATTGGGGGTTCAGGAACTTGAATGATGAAATACTATCTGCATCTCCTGAAGGGTAATTCCCCATTCTTGCTCCAAACTGATCTTTGCATTTTTCATTTTTTGGCCGCTGTTCCTGTGGAAACAAATTAAGGAAAGTTTTCTTTGTTTATCAATCAGACATCCCAGATGTGATGTTCATTCCTCAGCTTAATGGTCCTGGAGGTTGATTATTAATCTGCTAGTTCTGTTTTCTCCTTGCAAGTCCTTGCAGAGTGGCCTTAAGAAGGATAGATACCCAACAGGCCAGAGATTCTGGACACTTAAATGGGAAAAGACAAGGGTTGGTTCTGCTTTTTGGAAAGCTTCAAGCTGTAAGTAAATCTTTTGCTAGAATTATCAAAGGTGGTGAAGAATACATAAGTTGAACTTATGAGTTGCCTCTGGAAGAGCCTAACATCAGGCCCAATTTTTATTGTGCTATCAGTTTCGCTTCAATGAACATGGTGACGCATTTCAATATATGACATCTTGATAATTTTTTGACAGTTGTTTCTATAACTTGTGGTCCTGGCTTATGGACACTTCTTGATCTATGATCCTATTGCATGCTTCAGGACCACATCCAAGTTTTCATTAGCTTGTATAGCTGAAAAATAAGCTTCGGCCTTGACTTAAATCTAGTGTTCAATCTGAAAAGTCAAGATTACAGCTCTGGCAGCTGCCCTATTTGTATGTGTGTGGTTTTGGTTGTCCTCACAACCTTTGCATAGTAATTATGTTCAGTGCAGGCCATGGCAGGCTTGAGCTTATAATTGCAGTCTGGTAGAACTCTGCTACTTAAGGTAAAGAACAAGCTTTAGGTTTTTAATGGGTGTGGATGAAGGCCCATTTATAAACTGTTGAAAACATTTTGTGACGAGGACCTATTAACCACAGCTATCAAAACATTGGTAAATGGTATGCAAAGGATGCTTACTCTACCACCTTGGTTCAATTCTTAATATTTGTCTCAGAAAACATGATACTCTTAGTGGATAGTAACTAAAGATGCATTTCTTCATTTTCTCCCTTTTATTTTATGGGTCTCACAGCATGGCTTGTACAAAATGGGGCAGCTCTCCCTACCCATAAGCCTCTCCAACCCCATATCACAAATTTAACTTGACAGAACACACACACACACACGTTTCACCTGTCTCTAAATCTACTGCCCTCGCAACACCACTGCATGATGTCAGCCGCTGTGACCATTGGCGCTATCAAACATTGCTATCAATTTTTTTTTTTTTGCTTTGATAAAGGAAGAGAAAAAAATAACTGGCTTAATTGAGTGCCTAAAGTGGGATCATTTTTTCGTTTTTTTGAAAATTTAGCTAATTGTTAAGGTTGATGGTATTAAATTTTCAATAATATCTCTTTTCCTTGCGGCAACCAGAACTGGACCTCTACTCTTTCCTTTTGGAATGACTAATGATCAGGTAATGTCATTGGACCATTGTTTGCTTTAGTATAGTACAAAAGGATCATTATTCAAGGGCAATCTTGGGTTTCTACTCTTTAATATTTCTTGCAATAATTCATTTTTTTCCTTTATTTTTTTTTTCAGTGATTACTAGTGACAATCCAGCCAAGGTAAGTATGGCTTTGTGATATAGGGTTCTTGCATGCTTTCTTCACTATTTTTCACTCCATGAAATCATCAGTAAAAACCATACCCAAATGGTGAGGCACTTGTATTCCTTAAATATTCTTAGCATTTCTAATCTTTTATTTTCATTTCCAAGAAATGAACTTACATTACCCTTCGTTTTCACTCTTTAACATCTAATTAAGAAAAATTGTGACTTGAATTAATGTTGGTAATTGAATTATGATTATGACATTGGTTTGGATTTGCCAATTCAAATCCAAATCTCATTTAAGAATTTCAATTATAATAGGGCTGCTCATGAAGCGGCCCCTACCCTTTGACTGATTAATTGGGGTCTTGATGTTTTTTAACTGTTTTGTTTGAAATAATATACTCTTCTTATTGTTGGTATATAACAGAATCAAACAATTAAATTCCGATCCGTTATTATCTCGTTGATGAAGGGTTCGTATAAAGATGGTTTATACAGAGTGAGAGTTACCCGTAAGAAAGGATCTCAGGGTAAAAGTTGGAGGTGTCAAAAGTCCAGCCCGGCCCTGCTTGTTTCAGACAGCCCATTCGTGTCAATGGGTTGTGCCATGTCAGTCTTGTCCACTATCGGCCATGCTGATTTGGAAATCATTAGGCCTAGCCTGGCCCGACTCATGGTGTGCCGCGTGGTTCTTTCAATTTTTTCCCTACTCTTTTGTTTTGTTTTTTTTTTTTTTTGTTTTTAATGACTAATATAAACCATTTTTTTTAAATGTTATATTTTTTTATTGTTCTAATTACTTAATGTCACTATTTTTTATTTTGTTATTTGTAATTATGATATTTTGTTTAATTTTTATATTTTTTACTTTTTTATTTGTTAGTCTAATATTATTATTATTCACTTTATTATTTGTTATTATAATATTTTGTATAAATTTTTATTTGTTTTAAAATTATTATAATTTTTTTTCTTAAATATATTCACATAATAATAATAAATGACAATAAAATAGAAAATAAATAGGGTATGACGTGCCGCGCCGTGCCAACGAGTCGTCACGCTGGGCCGTGCTCATGACGGGTCATCAAACATGTTGTGCCTGGGCCGCGGGTTTGGGATGGCCGACTTGACTCGGCTCACCAACTATTGTGTCATGTTGTACCCGGGCCGGCTTAGTCCATTTGACATCTCTTAAAAAAGGTGAAGCAATTTAGATAAGCCTGATAAAGGAATTCATAGGGAAGCCTTCTCTTGTCTCAGCTATTTCTTTTCTTTCTAAGTACACATTTCTATGGAGCTATTTATATAGGACAATCACATGTTTTCGTGCATAGCGTAACCGTTTTGTCGAGATTATAAATTAATTTCTATGTATCCTTCTAGAAAGTAATAAAAGTCTAAGAAAGGATCAAGAAGATTCTCTTATAATTTGGAATGATTATTTTGGCTCGAACCCTAGATACTAGAGTCAAACTAGTGAACATAACACCTTAGTCATCAATTCATACGACCTTGAGTATCTTGTATTATCAATCTTAGATTGCCTCCCCCTCAAGTCTTAGATTAACTTATCAACCGAGCCCTACATAGTTTAGGTCGAGATAATGAGTTCTTTGTTCTAAAGGATGGAACAAAACAACAACTCAAGTTAGTCATGTTTATGACAAGACTTTAGTCTAATAAAATTAATAATATAATATAAATACAAAATGTGCATGTATTTTATGAGAATAATTTATTTATTTTTTAAAATTGTATGATATAATATTACTTTATTAAGTTTATATTATATTTTAAATCCCTAAACTTGATATTTATTACAGATTCGTATCAAATTCATATTCAGTTAAATTTAGCCTTTTATTTTCTTATATATTTTAATCTATTATTGGAATTTGAATCCATATATATATGTGTGTTTGTGTGTGTGTTTTGTAGGTTTTCAAAATCGGAGATCAGATCTTGAGCACATGTGGTGTTTGATTATTATAATTGATACATGTCTTTAGCTCGTTCATGATGAATATTTGAACCCTAATCACAATTTCTCGATCGGCGATGGATTGGTATTATTGTGAAGAAGAAGAATCAATTTCAGGGTCACTGATGATTCTCATCAATATACACATTGTCTAGTTTTCCTGTTATACTATCTATTTGTTCTCATATCTTGTTGGATATTCTTCTACCAAGATTTTCCAACTCATCTTACCAAGCATTAATCATCACCATTAAACCTGACAGCTCTCAAGAAATGTACTTTATTTTTCAACATGTCTATTCTAGGCTGTCAAAATTATAATTCCACCTATAAAATTGAATGTCATTTCAACTCGATTTTTTTTTTTCTTTTTTTGTATATAATGATGTGGAGATGAGAAATCGTACTAACACAAATTACGTAAAGAGTTGGTTGGATCTCGTTTTCGCTAGACGATGAGAGATCGTACTGACACAAATTGTGTAAAGAGTTGGTTGGATCTTGTTTTAGTTAGACGAATATCAGAAAAGAAAAGACAAATCAGGAAACTTCATCATGCTTGGGCTAGTCATTTATAATGCATATTTATAAGGACTCTCAAAATTTTATGGGACTTACAGAATCGAGCCGAGTTTTGCCTTGCTTTATTATTTGGGATTAGATTTCTGACAATCTTGCTTATCAAGAAATTTTAAGAAAATTAAAAAATTAGAGCTTGTTTGATTGTACAAGTTGCAGTAAAATAAAATTTCAAGAAAATATATTTTACATAAATGCCAAACAAATATCCCACAACTACCATTTGTGAGCTAGCCTCAACACCTTAAAAATTTATTGGGTAATGCTACTTTCACCATCTTATATGGGTGGTCTCCCCATAATGAACCTTTTGAATAGTGGGTCGTTTGACTAAGTTTTTTGAGAAAAAATCCTGTTAAATCAGGAATGTTTCTCGTAAACGCGTTTTTTCAAAAAACTTATTCCTTTCAAGAAGCTTTGCCAAACGACATTCTCACGTGAGAATAATAACTAAGATGGTAGAGAAAAATGAGATATTTAACATGCACCGTGTGTTTTGGATTTCAAATCTCTATAGTTAGAAAGTCATCTTCAAGCCACCATTTTTTATTAAATGATGATAAAATGAAAGTGACAACCCTTACATAGTAAATTAAAACCAGACCATTAACAATCAAAACCCATAAATTAGTTTTAACTCTATTTAATGATAATAAAAGCACATCATGAAACTCATACTACTAAACTATATGACATTACAATTCGCATGGGTAGCCCGCTGGTTATTATAGGGTCGAAGATAAGCATAACCCGTAAATTTGGATGTCGCGAATTTTAATCTCACGGGCATCAAAATAATAGGAACCTAAATAATCCCTTAACTAATAGGCGATGTTTGATCGGTAGAATAAAATAATAGGATATGATATGTGATATCTTATTCAACGTTTGGACATTTATTTGAATTAGAATTAGTTAATTCCATCAACAAATTATATCTACAAAGATGGGATAAGAAATAAAATAAAATAAAAATATTTTTTCTGTGCAATGAAATATTGCCTTAAACAGGGTAAGGTCAGATTCAAAAGATTTCTCAACTTGCAAATATCTCTCAAATCGTGGAAATCACTCACAGAATCTCATCAAAATTGAAAGTCTGCTCCTATAAAAGACGGGCAAGGTATACCCAAAAACCCTAAGCTAAATTTGTGGGAATATATTTTTAGTGATATACTGATTTAACCATCGGAGAGTTCTTCATTGGACATCCTCTGGTGATCTTTGACCATCCTTTTTGTAGGTCTTGCTACCGTTGATCTGGTCAAGTCAGAATTTGACCACAACAAGGAATATATTGGGAAAAACATTTTAAAAAAAATAGTGAAAAATATTTTTGTTTGGAACTTAAAAAAAATATTATATAGAAATGCAAATAAAAATAAAATATAATTGTATCCAAATCTCTTATCCGGTACTTATTCAAACGTAAAATTGAAATATTCAATATCTTATAGAATCTTATTTTCTACCTAATTCAACCATATCTTATCTAATCCGATATTTTTATGTGGTCGTATGAAGATCAATAGGTGTTTGCGAGTTTTCAGCATTTATCCAATCATATAAAAAGTGTATTAAAAAAAAAGACTATATAACAAGACATGTCATACAATTTACCAAAACAACAAAGTGTTAGTTACACATATGTAATGGTCGATCTAATCATACTGACGACCCAACCAACAAATCCTAGTACCCAACATTATTACATTTTGTTCAAACTTCAAACCCAATCACTGGCTTCCTTGTTGACAAAGGTTTTGCTAGAAAGGAGTCCTTTTTTTTTTTTTTTTTATGAACTTTTGGTCTTAATGCTACTTTCAACAATTTGTATAGTTAGTAGTTAGGAAGGTAATGGTTGACATTTGTTATTGCATGTAATAAGGCTGTTAGGCCTTGCATGCATGCATTGGTTGTTGCCATCTGTTATTGTCCTTCATGTGGTACCATAAGTTTGATGTCGGTGTCACACCACCTCTATGCATTTAATTTAGTATATGGTTGCAGTGAAACTTTATATGGGCCAAAATTTTAGGTTGATAAATTGGTGTGCCATCATAACAATTGGTGTACTTTTGTTTGATTTTGTCATTGTTGTTGTTGCTGTTTGGTGTAATCATAATGTGGGGCGAGTGTTGGCACAACATTAAGGTACCTTCATTGTGATCAGAGAGATTACGGATTCAAGTTGTAGAAATAATTTCTTTACTCGTGATAATAAAGCTGCGTACATTTAACATTTCATAAACCCTGCAGTAACCGAAATCTCGTGCACTGAAATAGTTTTTTTGATGTAGTGATAAAATATTTAGATGGTTAAAGGTGAGAAGTTTGGTGAGGTTATAAAAATAAACCAAGTTATTCGTGCTCAAAATTGGCTAGGCTGTAAAATGAATCAAATTGTTTGGGTTCGATTTTATTAGATACTTGTTCGAAATTGGCTGAAGAAATAAGCAAGTCAAATTTAGGCATATTTTAAAACTCGTTAATTTATTAACTTCGACTCCACTCAACTCGATCAAGTTACTCGAATTCGACTTTTGATTGACTCAATTAAAATCTTGTTTGAGATTAGTTCCAGACAAACAATTCAAACTAAAAAATAATTTTAAGTTCACTAATTTTAATAAGTTAAGCTTGAGTAACCCATTATTCGACTTGATTTGATGCAACTGGAGCTCTAAGCACATACTTGAATTTGAAAATTACAACCATTTATATGCAAATAATGTCATAAGCTATATATATTTGTTGTCTACTCCTCATGACATCTTGCATTGACAAAATTAATATTAGATGATGATCTTTCTTGGGCAAGGGTTATGTGTTTCTCTATATTTACCTTCTATTTTGTATTTTGTATATTTTTTAATATATGTGTGTGTCAATGAGTGAGAAAAAATTTGGGCACTAATTTATAAATAGATAGTTGTACTAGATTAATTTCAATCTCTTGTTTTATCAAATTTTAATTAGTCGAGATGATATTGAATTGTTAATTTAAAAATTTGCATTACAAAAAAATAAAATAAAATAAAATTTGATAATAAAAATGTTACACTAAAAATATGTATAATTTTTTCTTAAAAATAATATTACCTAGTGGGTAATATTTCTTAATTATCATATATATCCAGACTAATGTAGGGTGGAATCTCACGTCTTATTTGGAGGGCTAGAAGTTGGACCATTGGACTTGTTGGATTAGGCCTAAAAAGGCTATCAATTCAAAAGTCGGAGCCGGATAGGATTCTGGGCCGCGACCCGGGAATCTATGTGTATGAAAAGGAAGATTCTCAGGAGTGGTACGGAAATTCGGAATCCGACCGGTAAAAGATGTCGAATAAAACGTAGTTTCAAACTTAACAGACAAATCCGAAGTTGGTGCCCCCATACCAGCGATGAGACAGCTGTTGCCACACTACCCAAAAATTATTGAAAGAGACCGATTCTTATGATTAAGGGTGCAAACGAGCTTAAATGAGTTTGTTCGAGTTTCACGACTCGAGTCTTTTTTTAATTTAGCTCGACTCGTTTATTAAACGACTCCGAACTTGAATTCGAATTCGGTTCGTTTATTAATTGACGAATCGAATTTGAACTTGACGAACCAAATTCAAACTCAAGTTCGGACTCGTTTATTAATTGAACTGAGTTTGAACAAGCGGTAATCGAGCCAAGCTCGAGTTGTTCATAAACGTTCATTTATTAATTGAACCGAGTTTAAACAAGTCGTAATCGAGCCGAGCTCGAGCTGTTCATAAACGGCTCTATTCGTTTGCACCCTACTTATGATATGATAAGTCATGTGTATGTATAAATGTATTATTATAATCGTGATTTTTAATTTAAAAAAATTAATTTTTTTATGATTTAGTTTTATTTTGATTTCAAATATTTTTTAAAAATATAATTGTATTACTAAAATATATATATTTTTTATTTTTTAAAAAGTAACCATTCGTTGATATGACTTTATTTAGATCTTAAATATTTTTTAAAAATAGAATTGTGTTACTAAAAGAGTAATGATATATGTTTTAAATTTTTACTAAGTAGTCTTGCGTTTCAAATAATATGACAGTAAATTATTAGTAAAAAATTAAATAATTGTCTATAACACCACTAATGATTTGATGACAAATCATTTAGAATGTAAATCTTGGTACAAAAATTTAAAATATTGTTACTAAGAAAATATATTTTTATTAATATAAGTGATTTGGGAATGAAAAATAAAACTTAAATACTATATGTGTTAGAACGACTCGAGGTGAACAAATGTGTGTATATGAGAAATAGATTTTTCTATATAAAAAAGAAAAATCGCCTTGTCTTATTATTAAAATATACTTACTAAATAATTATAAATGTTAAATTAATTTATATGTAGTTTACAAAATCAGTTATGACCCTTTACAAAGAATAATGTTACTCGATCCGTATATTTTAGTTAAAAAAAAATATTTAAATAATATGACTGATATAAAAATCGTTAATTAATGAAATAATTTTTTAAAAAAATAATTAAAAATTATTTTTTATTTAAATAAAAATAAAAACAAACATGATAAAATACCGCTCTTTTACACTGCTGTTTTACAAACGAGTTGGTATATTAAAGAATTGAGGCCGTGGGCCTGTAGGGATGGTCTGGACCAAGCAATATATACATACACATGTATATACTATACTATATAGCATGTACTTTTATATATATCGTGTGGGGAACTAGAAGGTAGGGAGGGGGTTGTCCTCTCCATCACTACGTGGGCGCCTCTCCGATTCGAAACGTGCCATGTCGGGACCGTATTGTTTCCTTGTTGCTAGTGTTATTCAAGGGTGATTTCCTCCGGCCCATGATGGCGGAAGATATAGATATAAGTGAAAAGGGTGACAAAAACGTTTAAGGGTCAAATCTAAAAAAACATGTTACCGTGTCGGTTTTTAAAAAAAATGTGAAAAGTCTCGATTTGATTGAAAATGATATTGGTTTGTATATTACATGGGAGATATTGGTTTGTATCTCGAGTTTTTAAAATTTATAAATGACCGTAACACTCATTTTTATATAAATTACAAATACATGTCATGAAATTTTTAATAATTATATTAATTTTTGTTATAATTTTTAAAATTATAGTAATTTTTATTAACAAATTATAATGTTTTTTTGGTTATTTTTTTTTTTCAAAATGTTAAAATTGTTCTTTTAATGTGTTTTTTTAATTATATTTTTTCATTTTGGACCATTTTTTTTAATTTTTTTTATAAAAATAAATTTAAGATACATAACCTATTTTTATTTTATACAAAAACAAATTTAAGTTTTTAACAGATATTTATTTAAAAATAAAAAAATGTTAAAAAAAGCATAAAAGGGATAATTTTTTATTTAAAAAATAATTAAAAAGAGATATTTGTAATTTATAAGATAAAGTTAGAGAAATTAGTATATTTTTAAAAATCTTAAAAAAAATAGTATAATTGTTAGAAATTTTAAAAAAACATTAACGTAATTTACTTTTTTTTTTAGATAAATTATACTGACTTTTTCTAAAATTTATGATAATTACACTAACTTCTCTTGAGATTTTAAAATTATACTGATTTCTCATATTTTACCTAAAAATATATAGATACCTTACTCATGTTAATTTTTTTTTTTTTTCAAAATGACTAAATTTTTAAATTTTTTTATTTAAAAACAAATTTAAGATAAATAACTTATTTTTATTTTATATAAAAAAATTAAGATTTTTATTAATATTTATTTAAAAAAAAAAAAGTTAGTCAAAATTTAAAAAATTTAAAAAAGAAATATGAAAATAGTAATTTTGTCATTTTATAAAAAAAAAAATTAACAAAAAGGAAATATCTATATATATTTTAGGTAAAATAAATAAGATCAGTATAATTTTAAAAATCTCATAAAAATTAGTATAATGGTCTTAAATTTTTTTAAAAAATTAATATAATTTATGATTTTATTTTTAATTTTTTTTGTAATAATATTTTTATGTTTTAAAAAATAATGCCATTTTGCACAAGAGATTACCTTAAAAGTAGTGTCTGCCTAGCCATTAATGAGTAAACCAATCACCTCTCCTTTTTAATTTATTTATTTTGATAATTTCTATAATTAGATCATTGAAAATTTACAACCAAAAACAAGGTTGGAATTTCTCCGGCGGTTCATCATTTAAGTAATCATGCCACTAAATTGTTTTAATCAACACAGTCAAACCCATGTTTATCCAAAGAGTTATGTAATGAAATGTTGCCATGGTTGAATTTTTGCTCATACTGATCGTCTATATATTTTATATATTTATATATTACAAAAATATAAAATATATAAATAATTGAATGAATAAAATTTTAATTGTCATCACTCTTTGTTACTTTTCACTTGTATAAAAATTTGTCAAAAATTAGATTCAAAGTATTATTAAACTCAAATTGTTATTTGTTAAGAGTGATTAAATATCCAACATTAGTTTGAATTCATGATATGAAGGAGAACCTATAAGAGCCTGTTTGAATTAGAACTATGGGATATTTTTCAAGCATTGTAGGATAAAATAAATGATAAATTATACTGATTTTTTTATTTATAAAATAATATATAGATACCTTCTATGAATTAATTTTTTTTTTCAAAATAATAAAACTTGTCATTTCATTGTTTTTTAATTTCTTAAATATTGGCCAATTTTTTTTTCATTTTTAAATAAATATTGATAAAAACCTTAAATTTTTTTAAATAAAAAAATTTAAAAATATTTAAAAAAAAGTTAGAATAAATTGATCAAAATTAGAAAATACAAAAATAAATAAATAAAAAAGGCAGTTTCGTCATTTTGAAGAAAAAAAATTTGACTAAAAGGGGGTATCTGTATATTATTTTGTAAAGTAAGAAAAGTTAGTGTAATTTTAGAAACATCAGAGATGATCAATGTAATTTATCCTAAAATAAATTATATACTTTTTTTTTGTTAAGTATAATGATGAGAGATGAAGAAAATTCTACTTAGATACGTGTGTTTGTGCTAAGCTTAAAAGCTAAGCTGTGTTTGTGAAAAAAGAAAATTTTACTATCGACGGACCTTACTCCCAAATTAAATTACATATTATTTCATTCCTTTTATCCACATCTATCATTAGAAGCCAAGAGGTATTCTATTTGTGCAAAACTTTCAAACATAAATGAAATTTCTTAATCATCTACTTTTCTTACGCAATAATATTGAAACTTCGTTCTCACATGAAAATGATCTTTTTAACTACTAAATCAAGTTAAGATTAAAATGTTAATCCATAATAGTTATTTCAATATTCAAATCTCATCTTCATTCAATGACTAAAAAGCTTATTTTCACGTGGGGGATAGACTTTCTATAACCTAACTTTTCTTCTATTCCAATAAGTGACAATTAATGAGCCTTATAATTTTCAAAGGTGACATCAACATATCATACATTGAGTATTGTAGTTGAAAAGCATCTCCTTTA
The DNA here is from genome assembly GCA_008638375.1 of Nyssa sinensis. Taxonomy (NCBI): domain Eukaryota; kingdom Viridiplantae; phylum Streptophyta; class Magnoliopsida; order Cornales; family Nyssaceae; genus Nyssa; species Nyssa sinensis. The sequence continues at coordinate 26,497,728 of CM018042.1, forward strand.
ATCCAACTTTTCCCAAAGATAACAAAAGTTAAAACCTCTAATTGCTTAAATCTTTCTACTTCCTACAAGTCAAGGTAACTAAAAGGTACATATAAAGTGAAAATGACATGAAATTAAAGGAAGATAGAGAGATGTAAATGTGAGATATTAAATCATCAAATGAGAGAAATGAAATTAATTTCAAATTCATGAGAGAGAGAGAGAGAGAGAGAGAGAAATTTGTCGTTTGACAATTATTCAATATTAAAATGATTCATAATATCGAATATATATATATATATATGTATGTATATATATAAATATAATGGTATGTGTTAAAATTTTAAACTAAAAAAAATTAAGATTAAAAATTTTAAGTAGATTGATGATACATGTTAAAAATATGTAAAACAAGAGTTCTCATAATACATTTATTAAGAATAATTCAAGAAATTAAAAAAAAAAGAAGAAATTATTTGTAATAATTGGGATATTATGATATAGTTAAAGAATTTTTATTTGAAATAAATTCTGGATTCATTCATTTGATAAAAACATCAAGATAAAATCAAAAAAAAAATCAAAAATTTTTATTAGTTTGCCCATAACATCATTGCCCATAACTTCATGCTCATGTATTTATTACACCAAATATAATTCACTATTTTCTTTTGGTAAATCTATTAAAATATAGAACTGGGTTTTTTTGTGATTTCTTTATTAAAAGTCTATTTGGATTATGAATTGCATAAGTGAAAGAAAAAGATAATACAGAAATATTTATTTTGTTTGGTTAAAAAGAAAATAAAGTGAAGTGAAGAAAAAGAGTGGCGATCATGGGACATGAGAGAATCAGACACCGTTCATTCAGCCTTATGACTTGGAAGCTGAGCTGGCAACGAAACCAGAGTGGCTCTTGGTGACTCAGAAGAGGGCAGGCAGGCAGGAAATTCAGGTAAAAAGTCGGCTCACGAGACTGCCGCAAGTCACGTGCGTCGGTGGGATTTCGAGAACGAGAAAACAATATAATATATTAGTTTTAATGTCGGTGTGTCAGATGTGTGCATTTGACCATTGACCGAATGGTCAATTAATTAGAGAAGGACCTAACCTGGGATAACCTATTAACTAACGAGGTTTAATCTTAATCTATCCGACTCTTCCTATATTTTATGTCAGATATATGTGTTGAGAGAGCAATTGAAGAATTTTGCTGAGATGAGCTGCATGTGTAGGTCGAATTTTAGTTGATTTTATTATTTTATGTAATATATGCATTTATGTGAATTAATGAAATCGTAAAAATTTAACTTTCATGACTTATTAAAGTACTACTCGTAATTGAAATATCGTTCAACTAATTATTTGTATAATTTTTAATATAATAATGTTACAAAACTTATTTTCATATTTATATGACTTTTCTGTGCCTTTGATTATTTAAAAATTATATTTTTATTTAATTATTTTAATTTCTAATTAAAATAAAGTTTTAAAGGATTTACGAATAAGAGTTTTTTCTGAATATACAAATGAGCTATTAGTAATATAGGTCATTTGATAAAAAGGGGTAATGGATTTAGGATAAATGTGTGTTTGAATAGACGGTGAAAATAGATGTTTTAAAAAAAATTACTTACTAATACTTTTTCAAAACACGTCTTGAAAATGTTCAAATAAGTATTTCAAGAAGTCGAAACAAACATTCAATCATTTTGAAAGTCCGTCTTGAAAATGTTCAAATAAACATTTCAAGAAGTCGAAACAAACATTCAATTATTTTGAAAGTCCGTTTAAAACGTAAAAAATCCAAAATGGTTCTGCTGCCCATCTAAACACTGCTTAAGTAAAGTTGGAATGTCAGTTACTTCATAGTACAATTAGTGCCAGATCGAGAAGTATTATTTAGGAAGGTTTGGCTCGGGCTGTACAATCATGAATCATAATCCCGTTCTACTGTTTTCCTCCCACTTCTCACACTTTCGTTTGAAGAATTGCGGGGCTAAACGTAATATTTTTGAAAATTTTCATATAAATGATTGCTAAAAAAAATCAAATTTTGAATTTTTTGTTTAGGCCCATGTCCCTCCTCCCTCCTTAGACCTCCCATTGGATCCATCACTTGGTAGTTGTTCTGTCAATGATAATGTGTGTGAAATTTCAAGACCATATGATCAATGTATTTAAGGAGACATATATACATATATATTGTATGTACTCGTAAGTTTGATCATAGATTTTGACACCATTTGACCAAACTTATTATATTGTTTATTACAGATATCATGGTAATATTCTAATTTGAAATATGTCATCATTTGACTACTTTTTTAGGGACTCGAAGCATTATTTATTTTTTTATATTTTGAGATAAGTTTGAATAAGAAAATATTAAATATGATATAAATTAAAATTTGACTTGAATTGAGATTTTAAAAATTTGAACCCAATTCAAACTAAATATTTTGTATATTATGTTTTTTTATACTTTTAATTATCTATCATTAGATTAATATAGATTTTATTACAAGCATGACTATTTATATTTTTTTTTTAATTTTAAAAACTCGTTGACTTTTAATATTTTTTTCAAAATTTAATTATGTTAAAAGAATTATTTTAACTAATCTTTAATTTTTTTTAGAAATAAAAATTGAGAGAAATTATTTGCTTTTTTCTTTCCGATAAGTTAAAGTATCTTTTATATATATATATATATATATATATATATATATATATATAGAAAAGAGATCCTGATCTATGACAGTAGCATCTATGGGTCATAGGATTGGTAAGGCACAACTTTGAAAAAGGGGATTTGAAAAGAATCCTTGAGCTGATAAGCTAATGAATCTAAGAAAAAACATTAAAGAATTGTAGTATGCAATTTGGCAAATTTGTTTATTTTATTAATTCAGGAAAGTCCAAATGACCATTGTACAGCCTATCACTTTATAATTATATATATTTGAGTAGCTAGGTAGGCAAGTTGCTACCCAAATCCTAATGTGTCCTCCCCCAGTCCCCATTACAAAGATGATTTTGGCATCGAATTTCTTTTTGCATATATTTTTATCCTTTTTTGTTGTACATTTGATCCCAGTAAAATTGGATGTGGTCCATAAAAATTAAAATGGTAAGAAGGAAAATTTGGATAGCTTTTTGGTTGGTCCAAACCAAAAAAAAAAAAAGTAGAAAAAGTTCTGAAGCACTAAAAAGTGATTATATATTTTCAGAAGTGTTGGGGAGAGAAAAGTGGCTGCGTAGGATATAGAAAATGTGAAAAATAACCAACCCTCGAATGGTTCAGAGTCATAAACCCGACCTTATTAAAAAAAAAAAGATTTAAAAGTTTTATATGATATGATGAATTGTCATTCCACCCATAAGGATTGATTTGATTCAAATTGAGGATATTAGGTATTGATACAATAAATTCGATTGTATATGTGACGTGATGTTTTAATTATTAGATGACTTAAGAATTAGATATAAAGTGATTGGAATAAATAAAAACTCAATTCATATACTATGTAAGTGATTAAAATATTTTGTTTCATATGTATTCGAATTTACAATAACATTATTTGAAGATAATATTAAGACAGAAGATGAACATTTTCGTTAAGGTTATGAAATATGAGAATAAAAACAATAGTTCATAGCCAAATTAACAAGGTGAGTGTTGAATAATCATTAATTATGATGCTAAGCTCAAGTAATAGGACTTAAGTAAAATCCTTACTGATATGGGTATTTTTAAGTTTAACGTGATTACTAATGAACTTGGATTTTATGAATGTGGTCCTTAAAAAAGAAAGAAAAGAAAGTTTGGAAAGCTTTTTGCTGTGGCAAAAAAAAAAAACTTAAAGATCAAAGTTTTGAGCTACTGAAAAGGGGTTATGCATTTTGGGGAGTTGGAGAGAGAAAAGTAGTTTCCTAAGATATGGAAAATTGTGGGAAATAACAATAACCAATCTTTGGATGGTGCAGAGTCATAAACCCAACTTCCTTAAAAGAAAAACTTGTGGATATAAAGGTTTTATAGGACATGGTGACCATTAATTAAGGATATTTTTTCTCTAAGGGAATTAGTATTATACCATCATTATTTTACAAATGTAGGGGCATAAGTTCAACCCTTACGTCTAAGGGTGACATTTGGTAGAATAGTCAACAGACAGAGTTGAGACTGGAGACTGGAGAGACTCGGCAAAATCTTCACATCGTTCCTCTCTTTTTGGGTGAATTAGTCACCTGATTGACAACTCTTCAGACTGGAAGTAGGGTTGACTAATTCCAACTTGTTAAATATCTGCTGATTGAGTGGGATTTCGATCCTCTAATAAATCAGAGAGTTAAATTCCATGCACGGCGCTAACCATGACATGATATTCTCCTATTATGGGGGAATCAACCGAGATCAAGAGAGTCATCTCCAAGCCATTACTAAATATTTAAACAATAGAACCTCTAATTCAAAGGTATGCCAAACTTAGTATTCGTCTTCTTAGTTTATTCAAATTCTCAAATTAACATCATGTTAACTTGACTATCGGAGACTTCTTAGCCGACACTCCACCGGTGCCCACTGACTAGCTCTGATAATCCTTTTTCTTTTCTTGTAGTAAGATACTCATTTTTGGAGAATTCTTCCCTTAAAACAAATAACAAGAATATTTTACTTTTGGATCCGTAGAAACTTAACAACTATTCAACTATCCAACTATCCAACAATTACAGAGATAAAGTTAAGCTCAAAAACTAAAAAAAAAGTTATGAGTTACAAACCAGCTTAACTCCAATTGGCTATAGCCAAATTAACTAAGAGAGTGATATTGTTAACCATGATGCTGGCCTCAAGTAATAGGACTTAAGGTAAAGCTTTATTGATTTGGGTATTTTGAATTTAACATGATCACTGATGAACTCAGATTTTATGGATGTAGTCCTCAAAATAAAAGAGAAATTAAAAAAAGGAGAAAGTTGGGATAGCCATTTGGTTGTGCCTTTTGTTTTGATTCAATTGAAGATAATATTAAGCCAAAAGTTTAACATTTAGTTAAGGTTATGAGAAAAGTAGTAGTGCACAGCCAAATTAACAAGGAGTGTTGAATAACCATTAATTATGATGCTGACCTCAAATAATAGGACTTTATTAAGGTAAAGCTTGATTAATTTGGGTATTTTGAAATTTAACATGATCATTGATGCACTTAGATTTTATGGATGTGGTCCATTAAAAAAAGAAGGGAAAACATCAAAAAAAGAGAGTGTGGATAGCCTTTTGGTTGTGCCAAAAAAATAAAAACTAGAGATAAAAGTTTTGAAGAACTGAAAAGTGATTATGCATTTTGGGGAGTGGGGGAGAGAAAACTGGCTTCGTACATGGGAAATAACCAACCTTCAAACTGTCAGAGTCATAAACCCAACTTTATTAGAAAATAAAGAATAGGGCAATTTCGTGTTTATGTCTTAATCATGATCTGCTACGTATTAAATACACGTATTTTATTTATTTTATTTTATTTTTATTTTTATTTTTTAGCTAAAATTTTATAGTCACATGATATTCACGTGATTGCATATATAATTACATTAAAGTTATAACTAGTATCGTTATAAAAAAATATTTCTCCTAACCGATTTAGAGCCAACTATTGTTCTTAAAATAATATGTGGGATATAAAAGTTTTATAAGATATGATGAATTATCATTCCATTCCACCAATGAGGATTGTTTTGATTCCAAATGAAGATAATATTAAGCTTAAAGATGAACATTTACACTCTACTTTAATCGAGGAATTTAGAAAAAAAAAAAAAGAGATGAAAAAAAAAATGAAAAGGAAATGGAAGGTTTGGTAAAGGTTATGAGAATAGAAATAATAGTTCGTAGCCAAATTAACAAGGAAAGTGTTAAGTGTTGAATAACCATTCATGATGCTCACCTCAAATAATAGAATTTGGGTATTTTGAAATTTGACATGATCACTCACGAACTTAGATTTTTGCCTCTAATAGTTAGTATTTAATATTTAATAATCTAATTAATTGATAATTTTGAAGAAACCTACGAATGATTAATATGGTATCTTTTAATTAATAAGTAATATTTTTTTTTCAAAAATTAGGATGAATATAATTCTATTAATTAATAATTTTTGTGTGTTTCACAGAATCACAATTATTAGTTATTAGAAAGTTTACTATAAATTGATTTTAAAGAGCCTATTGAAAGATTTTTAGTAAATAACATGGACATATTTAAATAGAAGGAAAATCGATTTAATGATTTTTTTGATATACCAAATATGTCCTTAATGCAAGAATTATGACAATTATGACAAAAAGATATAAGTACTAAATAATCTATACTTTCTTTCTTTTTTTTACTTCCACTTATAATCCAAGTAAGAGAATAACGGGTTTCTTTTTATTTCTCTTTTAAATATTTCAAATAAAATGATGATGTTCATTATTTTTTCTTTCTTTTCTCATTTTTTCTCTATTTTAAATTAGAGTTAATTGGCCTCCAATTCTCTGTATTAGTAATTTTATTATTAGTTAATCCATGTTAGTTACGTTTTTGCTGTAAAGTACATTTTTTTTCTTTTTTCATTATAAAGTACTTATGGATTACGTGTTATTTTTTTATATATTTTTTAATGACTAATTTACCCATTTTATTTATTATTCTTTTACGTTATTGGATTGACTTTTTTTTTTATTTGTTTCTTCACTGATTGATATTATTCTTGGTTAGTTATTGATTTTTTATTTGAATTTGAATACGTTACTTATCTATTTTCAGTATCATTGACTGTGAGTTTTTTGGGCTTGGTCACCTCTTTGTTTTTTTTTTCTATTCTCTTTTCCAATGCGAATTTCCTAATCTATTTGGATCTTATCATCATTTTTTTCCTTATCTTATTCTTTTTTTTTTTTTTTTACTGCCATCTCAGCTTTGGTTTATATTAAAAATTATTCATAGGATTTTCATTCACAATCAGAATCATTTTATGTTCTATTCATAATTAGGTATGTGATTATATATATATTTTTTGATTCTTTTTCATATTAGTTTTTATTAATTATACACATTATATTCATGTTTTTTTTTCATACAATATTTATATTATTTACATATAGTATTTTGTTCATTTTTTAATTTTTTAGTTTATATAAATTATTCATTAGTCGTTATTAAACTTTTATTTTTTATTATACATTTTTTTGATATATTTTTATAGTGAATATATCATTATTTCTGTTTGTTACAGTGCTTCTGGAAATTTTTACATAGTAGTGTTTGTTTATTGATCTTTTACTTCTTTCGTTAAATGTTTTATAAAATTTTACATGTTAGTATTTTGTTTATTATAAAATACATATGTTTATGTTTTATTTTATTTTATCTTTTTTTATTAATATATAATTTCATAGTTTCATACTATAAAATTTTATATTTCACTATAAAAATACACATGTTTATACTTTATTTTATTACAATTTCTACTGTATAATTTTACAGTTTCATATTGTATACAAAAATTTTATTTTATCTTTTTTGTTTATCATTTTTTCCTTTTCAGAATTATGATGATATTTGAAATTATAAGGATTTAAAACCCCCAATTTCAGCGTTGAAAATTGAAAGATTAGTGGATTAGATCATGGTTGCTTTTTTGAGTAACAAAAATCTTTTTTTTTTTGTTCCGTGGCTACAGAGAGTTATTTTTGTCTTTTGATAGCTTTTTTTGGAGACTATATTGTTCATAAAAATCAATTGGATTTATTCAGTTATAAGAGTTAGAGTTGGACTCTATAAAAATTGAAATTTTAATGAAGCACTTGTAACCAAATGACCCTTTAAATTATTCTTTTTTTCTATTTTCCATAAAAAAATTCCAAACATGTTAAAAAAGATTGTTAGATAAGTATCCTTATGAATTATTTAAAATTTAAAATTTTCAAAAATCTTCTAATTATATGCAATTCAATAGCACACAATATTCAAAAAAAAAAACACACTATCAACTATCACTTGAAAGTAAGGTTTGAATTTTAAGTCATGAACACTTAATTTATTACTTATTAGTGACCAAAATTAGTGGCAGATTGCATTTAATTTTGAACTTGAATTAACTAATTTTTTTCATAAATTTTATTTCATTAAATTAATATCTTTAAAACAAAGAATGAATTGTCACATTTGGGAGATATTCTTATATGAACCTGATTTATGGATCAAAACCAATCATAATCTGATATGTGGATGAGCTGTTTGATTTTAAGAAGATAAAAATATTTGTCACATTTGGAAAAAATTCTTCTCTGAACCTGGTCCATGAATTAGACCAATTGTAATCTATCATGTAAAAAATTCTTCTCTGAACCTGGTCCATGAATTAGACCAATTGTAATCTATCATGTAAATGATTTGTCCGACTTTAAGGTGATCAGTAATAAATTATGATTGGTTTAGTTCATAAACTTAATCTATGAACCGGTCCATCCAAGAATTACTCCGCACTCAGAAACTAAGCCATTATCCAAGATTGATGCCCATTCTTGCCTAGGTAATGCGTGCCATTCATTCCACAAGAAGCTGATTAGGACATCACTTGGATGGTTTATATTGGGTGGTGCCCTAGAAAATGGGAAGCAATACTAGGTCAATGGCACAGACAAATTCCAGGACTTCAGCTTTTTTGTGTCCCATTTGGTCACTTTTACTGAACTTTCTGGTCCTCCTATCTAATAGCTGCCAGTCCAAGGAGTGCCCTTTGATAGAAAGGCAAGTTGAAGTTGAAGTGTCCCTCACATGGATGTAGCACCTCCTTTATCTAGACCTGATATCACCTTTGTCACTCAAATCATTCCAAAATCCGTGGACACTTCTAGGTGGAAGTCACTTCATGCAATGGAGGATTTTGAGGGGCCAATTCTACGAGGTGGAAGGCACAAACCCTGCTTTTGAGATTTCCGTGTATTGATATATATTGGGGATGACAATGGAGTTGGTAAACCCCACACACACACACACACATACATACATATATATATATATATATGTATGACAATGGCATTAGCAAGTGCATATGAAAGGTCTTCTTTCTCTGTCATTACGGTTGTAAAATGAATGAAGTTATTCTAATTTGACTTGTGATTGGTTCAGTTGAATGACTTGCTCAAGATTAATTCGCTAGATAAATAAGCTAAGTTAAAAACATATTTTAAAACACATTAATATATTGAGTTCAGTTCAAATTTGGCTTGATAGGTCAATAAGTAGTCTAAAATTATATAAAAAAATGAATCTACTCGAGTTCAACTGTGATCAATTAGAACTCTTTTGAAATCAACTTGATAAATAAACAAGACAAACTCGATCATAATTAGAAACTCATTTATTTTAGTAAGCCAAACTTAAACAATTCACCACCACTCAACTTAAACCCACTACTTTTTTGTCACTAGCATTGTAAAATGAATCAGTTTATTCGAGCTTGGCTCTTGATTAGTTATTTTGACGGCTTGTTCGAGATCAATTCGCAAAATAAATTTGCTAAGCTAGAAGATATTTTAAAACTAATAATTACTGTTTCGGTTCAAACCAATAAGTAATCTAAAACTATACCAAAAAAATGAAGCCACTCCAGTTCAAATCGCGATTAGTTAGAATAAAAATTCATTTGAGATCGACTTGAAAAATAAATATGTTAAATTGGATCACAATTTGAAACTTCTTTTATCAAGCGAAACTAAACAACACACTACTTAACTCAACTCATTTACAATCTTATACATAGTTATCAGAATTGAATACACAATGAACTGATAAAAGAGTCAATTCACAATTCATTGATTCAACTGATTTTAGAACTAATATATTTAAAAAAAATAAGAAAATAACAAGAAAAATATATTTTTTACTATATATTAAAAATATAAGTTTTATGTATTTGTATATTCAACAAAAATACATGTAACCATATCTTATTTCCTTCCAAATTTTATCATTTGTTAAATCATAAGAGGTTTTGTGAAGAAAAAAAAAAGTTATAGGTATTAAAAAGTTAAAAAGTGGTTCAATATCGATTTTTGGAAAAAATTGGTTGGTTCAATCATTTTTTCTGATTTTTAAATATAAATAATAAATTAATTAAACTGAATTAGATTAATGCCTAATTCTCAATTCAACCGATTCAACGGTTGGTCCGATTCTTATAATTATGACCTATATATCCATCACTTGGACATTGTCTTTTTTAATAAGGGGATAATAACAGAGGCAGTCTTCTGTTTCAACTAGACTCCCCCAAATTTGGGCACACAAAGGAAAAGAGGTCTGCAGAGGAGCTCTGCAACCATGTGCAACTGCTAAAGACATGAACGCAGCACAGCACCGTAAGACACGGGTCTGTGCGCGCGCACCCAAACCTGATGAGGAGCAGGTATGCCCTGCTGCCAAACCATGTGGGGGCGGCACTAACATCCTCCGAAATATATTATCCAGATTGAATGACAAACCTCATTTCTTGCATCACTTGCCTCTTATGAATTTATGGACATATTTATATTTTTAGTAATCAATTACAATATATTGCAAGGAACGGGGCCACGGTGTGCGGGCCGAAAAGTGCAGCATCAGCTTGGCGCCGTCTGTGGGAACGTTGGGCCACGTCCAGCTTCTCATGCTCCAACCAGTCCACGACTGGGGGGAGCAGCTGTTGTGTGCATTTCATCCCACATCGGTGAGGAGCCGGGACTGCTTGTCGCTTATAAGCACAGGCCTCCCTCCCCCTTGTAATAGGCCTTTTCCTGGGCAAAAGCCCAGGAAGAACAAAACCGTGCGGGGCGGAGCGGGCTTGGCCCAGAACCTACGGGGCGGGCTTGGCCCAGAACCTACGGGGCGGGCTTGGCCCAGAGTCCAGAACCCAAAGCGGACAATATATTGCAAGGAACGGGGCCACGGTGTGCGGGCCGAAAAGTGCAGCATCAGTAATCACTTATTTTAACAATAAAAACAAAAAAAAAAAGGAAATTCATTTAATGTTAAGAAGGTGTTGTGTGCATTTCATCCCACATCGGTGAGGACCGGGATTTTCCTATAAGCACAGCCTCCTCCCCTGTAATAGGCCTTTAAAAGAGAGAACAAAACGGCGGGCGGGCGGGTGGCCCAGAGTCCAGACCCAAGGACAATAATGCAGAACTGGCCACGTGTGCGGGCCGAAAAGTGCAGCATCAGAAGGTAAAGCAGGCAACAGCTTGGCCTATGAAATAAAGCCTACGTAACCAAACGAAAAAGAGAAGAAAGGATAAAAATAGTATAATGTTTTGGATTTTTATTTTCTTTCATATCCTTGTAATTAATGAAGAATGCTTCTTACATAGCATAAAGAGTAATTATGCCACCCTGATTCAACATGGTAAAACGTATAATGTTTAGAGACATTACTTATTTGTAATTATTATTATTTTTATATTGGTGAGTTTTATTACTCATGGATCCCATCATTAGATTCACCTTGCAAGGTGTGTAATATTAAGGACACTATCTATTTGAATTACCTTAAATATCACTTTTTGTATAGGACGAGTTTCATCACTTATAAGTCGCACCATTAGACCCATTTAGGTTGCAAGATGCGTAATACTCAGGACATTATCTAACTTAATCACTTTAAACACAACCCTTTTATATGGGTGGATTCCATCACCCGTGAGTGCCACAAATAAATTTCGCGCAAGACCCTGTAATAATAGAAACACTATCTATGTTTCATCACCCATGAGTCCCACCATAAAACCCGACTCATAAATTGCAAGACGCATTTTACTACTTTAAACACCATCTTTTTTTATATGGGTGGGTTTCATCACTCACGGGTCTCACCCATGGATTGCAAGACTCGTATTAGGAACGATACTTATTTACACCAAGTTAAACACCATCTTTCTATATGTGTGGGTTCCATCATCCTTGAGTCTCACCATTAAACTCACTCATAGATTGCAAGACGCGTAATACCAAAAACACTACTTATTTGTACTACTTTAAACACCATATTTTTACATCGATTCCATCACTCATAGTATTTCGATACTTGATTGATAAATTTCACCTGTGCACCTTTGTCCACATCCAATGCAAATAAAATTTAAATAAGCTTGATAGACTCTCTTTTCATTTCCCTCGTAACAAATAAATAAAAATAAAAATAAAAATTATCACAATTACATTTTGAGATACAACATGATAGAAAATAGACGTGGATACCACTCCTTTATATTGAAATTGTGATAATGCAAGTAATTCAAACTGGTATATAAAACACCACCCTTTAAAATTTAGCAGTTTTTTTTACTACATATATTAATATAGTCATTAATTGTAATTAACCTATAGAAATTCGGTTCATGCAATTTATGAGTTTTACTCAATAATGTCACTATATTAAACATCAACTTGATTTGATCGTTTCAACCTTTCGATTCTTGTCTAATTCTTTAGACACAATAGAGTTTTTAGGATTGTTTGGATACCTTTTTGCTTTCAATTTTTTGTTTTTTGTTTTTTTTTCAAGAATGAAACTAATAAAAACTTATAAAAAGATATACAAAATTTTATATCATTTTTTTATCTATTGAATTCAAAATTTTAAAAATACAAAATTGTAAATATAAAATAATAATTTTTAATAAAAAGTCTAGCTAACCGTAAAGGTTGATGGCATTCAATCCCTACTAATTCGGGTTAATGAAATTAAATTCCTACTTAATTTCTCTCTAAGAATGATTTGGTAATGTTATTAAACCTCTATCTACTAAGATAAAAATAGTTTTGAAATGAACATGAGTAAAATAGATATATTTTTTGATAGATGTAATGGGTATTAAAATTCATGTATTACAATTTATTAAATAATAGAATTATAATATTATAAAACAACTACAAACTACATAATCTAAGGGCTAGTTTGGTGGGATGGGAGAAAAAGAAGAATATACAGTCTGTCTCGTATTTTTTAAGACGGAGTTTCGAACAATGTTTTATTCCCGTATCACAGTCCGGTGACCACCGCATATGACCAAACATGCTTTAATAACAATAAAAAAATTTGAAATATGAAATCGGGACAAATAACTCAATCAAATTCAAAATTAAATAATGATATTAAATATGATATTGAGGCTGACAAGTGACAACTTAACTTAGTCTGTAACTGAATGAAAATAAGTATTAAAATGGCATAAAACTCGTAGTCATATCCTCTCGTTGCGGGAAGCCAGTGGATGGACAACTGGCTTTGCCGAGTTGGTTAGAAAGTTAGGTATTAATTGTGGAGGGTTAAATTTGATGCCATTAATTAATCTAATTAGTGGGCAGTTAAAATGAGGTAAGCAATGAGATTAGAGTACAGTGCACAGATAAACGTTACAGCTGCAAATGTCCCTCTCTTTCCAAAAACCTTGGATATTCAAACCCGTGTCTGGGTAACACGTGGCTGTAAATCAATTAACCCCGGGTAAAATGATTTCGCTGTCAGCGCACTATAGTCGAGACCAACGCGTTCGCGGCTCACAACAGCTCGAGTTTCACTAATATGCGCTGGGTGGTTCAAAGGAATCCTGATTCTGGGAACTTTTCTTTTTAAGTAGTCGAGTCCGATTTCAGAAGAGTGACTGAAATTAGAAAGCGAGAGGGAGAGTTCATATGTATGTTATAGACTTAAAGTCTGAACAGAGTATAGTTTTAGAGAGAGAAACAAGAAGGGAAAAGGTCTTTGTTTTGTGTCGGGGGTCCTTTGATTTCAGAGTGTTTATTTGGTCTTTGTGATATCCAAGGAAATATATTATAACTATATATATTTCTACTGTGATAGGAATTAAGGGGGAGCCAAGATCTCTTCCTTTTTGGTTCTACTTGCCTTGTTATAAGCATATGCTGTTTAGAGAATCAAGGAACTGTGGTGTCATATAGATCACGAACCCTCGAGAGCTATAATGGGTACGTGCCATTTTTGCTGTTCCTCTTTCTCGTTTTCTGTTCTGGATTTGGGTTTTGGAGCAATTTTTAAATGTTGGGTTTTGGAGGGGTTAATGTTGTTGTTTCTTGTGTTTTTGTTAATTGGGTGAAGGGTTGATGGGTATGTGGTTGTTATAAGTTGTGGTTTTGAGTGATGTTTGTTTAGTTTTTGTTTATTCTTGTTCTTAATTCATGGCTATGGCTGTTAGCAATGTTGTTCTGGTTTTGTTTTTGGGGATTGCAGGGATTTTTGTTAGATGTGTGGTCTATTTTATGTTGATTGAAATGTTTAGTGTCGTCAATCTCTCTTGCTGCTCTGGTCTGCGTGTTTGATTTCAGTTGTCCTCTCTCTCTCTCTCTCTCTCTCTCTCTATCTCTCTCTCTCTCTCTCTCCATATGTGTGGGTGTGTCGTGTGTGTGCGTTCGTTATTCTTGTGTGTTTCGATAGCTTGATGCGCTATGGTTCCCAAACACAGACACAGAACCCCACCACCGCACCCCACAGAGACAGAGGCACAAACACCTTTTTGAGGTGGATTAAGCTTCTTAATTGGCCTTCTTGACATCTGGGTTATTCTACTTCTATTTCAAATCTTAATAATTGTCAGTTTTTTTTTTTCTTTTATTCTCAATTGCGCAACACTTAGTTTCAATATTCTTTGTAATTGTTAATGGTGGTTCTGTATATTTTTGGGCTGTTCAATTTTTTTTTTAAATCTGTGCTTTGTCTGAGCTAGTATATTTATTTTCTCAGAGATCACTATGAGCTTTTCACAGGACATGGATGATGCATATGCAAAACTCATTAGAAGAATGAACCCACCCAGGTACCTATTTTATTCTCTCTTCCTTTTAGAGTAGTTAAAGTCACTGCAATTTCAATGCCATACTCTTGAGATTTACATCTGTTTGTCCATTCATCTTCTTGTCAGAGTTGTGATTGATAACGAATCATACAAAAACGCTACTGTTATACAGGTATGTCTTGTTTTAGCCCCCTTTTGTGTACTCTCAGATATCATTATTGGATTTGTTTTCTTATTCTGTGATTGTTTTTGAACATCTTCCATTCTATGATGCAGGTGGACAGCGCTAACAAACTGGGAATACTTCTGGAAGTTGTACAAGTCCTTACTGATCTCAACCTCATCATTACTAAAGCTTATATATCTTCTGATGGAGGCTGGTTCATGGATGGTAATTACCTTTACCCGTTTCATTTCATTCTCTGAAACTGTGTTTCTTCGTTTTGAAAATTGATTTCCGTGAGTTTTTGCCAGTCTTCAATGTTACTGATCAAGATGGGAACAAGATTAAGGATGAAGGGATTCTGGATTATATTCAAAAGGTGAGTTGTGTGACTTGTCTCCAATGATGTTTCACTTTTCCTCTGCTTTTATGTGCAAACCCACCTGATTCCTTGTGTTCATGTTCCAGTCTCTTGGGCCGGATTCGTGGTTTATGTCTCCCATGAGAAGATCTGTTGGGGTTAAACCTTCAATGGATCACACCTCGATTGAGTTAACAGGAAGTGACAGGCCAGGATTACTTTCTGAGGTCAGTGCTGTCCTCACCAACCTCAAATGCAATGTGGTGAATGCTGAAGTGTGGACCCATAACACCCGGGCTGCAGCTGTGATGCAAGTAACAGATGAGGAAACTGGAGCCGCAATTACTGACCCAGAGAGGCTATCTACCATTAAGCGCCTCCTCTTTTATGTACTCAAGGGCAGTAACAAATCCAGGGAAGCTACAACTGTAGTCTCTCATGGGGTCACCCACACCGAAAGAAGGCTTCACCAGCTGATGTTTGCAGATCGAGACTATGAGCGTGCTGATGACGAAGCCGTGGATGAGAGGCAAAGACCAAATGTTAATGTTGTTAATTGGTATGACAGAGACTATTCTGTAGTCACTATCCGGAGTAAGGATAGGCCGAAGCTTCTCTTTGATACAGTTTGCACTTTGACAGACATGCAATATGTGGTTTTCCATGGACATGTTGATGCCGAAGGCCCAGAAGCTTATCAGGTTTATCATTTTCCCTTGCATTCAAATATGTTAAGTTGGGGAGTATAGGGACTTAGGGACTTAAATTTGCTTTGTTATAGTTAAAAATTATTGAGCCTGAAATAATTTTCTGGTGGCATTTGAAGGAATACTGTATCAGACATGTGGATGGATCCCCTGTGAAATCAGATGCAGAGAGACAAAGATTGATTCAATGTGTCGAAGCAGCTATAGAAAGAAGGGTATCTGAGGTAAGAGCACGATAACATATCAGAAACTCTTGAGTTTTCGTTCAAAAACTTAATTTTTTAAGGATAATTTTTCCGTTGGTCCTTTGAAATGGTGCATTTGAACATATCAATAAAACTTCATTTAGGTTTTTCACCAGAGCTCGGGTTTCTGACTTTGGTGCCAAAATAGATTACTGGTTAGGCATTGATTATAGAGTTAAAGTCACTGGGTTTCTTTTGTAATTGTAATACAGTGTTCTATTTCTGTACAAATGGGATATTGATGACCTTAAAATTTTGTGAGTCCAAATTTTCATATTTAATCCATGGCTCACTGACCTGTTCCATATTAGAAATTCTTGCTACTATGTTCTACATTATTTTGTGGGATTATTTTTTTCTGATGTTCTGTGATTATGTTAGAGATGCATTGGCATGTTGATGTAAATCTGCAATTTTCAAAGAATTCTTGTAGGCTAACGAAAACTCATGATCATCAGCTAGAAACCGAAGTTCCCGGGACACTGTTTTGTTGCCCTTATGTTCCTAGTTGAGGCTCACACTTAATACATTATTTTGATGATTCATTTGTTTCTTTTCCATACAGGGGCTGAAACTGGAGTTATGCACTACTGATAGAGTTGGGCTGCTATCTGATGTCACACGCATATTCCGTGAGAATAGCCTCACTGTCACCAGAGCAGAAGTGACAACAAGATCAGGCAAAGCTGTTAATACATTCTACTGTGCGTGATGCATCAGGGTACCCTGTTGATCCTAAGATCATAGATTCCATTCGGCAAGCAATCGGCCAGACTATACTCCAAGTGAAAGGAAGCCCCTGAAGAGTTAAACCAAGTTCCTCAAGAGTCTCCAACCAGGTTCCTCTTTGGTGGTCTCTTCAAGTCCAGATCTTTTTGCAATTTTGGCCTAGTTAGGTCCTACTCTTAAAGAAACTAATTAGAGCTCACCCGTCTAGTGTACATTAAAACCCCTCCACAGCAATCCTTGCTACTGCTGTAATCACTTTCGGGATATACAGCCCGATTCAAGAGCCTGTGAATACACCACATATGCCGCTTGTCTTACCCTTATTTGTTAGTGAGGATTCAACGCCACGTTGGAGCAGCTTGCAGTGACTGCAAAACCAACAATATTAAGAGTTGAAAACATTTGTAAATAGTAATTTTCTAGCTTCTAATGTTGAATCCTATTACTAGTCAAAAATGTGTTCCTTAAAATGTTTAGTTATTTGATTGACCTATTGCTCTTGTCTTTGATATTGGTGGGCTAGAATTGAAACTATGCTTCACTTGAATCTTTATAATTGTTTGCCATAATTTGATTCACATTGGAAAGGGTCAAATACAGAGTAGAACAGTAGCACTTGGTTGGAAACATCATCCCTTGAAGAAACATGGCATGAAATTCAAATGTTGCATTGGACAAGCCACCAAACCTTGACCTCTGAATCCTCCTTAGAGTCAGGATTGTGGGGTTGGCGGCTCGCATATTTCCCAGTCATGAGCTTAATTATTATTATGATTATGCTTTTAGCAAGACTCAGACTTTTGAATTTTAGTCAGATGGTGACAGATAATTAGAAAGGGGTTTGGTTTGGAAACATTTCAGTTGATTGTTTTTGAAGTCTTTGTTATCTTTCGACAGCTCATATTTTGAAATTGCTACCTTTGAAGTTTGTTAGATTCTCCATTGGTCCTCTGCTTAAATTTTTTACTGTCATTTGTTCAAATTGAATTCACATCATGGAACAGACCACAAGTTGTCTGTAGTTCAGGATACCAAGGACAACTTGTGGTCAATTCTAAATGACTAATATTACTTGTGCCATCATGTATATCGCTCTTTCGTATGGCTGTAAAATGAATCAAGTTATTTGAATTCAATTCGTTATCAGTTAAAAACTTGTTTGAGATGCAAAATAAGCAAAGCCAAATTTGAACACATTTCAAGGCTTGTTAATTTATTGAGCTCAACTCGAACTTGACTCATAAGTCAAATGTAGTCTAATACTGTAAAAAAAAATCAAGTTACTTCAGCTCGACTCACGATTGGCTTTATTAGAGATTCATTAGAGATCGGTTCGAAAAATTAACTATTTGAACTTGCCGTAAAATGAACCAAGTTATTTGAACTCGACTCGTAATTGATTCGGTTAGAAACTTGCTTAAGATGCAAGATAAACAAGTTAAACTTGAACATATTTTAAGACTTGTTAATTTATTGAGCTTAACTCATAAGTCAAAAGTAACGTAATATTATATAAAAAATTCAAGTTACTTGAGCTCGGCTCACAATCGACTTGATTAGAGATTCGTTTGAGATCGTTTCGAAAAATTAATTATTCGAACTTGAATACAATTTAAAATTAGTTTATTTTAACAAGTCAAACATGAATAATTCCAATATTCAATTCGACTTCGACTCAATTAATTTACAACCCTACTATTTTACCATGGGAACCCACCAGTAGGTTTGCCTTGATGAGATGGATGGTATAAGAAATAACATCTTTGACTCCAAATTGCATTATTTTGCCCCTAAAATTAAATCAAGAATAGGATTATTGTTGCAGATTCCTACTCCTAGAGAGAGATTCTTGCAAGCAAAAAAAACCCTGTTGTCGATATCCAAAGTTCCATCTTTCTTTACCCATTTAGATTGGTCTAAATCTTTGATGCATAAAGGAATCTTACACCATATAGAAAGCGATTTGATCCATCTATTTTTTTGACTAAATGCTGAGAAACCCAACAAAATTTGGAAAGAGAAAGAGGCTTTGTCTAAAAGGCGGCAGCAGCCCCCCCCCCCCCCCCCCCCCCCCTCCTTTTTTTTGTTGAATCAGAAGCCCCCACTCACAATTCATAATTTTCTATATCCTTTCATAGTCACCACCTGAATGATTGGTGGTTTGTGAGTAAGAATGTGATGTGGGGTGCTGCCACTTGGACACAGTGATGCCACCTTGAAATAATTTCATATGGATAATGTGTTAATACTTAGCTAAATAATTAATGTAGATAAATAGATTAATTAATTTATGTTGTATCTCTTTATCAAAACACACACACACACACACACACACACATATATATATATATATATATATATATGCAGCATTGCAGAGGACTGTTTAAGTCAAAATTTGATTTAAAAGTAAGCAAAGCCCATTGCATCACTGGCATAGTGGTTGCAATATTGATTGGGAATAAAACTGTGAAAGCAACAAAACAACTTTGAGATCAATAATGTTACCAAAAGAGGAAAAGTAAATGTAGAATAGTAAGCAATGACAATTTGACTGTTGTTTTGCAGAACTAAGCAATCCATTTACTGGGGCATAAGAACTGATATTTTAGGCTGAAGGTTGTGGTGGAAAGTTCTCTTATCAATAAACCTAATTTAAGTACCACGAGCCCGTTTGGAGGAGTTTCGGAATGTAAAGAATTGATTATTAGAAAATAGATTTTAACTGTTAAATTTTCATTTTACCTTTTATGTTGTATACATTGAGAAATGTGTAAGTAGTGAGTAAAAGTTGTAAAAAGTTAAAGTTATTTTGAGAAGATAGTTATTTTAGCTTTCCCAAATCATGGTATTGAAACTGAAATTTTGTGGCTCTCAATTGTAAAAGTTTGGTTATGTAAAAATTAGTTTTCACACTTTTTCATGCACTAAAATCATGACTTAAGTAGGAACAAACGCCTCCCAAATGGGCTCCACTTGCACCCATTACAAGGTCATCAAAGACTTGGTTTTTTTTTTATCTTTGTGTGTATAAAATTAGGAAATAATTGTCTTAAAAAGGTGGGGTGGAGGGAAAAAAAATGTCAAGGGTAAGTAGGGTTTCTTTAGAACATAAATAGTTTCAAGTTGCCACATATGAAAGAAGAGTCACCATCTTTACCTCCTATGAAATCTAGTTAATCATTACCCAAATATGAAAGATTGGTGAGAAACTATAGTTGATATAATTATTATTAGATCTATTAATGCTAGAGTACCAAGATACCACATAGGAGATAATAATTAAAAGGTTTCAAATCTTATTGTTTGGCCACATGTAAATTGCAAGAGGAAAACAAAAAGACAACCTATAAAGAGAAAAATGAATGAACAAAAGGTAAAAAGAATTTAGTTCAATGCATCATAAAGTAGTCACATCCTTAATTATTCCCTCCCACAAAAGTATGCCACAATAGGCCATTGGGTGAAACTCCAAATGACATTAGAAAATGAGGTCAAGTGTGAAATGGATATGTATGCCATATTCCTGAATCCAAAGGGATTCGGATAAGGGCCTAGTTGGATTCTGTTCAATGCATCACTAACTGGTTTAGTCCAATGTTATTTGTGGTCCACTGGTTCAATTTTAACTTAAACAAAGGTCTATTTATGAAAAAGTGTGAGACCTATTACACCTAAGATCCATAAATGATTAATTATTTAATAATTTTGGGATCAATGATCCAACTGATTTAGATGGAAATTATATGCTCATAAATAGACCTTCTTTATTTAGAGTCCGTTAGATTTACTCTATCTAAACCATGGTTTGTTGCAAAAAGAAGTGTAAAATCAACTTTTGTAATGGGCCACAAAATTTTGGTTCCAAAAACTCGATTTGAAGAAGTTAAAAAAATCAACTTCTCAAAATAAGTCGGGCATTTAACAATTATTACATCATCTAGAAGTATGACTGAGCGTTAAAGACGTTAATGATAAAATTTAAGTATCTTGAGTTCGAGCATCTTCTGCACCAATAGTTTAAATGGTAGGATTTGACTTTCACGGAGAGGAAGACTTAATTTGATGTACGTAAGGTAGTCCAGAATACCCCTTATCGATTCATAAAAAAAGAAAAGAAAAAAATACTAAAAAATTTCCTAAAATAAATTTTTAAATTCAAAAAATGCATGATATATTTTTTTAATCTAACGATTTATTAGAAAAAATACCCCCTTACCGATTTATATATATATATATATATATATAAAAACCGTTACCTCTAGACCCACTACTTGTACACTATTCAATATACATAATATAGAGGATAAAATAAAAAAATTAACAATTAGAATCACTTTTACATAATTTTTTATCAAACATTTAACTAATAGATTGATTATATTTTACAAATTTCATTTTTCACTAAGCAATTCTTTAAAAAAAATGTTAGCGTCAGTCGCGAGTATTAAACACTCACAATTTGATTGGCACGTGTAACAAATGTGCGTATATGTCACTCGTAAAATGGATGCGTGTAATACATGTGCTAATCAAATTACGAGTGCGACTATTCGCAACTAACGTTAACATTCCTCTTCTTTAAAATATATTCTTCAAAATCTGAAATGACTATCAGTTGAAATGGAAAAAAAAAACCCATTGGCATATAGATAAATAATTTGGTAAAAGATTAAATATTCGTTTGAATGAGCGGTCAAAAAGGTGGTCTGAAAAAAGTGTAATTTGAGAAAAAATATGATTTATAAAGGTTTAATTTTAATTAAGTTGTTAATTAAATTATGAGTATTTGAATAAATATATTTAACTTAAATGATGTATATTGTACTGTTTAAATGTTGAATGTGTTTGATAAATAAAAAATGGATGTTTCTAAAATAGTACACATGCAGACGTCCCCACATGATTCATGCCCTCTTTCATCTAGGTTCTCTTTTTTTTTCAATTTTTTTTCGGAGACATACATCTTCCAAGAAAATTATTAAAAATTAGCTACACAGACCTAGGCAGAACTGATCATACACACTCACACACACACCATAAATATCTGGCTTGGACTGGTCAAAGTCAGTGATGAGGTGTCTCATTGTTTTGATTTATGGAGCTAATTCGACCTAAGTTGGCGTCAAAGTCATTGCAAAATCATAGCCTTCCATATTTAAAAAAATAAAAAATCAGTAAACTCTGGTTGGGGTTGATTATTATATAATTATACATTCACAAAGCAATGGCCATGGCCCTTTGCTTATCTCCTAGAAAATGATGCTACAGAGTCGGTATATACCCTATTGTTTTGAAATTTAATGAGAGAGAGAATTGCCATGGAAATCATTTTATAAAACAAGTGTCACTGTGCTTCTGGAGCTTGTCTCACTGAAAACTTCATTATTGTAAGATGTATGCACTGATTCCTTGCTCACATGAAATATAAATATATAACAAAATATATACATATATATATATATATATAGAGAGAGAGAGAGAGAGAGAGAGAGAATCTCTTACAGAAACAGTGGAAGCTCCGCCACATGTATTGCTGTCAGATATTCAAACACATCTTCAATTATATAGTAACTTGCACGACTAAAACATAACATATTTTTTTATTCTCACACACAAGATAATGAGATTCGTATATATTTGTTATAATGACTCTCCCTGTCGTATACTTAGGAATGAAAAAAAAAAGAGTAAAAAACCCATTTTATATAGCATTAATCTAAAAAAAAAGTTATGTATAATTTGTTTGGGTATTTTTGATAACTTAATGACTCTTAAATTCACTTGAATTTTTGATAACTTGAATTGATTTAATCTCGATTTTGTTTTGGATATTTTTTTGTCACTAATTACAGTTACATTGGATATAGTTACAGTAGTCTTTTCATTCAAACAAAAAAAAATGTTTTGTTTGAATAGAAAAATCTTTTTCGTTTGGACATACATTGAATTTTTGAGACTGAAACTACATATATAACAGAGTGATTTCTCTAGGGTTAGAATATGAGGAGAGCCATGTTATGAGTTGTCAACGGGTGTAAAAGAAATTTAGGTTTGTGAGTATTTCATTTTTATAATTGTTTTGATACATTATAGATTAATCACAACTACTTATGGACGTAAGAATCTTGTCGAATTACGTATTTTATGTGTCTTCTATGTATATTTTTAATACTTTAATTTTGTTTGAGTAACATTAAAAAATTACACTCTTCTTCTTCTCATTTGTTATCCAAGCATAAAAGAAAATTACACTCTCCCCCCTCGTCACAAATGTTATTTTCTCTCCACCTTCATCTCTTACATAATCTTTTAGAAAATGACCTAACAATTTAAATCAAATTATTTTAACAGCATTCATGTGGACGGAGGTAAGTTGATCCTCCTCTAGGCTGCTGAATGCTGTAAATTTACTCATTTTTTATAAAAAGACATTCTCATCTTAGCCCAAAAAAATTTCATTATCACCCAAAAGTTTTAAATTAACTTTGAACGAAAATGTGAGACTATGAATAGTATTGCACAAATTTTGATTTGAGTTTAAATAAAAAATAAATTTAATGTGCATTTAGAAAGAATTGTGTAATTTTGACTTAAATTTAAGTTTCAATTTGAATTCAATTCACTGTGGGAGATGTTCTTAATTGGATGAAATCTAGTCAGACACGTTGAAACCAAACCCAAAATTATCTCATAATTTCTATTTAACCGAAGAAATGATATCCTTGAAAATGAACTTTTTAGAGAGCTAATTTCAAATTTGACACAATATTGTAGCCACAATTTTTAGTTTAAAGATTGGAAAAATAAAAATCAAAAGTAAAAAAAGTAACACTAAAGTCTTCAGAAACAACATTAGATCTATAATCTGTGAATCTTCCAACAATGAAAGCAGAAAATCTAATTAATTCATAGAGCATATGTTCATTAAGTACAAGAAAGAAAACTAACGCATCTGCCTTGGAAATAGCTTGTGAAAAAGGAAAATCAATGAGATATTGCAGTTTTTTCCTCTTTCATATAGGCAGATTCAAGTAAAGGTGGCAACACGAGAGGAGAAAGGAGAGGAATCGGGTCTTTACTGTGATAATACGAAGCAAATGATGTGGAAGAAGAAGATGAAGATGATGCCGATGAAGATGACGAATCTAAATTGCACCCCATTATTTTCTGTGCAGCAGTGCATTCCAGAGAGCCGGCTGGCAATATCTGAAGAGGACGGGGAGCTCGTCTCTGCAACCTGCTCATAGCCCTTCTCGACACAAACTCATCTTTTGGAAGTGATGTTTGGAAGCCAGGAAACTTGTTATCAGAGCTCTCCATTGCTTTTTCTTGATGGTCTTTCAATCTCTTTAGACTCTTTTCAGGGCTTTCTCCTTGTGGTAGCGAGCCAAAAGAGTGATAGAAGAGAGGCTAATTAAGCTTGTGCCATGGAGATAATAGATATGGGACAGCTATAGAACAGTTGTGGATGTGTTTGCCCCAGCCCCATGCAATGGGTATGCAGTGACTATTTGACAGCAACATGATCCAGCCTGTATGGGACCATAACTGCCCCTGGAATCATGGCATATCATGTTTTGCAAAGTAACCAAATCAGATAATTCAATGAAAGGAATATATATATACTTTTTTACTATTATGCCCTTGGAGTGAAGTGTCTTTTTTATTTTTTTCTTTATAATTTTTATGTTAGAATTAGTATTATAAAAAATTCATTAAAGGTTCTCTCATTTCCTTCCGTCTTCTTCACTTTTCGAAGTAGAGCAAATTGAATAAAATAAAGGTTAAGAGACTTCTCCCTCTCCCTTCACCCCCCTTCATTTCCTTCTCTTATTTTAAACCAAACACAAAATAACATCTTCCTCCTTTTCTCTTTCATCTCCTTTCTTTTCAAATTCCACTATCCAATAATTAATAATTTAACATGATTTCAGAGTTCTAATTTCAAGAGATTTTGAGTTCAATTTTCTCATTCTATTCACGTGCAAAATGTCGCACTCTGTTTCACTCTCTACATACAACCTGTTGCACTCTATTTTGTCACTTTACACATATAAAACAGTATTATACATAAAAAAAGTATTAAAATAACTTTATAAATTGTTCACCCTTTCTTCAAAAACTCAAGCAAAGCTTAAGCTTTTACATCAATTGTTGATCTAACAAATACATATGCAGAAGCCCATAAACTTATCCAAAATGAAAATATATTTTGAATCATGGGCTTCTCACTTAAGGTGATGTATATATTTATGCAAACATATGTGTGTATGTGCATGCATGATGGTATGATCTCATCCATTCAATGCAGTTGTGTGAGCTTGAGTCTTTTGCAATGAGCCTCTATAAAATACGGGTAGGACTATTTTACCCTTTTAAGAAGGAAAAAACATACACAAAATGAATGTTTATTCAGAAAAGATCACTTGTCTTTAGTCACCCCCTTCACACTTATGGATGTAAAAACTATTTTCTTTTTAATCCTTCTCCTACATTGGGGGATGCATGCATGCTCTTACAATCCAATGAGGTCGCATTACATAGAAAGTGTAATTTGTAGGATCTCAAAGCCCTTGTAGCACAATTGTTAAATTTTTAAGAAAAAATTGGCATCAAGAATTTAATTTTAATATTTAATCATTCAAAAAATGCCAAAAGTCTTATCCGTGTATTCGATTCCATTTCCCTTATCATTGTAAATTGTAAAAAAAAGAAAAGGGTAAATTACAAAAACTTTCCTTCTAACTTTTTTTTCTTCAAAATGATAAAAGTGTCCATTCTATTTTATATTTTTTTCACTTTTTCAATTTTGATAATTTTTTTTAACCATATTTTTCATTTTCAAATAAATATTAATTAAAATATTATTTGACTAAAAAATATAAGTTATTTATCTTAAATTTATTTTTGATATAAAATAAAAAATATTTTTAAAAAAGTTAGAAGAAAAGGTCAAAAATGAAAAAGTGCAAAAAAATAATTAAAATAGAAGGAATACTTTTTTCATTTTTAAAAAAAGATTAGAGGGGGGCCCTTGGAGTTTGTTAATAAAAATAGGAGAGATTAATATTATTTAAAAAATTTAGGGAGAGGTATTTATAATTATCAGAAAATTTAAAAGAAATAAGTGTAATTTACCAAAAAGAAAATTTATAATAATCCCAAAAAAGAAAAAAATTACCAGGGTTGGACGTAGCCAGGATCTGAGTCTACAAATAAACTTATGTTGGGTGAGAAAAGAAGGCCGAAGGCCCAAACACGGCCCAAGGCAACACCAATCTACTTAACTCAACACGTAGTAAATTTCAATCTCCCAATTCTACCCTTAGAAAACTCAATATGTACATCAGAACCCCACTGCATCGATCGTGTCATTGCAATGACCAATCAAAATCAATGTCCGCGCATCACAGATGGCTGTGACGTTCCTCGCTGCTGTGCCGTACTTCGCACTCCGAGCCTACTTCGTTCACCAACCATTGCCATCGTGATATGGTCTCTGTATAAACTCCAGTGACTCCTCTTTCTTTCCTTTTTCGGCGCAATATTTTTTTTTTCTGCTGTCCATGCACTCCGTTTTATTGTTTCTTCTTCCCCCTTTTATCTTCCTAAACGTTTCTCTCTCCAATCGATTCCTATTGAGAGAAAGGGTTTTCCGCGGCAGGTAACTTCACTTGCATGTTTTAGATTTGATTCATTGTAATCACATTTTTTTTCTTGTTAAGTGGTTGTTATTCTAATTAGGGTTTCATTAATTATTCTTTGCAATTCACAAGACTTGTTCTTTATGAGTTTCTTGGTGCCGTTTATTAGGGTTCAGAAATTTGAATGTATTACACACAACTCTATTTTGTTGTGTAGTAAAAATTTTGTTTGTTTTCTGGGTATTATAGTCGAGTAGTTCCCTTTAGGTTTCTTTGAATTTAGTTGTTGATGCTTGTGTGACACATACGTATGAATTTTCTTGATTTATATATCTTTCTTACCCTCACTTTGGTTGCTGATAGAACTGAGTGGAAGAAAGATAAATAATATTTTGAATAATTTTATGTTGGTCTGGTTTTAAAAGAAAAATGAACTATTTATTTAAACTTGGCCAAATAATTTTATTAGAATATGTTGGGTGGAGCTTTTTGTTTCCTTTTTGATTGCAAGTGATAAAATTCTAATATCTCAATTTCTTAACACAACCTTGAACTTTTTTTGTAATGGCTCACAATCAAATCGTCATTGGCTTTGCTTTAGCCTTTAATTGGTCAGTGTGGAAACTTTATAAAATATATACTTTATGTTTATGTTGTTTTGATTTTGGGAGAAATGAAACATTCACTTTAATTTAGCTACATAATTGTATTAGGCTCTGTTGGTTATAGGGTTTTTGTTTCCTTGGGCCTATTGACAAACCAGCTTTCAAATTTTTGCTTCTTATCTTTTCGTAGTTTTTTCTCAGCAACAAAACAGAGAATTTATTCTCTAATTATTGTTCCCTTGCTCTTAATTTACATCATTATTACTAAGTTATAATTATATTTGGATTAGTGTAGAGTTGATAGATATAAAGATTTATTTACTTTTTTTTTATTTGAAGTACGTGCTGCTACTTTTGGTTCCCATGGAATTTTCTCTTGAGGTGGATATTATTGCTATGTTGTTGTTTTATAGAAGTGATGCTAATTACTTATTTTATATTGTGGTTTACATTTATACCACTTAAATTCTGGCTTTAGTGGTAAGCCACTTGAATGTTTTTTAGAAAGATTAAGATTTTCTTGGTTTGGTTTGGGGGGAGGGGGGATTTGGGAGAGGAATTCAAATACCATTTAGTGGAATGGGCAGATGGTGCGTGATCCTCTGTGAATATGACTTGGCACAGTTTGTCAAGAAGAATAGAGGCTGAAAAATGTGGGTGTTCCGGGTGACTTCATTTTGAATGAAGTTAGTAATTCATACAGCATGGGGCAATGGGGATTAGGAAGGGATAGGAGGAATTTTCCAAGAACATATAGTTTATGTGGGGTGGTTGGAGGGTAGGTTTTGACACAACACATTTTTATTTTCCTAGACCTTTAATCCATTGCTGAATATGTTAGCCACTTAGATAAAAGGGGAGGTATGGGATTATTGGTCCAATAGGGTAGTTCAGGATTGGGACTGTGCTACAAGGGATTTTTGGGGCTTTCTTCAATCAATTTTTGGTATGCATTAGGTTATGCCAAAATTGTTTAGAGAGACGTTTGTGATGCGAAGGGGTTGTCCTAATAGCACATCAGGCTGGCATGGCTTTATATATTCTTTGGTGTGTTTGAGAAGTGTTGTATGGGGTGATGTTGTTGATTCACAAGTTGAAGCATCTACTTTGTGAGCTCCTTTTGCTTTAGGGAAGTGGTCAGCTCAATCAGTCCAGCAAGAGAAGAAGCAGGTGGTAAACAAACTTCAACAAGCGTGATTCTTCTCATCAAGTAATCGTAGATGCCATTGACTCATATCTGGCTGCTAACAATTCCAATGTTGGTAATGCTGGTATTCAGCTCAAGGATCAAAATTTCATTTCGTAATGTTGTTTCGGTCACCCAAGAAATAGAAATATTTCATAAACGTTTTGGAAACATAGTGGAAACAATGAAAAAAATTAAAATATGTAAAAACACTTAGGAAACATAAAGTAAAATATATGAATGTGCGAAGATAAATAGTATAATTAATTGTAAATGTTTTAGGAACCATGTTCGTCCACACAAGAATATACTAGGATGCAATTGAAAAAAATGTAAATGAAAATTGGTTATTAATACTAAATAATTCTTTATTAATTAAATCCTAGTACAAAAAACTTAGAGCTATTTTTGTTATATAATATGAAATTATTATATATTTGTTATAAAATATGTAAAATTATTATAATTAAATACTACACCATAACATAATAGATATATACTATATAATATTATCGAATTAGAAAATTTGACACAAATTACATATAAAATAATAAGTTGATTTAAACCTATTATAATTAGTAATTAAGCATTAAAATAATTATTTATCTACACTTTATTTCCCCTACTACTTTAATATTATTTTAGGAAAAATAATATGGATATCATTTTGTTATTTTGAGTCTTAATTTTTGAAAAATAAATTGATATTATTTTTTACCAACTTCTAGAATTATTGTTGTTACGAAAGAAATATTTTATTTGATTTGGTATATTTTCACAGAAATAACTTTGTTTTCATGCAAATATGTGAATTTCGGTATTTCACTAGTGTTTCGTTTCAGTTCTTTAAGAAACGGAAACATTTCGGCCTTTTTAGCTCTACCGACCCCTTATCCCACTTGTGACACTCTTGACCTGCCCTTTAATAGTTCTTTAATTGGTATTTTTGAGATGGTTTGAGTGGTGGTTAGGGGACTTTGTTGTATTTTGTTTGGATTATTAATAATTTTTTTTTTTTTTTGTCTTTTTTCTTTGTGGGTGCCCTATGTACTTCCTGCATAGTTGGGTTGTGCCCCTTTTGGCACTTTTTAGTGTCATTTATTATTTATGAAAAAACAAAGATACAATAGTTCAAACTATAGGAAAGTGGTTTCAATGGATAACTTTACATTTATGATGCATAAATAGTCTTTGAAATTGTTGTAAGAGATAGTACAAATTGGGAAGGTGGTGACATGCTGGGTGCATAAAATAGTTCTTTTCAATTTATATTAATGATTGTTTTGAAAATTCACTTGGTGGATAAATTTACATTTTTTTTTGATTGGTAAAAGAGAATAGTATTCAAAAAGGTCAAGATGGCCAAAGGTGCATCAAAAGAGTGAAAAGATCCCCCCCCCCCTCGGGCGAAAATTTACAAAAGATTCTATACAAAGTAAAAAAGATTCCAAAATCCAAAAGTATAGTAAATGAAGTATTTTATCCTTTAACCTAACCGGGGTCTGGGGGAGTAGATTCCCCCAAAAAAATCCTACTGTTCCTTTCACACCATAAGCTCTAGATGATGCATAGGGGGTAAGGTGCCAAACTTTCTTGACATTACAAGTAGTCTGAGAGCCATGCCATGTCGATAACAACTCTCTAATCAATCAGGGCATAACCCAAAGGTGACTAGAGAGCGAGAGGAAGAGATCCCAGACATCCCTAGCTATAGAACAATGAATGAAGAGATGACTGTAGCTCTCTTCCTCCTCCAAGCACATTACACATTTGTTGGCCAAAGGAAGACCTCTTCTTTGCAAAATGTCCAATGTCGCTGCCTTAGTAGGATCCTTGGTTTTCCAAATTGCCTTCCAAGGGAAGCCCTTGATACCCTTGATTGGCAAATGGGAGTAGAAACTATTTACTGAAAAGGATCCGGTCGAATCAAGCCTCCAACAGATAGTGTCTTCCTTGTCCCTGGCAACATGAGAGAGGGGTGGAGTCATCCTAAGAGCGCAACCGCATCCTCCAATTCCCAATCATTCAAGTTCCTTCGAAAAGAGGGGGCCCAAACGTGGCCATTCTCATTGATGGAGACGAGAACCTCAACCCAAGCATCATGATTGGAGGATAAGTAGAACAATCCTGTAAATTGCCTCTCCAAAGGGGCTTCTCTGCACCACGAATCCTTTCAAAATTTCACGTGCTTTCCATTCCCAACAGTAAAAGAAATGTTACTGAGAAAGTCCTCCATGCCTTTGCAAATGGATTTCCACAAACCCACCTCATGCAGGCCCCCATCTAAATTTGCAAACTAGTTGCCTTCCTTGCTTCCAACCTTTGCAAAAATAGAAGCTGTCCAACCGGCCCTCTCCTCCTTAGCGAAATGCCAAAACCACTTCCCAAAAGGCCCTCAAATTCTTCACTCCCAATCCGCCTCCCTTCACCGGGCATCTAATCTTTTTAACCCAACTGACTAAATTAGGGCCATTGCCCACTTCGTTTATACTCCAAAGGAAGTTCCTTTGGATTTTGTCAAGGAGATTAGCTACCGACGCCTGGGATAGGGAAGAGGGACATGTAGTAAGTTGGGAGGCTACCCAAAGTGTTCTTGATTAGAGTGATCTTCCCACCTTTGGATAGATATTGAGTTTTCCAACTTGTTAGTCTTCTTTGAAACCTCTCCACAATTGGGTCCCAAATCGCTTTTGATCTTGAGGAGGCGCCAAGGGACAGCCTAGGTAGGTCGAAGGAAGGAGACCCACTCTACAACCCAAGTTCCAAGCTAACTCTTCAACATTCTCCACATCCCCTACCGGAATGAGCTCACTTTTACCCAAATTGATCTTGAGCCCCGATGCCGCCTCAAAGCATAAAAGGATGCATTTAAGATAGTGAAGATGCCCCTCTCTTGCTTCAAAAAATATATTGGTGTCATCTGCAAAGAGAAAGATGGGAGATTTTCACCATCGAGCCCTCTTGATTACCCACTGTGAAGCCATTAAAATAACCCAACTCCACCGCTTTCATCAACAATCTGCTAAGAGCTTCCATCACAATGGAAAAGAGGAAGGGGGACAAGGGGTCGCCCTATCTAAGGCCCCTTGAGCTTCTGAAAAAGCCTTTAGATGCTCCGTTGACAAGCACTGGAAAGGAAACTGAAGAGATACAAGACTACATCCATCGGATCCAGCACTCATTGAAGCCCATTCTACCAAGCAAGTACAAAAGAAAATCCCAGCTCACACGATCGAATGCTTTCTCCAGGCCGAGCTTGCAAATCAGCCCTTTTTCCTTCTTTTTCATCTTCGTGTTTTTGCATTCAT
This sequence comes from Nyssa sinensis, assembly GCA_008638375.1. Taxonomy (NCBI): domain Eukaryota; kingdom Viridiplantae; phylum Streptophyta; class Magnoliopsida; order Cornales; family Nyssaceae; genus Nyssa; species Nyssa sinensis. The sequence continues at coordinate 26,529,496 of CM018042.1, forward strand.
TCGCTATCACCGCATCAAGATTCTGTCTCCCATTAACGATGGCATTTTGATTATCCGAGATGATACCTCCCAAGACACTTTTTAGTCTATTGGCTAAGACTCTGGCCAAGAGCTTATAAATACCACCCACTAAACTAATAGGCCTGAAATCTCTGATATCCTCGGACCTCCCTTTGTTAGGAACTAAAGTTATGAACGTGGCATTCAAACTTTTTTTCAAAATTGGCATGCTCGAAGAAATACTGGAAAACCAACATCACATACCTGCCCACCACTTCCTAGCAATGCTTAAAAAAAGCTATGGAGAAGCCATCCGGGCCTGGCGCTTTGTCTCCATTGCAAGAGTTTAGGACTGAGATGACCCCCTGTTCTGAAAAACTAGTCTCTAATCTGTCCCTGTCAGTACTTCCTAGGAAGGGAGGTTGTCTGTTATAGCTGTTCTCTGAATAGAGGTGTTCATAAAACGTTGTAATGCCCCTCTTAACTCACTCTTCATCATCTATATCCCTTCCATCTTTATATTACTAATATTGTTCATTCTTCTGCGGGAGTTTGCCATTCTGTGAAAAAAACGAGTGTTTCGATCTCCTTCTTTGAGCCACAAAGCCTGCGATTTTTTACGCCAACTTCTCTCTTCCATTTGCCAGATCTGAGATAACTCTTCCTTCGTGGCCACTCTCCTAGCTTTTTCTTGGGCTTCTGGACCTCCCTGCTGCTCTTTGCTGTCCATAGATTCACTCTCCTAGAGCAACCTGTCCTTTTTAACCCTTGGATCCCAAAGGTCTCCCTATTCCAAAGCTTCAAGTCTTTCTTCAGCAGCTGCAATTTTTTGGCTATGACAAAGCTAGGAGAACCGTTGAAGCTGTAGCCTCTCCAACAAGTAGCAACCATCTCCTTAAACACCTTGTGTTTGAGCCACATGTTCTCAAACTTGAAGGGCCCCTTTTTCCTTTTAAGACTACCACAATCTAACAACAGAGGGGTATGATCAGAGAGAATGCAGGGGAGACACAACTGAGCTGCACAGGAGAAATGCTCTTCCCACTCATTGGAAGCCAAAAATCTGTCAAGTCTTGAGAATGAAGGCTGATCCCTTCCACTAGACCAGGTGAAACACCCCCTTCAAGTGGTTAGTCAACCAGACCAAATGATTTGATGAAAAAATTGAAGTTTGTCATAGCAGTGGATAAATTACCGACCCCAAAACCTCTTCTCTCACTGGGACATCTAACAACATTGAAGTCACCACCCAAACACCATGGTTTACCCCATTTCTGCTGAGACCCCTTAAGCTCCTCCCACAACTGATCTCTGTCACCTTCAGCATTTGGGCCATAATTACCCTGAGAACGCCAAACAAAACCATCCTCAATTGATTCAAAAAGACAGGATAAAGAAAAATTGACTTCAAGGCAATAAGAGTATTTGAAAACTCTAGAATCCCACATTATTAGGATTCCTCCAGCTGTACCTGAGGCCTTCACATTCCTCCAATCCACCCATCTATTACCGCAGATATTTCTCACCTGGCGGCGACTAACTTGATCCAATTTTGTTTCCTGCAAACAAACTATGGAGGCTTTCCATTGCTTCAAGAAGTTCTTGACTGCTGAACACTTTGTTGGGTTTTTCAGCCCTATGACGTTCCAAGAAATTAGCTTTAGATTCATGATGGAACCAGAGACAGGGTCTTTCTCTTTCCTTTTCCCTCCTGAGTTGATCTGGTCTTCTTCTCATAAGTCACAGAGCATTTTAATTTCTTCAACTCCCGTTGAAGTCTGGAAGCCGAGCTGCTCCTGCTAAGCCCGAGATGCCTCCTGTTGTTATCCAATTTCTCCAAGAAGGCCAAAAATTCATCCTCATGATCCTATGGGCCATACCCATACTTCGGCTCACAGTTCTGATTTGCCTCATTACCCACTTGGAGATGCGTAAAGGTGGTCACTTGTTGGCATGGAATAAATTAGGCAATATTTCATGACGTATCGCTCATTATATTGTAATTTTCGATATTTGAGTGTGAAAAAATCATAGATATTGGGATAAATATCGCAAATTTTTTTTTGATTTGAAAATTCTCATAATATCGCTTATATGTTGCATTATATCGCAAATATCGCATTATATCCTTCCAATTTACAGTAATGATTGTTCCCAAAAAATACTTGGTGGGTAAAGTTACATTTAAGATGCGTAAAGGTGGTCATGTGCTGGGTGCATAAAACACTTCTTTCAATGGATAGTAATGATTGTTCCCCAAATTCACTTAGTGGATGAGATTACATTTAAGATGTGTATAGTCTTTAAAATAGTTGAGATAAAAAAGGACAAATTGGGAAGGTGCTTACATACTGGGTGCATAAAATATCCTTGCAATTGATAGAAATGGTGCCAAAGTCAGTCAGCAGAAGACTTGAGAAGATTCAAAGGGACTTCTTATGGGGTCATGAAGGAGAGAGCAGGAAGATTCACTTAGTGGCTTGGGATAAGCTCAAAAAGCCGGTGTCTCTCGGGGGTCTAGGGGTGAAAGACTTGGGTCTCTTCAACACAACTCTTTTAGGGAAATGGTTATGGAGGTTCGGTGTAAGCATTGGGGAGCTTTGGAAAGAGATCATTGTTGCTAAGTACGATTTCGATAATGGAGGTTGGTGCTCGGGCAGTGTGGAGGGGCCTCAGGGATGCGGTTTGTGCGGCCCTATTAGAAAGGGATGGAGTGGTTTCAATGATAATTGTTGCTTTGTTATCGGGAATGGTGGTCGTGTTAAATTTTGGAATGACACTTGGAGTGGTGACATGCCTCTTTGGATGAAATTCCCTTCTTTATACACTCTGGCTAGCAACAAGGAGGCCTTGGTCTGCGATTACTTGGACAGAGTTGGGAATAAGCTGGTCTGGACTCCTCGCTTTAGGAGAAACTTCTTTGATTGGGAGTTAGTGGAGGTGGGCTCCTTCCTTGGTCACTTATGTCATTACCATGCTATGGAAGGGAGGGAGGATAAGAGGGTGTGGTTGCCCAACAAAAATTCTTTTTCTGTCAACTCTTTTTACAAGTGCTTGGTGTCTTTGGAAAGACCTCTTTTCCCTTGGAAACTTATTTGGCACTCTAAAGCCCCCCCTAAAGCTTCTTTCTTTGCCTGGGAAGCCTCTTGGAAGGCAATTTTGACTGCGGATAATCTGAAAAAGCGAGGTTTCCTCTTGGCTAGTAGGTGCTATCTCTGTCAGAAAGAAGAGGAAACAGTGGCTCATCTTCTCATCTATTGTCCGGTGTCTTGGAGTTGTTGGAACATTGTCTTTGCCCTCTTTGGAGTGTCCTGGGTTATGTCTGGCTCAGTCAGGGATCTTCTTTTGGCTTGGACAGGGCACAACCCTTCAGCAGAGATCAAGAGAATTTGGAGGCTTGCCCCTATTTGTTTGTTGTGGTGTATTTGGAGAGAAAGAAACCACCGCGTTTTTGAAAATGAGGCGCTCTCTGTCCCCTTCTTCAAAGATGCGTTTTTGCGTTGTTTATTCTTTTGGGCCAAAGAGGCTTTCCCTGTTAATGTTTCCTCTTTTGTGGATTTTTTGGGGTTGTTAAGACCTTTGTAATCTTCTTGGGCTCTTGCCTTTGGTGCCCTTCTTGGGCTCTCTTAATATACTTCTTACTTTACTTATCAAAAAAAAATTGATAGAAATGGTTGTTCATAAAGTTCACTTTTATTGATGGGATCCTTTATTGTGCTTCATTGTCAGTTACTATTTCATTCTATTATGGTTGAAAACTTGGAAATGTTTTCTGGAACATAGGGAATAACCTAGTAACCAGCCTTGCCCACCCTATTGGGACAAGTTTGAGGAGCCTCAAAACAGTGTAAGAGCTGGTTCAGCCAAAGAAAAAAAAAGCCATATGGGACTAGGGTGACCCCACCCCATCCCGTTGTGGCCCAAATCCAATCGCATGCCCATGTATGAAAATACTCCTAATTTTACAAAAATACCTCAAATCCCCTTGCCTATATAGACTCAATTAGTTACTTTCCTCTTGGACTCTCTCCCTCTCTCTCTCTCTCTCACGGCCGCCTCCCGTCCCTCTTCATTGCTGTCACTGCCTCCTCATCACCATTGTGACCGTCACCATACACCAGTGTTGCCATCGCTTACCGCAGTTTGTTCACTTTGATATCAACTTTGTTGATTTTTCATTCTTTTTGAACGATTGACGAAGGAAGGTAGATGTTTGACTGGATCTGATTGTTTCATGTATGTATTTTTCTTTGTACAAGTATATATTTTTTGTTTATGAATAACCTTCTATGTAATTTCTTGCCTTGGTGATTTTTGTTCTTTTCCTTTTGGGTTTTGTTTGCTTGTTGAGAAAATAAAACGGAAGAAAAGAAAAAAAAATGAAATCTCAAATCTGATCTAGCAACAATAGGACGGGGTAGACCGGTAATGGGTTGAGGAAATTTTTTTACGATCATGGATGGGAAACTCATCTTGGATTCAGGATGGCAGCTCTTCTTGGTGGGCTGGATCGGGATAAAGAGGTCTCGTCTGATAGTGCTTTGTTATCATCCCTATAGAAATAGTTTAATTTTACAATTAGAAGTAAGTTGATATAATGTGCCTGATGGTTATAAACATTATTTGATTAGTCAACCCCTGACTGAGATGAATGATTGAAAATCCATCTTGTCCTATAAATTGGAATGGAGGATTGCAGTCATCACAATGAATTGACATGTGAATATAGCAATATAGGAATGTGTATTTTTCTAAATATAGAAAAATAATAGATGAATAAATCCTAGCCACTAATAATAAGGAAAACTCATAACAAGTTATTGCAAATAAAGACGTATCTTGTCAGCTTAAATTATCTGCTTGTTGAGTAAAGATGTTAATTGTAATCAATTTGTGCTTATTGTTTTTTAAAATGGCATGTTAGTTTAAAGTGAAGACACCGAAACTATCTTGTGAGAAAAAGAAAACAACTTATCTTTGTCTTAAATTTGTGATGTTGGTTTTTTAATCAACTTGTGCTTATTATTTCTAAAATGGCAAGTTAATTTAAAGTAAAGACACTTCTCTACATAAATAATTATCAATATATTTACTGAGTCCTGACTAATATAGTAGCTTTGTAGGACTGTATGGCCCATTTATTAGTAATTTGGTGAGTTGACAATGATGTAAACAGTCTTAGATTTTTGTACTTCTATTCTCATACTTCTGTGGTGGGTTGACGTTTAGAATTGCTTACTGATTTATGGTTTGTGAATATAGAAGCGAAGTACAACGACTATTAGATGAAGTTTGGTTAGGATAGATGAGATTAGGGCACAGAAGTTGTTTCTTTCTTTCTTTTGGCATACAAGTTGTAACTTATGATTTTAGCTCACTGGAATTTCTAGAAAATAATAAGAAGTAGAATAAGATGAAGAACTAGTAGAATTTTTAACATCACAAAGCCCATCACTCTACCAAACAAAAAAATAAATAAAATGAAGAATGCCAAATTTGATCTTTTAAGGACTCTACTCTTCAGATCCTATATAAATTCACTCTAGTCTTAGTTTTGGTAAAATGTGTCCCATCTGTGGAATCTAGAAAACCTTTTAAACAACTAAGTACCATCTGAACATAGACTTATAAAAAAAAAAAAAAAACCATCTGAACATAGAAAGTTATGGAATAAATTAACTGGTATTCCAGCCCAAGAAAAACTCTTTGTTGGACTAAATAGTGGGAACTCAAAGAAGTCGAAACTCTGAGCAAATACATATTTTACAAGTACTATTTTTAAAAGAATAAATTTCTGCCAAGAAAGACTTTCCAAAATATAAGTATTAGTCAACTCATTCTTAACTAGAACTAGAATTAACATCCACAACTAACCAAGTACTAACCTAGATATAAACACTTTGATCTCGAATATTGCCAAGTTACCACAGTATATGTTGTAACTTCCCGACTACAAAGAATATCTTAAATAAATCTAGTTTGCTCCTTTCCTAATAGCATGCTCTACATCAGCTAATGCTTCCAAATCATTTTTTATTTATTTATTCTGGTGCTCAAATTTATTGTCTAAAATAGTATATGAATTATTGAATATCTTGCGCAGCAAAAGATATGCATAAAACTGCACTTTTCTTAGTTCGACTTATTTATGACTTAAAATTGAGGGATTTGATAGGAGCTAGGATAGAATTTATTCGTCCTATTGTCAAATAATGGTTGTAATATTCTTTTCCTGAGTGATTGCCACCTAAGATTTTGATTTTTTGGGTTTGATTTGATATATATTGTATGATTTGAATCGTAAATTTTTAATATTTTGCTATGGTAATCACTTGTGTGGATATCTCCCATGAATTATCATTTCACCTGCTTACACTCCTGTTGTGTAGAGGCAAATGGGAGGAAAGGGAACATCAATAAGTCATTCTCAACCTAGAACTTGTTCTATGCGGAAGACATTAAAAAGGTGCAAGAATAATGGGGAAGCTGATAATGTCGTCCTCATCGATGTTGATAGTGATGATTTTAATAATGTTATAATCATCGATCTTCCTGAATCTTTACCAGAGAAACTACGAGGTTCAAGTGTAATGGGAAAAGACAAAAAATGTCCATTGCGGACTATAATTTGCATTGATGATGATGATGATGATGAAGGTGCTGATAACAACCATCCTGGAATTGGTGTAGAAGGTGGTGGCAACTTCTGTAGTGATGGCTCCTCTAGCATGAGATCTTACCCTTCCTCCAACCACTCTGGAAACTCGGTAGATGCAGCTGGTGATGAGTGTCAGTTTGTTCGGGAAAATATATCTCCAGTGAAGTTATCAAAGTGTAAACGAACCTATTCTGGGAAAGCTTCCACCAGAAATCGTTATGGTCTGAGTCCCGAGTCAGTGAGTGGTTCATCTGATAATGATTGTCTTGATTGTGAGTTTATGGAAGGTTCTTTCGGAAAGCTTCGAGAACTGTGGGAAAAAGCTTTCTTAAAGAGAAAATATGATGTCCTCAATAGTCAACCTCGCATGGGGGATCAGGCTGGTGCTTCTAGGTTTCACAGTGATAGTCACCAAAATGTTGAAGTTGAAAACATGCCTGAGCAATGCACTAAATCCCCAGCTTATTCTGTTACTAGCAATTTCTGTCATGAAAAAGAAAACCCATCTCCTTTTATTGCGACAGGTGATGGCAATTTTGGGAGCACTTCTTGTAATTCCATGAAGACTCCTTTTCCTGATTTTGATTTGAAGTCAACAGATAAACCAAAATTTTCTCATAGGAAGGCTGATGTTCAGGACATAGGAGAATCATCAACAGCAGATTCTCCCTTCAAACATTCTGAGCAGCAAACCCACAAACATGTTGAATGTGGCATTTCCAGTTCTTGCAATGAAGAAGAACGAAATTTCTCTCAAGAGACGGGCAACAAACAAGTTAATCATGAAAAAAAAAATTCGCAGGATAAAGTGAAAACCCCACTGGCAGAACCTTGTTTGTCCAATTCTGAGCCTAGTGTTCATGTAAGATTTGGTCACAGCAAAACTAGTTTTCCAGACGAAGAGGCTTCCTTGTACAAGAGCCAAAATTCAGCTGAAATTACGGTCGATCATGGTAGAGTTGCTTTTAGAAATAAAGGTGACAAGTGTCAGCAGACACCTTCTATGTGCAACTCTCATTTATCTAATGAATTAAAACAAGAAACATATAGTCCTGGTGACAAAGTTGGAACTGTTCTTGAAGAGGGTTCTCAGGAAAAAGGGAAATCAGTTCTGGAAGAACCATCAGTCTACAACACTCGTCATAATGAAGCACAGGTTAAACAGAGGAAATCTTGTTCGGAGGAGATGAAGGAAATTTTTGTGGAACCTATGTCTAACAGTCAACAACTTGATGAAAGAGATAATCACTTGAATGCTCAAGATGGTGATGTTGTGAACACTGCTCAGAGTTGTATAATTAATGAAAGAGAAAAACTTAAGGAGACTGAGGAATACAAACGAGCAGCGGAGGAAGAATGGGCATCCAGGCAGCGTGAGCTACAAATTCAGGTTTGGTGTATACACGGCCTCCTTGATTATTTTCAATGCAATACGATTATGTTCTCACTTCTCACAGATGCATATTTTACCTCTTCTTAGTGTAGATTGTACTGTTATATTGCATGTCCTAGTCCTTTTGTTTCGAACCTTTGCACTTTCATCAGAAATACTTGAAAAATGAGAAAGAGGAGAGGAGAGGGAGAGAACTACTATAGAAATAGGGCCATATCTCAGATCAGTTGACCATTTGGTATTTACACACTGATTTTTGTTAAATGAGCAAAACACCCTTGTAATATGAAAATCTACTACATATAAAAAGGATCTACAGGCAAACACTCTTTGAATCTTTTTCCTCGTTCTTTCTTGTCATTTCATGGTTGTTCTAATTTAGTTCCTAACCTTATCCCCAGTTAGTTTTTCGTGTATATATATATATATATATACATATATATATGTTTTCCATTGTTTCACTGTTCCTTGCCATTTTGGTGACTATGCTTCTTACCGTTACCTATATGTTGGAAAAATAGTATTGTATCCTATGATTTTTTAGGGCATAGTTCCCCATACAAAAATTGCATATCCACATAGATACATGTTGATACACGATTTGAATTGTATGGCTGTCTCTCCTTTATGTTGGGAAAGAAAATTCATGTCAAAAGAAATTGTAGGCCCTAAACCCTAGGAGGAGAAAGATTACTACACTTCAAGTTAGACAGGATATGAAAATGTGCATAAAATAAGGAAGTGCATAGCTTACATGTGTATATTGCTGTCATTTTATTTCAGTGACATTGTTCATTGGATGTTTGTGAAAAAGATTTTTGATCATTTTCCTTTGAATATTAAAATTTAAATATTTAACTTCGAGTTTTTTTTTGATCGTTATATTTAACTTGAGAAAAAGAAGGGGGGGGGGGGGTTCCGACACTCGAGAAATAGCAACTGCATTATCTCCAATTTGAACCTTAAAAGGCTTCTGTGATTGATAATTTGTTGAACAAATGAGGAACCCTATAGTTTATATCAATTTCTCATAATTTTTAATTTGATCCATTATTTCTATTAACAACACATCCTCTAATAATAATTGAGATAGGACTCCTCATATTGATATGCTTCACAAATTCACCCAACCCTGTATTTAACACTTTTAATGAAAAATCTGACAACAGATATTGTGAATTACTAAAACAAATGAATTCACACACATACAGACACATTCATGTTAAGGTAGTAAGACGCACTCCCTCAATACCATTTGCGATTTGTACTCTCAATCTTCTCTTTGGGAGTGGAGGAGATACTGCCCAAGCCAATACTTGGTGGTCAAATGAACACAAAACTAGGAGATGAATGATAGATATATATGTATGGCCATATCCTTGTGTACCGAGTTTTCAGGGTTGCTGTTCAAACACCTTATGTCCTTGTACACGAATCATTTATTGCATCACATGTATCTTTGTTGTAGAAGTTACAGTTTTTGTGCACTTACAGCAATATTGTTAGGTTCAATGTAAATATGAAACAGTGACATTTGTACTCTTGATTGGATGAGACATATAATATGTTCATCCTTTTGCAGGCTGAAGAAGCACAACAGCTGCGGCGGTTGCAGAGGAGAAGAAAAGAAGAAAGCATGCGTTTATTAGACATGGAGAGAAGACAAAAGCAACGTGTGGAAGAAATGCGAGAGACTCAAAAGAAGGTTACATGTCATTTTATTTTTCCCAGAAACCGTACTCTGTCATATCATCATACTTCTTTCTCTGCCTTTGGTGTTATGTTTTCCTGCATTTTTAGCTATTCATGTGTTTTCCCTTTAGTTTAGCAGCAGATCAGTATTACTTTTTTTGAGATTAATGTTAATTATGTTTTTATATATTTTAGGACGAGGAAAATATGAACTTGAAGGAGCAACTTCGTGCCGAAGTTAGGAAGGAGCTTATAAAATTGGAAGTGAGCTGTCATGATATGGCTTCACTATTGCGTGGGTTAGGAATCCATGTGAGTGGTGGGCTTCATCCCCTGCCACAGGAGGTGAGTAATATTATTTTTATATAGGGCTTTGACTATTACAAATATTGTGCAAAGGAATGAGCTAACAAAGGCTGGTCTAGTAGATTCAAATGTTTCATGGACCCAATCTATCTATCCCTAGTCACCAAGTGTGTTTGTTTCAGTGTGCATTGTGTTGCTTCGAATTGAATTGAATTTGTTCTTTTTTTTGGGGGGGTAACATTGTGCTAGACTTTGTACACTATTTTTTTTTTTTTTTGTCTTTAATTACTGCTATTCATTGGTATAAAAAGTCAATGTGTTGCTTCTCTTGGCTTGTTTATGGAAATGGTTTGGCTGGCTATTCCTTGTGCTAGTTTGTAGTAGAGTTCTTTTGATGATCTAGTGCTCCGTTGTATGGTGGCTATTGTATAGGGGCACTAAGTTTTTTAATTGGCATCAGTTTGTTAAAGGCTAACATCTGTTTCCTAGTTGACCAGACAAGGCGATTTTCGGTGTTAGTACCTTGAACATGTTCTAAGTTAAGCGTCTTCAAAAAGGCGATGCTTAGGCGATCATGCTAGGTAAGGAGAGAGGTGACCAAGTAGTAGCTTTTCTAACTGTAAGTTTGTAACGTATTTCACTTCTATGTTCCCTAGTTTATAGTGTTTTGTACACTTAACAATTTTGTAAGGGGCATATCAGTATAAAAGAATATAGTTGTAATTAGAAGTGTTATTATTCAATCTATTATAATAATACAAGTATTATTATCAAACATTAGCACAACACCGGCTAAATAATATTTAAATTATTTGATTTGTTGCCAAAAAATACAGAACTTTGGAAGAGAGTAACACTTTCAACTTGTAAAAAATTATAAGTAGCAATATTGCACTAAAACCAACAAAATGTGGGCCTGTCTGTGATAAACGTCTCTCCCCTTCATCAACAAGACACCTAAATGTGAAGTCTTCCTAGCATAGGCCAATGCACTCAGAATAGAGCTCTTTGTTGCCTCACTTTTCGGGAAATGGGAGACCTTAGCGTTTTAAGGGAGTCTTTCGCCTTTAAGTACAGTGATTGGCATGAGAAATGCTTATTCACTTTGTTACCATGATGCAAAATAGAATGCTAATTTTTTTTTTTTTTTTTTTCATTTCTGTCTGAATTTTAAGCACATCTGTGTGACTGGTGCTTAGTGGGTTTAAAGAAGATATTGATTCATGTCAAATTATTCTTGATTGGCCCTTTTGATTATTTGCACCTGCCATTGATTTTCATGTCGTCTCTAAAATATGTTAATATTCTTCTGATAGCAATTTTAGCTTGGATGGACAGGTTGCTGTGAAATGTTATGAATATTGGTAACTACAAATAAAGGGCTTGGAAATAAAGGCCTTTTAAGGGTCGTCACGGATTGGTTAGGATGGTGCAGACTTGATCAGTTTAGGTCTGGTATATGACCTTATATGTTGTGCTACACAAGCTAATTAGTTACACTTTTTCACTGCTACTGCTCTATGGACTTTTGAGATGAGAGTTGCTGGTGCTATTTAATTCTTGGAGTGTAAATCCTTGGATTAGCATTTCACAAACACAATTTGTTAGTTCTACACCAACCTGTTACCATAGCATTTGAAAGTTGTAGAAGATGAGAGTTGTTGGTGTTATTTAATTCTCGGAGTGTAAATCCTTGGATTAGCATTTCACAAACACAATTTGTTAGTTCTACACCAACCTGTTACCATAGCACTTGAAAGTTGTAGAGCATACTTCAACTGGATCCATGGCTTTCCCTGCATTACTATGAAAGTAGTGTTGCTAATCCAAAATATTACATGGGTACCTTTTGCTTTGGTGTGTTTGTTTGTATTGTTTTTTTTTTTTTTTAATAGGGTTCAATTATGTGAGAAGATATTTTATGCAGAATGATGAGAGGCACATAGGGTAAAGTGGGTGGAATGCAAGGCAGCCCAAGAGAGAAGCGAGGGTCAATTTACACACACACACACACACATGGTCTGCTCATGTCTTTGTTGAATATGAGCTTGGGAGGGGGGTTTTATATGGAAGTCTAGGGCTCATATTGGGCTGAGTGGAATGTGTAACGCCGCCACCCTTGTGTGATATTGCCCTCGTTGGATCATTGGGTCTCATGACTTTAGAAAGCTCACAGAAGGGAACTACAAACCCACATATATATGTTACCCAACATTATACTCTCTAGGAGATGTGGGATCATAAGCTCACAGGTCTTGCCTCACCTCACTGATCTTGGGTCTTGACACTCTTGCCTCAGCCCATGGATCTTGGCTTGCTTGTGGGTCCCACCTCACTGTTGCCACACATCCCGGTGTGGTATCAGACCCTTGTAACCCATCACTTCTTTTTTGGTGAGTGAGTTTTATTACTACCATAACCAGGGAACTCCCCAAACCAAGCCTCAAAGGCAATACATCACACGAAAATCGTTACATTTATTGCCAAGGGCATTCCTGCTTTCAGGGACTCAACTCAAATATTCTGCAACAATTAGATTACATCATACCAAATACAAGCATAATTGAGATGCTAGAACAATTATGAAAGATGAATCATATCAGTTATACCAAGGCTTTGTTTCAATTCCCATGTTTTGTAAGAGTTTGGAACTTTTCTCCAACTAGCAACAACAGAACAGATTGAGTTGATAATTTTTTTTTCACCAAGTCAGCTGTTATATTCTTCTTTTGAGAAATCCTATGGTTCTTTTCTTCCGAAATGTAAAAAAACTGCCGCAGCAGGAGCTATCTGTCTCGCCTTTGTATCAAAAGCTATTCCTTTCCAATGATTTCGACACCATTGGAGTACTTGACCCCGCTTTTGAGGATTCCTCTGCACCAAACAATCTTCCAGGACTTCTTTCTGTACTTTGTTGGAGAAGATGCATTCAAAAAACATATGAGAGATACTTTCCTGGCCCTTATTACAGAGCACACATTTATCATCCTAGCTCATTCCATGTCTATAATCAGTATCAGTCTATATTTAGTAGTTAAACCTTGATGACACACCAGCCACAGGATAAAAGAAAATTTTGGAACTGCTTTAGTGTGCCATATCAGTCCATGCCACTCAACTATAGGTCTTGCTCTTCTTACACTGCTGCCATGCAGACGAACAGGAATAGTTTCCAACTTTGGTTAAGCTCCAAAAGGCCATATCATTAACCTCCTAATTAGGAACAAAATCTGGAGGAGTTGCATTTTGAATAGTTCTCAGCACTGTGAGGAGTGTGAGCATTCTTAGGCTGTCTCCAAGTATTATGCATTATCCAATCAGAGACCTCTGCCTGATTTGAGCTGCCACAGTCTTCTATAATGGATTCTCTGTATATTTCAGTCAAGATTCCTGAAGGATGCCAATATTCATTCCACAAAAAGTGTTTCTGTCATTTCCAATCTTCTTTCTCACCACAGTTTTTGCATATCCTCTGAGCTGTAACAATGATCTCCAAGTCCAGCTACAATTCTTTGGTATTGGTAAAGTCCACAAACACTTCCCTTTAATAAAGTATGTGTGCATCCACCTCACCCACAGGGACTCTTTCTTGGAGAATAAATTCCATAAATGCCTTGTTCATGGTTGTAATAGACTTGATTCCCAGACCCCCTTCTGCTTTTGGTTGACATACTTTGTTCGAGTTTACTTTAGCTCCAGTGGTCTTCAAGTTTTGGCAGAAATCAATGGTACTCCTAGGTGCCTCACTGGGAGCTGACCTTTCTGAATGCCCAAGATCTTTGTAAGTCTTTACTTTTCTGTTATAGTATTCGTTCAATGCATTCTTTATAGTAGTTATAAAGTTCTCTTCTGCTGCAGCCAGAACAAATAGTTCATCTGCAAAAGTGAGGTGGTTCAGCTTTTGGCTAGTACATCTAGGGCTAAATTTAAAATTCCCTTGATCTATGTTACATCTGGCAGTCTAATAAAAGCTTCCATGATAGTAAGGAAAAGGTAAGAGGAGAGGGGGTCCCCCTGCCTTAGACCCCTAGCCCTAGGAAAATGACCTTCAAGGATCCCATTAATCTTCACCGAGAACATAACTTTCGTTACGCATTCTCTAATCCAAGTGATTGCTTGAGGGAAAGCCATGATTTCTAAAATGTCAAACGGAATATCCCAGTTCACATTATCATAAGTTTTCATCAAATCAATCTTGATAGCACACCTTGAGGGAGAGTGATTCGTATGATAATTCCTCACTAATTCTTGCATCATTAGAATATTATCTTGTATAGCTCTTTCTTGGACAAAAGCAACTTCATAGTTTGAGTCTTGAGGTGACTACTTTAAATACTTATAAGTAGTGTTGCAACAGGCTATTGGTTTGTAGTATTTTACTGTCATTGGAGCCTTGGTCTTTGGAACAAGAGTTAGACCAGTTGAGTTCCATTCTCTGAGCATCTGCCCTGTTCTGAAGAAATAATGAGCTGCTTGAGTGATAGCAGAACCAACTAGCTGCTAATTTTTTTGGTAAAACCCTGCATTGTAGCCATCAGGCCCTGGGTCCTTCCCAGCTTCCATAGCAAACATGGCTGCTTTGATCTCCTTATCTGTGACTAGCTTTGACAAAGCGTACTGCTGTTGTTCAGTTAGTCTATGAGGAATAACTGCTCTGAGTCTCTCCTTCCCATTAGGATCATAAGCTATTGCAGTTCCCGATAGCTGCTTGTAGTAAGACACAATTTCATTTCTAACTTTGTCAGGATTCTCTAATTCTTGACCCCTGCTATCCACCATACTGAGTATTCTTGCTCTAGCCTTATGCCCATTTACCTTTTGATGAAAATAAGCTGTATTATGATCACTCAGAGGCTCAGAGCCAGTCATCTAACCCTTGCTTTCTGTTTGAAGATGTCATAAATTAACTTATTTTTGAAAACAATTTCAGTTCAAGGATAATTCGGCTGACCAAAGGGTAAATTGGTTGATTAGTTTGGCTCATAATTGCTCTCGTGACAAAAAATGAACTGTCACTTTGCCCCTCGGTCAACTGAAAGGCCTACTAGAGTAAATTTTCGACCAATTTATCCTAAGAAAGTAAGTTAATTTATGACTTCTTTGCCATGGAATAGTAGTCCAATCCCCCCATGTGGTTAATAATTGATCACCACACAAGCTCAGATTACTTCTTTGACATCTTTGCTGTGTGATCTGATGGCAAACCTTTGATGGCCCCGGCTGAAGATGCCCAAAAGGAGGGGGTAGAATCTTTTGGATTTGAATGTTTTTGGTGAGGGAGAGTCAAGGGGAAGGATGCCTTGCATAGTGGCGGGGTCCAAAACAGGCCACTTGTCTATTTGACTGAAGTTTGAGATTTGAAAAATGTACTGAGATGCTCGGTTTATTTCTCTCTTGGGGCATTGTTTTATTGGGTATGCTTATTTGTATGTGTATGCTGTTGTTTGCTTTCGTATATAGTTTTGAGTAAATTTTCAGTTTTATTGTTGTTTACTGAAGGTTTAATGATCATTTCAGGTGCGTGCAGCTTATAAACGAGCATTGCTAAGCTTTCACCCGGATCGAGCTTCGATATCTGACATCCGTGAGCTAGTTGAAGCTGAAGAAAAATTTAAGCTTATTTCCAGCATGAAGGAGAAATTTTTATCGACTTCGTGATACTTGAATATGAACAAGTGGTTTGAGACTATCAAATCTTTACTAATTCTCTCACTTGTATAGGTTGAACATTGCTATGAATCTGCTTCCCATGCTTCAGATTTTCTCATAGACCGGCCTTGAGCTTTTATTTGGTCAACTCCCAATGGGTAGAAAAATTCATCATTTATAAAGCAGCTGTAGCTTTCTGGATCTTCTCGCCAAAGCATTTCTTGATTCTAAGTCCTCCACTTCCTTGGGGGCACGCCTCCAATGGCGGAAAATTTTCCAATTTGTTATTAGTTTTGGAGTGTGCAGACTTCATTTTGTGTTAATTATTACTAGCATATGGAACCATGCTCATGTCCATGTCGGAAAAATGAAAGAAGTAGCATTCTTGTGGTTTTGATCATTCCTCCCAATTCAAGGGATAGAAATATTTCTGACAGTTTTATTTTTCAATTTAAAGATATGATTACTGTCATAGATAGAACAAGAAAAGAAGAGACATATTGTGGATGTTTAATCTAACATGGTTTGGTTGTGCTGAGAGTGAATGTGATTGTGTGCAACTTAATGGAGGAGATGAAAACACCAAGATAAATTGAAGTTGTGATGTATGATTTATGTAACATAGATTCTGGACGAAGATCCTTCATAATCTTTTGCTGTCAAAGGAGTAATGATTTACGGGATGATATTATTTATTATAATTTTTTTTAAAATTTAAATAAAAAAATAAAATAGATTAATTAATTTTAAAAATATCATTTCATAAATCAATTCGATATATGAAACATCCAACTTGTTAAATTGACTGGTGGATTAGATAAATTGGCAATGCTCCAAATGTCATATTGATTGACTTTTTATTTATTTATTTGTTTGAAAAGATTGATTTATATTGCAATTGTTAGTTAAACTTGATTTTTGATATATGCATGAAAAGGGAGGCAATGGGCACCATACCAATGGTGGGCTGGATTAAAGATGAATCATACCAAAAGTTATTAAGCGATGGAATTGCATGAATGCCACTGGTACAACATTGAAGAGTGACAACAAAGTTGTCGTTAGGGCTGTAAATGAGTTTTAAAGTTATGTTGAGTAGTTAATTGTTTAAGTTTGACTTATTAAAATAAACGAGTGTCAAGTTGTGTTTAAATTTGAAGAAGTATTGTTTGAGTTAAACAGTTATGAAAAAGTGATGTTTGTATTAAGTAGTTGAACATTTGAATAAGCTGTCAGCAAATGGGGGTATCCATAATAAGACTTGACTAATTTAATAGAAAAAGTTAGACTTATCAGTTTAACATAAACTGTACTTAATAAAAAAATTGAACTAAACATAATATTAGAGCACCAAATTTCACCCATGTCTAGACATAAAGAAAGAGTAAAAATGCTACACAATTCAGGGGTTCCTCCACTAGTCCATTACAATGCAGTTTATTTCGAAAATTCAGAAAAAGGGTGGGGAGGGTTATTTCGCGTCATTATTTGATATTGTGTGACTGTCTTTTACAAACTCTATTATTTTTTTTACCTTCACAGTTATTATCTGATGCCATGTGACTGTGTTTTACGAACTCTATTACTTTTCTGACATCACCTAGTTCCTCGGCAACAATTTGGTCAACTTGATTATTTTATACTTCATTGACACCCCATAACCACTTCACCCAGTTTAATTGTTTAAGCTTGACTTATTAAAATAAATGGCTATCAAGTTGTGTTTAGTTTTGAAGAACCGTTGTTTGAGTTAAACAATTGTAAAAAAGTGATGTATGTATTATGTAGTTGAGCATTTGAATGAGCTGCTAGACTTAATTTAATAGAAAAAGTTAGATTTACCAACTTAACATAAACTGTACTTAATAGAAAAGTTATGATCAATGACTGTGACTTTAGATTCTATTTCAACAACTTATTATCAAGTACAAGTTGAACCAAACATAACTTTAGAGCACCAAATTTCACCCAAGTCTAGACAAAAAAGAAAGAGTAAAAATGCTACACAATTCAGGGTTCCTCCAGTAGTCCATTAAAATGCAGTGTATTTGGAAAATTCATAAAAGGATGGGAGGATCACTCCACGTCATCATCATTTGATATTGTGTGACTGTCTTTTCAAAAACTCTATTACTTCTCTTACTCCACAGTAATGTGACTGTTTTACAAACTCTGTTACTTTTCTGAGCAACAATTTCGTCAACTTGATCATTTTATACTTCATTGACACCCCATAAAACCACTTGATTATTTTATACTTCATTGACACCCCATAACCACTCAATCCAAGACATCGAGTAGTTTTCCATATTACTAACAGTCGTAAATTATATTGGGTGGAGCAAGACTTGAAGTCCATGTTGAGGGCGAAGTGTGAGAACCTGAACTGGGGAGTGGACATAAGTTGGGGAGAGGGTGAAGTTGTAACGTTGCAGAATCATTGAGAGTGCTATCTTCACTTCAGTTGTTGCAAAGTTCAGACCCACACAAGTTCTGGGTCCAAAACCAAATGGAATGAATGCCATCATGTTGTTTTTGGTTGCTTTAGCTACCCCTTCTGCAAATCTCTCTGGTTTGAAGACGTGAGCATCTTTTCCCCATAGCTCTGGGTTATAGTGAAGTGCCAGTGGTGGAATATCCACCTCTATGTTAGCTGGAAGAATGAGCTCCCCCAATCTAACTTCCCTTTCAACTCTTCTTCCAAAACTTGCGGCTGGACCATAAAGCCTCAGAGTCTCATTGATTATCAAGCTCATCTGCAAGAAAGGGAGAGAGAGAAGAGAAGGTAAAAAAATAAAAAAAAAATGTATTAGATCACCGGTTGCTTTGAAACGCAAGCTGTTCAAGAAGTGGTGAGTGTGAGAGTGACCAAAGTGACGAGGGATGGATAGAATAGGTTAAAAAAAAGTGTTAGATCACCGGTTATTTCAAACTGTTTAAGTTGTTAGAGACGGAATGAGTGGGAGAGTGAGATAGTACAAACTTTGTATCAAAGTGACGAGGGATTGAGGAAAAGAAAAGGTACAGAAAAAAGTGTTAGATCACTAGTTATTTCAAAAATTTAAGCTGTTAGAGACAGAATGAGTTAGATAGTACAAACTTTGCACCAAAGTGATGGGGGAGGAACAGAACAGGTAAAAAAAAAAAGTATTAGATCACCGATTACTTAAAAAGTTTATGTTGCTAGAGACAGTGAGTGCAAGAGTGAGATGGTAGAAGCTTTGCACCAAAATGACAGGAGAGAGACTTAAGTTTAAGCTGTTAGAGACGTAGTGAATGTGAGAGTGAGATAGTGCAAATTTGGCACCAAAGTAACGGGAGAAGAGACTTACACTTATAGACCTCTTAGAAAAATAACTCTGATATCATGTTAGATCATCAGTTGGTCCAAAAACTTAAGTGGTTAGGATATGAACCAACAATGTATATCAAGTTAACAAAAAGAAAGATAACTTGCACAAATAAGTAAAATTTGTTTGGATGTTTTGATTTTCTTACTGTCTTTAATCTTGCAATGCCCTCTGGATTTGGATTTTCTTTGCCAAATAATTCTAGCACTTCATTCCTTGCTTTGTCTTGCCAATCTATGTGGATTGCTAGGAGAAGAATGGTCCAGGAAAGCAAACTGCTAGTTGTTTCGTGTCCAGCAATGTAGAATGTCTTGCATTCATCAATCATTTCATCTATACAAACCCTCTTGGTCTTATCTGAATCATGCTGAGCTTTTATAAGTGAACCAAGAAAATCACAACCAAAGCTTTCTGTTTCTCCTCTCATCACCTTCTCTTCTCTTTTCTTTATCATCTCTGTAATAGAATCACGTATCGATTGTTCAATTTTATCTGCTTCAATTTGATCCCTTGATTTGAAAAAATTTCTGCAAAAGTGGGAATTGCTTAATTTACATGAAGATAAAAAGAACATTCAGAGATGTGAACTAGGAGTTGCCTCTCTATAGGCCCTATTAGGGGAGTCTAGCACAAGGGCAGGGTTTAAAGTCTACATTAATATTCTGTATACACATGCATGGACTGGATTTCACTATTACTAGCAAACAATAATGGAACAATTCCTTCATATTCATAGAGATAGGTCACAGTATTTCACGTGGATATACTAAATCTTACTTGGGCTGCTTTAATGGTAGTCTTTATATTTTACCATGATTTTCATATACATAAAAATGAGAAAACAGAAATTATTATATATATATATATATTAAAAATATTTCTTAAAACTCTTTTTCATGGGTCTCCTCTTGAGAAGAATCCCTCTGGGAGCTTGGAATGAACATGCATGTTGAATCCAAATGATCTATATGAGATTCAAACAATTAACTTGAATCTACCTCCAATTAGGAGAATGAAAAGATGAAGGGAGATGAAAATTTGATTTTCCCTACAAATCTCAATGTATATAATTTATATATGTACTATATCATTATTAATAAATCTTTAATATATATAAGAGATGGGAAGAGAAGGAGCCTACCCAATGCTGGGAAAGGGAATTCTGTATTCATTTTTGGCAATAAGCACACCCAACTTAGTCAACATCTCGAATATGTTCTTCCCTTCTAAGTAACTGCTTCCAAAAGCTGTCCTTGAAATTACTTCTGATGTCAAAATTCTGAACTCTTGGTATACCTCTATCTCCTTCCCTTCATTATGTCTCCATCTTTCTAGCATTGCTTCCACTGTTGCAGTCATTGCTGGAACCATCCCCTGTACATCACAAGGCCATTTTTAGCACACCAAAATTATTATCATGGACTCTTCATGTAACTTAATATATATTATAATTAATAGAAAATGCTAATATTTTAACAATTTTCATTTTGGTATGCGCATCCCAAAACAAGGAACACTTGTGTTTTATACCACTAAATTTAGCGATATGAGAACTTTTGTCTAAATTATTTCCTTAAATTTTCTTTTAAGAGAAAATTAATTATAAAAAACTCATATACTTTTGTGATATTAAATCTCATCCATGATATTAAATATCGGCCGTAACGTAATCTGTTTTGAACCTTTCAATATTGTTACATAGCGATATATCGGTGTGTAGAAAATTTACAAGCGTAACGGCTGATACCATTACGTAATGACCGTTACAGATCGATGTATAATAATATCAGCCGATACATAAAAATAGTGGTACATTTTTCTATTTTTCTCTATTCTAAGAGCTAAAAAATTATTTTTGGCTACAGATCTAATGATTTAAATTTATTAAACACAAGATTTGAAATTATAGATATGGTCAAAGTGTTTTGTAAGTCCTAAAATTATATCTAATTATTTATTATCACAAACTTAAAAGTAAAATTTTATCTTATTAAATTTAGGAGATATTACTTAAAAATGAATGAATCTTATCGCTAGGGCCTAGATTACTTCGATAATAAAAAATAACAAATCTAATTGTACAATTTGTTTATTGTTGCTTTTGTTTTTGTATTAATATTTTTGCTCTAAAATCATATAAAGGTATCTTGAGTTTTTTTTTTTTTATGATAGAAAATTTGTGTATTGTAATATGATTAATCACATATATATTTTTTGTTATTTTTGTTAAATTATGTGTTTATTTGGCTTTAAGTCCATTAACTAACAATTAATATTCATTTATAGCTTATTCTTTGTTTATGTTTTATGTTTTATTTTATAATTTTATATTTATCGAGATTATTTATAGTTGTATTTTTAATTATTAGTTGTCATAGTCAGTCATAATAGATTGTACTTTCTTCTCACTTTGATATAAAATTAATATAAAGTCCTATATAATAAGTAATTTTTTTAGTAAAAGTTATAAAATGACTAAAAATAATTAAAAATATTAAAAAGTAATAAATTAAAACACAACTATGTATATCAATAACTTTTAAGAAATTTTCTAGTGATTATAAAAAAGTTACGGATGTAACTCTCGATTCCCGTTATATATTGACTAATACTCCCGATATCGTTATATTGTTATCACAATCTTTCCGTGTCCTGATACCACGATTTAAAATCATAATCTCATTACTCATCTGGTGTAAAGAAAATACTAATACGGTTAGCCTGTCATTCCACGTTTAGAGTATATAACATATTGTTCTCTGTTGTCGTTCTGTGTGTCATGACGACCTGTGTTCTATACACACACACACACACACACACACACACACATAGACTCTTGTTTGATAATGCTCAAGGAGCAGTTGAACTGCAATAAGAAGAATTTACCTTCAAGTTCTCTGCATAGAAAGCATGGTTAGCCAGTTTGCGTAGTTTTGACCATTTTTCACCTTCAGCTACAACAATCCCATCTCCTAATAGATTCTTCACGTACCCCTGGATTTTAAGTTTTGGGTATGCTCCATCTTTGTTGTTCAATATATCTTTTATCAGCTCAGGTTCAGTAATAACCAAACGAGCCTTAGAACCATACCAGTAGAGAAAGTTCTTCCCTGTTCCAGTAGATTGATGAAAAAAGACCAAGTTAGTTTTTGATACTAAACAAGGATTAATTAAGAAAGTTGTGAACCACCACCCACGCGGCCCAATGGTAAGGAGGATTCAAGGATGAGCCGTAAACTCGGACATCCTAACTTTGAATCCCCATGAGAGCTTACGGGCCGGAGTAGCCACCCTTTTCTCTAATACAAGCTTGTGCGAAATGATTGTGCGGTGGAAACTGGTGAAGTTTACACAGACACAAGCCATCCGTGGGTTCCTCATCATTACCCAAAAAGAAAAAGAAAAGAAAGTTGAATTGTGAACTTATTTATGAACCATAACTGACAAATTGTTACCATATAACTTGATCCAAGTATAATTATGAGGCTGGATTCTATGGAACATATGATCATGTTGGGATAAATCCATGGGACCACTTATGGATTCCTTTTTCATGTTGATGATCTCTTTGGTGCTTCCATGGAGGAATTTGTAAGAAGGGCCTTTGACTCCCTGTGATTCCATGATATATTGTATGCGAATTGGAGTCCACCATACCTTGTGGAGGAACTTGATGACAGCAAAAAGGAGGAGAGAGCAAACACAACTTGAAAGGAAGGTTAACATTGCTAGCTCCCACTACAATCACACAGCCTTTTTGTTCTTGAACAATGAACTTTGCATTCAAGCTAGTCATTACGCACTTATATATATATATATATATATATATATATATATGGCTTAGGAAGCATTGGGTTGAAATAGATGACAGAAACTAGATGATTTGGCTGGTTTTGTTTGTCAAAAAGACGGAGAAGGCAACGCAAGATAGTGTTGGAACTTTTGGCAGTTCTTACATTGTCAGGATTTTAGCACCGTAAGTCTATGATTTGGTGTGTATGGAAGCAGGCACGAGGCCAAAATTTATTTGAAGATTGACTCTCAGGCAATGGTAGGGTTCTTACACTGTGACCTAGAGGTAATGGATTGTGAAAACAACCTCACTCTTTTGGGAGCAAGGCTGTGTGTAGTAGCAGATCTAGACCAAAAGTACATGGGATAAAATTTTCAAAACTAAAATATTTGGGGCTTTTTTATAAAAATATGAAAAACTATGGGGGCACTTCTTAACCTTTTTTTTTTTATAAAAAAATTCAATGTAAAAGAGGGGTAAAAAAATCAAAATTTTGAAAGTTGGGGGGAGGGGGAGCTATATCCGTCTCTATGTGTATATCTAATCCTCCCTTGATCTCCCAGTGACAATCTACCTTTTTAAAATATTTTTAATAAGTGATTAAATTCATTTATATAAAGGAATTTACAAATTAAACAAAAAGTTCAATTAAATAAAGTGATATTTTTTTATACAATAATATAGGACCATGGTCATTAATTAAAGAAAAAAATTCTTAAAATACTTTAAATTATACAACAAAAAACATTCAATCAGAGATCAACTTGAAATTAAAATAAGGATAAATTATGGAATATTTTAGACTTGGGGGAAAAATATAAATTAAAATGTTATATTTGATTTTTTTAAAATAAAAAATAATAAAAAAGTCCTCCTAGGCCTTAGCTTATTACAAATAGTTGATGAAAGCAAAGTTTTGGTCTCACACGGGAGACAGGAACCCGCTATAGAACCAACCAAGGCTGCTTTCATTAATAATCCATTTGGCAAACCTAGCAGACCCTTTCACTTGTCCTGATAAAGTTGTATTGAAGTGACTGATACCTAAAATTGAAACCTTTGTGTTTGTCTTCGTCTCAATTGATGATGCAGATCTATTTATATCGATTTGCACATTTCTTTTTTGCCTAAATCAATTTGGTGATATATCGAAATCTCTTGTTTTAGTTTATACTGATGACTATGTTTGTTTGTCCAATGTTTTAAAAATCGGATCCGGCCGGTTCAACCGGTTGAACCGTCGATCGGTCTACAAAACGGTCCGGTTTAACTCATAAACTCGTTTTAAGTTCAAAACCGTTCTAAAAACAGAAAACCGGTAAAACCGGACGGTTCAACCGGTTCATGGCTGCAATTTTTTTTTGTATATTTAAAATCTCAAATTTCATGCAATTTTTTAGCTGAATTTTGGCTAAGTTGAATTAGTATATGGCTAAATTTATTTTGGATTGTATTTAAAATTTTAAACCCTTGAAATTTGAAACTCCAATATTATATATTTGTATCATGTGGTATTTTATTTTATTTTATGCATGATTATTAGTGTTTATATATTTTTTTTTTTCATGTAGTTGAAGACTAAATTATTGGATTATACTTGGATTGGATGTTAAATTGAATTTTGTTATGATCCTTGCGATTATGGAAGATTAGCAATGAAGTTTTAACTTTTAATATTGTAATAAAATATGTCTATTATACTTTTTTCATTTTTTTCTTCAAGTTTTACATATTAAGAAAATTCATATTTTGTAAATTTTTTTATATAATTTTTAGTAATTTTTGTATAATTTTTTAAATTTAAAATATCAATAATATGTATTATTAAATTTATTAATTACATAATTATGACATCACGGTTTGATTCTGGTTGACCCGACGGTTGAACCGGTAATCCGGACATTTTTCTTGTTCGATGTACAGTCTGGGTTTGAAAACATTGTGTTTGTCAACTTGACAAAGAGATTGAATAAATTAGTTCTCGTAATTTATAAAATCGGTGTTTGAAAAAAAAAAGAAGAGCTCACTAATAGAATCAAGACTAAATAATAACTCATATATAACATGAATAAAATAATAGAAGAAAAATGATGTAATTACTATAATCTTATCACTATTCATGAAAGGAATAACTAATCTACCTTTTATCCAATCAATGAAATAAACATAGCAACTGAGGACAAGATTTAGTTCACTTATCCAAAATGGAAATTATTATTATTTTATAATATTTAATATTCATATAAGGTATTTTAGTAATATAATTTATATACTAAAGTTATTTCTGAATAATTTTTATTTAATAATATATATTGTATTTAAATTTTATAATTATTTATTTTAATTTAGTATAAATTATTTATTTATTTATCACATTTTAATTTTATAACATGCTACCAAAGAAAAATCAATACCATCTAATAAACTATAAAAGACAAAGAGGTCAATTACAAACTAAAATCACTTCTAATTTTTACCACACTTGATACAAAATTCCACCATCATAAGCTATTCTACAACATATACATTCAAATAACTAAAATCCATTTTCCATAATCTAAAACTCTTCCAAACGGGCTTCAATCAAATAACTAAAATTCATTTTCCATAATCTAAAACTCTTCCAAACTGGCTTTAAATGCGTGATGGTCGATTATTAGAACCTGTAGATTTATTATTAGAGGGTAATCAACAAACTCCATGGATACAAAATCTGTAGAAAATATATATGGACCTTTTCACATATGACTAAAAATATGTATATATGGCTTTGGAAGCATTGGGTTGAAATAGATGACAGAAACTAGATGATTTGGCTGTTTTTGTTTGTCAAAGAGGCGGAGAAGGCAACGCAAGATAGTGTTGGAACTTTTGGCAGTTCTAACATTGTCAGGATTTTAGCACCGTAAGTCTATGATTTGGTGTGTATGGAAGCACGCACGAGGCCAAAATTTATTTTAAGATTGACTCTCAGGCAATGGTAGGGTTCTTACACTGTGACCTAGAGGCAATGTTTTCAGATTCAGTCCGTTTATCGAACTGAAAAAATGTCCGAGTTACGGATTATCGGTTCAACCGTTAGGTCAACCGGAATCAAACCGTGATGTCATAATTATGTAATTAATAAATTTAATAATACATATTATTTATATTTTAAATTTAAAAAATTATACAAAAATTATGTAAAAAAAATTTACAAAATATGAATTTTCTTAATATGTAAAACTTCAAGAAAAAATAAAAAAAGTATAGTAGACATAGCTTATTACAATGTTGAAAGTTGAAACTTCATTGCCATTCTTATATAATCGTAAGGATCATAACAAAAATCATTTTAACATCCAATCCAATCCAAGCATAATCTAATAATTTAGTCTTTAACTACATGAAAAAAAAAAGGATATAAACACTAATAATCATGAATAAAATAAAATAAAATACCATATGATACAAATATATAATACTAGAGTTTCAAACTTCAAGAGTTTAAAATTTTAAATACAATCTAAAATAAATTCAGTCAAATACCAACTCAACTCAGCCAAAATTCAACAAAAAAATTACATGAAATTTGAGATTTTGAATATACCAAAAAAAAAAAGAAAATTGCAAGCCAAGAACCGGTTGACCCAGTACCAGTTCATTGGTCGGACCGTCCGATTTTACCGATTTTCTATTTTTAGAACGGTTTTGAACTTAAAACGGATTTATGGGTTAAACCGGACCGTTTTGTGGACCAATCGACGGTTCAACTGGCCCGTTCGGTCTAGGTTTGAAAACATTGCCTAGAGGTAATGGATTGTGAAAACAACCTCACTCTTTTGGGAGCAAGGCTGTGTGCAGTAGCGGATTTAGACTAAAAGTATACGGAATAAAAATTTCAAAACTAAACTATTTGGGGGTCTTTTATAAAAATATAAAAAATTATGGGGACAATTCTTAACTTTTTTTTTTAACAAAAAAATTCAATGTAAAAGAGGGGTAAAAAAATCAAAATTTTGAAAGTTGGGGGGAGGGGGAGCTATATCCGTCTCTATTTTTA
Source organism: Nyssa sinensis (assembly GCA_008638375.1). Lineage (NCBI taxonomy): Eukaryota > Viridiplantae > Streptophyta > Magnoliopsida > Cornales > Nyssaceae > Nyssa > Nyssa sinensis. The sequence continues at coordinate 26,556,379 of CM018042.1, forward strand.
ATCCTCCCTTGATATCCCAGTGACAATCTACCTTTTTAAAATATTTTTAATAAGTGATTAAATTCATTTATATAAAAGAATTTACAAATTAAACAAAAATTTCAATTAAATAAAGTGATGTTTTTTTATACAATAATATAGGACCTTAGTCATTAATTAAAGAAAAAAATTCTTAAAATACTTTAAGTTATACAACAAAAAAAATTCAAATAAGGGATCAAATTGAAATTAAAATAAGGATATATTATGGAATATTTTAGACTTAGGGAAAAATATAAATTAAAATGTTATATTTGATTTTTAAAAATAAAAAATAAAAAAAAGTCCTCCAAGGCCTTAGCTGATTCCAAAAAGTTGATGAAAGCAAAGTTTTGGTCTCACAAGGGAGACTGGAACCCACTATAGAACCAATCAAGGCTGCTTTGATTAATAATCCATTTGGGATACCTACAGACCCTTTCATTTGTCCTGATAAAGTTGTATTGAAGTGACTGATACCTAAAATTGAAACCTTTGTGTTTGTCTTCGTCTCAATTGATGATGCAGATCTATCCAAACAAAAATTATTGATTTGCACATTTCTTTTTCGTCTAAGATATTTCGAAATCTCTGGTTTTAGTTTACACTACTGACTATATTTGTTTGTTAATTTGAAGAGAAAATTAGATAAATTAATTCTCGTGATTTTATAAAATTGGTGTTTGAAAAAATGAAGAAGGGCTTACTAATAATATCGAGATTAAATAATAACTCATATATAACATGGATAAAATAATAGATGATAAATGATGTAATTACTATAATCTTATCACTATTCATGAAAGGGATAACTAATCCATCCTTATCCAATTAATGAAATAAACATAGCAACCGAGTACAAGATTTGGTTCACTGGTCCAAAATGAAAATTATTATTATTTTTATAATATTTAATATTCATATAAGGTATTTTAGTAATATAATTTATATACTAAAATTATTTCTGAATAATTTTTATTTAATAATATATATTGTATTTAAATTTATAATTATTTATTTTAATTTAGTATAAATTATTTATTTATTTATCACATTTTAATTTTATAACATGCTACCAAAGAAAAATCAATACCATCTAATAAACTATAAAAGACAGAGGACAATTACAAACTAAAATCACTTCTAATTTTTACCACACTTGATACAAAATTCCGCCATCATAAGCTATTCTACAATATATACATTCAAATAACTAAAATCCATTTTCCATAATCTAAAACTCTTCCAAACAGGCTTCATTCAAATAACTAAAATTCATTTTCCATAATCTAAAACTCTGTCAAACGGGCTTTAAATGTGTGATGGTCGATTATTAGACCCTGTAGATTTATTATTAGATGGTGATCAACAAACTCCATGGATATAAAATCTGTAGAAAATATATATGGACCTTTTCACATATGATAAAATATTGTACAATATTGTCACATACCTCAACAATCAAAAAAAAAAAAAAAGGTAGACAGGAAATAAATATGGAGACTTAATCAATTCCCATGTTCAGACTGAATCCAACAGACATATAATTGAAGTCAATAGGGGTTGTTTCATGGAGCTGGGAATTAACAGCCAAAGTTGCATTGTTACTAGACTACAGGGGAACTATGCACCAACGGAAGAAAGAGACTAGAAATTATATATATATATATATATATATATATATATATATCATCATATTATATGATAGTACATTTTGATTGCCACTTCTCTACACTGATAGTTCTTGCAGTCACAGCAGACACCCTCAGATTATTAACATGTACTAAAATGATTATTAATATTATTTTTTACTTGGTTCAGATTTGTGAATGATTTTCATTGCAATCTTTGTATGCATAATGCATCTGAATTCAAGGTATCAGTGTCTAATTGTTTAGCACAGAATGCACATTTCACTGACAACTGTGTGCTAGAGAGCTTCAAGTATAACCTGAACACCATGTTGTGGGCGAACTGTCAAAACTTGAACTGGTGAATGACTATAGGCAGGGGAGAGGGTGAAAGTGTAGCGTTGCAGAATCATTGACAGAGCAATCTTCGCTTCATTGATGGCAAAGTTTGTGCCTGCACAACTTCGAGGTCCAAAACCAAAGGGAAGATATACTGCTGGATTGTTGTTGGTAGCTTTAGCTACCCCTTCTGAAAATCTCTCTGGTTTGAAAAGATGCACATCTTCTCCCCATATTTGAGGGTCATGATGAAGTGCCAGTGTTGGAACATTCAAGTTTATATTGGCTGGAAGAGTGAACTTCCCCAATTTCACTTCCCGTTTAACTTTTCTTGCAAATGTAACCACTGGAGGATAGAGTCTTAGAGTTTCATTAATGATCATTCTTACCTAATTAAACAAAAAAAAGGACACTTTGGAATTAGTATAGAATCGAATAATGTTCAGTTTCATCTTCAACAATGATTTGCATACCGTTTGTAGTCTTCCAATGTTTTCTGAATTTGGATGTTGTTTGCCAAATAACTCAAACACCTCTTGCCTCGCTTTCTCTTGCCAATCTGTATGGATTGCTAGAAGAAGAACAGTCCACGTGAGCAAGGTAGAAGTAGACTCATGTCCGGCAACGTAAAAGGTCTTGCACTCGTCAACCATATCTTCGACTGTAATTCTATTGTTCTTATCAGCATCATGATTAGCCTTCAATAGTAGTCCAAGAAAATCAGTTCCAAAGTTGTCGGCTTCTCCTTTCATTGCTTTCTCTCTTTTCTTTATAATCTTTATAATCGAATCTCGTATTCCTTTTTCAAGTTTATCTGATTTTATGTCATCCCTGCTTTTTAAGAATTTGCTGCAAAAATGGATGAATGTATAATCAAATTGAGGATGAGAAAAGACAACCCACCTAGCTTCTTGTGAAGGGAATTGTTCAAAGCTTGGAGTCTTTGATCTTGAGTAGAACTGAAATAGATCAGTAGGCAATACTGCCAAATGGGTTGTAAAGTCTAAACTACCTTGATAGGCCATTTTTCTACAACATCATGCTGACTTGAAACATTATTAAGTGGCCTAAAGCTCTCCTGCTATAAATGGTACATTTAAATAACTGACCAAAGGGAAACAGGCCTCTCAATCACATATTTGCCTCCGTCATGCTTTCCCCTTGTGTGTGTGTGTAGGTTCTTCTAAGACCCGGTGATCAAATGGATCTGAGGGAAAAAGGATATTTTATGAGGTAACATCGAGATTTTAAGATAATCCAAAGTGCCTGAGAAATGCTGCTACATGTCATGGCACTTGGGTTGACTAATTCAACTGAAAATTTTCCTACCACATGGGAAATTTCCTCGTTTCCATCCTCTCAATCAAGGAATTTTTGCCATATATCCTGCTTAATTATAGCCAGTCAAAATGAAGGGTGAAAAATCAGTGATTCGAGTTTAGAGAGCAGAGCTCTGTGTATTAAATTATGTCTTAGTCACCTATGGATGAGGGTAAAATATTTGGACAGTCTTGATTGAAATTTGATTGTAAGGTCGAAGTTATAGAACTTGTTATTAGTGATTGTTATAGAAGTGTTGTAGTTCCTACGACAGATTAGCTGTTTTTGACTGTCTTCTTCACCAAATGGAAAGAAACTGAAAAGTGACTTGGGCTAGTGAGTGTTTAGGAAAAAGTTGGGAACAAGCTTATCTGAACTCTCCGCTTTAAGAGAGATTTTTTTGATTGGGAACTTGAAGAGGTGAGCTCTTTCCTTTGTTACCTCAACAATTTTCGGGCTATGGAAAATAGGGAGGATAAGAGAGATTGGAGGCCGGATAAGAAATATTTTTCTGTACGATCCTTCTATAATAGCATGTTCTATTCGGATAGCTCTCCCTTTCCTTGGAAGCTCATTTGGTATTCAAAAGTCCCCCAAAAGCTTCTTTTTTTGTTGGGGAAGTTTCTTGGAAGACTAAATTAAAGGCGGACAATTTGAAAAAAAAAGACTTTCTTTTTGTTAGCAGATGTTACTTTTGTAAGAAATAGGAGGAAAGGGTGGATCATGTGTTCATCCACTGTCATGTTTCGTAGAGCTGTTGCAATATTATTTTTGCTCTGTTTGATTTTTCATGTGTTATGTCAGGCTTAGTAAAAGACTTTCTGTTGGCTTGAGAAGAATGCAATCTCCCAAATGAGATTAAGAGAGTTTGGAGACTGGCCCCATTTTGCCTCTTGTGGTGTATTTGGATTGAAACGAACAACCATGTCTTTGAAGATTTGGAGCTCTCTACTCTTTTATGTAGAGAGCTTTTTTGCACTTATTATTTTTTTGGGCCAAAGACGCTTTCCATGTAAATATCTTTTCTTTTGTAGATTTTTTGGGTTTTCTAAAACAGATATAAACTTTTGAGGTTTTTACCCTTGATGCCCTTTTTGGGCACCATTATATATACAACTTCTTACTTATCAAAAAAAAAAAAAAAATAGTTAATTAAAAGCTTAAGCAAGAAAATTTATAAACATGTAGAGTTCCCTCTGCTTTTTCTTCCTCAGATTAGATTTCAACTTTAGTTCCAAACTTAATTGAGCCAAAGGATGAATTTACCTGAGGCCAGGAAGCCTAATTTTGAAACCATTTCTCGCACTTACGATAGAAAACTTCCTCAACATATCGAAAATATCCTTCCCTTCTAAATAACTGCTCCCGAAAGCTGTCCTGGAAATCACTTCTGATGTTAACACCCTGAACTCTTCAAAAACCTCAATCTGTTTTACCTTCACGTTGTTTCCACTTTTCTAGCATCATCTCAACACTAGCAATCATTGCCGGAATCATATTCTATACACATACCATCCATCATATAATTAGTATGATTATTTTGTATAATCCGAAATACTAAACCATTTATTATTAGTTATGCTTCATGTAATCTTCATATCAGTGAATTAACATCACCATAATAATAACAATAATCGTAGTCATAATGATGGTAATCAATGAAAGGAAACGACAACAATAGAACAATGAAGCTTTACCTTCAAGCTCTCTGCACGAAAAGCATGATTGGCTAATTTCCTTAGCTTTGCCCATTTTTCACCTTCAGATGTCACAAGACCATCTCCTAATAGCTTCGTCATATAGCCACCTAAGTCCGCTTTTGGGTAAGCTTTATCTCTATTGTTCAGTATTTCTTTAACAAGTTCTGATTCAGTAATAATCAATTGAGCATTTGAACCATACCAACCAAGAAAATTCTTCCCTGTTCCAAATATAAAAAAAAGAAGTTAAAATTGTTTCTTGGTGCTAGGATTCAGAAAGCAATAAAAGCAAATATTGTTACCATATATTTTGACCCAAGAGTACATGTGAGGCTGAATTCTAAGAAATATTTGATGTGATAAACCCATGGGTCTGCTCATGGATTCCATCCTCATGTTCATCACCTCTTGGATGTTTCCATAGATGAATCTGTAAGAAGGGCCTTTGATTCCCTGTGACTTCATTGCAGATTGTATGCAAATGGGTCTCCACCATACTTTGTAAAGGAACGTGACAATAACTGATAAAATACAGATAAACAGAGAGCTTGAAAGAAGGATCATGATGGTTTCCGGCAGCACCCATATTGGTTCAACTTCAAAACCCTAAATTTTTCCTGCTTCCTAAGAGTGTTTTGAATTTGGAAGAAAACCAATTTATCGTAATCCATTAGTCAACCAACATCTTAACGCGGAAAAAAATCATTGGCTTATCAAAATCAAAGATTTAAATGACATTATCTAAGCACAGTAGTTTTCGGAAAGATGACTCTTAAAATTTCCGAACGGATAGCGTTGACCGGTAATACAAAAATATCCAATTTTAATAATTATATTTTAATAATAAAATATAATTTTTTAGTACAATAATTATTATTATTAATTTTTTTTTTTTTTGGCAGCAAGTAGCTTGAACTCCACCACAGTTGGATATTTATTTGAAATAGACGTTTGCCATATGTTAGTTTTATTGTATAATATAGCATAATTGAGATTAGTTACTCTTAACTCGAAATAAACGTTTCTCATATGTTAGCTTTATTATATGATATAACATAAATTAGCACTAGCTATTCTTAATATCAAATATGACATAAAAAACTATATTAACATGTTTTGACAAACTAAATATCACTTTATTGGAACAATAGCTTTTACATTAATGCTAAATTTTAGAAATGACACATGCATTAGAATTGCTCTTATTCAATGCTAAAGTCTTTTTTTAACTAGCCATTAAAATTGTTGTCATGACATGAATGGAATGTGCTATTCTTAATTCTTATAAGAGCATCTCTAAGAAGGAGAGACATTTTTGGAGGCAAAGAAAAATAACTCATTTGCCTCATTTGCCTCATTGTACAATATTTATGCTTATACCAATAGTTTCTAATACTATACATTACTCCAATAATAATAGCCAAAATGAGTATTAATTTCATATTTGTTGTGCCACTTTGACTCCCACATCGAATAGGAGTCTGGCACTGACGTTACTTATAAGCTACAGTCATCATCTCCCTTGCATTAGTCCTTTTTCGCCTAAGAAAAATAAAGCCGTGAAGGCTCTTAAGCCTAAAGTGGATAATATGGTGTACCCAAAACTTAGGATGTGTCAGGACGAAAAAGTGCAGCATCAATATTTTAATATATTTTTGTTTCTTCTCACTCTTTTAGTTACTTTCTCTCCAAATTTGGCTTCCCCTGCTCTTTCTTTCTTCCCTTCGAAAGTTGATATATCTCTCATCCGACAATTTTCATTAGCCGGAGATAAAATAGCTCCAGTCAAAACTCTCCTGTTGGAGTGTAGAAAATGAATGAATTAGTGGCAAATTTATTGTTACGACACATGTCTCTCCTGCATCTTCTCTAGGAGATGCTTTAAAGCTTATTGAGATTTTTTCTTCTTCCATCTTCATCGCGTTTAATGATGAATTGATAAAATATTCAGGGCCTGGTTCATTCAATCATCCTATGCCATGTTTAGAGCATTTTAGGCCTGGCGAAACGGGCGGGTTGGACGAGTTTGGACGTGTTATAAATGGGTCGGGTCATAAATAGGGTTGAACATATAATTGATCCAAATTGGTCGAGTTGAATACAGGGTTGGGTCATAAATGAATCAGGTCAACCCGAATTTAACCGTTACCCGCCTTTTTTAAAAAAAAATAAAAAACACTACTTAAGATTGTCACATCTCAATCAATTAATATGATTAACAAAATTCTTTTATATATATATTTATATTTTTTTATGAGTAAAAGAAAGAGTCCTTTGATTCAATCTCCTAAATTGGCAACGATCTAAGACTTAAATCAAAGTGTTGAAAGTCTTGTTTGAATTTTAAGTTTGCAAAGATCAAGAAAGTACATCTGAATCTGATTGAAAGTGGATACAACTTGTTTATAAACAGATTCTTTGAAATTTCTCTCCAATACTTTTGATTATTCAGAGAGAGTTCATAACACTTTAATATTGTGCTTAATTCTTAAACTTGCACCAGAATTCTGTTTTCTGGTTCAATTCACTATCCTCATAGCACTCCTGAGGTAATAGCACTTTTTAAAATTAGGCATTTTAGGATTTCTAGCTAAATGTGCCCAAAAAATTTAATGGAGATGTTATGTATCTCTTATTATTTATTTTTTCAAAATAAAATTTAAAGTTAATACATTTTTTAGTATTTTGTTCTTTCTCAAATGGAGATATAAATATGAATATATTTTTATATATATATATATATATTCTTATATATAAATAGAGATATATATATATATATTCTTATACTATTTTATTATTTTTCATTCTCAACTTGTCAAACACCCATATTCAACCCGTATTGACCCGCTAAATTGACGGGTTTCTTATTATCCAACCCGTTTATGACCCGCTAACTAAATGAGCGGGTTGACGGATTTGGATAACATTTGCCACTTCTAGAGCATTCCCTAATTTGTTGCCATATTGAAATGCTATTTTTGGAATATCCACTTGAAAGTGCATTTAAAAAAAACATGAAAAATAAATTTAAGATATTAATATTTATTTTGAAAATAAAAATGAAAAAATTTATCAAAATTGAAAAAATGTATTAGAAAAAACATGAAAAATAAATTTTGTCATTTAAAATAAAAATTGGCAAGAGAATATTTGTAATTTAACAAATAAAATATGAAAGATCACGTAATTTCTGAAACCTTATACAAAATGTATAATTGTTAAAAATTCAAGGAGAGTTTAACCTAATTTACCCCTTCTTTTCATTAGATTGATTGCCATTTCTCTACAAGATAGTACTTGCAGTCACTTCAAAAACCCTGACATGATTAACTTGTAATAGAATGATTTCTTAACAAACATTGTTTTTCCTTACATCTAGGACTAATTTATGCATCTGAATTCAAGGTAACACAAGTCTGATTGTTTAGTGCATTCAGTGCACATTTCACTAGCAGCTCTGCTCAGTATGCTAGATAGCATGGAGCATAACCTGAACCCCATGTTGTGGCCGAACTGTCAGAACTTGAAGTGGTGAATGAATATAGCCAGGGGAGAGGGTGAAGGCGTAGCGCTGCAGAATCATCGTCAGAGCAATCTTCGCTTCATTGATTGCAAAGTTTGTGCCTGCACAATTTCGAGGTCCCAAACCAAAGGGAAGAAACACTGCAGGGTTGTTGTTGGTAGCCTTAGCAACCCCTTCTGAAAATCTCTCTGGATTGAAAAGATGCACATCTTCTCCCCATATTTGAGGGTCATGGTGAAGTGCTAGTGTTGGAATAATCAGGTTTATATTGGCTGGAAGATTGAACTTCCCCAATTTCACTTCCTGATTAACTTTTCTTACAAAGAAAACCACCGGAGGATAGAGCCTTAGAGCTTCATTAATGATCATTCTTACCTAAATTAAACAGAAAATGGACACTTTGGAATCAGTTTAGAATCGAATAATGTTCAGTTTCATCTTCAATAATGATTTGCATACCATTTGCAGTCTTCCAATGTTTTCTGAATTTGGATATTGTTTGCCAAATAACTCAAACACCTCCTGCCTTGCTTTCTCTTGCCAATCTGTATGGATTGCTAGAAGAAGAACAATCCACCCTAGCAAGGTAGAAGTAGAATCATGTCCAGCGATGTAAAAGGTCTTGCACTCATCAATCACATCTTCAACTGTGATGCTATTGTTCTTATCAGCATCATGATTAGCCTTCAACAGTAGTCCAAGATAATCAGTTCCAAATTTGTTTTCTCCTTTCATTGCTTTCTCTCTTTTCTTTATAATCTTTATAATGGAATCTCGTATTCCTTTTTCAAGTTTATCTGATTCTATGTCATCACTGCTTTTCAAGAATTTGCTGCAAAAATGGATGAATGTATAATCAAAAATTGAGGATGAGAAAATATATGCCACCTAGCTTCTTGTGGAGGGAATTGTTCAAAGCTTGGAGTCTTTGACACTTGAGTGGAGCTGAATTGATCAGTTGGTCACTCATGAAGATATTGCCTTGTGGGTTTTCAAGTACCTTACTTGGTTTACAAGTGTGTGTGCGTGTTTCAGTGTGTGTAATAGGGTAACAAATTTGGACAGTATTGATTGTTAGTAAGGTTAAAGTTGGAGAACTTGTTATTAATGATTGTTAAGACAGATAAAATTTTTTTGATTGTCATCCTCACTAAATGGAAAGAAACTTAAGCTAAATGTAGTTACTTAAAAGCAAGAAACTTATAATCATATATAATTTCCTATGATTTTTCTCTCTCAGATTATGTTAGTAATATGGCTTATATTTTAATGCATCTAATTAGGGTTAGGATTTTGATAACTGGTTAAAAAGTGCATATTTATTTTGTTAACCCTAGATATTCTTGCACTTTTATTATTTTAATTTCTCCAATCTATATGCATTTGCTAGTTAATTCTTATTTTATCTTTTTGCAGAGAAAGCTTGTCAAAGTTGATGATTTAATGGTGGATTTGGAGCAAAAGGAGAATATTGGGCTTTGAAGTGCTAAAAGAAGTGAAAAACAAGTGATTTTGGGTTAGAAGAGAGGCTTGGTTCATATGTTGGTGGACCAGAGCCTATTTTAGCATTATAGGCTTTATTTTGGAGCACTTTAGACTCCCTTTTTGGGCCCTTAATGTCTAATTACGAGATTTTATGTTATTTTCCTAAATTCTTATTTTGTAAGGGTATTTTTGAAAAAAGGGGGGATAATATTGTAACCTAGGGTTTTGGAAAAGAAAAGGAGGCCGTCTTGAAGATCTAGAGGAAGAGAAGAGGGAAGAGAAAGACGACTCTAAAGAAGAGGATGAAGAATTCCATGGCTGTGGTGTTCTCTTCTTCTATCATGGGCTAAGTTCTTTCATTCCTAGGGTTTAGATGAAACCCTAGTCAAGTAATATTACTTCTTTGTATTTTATTTTTGGGTTAATTAGTTTTGGATGTTAATTGTATAACGTTGGGATTTTATTAAGACAATAATCGTATTATTCAGTTTCACATAATCAATTTCTGTGATTTTGTTTATGTGGTTATACAATAGCTATATGTGTACATACGTCAAAACCGTAGGACGAGTCATAACTCAGGAAAAACAAATTGTGACTATGACCTTAGAATTAGCGTAGACAATTTGTGTTGACCAAAGATGATTCGTGCTTAGGATTTTGGTGCGTGATTTTCTTGATAATTGTATTGAGGCTTGTAGCCAAAAATACATCTTTTACATCCAAATTTAATGGCCCAAGAATTAATACAATTGAAGTTAGTTACAAGATTAGTGGTGGATTCAACACCCTAGGAATTCTCTTTTAATTTGATTCATCCTTAATTCAGTTGAATATTTGCTTTACTTATAATTCTCATTTAATTTTAGGAAAAAAAATCAACAAAAATCAATCTTTGTTAATTTCAATTAAAATTAATCTCAACTTTAGTTTTTAAACAATTAACAGTCTCTGTGGGTTCGACCCTTACTTCTCTACTATACTAGTAGTTTAGTTTGGTAATTTTATTGATTTCCACGACAGATCAGATTTAATTGTGATGCAGTATAAATACGTTGTAATTCTATTTTCTAATTAGTGTAAAACATAGCCGCACCCGTAGACGTAGGCACATTGCCAAACCACGTAAATTCTCTATGTCGATTTCTCTCTTTCTCTCTAATTCTTATTGTATAGATCATTAATTTCACAATAATTGGTATCAGAGTTGTTGGTCAAATCAATGGCGGTAAACACTTCTATTGTCAAGGCCCGATGTGGTAAAGTTTGATGGAACTGGGAATTTCAGATTGTGACAGCGAATAGTGAAAGATCTATTGCTACAACAAGGTTTGGTGAAGGCGTTGTATGGGAAAACAAAGAAGGCAAAGAAGATGACAGGTGACGAATGGGAAGAACTCGAGATGAAAGTAGTAAAAACCATTCGACTTTGTTTGGCAGACGAGCTTATGTACCACATCATGGATAATGAGTCTCCTGCGAGAATCTGAGCAAAATTGAAGAGCCGATACATGTTCAAGTTGCTTACGAATAAGCTTTATCTTAAGCAGAAACTATACGGGCTTAAGATGATTGATGACACAGATTTGACTTAACATATCAATACATTCAATTACATTATTAGTGATCTGTTCAGAATTGATGTGAAGTTCGATGATGAAGACAATGCACTGATGCTCCTAACCTCGCTTTCGACTTCCTATGAGCATCTGGTTACAAGTCTCTTTTGGGGGAAGGAAACTCTGGAAATAGAGGAAGTTATGGCAGCCCTGTTGGCATACAATCAGAGAAAGTAGAATGCAATTGAGTTTCTGATCAAGGACTTGTAGTGAAGGGTAATCATGATCGTGGAAAGAGAATGGAAAAGGGATGGGTTAGATAATAGAAATAGTTGATCAAAGTCGAAAAACAAGAATGTCCAGTGCTATAAATGCCAAGAAATTGGGCATATGAAGCGAGACTGTTCACAGAGGAAGAAAAGGAAAATAGTAGGAAAAGAAGAAGGGAAAGCAAAATGAAAGACCCTTAAATTCTTCCAATATAGTAGAAGTAGATTCAGATGGTGGGGATGGCGATATGCTCTCAGTCTCGTCAAGTTCTAACTGATTCACGGATTCTAGACTCTGCATGCTCCTATCATATGTCTCCTAATAAGGACTAGTTTGACATTTACAGGTCAGTAAAATATAGTTATGTTTTTATGGGTAATGATGCATCTTGTGAAGTCATTGGAATACGAACAATCAATATTAAAATGTTTGATAGTGTGATGAGAACATTAGGAGATGTTAGGCATATACCAGATTTAAAGAAAAACCTAATTTCATTGGGAACCTTAGACTCAAACGGTTATAATTATAACTTCGAGGGTGGAGTAATGAAGGTAACTAAGAGTGTTATGGTATTCATGAAAGGTCAGAAAGTTACTGGTAATATTTATAAATTGTTGGGTAGCACAATTGTAAGTAGAGTTACAGTAAATACATCATTTGAACGTGAGAACGATGATACACTCTTATGGCATATGCAGTTAGGGCATATCAGTGAGAGTGGTATGATGGAACTGCACATGAAAAATCTGCTAAAATGGGCCAAGTCCTATAAACTAGACTTTTACAAATATTGTATTTTGGGAAAACAATGCAGGGTGAAATTTAAGACTTCCACTCATAAGACAAAAGGTATTCTAGATTATATTCATTTAGATGTTTGGGGGCTTGTGACAGTAGCTTCAAGATGGGGATTTTTGTATTTTGTGAGCTTTATTGATGACTTCTCCAAAAAAGCTTGGGTTTATTTCATGAAATACAAGTCTGAGACTTTTTCAAAGTTCAGAATATGGAAGGCTGAAGTCGAATACCAAATTGGGAGAAAGATCAAATGCCTTAAAACAGATAATGGTACAAAATACAAGGATACTAGGTTCTTGAGGTTCTGCGAAGAACACGACATCAAGAGACATTTCACAGTACGGAAAACACCTCAACAGAATGGTGTGGCTCAAAGGTTAAATAAAACAATTGCTGAAAGAGCAAGGTGAATGAGATTAAATGCTGGACTTCTTAAGTTCTTCTGGGCTGAGGTAGTAGATATGACTTGTTACATCATCAACAGATCACCTAAAGTTGCACTTGGTGGAAAAGTCACAGAGGAAGTATGGAAATGGAAAGAGGTAGATTACTTTATAATGAGGGCATTCAGATATCTTGCTTATGTTCATATATCTAGTGAAAAAATGTCAAAGCTTGATCTGAAATAAAAAAGATGCATTTTTCTTAGGTTTGAGAAACGGTAAAAGGGTACAAGCTTTGGGATCTAGAAACTCAGAAGGTGGTAATTAGTAGAGATGTGATGTTTGATGAAAAGTCAATGTTGAAGGCTTTTAGGGAAAAACAAAATAAAGAATCTAAAAAGAATGACAGCAAGAAATCAGTGGTACAGGTGCAGCTAGAAGAATCAAATATCTAGTCAGAAAGGGAATCTAGTTTTAGTGACCAAGAATATCAGATTACAGTTTCAGATAGGCCTAAACGCAAGATTAAGCCACCAGTCAGATATGATTTTGAAGATCTTGTCTCTTATTGCTTTGGTTACTAGTAGCGGGGATTCTTTTACATTTCAGGAAATTATTAGTAGTTCTTAGAAAAGTAGATGGATGGAGGCTATGGTGGAAGAAATGGAATCATTGCACAAGAATAAGACTTAGAATTTGGTTGAACTTTCCAAGGAAAAGAAACCAATAGGTTGCAAGTAGGTGTTCAAGAAAGAAGTTACATTTGAAAACGAAGAAGTAAGGTTTAAGGCTCGCTTGGTAGCAAATGGATACTCGCAAAAGAAAGGGATTGACTATGATGAAATCTTTTCTCCAGTTTTCAGGCATGCCTTTATCAGAGTAGTTTTAGCTTTGGTAACTCATTTTGATTTAGAATTGAAGTAGTATGTAACGAAAACTTTTCTTTATGGTGATTTGGAGGAATAGATTTACATGGAACAACCAGAAGGATTCAAGCAACTCGAGGTAGAGCATTTTGTCTGCAGATTGAATAAATCACTTTATGGGCTAAAACAATCTCCACAACAATGGTACAAAATGTTTGACTCTTATATGATTCAATTAGCTACATGTGCTGTGAGTATGACTGTTGTGTTTATGTTAAGGCTCTTGAAGATGGTTTTCACATTTTTTTGTTACTTTATGTGGATGATATGCTTTTTGTTGGCTAAGAGTATGTGTGAGGTTGACAAGTTGAAATCCTTGTTACACAAAGAGTTTGATATGAAAGGCTTGGGTGCTGCTAAAATGATTATTGGTATGGAGATTCGTAGGGACATGGAGGCAAGCAAACTATAGGTGTCTTAAAAAAAATATGTTAAAAAGGTGTTAGAATAGTTTAGTATGAGAAATTCTAAATCGGTAAGTACACCATTGGCGAATCACTTTAGATAATCTTCTAACCAATGCCCAAAGTCAAAGGAAGAAATTAAAGACATGTCAAAGGTCCCATACGCTAGCGTAATAGGATGTTTGATGTATGCAATGATCTGTACCAAGCCTGATTTGGTATATGCAATTAGCACAATCAGCAAATATATGACAAATCCAGGAAGAGAACATTAGAAGACAGTCAAATGGGTATTCAGATACTTGAGAGGTACAATTGACTATGGAAATATGTTTGCAAGACAATAAGAATGTGCTTCAGTTGTGGGTTTTGTAGATGCAGATTATGCAGGTGATTTGGATGATATAAGATCTACTACAAGTTATGTTTATATGATTGGAAGTGGACCTATTTGTTGGAGATCCATGTTACGATCCCTAGTAGCGATGTCTGCTATAGAATCTGAGTATATGGCAGTGGCTGAAGCTGCTAAAGAAGCATTATGGTTAAAGGGGCTAGTCAAAGAGCTTGGTTTAGAACAAGGTGGAGTTCAATTGCATTGTGATAGTCAGAGTGCTATATCCTTCGCAAAACATAACATCTACCATGTCAGAATAAAACATATAGATGTGAGGTTTCACAGAATAAGAGAGTTTATTGTTACAGGTGAAGTGGTACTTGAGAAAATTCACATTTTAGAGAATGCAGCTAATATGTTGACAAAGCCTATTCCTACATCCAAGTTCAAGTATATTGCTTGGACTTGATCAATGTTTCTACATGTTGAAAGAAGACATTCCCAACCTATTGACTCAAGGTGGAGGTACAAGAACTTGTTGACAATTTTAAGGGGTAATATTTTGCCAATGTAGAGATTGTTAGTGATATGACTTATATTATTGTAATAAATAAACTAGGTATATATGTATTATGTGCGGAGCATAGCGAAGCACATAATACTCATACGGCTTAATATTAGTTCTGTTGTTAGGGATGAATAATAGGTTGGGGTGCAGGGGGCTTACCTCCCGCGGTACGGTAAGGGTATATTGAAAAATTTCAATGTATCCGATTAGGGTTAGGATTTAACTGCGATGCAGTATAAATACATTATAACCTTATTTTTTAATTAGAATAAAAAATAGTCGCACCCGTAGACATAGGCACATTGCCGAACTACGTAAATTCTCTGTGTCGATTTCTCTTTTTCTTTCTAATTCTTGTTGCACAGATCATTAATTTCACAACATGTTAGATTTAAACTTTAGTCCCAAACTTAATTGTGCTTAAGGATGAACTTACCTGAGGATAGGCAGCTTAAATTTGAAACCATTTGTTACACTTAAGATAGAAAACTTGTTCAACATCTCGAAAATATCCTTCCCTTCCAAATAGCTGCTCCCAAAAGCTGTCCTGGAAATCACTTCTGATGTTAACACCCTGAACTCTTGAAACACTTCAATCTCTTTCCCTTCATGTTGCTTCCAGCTTTCTAGCATCATCTCAACACTAGCAACCATTACTGGAATCATATTCTATACACACACCATCCATCATATAATTAGTATATATATCCTCTTAACTCATTCAACAAGATTCCATGATTATTTTGTATAATCCAAACTGTCATGTAATCTTCATATCAGTGAATTGATATCTACATAATAATAACAATAATCATCGTCATAATGATGATAATCAATGAAAGACAACAAATCTTACCTTCAAGCTCTCTGCGCGGAAAGCGTGATTAGCTAATTTCCTTAGCTTTGCCCATTTGTCACCTTCAGTTGTCACAAGACCATCTCCTAATAGCTTCTTTATATACCCATTCAAGTCCATTTTTGGATAAGCTTTATCTCTATTGTTCAGTACTTCTTTAACAAGTTCTGATTCAGTAATAACTAATTCAGCTTTTGAACCATTCCAACTAAGATAATTCATCCCTGTTCCAAATAAAAAAGAAATTAAATTAGTTAAATTGTTTCTTGGAGCTAGGATTCAGAAAGCAATAAAACAAAATATTGTTACCATATATGTTGATCCAAGAGTAAATGTGAGGCTGAAGTCTAGGAAATATGTGATGTGATAAACCCACGGGTCTGCTCATGGATTCCTTCTTCATGTTCATAATCTCTTTGGCGTTTCCATAGATGAATCTGTAAGAAGGGCCTTTGATTCCCTGTGACTTCATGGCAGATTGTATTCGAATTGGTGTCCACCATACTTTGTGGAGGAACTTGATGACAAAGAAGAGGAGAGACAGACACAGAGAGCTTGAAAGAAGGATTATTATGGTTTCAGCAGCACCCATATTGGTTCAACTTCAAACTCCAATTTTTCTCTGCTTTATTTGTGCTGAAAGTTAGGAATTTTTTGAGTTTGAAAGTAAAAGATAAAACTAGATAAAAAGTTTTGGCTCCATTTAAATGGCATTTAGCCATTTGGCCGGCTTCTGAAAAAGTTATCCACTTTGCCAAAGGTAAAGGACAATAGTTCAACAAGAAGGCTCTTGTAATCTCCGAACTGATAGTGTCTTGCTCTCAATTCTTGCTTTAGCTAATTAAAAATGAAATTCTCAATCCATTAAATATCAAAAACATCTTTGTCGGAATAGTTGTTATTGAGACTCAACACAGACTCTCTCTCTCTCTCTCTCTAGATCATTCTCCCTCTAAAAGCTCACTGGTATTTTTTTTTTCTCCCTCCATCTTCACCACCTTCAATGATGAACTGAACAATCTTCATGGGCCTGGTTCATTCAATCATCCTATGCTATGTTTAGAGCAGTCCAATTGTTTGTGCTATTTTTGAAATATCAACTTTAAACAGTATATATTTTTTTTAAACAAAATCGCACCTTTTTTCCAAAAATAAAGAACTACTATTCAAAAAAAATATATGCTGTATATCCTTTAGCACTGCTTTGACATACCCCAAATCCTGTGCCGTCTTTGGCACAGAACTTTAAAATTTGGCAAGCCAATTGACAGTCCATTGGAGTATTAAATTTTAGGCTTTGTGCTATATTTTAGCATTGGTCACTGAGTAAGTACTATCCCGAAAAATATATATAGTAATTTTTTTTCCTTATATAATATACAATGATTAATTGATTCATTGACCAAGTGTCAAGTTCTTAGTGGTCGAGTGTCATTTTGTACCTCTCCTTGTACCCTGTACCATGAGTCATGACTATAATATAGTAATTTTTCTTATATAATACAGTAATTTGGCATCATAACTGCATTTTGATTCAATCACATTTGGGGCCAATATACTGATTGATTCACCTCTTTCACTCAATGAAGAAGCCTAGACCATGTACCATGAGTCCTGACTATGCCTCAGGAGATCTATCTGTTTGATGAGTCCAGATTTAACTTGGGGAAACTGGATGAAAAGAAAACTAGTAACAATTATAAAGAGGTTCAATGACCCGTATATTATGTGGCTGAAATCCTCAAAGAATATTGAGGTTGTTGGTTTCATTATATAGAATGTATTTACAATAGAAAGTCCTATATAATAGGAATCAGATTAATATATGCAGTTGAGAGAATCCTATAAACTAGGAAAGGAAAGATATGTACAATATAAAATTAGCTAAGATCAAGGAAAGAATTAGAAGAGGATTCTTCCTTATCACCCCCCTTCAAGCTGAGCGTGGCAGAAGGAATCACGTGAAGTTTGTTACGGAAAAGGAGAAACTGAGGCTTGGTGACGCCCTTGGTAAGTGAATCGGCAAGCTGAAGATGTGAGGGAACAAAGGCGACTGTGAGAGAACCATTGGCAATTAATTCACGAACAAAATGGTAATCAATCGCAATATGTTTAGAGCGAGGACGAGTGATAGGATTGACTGCCATAAAAATAGCACTCTTGTTGTCGCATAAGATCTGGGGAGGGGAAGACATGTGGAGACGGAGATCACGGAGAAGCTGAACAATCCAAGCTACTTCAGCGGTAGCAATGGCTAAGGATCGATACTTAGCTTCGGCACTGGAGCGAGAAACAGTGGATTGTTTCTTGGAGCACCAAGAAACAAGATTAGCACCCAAGAAGATAACATAGCCGGAGGTAGACCGACGTGTATCGGGGCAACCCGCCCAATCAGCATCAGAATAAGCAAGCAACTCATGGGAGGAGATGCGGTGGAGTTGGAGACCATGATGGACCGTGCCTTTAACATAACGCAAGATGCGTTTGAGTGCACGAAAATGAGCTTCAGTTGGAGCATGCATGTACTGGCAAATGGAATTAACACTGAATGAGAGATCAGGCCGAGTAATGGTCAAATACTGCAAAGCGCCAACAAGAGACCGGAAAAGGGTGGGATCCGAGAAGGGTGTCCCTGCGGTGGAGAGATGGTGACCAACTACAAAGGGAGTGGTAATGGGTTTGGCCTCAAGCATGGTAGCACGCTGTAGTAGATCAAGAGCATACTTGGTTTGACTAAGAAATAAGCCCTGAGAATTAGGTTGAACTTCAACACCAAGAAAATAGTGTAGGGAACCCAAATCTTTCATAGCAAATTCGTTGGACAACCGTGTAATAAGAGTCATTACCAAAGCAGGATTGTTGCCAGTAAGCACCATGTCATCGACATAGAGCAACAGATAAACCGTGCCTGCCGTGGAGTGATGAATGAACAGAGAAGAGTCAGCCTGACTAAGAAGAAAACCAAGTTTCATCAAAAAGGAGCTAAAACGTTGGAACCAAGCACGAGGGGCTTGTTTCAGTCCATAAAGAGCACGCTTCAAACGGCACACATGGGAAGGAAACTGTGGATCAGTGTAGCCAAGTGGTTGATCCATGTAGACTGCTTCAGAAAGATTACCATGGAGAAAGGCGTTCTTAACATCTAATTGATGTAGAAGCCATCCAGAAGTGACTGCAAGGGAGAGAATAATCCGAATAGTAGCAGGGCGCACCACAGGGCTGAACGTATCGTCAAAATCAAGGCCATGAATCTGAAAGTAGCCCTTCGCCACAAGGCGAGCCTTATGGCGTTCAATGGAACCATCAGCATGAAGTTTGGTCTTAAAGATCCAACGACAACCAACCACATTGTGATTCTGAGGGCGAGGTACAAGATCCCAAGTATAATTGGTTTTTAAAGCTTGTATTTCCTCATCCATAGCCGAGAGCCATTCAGGGTGTTTGGCAGCAGATTTGAAACCCCGAGGCTTTTTTAGAGCAAGCAGAACCTGAAAAAACTGAGAGGAAGGTGAGATTTCAAAAGCATGATAAGCCTTAGGTTTAAAGATACCAGCTTTTCCTCTAGTAACCATTGAGTGAGTGTTGGTAGAGGTCGTCGGTATGGAAACAGGCGGTGGGGGCAGACTGGGAGAAGGAACGGAAGACATGGCAGGAGGTGTCTGAGGGAGAGGGGCACCAAGGCCATCATTGCAGGGCAAACAAATAGAATCCGAAAGAGGAGAAGATAACAACAAATCCGAAGAAGCGGGAGACACAGTATTAGTAGACTCCAAAAAATCAGAGAAAGTAATGTAAGGGGTGGAGTTGGTAAGTTGTTGTATATTGGCACCTGCATAAGGAAAAACGGTTTCATAAAATCGAACATGGCGAGAGACATAGAGACGTTGAGTCTTGCGGTCAAAACAGCGAAAGCCCTTGTGAAGGGGGCTACAACCTAAAAAGACACAAGGAGAGGATTTGGGAGATAATTTGTTAGGAGCATAATCTCGCAAGTAAGGGAAGCATAAACATCCAAAGGTACGAAGCATAGAGTAATCAGGGTGTTTACCAAACAGGAGCTCGTAGGGAGTTTTGCCAGTAAGAGGTTGCGAGGGGAGGCGGTTGATGAGATAAACGGCTGTTGAGAAAGCCTCAACCCAACGAGGCAACGGAACACGAGCATGAAACATAAGGGTGAGACCTGTCTCAGTAACATGGCGGTGTTTACGTTCAGCAATCCCATTTTGACTCGGTGTATAAGGGCAAGCAATGCGCAACACAATACCACAAGAGGTGAGGTGAGAACGAAATGGGGCATTTGTAAATTCAGTTCCACCATCACATTGAAAAGATTTAATTTTGGAAGAGAATTGAGTCTCAATATAACGTTGAAAATTGACAAATGTAGCAAAAAAATTAGATTTGTGTTTTAATGGAAAAAACCAACTGAATTGAGTACAATCATCAATGAACACAACATAATAGCGAAAACCAGTAGTAGAGCAAAAAGGTGAAGGGCCCCATAAATCACAGTGTAAGCGATCAAAGGGTAAAAGACAACGTTTATTAGTAAGTGAAAAGGGTAAACGATGGCTCTTGCCAAGGTTACAACCAACACATAAACTTGAATCTAAACCCAACAATTTATCACTACAAGAAATAATGCCAGACTTAAAAAGAGAGTCAACAGGACGAAAACTTGGGTGGCCTAGACGAGCATGCCACAAGTGGACAGAGGCACGTGGCTTATTGGAAGAAACGACGGAAGCAAAGGCATGATGAGTCTGATCAAGCACGTACAGACCATTCTCACATTTGCCGCCCCCCAACACTACCTTTGTGACCCGATCCTGCATGGTAAAACCAGAAGGAGAAAAGGTTACACAACAATTACTATCCTTTGTAAGTTGACTAATGGAAATAAGGTTTTTCTTAATGCCAGGAACAACTAAAACATTGGATAAAAGAAGTGAGCTTTTGGGAATGAGAGTAGAGATAGAGCCAATGTGAGAAATAGGGAGGGACTGACCATTACCAACCATCACCTTGTCATTACCAGAGTAGATAGCAGGAACATCCACACCTTCGGGATCATGTGTCATGTGAGAAGTTGCACCAGAGTCCGGATACCATGTGGAGTCGTTGGAGTCTGGAATCGAACAAGCCGCGAAAGCCTCAGCAAGATTGGCGGACTGCTTTTTCTTGAGATTAAGAAATGTCCAGCAGCGTTTGGCCAAGTGTCCCTCCTTGTCACAAAGTTGAAAGTAAACCGGAGAGGAGGTGAATGATTTGGAGGCAGAGGTAGAGGAAGGTTGTGGCTTCCCTGGCCTGGTGGCTTTCCCGTGCCTGATGTGTTGCGGTCTGGGGGAGGAAGTTGGATGAGCGTAGAACGCCAAGGGGGTAGAATGTTGAGACACCGATTTCAAAAATCTCATGGCTCAAAGCTTTTGGAACAACATCTGCAAAAGAAGGTAACGGAAGCTGAGAGAGCATTGTGGTAGAGAAGATTTTGTAATCGGGGCCCAAGGCTCTCAAGAACCAGTGGACTTTATCCAAATCGTCAACAGGGCGACCAATAGCCGCGAGTTGATCGCAAATGCCTTTGAAGAGTCGAGAAAATTCAGCCACGGATTTTGAGCCTCGCTGCATTAGTTGAAGCTCGTCCTTGAGATGGAGTTCTCGAGTCTTGGATCTGTGAGAGAAAGAGGCTTCAAGAGTGATCCAGGCCTCATGTGCATGACTCAAACCAAGTACTTCACTCATAGACTCCTCGGTAAGGGAAGAATATAGAAGACTGAGGAGAGTTTGATTTGTATGTAGCCAGGAAGTGTAGGCTGGATTCACCTGCAGTATGCCGTCAGAGCCAGTAACCTTCGGAGAAGGAGCCCGGACACTACCATCCAGAAATCCAAAGAGATCTTGGCTAGTCAACAGAGGAATGAACTGATTTCTCCATAGCAAATAATTGGAGGAGGTCAGTTTAATGGTAAGCATATGCACCATCGTGTTCAGCGGAAGTGAAGATGAGGAGGACAAAGCAGCCATGGAAAAGATCGAAAAAAGAAATAGTAATATAGCTCTGATACCATAAAGAGGTTCAATGACCCGTATATTATGTGGCTGAAATCCTCAAAGAATATTGAGGCTGTTGGTTTCATTATATAAAATGTATTTACAATAGAAAGTCCTATATAATAGGAATCAGATTAATATATGCAGTTGAGAGAATCCTATAAACTAGGAAAGGAAAGATATGTACAATATAAAATTATCTAAGATCAAGGAAAGAATCAGAAGAGGATTCTTCCTTATCAAATTATTATACAATAGCTCTGTTTTTTGGTATTCTTAAAATCCGTATTTGACCAAAGTGAGCTAAGAAAATTTAACTTTCTTTTTCATTTGGAAAATTGGTGTTGAGCTTCACTAAAGGTCGTCACCTGGCACTATAGTAAGGTCTCATTCATCCAGTGCAATGGCACTGAGGCTTCATTGTAACCAATATGTGGAAAATTAATGATCTTTGCAATTATGGTGAAAAATATTTAGAGAAAGAGTGAGAAAAACGATACAGAGAATTTACATGATTTGGTAGTGCTCCTATGTCTATGGGAGTGAGCGGCTAAGTTTTTCACAATTCAGAAAATAGAATTACAACATGTTAATAATGCCTCGCACATAAAACCCTAACTGATAAGGCTTATATACTAGTTTTATATATTACACAAATATGAGCCACTATCTCTAACACAATACAACAGTGTCTTACGGACATAATTCATTCTAATTTTTGTAAACGTCAAGAAAGATCAGATTAGATTGGGAACTGGTTTTTAATTTTTTTCATTAGATTTATGATAGGACATTCTGACTGCCACTTCTCCACAAACACCCTCACATGATTAACTTGTACTTAAATGATTTCTTAACCAACATTGTTTTTTCCTAACAAATTTAGGACTAATTTATTGACCAGTCAGCAATCTTCAATTGCAATCTTGTTAGGCATCTGAATTCAAGGTAACACAGTCTGATTGTTTAGTACATTCAGTGCACACTTCACTAGCAGCTCTGCTCAGTATGCTAGATAGCATGGAGCATAACCTGAACCCCATGTTGTGGCCGAACAGTCAAAACTTGAACTGGTGAATGAATATAGGCAGGGGAGAGGGTGAAGGCGTAGCGCTGCAGAATCATTGTCAGAGCAATCTTCGCTTCATTGATTGCAAAGTTAGTCCCTGCGCAGCTTCGAGATCCCAAACCAAAGGGAAAAAACACTGCCGGATTGTTGTTAGTAGCTTTAGCAACCCCTTCAGAAAATCTCTCTGGTTTGAAAAGCAGCGCATCTTCTCCCCATATCTGAGGGTCATGGTGAATTGCTAGTGCTGGAATAATCAGGTTTATATTGGCTGGAAGAATGAACTTCTTCAACTTCACTTCTTGTTTTACTTTTCTCAAAAATGAAACCACTGGAGGATATAGTCTTAGAGATTCATTGATGATCATGTTCATCTGTAACCAAAAAGAAAATGCATTAAAATCTCTGCATTGCACTGAAGAATATTTGAACAAAATTGGGTACCATTTTTAGTCTTCCAATGCCTTCTGAATTTGGATGTTGTTTCCCAAATAGCTTGAGAACCTCTTGCCTTGCTTTCTCTTGCCAATCTGTGTGGATTGCTAGAAAAAGTATGGTCCATGTGAGCAAAGTTGAAGTAGTTTCATGTCCAGCAATGTAAAAGGTCTTGCACTCATCAACCATATCATCTACTGTAATCCTATTGTTCTCGTCGTCATCATGATTAGACTTCAATAGTAGTCCAAGAAAATCAGTTCCAAAGTTGTCGACTTCTCCATTCATCGCATTCTCTCTTTTCTTTATAATCTTTACAATCGAATCTCGTATTCCTTGTTCAAGTTTATCTGTTTCTATGTCAGTACTGCTTTTTACGAATTTGCTGCAAAAATGGATGAGTGTATAATCAAATTGAGGATGAGAAAAGACAACCCACCTAGCTTCTGGTGGAGGAAATTGCTCAAAACTTGGGGTTTTTTTACACTCTTGAATAGAGATGAAATAGATAAGTTGGTCACTCATAAGTGACACTGCCAAGTGGGCTTTATAGTCTTAACTACTTTCATGGAATATTTTTGGATAGATTACACCGATTTCTCAAAGATTTTTGAAATGTCATTGATTTTTTCTATTTTACGTGATAAATTATAAATACTTTCAATGGGTCAATTTTTTTCTTTAAAAATGACAAAATTGCTCATTTTATATTTTTTGTTTAACATTTTTCAAATTTGACCATTTTTTTATTTTCAAATAAATATCGATTAAAATCTTAAATTTTATTTTTATATAAAAAAATTCTTTTAAAAAGTAAGAAACAAAATTGAAAAAATGAAAAAAATTAAAATAAAAAGGGATAGTTTGGCCATTTAAAAAAAAATTGTCTGATGGGGATATTTTTAGTTTCTCATATAAAGTAGAGAAAGTCAATGTAATTTTAAAAATCTCAAGGGAGATCAATGTAATTTACCTAATATTTTTTTACAACATCATGGTAACTTAAAACTTAGAGATAGTAAAAAAAAAAATTGATAATGTGTCATCTAATTAAAAAAATATTCTTAAACAAAATAGAATAACGAGAGAGGAATCACGCAGCTGACCTCGTATAATTGGGATAAGGCTTATGTTGAGTTGAGTATCATGTTAAAACATTATTGAGGCAAAAAACATTAAAGCTAAAACAAGTTAATTGAAATCAAGAAAATGGACATGTAGAGTTTCGTCTGCTTTTTCTCCTACAGATTTAAGCCCAAGCTTGGTTGTGCCAAAAGATGGACTAACCTGAGGCCAGGAAGCTTTATTTTGAAAGCATCTCTCACCATTATGATAGACAACTGCATCAACATATCAAAAATATCCTTCCCTTCTAAATAACTGCTCCCAAAAGCTGTCCTTGAAATCACTTCTGATGTTAATATTCTGAACTCTTCAAAAACCTCCAACTCTTTTCCTTCATATTGTCTCCACCTTTCTAGCATCGTCTCAACACTGGCAATCATCGCCGGAATCATATTCTGAGCACATACCATCCTTCATTTAATTACTAAAGATGTTCACTGAGATCCTATGTTTATTTTGAAAAAACAGCAAAACAATGAAGCTTACCTTCAAGCTCTCTACACGAAAAGCATGATTGGCTAGTTTTCGCAGTTTTACCCATTTTTCACCTTCAGATGTAAGAAGACCATCTCCTAATAGCTTCTTTAAGTGGCCTTCTATGTCTATTTTTGGATAAGCTTTATCTCTATTGTTCAGTATTTCTTTAACAAATTCTGGGTCAGAAACAACAAACTGAGCTTTGGAGCCATGCCAATAAAGATAATTCTTCCCTGTACCAAATAAAATACAAGTTAAATTAATTACAGAAATGATTTCTTGGAAACCAGGACTTAAAATATTGTTACCATATATGTTGACCCAAGAGTAACTGTGAGGCTGAAGTCTAGGAAATATTTGATGTGATAAATCCATGGGCCTTCCCATGAATTCCTTCTTCATATTCAAGATGTCTTTGGTGTTTCCATAGATGAATCTGTAAGAAGGGCCTTTGATTCCCTGTGACTGCAAGGAAGATTGTATTCGAATTGGTGTCCACCATACTTTGTGAAGGAACTTGATGACCAGGAAGAGGAGACAGAGACACAGAGAGCTTGAAAGAAGGATTATTATGTTTTCAACTGGACCCATATTGTGTAAACTTTTTTAAACTCTGAAGCAACTCAATTTTGAAATTCACTTGCTGTTTCAAGCTTGCTTTCTTTGTGAAAAAAGGGGTAAGGAATATGAGTTGAAACTAGAAGACACTAGCAAAATTACAAAGTTTTGGCTCTATTCAAATGACGTTGGCTTCCATAAAGGACAGTTGTTCTACAAGAAGGTCATTGTAGTTTTTGAGCTGATAATGTCTTAAAAAATTGCAAGTGTGAATCAATTATTGCAATGGCGATACAGTTGAGAAAATCTAATAAAACCTTAGTTTAATATTGTATTGCTTGAACTTGGTAAGTTTCTCCATCAACATGATGAAAAGAAGCAGACCATTATTCAGTCATATCAACTTGTAAATGGTTCGTCAAGTTACCCGGTCACAGCACACATCATTGCGCCCATCATGCCAGGAGGAAGGCAGTTTATAAGTCAACTATCATACCGGTTAGCTCAGCTGGTAAGGCCTTGAAAATGGAGGATTATGTCTCCAAGAAGTCCCCAATTCGAACCATACTAAAAGTGCGTCTCGTCTCACCCGATATGGCGATCCTTAGGACTGATAGCCATACTCCCAAAGGACCTGTGTTGGGCAGGTCTCCATCATTAAAAAAAAACCAAAATTTGCAGAAAGAACTTGCAAAGGCAATTCTAAGTACATCCACATTTGTGGCTATGTGGCTCTCAATTCTTGCGTCAATTAATCAAAAATGAAATTTCCAGTTGTTAAAAAAAACATCATAACACAATTGGGCCCAGTATACTATCAATTCACATCTTTCTCACTCCAAGAAGAGGTGAAACAGTGGAAGTTAAAAAGAAGTTAACCCTACCACCGCACCAGCACCTTATTCCTTGTACACGTTAATATTACAACCTTACAAAAAGAAGTTAAATCCTCCATTCTAATATAGACTAGTCATTACTAATGGTAGATACAACCCAAGCTTGACAAGATGCCCCACAAAAGGTATATTCTGTGAGCTTGGATTGTATGTTGTAGTTGTATATGCGACAGACGGTATCCATCGTACACAGACACTACGGTTTTAGGATAGCGCCCTAAGAGTGCCTTTTAATCGACTCACTTGTACATTTTCTCTATATTTTATGTTCTACCCAATTTCATTCTTTTTATCTTATTGTTTAATTATATTATGTTGATTAGTGACTTAATTATGTGAATATTATTTTTCATATGATAAATTATTTAGGAAAAATAATTGTTTATAAAATTGTAAGAAAATCCCCCAACTGGGATCACAGTTCAAATGTTTCCCTTAGACAATCCGACTTAATTCATATTGTATGGCTTATCTCTCAGTACATCTTCTAGGCATTAATTCTTGGTTATGACTAATTACATGCCACGTAAAGGCTAGCCCTCGGATTTGATTAAGATTATTTCATGCATTTTCTATGAAGCCAGTTATCCCTTTCAAAGCAATATCACAGCTTCCAAGTTTCTGATAGGCCATTAGCCAAGTCACTGTACAATAAATGAGTTCTTTAAATGAAGACAATTTAGCTATTCCTTTCAGAAAATAGTCGCCATTTTATTTTAGCTTTTTGGTGTGTTTTAACAATTTGTTACAGCTGATCAATCTACACAATCTTTCAAATGAAACCAATGATGGTATCTGGACACATTTGTCATTTACTTTCAAAACAAGGATTCCCAACCCCACTACAGTACGTAGAAAAACCAGTATAAATGAAATCACTGAGGAATGTAATTAACACAGCTGATTTTGAGTCCATAATCAAAGATGGGTATGATGGAAATCTTCATAGTCTTCTTTTCAAGTTCTTTGTGTCTGCACCTCCTGTGGACTCTCACTAAATTCCTTCATAAAGTATGGTGGAAGCCAGTTCGCATACAGAATATGATGAGGTCACAGGGAATCAAAGGTCCTCCTTACAAATTCCCCCATGGAAACACCAAAGCGATCTCCAACATGAGAAGCCAATCCATGGGCAAACCTATGGAAGTATCTCATGACATATTCCCAAGGATTCAACCTCACATTTACTCATGGACAAAAATTTATGGTAAGTTTGTTGTTAATTATAATCTTTGAATGGAGGGTAGACTGCAAAAAGTTGGAGAAATAATTGTAAACCAAACTCAACTCAACTCAACGAAGTCTTTATCCCAACTATTTGGGATCGGTTATATGAATCATGTCTCGCCATTCCACTGTATTTAGAAGAAATAACTGTAACCCTTTTCAGTTTTTGTCGCAATACACAAAAATTAAGCAAAAATAAATTGGAATTGAAGACAGAATAAGTTAGAATATAGCAGGGGTTTGAGGAATGATGGGATTCTATCATAGTTTAACTAATTTAAGCTTCGTTTCCTTTTTCTTTCTTTTTGGTTAAATAGGGATGAATTTTCTTAATTGGCATGGTTCCGAAGCCCAACTGTTTGTTACGGAATCAGAGCTTATCAAAGAAATTCTGAACAACAGAGAAGGTGCTTATCCCAAAATGGACATGGAAGGCTATGCAAAGAAGTTGTTAGGGGAAGCTCTTATAACAAATGAAGGTGAAAAATGGGCTAAGATAAGGAAACTGGCCAATCATACTTTCCATGCTGAGAGCTTGAAAGTAAGCTTTATGACTACTGTTACTATTAACACTGCTATTCTTATACTTATTGCATATTGTCATTATTTTATGATGAGAATTTCTGCTAGCAAAATGAAAGAGATGGTATATTTGCAGAGTATGGTTCCGGCAATGGGTGCGAGTGTTGAGATGATGCTGGAAAGGTGGAAGCATTATGAAGGAAAAGAGATTGATGTGTTTAAAGAATTTGGGGTGTTAACAACAGAAGTGATTTCCAGGACAGCTTTTGGGAGTTGCTACTTGGAAGGGAAGCATATATTTGAGATGGTGGCAAAGTTGACTTCAATAACTGTTAAAAATATTTATAACATCAGATTTCCAGGCATAAGGTATATTACTCTCCTTGATACAATTAAGGGTTGGATTAGCTAGAGTTCAATTGCTTTAAATATGAAAACAGAAAAAGGGAGCATAAGCCACTGCGGGGTCTAAGTGATGTATAAACAAGTGGCAGAAGAGTTGTTAGAATAACGGGAATGGAGGAAGTCTCATTTCAAATCAAAGTACTAGTAGATGCATTTTTGGCAAGTCCGATTTTGGGGTTTATGACCCCTATATTTGACTCAAACAATGAGACAGAACAAACTCAATCACCTTACTGCCACGACGCATGCTCATTTTTGCCCAATTTCGCATGTTTAGGCCTTCAATAATGTTTTTACTATTTTTGAAAAGTTTTAGTTTCTCAATTACTTTACCTAAAAAATTCGGACTAGGATGCCATTTATAACTATCTTTTTCTTTATCTTATCTAAATTTCAATTTCATTGTTTCCTGTTGTGAATATTGACGTAATCGTATAGATTATCTGACCATATAGTCCATTTCGCACTGATCTGAGGAACAATGGTGGATTCCATATCTTGTCCTCATTTTGATGATCATTTATCCATTTTTTCAGTCAATTATTAAAAACCGGGGATGAGATTGAAGCAGAGAAACTAGAAGAAGGAATAAAAAATTCCATTATGGAGCTTGTAAAGAGAAGAGAGAAGTTGAAGAACAGAGAAGCTGACAACCTGGGAAGTGAATATCTTGGACAACTTGTAAAAATTGCTAATGAACCTGATAAGAACAAGAGGATCACACTAGAACAAATGGTTGATGAGATCAAAACATTATACGGTGCTGGACATCTAACAACTACAAACTTACTTTCATGGAGTATTCTTCTCCTGGCAATCCATACAGATTGGCAAGAGAAAGCAAGGAAGGAGGTGCTCGAGTTATTTGGCGAAAAAAATCCAAGTTCAGATGGCATTGCAAGGCTAAAAAATGTAAGCAAGTCAATGTCTAATCAAATTATACATTCTTATGTAAAAGGAGATATCCAAGGCCTTACCCCCTGGGAGTGAAGAAGCTATTTCCGCAGCTCGAACCTGTGACCTCTAGAATCATTGTGCCAAGGCCCGCCCTCAAATTATACATTCTTAAGTGCATTACAAAACATGTAGTCAATTCAATGTCAAATTTTGATTTTTTTCATTCTTACAATATTCTTTGTTCTTTACAGATGAATATGATCATCAATGAATCTCTAAGACTATATCCGCCGGTGATCACATTGACAAGGAAAGTTCAAAGGGAAGTTAAACTGGGGAACCTACTTCTTCCTGCTAATATAAACATTTTTATGTCAATCTTAGCACTCCACCATAGCCCTCAAATATGGGGTGAAGATGTTCATCTTTTCAAACCAGAGAGATTTGCAGGAGGAGTGGCTAAAGCAACCAACAACAATGCTGCGGCATTTTTCCCATTTGGTTTGGGACCTCGGACTTGTGTGGGATTGAACTTCACAACCAATGAAGCAAAGATCGCGCTTTCAATGATTCTGCAACGATACAAGTTCAAACTGTCACCAAATTATGTTCATTACCCTGCTGATATTTTCATTCTTACACCAAAAAATGGAGTTCAAGTCATCCTCCAACCAATTTGAGTGTAAAAATAGATATTAATATGTTCATAGAAGAGTATGGTGGAGACTGGAGACCACTCTTTGTTCTATATGAATTGTTATGGGATAATTGTATGAAGGTGTATGCAAGAATCATGATGTAAAGATGTTGTGAAATAGATATTATATTTTATAAAGTAATGTAAGACTTTAATCTGATCTTGTCTTCCTTGATGTAACCCCTGGCTAAGAAATGTTAAACAATCTAAATACGAAGACTACAGAGCAGCCCATTGTCCTTTTCATTCGCAAAGGCATGGGGCATGATGTTCTGGTTAGAGGACCACCAATCTGGTTACAATCTAGCCTTGAAAGAGACTATTTTGTCTCAATATGCTTGATTCTATATCCAAAAAAAGAAAATCTCTATTGTTTGGAATAAAAAAATAAAAAATAAAAAATATCTCTAGCAAATGGTACATTTTAACATAGAAAATTTGATGATTCCAACCATTGTACTTTGTTCACGAGTTAGGATGGTGAGAATATATATATATATATATATATATATATCAAAATTAATTAAATAGAAGCCATAAATTGGGTTTAGTAGTGTTAGGTATCCCTAGTTTATATCCTTAATTGTATTTCTATTGTAATGTGTCAAAATATAGTGATTTTGAAAATCACATCTTGTGAGACCCAAAACCACAGTATCATACATCACATTGAATATACAATTGAGGATACATAGCATTTTCTAATTGGGTATATTTGCAGTTTACTAATCAATGAACAACAATCCATCGTGGAGGAGAGGAAAGGTTAAGATTGTGATATAAAATTAATGTGACCTAAAGATTGTTTGTTATTGGCAATTGAGGAGAGGAAAGGTTAAGGATTAGAACTAGTAAAGCTAAATTAGAATCTGTCCCATTCCAACAATTGATTTTCCAATATTAAATTTTATTTTTTCCAACCTTATCTCTTAGCAATTTGTGTTTCTTGAACTTTTGCATACCCGCAAAGACTATTACATGATCAAGACTTGTTGGAATTTGCACAGGACAGAAGATAGACTAATGACAATAAATTTTACACTGCTTTGTGCTCCCTGAATTTGATATATAACCAAAATGCTTCCAGCTCTCTTCCTGCCATTCATAGCAAGTGGTAGCAGAAATATAGTTAGCAGGTACAATGAGTTGTCATGACGCACTAAAGGCACTGGCATGGGGATAATAATAGTTGAGGAAGGACAAAAAAAAACTGATAATGGGAACAAAAGAACATCATACATACCCATGGGTGCTGGTGTAGTATAGTAGCCCTTGTAACCTGGGGTATATTCAGCCTTATCACAGGTTCAAATCCTATGAGTGGACATACAAAAAATGAGAAAAGCACCGGGTAGGGTGTTAATTTTTGACACAACAACAAACACATGAACACAACATGAAGTTAGCCCATTTGTGTTGAGTATAAATGAATTTGTGTTAACTTCTACATGTTTAACACAATTAATAAATAAGTCGTATTCAGGTCTTAGTTATGTTAATTCATTTAACATGACTTAACGTATTATACTTAAAAATAAATAAACCGTTAGTCAAAGTAATTTATCTCAACTTTTAGGTTTCCACTTTGTTTTCTTTCAAGCAAGTTTACCCAATTTGGAGACTATTCTATACTTATAAAGAAAAATAATTTTGCATTAAAGTTTAAAGATTAAAATAAATGGATTAATCATGTCGACGCATGTAACATGTTTAATAAATAGTTGTGTATTGATTGAGAAGCTTAACAAGTGTTGTGTTTATGTTGACACATATTTTTGAATATGTATAATAATACAGAGACACGATCAGACTGAATTGACACCCCAAACATTACGCCGAGATCACTACATTTACAAGATGAAGTGTCTTCTTGAGTACTTGTTATGGGTGTGGTCACTGGTCATATACCCTTCCCTAGAATTAAATATACTACACAATTAAAAGCATGTACAAACCTCATTTCTTTTCCTATGAATAGCTAACTTGAGATCTAATAGATCCATTTCTATAAAACAGTTTTCTACTTAAGACAAGTGTTTCCATTAACTATGATATAAGATTTTTCTTGTACATGGTTCCAACAATGACAAGAAATTAAAAGTCGCAGAATGGTTAATCTCAACAGCTATTTGATGGTATGAAATACATTTTAATATATATATTGGATTTGTGGTCCTCCATTTCTAAATGAAATTATCCCTTTCAACCCAACATCACCAATGAAGGTCTCATGACAGATCTGCAAAAGATCATTGTGTACAACTTTTATGAAATCATCCCTTTCAATCCAACTTCAAGGCCCCCAAGTTTTTTATGGACCACTAGGTCTTCACACATCAAATGAGATAATAGACAGCTTGACAACTTGAAGTCTTTTGATTAATAAAGCCAAAGCTGGCATCTAGATAATAGATATATATCTCTTCTACTTTCAACATAAATATTCAATCCCAAGGAGTTAGTCGAAATGATGTTAGACTGTTAGTTTAGGAACTTACCATCCTAAACTTTCAGGTTCGATTCCTTTCGCTAATAACTCTTGAGGCTGCCTCACCCCACTCATAAGCGTGTAAAACGGCTATGGGAAGGGCTGTCGGGTAAATGTAATGATCTCAGCCTAATGCTTGAAGTGAAAGTCAATTGTAATTTACCCTTATTAACTTATCCAAAAAAGCCTAGTAATTTGTAGCCCAGACCTTTGGGCTGGACTGAATATTCCAAATCTAGCCCAAACTCAATGTTGGGCTCCATTCCAGTCTAACCCAATGAAAGCCCTTTGGGCTGGACTGAATATTCCAAATCTAGCCCAAACTCAATGTTGGGCTCCATTCGAGTCCAACCCAATGAAAGACTTGACATGCCTCCGGCTAACCTTTTCCTATGTGCAACACGATTGTATCAGTCAACAATTCAATCAAATTCCTAGAGTTCTTTATTATTTTTTTCCTTTTCATTTTCATTTTCAAAATGATTTAGTGACTCCCTACCGTGCTTATGATTCAAATGAAGATGTTTCATCATTTGATTTCTTAATAAAAAAAACCATTGTGACATATCCTTAATTTGTATACAATATACCTAATGTGACGTGAGATCATGTGATATTTTTAAGTCACACATGATTTTTAATTTTCAAAATAATCACATAATGTCACATTA
The DNA here is from genome assembly GCA_008638375.1 of Nyssa sinensis. Lineage (NCBI taxonomy): Eukaryota > Viridiplantae > Streptophyta > Magnoliopsida > Cornales > Nyssaceae > Nyssa > Nyssa sinensis. The sequence goes on from CM018042.1 coordinate 26,590,014, forward strand.
AATTGAGAATATAAATTGACAATACAGTCTACATAGGACTACTCTTTCCAATAACTTTAATCATTATAATGTAGTAGCTTTAGAAAATTTGATAATGTTCTTTTTCTTTTCACATATTTTTTAAATCCATGAGAGGAGGCCCATTTAATCAAGAATTTATAGTACAATGAGGAATCCTTGGTACAGCATAAAGGAACAAAGTGGCTTAAATCAACAAGAATTGTATTCTCCCTTGGCACCTTCTTTACTTGTGGGACACTCATCTTTTGGTGCATCTATGCTTTCATATAATATATATATATGTGTGTGTGTGTGTGTGAATTACTTTTCTTCAGTGGGCAAGTGAATGATGTTAGTATCATGCCAAGTAAACAGTAATAATTGATGTATATCTTATGAGTCAGACTGTCACTTCATATTATTATCTTATGAGTGAGACTTATCACTTCATATTATTATTCGATAAGATAGAAATAAAGATTCTCTTTTATAATATATATCACTTTTTTAATTTTATATAAAAGTTCTTTATTATAAATTTTTAAAAAATGATAAATTTTGTAAGAAAACGTTACACAAAATTGAATAATGACATTAAAATGACAATTCCTCTCAATTATATGCCTGTCAAAATTAAATTCCTAACGCTATCATTTCTTTAATCTTTTTATTCCATATTCCCATTATTCGTACATTATTTAATGCAGAGACCATGGGTAAAAGAGACAAGCTCAAACCTTTTGTATTGTTGCCCTCCTTTATTTTACTTCCTAATTAAGCTCCCAGGCACAGCAACTTTGTCCAGGACTGAGAGATGGAGAATAAAGAGGAAGAGGGGTCAACCATGCATGGTCATGGCAATCGGTGCAGTGGCGGCAATGGCTCTGGTGGCATGGGGCATTTTTAGTCTTGTATCAGGCTCAAAAACTGGGAACAATGAGAGGAAAATGATGAAAGCGCCGGGAAAGGATGGCAACATTCCAAGGAGCGACTTTGAACGTGACCCAAAAGGCTATTTTAGCAAGCTTCGCGATTCCAAATAAATTTATCAAACTTTGAAACTGAAAAATTGGGAGATATGAAATAGTAATATACTTATGTAAATTTAGCTTTTTTATGCTTTTCTTTTTTTCTCATTGGGTTTAGGGTATGTATTTGGGATGGAAAAAAGTTGGGACGGTCTTATTGTTAAAACTTGAGTATTCTGTGGGATTTGTACTTAAATTTTATATGAATATTCAAATCTAAGCACAAGTCTTGTTAGGAAATTGAAGAGCGGAAAATGGAGTTATTAATGTTACTTAAAAGTGGGACTTTAATTCCTATATATTTGTGAATCCTAGTGATTAGTATTTTATGATCTTGATGAATTTGTTGCAGCTTTATTGATACCCTTAATGAAAAATCTCTATACATTTGCTAATTGTAATAAAATATAATGCAAGCACAACATTTTTCAACCAATCGCCATAGAAGAAATATATAAAACAATTAATTTTTGAAATTTATACAATAAAAAACGAAAAAAACACACACCATTACAAACTGGCGGGACATTTTGAGAAGATGCTATGTGCACTCAAGAAAACTCATCACAAAAAAGGGGATCATTTGTAAATAGAAATGATAATGGGGCGAGTTCGGGCCTTTTCTAATCTTTGTCCCCATTTAAAAATAGTCTACCCCACCTTGTCTTGTCCCATCCCTATTTAAAAATTAAAACTAATGAATTGATATTATTAAAAATACAAATATATATTTACATAAATATACATAATGAATATTATATTTACATACCAATACATGATGTATATGCACATATTATACCTATACGTATATTTAATTTGATTTATATATGTAAGAGTATTTAACAAATTATGAAAACTGATGTTACTCTTTTTTATCAGAGGGGCCTCCCGTCCTTCGCTATTTGTCAAGAACTCAAGATTAGAGGGTTATCGGGTAGGCTCCTAGTGGTAGCCGCTCCGATGATAAAGTTAGTAAAATATAAAGAGACTGTAATTGAAAAAAATAATTGAACATGACTAGAAAGCGTACCTTATGGTCTTATTTATAAGTTGTAGATCACCTAAGTTGAATAGGATTATGAGCCATAAAAGTAGGGATTCGTAGATATCCGAAAATAATAGTTGTCATATTGAACTTTGTTTCCTTATTCTGAGGTCAATAGGATATGGAATGCGGCGCCATGCTCTGAACCCCTTACCTCTAAACCCCCCGTACCCATGTGAGTTGGATTAGAACAATCTTACATGATTTGTATCCTGAAGAGCTCTGTATATACATGTGTTATGCTTTGAATAGATTTGTCACTTTATGGTATATCAGCTACTCCTCCCCCGAGCCTCAGTTCTGTGGGAGTTGTGCAGAACTGAGGTTAGGGTTTCTAAAGAGTCACGTGTATTTTCATTAATGCGCTGTTTCATATTTTGATAAAACAACCATTGATGGGACAATTACAACCTCATCATTGTACTAGTTGTTGATTGAGTAATTGAGGCCATTATTAGCCAATCGTCGGTTGAGATTTCGAGGCCATAAATATCGATCTCCTTGGGTGTCTTATAAATAGACGAAACCCTAAGAAGAGGCTTTTATGAAATCTCTCTCGTTTCAAGTTGAATTATAAGCAAAAGAAGACTCTCTAAGAGATTTTCAATGTACCAAAAGACTTCTCCAGCATCTATTCTTCAATTTCTGGTCAGTGGTGATAACTCTTTCATTTCTTATTATTTTTTGTCATTATTCTTCTTCTTCCTTACTTCTTTCATGAGGATGTCGTCCTTGGATGGCTATTCAAGTACGGGGGAGGAAGAGAGGCAAATCAGTAGAAATAGGGAGTCAATGGGCACTAGGCCCTATATTGGGTGATGAAGTGGAGAGTGTCTCTTGTAATAGCTCGGAAGTGCTCCTAATTGAGGCGCACCTCGAATCTAGGGATAGAGAGGTCTTCTCGTCGGGCTAGCCTCATAGGAGAGACGACGATAAGAATGCCATGACCGAGAGCATGCTAGATACCCTTAGAGTTAACTTCGATTTCCCTCAAAATGTGTTCTATAGGATCTTGAGGGTTGTAGATCGCCCATCGGATATTGAGAGATGAGAGATTTACACCTGCCTCGAATAGTTTGAGGTCGGCGTACATTTCCCTCTCCATCCTCTAGTGAACAAGTTTTTCAACTAATTCAAGATCTGCCCTATCGAGCTGAACATTAACAGTTGGAGGCAGCTAATGGCCTTCTTAGTTCTAGGTCACCAAAACAACATCGAAGTAGACCTAGACCCAGTTGAAGGCAGCCAATGGCCTTCGTAGTCCTAGGTCACCAAAATAGTGTCGAAGTAGATCTAGACCCGATTAGAAGTAACATGGATATGAAGTTCTTGAAGTCAGAGGGGATATACTACACGTCCTTAGACAAAAGGTTCAAACCATTGACCTCGGTACCCACTTCCAACAAGACATGGAAGAAATAGTACTTCTTCATCAGTAGTGGCTGGGAACACGAGGACTTCGAGAACCGGATTAGCTTGTTCCCTCAGCACACCAATTTTAAGGGTGAGCCTACAGAACTTTCAGCTTCTCACCTGAATAGTGTAATCTTATTCCTATCTTGACTGACGTTTTTTTTGAATTTTTACTATCACAGATAGGAAAGCTTGGAGGAGGTCAATTTTTACTCCCGAGCTTCAAGAAAAGTACAGAAGACTTTTTCACCCGTAGGACCGTCCTCACGACCGAATCCTTACGCTTCAGAACTTCATGGATGTCGGGCTACCAAAGGATAAATTGACAGTTCTAAAGAAAACAGTTCTTACGAGCTAGACGCTTGGAACTAAGAAGGTCGGGGGAACGTCCAGCTCTGCGATACCAATTCCTCCTCAGAAAAAAGAGGAGGACCGAGGTGGGGGGATCCAGTTCTCCCGAACGTACAATTTTTGAGGAGTTGGCCCTGCCAACTATTCGGTGACAGCTACCACCACCTCCAGCCCCCACAATGAGTGCCCTTGATCCTGCGGTAAAGGAAAAATGGGCGCAGTTCCTCCTAGTGTGGCCTCGGCTGAAATCGGAGAAGTGGCTATCAAGAGGACCTATGAGGAGGCCTGGAGCTCGACTGCAGGTTGCTTCAAAGGTCTGAAGCCTCAGAAGATAACCAAAGACCTCTTGGTTTCTTACATGAGGGTAAGATTTTTATCTTTGGTTGATTTTATATATATGATTAACTTTTGTTCTTACCGACTTACCTAATTTTTATTTTTTATAGGCAGTTCATGTCATGGCTGCTATTATGGACTGCCTCGAGGAATCAGAATGGGAGGACAAGATCCAGGCTGAATTGGACAAAGCTTAGCTCGAGCTCGGGACAGCCCGTTCTGCATCTTTCTTTTAAGAATAAGCTAAAAGAATCCCTCACCAACGTAGCTATTCAGAGCTAGAGAACTTAAAGAAGGAAAAAGAGAAGGTTGAGGTCGCTGCTGCTCTGAACCTTGCCACCAGTGTTCAGGTGGCGAGAGAAGAGATAGAAAAAGCCTTTAGAGAAGAGGTGCAGAGGTTGAGCAGAGAATTTGCAGATCATGGAAACGAAACTTTCTGAAGGAAGATCTAGAAGCTATATCCTGATCTTGATATCTCTAGTGTGGACGAGGTTTCAGTAGATGATTCTGTGCCAAGCCCTTCCGAAACAGTCCCAGTAGAGTCCACATATCCTGAGAGAGAAACCCCCCTTCCGAGGACCATTAGTTAGGTTTTTGTAACATTTTTTTTTTTTAGTCTTTACAAACTTGTAATCTTCTCACTTTTGGGTTAATCTATAAAAATTCTTACTTGTCTCATTCATTTGTGTTTTGCTTGCTATTTATATGGTGTGTCTGAAAAATAATCTCTTTTAACATCCAGACCAGTAGAAAATGTAAGCCCTTTACAGACTCCAAAACATTCATAAGCTGATCTCGGAGGCCTGAAATAACAGGATATTCATAGCAGCCATACTTATAAAAATAAATCATAATATACCGTCTTTCACTACTTGTAAAATAAAACTTTTTTCCTAGATATCTTCAACACTTGTAATTAAAACAAGCTTTTTCTAGAAAACAAGCTTTTTTCAGAGATCTGTAAGGTGAGAAAAGTGGATCAGACTCATAACATTTGTAATGAATGGGAGGTCTTTGGGGGGGATCCGTATAAATGATAAAATAAACCAGACCTTCAATACTTGTTTTGAACGCAAGACTTTTGGGATCTGTACATTGACTAAAATGTACCAAACCTGTAGCACTTGTAATGGATACAAGGCTCTAAAAGGTCTATGCATTGAATAAAATTGACCAGACCTGTAGCCCTTGTAATGAATACAAGGATCTGAAGGGTCTATGCATTGAATAAAATAAATCAGACCTATAGCCCTTATAGTGAATACAAGGCTTTTAAGGGACTATGCATTGAATGAAATAGACCATACTTGTAGCACTTGTAGTGAATACAAGGCTTTTAAGGGTCTATGCATTGAATGAAATAGACCAGACCTGTAATCCTTACAGTGAATATAAGGCTTTTAAGGGTCTGTGAATTAAATGAAATGGACTAAACCTGTAGCACTTGTAGTGAATACAAGGCTTTTGAGGGTCTGTGCATTGAATAAAATGTACCAGACCTATAGTACTTGTAGTGAATATAAGGCTTTTGAGGGTCTGTTAATTGAATGAAATGGACTAGACCTGTAGTCCTTATAGTGAATTCAACCACCTTTTGTTTAACACCACTCGCGGGACAGGTAGCAGTGGGGGTCCTTCAAAGCCAGCCAACACTATTCCACCAGAAGTGGCACCTCGTAACCCTTATGCTCGCCCGAGGTCTGATAAGTGCTATAGATGCTGACAGCCAGGGCACCGTTCCAATGAGTGTCCTAAAAGGGGTACCGTTAACTTAGTGGAGCCAGAAGAACATGGCAGATTCAAGACAAAAGAGGACAAGAATGAAACGCCCTACACTTATGAAGAGGAAGAGGTAACGGGTGGCGACGAAGGAGAGTTGCTGTCAAGCTCTCTGGTGGTTCAACGACTTCTGTTAGCACCAAAGCGGGAAAAACCATCTCAACGGCATAATATATTCCGAACCAAATGTACTATGAACAAAAAGGTTTGTGATGTCATTTTTGATAATGACAGTAGTGAAAATATAGTGTCGAAAGCAATGGTTACCAAGTTGGGCTTGCAGACTAAGAAACACCATTCACCGTATAAGATTGGCTGGATAAAATGGGGTACTGAAGTGAAGGTAACTGAAATCTGCCGCATTAAATTTTCAATTGGGAAGAATTATGCAGATGAGGTTGTGTGTGATGTGGTAGAGATGGATGCCTACCATATGATTTTGGGACAACCTTGGCAGTTTGATGTGGATGCTACGTACAGGGGCCGTGATAACGTATATGTTTTCATGAAGGGGGGCCTAAAGATCGTTTTGGGACCCATAAAAGAGGAATTTTCAATTGTTGAATCGAAGTCAAAAGGCAAGTCAGTATTTCTTGTGGATGGGGGCAAATTCATAAAACAAACTAAGGAATCTAGAGAGATTTTTATTGTGGTAGTTGGGGGAGAAGTTGGTAAGGAGTCTATGAAAATTCTATCCGCACTTAAACCTTTACTAGAGGAATTTTAGGAAATTATACAGTCGAGCTACCGGATGGGTTGCCTACTATGCGAGACATACAGCATCAAATTGATCTCACACTAGGAACCAGTTTGCCTAGTCGTCCATATTATCGGATGAGTCCCAAAGAAAGTCAGATTCTACAAGAGTAGGTGAAAGAGCTGATTAAGAAGGGATTGGTGCATGAGAGTATGAGTCCTTGTGCGGTACCGGCTTTGTTAGTTTCAAAGAAGGATAGTAATTGGCGCATGTGCATCGACAGTCGGGCAATCGACAAGATCACCATCAAATATAAGTTCCCTATTCCTCGATTGGAAGATATGCTAGACATGCTAGCTGGATCCAAAGTCTTTTCGAAAATTGACTTACAGAGCGGGTACCATTAGATTCGGATTAGGCCTAGAGATGAATGGAAGACTGCTTTCAAGACCAATGAAGGGTTGTACGAATAGTTAGTGATGCTGTTTGGGCTCACCAATGCGCCTAATACTTTCATGCGGCTCATGAACTAGGTATTAAAACCATTCACTAGAAAATTTGTTGTGGTGTACTTTGGTGATATATTGATAGATAGCCAGAACGAATCTGACCATTTTGCGCATTTGAGGGAAGTACTTACAGTTTTTCAGCAAAATAAGTTGTATGTTAATTTAAAAAAGTGCAGCTTTATGACCAACAGTTTGCTATTTTTGGGATTTGTGGTAAGTGTTAATGGGATTAAAGTTGATAAATAAAAGATTTGTGCCATTCGGGAGTGGCCAACCTCACAAACAGTGGGCGAGGTTTGTAGTTTTCATGGTCTGGCAACGTTTTACAAGTGGTTTGTCAGAGATTTTAGCAGGATAGTCGCGCCAATTACTGAATGCATGAAGAAGGGAAAATTTCATTGGGGAGAGGAAGCAGAACAAAGTTTTGCACTGATTAAGGAAAAATTATCATCTACCCCTAGTTTTAGCACTGACAGATTTTGACAAGTTGTTTCAGATAGAGTGTGATGCCTCTATTGTTGGCATTGGTGCTGTACCTTCTCAAGATGGCAGATCGATTGCGTTTTATAGCGAGAAGCTCAGTAAAGCTCGCCAGAAGTGGTCTACTTATGAGCTAGAATTGTATGTTGTTTTTCGCGCCTTGAAGGTTTGGGAACACTATCTGGTGCAGAGGGAGTTTGTCTTATTCAGTGACCACCAACCGCTGAAATTTATCAATAGCCAAAATAGTGTTAACCGGATGCATGCCCGCTGGATTTCTTTTATACAATGCTTCACGTTCACTTTAAAGCATAAAGAGGGTCAATTAAACCAGGGTAGCTGATGCTCTAAGTAGGAGGGCGTGGTTGCTTGTCACATTGCGGACTGAGGTAGTTGGGTTTGAATGTTTCAAGGAATTGTATGCAGACGATGAAGATTTTCAAGATATTTGGGCCAAATGTTAGTCGGGTCTTTCCATTGACGGAATGTATATTCAAGAGGGCTATTTGTTTCGAGGCAACCAATTATGCATCCCCAGGAGTTCATTACGAGATTAGATAATTCAAGAATTACATTGTGGAGGCTTGGGCGAACACTTGGGACGTGACAAAATAGTAGCTCTTGCTAAAGAGAGGTATTACTAGCCCCAACTGAAACGAGACGTCGATAGTCATGTTAAAAGATACCCCATTTGTTAGGCTGCCAAAGGCCAATCTCAAAATACGGGTCTGTACATGCCTTTGCTCATTCCAGCAACACCTTGGGAAGGTCTTTCTATGGACTTTGTCTTGGGCCTTCCGAGAACCCAACGCGGATTTGATTATGTATTTGTGGTGGTTGATCGGTACTTAAAAATGACTCACTTTATTGCTTGCAAAAAAACCTCAGATGCAGTGCACGTGGCCAATTTATTTTTCAAAGAGGTTGTTCGTTTGCATGGGGTTCCTAAATCCATCACTTCAGATAGGGACACCAAATTCTTGAGTCATTTTTGGCAAACCTTATGGAAGCGGTTTGACACATCCCTGAATTTCAGTAGCACAAGTCATCCTCAGTCCGATGGTCAAACGGAAGTGGTGAATCGCACTCTTGGGAATTTAATTCGCTGTATTTTTGGAGAGAAACCAAAGTAGTGGGATATCGCTCTTACACAGGCTGAGTTTCCTTACAACAGTATGTTGAATCGATCAATTGGGAAGACCCCATTCTAAATTGTTTATTGTTGTCTTCCACGCCATGCTTTAGACTTGGTTCCTCTGCCAAAGCTTCCTGGGTTGAGTATTGCAGCAGAAAATATGGCGGATCGTATCAAGGCTATTCAAGAAGAGGTGCGAAAAAATTTGGAGAAATCTAATGCCAAATACAATGCAGTTGCTGATAAAAAAATAAGGGCTCAAGTCTTTCAGGAGGGGGATCTAGTGATGTTTTATTTGCGTAAGGGGCGGGTGTCAGTAGGCACGTACAACAAGCTGAAAGACAAGAAATATGGTCCTTACCAGATTCTGTAGAAAATTAATAATAATGCTTATGTCGTAGACCTTCCTGCAGATATGGTCATTTCTCCTACTTTTAGTGTTGATAATTTGTTTAAATATCCTCCTCCTGATGTGTCGTCTTCTCAATTACCTAACTCGAGGTCGAGTTCTTTTCAAGCAGGGGAGACTGATGTAGAACAAGTTGTAGAAAAATTTAATTCCTAGCACAAATTATGTGCAACGTCAGAATGGTCAGAATTGCGTGAAATTTGGTGGGCGATTTGGAATTGACGTGTTGATCAATACTCATTACTTTGCTATGATGTATGCCATTTTTTGGGCAAATTTCTTTGTTTTGGCCGTCAAAAGCGTGTTTTTACTACTTTTGGTAAAAAATATGCTGCTTAATTTCCTCGAGCTGCCGTTGCCGTTTGGAGCTGTTTTTTTGCCAAATTGCTGCTTAAGTTTAGGACTTTTGATTTATTATTTTAATTAGAATATTTTTATTTTTAGAATTTTTGGTATTTTTTCTTATTTTAATTATTTCTTTTACAGTTCTAGTCAAATTAGGAGTTCTAGCCCTAGTCGAATTAGGAGTTCTAGTTCTAGACGAATTAGGGTTTGCAGCCTATATAAATGTTCTTTCTTTTCATTGTAAGGTTAACTTTTGATTCAATAAAAATATCTTCTTTCTGAGATCTTATTCTTTGGACTCGTGGATTTGAGTGTGTTACCTTTGTTCGTGAATTCGGACGATTTTTTAAGAAACAGACAGCGTCATATTTCTTCACAAGCTTCCGCTACATCACTTTTGGACCATATGGTACGTACCCCCAAAAAAAATCAATGGAATTTTTCTTTGTATATCTTGAGAAATTAGTTCATTTGGTTATCATATCCATGTGGCATTTTAACATTGGTTTGATCTGCTTAAAGGAATAACAACTTTGTTACTAAATTAATCTCTTTATTTTCATGAGATTCACAACACAAACTTCATGTCATAAGACGTAAGGTAAGAGACTCGAATTTACAATACGTCTATCAATCAATCTGAACTAAAACGTGAGTATGGAAAAGTAGGGTGATTCAATATAAGATGATAAAGTTAAAACTCATGTAATCAAGCAAGTAATTTGTTAAGTAACCTCTTAATTCTTTTCTCCCTTACCTTTCATTCCTTTCTTTTAAAATATAATAGCTATAAGTACTTTGATACGATAATTGACTTTTTCTAGATTTTTGATAATTATACTGACTTTTATAAAATTTTTAAAATTAAACAAACCTCTTTTATTTTTTTTGACAAATTATACTGTCCTCCGATTCTGTTTATTTTTTTATTTTTGAAAACAACAAAACTGCTTCTCTCATTTTTTTTTTGTATTTTTTTAATTTTGACCATTTGTTCTAACTTTTTTTAAAGCCATTTTTTTTCATTTTATATAAAATTAAAATTTTAAATAAATAATTTATATTTTGTAACCAAAGAAGATTCTAATTAATATTTATCTAAAAATGAAAAAAAATACTTAGAAAAAATCGGTCAAAAATTTAAAAAAATACAAAAAAAACATAAAAAAGGTAATATTATTTTTTTTAAAAAAAAATAGACTAGAGAAGAGGTCAGTATAATTTTAAAAAGTTTAAAGAAAATTAATGTAATTATAAATATCTCATAATAAGTCATGTAATTTACTTTTTTTTTTTTGGATGAAAATTTAACCATTTTTTAATCATAGTACAAATCGAAATCATTCATGCGACATAAAGGAACAAAGTGGTTAAAGTCTTCTCCTTTTCTTTTTTTTCTTCTACCTTTTCATATCATAAAGGAACAAAGCGGTTCCAGTCTTCTCCTTTACTTTTTTTTTTCCTTGTATTTAAGTTAGTTTTCTTCGTGAGCAAGTGAATGACGTTAGTATTATGGTAAGCGCGTATGCCCCAGCTCATACTACTAAAGTGAAAAATGTTTAATATATCAGTTTAGTTTATTAAATTAATTAATTCAGTGACGTGGCAATTTTTTTTTAATTAATGGATATATTTTATTCAAATTTTCTTTTTTAAAAATATATATATATATATAATAAATGATATCAAATGATAAATCAAATCAATATATCTAAGGATCAAAGCACGTGATATCTGGTTTTATGAACCCTGCCTTTTTTTTTATGAGATTTTTTAATATTAATAAAATTTTATTAATAGAATTAAGTTTTTTTAATAAAGTTTTTATGGTATTTTTTAACCGTGTTTGATTTTTATTCAACTTAAAATTTTAATTTTATTATATTATAAATTCATAAAATTTAGGATTATTTGTAGAGTTAAATTTTTATTAATTTTATATTTTTAATTTAATTATATAATAGTATATATAATTTAAAATCTTTTTTTAAAAAAAAAACTTTAAAATAATTATTTTATTAGCTTTATAGTTACGCGGGTCTGTGCCTATATAAAGGATAGTTATGAGTAAAGGAGAGCAGTCCAAAGTTGTTTTTGTTTCCCTTCTTTATTTTGTTTTCCAAGTTTCAGGCTCCGCAACACTTTTGCAGAAGTCGAGATGGAGTCACCCATAGGCATGGCAATCGGTGCAGCAGTAGCCATAGTTCTGGCGGCATGGGGCCTTCTAAGTCTTGCATCAGGCTCAGAAACTACGAGCAATACGGAGAAAATGATGAAAGCGCCTGGAAGGAACGGCTACATTCCCAGAAACAGCTTCGAGCATGACCCCAAGAGCTATTTTCAAGATCTTCACAAATCCAAATAAATTTATCAAACTTTGAAAGTGAAAGACTCTGGGTGATATAATGTTGCTATATATATATATATATGAGTGTTACTATTTATGTATATTTAGTTTTGTTATATATGTTTTTCTTTTTTAATTTTGTGATTGGGTCGATGTTGATGGGGTTTATGAATGTTACTTAAAAGTGGAATATATAACTGCTTTCTTATATATTAATATATATAATGGTAGTTTGTGAATCCTTATATTTAGTGTCAAATGATCTTGATGAATTTGTTGCAGCTTTTATTGATCCCTTTCTTGAATATCTCCATATACTTACCGATTGTAATAAAATCCAAAGCAAGACCAACATTTTCCAGCACATGCATCCCAAAGAAAAAACATATAAAACATTTCTTTCTTGAAATTTCAGCAAAAAAAAAAAAATCATCAAAACACACAAAAACAAACAAGCACACGCAGTGAAAATTAACACATTTTGACCATTGGAGCTCCAAACAGCATTGCATGAGCACCTGAACAGAAATAAATAGATGGTTTATAATTCGCTTTGCACGGCCTTGTATTTCTTTCTTTATTGTTCACTCATGATGCCCCATATTTTTCTTTGATGGTAATATCAAAGAATTTCAATCAAAGGTAGCAAATTTACATTATGCTCACGATAACTTTTGTTCAACTCCTCTTGAGAGGGAGTACTGAAGAGATCGAATATGATAATGCATTAAGAAAAAAATCAATAAAAATCAATTTTTTTATATCTCTATTTAATTTCTACAAAATGTATATATTTCTTACTGAAATCCGTAATTTTATACAAGGCTATCAAATCAGGGAACCATATCATAATTTGGAACATTTAGTACAATATAAAAAATAAAAATAAAAAGGAATTTGGTTTCTCTTCATTTCAAGTATTTGTGAGAGGTGAGTGGCCAAAAAAAGTGGCACATATCTTCTTTTTCCTTTTCCATTTTGTTCAATTTTTCCTTTGCTAGTAAGTTTATTTCTTATCTTGAAATAAAATTAATTACTTTTCTTTATGGGTATGTTCATTTTCGAAGGAGTTTACTTTCTTAATTTCCTATCTTTGCCAACAAGAAAATGAAGGATGTTAACCATATCCAAGCTCAGGGTACTAACTGAGCTATGCATAAATCCAACAGTCTATATCTCTCCTAAATTTATTTGAAAATATCATAATCAAATAAATTGGATTTAAATCTTTTAATGATGGTTAAATATGTTTTAGTAATCTAGATGTTGAAGATTACCATAATTATCTTATAATTAGTTGTAAATAGATTGATAAGATTGATCCCTGTAATTATATGATATCCCATGCTTATCTCCTATTTTTAGAAAAACTAATTCTTTGTGGTCTGATATCGTTCAAATTTTTAGCATATTTAAGGAATATATATATATATATATATATATATATATAACGAAAGTTGATTAATCCATTTTGAAGAATTTTAAAGAGTCTCCAAAGAGTCATGGTTGTTTATGTTAGTCAAGCATGATTTGATACAATCCCTTATTTTTGAATTAGTTCAACTTTGCCTCGAAAATAAGACAAATAATAATCTTTTGGGTAAATTATACAAGTTTCTGATAATAACACTGACCTCTTCTATTTTTATTGATAAATTACAAATATTCACTTTCAATAAATTTTTTTTTTTTTTCAAAATAACAAAACTATCCCTTTCAATTTTGATCACTTTTTTCTAACATTTTTTTAAAGAACTTTGTTATTTTATATAAAAATAAATCTAAAGTAAACAACTTATTTTCATTTTATATAAAAATAAATTTAAGGTCTTAATTAATATTTATTTAAAAATGAGAAAAAAAAATTGGTCAAAATTGAAAAAAATATGAAAAGGGTAGTTTTGTCATTTTGGAAAAAACTTGACTAGAGGAAAGTATTTGTAATTTGTCAAGTAAAATAAGAAAGATCAGTGTAATTTCAGAAATTTTTAAAGAGATCAGTGTAATTATAAAAACTTCAAAGGAAATCAATATAATTTTGCCATCGTTCTTTTTTAACCAACACACTGTTGATTTACAGAAGAAAAAAAAATCAGATAGTATAATACAATATACTATATATAGTGCTCGTTTGGATGGGCGATGAAAACGAGCATTTAGAAAATGTCATTTTGAAATGGACATTTTTGGAAAAAGTTACTTATTGATAGTTTTCCAAAACACCCCGTTTTGGTCTTGAAAATGTCCAAACAAACATTTCAAGAAGTCAAAATAAACACCTACTTATTCTAAAAACTTGTTTCAAACATAAAAATGGCTAAACGGGAGGTGAAACTGTCCATCCAAACACAACTATAGTATGATGTAACCACACCTAAACCATCTCTTACAATTCCCAAACAACACCGTATGATCACTAAGTTTGACAGTGGATGTCATATTCCATGTCCTTAATTTGTTGCCAAAATTCCTACTTTTCCTTGACTAAAAATTATGGCAAATCAAACATTGGTGTTGCTTTTACCTGACTAGGAATTATCAATCCACTATGTTTGATTGTTCTTACTTCACATGCATCATTAAAGAGTTGGTAGCTTTTGGACCACATGGTACCAAAAAAAAAAAAAAAAATCAAAGGAATTTTCCTTTGTATATCATGAGAAATTAGTTCATTTGGTTATCATATCCATGTGGCATTTTAACATTGGTTTGATAGGCTTAAAGAGACAACAATTTTGTTAAGTAACCTTTTAATTCTTCTCTCCCTTAACTCCATTCCTTTCTTTTAAAATATAATAGCAATAAGTACTTTGATATGGTAACTGAACTCCCGAGATTTTTGATAATTATACTGACCTCTTCTGAAGTTTTTAAAATTATACAAACCTCTTTTATTTTTTTCTAACAAATTATACTGACCTTCCCTTTAGTTTAATTTCTTTTTCAAAATGACAAAATTATCCTTCTCAATTTTTTTTTTTGTTTTTTTTTTAATTTTGACCATTTTTCTAACTTTTTTTAAAGATTTTTTTATTTTATATAAAATTAAATTTTTAAATAAATAATTTCTATTTTGTAGCCAAAGAAAATTCTAATTAATATTTATTTGAAAATGAAAAAAAAATAGTTAGAAAAAATTTGTCAAAATTTTAAAAAAACACAAAAAAAAATTAACATAAAAGGAGTAATATTGTCATTTTTTTAAAAAAAAATTAAACTAAACAAGAGGTTAGTGTAATATAAAAAATTCAAAAAATATTAATATAATTATAAAAAACTTTAAAATAAGTCACTATAATTTATTTATAAAAATTTATCTATTTTTTAATCATAGTACAATTCGGAATCATTCATACCACCACATAAAGGAACAAAGTGGTTAAAGTCTTCTCCTTTTCTTCTTTTCTTTTACTTTTTCATATAGTGTTTAAATTAGTTTTCTTCGTGAGCAAGTGAATGACCTTAGTACTATGGTAAGCCTACAGTTGGAATGGACGTATGCCCCCAGCTCATACGACTTTAAGTGAAAAATGTTTGATATATCAGTTTGGTTATTAAATTAGTAATTTTTTTAAAAAAATTAATAGATATATTTTATTTAAATTTAAAATATATATATAATAAATGATATCATATGATTTATTTAAATTTTAAAAAAATTATATAATAAATAATGCCATCTGATAAATTAAATCATTATATCTAACGTTACTGGATCAAAGCAGGTGGTGCCTTGTTCCATGAATTCTGTTTTTTTCTCTCTATCAAGTTACATCACAAACACATCAAACAGTTGGTAACGCTTATAGGTCTGTTGACTTATTCCAAATAAAAATATATATATTTCTTTCGTATGCTCGATTTTAATTCAAGTGGTTGTACATATATAGTATTTAATATTTTTTTTAAATTTAAAAAAATATTAAATAATACTTAAAATAAAATTTTCAATTTAAAAAGTTCATACTAAACTTTTTATATCTAAAGTGTCACGACCCGAAACCCACCCTATGCGGATCTCGTGTCGCGAGGCCGGCCCGATGGCCTCCCTATCTTTCTCATTCTTAACATTAATTATCACAGTAAATAATATAACATAATCAATAAAGTGCGGAAGCTTTATTACAACCATTATTCAAAGTCTAAAAATAAAACTGGCAACAGTCTAAACCCAACTACTTTTAGGTGGTGAGTACATGGGAGAGACTATATCATTCTACCACGCTCCTCAACTGTCTCCCTACGCTCTTGACCTCCTACTGTGGTTCGGTAGCATTCTCACCTGAAAAATTTAGTAAGGGGTGAGCTACAAACTCAGTAAGTAAACGCCTATCTCAAACACGGGTTAGAGTAATCATAAAACATGTAGGATTGTAGATGAACATGATAGCCAATCATGAAAGAAATTTCAGTAAGCAAAAAGATGCCAGAATGGCTAATGAACAGTAAGGCATAATAACTAACTATGAGCGCGGCCGTACCGCCATCCTCATTTATGATTCAACCTCAAGTTTTCATACTTTCCTCCTTTGGTGTGACCAACACAAGCCTATTGGAGCGCGGACGTACCGCCATCCTCCTCAGCTCTAAGCCACCCTCAAAGATTCATACCTAGAGCGCGGACGTACCGCCATCCTCTAGAGATCCTTACCTAGAGCGCGGACGTACCGCCATCCTCTAGAAATTCTCAACAACGTGTCATATATTGTTTAGTATTCGAGCATTAAGGAATACACAAAATCGTATCAAGGTATTGACATACAATAACTCATCAAATCCATCAGATAGAACAATATCCATGGTGGGAATAATAGTAATGAACATATATACATGAGTACAAGCTTGGCAGTAATGGAAACATCGTGGCTTGGGAAACCACGTATAAAAGATAGAAATCCACTTACCTTTTTAACGCGTCTTAGAATCTTGTGTCCTTCCCTTTTCCTTTCGAATCTCCTATATATATCAGTAAAGATGTTTTAGTTTTCATACCATTTATCAATTTGAACTCCTCACTACTTTAAGTATTCTTTACTAATTCGGACTTTCACGATTCCCAATTTAAACTAATTTACCCTTGGGCAAAATGGTCATTTACGTGTCTCTACTTTTCGGGTTCTATTTTCGTATTTCAAACTTCGTCGTTGACTCCAATAGGTTTGATATAATAAAAATTCACTATTTACTCACCTCAATCGGAGTCCGTTTGACTCACATTTAACTAAGGGGTATTTTGGAGTTTTTACGGGTACTTTATTTTTTCGAGACTTCATCTCGTAAAACGGACCTCACCATTGGGTCCAGAAGGCCCGACACAATAAGGTTACACTATTTATTCATTTATTTTGAACTACGTTTTAATTCCTTTAATTATTGAAATACAATTAATTTATTTAATTTATTTATTACCTAATTATTTACATAATATATATTTATTTGCTGAGTTAAGGTCACGTGGCACAGTGGCTCGTTGTTCCAATTTCTCTCCCTTCAGTCACGGTTTCAAGACGCAGGGACAACAGTCCTTGCGCTATATATATATATATATATATATATATATATATATATATATATATATATATATATATTTTTAGTATTCTAGGCCAAACGTTGGATAGCCACACAACAGTGTTACGCTATCCCTGTACTGGTTTATTTCCCCTTTAATTCCAGATATGGTTTCCAATTCCCCACAACCAACCAGCCGACCTTAGTGTTAATTCAAAACAGTTCCCCCACACCAAAACGTCACCGTTCCAGCCAACCTCCTAACGCAAAAGTGCCATCTAGGCACTGTTCATCATCTGCTTCAAGTTCATGCGCAGTGACCCAAAAAAAAACCCAGTTTTCAACCTCTGTTTCGCACCATTTGAATCACGTTTTTTCACTGTTTTGGGTTCAGAACAGCCCCTTGGAATCCCCTCTACCATTTCCTGTTTATTTTAAGGATCGGATTACGCTCAACAGTTCGGTTTGGGTTCCATGGATGGTTTGGATATCCCCTCGGTTTGTGACTGTTTCTCCACCATTCTTGGTGGTTTTTGGCTTGTTGTGACCCTAGAGGTGAGAGGTCCTTGAATCCATTGAGGAAATCAAGTTTAGAGCACAAATGGAAGAGTCCATTTCTTGGACCGCCACCTGCAACTCCATTTCTCTCTCAACCCTTTAACCATTTGCCCCTAGTTTTTGTGTGTTTAGAATCCTAGTATCATCTAGTTTAAGCCCCACGTCTCTAAAACCCATTTGGTTTAAGTCGATCTCAGACCCATTTCTTTCACAACCATTGACAACAGTTCGGTTCTTTTCAGTCTCCTGGGTCTGTTTAATTTTAACATGCTCCTACGCAACATCTACAGCAATGCATGAATCTCTAACTCATTTAATACTTAAGATAAATTGAAAATATAAAACTTACCTTTTCCTGTTTTTCCCCACGGTTTTCCCTTCTGAACCACGCCCTTGCACCCCCTGAATCTCACCGCTCCAACCTCGATCTCCTTCCTTGCGTTTCACGCCTCTCTTTCCTCACTTGATAAGTCAGTTCATGTGCGTATCATATATTTACGTTGTGCCTTGCATCTCTCTCTCTCTCTCTAATCTTTTTGTTGCCGCAAGCTTATCACTTTATCTCTTTTTTTTTTTTTTGAATTCAATCTTTCCTGATCCTTATATCCCACGCCCAACTCTTATCTCATGCTACACCCATATGTATATGTATCTAATCCACATTTACAGCTCACACCACCTGGCACATATATATATATATATACATTCATATATACGGCTTACTTACACCCAATTATATATATAAACACATGCATAATTGTAACTATATATATATATATATGCATACAATATTTGGTAACTTTATTTTATTTATAAATATTGTCATACTATTTTTCTTATTATTAACTTTATCTTTCTTTTTATCTTAACTTATTTGATTTTGCTTTATTTTATTTTCCTTCTTATTTTGGTAACCGTTCATGGTTTGCTTTATCCGTACTTTCAAAATTTAAATTTCGAATCGATCATTTTATTTAACATAAATCAAGAAGCCCAACGGCTAAGGTTACATGACTTATTCGATTACATCTGGGTCAGGGTATTACATAAAGTATCTAAAAAATAAAATTTTACTATAAAAAAAAATCTAACTATAAACTTCTATCTTAATATTGTTAAAAAGAAATACTGATTAAATTAAAATAACTTTCAAAATACATTTAAAAAAAGTTACTAAATAATTCATAAAATAGATTATTCAATCGAAAAAAATATATATAACTTTTTATTTATTTATCTAGAATGCCTAAAAAATGAATTTTTATTTCATAAAATATGTTTTTTTGGATTGAAGAATTTATTTTATATTTTAGTATTTATTTTTATTAAAATGTATCTTAAAGATTATTTTAGTATAATGAGTAATATTTTCTAATAGTGTTAAGATAGAAGATAACAATTAGACTTTTTAATAGTAAAAGTTATTCTTTGAATTTTTTAAATAAAAAAATATATCATGAACTTTTTGAATTGAAAAATTTATTTTAAAAAATTTTTAGTATTTTCTCTAAATTTTTTCCTTCTCACATCACTTGGAAAAAAAAACACAGAGTTGGTAACGGTAAATCATTTACTTGGGAATCATCACTCAGCCTTTGATTGTTCTTACTTTAGTTTATGTGTGGCAAATGGAATGCATACTTTTGGGTAGTAATGTCACGCCCCGAATTCCAGCAAACCCGAGGCGCGAATAACGAGACAAAAGAAAATAAAAATAATAAAGAAATAAAGACGAATAAGTATAATTACATACATTCCGTACACTATTTTGATACATACACAAGGTCTGGTCCATTTGTTCACAACATACAAAATAAGATACAATCTCGGGTTTATGCCCTTATACAATATCAAAAGCGCCCCTTGGGCCTAACATAGTCCCTAATCAGATCATCTCCACGTCTCGTACAGCTGGGACATCATCTGAAATGTTTGCCCCACTAAAGGGGTCAGCTCAACATGCTGGTACAATATAATGCTAATGCAAGAAACAGAACTAAGGTCGTGGCATGTGCAAGTGTACAGTTATTTCTATATGGCATTCGATATCATGATGGCAGTATATGAACAGTATACAGTATATGAGCAGTATGCGTGACACACCCATGCAACTCTATGCCCACCCATGTCTCATGATACGGCCCTTCCCCGCTGGCATGAGTACCGCCAAGTATGTCTCGCTTCACGGTCCGGAATCCGTCAGGCTCGCAAGTACCTAATGGCCGATTTTGGGTTTTTCACCACAGGATCTGCACCTTCATAATGCAAAGCACCAAGTGCTTAACTCACGCCATGTTCAAGAAATCACACTATGCCAATATGCTCTGATTTCATCATGTCATAATGTAATCTCAATGATGCATCTCATTCATACATAAAGCATGCTTTCAAGTACATATTTCATAATCTCAATAGTTCTCAAGGAATACAATTTACACACAATATACTAACACATGCGATATACATACAATCAGTATTTATAGCATCACCCAACATACAGCAAGATAGCATGAAGCACATAGGCATGTGAACAATCAAGCAAACATGTGAACAATCAAGGCAGCAGAACAAGCATTCCTAATCTCAATTCTATTTCTTACTTAGCACAATATATCGTACCTGATAATCGACCTCAACTCGGGAAGGTGTACTCGTAGTATGGTAGGATTACTGTGAGAATACCGAAGGTCAGATCACCTTCTCCTGTCCTGTCAGTGTCCCTAAAAGCATAAATTACAACTCAGTCTATTGTCATTTGAATTTATGCTATTCATCAAATTTTATGTCATTAATTCATAGGTTTCTATTCTGCTAAATTAAACTCTGCCATTGAGTCTAGGATGTCGAAGAAAATAAGTTTAGGTTCTCGTAGAACTCAATTCAGACTTCTGGGTTAAAAAGGGCAAAACGGTCATTTTACACTTTTCACGGTTCCTCACATTTCGTGACCTCTTTTCATGAATCGGACTCCACGGTTGAGTCCGGAATGCTCGAGATAATAAAGTTTCACTATTTGTTTACTTAATTCGGAGTTCGTTGGGCTGTACTTCTACTCAGGGGCATTTTGGTAATTTTAAAGGTTACTACGGGTCTTTTATTTTTCGGGATCCTGTCTGGTAAAACGGACCTCACCATTGGTCTCAGAATGGTCGAGATAGTCAAAATACACTAATGACTTGTCTCATTTGGACTCCGGATTATTTTTAAATATTTAAATAATTAAATTAATTAAATTAACTAATTAATTAATTAATGTAATTAATAATTTATTAATATTTTATTCATGAGGGGTCAAACGTAATTAATCAAAGTTCTGTGGGTCAAAATCAGATTTCCTAAAGTTCTGGGGTCAAGTTCAATTTCCAAAAACTACAAGGGTAATTTTATAAATTCCAATTTTTCTATTACTCTCAATCTGGTTACCCAAACAGGGGCCAATCGGAGAACAGGGATAGGATATCCCTGTTTCAATTTAATTTCAAATTTTTAATTTCTTAAACCTGCAGCCAAACGGTCCCAATTGGGTTTTTAATTTAAAACCTCAGACCGACACGTGGCAGGGGCGGATCAGCCCCGCTCGAACCGGACCCGACCCGGACCCGTGTAATATCCCGACCCGGGATATAGCATGTGCACCGGGCTGGACCGGGCTATAAAATGTAATCCCGAATTATAAGCCGTGAAATGACATAAATAAAAGTGGATGCGTAATAGACTGTATTGTTTAATTACGATGCATAGGTACGAGAGGCAAACAGTCACGGGTGTTCAGGTGCCGTTGCACCGGAAGTCGAGTTTACTAAAAAACGTGCAAGTGAATGTCGACGCATAATTTTTTAAAGTTAAATCGGAATATTTAAACACCCGAATAAACCAACATTTGAATCTCGTATGTAATGCGTGCATGCACAAAATTAAATGGAAATGTATATGTAATATCTATACATACATAATGTATCAATGTAATATTATTTATATATGTATATATGTGTATACGGTTGCATATATATATATATAATAGGTATGTAAAGTGTGTGTCATGTGGGCCTTGCATGATGAGGAGGTGGCAAAGCCACCGAGTGGGAAATCAGCAAGAGAGGGTTAGGGTGCAACGTGTGAGGAGGAGAGAGAGAGAGAGAAAACTATGTGTGAGGTGTTGTTGTGCATGGGTGTGCTGCCACCGCAGCTACAAGTGGCAAGGGCCACCGACTGGGGGATCGGTTAAAGGGAATGAAGAAAGAGATGGGAAGAGAGAGAGATAAGGTAGAGAGAGAAGAGGCGGTGAGTGTTTTGTATGTATATATATATATATATATATGTATACGGGTTTGAGAGATGAGAGGTTAGAAAAGGAAAGAAGGGTCAGGAACTCAAGGGGAGAAGAAAGGAGAGAGATTGGTTCAGAAACAGAAAGGTGGGAGAGTCACAGTGAGCTCAAAATCCGAAACCCAGGTAATTGATTTCAGTTCTGTTATTTCGATTTAAAGCATAAAGCTTAGATATAATTGTGGGGTCTGAACAAGCATGAAATATAGAAATTATTGCAAAAAGAATGAAGCTAAATGGTGTAGAAACCATAGAGAAAATTTGAATTGCAGGTTCGGGAGGATAATCGGGTTCCATGAACTTTATGTTTAAAAACTTGTTTTGAGTTGTTAGAAATGACCTACACAAGTGTAGAAACACACTAGAAACATTTTTGAGCCAAAACCGTGATTTAAACGCCATGAAATAGAAGAATCCACATGGCCGGAAAATCGGCCGAAAATGTTAAACCCCTATTTCGTGATGATGGGGAGGGCTTTAGGGCAAGTCGAGGCTAGGGTCGAGATCCTTGGAGGGAAAGGAATGGAACGGCATTGAAAACGGCTTAAAAAATGATTAAAAATGAGTCACCGTCGTCGGAGAGGACGACAGTGTACGCCGGAAACCTACCGGAGACGTGGGGAAGACGATCGGAAAAGCGTGGGTCTATTCGGGGACGGATCCGGGTTGGATCGGGTCGGTACCCGACCGGAAATAAAAACGGAGCCAAACTGTGTCGTTTTGGGTTTTTGGTTTAAATGGATTTAGGGCTGTTTGGTAACGGGAATAATAAATAGAATTGGGTTTTGGGGTTAACCGAACCATGGATAGGGATAGGGAATTGGGTTTATTGTATTCCGGTTCTTGAATGAAACTGAACCGTTTGGTTCAGGAGAAAGGCTGACCGGTTTAGGGTTTTGGGGTCTGAACCAACTGGTTCAGACCGCAACTTATGGAATTTATGAACCGGCCCCAAATGTTTTGAAAAATTACACTAAGGCCCAAAAAGAAAAAATTAATTAAATGTTAAATTTATAAAAATACCCCTGACTCAAAAGTGGGTCAAACGAGGTCCAAATAGGGCAAATGAATAGTCAATTTTTATTATCTCGCATGCTCTGAGTCCAATGGTGAGGTCCGTTTCACGAGACGGAGTCCCGAAAAGTTACGACTTGTAAAAATGACCAAAATACCCCTGCTTCATAGGTGAGTCAAATGGACTCCGATTGAATTCAAGAACTAGTGAATTTTTATTATTCTGAACCTTCCGAATCTATTGGTAATGTCAAAATTATAAAAAGAGGTTCCGAGAACAACGGACATATAAAAGTTTAAATAAGTATTAGAAATACTGATCATAGCAAGGCATAGTATTTGGTGAATAGAAATTATTCTGAAACGTACTTACTGATATACAGGGAACGCGACAGGAAAGAGGCAAACCGCAGGAGACTGATTTAGGAGGAATGCATGATTAGAGGTAAGTAGATACCCTTTCTCTTCCATGTGGTGTTATCAAGCCAAGTTCATTCTTTTACTGCCAAACTTGTACTCCTGAGCGTATCTGATGTTATTGTCTCCACAATGTGATATTGTTCTATCTGGTGGACATTGATTTATTGTTGTACCATTGTTATCATGTTGAACCGTACTTTCAAATGCCTATTGTAATGTTTCCATTGAATTGATGATATTCCATTTTATATACTCCTATGGAATCATTTATGATCATGAAATGTTTATGTATACTGGATTTGTGCTCAGTCACAATATCCATCCGATGCTTTTAAATACATTGAAGACCTTCGGGTCGAGTCCGTGAACGGACATATGGCCATACACTGGAATGCACTGAGGGTAAACCGGGCCCCCAAGGACCGAGGGCATATCAAGCCCTGACACAGAACAAAAGCATCTCTTATACGATTGCTCAACTATAATTGTTGAATTACATTGTTCTTGTGATTATCTTGTATTGCGAGATATTCCTTTATTGATTTATTGTTGATCAATTATAATGGCAGTACTTTCTTGTTATTGTATTATCGTCGAGAATTTCAGGACATTGTTATGCCATTCCTACTGATTACACATTGTGATCCTACTGTTCATTTGCCACTGTTCACATGTTAAGAGTTTCATGTTGATGTTATGTCCCTTACTCCTAATTGTACATTGTGTTCTATTGTTTATTGGCCTTTATGGCAACTGTTCCCATTGGCTATTATAGCATCTTATTTCTTATGATTGGCTATCATATTCTTGTTCTTGGATTCATATTCTTTTATGATCCTCGATACCAGTGTCGGAGATCTGTATTTACTTGCTGGGCTCTTGTAGCTCATTCCACCCTCCTCACCCCCATTTCAGGTATTGATGCCGCGAGACCCCGGTAGGAGTTTAAAGACATAGAAGGACATTTGAGGAAATGCATCAGTTTATGTTTTAGTTCTCCCATGTATTCACCACCCTCGGGTGCTGGTCATGTTTGGTTCTTATTTTGTTTATGTAGAACCATATTATGTATTGTAAAGACTTTCGCTAACATTGTGTATTGAAAGACTTCCGCTGATGTACTATTACTGATAAGACTTCCGCTGTTATTGTTTTGAGGTTTTAGTACTTTGCACATTAGTACTATGATACAGGAATGGAAAAAGTAGGGACGGCCTTCGGGTCGGCCCCGCGACACGAGATCCGCATAGGGTGGATTTTGGGTCGTGACAACCCGGACCCGAAACCTGACCCGAACAGTGCCTTTCTTCCCTGACTTTCCGGTGAGCCTCCGGTAGGGTTCCAGCGATGAACAGTCGCCTTCTCCGGCGACGGCGAGATTTTTCCGGCGACTTTTCAAGGTTTTAAAAATGCCGTTTTCTAGAGTTTTTCTTGTAGGTTTCATTCCCACCCTTTGTTTTTGGTTTGGACCAATAGATCATCACGAAATAGGGCTCAAAGGCCCATGGCCGAATCTCCGGCCAACTGTAAATTTCTGATTTCATGTTTATTTCCCTACTGTTTTTCATTTTTTCTTTTTCTATTCTCTTTCTGCACTTCGTAGGATTATTTTAGGACCATTTAAACAAGGTTCTATGCATAAAATGTCAATAGACCCGAAATTATTCTTACACCTGCAACTAGGGTTTACTCACTGATTTCTCAACCAATTTTCTTGATTTTTCTTGCATTATTTTCTATTTTTCATGCTCTTTAAAACCCTATACTTAAAATCAAATGAAAACTCTTAAATCTTAAAAACAGAATGAGACCCACTTACCTTAAATTCCTGATTTTTCTTGGTTGCAGGTCTCCTCTTTTCTCTTCTGTTCCACTTCAATCCACTCTCAGTTTCTCCCTTCTTCCATTCTTTCCTTCTGTTTTCCTTTCTAACTCAACACACACGTCCGTATGTATGCACAAAACATAACCGACTCTTTTCTCTCTCCTCTCTTTCTCTCTCTATTCCTTTCCACTTACAGCCTTCCTTGACCTTTTTCCCCTCTGCTCAGCCACCTTGCTTCTCCCCAAATGCAGCTTTGCATTTAATGCAAAGCTGCCCTATATACCTATATATATATATATATATATATAACACTCATCACACACACACTATACACACACACTCAACCGGTTGCACACACCACACACAGTGCACACACTGTTCTGCCATATATACATACATATACATATTCACACATACATGTACATATATCATTTTACACATATACACATACATATATACATGTAATATCCCACACATGCATATATATTACATACACATATTGTATCCCACACACATATACATGCCACACATATATATATAATCCATACATATTAAAAATTAATAATAATTATAATAATAAAAA
Source organism: Nyssa sinensis (assembly GCA_008638375.1). Classification (NCBI taxonomy): domain Eukaryota; kingdom Viridiplantae; phylum Streptophyta; class Magnoliopsida; order Cornales; family Nyssaceae; genus Nyssa; species Nyssa sinensis. The sequence continues at coordinate 26,616,122 of CM018042.1, forward strand.
TTTAATAACCAAGAATAATAATAAAAAAAAATTTCCATGTTATAACAAGTAATGCATAAAAATTAGTGGATGTTTGGAGAGCCTCTTAAATTTATAAAATATTATGTGTCTCTAATTTATATTTTTAATTGTATCCCTAATATAATATGTAATGATATAATGATTTTGGACCTCGTAAAATATGATTTTTAAAATTGTTTTATTCTGATACATCATATTAAAAATACAATTGAAAATATCAAACACTACTAAAAAAAAATATAATTTTAAAAAGTAGTTCTTCGTTCAAAAAAATAACCATAATTTTCTATAGGTTGAACATAAAAATTAATTTTAAAAAGTTGAACAAACGGTAAAGTCTGTTTTTAGGAGCTGCTTTTGCAAATGCAAGTGCAAAAATAAGGTGTAAAAACTTTTCCAAATACATTTGGCTTGAATCTCCATTGTGTTCTAGTCAAATACATGGATGTATTATAATAATAAAAGAGTAATATTACATAATTTTTTTCTCATTTTATTTTATTACTCTTAATTATTAATTTATGAAATTTACATATATATATATATATATATTTTATAATGAGTTGATCTTATCCTCATATTTTTATGACTAGACTTATCACGGAAGCCCTGACATTGTCTATATAAAGGAGAGTTCATTAGTAAAGGAAACCACCAGGCCTATCTTCTTTTTTTCCAATTCTTGGTCTACTTTGTTTTCCTAAGCTCGAGCCTCCAGGCACAGCAACAATTTGTCCAGGACTCAAGAATCAAGATGAACAATAACAAGGAAGAGGGGTCAACCGTACGAAAGGTGATCGGCGCAGTGACAGGGATAGCTTTAGCGGCATGGAGCATATCCAATCTTGTATCAGGCTCAGAAACAAAGAGCAAAGAGAAAATGATGAAGGCACCTGGAAGGGATGGCTACATACCCAGGCGCGACTTTGAAAAAAGCCCCAAGGACTATTTCAGCAATCTTCGCAATTCCAAATAAATTTATCGAACTTTGAAACACTCAAAGTACTGGGTAATGTGTAATTGTGATGTTGCTACATACATATATATATATATATATATATTATAACTATGCATGTCTTTGAAGGAGTGGTGTTGGTAGTTATATATATATTAGCTTTGTAATGTTTTTCTTTCTTTTGTAGTTGGGTTGATGACTTGATGGTGTGCATCAGGAATGTGTCAAGAAAAAGTGGAAAATTTGCTTTCTTATATATAATGGTAGTTTTTTATATAATGGATCTAATCCTTTCCGGATCTGGCATCTGACTACTTTTTTTTTAGTTTGTGAATCCTAGCTATTACTATCACATGATCTTGATGAATTTGTTGCAGTTTTTATTGATCCCTTTCTTGAACATCTGTATACACTTGCTGATTTTCGTAATATATAATGCAAGACCAACATTTTTCAACCGAGATTCCCATAGAAGAAACATATAAAACATTTAATTCTTGAAATATACGCCCCAAAAAATTTTACATAAAAACGCACGCACAAACACACAGTGAGAATTAACTATAAGTTCGACCATTAGAACTCCAAACAGCAATGCATCAGCATGAGCACTGAACAGAAATGGTTGGTCTTAATAGTTTTGGTGTATCAGTGGTTTTTATCCTTTTGGGATTTTGTTGGGTTTGAAGCTTGATGGGGTGCACCAAGTGCTCAGTTAATTCAGGTTTTTTTGGGTTACCGATTCTTGTTGCATATAAGAAATAAGCTTGATGGGGTCCCTTGTATTTTAAAGCTGTTAACTCTTCTTCCTAATGTACAATTTTGCCTTCAAATATAATCTTCTTTCTTATATTCCGAAGGGACCAACAAATGGCCAAAGGAATGAAGAACTAAGATTATATTTGAAGGCAAAATTGTAGATTGGGAAGAAGAGTTAACAGCTTTAAAATAACAAGGTGGCATTTTGGGTGTGCTCTTCTCCAATATTTAAGGAATATAATAATGTTTCTGATCTGGTTTTCAAGTTACAGAGCATTAGAGGAATTGGATGATAGATAATCTTTGGCTGGAATCTGTCGTATGGCTCGAAGTTTTTATTAGTCTCATTTTTTTGGATTGTTGGATTGGGTTTGTGTTTATAGCTTCTTATTTTCTTCCTCTTCTTTTCTCTTCTTCTCCTTCTCTCTTTGTTTCTTCTTTCCTCTTTTCTCTCTGTTCTCTGTTCTTTTCTTTTTTCCCGCTGTCCTTTTGGTTCTCTTGCTTTTCCCGTGTTTTTTTTTTGGTGTTCCTTTGCTGTTTCCTTCTCTATCTCTTTCTCCCGTTTCTTTTTCTCTTTCCTTTCTTTCCTCTTTGTAAAGTTCTGGTCTCCGCTTTTCCTTTTTCTCTTCCAGCCTCTCTTCCTCAGTATCGAGTGTTGTCAGTGGTTTTGTTGTTTCTCAGCTATGACTTATTACTCGGTTTGGGTATCATGGTGCTTATTGTCTTCTGTGGTGATAAAATTCTTTGATGCTGTTTCTCTTTTGTGGTGCTGAGATACTTTGGTTTCACAGATTATCTCTTTAGTTCGGGCTCTCATAATCTTGAAGGTTTTTAGAATGCATTTTTCTTGCTTTGGGAGGCCTTTCAAAGGTAGTTTTTGAAGGTTGTTATTGTGGTTTGTATTGTGCTTCTTTTTTGCCAAGTTTATTTCCCAGTGCGCCTTCTCTGCTTTGTGCTCTGTTGGTACCTTGGCAGCTTGCTTGATTAGGGAATTGTTCTATTAGTTGGTGGGTTTCAAGTGTTTTGTATTCTGAGTTGTATGGTTTCCTTTTTGGGTGTACTCTTTCTACTCTAATAATATTATATATCTTTTTTGTCAACCCAAAAAAAAAAAAAAAACTTGTTGCATTTGAGTTATAGATGATTTTTTTATTTTTTTACAGCTAGTTTTTCCTCCTTAGTTTGGTTTTTGGATATGATTAGCTTCTTCTTAGTATCAATTTAATTGGGACGAAACTTGTTAGTAATAATGCATGTAACGCTTTATCCTTATTGATGTCCTTGTTTGTTTCCATTGTACAACCATTGCTCTTCATCAAAAAAATTAAAATTTATTTTCATTTGCTGATAAAAAAAATGGCTTAATAGCTTTGCTAGGCCTTGGCTTTCTTTCTTTTCCATTAGTTCATCAAAGCCCCAAATTTTTTATTTTTGTGTTAATATTAAAGAATTTCAATTAAAGGTAGCACCTTTAGATTATCCTCACAATAACTTCTGTCCAATCCTGATGTTGAGAGGGAGTATTGAAGAAAGAAAAAGAAGTTTGACGTTGGATAATAAGTGGCATTAAGAAAATATTAATATACGTGATTGAGTTTAATACCTAACGGTTTAAGCTTACAAGTCAAGTTGAAATTTTAATATACATGATTGGGAAAACACTCTAATATACATGATTGGGACAACATTATGTGCGGAAAGTATTGGAAATGTTGGCTAAACACTTGTTGATATTGGGGTGCTGGCAGATAGTGTGTTTAGTCTTGGTGTGTTGGACTTTTAGTGACTATGCACTTTACTTAAAGAAAAGAATCCAAATTTTATATATTTATTATATAATCAAAGTAGAAGTCTAATATTAATAAAAATTTAACTTTATAAAACGTTTTAAATTTTATGTATTTATAATATAATCAAATTAAAAAAAATTCATAAAAACTCATGAAAAAAATTTAATTCTATTAATAGAGTTTTATTCATATTATACTCTAATATTTTATTTTTATCTATTTAGATAAAAAAAAAATTATGTAAAAACTCTATTATTAGAGTTTTATTGAATATACAACTTATCGGAAAATAATTAAATTTTATATTACAAAAGTAAATATTATATATATATAAGAAACAAAGTAAAACATTACATAAATATTAAAAAAGACCTTATTTAAAGTTGTTACTTTATCGCTTTAGTTCTCTAATTATGTAAAGTCTGCCCTGATTGACACAGTATATTCAATTTAGGTTCACACTCGAATTACTCATACTCTTGAATAGGCATTGATAACTGGTTAAAAAGTGCATATTTATTGTGTTAATCCTAAATATTCTTGCACTTTTATTATTTTAATTTCTCCAATCTATATGCATTTGCTAGTTAATTCTTGTTTTATCTTTTTGCAGAGAAAGCTTGACAAAGTTGATGATTTGGAGCAAAAAAGGAAAATATCAGGCTTTGAAGTGCTAAAAGAAGTGGAAAACAAGTGATTTTGGGTTAGAAGAGATGTTTGGTCCATATGTTGGTGGACCAGGGCCTATTTTAGCATTATAGGCTCTATTTTGGAGCACTTTAGACTCCCTTTTTGGGCCCCTAATGTCTACTTACGGGATTATTATTTTATTTTCCTAATTCTTATGTTGTGGGGGTAATTTTGGAAAAAGGGGGATATTATTGTGAACTAGGGTTTTGGAAAAGGAGGAGGCCGTTCTTGGAGATCTAGGAAGGCCGTTCTTGGAGATCTAGGGAGGCTAGAGAAAGAGACGAAGGAGACAACTCTAAAGAAGAAGATGAAGAATTCCATGGCTATGGTCTCCTCTTCCACTACCATAGCCTAAGTTCTCTCATTCCTAGGGTTTAGATGAAACCCTAGTCAAGTAATATTACTTCTTTGTATTTTTATTTTTGGGTTAATTAGGTTTGGATGTTGATTGTATAACATTGGGATTTTATTAAGGCATTGATCGTATTATTCAGTTTCACATAATCAATTTCTGTGATTTTGTTTATGTGGTTATACAATAGTAATATGTGTACATACATCAAAACCGTAGGACGAGTCATAACTCAGGGAAAACAAATTGTGACTATGACCTTAGAATTAGCGTAGACAATTTGTGTTGACCAAAGATGATTCGTGCTTAGGGTTTTGGTGCGTGATTTTCTTGATGATTGTATTGAGGCTTGTAGCCAAAATACGTCTTTTACATCCAAATTGAATGACCCAAGAATTAATACAACTGAAGCTAGTTACAAGATTAGTGGCGGATTCAACACCTTAGGAATTCCCTTTTAATTTGATCCCTCATTAATTCAGTTAAATATTTGCTTTAAGTATAGTTTTCATTTAATTTTAGGAAAAATCAACAACAATCACTCTTTGTGAATTTCAATTAAAATTAATCTCAACTTTAGTTTTTAAAACAATTAACAGTCTCTGTGGGTTCGACCATTACTTCTCTACTATACTAGTAGTTTAGTTTGGTAATTTTATTGATTTCCACGACAGATCAATTTTTGGCGCCGTTGCCGGGGAAATACATGAATACGCTCAAAACAATAAAATTGTAATCATGAAGTATATTGAGCTCAAGTAGGCAAAATAATAGCAACTCCCCCCAACTTATTTGACACCTTGTCCGCAAGGGGACATGACAACAAACAACATGAAATAGAACGAAATAAGTAAAAGGAAGGAGTGCACCTGAGTGGAGAGAACGAAGGGTGCAACGAGCCTGGGGCCACATCAAATGTAGTCTGTATGGCAATTGGTTTTGTGGCCCATTTCGCATTTGGTTGCTCAATGTGAATTTGACGAGTTTGAATGGACTGTTTGCGTGAAATGGATTCAACTTCAATGGCACGACTTTTGGAAGCTTTTGGGCGACCCATGGATCCCTACAATAACAAACTAAACAATAAAGATCATTAGGACCATAGAATCGACATATTGACATAACAAAACGAAATTGAAAAAAATAAAATCAATGTGCCCAGAAGTACTAATGTGAGCAGAGAAACAACTAAACCAAATGCATAGTGGATTGAAGTGAATTTGGAACGGCTTGCTATGCAATTGTGTTGTTGTTTTTTTTTTTTTTTTTTTTTGTAAATGAAAAACAGAATAATAACAAAATAAACTAAAATAAATAAATAAATAAATAAAAAAATAGAAAAAATAAAAATAAAAATAAAATAAACTAAAATAAAATAATAAATAAATAATAATAATAATAAAAACAAAAAAAGAATAAAAATAAAACAAGAATAGAGGAATAATAAATAAATAAAAGATTAGTGGTGTTGGGTAGGTAGATTTAGATTTATGAACAATGGTTGGAAGAGAAACAAATCCCATGATTTTGGCGGACAATTAAATGAACTTTTGACTTTAAGCTGTCCTCCAAATCCTTTTTTTATTTTTATTTTTGTTTTCTTCTTTTCTTTGTTTCTTTTTTTTTTTTATTGTATTTTTTTTTGTGATCCAGGTACCGAGGCAGTTCTTCGGCTAATACAGCTTCAGCAAGATCCTGTTTGTTTGCTAATATCAAAAGAGGGGCCCCTTGCAGATCTTCATGCCGAAGAACCTTTCAAGGGCAGGTTTTGAATCTTCGAAACGAGATGGGCAAGCAGCATCAACTACATAAATTCCAGCATGTGCCTCTTCATAATATTTCTCCCAAATTGAGCGAAGACCAAGCTGACCTCCTAGGTCCCAAAAAACAAGTTTTGTGTTTGATGCTTCAACACGACCAATATTGAGTCCCACAGTTGGAACAATTCGATTCGGAGGTAGGCCTTCCAAATTTGAGTATTGTGCCTTCAACTTCTCCAATAAATTTGGGGGTGTGATGGAAATGATGGTGATGGAGATGGAGAGGTGATGATGGAGTTGCTGGTGCATGATGGAGGGACGGGATGGAGGTGCGGCTGGTGGTGTTGTGGAGATGGTGCTGTCGGGTTGACCGGTGCTGGCTGCGGCGGATCTGATGGTGCTGTCGGGTGGAGTTGGTGATGATGGTTGTGGATTATGGTGTGAAGATGGAGCGGTTGGGACGGCAGAGTCGTGTGATGGAGGTTCGGTGATGATGGAGGTGACGGTTCGGCGGCGCGATTAGCAGGGGATGAAAGCGATGGAGATGATGGTGGTGCGGGGTGGTGATGTCGGCTGGCTATGGGGGTGATGGCAGATGATGGTGGGGCGGCGTTGGAAATAATGGTGGGGTGATGGAGGTGCGGTGCAGGTGGTGATGGCGGGACGGGGTGGTCGCCGATGATAGAGATGATGGTTAGGGGCTGTGCAATGTGCGGTGGTGATGATTTGCTGTCTGGTGGAGTTGTGGTGGTGATGGGTTAGAGAGAGATGAGGTTCCGGTGAGTCGGGGACGGTGCGGCGGTGATGGTGGTGGGACGGGTCGGCGGTGCGCGATATGCGCCGGTGGTGTTGACTGGTGCGGCTGTGGACGGTGGATCTGTGGCTGGGCGGTGCGCGATGGTGGATAAGTGGTGCGCGATGGATCTGTGGCTGTTGATGGAGGTAATGGTGGTGCTGCGTGATGGTGGAGACGGGCTGAGGATGGAGGCGCGGCTGGGGTTCTGTTGTGGGTTCGGCTGGGGTTATGGAGGTAGAGACGGCGGAGTGGATGGTGCTTATGGAGGTGCGGCTGGAGGAGATGATACGGTGGTGATGGAGGGACGGAGAGAGATAAGGGTTTTAGTTTTGTTCTTTTGTGGTTTTTTTTTTAAAAAAAAAACTGAATTAAAAGTGCTCAAGTTTTTTGAGAAAAGCTCAAGCTTTTTGGGACAACACCTTAAGAGCTTTGAGGGAAGAAAAAGAGCTCGAGCTTTTCTTGGAGTGCTCGAGCTTTTCGGGGCAGAATGTTTAACCAATTTTTGATGAAAAAGTGTTCGAGCTTTTTGGCAAGTGCTCGAGCTTTCTGGACTAGAAACATTTGGAACAAAAAACATGAGAAAATGCTCGAGCTTTTTGAAATTGCTCGAGCTTTTTAGTCCAGAAAACAAACATGACTAAAGAGAGACCCTTCTTTTTTTTTTTGTTCTTTTTTTTTTTTAAACAATAAGAATAAAATAAATACTAAACACCTACAAAACAATAAAAAGAAAACTCAATTAAAAACAACAAAAATAAAATAAAATAAAATAAAATAAAATTGGGTTTCCTCCCAAAAAAAGAGTTAAGTTTAATGTCTTCAGCCAGACACAGAAAGAGGAGAAAAACATCAATCAATATAAACTGGGTCTTCAAGACCAATCTCCTCAATCAAACTTCCTTCCTCCATACCCTCACTAAACAATTTCAACCTTTGGCCATTAACTTTGAAAGTTTGGCCACTCCAAAGGTTATGAATTTCTACCGCACCATGAGACCAAGATTGAACAACCTCATATGAACCATTCCATCTAGACCGCAACTTCCCAAGAAACAACCGTAACTTAGAGTTAGACAACCACACTTTTTGACCGGGCTCAAAGGACTTACGATTAATGTGAGAATCATGAAACGCCTTAGTCCGAGCCTTGTAAATACGGGAACTCTCATACGCATCATTTCTAAGCTCCTCTAAATAAATATGGTGCATACAAATAGATGGATCAATCCTTTTTAAATCGGCTAGGGACCAACTTATAGCACCCTTGTGCTCCTTAAGAACCTCAAGAAGACGACACTCTTGCTCACTTGGAAGATTAGAAGCAATGATAATAGGGAGAGTGTCATCGGGTCCTAAGAATGAATACTTAAGAGTAGCCGGGAGTGGCTTCAACTCAAGCTTTGGAGGAACCTCTAAAGATGGAGGAGCAGAAGTGCTCGCCAGATTAGGTAGGGGTTCCGGTCTAGACTTCCAAGGAGGATAGTCTACAGAAGGAGAACAATCAAGTAATGAATTGACTTCTTTAATAGAAGCATCAATATCGAAAGCATCACTATCAAAGTAAGTCAAACATCTCTCCAAAGGATCCTCAATCAAGATTTGAGGGAGAGATTCCTCAACTATCCCATCTATCATATCCACTGAAAAATAATCCTCCTCATGTGGAAGTTGTTGTGAAGCATTGAAAACATTAAGCCTCACAGTCATATTCCCAAAAGAAATATCCATCACTCCAGTTCGACAATTAATACATGCATGAGCAGTAGCTAAGAAGGGTCGACCTAAGATGACAGGAATTTGACGCTTAGGGTTATGAGCGGGTTCCATATCTAGAACTAGGAAATCAACTGGAAAGTAGAATTTGTCTACTTTCACCAAAACATCCTCAATGATTCCACGAGGTATCTTAACGGATCTGTCAGCTAACTGCAAAGACACCGTCGTAGGCTTCAACTCACCTAACCCGAATTGCTGATAGACAGAGTATGGCAATAAATTGACACTTGCCCCCAAGTCAAGGAGCGCCCTCTCTATAATGTGATTACCTATGACACAAGAAATTGTGGGGGCTCCAGGATCTTTGAACGTAGGTGCAGTTTGGTGTTGGAGAATTGAGCTCACTTGCTCTGTCAGAAAGACCTTCTTTGACACATGAGTTTTAGCTTTTCGCTTTTGAGTGCAAAGGTCTTTCAAGAATTTGGCATAGGAAGGAATTTGCTTGACTGCATCAAGAAGTGGCAAGTTAATCTTAACTTGCTTAAAAATCTCAAGCATTTCCTCCATATTTGCACCTTTTTTCTCAAAAGGAGAAGGGTCGGCCAAACAGGAAGGGTAAGGAGCCTTGGGCACATAGGATGCCACAGGAACACTCAAAGGATCACTTGGGGATGAAGAATCCCCTTTTTGCAAATTCTCATTCTCAACTACATCTTTTTTAGAAGAACTTGTCAATTCACCCTCAGCCTTATACTCAACTTTGTTATCTACCACTCTCCCACTCCTAAGAGTAGTTATGGCCTTAGCTTGCTCATGATATTGATCATTAGGGTTGGAAGACTCTACCCCATATTGGCCTTTAGGGTTGTTCACCAGTTGACTTGGTAAACGTCCCTCATCTCTTCTACTTATAGCTTGTGCTAGTTGGCCTATTTGGGATTCTAGCTTCGAGATGGACTGAGTGTGTGAATGGAGCAATTGAGTGTTAGACTGATGATTTGACTCTAAAGCTTGCAAAGCACTCAACACTTTGTCCTCAAAAGCTGAATTTCTAGGGGGAGGAGGTGGTTGTTGATATTGTTGAGGAGGAGGACGGTAGGACGATGATGGAAAAGAATTAGGCTGTTTGGCCTTGAATTTTGTGAGAATGAAGGATTTGAGGCTTGAGGCCTCCAAGAAAAATTTGGATGGTTTCTCCATCCCGGGTTGTAATGGTTAGAATATGGATCATTACCCGGTTGAGAAAAACCTTGAAGAGCATTAACTTGCTCTTGCACAAACTCTGGATATTGCGGGGCTAAGGGACAGTCTGACACATAATGAGTTGGGTATGAACATAAAGCACACACCTCTTGAGTGGCAGGAGCAGAAGTAGAAACTTGTCCCCTAGCCAAAACTTGGTCTAATTTCTTAGACAACGCCGCAACTTGTTCTTGGACATCCACAGCTTGTCCAACTTCATAAATGCCACCTCTTTTAGGGACACTAAAGGATGTGGGTGGAGCTCTCCGACTTGCTGAGGCATGGTGCTGTGAATTCTCACTAAGGGTCTCAAAAAGATTCCATGCCTCATCCTAATTCTTGTTAAGGAAAGTCCCTCCACAAGCAGAGTCAATCATTTGACGGTTTTGTTCTGTGATACCGTCATAAAAACTCTGTACCAACTGCCAACGCATGATATCATGATGAGGACACTTCCTATGAAGGTCCAAAAATCTCTCCCAAGCTTCATGAAAAGACTCGCCATCGAGTTGAGTAAAATTTATGATCGCTCTTCTCATATCATTGGTTTTTCCTATAGGAAAGTATTTTTTAAAAAACTCTTGTTGGAGTTGAGTCCAGGTTGTTATGGAATTTGTAGGCAAAGAACCGAGCCATTGTTTGGCTCTATCTTTCAATGAAAAAGGGAACAACCTTAACTTAAGAGCATTCTCACTCAAATTTTGCACATTGACAGTGGTGCAAAGCTCTAAAAACTCATTCAGATGTTGATATGGGTCCTCATTTGATTTCCCATAAAAAAATGGTAACATCTGAATGGTTTGAGGTCTAATTTCATAATGCCCAGTTACAGTAGGCATTTGAATACATGAAGGGTTGGTATATGTTGTAGGAACAAAATGGGCCTTAAGAGGCTGTGGTTGTTGTTGTCCACCATTATCAGCCATGTCTATAGAAATAGGGTTTCCTAAAACTCTAGATTTAATGGACAAACCACGAAAAGCTCTCAAGGTTCTTTCTAACTCAAGGTCTAATTTCTCTAAGTCTGGGTTGCACGAACGACGACCAAACATAAAACAAATAAACCTACCCAATCAAATATACCAACTGTAGCAAAAATAAAATGCAAAGAGAAGGGAAAGATTTCACCGTGATAAATTGCAAAGCAGGTAGAATTTTTCTTCTTTTTTTTTTATCGACCTGTGTTTGATCCAATCGACTCCGCTTCTCTTTAGCTTTTTATAATTGCTGCACACCAAAGACAAAGAAAAAGAATAATAGCAAAAAAAAATAAAAAAAATAAATAATAATAATAATAAATAAATAAATAAATAATTAAAATAAAAATCAACTACTAATTTTTTTAACAATTCAACAGTCCCCGGCAATGGCGCCAAAAATTGATCTGTCGTGGAAATCAATAACATTACCAAACTAAACTATTAGTATAGTAGAGAAGTAAGAGTCGAACCCACAGAGACTGTTAATTGTTTTAAAAACTAAAGTTGAGATTAATTTTAATTGAAATTCACAAAGAGTGATTGTTGTTGATTTTTCCTAAAATTAAATGAAAACTATACTTAAAGCAAATATTTAACTGAATTAATGAGGGATCAAATTAAAAGGGAATTACTAGGGTGTTGAATCCGCCACTAATCTTGTAACTAGCTTCAGTTGTATTAATTCTTGGGTCATTCAATTTGGATGTAAAAGACGTATTTTGGCTACAAGCCTCAATACAATCATCAAGAAAATCACGCACCAAAATCCTAAGCACGAATCATCTTTGGTCAACACAAATTGTCTACGCTAATTCTAAGGTCATAGTCACAATTTGTTTTCCCTGAGTTATGACTCGTCCTACGGTTTTGATGTATGTACACATATTACTATTGTATAACCACATAAACAAAATCACAGAAATTGATTATGTGAAACTGAATAATACGATCAATGCCTTAATAAAATCCCAATGTTATACAATCAACATCCAAACCTAATTAACCCAAAAATAAAAATACAAAGAAGTAATATTACTTGACTAGGGTTTCATTTAAACCCTAGGAATGAGAAAACTTAGCCCATGGTAGTGGAAGAGGAGACCATAGCCATGGAATTCTTCATCTTCTTCTTTAGAGTTGTCTCCTTCGTCTCTTTCTCTAGCCTCCCTAGATCTCCAAGAACGGCCTCCTCCTTTTCCAAAACCCTAGTTCACAATAATATCCCCATTTTTCCAAAATTACCCCCACAACATAAGAATTAGGAAAATAAAATAATAATCCCGTAATTAGACATTAGGGGCCCAAAAAGGGAGTCTAAAGTGCTCCAAAATAGAGCCTATAATGCTAAAATAGGCCCTGGTCCACCAACATATGGACCAAACATCTCTTCTAACCCAAAATCACTTGTTTTCCACTTCTTTTAGCACTTCAAAGCCTGATATTTTCTTTTTTTGCTCCAAATCATCAACTTTGTCAAGCTTTCTCTGCAAAAAAATAAAACAAGAATTAACTAGCAAATGGATATAGATTGGAGAAATTAAAATAATAAAAGTGCAAGAATATTTAGGATTAACACAATAAATATGCACTTTTTAACCAGTTATCAGACATTCTATTAAAAATCATTCTGAACATTTCTTTGGCGTAAATTAATAATCCTTATTCCATTCCATTTTCTATTTCATTCCATGTAATGACTATTTCATTCCTGCATTCTAAACATGGCCTCAAGAGGCATTTTTAATCATACCAAATAAGAATAAGGAATGAAAAAATTAGAATCAACATTTTTGAAATGTTCAATCCGCTGTACTAAACATGATGTAAGAGAAAGTCGTAATTGATGTGGTAGCTCACACATCAAGGAAGAAATTTGTTAAGATAACGCGTGAGTCTAGAGTCTCACATCCAGTAATGAGTTTAATAAGAAAAAATTGAGCTTAAGACCTAACAACTTAGCTTTGGGTCAAGTTGAGATTTAACATGTATATTAGGGCCTCTCCATGTACTCCATGTCCCTCCTTATATGATATTTATGTTTCTATAAAAAAAAAATTAAATTAAATTGAGAGAAAATTAAAAAATCTAAAAAATAAATAAAATTTTATTTTTTTATATTTGTTATTTTCATCTCTATTGTTTTCAAAATTTCTCTCTCTTTATTTCATATGAAAAAAAAAAAAACAAACAAACAACAATTGGTTTAGTTGCATACAAGCCATTTTCTTATTGACATCCCTCTTTTAATGGAATAGTGATGCGATTTTTTTTTATCAACAAAAAAAAAAATTATCATTTTAACTATATTTTATCACGTATAATATAATTTATTTTTTTAAGTGAAATATAACATATATATATAATAATATTATTAAAAAAAGTATATTGTCACATACTATAAAGAATAACTTATTTTTATATAAAGATATCAAATCAGGGAACCGCGTAATGCTTTGGAATATTTCGTACAATATAAAAGAAAAGAAAAAGTTCCACGCATCTTCTTTTCCTTTCTCTTTTTCTTCGATCTCCTCTTAGCTAGTACATTTATTTCTTATTTTGAAATAAAATTACTTTTCTTTAGGGGTATGGAAGGAACTTGTTTGCTTTCTTTTTTATCTTTACTTTTCTTTCGCAACAAGATAATGAAGGATGTTACTCATATCCAAGCCCAAGGTTCTCAATGAGCTATGCATAAATCAAACAGTGTATCTACATCCTAAATTTCTTTGGAAAGGCCAAAATCAGTTCAATAGAGTATAAATAAATTAGTTTTATTTTTATTTTTAAATTTGATAAATACCTTTTATGAGATTTATACTTATTCTTAAAATATGATTAAAATCTGAATAAAATTAAACCACAAGAAGTTGATTTTTAAAAAAAAACAAACTTGGATAATTTAATGAAAGTAGACCTAACTCGACCTATTTTGAATAATTTTTAAACAATCTTAAGAATCATCAAGTTGTTTATGTTAGTCAAGTAGCATTTGATAAAATCATTTATTTTTGAATTAGTTCAACTTCTCTTAGAAAATAAACATTATAATCTTTTCCAAACCACTTCATTGTTGGTTTATAACTAAACTAGATGACATAATATAATATACTAGGATGGAACATCATAAGGGCAGAATTAGGAAAAAAATTAAGAGGGGCTAGAAAATCTTTGAAAAAAAACTTAGTCTCGACTAGATCAAAATTTTGGAATAAAAATTAAAACAAATGATGGGTAAGATCGGGTTAGGCCAAAATCTTTTGGCTGGACTAAAATATTGGGATAGACTAATTTAGAAAAGGTTAAAATTTTACATGTATAAAAATATTTTCTAGAGTTTGAAGAAGTTATAGACTGATCTAGCCTTCTTGATGCTCCCGCCCGTGAACATCACCTAAACTATCTTTTACAATTCCCAAACAACCCATTATGACAAAGTTTGATAGTGGATGTCATAATCCATCGTAATTTGTTATCAAAATTCCTACTTTTCTTTGACTAAAAATGATGACAAATCAAACATTGGTGTTGCTTTTACCAGACTAGGAATTATCACTCTTTATTATGTTTGATTGTTCTTACTTCATAAGCATAATGGTATAAAAAATCTGTGGTAACAATATTTCCATTATCACCATACTGTGACAATTTTAACATGTATTGTAACATGTTGTTTTCCAACTTTATCTTATCCATTTTTAAGAGAGCTCATAAGAGCCAAGGCCCCTATCCCAGATCTACTTAAAATTTTCTTTTTTGTCTTTGTTTATTTTGTTAGGTGGAATTCACTTGAATTCTCGACGACTTATTTGTGACTCGAGTTAATCAGAAAAATGGATTCGATTTTTTGTCTTGAAAATTCTAATAACCTCTCCGTCCGAATAGAAAAGGGTTCTCCGTTTGAGACATATGGAATTTGATTGCTAATTTGTTTTAAATTTGACAATTTTTGTTAACTCATATACAAAGAGTTTTATTGTTATTAGGTTGGATGATTATGTGAGAGGAGCTGTTTTGTGAGCCGTCATTAAGTGTAAATGAGAATTTTGAGTGTGTAAGTATTTTATTCTTATAATCTCTTTGATACATAATATATTGATCATTGTTACCTGTGAACATAAGTATCTTGTTAAATCATGTATATTATATCTTCTCTGTATTTTTTGCTTATCTTTCTTCTTTAAAATTGATTTACTATTTAATTTGATTACTTCTGCACAACGTATTTGACCTCTAAGCCACAACAGTTTGTCCCCGGGGCAGATGAGGAGGTTTTTTTTTTTCTTCTTAAGATTGGTAGACAAGGTCACGGATGTCATGAAAATTGCTTTCTATAGAGTCTGAGCAAGAAAACAAAAAATTAGTGAAAAAGTCTCACGGTAAGATAGTTGTTCAAATTTGAATATTTATGTGAGAGTTAAATGAGTATCACACAATGCTCAAATTTAAACCGAATCTCTTTGGTAAAACCTTTCCACTAAACTCTTTTCTTTTAATTAAGTTGTTGTTTACTTGTCTACGAGATACTAAAAGTAAAAAATTAAAATTTGAAAGCAAATTCAAAGGACCAAAGCACATTTATGATAATGTGTGATATAATGGTAGAAAATAATTTTAAATAAATCAGAATAGCTAAATATGATTCATGTAATTGAGTACAAATAATTGAGATGAGTTGAATTTAGCCCCTCTCTCCCAGCAACCAACCACCTAGTCACCCATACAAAGGCACCGGCTTGCTTAAAGCCAAAAGTAGGGTGAATTAATATAAAGTTGCACAGCTTGAACCCATAAATCAAGCAAAATGTTGGGTACGATATAAAACAAATATATCATTTTCCTCCGGTCTCTGTTGTTTTCCTCACTTTTCCTTTTAGTAATAGTAGAGGTCTACTTTCTTTCTTATATTGCATCACTATTCTTGGTCAACAAAGGCGGAGAACCAAGAAAAACAAAACAAAACAATCCCACAATAGTTACTAATTTGATAGTATTTTTTTCTATTTTTTTTAGATGAAATATCATCCCCTATTTGCGAAAAAAAGTTTTTCAGTGATAAAGATACATGAAATTTTTTTTCTTTTATGTTCACATAAATTATTTTTGACATGTAAATTATCTTTTAAAATATAAAATTAATATAACATCATTTATATTATATATCACAAATTTATATGATTATAAAAAAATTTCATGCATCCTTATCAATCAAATTCTTTCTCTCGTCTACCGTACTGTCGGTGCCGCTTTGTTTCTTCTTGACTAGAAATCATCACTCACCTTTGGGATGCAAGTGACACAGATTTCTAGAATGATGTTACGTCCTGACAGTCGTGTAGGATGGCAATAGGGGAAAATTCTTAAATGTTTCGTATAATAAAGTATTAATGTATTTTTTTAATAATATTATATTGTATATTATATAATTTTTTTAATAAGACATAATATATATGATATAGTGTAATTAAAATGACATATTATCACGTGGTATACCTTTTTCATGACTGGAAGAATATCTCGACAATAGGTAATTTACCTCATCACACCTATTTTGATTATACATTTAAAATTTAAAATTATATAAATATTTTTTATATTTTATTAAATATTCTTACATATATAAATTTAAATATATATATATACAATATGTACATAATATTATTTGTATGTATGTATATATAAATACGAAGTTATATTTTTAATAATATTACTAGATTAATTTTGATTTTTTTTAAATTAAAAAAATAAATTTTTGGATAGGGACAGATGGTTTTTGGGTGGCAAGGCGGACAGGTGAGATAATAAACTGGGCGAGACGGGCATAGGAAAGCTATTTTTAATGGGGGTAGGAATGATGAAGGCATCCGTCTATCCCAAACCTGCTCCGTTGCTTTTTCTTCTATCGTGATTATTTATTATAATATTCCAAACCTGTTCCGTTGCTTTACCTGCTTCGTTATTTTTTCTTCTATCGTGATTATCTATTATAATATTCCAAACCTGCTCCGTTGCTTTTTCTTCTATCGTGATTATCTATTATAAGTTATTCGTGCAATGCATGCATAATTGGTGTATGACTATCAAGCGTATTGTGCATTTACAATCCTCTCAAATTACAATCGTATGTAAATCCTCTCAAATATCTATCATATTTTTAATGTAGTATAATTTGTGTATGACAATAATAGATGAATGATTCAGCATTTTTTGTAGTATAAAAGAAGAATTAGATTTGAAAATAACAGTTCCAATAGAACCCTTTTTGTGAGGTATAAATAAAATTTTTTGTTAATCAAAATTCATTTACTTTTTTGACCGGACAAAAAAAGTGAGATAGGATAAGTGATATCTTATCTTATATTTTGACATTTACTTGGAATGGAATTAGTTATAATTATATTCTACTAATGTGGGATTATTTTTATCCCATATTCGATGGTATAAAAAGTAAAATAAATTTTTTTAATCATTCTCTTATAACAAGAAAAAAAAAATATAAGAGGGAGGTGATTACTTCCAACAACTGCTATTGAATTTACTTATATAAATTTCCGTAACATATTATCATTCTTGTTGATGACACTTTTAAGACTATTAAATAGATTTCAAATATACTGATTATTTTTTTGCTCTTATATCTATTAGTAATTTGTTTTATTAATATTTATACACAATAAATTATTAAATTTGTTAAACCCTAACTTATTTATGCATATTTCTCTATTGTTCTTAACTTTTGTTTTTAAATTTTTTAGCATATATTTTCAAAAAATATATTTTAAGAATTTTATTTTTCTAAAATCTCAAAAAAAATTATTATTAAGAATACAAATTTAATATCACAAGGATTTTATTTTCATAAGATTTTATTATAATTATATCGATGTAAGTATAGAATTGAAATAAAATTGTATATTTAGACTGTTTATCCAAGCATGTTACAAATACTGGAATATGATATTTAATATCTCATTGAATTTTATTTTTTATCCTATCTGATCCGACCTTTTTATTCGATCGTCCAAAACGAGACCATGGAGATATTGAATAGAATGTAATATTTCTTTTGCTGTATAATTTTAGAAATGGACATTTAAATATATTTTAAAATTTTCTTACATTTTGATGATGTACGTATTAGTTTGTACTCTTGTACTATTTTTTTCATCAATAATTTTTTTTTGCTAATAATAAATAAATAAAATTAAGAGAGCCAGAACATATAAATGCAAAGTAAACCGATGATCACCTTAAAAAAAAAATTAATGACCTTATATCATTGTACAAATTTAAAGGTTGAAAAATTTGGAGCATATTTTCATGTCACATCAGTTTTATCTTATTAATTTAAGAGTTAATTAGTTGAATATACCTCAAAATAAGTGATTACGAGTTAAGGTTTAGAAAAAAATATTATAATCCGAAAAGTTTTTAAATTTTTTAAATTGTGCGAACTTAGATCCAATAGGACTAAAGTGTCGATTTTATATTTCTTTTATATGTACTCATATGTATATATACATATATTTATTCAATTTACATCTATTTAGTGTTTGAATAATAATTTGAATAAGTCTATCAAAAAATTAAAATTAATATTAAGCGATAATTATCAAATGTACTTTTCCTTTTAAGGAAAAAAATTAAAAATTTTATTTTTCTATTTATTAAAGTACTTTAAAGATTTTTTTATCAAATGGCATTTTTGAATACTTATCATTTTTTAGAGCCTAGCCAACATCGAGGTCCCGTTTGGTACGCAGGAATGGAGGGAGGAATGGAATGAGCATTCCTGTTCCCATTCCATTCTCATGTTTGGTATGCTTAAACATATTGGAATGCCCATTCCGTTCGGAATAGCCATTCCACTTAGCACAGGAATGGCCATTCCTTGACAAAACCTAAGGATTGGCCATTCCTTTCCTAACGGAATGGCCATCCATCTCTACAACCCACGACCACAAGTACAGTCAACTTTCTTATAATTAATAATCTTGATAGATGAAAAATTTATTAATTATTATAATTAATAATTATAAATTTTCTTATACTTTTATTAATAAAAAAATATTTTATACATGTAGATGAATTACAATATATTTAACTCTAATTTAAATAAAATTAGAAATATATTTGCCAAAAATATTATAAATAGGATATATATAAATATATGTATAATTATTTTAATTTTTTAATAATTAATATTATAAAAGATATATTTTTAAAAAATATTAATTATTCAGTAATATAATTATTAATTATTTATCATAAAATTAATTATTCTCATTCCATTCTAACAATTTGATGGTTCAAACCAAACACAGGAATGAAATTATCATTCCATTACTAGGTACTCAGTCAAACAAAAGAATGGAATAATTATTCTTATTCTATTCTTAATGTTATTCTATTCCTATTCTATCCCATTCCTACGTACCAAACGTTGCCCGATGGTATAAATATCCCTATCAATACCCCTTTCGGTGCTCATGCGAAGACGTAAATCCTCGTTTGGGGTTGAGTAATGTCACTAGCTATTGTCTGCTTTGATTTATTGATACGACAGGACAGCATTTATTTTTCATTTTGCGACATTTTATAAAAGCCATCTATTCTCACTTTGATTTATTGATATGACAGGACGGCATTTATTTTTCTTTTTACAACATTTTATAAAAGCCATCTATTCTCCACTTTTGTTGTAATTAATTTTGATAAAGATATTCTGATTCTAATTTCTTCTTAAAAAAACACAAACCCAATATCTGTGGGCAAATGAAAAGAAAATAAAAACATTTTTCATTTGGAAATGTTTTCAAAATCTGGTTTTTATTCTTGGAAAAAAAATAAAAACAGTAAAAGAATCATTTTAAAAATTAAAAATATCTTCTTTTTAAAAACAATTAATTTTATTTTTTTGTATTTTAAAAAATTCTCATAGTTCATTTTAAAAAACAGAAAAACAAAAAAATGAAAATAAGGAAAAACGAAAACATACCCACAAGGATTAACTCCTGATATTTATACATAAAAACACATACAAATTTAAATGGAAAATTAATACATAATTGTTGGCTAATTAAACCAAGCCCATAAATTTTAGGAAGTTTCCTAATTTGGTTTATTGAGTCCTAATAATATTTGGAGTCTTTTTAGGTAGTCATAATTGTAGTTGGACTAATATTCTAACGAGAGTTAGCTTTCTAATTATACTTAAGATATACTAGTTTGTATAGGATTAGATGTCCTAATCAATATAGGACTTAGAGTCAATGTTATATATATGTGAGTCTATGTTACATTGAAGTGTGTGCCACAAAAATAATAGAGCGGTGACCAAGAGAATTAGAGGGCCGTGTGATGGCCGTGAGAGATTGCCAAAAATAATAATAGTGTGTGAGTTTTCTTCAATAAAATATATTAGTTTGTTCACTTTACTTATTCTCTTATTTTTGTTCAACAATTTGGTATCAGAGTAATTTTTAGGTCCTACAAATGGTATCAGAGCCAATTACGATCTTGGGGTAACTTATCAAAGTTGCAGAAAATCAGAGTTTGATCTTGTTCTTGAATTATTACAGAGAATTGTAATTCTCGTGTTACTCAAGGTTGAAGCTTGAGTGGTTTGTTGAAGAGTTGTTCGATTGAAATTTGACGGCTGTTTGGATCAGAAAAGATCTTGTGGTAGTACAAATACTTGTGAAGAAAAAAAATTCTAGTTTAATCGATAGGGAGGCCAGCTTGATCATATTGAAGAAAAAAAAAAGAGGACGACAAGATCAGTTTTGGACAAACTCAGGTGTGTGATTTAAATAAATTGTTGATTTGAAATTATGGAGAAAGTTTTGGTTAATGGACAAAAGTTTGAGATTTTAAGAGTATGTGGTCAGAATATTGATGAGTAGTTACATCGTGTTACACTCTATCTTAGTGCTTGCAATGTATTCAATGTATTGGATATTGAATTGAAGCGTTTATCAAAGAAACTTTATGAGAAGAAAGTTAAATGGTTCTATCAGATAATAAGGAAGACAATACATTGGGCACATTGGAATACTTTTGTTTGCACACAAAACTATCCACCACCACATAAGTTTTGGTATGATATTCTTTTGACATATAAAAATAAACCGTTGAACGGTTATGAACCTCCCATAGACATATATTGGGTGGTTAATTTTGAAAGAGATAAGTTTGATGAAAATAAAGAGATTGATGGTTCAAAATTGTTTTCAGAATTCATTCCAATTTGGGATGATTCATATAAAGTGTTGAATTTAGATTCATATAATATTGATTGCTTCGTCAATATTTCTGAGGAAGAAAATATTAGTTGTGAGGAAAGAAATATTCTGGAAGTTGAAGAAGATGAAAATAATTGTATGGTTGAAAGTTTGAGTTTGTCTCAAAGTGATGAAAATTTGAATTTGTTAGAAGTTGCTTTTGGTGAATTGAGAGATGTTGAAGAATTATTTCAGCCTACCAAGTTTGAGAAAGAAAAAAAATTTGCATGTTGCGGTATTGATGCAGTTGAAGTTTTTGAAAATTTTGGCATTACTACTTTGTTTGATTTGCCAAGTACTTTGGAATCAAAACATAGTGAGATTGAAGAACGTTCCAATCCAGAGTTTGTTGATTTTATTGGTATTGAGAATTTTATTATTCGGGACCATGTTGATTTTGTGAAGACAGAAATTTTAGAGTTTTAAGAACTTTTGAGAATTGAGAAGCTCAAGTTGTCTGAAATTTGTGATTTTCTTGGCGTTGATAAATTCTTGTCATGCTACAATATTGGTTTGGATCTTAATAACTTTATTGGTGCAGATTTTGTTCGAAAAGAAGATTTTGGTATTCTAAAATATTGGCAGGCTTTGCATCATTATGATGATGAAATTATTGACACGGATAATTGTTTTATTGATTTTGATTTTGAATGGATGAGCATGGATTGTTTCTTTGATCGTGCTGAACAAGCTGAAAAGTTGTGTGCCAAGTACAAGATTCGACCACATCCGCATGTGAAGATGAAGACGAATGATTGTTTCAGATTGCTGTCACAAAAGCTTCTTACAATGACATAAATTGCTTTGAAGATTCTTGCTCATGAAGGTGTTGGTGAAGTTACTTTGGCGAGCTTGGTTTAAGGGAGGCATTGTTGGCTAATTAAACCAAGCCCATAAATTTTAGGAAGTTTCCTAATTTGGTTTATTGAGTCCTAATAATATTTGGAGTCTTTTTAGGTAGTCGTAATTGTAATTGGACTAATATTCTAATGAGAGTTAGCTTTCTAATTATACTTAAGATATACTAGTTTGTATAGGATTAGATGTCCTAATCAATATAGGACTTAGAGTCAATGTTATATATATGTGAGTCTATGTTACATTGAAGTGTGTGCCACAAAAATAATAGAGCGGTGACCAAGAGAATTAGAGGGCCGTGTGATGGCCGTGAGAGATTGCCAAAAATAATAATAATGTATGAGTTTTCTTCAATAAAATATATTAGTTTGTTCACTTTACTTATTCTCTTATTTTTGTTCAACAATTTGGTATCAGAGTAATTTTTGGGTCCTACAATAATTCAGGATTAGGTTTGACATTTAACTCTTGTTATAACATTCATACAGAAAATGAACACACAGTTCTTATTATAAAGTAGACAATTCTCCATTATTTCTCATTTGCATCAAATGACACTTGAAAGGTCAGTGAAGTTCATGGTTTGCCATGGAGATTGCGAAAATATGATCTATGATTGCTCTCAAAGGGTGACCTAGGCATTCTGTAATTCCTCCCCGGAGCTTTCATCATCTTGACTGCCCTCCCTCCACGGCCGCAGCAACGGCGGCAACAACAAATGCACATGAGCAGAGTCACCACAGTGATGATAAATGGTGCAGCAACATGGAGCCAGTGCTTCACTTTCTCTCCTCTGGTCTCTGGTGGAAACACATTGTCCAACCAACCCAGCAAATACCCACCAAAGCTCTCTAGCATCAGCAAAAAATCCTTCAACTTCTCCACCACATAGTTCATCACACCCTCTGCCCCCATCTGGCTCCGTTTCTCTTGCAGTTCCTTCAATTTCCCCTGCATATAGTTCATCACGCTCTCTGTCTCCATTTCTCTCTGATCTCTCTCTCTCTCTCTCTCTAAGCTCTGGATTGCTTACAGGAAAAGTAGGGTAAATCAATATAAAATGGTAAAGTGTAAACCCATGTAATCAAGCAACCATTGGGATTGGATGGTTTGGAATCTTTGGTACTAGTACAGTATAAAGGAAACAGTAAATTTTCAAATAAGAAAATGCATAAATATTTATTTGTCAGCAAATTGTATAAATGATATCAATAATAGGCAATCAAACAAATAATTTAACTCAATAGTGTCATTATCTCTTTACTCAAATTATAACCTGTTTTTCCTTGACCAAGAATCATCACTCATCTATATCACTATTTAAGAACATGAACTTGAACTTGAGTAATACTATGCTTATAATATTTTTTTAATTAAAAATATTTATAAAGAAGAATCAGTAGTATTATATTGATTTTTTATTATATTATATTACATTATGATATGAAATTAATATAATAATATCAATTCATCTGTGTAAATTTTTAAGATAAAGTTTTTCGATCAACATAATATTATTCTTCTTAAAAAATTATATCATCAATCAATAATTCTTAAATCAATCACATCATTTGAACACTTTTTTTTTTGGAACAAAAATACATTGTTACATAACATTATCCTAATATAATACAATATACTATATATAATAGGATGGAACCTCACCTAAACTATCTCTTATAATTCCCAAACAACCCCTTATGATCACTAAGTTTGACCATGGATGTCATATTTCATGTCCTTAATTTGTTGTCAAAATTCCTACTTTTCCTTAACTAAAAATGATGACAAATCAAACAGTGGTGTTGCTTTTACCTGACTTGGAATGAATTTTTGACCTGAGGAACGTAATTTAAAAATATATTTCTCGGACCCAGGTTGGTTTCAACTTATTTCCCGGACCCATGTCCTTTTCAAAAGCGTCTAAATCTAAGACGCTTCTATAATTTTTTTCAGCACAAAAGCGGAGGAAAGATGTACGCCTTTGAAAGGCGGAGCAAATTCCTACGCCTTTGAAAGGCGGAGGAGACTCCTACGCCTTTCAAAGGCGTAGCAAATTTCTCCGACTTTCACTAGATATAGCCCATTTGAGAAGCGTCCTTGGTCATTACGACTTTGCTGCAACAGGAAAACCCTAGCCGCCGTTCGTCACCATCGCTCGCAGCCGTCGCCGTCGCCGTCGCTCGCCGCCGTCGCCGTCGCTCGCCGCCGTCGCCATCGCTCGCCGCCGTCGCGTTGCTGTACGTACATCTCTAACTTCCGCCCTTTTTTATTTTTCTCCCATCTTATTATCTTGTTTCAACCTTGATGTTGTATCAATTGTTGTATAAATTGCTTTGTTAGTCCTGGAAGGAAAGGATGAGATGATGAGATGCTTTTTATATTTCTTTCTTCATATCTGATCAACTCGACAGTATCTTTTGGGGACTTTGGTGGATCTGAGATGATGAGATGCTTTTTCTGTTAATAATAGTGCTTTGCACTGTTTTATGTTTCAAGTCCTTGCATTACGTTGGCTCTTTGTACATTAATTTCCCAATATCTATAAAATGAATGATGATTAACACTTAGATAAGTATGTATATCAATGTGAATATAGTGTTCTGAATTGTTGTACATATAGATTTGTATGATAGTGTATATAAATAAGTGATAATATTTATACAGTCTATTTCCTATAAATAAGTAATAAGATTTTTAAATCAGCAAATTATTGATTGATTTATATTTTCAATATTTGTTGGAAAAGTACGTAAATCAGTAAATTTTTTTAGTAGCAGGAAAGCTAAGTTATAATGGATATCATGTGAAATTATTAGTAGTGTGAACTTTTTCTCTCCAATTAGTATCTATACAGTTACTGAATTTGATCCCTCTCTATTAATTTTATTTGTTTAAAAAAATTGTGTTGTGTCATCATTAATAAATAAAAAATTAAAACATACCAGTACATAATAAATCATACTCAGCGAATAATTTTGGAAAAAGTAAAATTAATTAGAAAATTATCATATTATTTTAATATTAGGATGATAAAATAATAGAAAAAAAATTAGAACTAATAAAGTTGAGTTTAATGGAAGAGAGTCAAACCCATTATTTAGGGAACAAGATGGACATCATATTACTATAAAATTGACAAATAACTATAAAATTCAATTTAATTAGTCAAAATCCAATCCTTTTTTTTAAATCTTTTTTCTAATCTAGTCAAGGTTCAATTAAATCATGAAATCATTAGAGAAAAGAAAACTACATGAAGTTAAAATTGAGGTCAAATTGAGATTTCATGGCTCAGAATTAGGCCATAAAGAATTATAAACTCACCATGCAACTTCACAAACTGGAAACCATGCTTATACATATAGAATTAATCTACCAATTAGAAAACTGAGTTGCAGTATGAAAAACAACAGAATTTTTAATTATCTTGTATATCACTTTTAATTTGCTAAGTTAAAAGTGACCCCATTGAACTAAAATGAATTTTGTCAGTTTGCTTTTGGATTTTGCTATTTTAAGAACTGAGATCAGTTCTGTTCTGGTTGAGTGCAAAAAACTAATCAGGATTCGGGACTGAGTTGCACCCCTTCAATCGTATTGATTGCCTCCTCATCCTTCTATAAGTCAATGTTATTAATTCAGTCTTCATTGTCTCCACACACACACACTCTTGATTAAGGTGTTAAATTTTTTTATAAGGAGTAAGTATTCAATTTTGTTTCTATGTGAGGTCCTTCGATGGAAGAAGACATTTCAAATTTAAGGAGAACTTAATAATAATTTGAAAACACAAAAAAAAAAAATACTTATCAACAAAAAAGTTATAACACAAAAATGCCAGGAGACATAATAAAAAAAAATAGAAAATAAAAATTTAGTTGGATGTCACTCAAGTGTCCAACCTAAATTTAGTTGGATTGTTTTCTGGCTATGTTGAAGGATGGAGTATATTACATTATGGTGATCAGATGGGCTCAAACCTAGTTAACTTGATAACTTGAAAATTTTTGAAACTTAAAACATGAATGTAATCAAAGAGTACAAACTTTAAATTCCCACTTTTTATTTTCTAAGAAATTTTAGAAATAGGAGAAAAAAGAAGAGCTGACAGTTACCAACTATTATTAAACCCCATATCAGAGCTGCAACCTCTCTACTTGGTGGAATGTATGAAACTGAATTAGAGTGGACCTTGACATCTATTCAATCTTTCTGAAACACCTCACATGCCCATTTAACTAGGTATATACAGGGAATCACTTGAAAAATAAGCCTGATATAACCACTGCCCATTTTCATGCTAAAAGGACAACATTCTAGAATTGAATAAAATTGGCACTCAGTGGAATAGGTGAGTACAATTAGGTAAACTTTTTCTTCCTTTTAAATGGGTTCCAAGTTGGCAGTCAGTAACACCTGCAGGGATCCCCATGAAAAATTCAAGTCAAATCCTTCTGAAATTCCTTGCAAAACTCACCAAAATCTGTATGCACAGAAATAGATAAAATAATTTGGAGGTTCTGGTGGGGTTACTCATAAGGGATTCTGGTTTGCGCATAAAAGCTTGGGACAGTCTTTGTAAACTAAAAGAAAATGGTGCATACTTAAGATTTTGAATTCATATGGAGAATGTGTGTTTAGTTTCCCTAATACCAGTTCATGGAAAAATTTTTTTCCATACATAAGTTCTACTTTATGTTATTTTCTTGCATATTATGCTCCCGGTATTGTTGCCTATGTTAATCAAATTTTTTTCAGCTTTAATGACTTAGTTATTTTACTTTTTGTACTTATTTAACATATTTCTCTTAGTTAGATATGGATCAACGTAGAGATTTACCTGAGCCAGGCCCTAGCGATCCATCGGTGTTGTACTTACAGCATCAGCATCGCTCGACCGCTATTTGGGACCGTCATGACTTGCCCTCATTGCATTGTCGGCGCATTGAGGCATCATTACGTAGAGTAGTACGTGTGTTAGACACACGGGTATTGCGATGTTTGATGAGGGCCGGGTTCTATGGGTTGTATCGGTTAGGGTTTATGGCGCTAGATTGGTCCCTCATCACTGCACTGGTCGAGCGGTGGAGAGTTGAGACTCACACATTCCATTTTCCTGTGGGTGAGGCGACTATTACACTACAGGATGTTTCATTATTACTTGGATTGCCGATTGATGGCGACGCCGTTACAAGTCAAGAGGTGCAGAAGCCTATTCCCGAGTGGCAGCAGTTGTGCCGCGAGTTGCTCGGGATTGCTCCACCTGATTCAGCTTTTGATGGATCACGTCTTAGGCTGAGTGCATTGACGCACCATTTATCTCAGCCGATCCCCAATGACGCTGACCAGAGATTTATCGAGGCGTATAGCAGGACCTACATTTTGGTTCAGCTAGGTGGGTGCCTTTTTGCAGACAAGTCATCCAGTAAGGTCAAGTTGATGTTTTTACCACTACTGCGGGACCTTGACGCAGCGGGCAGGCTTAGCTGGGGTAGTGCAGCTTTAGCCTGTTTATACCGTGAGCTGTGTCTTGCTACTAGGGCCGAGGCATCATCTATTGCTGGCCCACTTGTTCTTCTACAGGTGCGAATTGTTAACATTATGTTTAACATTTTATGTTCAATATTTATAAAATGAATTAAAGGTGTCATCCCATTTATGTTGTTATACTTTCTCCAGCTCTGGGCTTGGGAGCGACTTCGTCATGTTCGACTTGAGCGTCGCGATGTACACCCACGTGCACCATCCCCACCGATAGCTGCAGGCTTACCTGGTGCTCCCCTAGGTTGCAGGTATATAGTATGCTTTCAATTATTATACTTTATTTTTGTTGTATTGGATTACTTATTTTTTGACACGAGTAAAATTTAATTGAATATATAGTTTAGCTTACGTAAAATTTGTCAAGTATAGGTGGGATGTCCCTCACTACCATAAGGACACCCCTGCCCACAGTCTACGCCACTACCGAGACCAGCTAGACCAGATGAGGCCGGAGCATGTATGTACATGATTATGTCATATAACATGTGTACCTCAATTAAGATATAAAAAATGGTATTACTATTCAAACTGACAACATGTATTACATAATGTAGATGATCTGGGAGCCATATACTGCAGATGTCATGCAGTCATTGCCCGATTACTGCCTCCGTGGTCAGGCGATTTGGGGAGCACGGGTGCCACTTATTTACTTTGCAGTTGTTGAGTGGCACTTCCCAGACCGCGTGCTACGGCAGTTTGGAGTAGTGCAGGGCATACCAGCTTCATGTGATTCTTCCCGGGAGCTACATCGTATCGACATGCGAGGGAGGCATGGATGTGATTGGTCGGATCATCACAGGGCATATATCGGCCAGTGGGACCACCGTCTTGACCACGTCGTGTTTGGGGACGGTTCAGATAGAGGTACTGCTCAGTGTACCGATGCCTATATGCCCTGGTACACAGGGATTACACGGAGATTAATCGGGCCAGTTATTCAGATGCCAGCGGTTGGATTCCAACCCGTTGGCAGCATTCGACATCTCCTGGTATAATAAATATCTCTTCTAGAACTCACTCGTGACTTGCGCCTACTTCTTATTATTTATTGATGAATTTAATTTTTCAGGAGGATACAGTGACACGCATATCTCAGATTTCAGTTATCCCCGAGATTGGTGATACAGTTCATCAGGACTTATTCCATCTGGTCCGCCATATCCATGCCATGTCTGCAGCATGCTTGGCTGCTGTTGATGAGGATCGGCGAGTGCGTGACGGGGAGGGCCAGCAGTTTGCACATTCAGCGCCATCAGCCAGTCACCATACTCAGCCACAGTCACAGGAGCCTGAAGACACGAGTTTTCCTTATTCTATGAGCACACCTGTGGCTGATCACCTGACTGGTTCACACCATTCCTCCCCTGTACTAGATCCGTTTTCCTCATACTACATCATGGAGCCTGATGATGTGCATGTTGGGGGTGATGATTGGGTGGAGGAGCCCGCTGGTGATGTTCCAGTGCCAGAGCCGGCACAACATGGGATGGAGACACAGTGTCTGACACAGGCTGCTGACATGGAGGTGCAGCCAGAAATGCAAGATGGTCGAAGTGATGTTATAGTGTACAGGAGACGACGGACTGCACGAGCCAGACCATGTGAGCATGGACGAGGTCACTGGCATACACAGATTGATGAGGGTTCATCACAGTTGACTCAGGCCACGTTTCAGCCTCCACAAAGCAGACCAGTACGACAAAAGAAAAAACCAACATGTGGCACTTAATTGGTAGGGTATATTATATTTTTTTTGTTGATGATAACAGCTTGAGTACAAATTTGCCAGTGAAAAATGTGTTTGATTTCTTCGCTTCACTTCTTTTTTGTAGGAATAAGTGGAACTCTGTGAAGATAGTGTCCTATTACATCGAGGTAAGCATTGAAGTTTTCTTGGTTGCAGCTATATGCTTGCTTACACTTATGCGCATGCACAAAATTAACTTTTGTTACAATTGATGTTTTCGATTTAAAATTTCTGAACTTCCATATCTTGCTCCAATTATTTCAACTTTCATTAGGCGCCAATATTTTAACATAATCAAGGTTTGTATTCTTACCAAACTATGAAATTCTTGTGGGGCCTCAGTAGGTTTTTTGTTGTTTCATCTAATTTTCCATCTATAACTTTCTATCTTTCTTTTTATTTTTATTTTTTTTATTATTTTTCTCATCTTATTGTGGTTGAAGAGGGTGCAGTAAATCTCTAAAAAATTTGAATGATATGACAAGGTGTGAGGGGCATCAGCTTCATCTTCAGCAAATCTCTAAATAATCTCATCTTATTGTGGTTCACGAACTGATATTTTTATTTCTGTAAGTGGTTCATTTATATGCATTTCATCTTCAGCAAATATTTTGTTATACTATGATGGATATGTGAGGGGCATCAGCTTTCTTGAATTTTCACAATAAAAATAAATAAACAAATAATCCTTTGGTTATAATTTTATTTTGCAAGATGAACCTTCATATAGAAGAACTGTTTATAAGCTCTCTTTTCTTCACTTTGGTTTCTGCTCTAATTTGTTATGACTGGAGTTTTCTTTTAAACTTATCCAATCAGGTATATAAAGAATGGACTGAAAGGGTGGAGCTGAAAGGGTCACCCGAATTTGTGGAACTTGTTACAAGGGCAACAATTCACACAAAGAATGGACTGTGGTGCAAATTGAAGAAGAGATCTGGTGTCCATGGAAACAATGTCAACAGAAAAGGTTATACAAGTTGAGAATAATTGTATATTAGGAACCACTTACTGTTACCAACAAAAAAAAAATTGAAAATGAAAAACTAGGAATAGAATTGCTTTAAGCAAACCTGGAAATGTGGCTTAATTATCATGGCTATGGTTCAGGTACAGGTCCGTAAGTCAGGTTTGCTGGAATGGGGCCATCCATCTCTCAGTTATATGGGTGGGTTTCAGGTTTGCAGTCATAGTCTTTTCAATGCAATTTCCCATCTTTTTCTTCTTAATTTCTCCCATACTTGCCAATTGGGTCTGAGAGATGACACTAATCTCTTCACAACATGTGAACTTTAGAAGATAATTGTAATATTTTGCTATTTGAAACAGACTAGGGGCCCAGAGAGTGCTAATTCTTTGACTATTTTGTGATGTGCTACCTGTAGCCCTTTGGTAGTTTAAGTATTTAATTTCTTGATAATTGTTTGTACATTACTGTCTATTTTTCAGGGTTGATCCTTTTCTTTCTAATCCACATTGGTGCAGTGATGTTTAATTATTTGTTATATCATGATAATGTGGGGAAAACTTTTATTTTTCCTGGAATAGATAGTGAGTCATCTCAGCAAATGCTCTAACATTGCAGATGAAGTTGTATTTACTTAATACACCTTTATTTCATCATTTTGCTATCTCACTCTGAAAAACTGATCAGGATTGATTACATGTTGGTCACACTTTTGCTATCTTTCCATGTGGATTCTCATACTTTGCTTGCAATGTCATATGCTCATAAGTCTTTAACGTCATATTTTGGGCACACAACTCATGAATTCTTATCTCCATTTACTTGGCTTCCAGGATGGCCTTTTTACTGAAATTTATTTACTGCACGAGTTGGGTTGAGAATGCATATCTTAGATATCTTCTAGCAGTTTATGCATTGATCAGTTTAGACTTTAGAGCAGATCCCTTCACTGATCTGGGGAAAACTTTTTTTAATTTATTCTAACCACAATCCATATTTTTTTTTTTTAACCAAAGAATGGAGTGAGATGAGGTAGCACCCAGTTTATCTCTGCTCTCCTTTATAACTTCCTTTTCCAACAGATTTGGCAAACTTGGTGAACATTGCTGCCATCAAGGCTACTGTTGAAGGTGCTGAGAAGTTAACTGGAGCAGAGCTGGAGTTCGCAAAAGATCGGATATTTGCTTGTCCAAACCTATCAAATGTTAATGAAAAAATAACAGTTATAAAAACAGTACCAGTAAATGTCTTATTTGTGTTTTTTTTTTTTCCATTGGATTCTTTGTCAGTTAATGTAAATTTGACAGTTATATATTGAATTTTCATTAGTAAGGTTGTTTTGAGGATTTGTGAATTTTGATTCAAAAATCAAACCATGAACCTTACCCACTTTCTGCCTGTCAGTTGCCTTTTACCATTATGCTACAAACCAGTTTGATATTGCATGTGAAAGAACTGCCGGGAACTTGTGAATCAGATGACATCTATTAGAACTTTTGTCCTTGAACCAGGAGAGAAGATACATAGATTGATAATAAACAATTGACCACCAAACCTGGTGTTCCCATTTTAAGAATTCACCATTTTTTTATAATAATAATAATTAAAATCACTTTGAAGATATATATGAATAATAAAAATATTAAGAATAAAATATAAATATCTTAAATTAAAATCTTAAAATATAAGTTTCACCAAATGTGTTTGATTATCTTCTTTTTGTAGTGTATGCTCCACCAAAAGGTAAAAAACATCTTTACCTTTTTTAAAGTATTTTCTTGCACCTGATATTGGAACTTTGCTTTGAATGTGCCTCCTAATGGCGCGGGAAGTATCCAAATTCATAAATAAGATGCCATATTCACAAGATCTAGCAATCATTTTAACAGGCTTACAATTTTAGGTTCATTCCTAACACGTCTAAAACCAACATTAAAAAGCGGCCAACCAACACTGCCTCCGGGAATCCCAAACTGGAACAAATGTTGCCATTTACCTGAAAAATATGAAGTAAAAAGTTTCAAGGTAATATTACTGTAGCACTTCATTTAATTTATTTTCAAGTTAACAATTGTACAGGATTTGCAAAATTTTTGTATTTAGATCTAATTAACATAATGCAATTTTCTGATCATGAGAAGCATCTCGCCTCTTTTTCTCCCCTCCCCCCCCCTGCCTTTTTTCTTGTCTTATTTTTTTGAACATTGATATTGTCTCCTTTCCATAATTTAAGCATCTTGCCCACAAATTCAACCCCATGGTTGAAAATCAAACCTGATTGAACACCCCTTTGTGGCTGCTGAGTGGACATCACAAAAGGGCACTGCCTGGATGTAAGCATCCAACGCAATGGCTTTGAGGTTGTAGCAGTATGATGATGACGGCTAGGGTAAGAAAGTGGTGTTGTTTAGGTGATGGCAGTGGTGGTGGTGTCAAGTTGATTTTTGGTAGTTGTGGTTCTATTGGATTTTTTTGTTTAGCTTTTATTGGCAAGTCTACTGGAGTACCAAAATGATCAGGCATCCACTGGCCGGGTATGTTAGTAGTATTGGTTTGGTTTGGTTTGGTTGATGTAAAGATTTAAATATACTTGTTTCCTGATATGAGCAGGGTGCCAATTATGAATGGTTTAATTTTCTCTCTCAGTTTTATTAGCAAATAGCAGCTGAATAATTTTTGGCATCATGGCGTGTATGGACTGCTCACGAAGCTCAGAATTTGAATCACCAGTGATAACAAAAATTTCCTTCCCCAGTCCCCAGCTAAAAAAATGATCCCTGGTTGAGCAAAACAATATCTAATGCTAAATGTCCCAAATTCTCTATAGAAATTTGAGAAACTTGGTATTATTGTTACGTAGAGTAGTACATATTAGATGAATCCATAGCAATTATACCAAACTTAGAATCAATTAAAACCAGATCCAAGTAACAAAACATGAAATTTGAGGGACTTGGTAGATACATGTACTAATCAACATCATAACCAAAATAATACAATTCCATTCTATACATGTGACGATGTTCCAAGAATCAATTTTTCTGATCCTTATGTTCGATATTTTCCCATATGGATCAAAATGCCTGTCCAAGTCCCTTGACATTTCTTGATACGGATCAAAATTGATAACAAACAAGGTCTTTGAGGGTCTTAAATTAGTCGAAGATTTTCTAGAATTCCCAGGCCTTCTAATCCCACGTTCTTGCTGCAATACAACAACGGGAAAGCTCAAGTAAGATGTGTAACCAAAAAATACCAGATAAGAGTGAAACAAGAAAACTGTGCTTGCATTTTTTCCTATAAGAAAATTCATCAACACTATTAGGGTAGATGCATTACCTTTGTCCACTCAACACGAAGCCGCCGTCCCTTTCTACCAAATTCTATTCTGTCCAGTCCTCGAATTGCATACTCTGCATCTCTCTCATCATCCATATAAACAAAGGCAAATCCTATAAACCAGTAAAGTAAAAGCATCTAAATAAAGAAGATTTTAATAATACTACAAGAATAAGAAAAAAACTAAGTTTAGAATCACCCTATGTGAATAAAGGGCTATTACATTTTCTAGTATGTGAATAAAGATGCATGAGACAGATTCTAGTAGATTTCAAGAGAGTTGTGAAGATGGTTCTGTTAGTTCCTACCCCTTTCGATGAAAATTACAAATAGAGTCCCTTCTGCATATTCTCAAAGTTCCTGCTTGGTTAATGTCCCATTCATGGATTTATCAAGGGCAAGGAACATATCTGCAGAATGAATATGGGCATCAGAAAACCAGAATTATGATGACAGCAGTTATAAGTTATAAGCTATTTAATGCAATCAGAATGATTTCAGTGAGCTTAACTCATTTTCACTTGAAACCTATTGACAGAAGCTCTTATTTATCTCTTCAGCCTGACCTGAATGGAAAGAGTCACATCTGGCTAATTTAGTAGACTAGTTAGATTCCACAGATGCAATTAGCAATTTCCAGCCCTCATTTCCAGGTATCTCTTTAGCCTTACCACATTTAATGTTTCTCAACCCTCCAAAAGAAAAAAAACATCTCAGTAATTAAAATGAAAATTCAATGTTTAAAAAAAACTTATGTGTCTGTGCTCAACGAAATGGAAATGAACACAACAGATAGAAAATAAGAGCAATATGTACAGTGCAGGCAAAATCTTCAGAAACTAAAGCAATTGCAGAAATTTATACCTACCAAGCAGCACCAATGCATCATAATAATGAGATTTGGTTCTTTCAAACATGCAACTCTATCACAGAATTCTTCAGAGTAATAAAGGAAGATAGTAATCACCATTTGTTCGATAATGGGCCCTGCATCCAGTTCTTCAGTGACAAAGTGACTTGTTGCACCAATCAATTTCACACCAGAATCAAAGGCCTGTAAACATTATGTGGAAAATAAAACATGCACAAAGAATACTGATAAAAAAAATTCCCATGCAAAAAGAATCAAAAATCTGAAATGGTAAAACAACAAAACTGTATAATCCATGAAGAGGCTTGAAAACTAAACCTGTTTGGAAGGCTTTCCACCCTTGAATGATGGCAACAGGCCATGGTGAATGTTAATTATATCCTTCCCATAACTCTTTAAGAAATCTCCAGATAAAATCTGCTAAATAAAATTATTTTGTAGATTAGAATTATTGCAGTGGTTGATTCAGTTATATCAACAAATTTATATAGAGAGTCATACAGTATCAAGAAGAATAGTACTAGGATATTATTAGTAACTTAATCATCCATTAATCTATAGGCTGAAAGGGGTATCCTGTTCTCCTGGTCATCATTCTATAACTTTGACAATATGATCTGATACCCATAGGGTTAAAGACTGAAAATTTATAGTTAGATGATTAATGTTTTGATACCCAACATGATGCCAGCTTCAATAAAAGAAGCACACAAACAATGAATTGTGTAAGTTTGGATGATTAAGTTCTGCTAACACTCTTGACCAATGTAGATAACACAAACAGTGGAAATGAAAATGGAAAGTGAACCTGCTTTGAAGCAAGAACTGGAATTTTATATTTGGGTTCTATGTCAGGTGCCCGGACAACTGATTTCATTGCATTGAACATCGTTGAGAGCTTAAGGAAATCCTCCTCCATTTGTTCCCGTGGCCATTTAGCAGGGTCGAAGACAAACTCGCTGTCAAGTTGAAGCAGCATTTAGAATCATGAGTTTGAGAAGATCAAATTATTTACAGAACCATGTTTATACATTTAAAAGTCCTATCAAGTTCAATTTTATACCTAAAGAAAATACTGAACTTTGGCAACAAGCTCTGATAGTTTTATAGACGATTTTAAAAATTTGCAAAATCACACCTAAGTTATAACATAATATAACAGTGAAAGTGAAACTGAACCAATCCATTCAACAGCAGCCATCTAACAATACTTTTGACACAATAACATGGTAGTTTCTGAAATCTAGCTTCAATGCAAAAATTAGCAGTTCAGTAATAATGGAGAGGGCATGACAGTATTCTCAATTTATCAGAATTAATCAAAAAACTGAAATCTGATCAAATTCAGAAACATTAAAGCTTTTGACCCACTAGCAGTGTCAATCATGTCATCTACCATAACTGCAACTTTTCCCTTAACATCACCAATCAGATTCATTACCTGCAAGATAACAATAACAATTACAACTAAGAACATGAAGGTGACTTTATGAAAAATAACAAACAATAGTTATGGGAGAGAAAAAAAGGGACCATCTCTTAAATTCACATAATACATGCAGTTTATGTTCATTGCCACTCACAGCAAGCAGTTCTCTAGGAGTTAGGTTTTGTACCTCAATTTTTGGCAGCTTTATCGTACAATTCGTGTCATTTCCATGTTTCCATCAAGTTGATAATCTTGCGAATCCTACAACTACATAAAAGATCATCAATCTGATGGGCCAATGCCTGCTTCGGGATGGTTGTTAGTAGGACAAGATCGACGATCGTGACCAGTTTGCCTACATATACCACAGTGATTATGCCTAGTGACTTCTCTGATGTCCATCTCGTTCCTAAGTCGTGATGACCTAGGACGACCCCTTCTCCGTAGAAGGGCGGGATTATGGCATACTCTTGGACCAGACGGTGTTTCCCAGTAATCCTCGTGGTGGAGTGGATAAAATTGTGATTGCCATGTCTTCTCGTATGTGCCAATACTGTAACATTCATTCACATATTCATGAAAAGACACTCTCAACTCTGCCATAACTGCGATTGCATGGGAACAAGGAATTCTGTAAATGCTCCACTTCCCACAACTGCAAGTGCAGGCAGTAAAGATTAACTACTTGAACATTACCCTTGGCTGTTAAAACCCTCATAATTCCAAGACTGGAGTTATATGGTGTTAACTTGTGACGTCCAGCCTTTTCTTGATTCCGATTAATCCTCTGTGCAGCGTAAGGAGTATACATATAGTTACTACTTATACCGTCCAAAGCTAATAGCCGTCTGGTATTGAAGTAGTAAACCACGCGCTCAAATATAAGTTCGACACATGCAGTGATAGGCAAGTTTCTTGCTCCCTTCAAGACACCATTGAAGACCTCGGATATATTAGTCGTTCGCATCCCATAGCGACGACCATCATCATGAGCAATACTCCACTGCTCTGCCGGAATGTTCATCAAATATTCTCTCGCATCTTTATTCAGCTTGCCAATTTCTTCCATGACTCGATCGAATTTTCGTATTTGATGAGTACTTCCGGCAATCCACACCAATCTCTTCAAGTGTGCATTCTTAAACCTGCTATTAAAATTGCTCTGAACATGTCGAAGGCAAAAACGATGATATGCGTGGGGCGGTTTCCATCTAGAATTAGGGGCATTAACAGCTGCAAGGATCCCGTTGTGTCTATCCGAAATCAAACAAATACCTTCCCTATCTCGGATGACATAATCCTTCAAATGCTCGAGGAACCAACTCCAACTATTGTAAGACTCCTCATCAACGATGGCAAATGCAAGGGGAAAGATCTGATTGTTTCCATCTGCTCTCATTGCAATTAGCAACTTCCCCTTATATCTCCCATATAGGAACGTAGCATCTATACTAACAACCGGCCGACAGTGGCTAAACCCTTCAATTGATGGTTTGAATTGATGGTTTGAATGCCCAAAAAACTTTATGTAATATCACATCATCAGCCGAGGTAGAATGGAAAGTCTGCCACTTCACGATTGTTCCATCATTGTATTTTTCCAATGCGCCCATAAATTTTGGCAAGAAATTGTAGGACGACTCCCAATCTCCAAAAACCCTTGCCACGGCTTTTTGCTTTGCCATCCAAGCCTTCTTATAAGAGACAGGGTAGTTAAATTTTTGCTGCACATAGTCTCTGATAACAGCTATTTTGAGAGATGGATCAGCTTTTACAAGCCCTTGGATTTCAGCCCCAATCAATATGGAATTCAACTGCCTGTGATCCCTGTTTAGACCAGGATATAAGCAAGTGTGAGGTCCTTCAAATTTTGTTATTTCAAACCAACCATGCTTCTTCCTCTTACAGGCACGCATTCTCCACCGGCAACCACACTCATCATGCATTTTACATCTTAGAGACCATATACTTGAGCTTGTTTCCACAACCTCATATTGCTGGTGTGTTCTAATGGAATACATTTGTATAGCATTTCTCAACTTATCCTTGTCAGCGAACAGTAGACCCTTTGCTAACTCATCCCTCATCGGGTCCCATACATGGCCATGAAGTGAAGAGCTACTATCCAAGGTTTGATTAGGCAACTCTACAGTAGTAAAAAATGGTGACATAGGCTCATGCATTCGGGATTCCGCATGCATTCCATCAGAAGCTTGCCCTAGTACGGCTTCTTCATCTTCCTCATCATTTTCACCCAACTCATCCATCATCCTTTCATCCTCCTCCTCCTCTGCCTCCTCGACTGAGTTGTGTGGACTGAGATTTACGTCAACCCCTCTGTAAGCCCAGGACGAATCATGAGCCATAGCCACTTCTTGAACAACACTTTCACGATTCGGTATTGTATGCAACTGTTGTGTTCCATCATTATATGGTGAGTTAGACATATTTGTTTGATGGGGCGGAAACTCCGATATCATCGGTATATCCTGTGATTCATTCCCATAGTCTTGTGTTAGCAATCTAGTGAATGGTCCTAACACCTGACTGGTTCCCCAACCTTGGTTCCAATTCTCTATTTCCACGTACAAGTCGATACTACATATTTGTGGATTCTCAAATACAGCACCAACCATTGCTTCAACAGTGTTATTGTCAACAATTTCCAATGGCATATATTTTGTCATGTGTGCTCCCACTACCGATGGAAATCTGCAAGTCATTTTCAATTGACACGAATTTCGATCTAACTGCAACGCATTACAGACGCAATCAACCATTTCAGTGTAAGTAACGTCATGATCTAATCTTACACATGTTCTCGGAGTATGCACATCGTAAGAAAACCCTTCTTCCCCATAAAATGTATTGCCCCCTAAGAATAGACATACAGTTGCGCGTCTCCGTGCCATTTATAACCTCCAATCTAGAATGAAAAGATTAGTAAATTTCAAATTTTCAGCAATACATACAAACCATAAATATGCAAGTATTTGACAAAAAAAATAAAGTAGCTAAGACATTTCACCAAATAGAAACCTAAATCCTCACTGAATAGGCCAAAAAAATCAGCCATAAATCACCCTAAAACTTTACAAAACAGCCCTAAAAGTAACAAAACAGCAAAATAAATGCAGTAGGAGATGAAATATTCTGTCGGGAACTTCAGAGGTACCCAGAAGTACAAATCATTCAGTACATGACTTCTGATTTGTATCATTTTTTTCTTCTTTTCTTGGGACATGTTATACAATGTCATCATTTCTAATAAAATTAAGTACTTTATTTATCAATGTACATGCATATATAAGGGTGTTTTCAATACCATTCAGAACTAGACCTAGGTGTTTGTGTGCACGTTTTAGCAACTAATATTTTTTTCCGAAGATAATTTTGCAGTGTTTATCGTTGTCACAGCAGTGTCAAAAGTACAAACACCCATTAGTATCACTATCAAGGCAACAAAAATGTCATTTAAGTACATGGCAAGGA
Source organism: Nyssa sinensis (assembly GCA_008638375.1). NCBI lineage: Eukaryota > Viridiplantae > Streptophyta > Magnoliopsida > Cornales > Nyssaceae > Nyssa > Nyssa sinensis. The sequence goes on from CM018042.1 coordinate 26,655,719, forward strand.
CCCCAAGTTTGGTAAACATTCCTCAATTTTATCAAAATTTTGATTTCCAACTTCTAACTATTAAAATGAAACTCAATTAATCTCAATGACTCTCTCAGTTTGCAAAGACCATACTGAGCATCACAACCAAAATTTAAAATATTTAACAAATATTGGGAGGTAACTATCTGAGGTTGCCAAAAGTGGATGCAAGACTAGATAGGAAGATCTTAAGATTAAACTCTAGGCTTGAACTGAAAACTGAATAGTAAGATTTTTCAAAATGGGCAACTAATAATAAATAAAACAATATATTACATATATAATAAAGTTAAATATTAGAAAAAAATGAAGAATTAAAATTTTTTATAAATGTAATTGACAGGTAAGTAAAAGTGATTTCAAAAATGAAGTAGAAAAATATAAGTAAAAAGAAAAAATGTGATTGAAAAAAAATACAGAAAATGACTCCTGAAATTCACACAAGTATTAAGAAATACATTCAAATCTTCAACAGATAGTTTGAGGGAAAAATTGTTTTACTGGAACAGGTGCTCTCTCGGTGAAGCAGCTTCTTCGACTGGATCAACAGAAAAGGATATGCTCACGGTGAAGCAGCTTCTTCGACTAGATCTGAAAAGGATGCTCACTCTGGTGGGGGAAGCTGCTGGGTTTTCAGAAGCCCTAACGTTCGTAGAGAAAATCCCGAACAGAAGTGTAGGAAAGAAAATCCCGAACAGAAGCCGTAAGTGTCTGGGGGTTAAGTTCCAAAGAGAAGCGTAGGAAACTCCAACGCCTTTAAAAGGCGGAGGAGATTCATACGCCTTTAAAAGGCGTATGAGTTTTGTCCGCCTTTTAAAGGCGTAGGACATTTCTCCGCCTTTTAAAGGCGTCCGACTTTCCTCCGCCTTTCTGCCGAAAAAAATTATAGAGGCGTCTTAGATTTAGACGCTTTTGAAAAGGACATGGGTCCGGGAAATAAGTTGAAACCAACCTGGGTCCAGAAAATATATTTTTAAATTACGTGCCTCAGGTCAAAAATTCGACTTGGAATTATCAGTCCACTACGTTTGACTGTTCTTACTTCACATGCATCACTAAAGAGTTGGTAGCTTTTGGACCAAATGGTACTCCAAAAAAATAAAAATAAAATAAATTCAATTTTCCTTTGTATATTATGAGAAATTAGTTCATTGGGTTATCATATTCAGATGGCATTTTAACACTGGTTTAATCTCAAGGGAACTCATGTAATCAAGCAACCAATTTGTTAAGTAACTACTATTATTTCCTCTCCGGCCCTTTACTCCTTTCCACACTTTTAAAATATAAGATAAATTAGACTGATATTTTTAAAAAATTTTGATAATTACAAAAATATTTTTTATTAATAAAAAATAAATTACATCAATAAAAAAAAAAAAAAAAAGATACAGAAGACATCATGATAAAGAACCAACATCCTAACTAGGTTAGCACCTTAAAACCTACTAATAATATGTCAACAACCCCAAACACAAATTAACCTAGCCCGTTGGTAAGATACCAACCAATTACAACTCCCACAAATCATCTAAAGATTACAATGAAAACATCAACCCAAAGCTTTAATGGGAGCAAAATTCAAAAGCAAAAACAACAGAGACAAAACTTCTCTTTAACACTATATCAATTACATCTGCAGCAACTCCCGGACTTCAACAGTTATTCTCCCCAAAGATTTCTAGTATGCTATGGAAATAACAAATCGACCTTGTAATTATAAGACCATCCCACCCCGGAGCCAAAAGATCACTCTAGCTTTAATACTATTGTTGCCCCATTTTTTTGACTTGTCGGGACTCCGTTACTCGTCCATATGAACTCTGAAAAAAGGGAGTCAGAGGGCCGTCGGGATGGTTCTGGCGGTAACCACTCCGATAAGGAAGTTAGTTTAGAGTCAGTCAAAAATGAAAAAAAAAAAAGAAGAAGAAGAAGAAGAAGAAGAAGAAGAAGAAGAAGAAGAAGAAGATAATGGATACCCCTAAGCGTACCTTAGTAGCTGTGTTTATAGGCTGACTGTTTGTCAATGTGGATAGGAGTTGGTACCGTGAAATCTGAGATTCATTATTGTCTGGAGATGGCAGTTTCTATATTGCATCATGCTTCCCTGTTTTGAGGTACATACACCTCGGTACCCCTCAGCTTTGGAGGCACTGGCTCAACTAGGAAAGGAAAGCATTTCTTGATCTATATACGCGAGTGCTCTGTACGCGTGTCGTGTTCATAGTGGTGGAATATATTTTGGTGTATCAACTATCAATCAACAAATCCCAGTCTGGCACTTTGGCTTCAAAAATACATTCATTTCTCCATTTTCATATAGACTACATGATGGCTAACGGTAGAACATTCCAAATGACTTTAATTTTTTTCCTTTTAAATTTAACATCAATTGTTGAACTGAACTTGGAAACACTCAAATAATATTTTCATGTTTTTTAAAAAATAAATTGACTAAAATATTCAAATTTTTTTTAATTTTTTTTTTGTTTTATATTAAAATAATTAAAGTAAATAACTTATATTTTTATTTTTGGTCAAAAAGTTTTTAATCAATATTTATTTGAGAATAAATAAAAATTAAAAAAATGGTCAAAAATTAAAAATTACAAAAAAAAAAAAACACTTTTGTCATTTTGAAAAATATGGACCAGATGAAAGGTATATATAGTTTGTTAATAAAAATAAGAATTGATTGTATAATTTCAAAAAATTTTTAAAAAATCTTTATAATTTATTAAAAAAATTCAAAAATATATGTATAACTTACTGTAAAATATAACAGCAGTAAGATACTGTGATATAATAACTTAACAAATTGGTAACTTTTTTCTTTTGAACTTATTAATTTTTGAATTCCTTGCGATTGAGGCTGTTTAATTAAAAATTTATACTAGAATTCGGAATCATTCGTACGACATAAAGGAAGAAAGTGGTTAAAGTCTTCTCTTCTTCCTTTTCTTTTTTTCTTTTCCAATAAGAGGGCCTTTTTTTTTCCCACTTTCTAAGAGACTTTTTTGGTGGACCCAATCAAATATAATTTATCAAAAAAAAATTATTTTCTTATTCTCTGAAAGTTAAATTTTAGTATAAATTTGAATAAAAGTTTTATTTGTGTTCGATACTTTTCATCAGTTACTTAATTTTTATTAAATTTTTTTAAAAAATTCCCACCTTGTAACAAAATAATTTTCATCATATTCTAAAAATTTTAGATTCCGTTTGAATAATAATTTGAGTTCCTGAATAATATTACACTGATTTGAGCTTAAGGATGAATAAAAATAAATTTGACATGAGTCTGAGATTATTATTAAAGAACATATTTTTTTAAATTTTTGACTCAAATTTGATAGAGTCTGAGTTTGATTCACTATTAAAAATATTCTAATTGGGGTTAGTGAGAATGAAAAATTACTTTAAATTATGAATCAAATTTGCACCAAAAATTTTCAATCGGGGCTAGTGAGAATGGAAAATTTTTCATTACACCTAGCTCACACTGCACTTTACGATTGAATGATATGTCACATGAAATTATAATTTATGTATACGTGACATATCATCTAATCTAATTCTTGGTAGCATGGTCCCAAAAAAATTTCGAGTCTCTCTATTTTAAAGTAAAATAGAGAGTTAGATTTACTTGGCATGATAAAATACAAATGTAATAAACTTCACATGTGATAAATTTTATTTTATGAAAGAAATAAACCTTTTCATTTCACTTTAAAATAAAGACACACTGGAGCCGTCCGATGGCATCACGGAATATCAGCTCCAGTGGGAACATATCTTTCTGGTGTGACAGCTCATTAAATTACTTTACTTCATGAGCAAGTGGGTGACGTTAGTGTTTTGGTAAGCCCACAGTTATAATGGACGTATGCCCTAGCTCTAATGGCGAAAGAACCCCGCTTTTTCTTCCATAGAAAATGATCACGATGACACATCAATAGTTGGTAACGCTTCTAGGAAGTATTCATATCCAAAAATGGACTGTTTTTAGACCGTGATTTAGATATAATTTTTTGAAAAATATTTTTGAAATATATTTCAGAACTTTATAATTAATTTTTTAAAAATTATAAAAATACGTTTAATTATATTAATTAAAATTTAATTTCTGAGTTAAAATTATAAAATTGCGTTAGGACGTAGAAATCTTAAAACAGATTTCGTGAGTTTGAAATGGAAAGAAAGTTGACGTTCGCTTAAGCTTCCTCGCCGACGGCCGCTTAACCCTTACCCCAACACCCTCATCATCGTCACTGTTGTTCATTTTGTCTCCATGCTCCAATTTATGATTAACCTTGTCAATTCCACCCTCATCATCATCGATCAAAGTCGTGAATCGCCTCCGCTTTGTGGCCATTGGGGCAGGAGGGGGCGATGGGCTCACATTTTTGTCGCCTGAACCAATAGTGGAGTTGCTGATCCAATCCGTGGCGGCGGCGGCGGCGCTTTGCTGTCGTTTTTTGAGGGACTTTTCGTGCTCGGGTCGGAGTTTCTTGACGCTACCTTCGATGCGGCCTTGGAGACGGTGGCGCTTTAACCGCAGCCCACCCATCGACCAGTGAGCTTCTTCGGCCCACGACATGAACGGATCGATTACGGAGATTGGTGGGTCGACTCTCTCACCATTGAACTTCACGTCTGTGTAGATTCGAGGCCTTGGTAAGCTGCTGCCGTAAAATTTTCCTGGACCAAGGGCTACAACCATGGCTGATTGTTGAATAACTGAGCGATCTGCTTCTATATATATATGGAGATTCTAGAAACACGAAAGAGGGAGAATAGGGTGAGCAAATTTCTCAGTTTGTTGTGTCTAATTTATACCATGTAAAAATGGTTTCTGGGGCAGGGTAATTTTGGCGGGATATCGGTGTTGGAGGTATCGGAGCCGCCGGAATCGCCTTTGCCGTACTTGGAACCAGGCAGCGATGCCGAAGCAGCGGCAGTGGATGAAGATGAGGAAATGAAGATGTATACTAGGAACTTTTTTCTCTTCATTTCAAAAAGTATTTCAAGTGATATTTGAGAAACTCAATCAGAATTCATATCCAAACAACTTTTTCAATTTTTGGATACACTCAATTCATTTCTCAGTAGCTATCCAAACAGGGCAAACAAAATTAACTCTAGTTGAAAAGTAATTTTAATGGTAAAAATTATTTTATCGTGATAAAATTAAATTTTAATACTTTAATAGTATTAAAAAAATTATTTTTTTTGATATTTTTATTTTAATAATGAAATGTTATTTTTTTGATAAAATTATTATTTTTATTCCCAATTACTATTCCAGTTTGAATATTAAAATAAGAAAAAAAAACTATGATTTTCTGTATGTTCTCAAAAAATAAAATCAACATAAAATTATTTTTAAAAAGTTGATCAAATAGTGAAGTCTGCTTTTCCAAATACATTTGGTTATTGTCTTCTAGTCAAATACATTTATGTATTATATAATAATAATAGGATACGTAATGTTACACTTTTTTTTCTCATTTTATTTTATTTTACTCTTAAATATTAATTTATGAAATTCACATCTATATATATATATATATATATATTTTATAATGAGTTGATGTTTGAAATTAAATCACACACAAGAGCTCTAAGAGATATAAAAAATGGAAGATGAATTCACAGAAAACTCTAAAAAATATTTAGACGTCAATCCTACTCCCATATCCAAAATTGCATGTGTACAATATATATATATATATATATATAGGTTAGAGGACATGAGACTATAATTAATACATCATTTATATATAATGTGTCGTACATGTATTACTCATAAATATATACATAAATTCGAAATATGAAATAAACACGAACATGTTTTAGACTATGAACCGAAAATATGAATAGATGCATACATAATACAATAAATGCATGAACATAAAAATTATTGTTACAAAACTTAAACACTAAGACTCCAAAAGTCAAGTAATATTTTTACAAAACTTAAACACTAAGAGCAACTCCAAAGGGGAGTGCCATCCGAGGTGTCAAACCCATAACCGCCAAAATGACACCCCAAACTCAAAAGTTTCTACTCCAACGGGGGTGGCATATGCAGTTGCAAAATGGCACCCAACGTTCTGGGGTGCCATTTTTACAAACTTTGGAGAGAGAAAATGGAGAGGTGCCATTTGACGGTTGGAACTATTTCCATTTTTACTGTTCCAACGGTTCTATTTCAATAAAAAATTTTATAAATAGAGGAGGTGTTTGTGAAGAGAAAACTTACCAAAACCCAAAAAATCACTCTAAAAATTATTCTATAAATTTAGAATGATTTTATTTATTTAACTAATTTTTATAATTAAATAATTTTTTCAATTTAGTTAATTTTTAGAATTTAAATTAATTTTTTAAATTAAATTAATTTTTGTAATTTAATTTAAAAATCAATTTAAATTAAACCATTATGAAAACTATACCCGTTAAAATATAACTGTTAAGTTTCATTATATTTTTTAATAAAAAATATTAAAATATTAAAATGACACCCTATTTTGACACCTACCATTAGAGCAGATTTATAATTCAGGAGTACCATAACACTATTCAGAGTTGCAAAAAAGGTTTTTGGCACCTCAAAATGGCAACTCCCTTTGGAGTTGCTCTAATATTTTTATGACTAGCTGGACTTACCACCTGTGCCCTGACATTGTCTATATAAAGGAGAGGTCATGAGAAAAGCAGATCACCAGTCCTAACTTTTCTTTTATTGTTGCTCTCCTTTGTTTTACTAAAGCTCGAGCCTCCAGGCACAGCAACAATTTGTCCAGTCCAGGACTCAAGATGAACAATAAAAAGGAAGAGGGGTCAACCCTAGGAAAGGTGATCGGCGCAGTGGCAGGGATAGCTGTAGCGGCATGGAGCCTGTCCAGTCTTTTATCAGGCTCAGAAGCAGAGAGCAATGAGAAAATGATGAAAGCACCTGGAAGGGACGGCTACATTCCCAGGAGCGACTTTGAAAAAAACCCCAAGGACTATTTTAGCAATCTTCGCAATTCCAAATAAATTTATCAAACTTTGAAACACTCAAAGAGTACTGGGTAATATGGAATTGTGATGTTGCTACATATATATATATATATATTATAACTATGCATGTCTTTGAAGGAGTGGTGTTGGTAGTTATATATATTAGTTTTGTAATGTTTTTTCTTTCTTTTGTTGTTGGGTTGATGACTTGATGGTGTGCATCAGGAATGTGTCAAGAAAAAGTGGAAAATTTGCTTTCTTATATATAATGGTAGTTTTTTATATAATGGATCTAATCCTTTCCGGATCTGGCATCTGACTACTTTTTTTTAGTTTGTGAATCCTAGCTATTACTATCACATGATCTTGATGAATTTGTTGCAGTTTTTATTGATCCCTTTCTTGAACATCTGTATACACTTGCTGATTTTCGTAATATATAATGCAAGACCAACATTTTTCAACCGAGATTCCCATAGAAGAAACATATAAAACATTTAATTCTTGAAATATACGCCCCAAAAAAGTATACATAAAAACGCACGCACAAACACACAGTGAGAATTAAATATAAGTTCTACCATTAGAACTCCAAACAGCAATGCATCAGCATGAGCACTGAACAGAAATAGTTGGTCTTAATAGTTTTGGTGTATCAGTGGTTTTTATCCTTTTGGGATTTTGTTGGGTTTGAAGCTTGATGGGGTGCACCAAGTGCTCAGTTAATTCAGATTTTTTTGGGTTACCGATTCTTGTTGCATATAAGAAATAAGCTTGATGGGGTCCCTTGTATTTTAAAGCTGTTAACTCTTCTTCCTAATGTACAATTTTGCCTTCAAATATAATCTTCTTTCTTATATTCCGAAGGGACCAACAAATGGCCAAAGGAATGAAGAACTAAGATTATATTTGAAGGCAAAATTGTAGATTGGGAAGAAGAGTTAACAGCTTTAAAATAACAAGGTGGCATTTTGGGTGTGCTCTTCTCCAATAGTTAAGGAATATAATAATGTTTCTGATCTGGTTTTCAAGCTACAGAGCATTAGAGGAATTGGATGATAGATAATCTTTGGTTGGAATCTGTCGTATGGCTCGAAGTTTTTATTAATCTCATTTTTTTGGATTGTTGGATTGGGTTTGTGTTTATTGCTTCTTATTTTCTTCCTGTTCTTTTCTCTTCTTCTCCTTCTCTCTTTGTTTCTTCTTTCCTCTTTTCTCTCTGTTCTCTGTTCTTTTCTTTTTTCCCGCTGTCCTTTTGGTTCTCTTGCTTTTCCCGTGTTTTTTTTTTTTTTTTAGGTGTTCCTTTGCTGTTTCCTTCTCTATCTCTTTCTCTCTTCTCTCCCGTTTCTTTCTCTCTTTCCTTTCTTTCCTCTTTGTAAAGTTCTGGTCTCCGCTTTTCCTTTTTCTCTTCCAGCCTCTCTTCCTCAGTATCGAGTTTTCTCAGTGGTTTTGTTGTTTCTCAGTTATGACATATTACTCGGTTTGGGTATCATGGTGCTTATTGTCTTCTGTGGTGATGAAATTCTTTGATGCTGTTTCTCTTTTGTGGTGCTGAGATTCTTTGGTTTCACAGATTATCTCTTTAGTTCGGGCTCTCATAATCTTGAAGGTTTTTAGAATGCATTTTTCTTGATTTGGGAGGCCTTTCAAAGGTAGCATTTGAAGGTTGTTATTGTGGTTTGTAGCATTTGAAGGTTGTTATTGTGGTTTGTATTGTGCTTCTTTTTTGCCAAGCTTCTTTCCCAGTGCGCCTTCTCTGGTTTGTGCTCTGTTGGTGCCTTGCCAGCTAGCTTGATTAGGGAATTGTTCTATGAGTTGGTGGGTTTCAAGTGTTTTGTATTCTGAGTTGTATGGTTTCCTTTTTGGGTGTACTCTTTCTACTCTAATAATATTATATATCTTTTTTGTCAACCCAAAAAAAAACTTGTTGCATTTGAGTTATAGATGATTTTTTTTTAATTTTTTACAGTTAGTTTTTCCTCCTTCCTTAGTTTGGTTTTTGGATATGATTGGCTTCTTCTTAGTATCAATTTAATTGGGACGAAACTTGTTAGTAATCATGCATGTAACGCTTTACCCTTATTGATGTCCTTGTTTGTATTCATTGTACAACCATTGCTCTTCATCAAAAAAATTAAAATTTATTTTCATATGCTGATAAAAAAAAAATGGCTTTATAGCTTTGCTAGGCCTTGTCTTTCTTTCTTTTCCATTAGTTCATCAAAGCCCCAAATTTTTTTTTTTTTGTGGTAATATTAAAGAATTTCAATCAAAGGTAGCGCCTTTAGATTATCCTCACAATAACTTCTGTCCAAACCTGATGTTGAGAGGGAGTATTGAAGAAAGAAAAAGAAGTTTGACGTTGGATAATAAGTGGCATTAAGAAAATATTAATATACATGATTTGAGTTTAATACCTAACGGTTTAAGCTTACAAGTCAAGTTGAAATTTAATACCTAACAGTTTAAGCTTGCAAGTCGAGTTGAAATTCAACATCTAGGGGGGACATTTGTTAAGGTAAAGTGTGAGTAGAAAATTTTAATATACATGATTGGGAAAGCACTCTAATATACATGATTGGGACAACATTATGTCCGGAAAGTATTGGAAATGTTGGCTAAACACTTGTTGATATTGGGGTGCTGGCAGATAGTGTGTTTAGTCTTGGTGTGTTGGACTTTTGGTGACTATGCACTTTACTCAAAAGAAAAGAATCCAAATTTTATATATTTATTATATAATCGAAGTAGAAGTCTAATATTAATAAAAATTTAACTTTATAAAATGTTTTAAATTTTATGTATTTATAATATAATCAAATTAAAAAAAATTCACAAAAACTCATGAAAAAAATTTAATTCTATTAATAGAGTTTTATTCATATTGTACTCTAATATTTTATTTTTATCTATTTAGATTTAAAAAATTATGTAAAAACTCTATTATTAGAGTTTTATTGAATATACAACTTATCGGAAAATAATTAAATTTTATATTACAAAAGTAAATATTATATATATATATATAGGAAACAAAGTAAAATATTACATTAATATTAAAAAATATCTTATTTAAAGTTGTCACTTTATTGCTTTAGGTCTCTAATTGTATAAAGTCTGCCCTGATTAACATGGTATATTCAGTTTAGGTTCACACTCGAATTACTCATACTAGCAAGGGTTGGTCTTGAGGCCATATTTGGAATGCAGGAATGAAATAGTCATTACATGGAATGGAATAGAAAATGGAATGGAATAAGGATTATTAATTTAGGCCAAAGAAATGTTTGGAATGATTTTTAATAGAATGTCTATTTTATGCAATAAGCATTTTCAATAATACCAAATAAGAATAAGGAATGAAAAAATTAGAATCAAAATTCTTTAAATGTTCAATCCTCTGTACTAAACACGATGTAAGAGAAAGTTGTAATTGATGTGGTAACTCACACATCAAGAAAGAAATTTGTTAAGATAACGCGTGGTCTAGAATCTCACATCCAGTAATGAGTACAATAAGAAAAAAATTGGGCTCAAGACCTACCAACTTAGCTTCGGGTCAAGTTGAGATTTAACATGTATATGAGGGCCTCTCTATGCATACCATGTCTCTCCCTATACGATATTTATGTTTCTATAAAAAAAATTAAATTAAATTGAGAGAAAATTAAAAAATCAAAAAAATAAATAAAATTTTATTTTTTTATATTTGTTATTTTTCATCTCTATTGTTTTCAAAATTTCTCTCTTTATTTCATATGAAAAAAAAAAACAAACAAACAACAATTGATTTAGTTGCATCCAAGCCATTTTCTTATTGACATCCTCTTTCAGTGGAAGAGTGACGTGGTTTTTTTTTTTATCAGCAAAAAGAAAAAAAATGTCATTTTAACTATATTTTGTCATGTATAATATAACTTATTTTTTTTAAGTAGAATACAACATATATATATATAATATTATTATTAAAAAAATATATTGTCACATAATATAAAGAATAACTTATTTTTATATAAAGATATCAAATCAGGGAACCACGTAATGCTTTGGAATATTTCGTACAATATAAAAGTAAAGAAAAAGTTCCACGCAAACAGTGTATCTACATCCTCTTAGCTAGTACATTTATTTCTTATTTTGAAATAAAATTACTTTTCTTTAGGGGTATGGAAGGAACTTGTTTGCTTTCTTTTTTATCTTTACTTTTCTTTGGCAACAAGATAATGAAGGATGTTACTCATATCCAAGCCCAAGGTTCTCAATGAGCTATGCATAAATCAAACAGTGTATCTACATCCTAAATTTCTTTGGAAAGGCCAAAATCAGTTCAATAGAGTATAAATAAATTAGTTTTATTTTTATTTTTAAATTTGATAAATACCTTTTATGAGATTTATACTTATTCTTAAAATATGATTAAAATTTGAATAAGATTAAATCACAAGAAGTTGATTTTTTTTATAAAAAAAAAAATTGGATAATTTAATGAAAGTAGACCTAACTCGACCTATTTTGAATAATTTTTAAACAATCTTAAGAATCATCAAGTTGTTTATGTTAGTCAAGTAGCATTTGATAAAATCATTTATTTTTGAATTAGTTCAACTTCTCTTAGAAAATAAACATTATAATCTTTTCCAAACCACTTCATTGTTGGTTTATAACTAAACTAGATGACATAATATAATATACTAGGATGGAACATCATAAGGGCAGAATTAGGAAAAAAATTGAGAGGGGCTAGAAAATCTTTGTAAAAAAACTTAGTCAAAAGTTTTGACTAAATCAAAATTTTGGAATAAAAATTAAAACAAATGATGGGTAAGATCGGGTTAGGCCAAAATCTTTTGGCTGGACTAAAATATTGGGATACTAATTTAAAAAAGGTTAAAATTTTACATGTATAAAAATATTTTCTAGAGTTTGAAGAAGTTATAGACTGATCTAGCCTTCTTGATGCTCCCGCCCTTGAACATCACCTAAACTATCTTTTACAATTCCCAAACAACCCATTATGACAAAGTTTGATAGTGGATGTCATAATCCATCGTAATTTGTTATCAAAATTCCTACTCTTCTTTGACTAAAAATGATGACAAATCAAACATTGGTGTTGCTTTTACCAGACTAGGAATTATCACTCTATTATGTTTGATTGTTCTTACTTCATATGCATAATGGTATAAAAAATCTGTGGTAACAATATTTCCATTATCACCATACTGTGACAATTTTAACATGTATTGTAACATGTTGTTTTCCAACTTTATCTTATCCATTTTTAAGAGAGCTCATAAGAGCCAAGGCCCCTATCCCAGATCTACTTAAATTTTCTTTTTTGTCTTTGTTTATTCTGTTAGGTGGAATTCACTTGAATTCTCGACGACTTATTTGTGACTCGAGGTAATCAGAAAAATGGATTCGGTTTTTTGTTTTGAAAATTCTAATAACCTCTCCGTCCGAATAGAAAAGGGTTCTCCGTTTGACACATATGGAATTTGATTGCTAATTTGTTTTAAATTTGACAACTTTTGTTAACTCATATACAAAGAGTTTTATTGTTATTAGGTTGGATGATTATGTGAGACGAGCTGTTTTGTGAGCCGTCATTGAGTGTAAATGAGAATTTTGAGTGTGTAAGTATTTTATTCTTATAATCTCTCTGATACATAATATATTGATCATTGTTGCCTGTGAACATAAGTATCTTGTTAAATCATGTATATTATATCTTCTCTGTATTTTTTGCTTATCTTTCTTCTTTAAAATTGATTTACTATTTAATTTGATTACTTCTGCACAACGTATTTGACCTCTAAGCCACAACAGTTTGTCCCCGGGGCAGATGAGGAGGTTTTTTTTTTTTTTTTCTTCTTAAGATTGGTAGACAAGATCACGGATGTCATGAAAATTGCTTTCTATAGAGTCTGATCAAGAAAACAAAAAATTAGTGAAAAAGTCTCACGGTAAGATAGTTGTTCAAATTTGAATATTTATGTGAGAGTTAAATGAGTATCACACAATGCTCAAATCTAAACCGAATCTCTTTGGTAAAACCTTTCCACTAAACTCTTTTCTTTTAATTAAGTTGTTGTTTACTTGTCTACGAAATACTAAAAGTAAAAAATTAAAATTTGAAAGCAAATTCAAAGGACCAAAGCACATTTATGATAATGTGTGATATAATCGTAGAAAATAATTTTAAATAAATCAGAATAGCTAAATATGATTCATGTAATTGAGTACAAATAATTGAGATGAGTTGAATTTAGCCCCTCTCCCAGCAACCAACCACCTAGTCACCCATACAAAGGCACCGGCTTGCTTAAAGCCAAAAGTAGGGTGAATTAATATAAAGTTGCACAGCTTGAACCCATAAATCAAGCAAAATGTTTGGTACGATATAAAACAAATATATCATTTTCCTTCGGTCTCTGTTGTTTTCCTCACTTTTCCTTTTAGTAATAGTAGAGGTCTACTTTCTTTCTTATATTGCATCACTATTCTTGGTCAACAAAGGCGGAGAGAACCAAGAAAAACAAAACAAAACAATCCCACAATAATTACTAATTTGATAGTAGTTTTTTTCTATTTTTTTTTAGATGAAATATCATCCCCTATTTGCGAAAAAAAAGTTTTTCAGTGATAAAGATACATGAAATTTTTTTTTTATGTTCACATAAATTATTTTTGACATGTAATTTATCTTTTAAAATATAAAATTAATATAACATCATTTATATTATATATCACAAATTTATATGATTATCAAAAAACTTCATGCATCCTTATCAATCAAATTCTTTCTCTCGTCTACCGTACTGTCGGTGCTGCTTTGTTTTTTCTTGACTAGAAATCATCACTCACCTTTGGGATGCAAGTGACACAGATTTCTAGAATAATGTTACGTCCTGACTGTCGTGTAGGATGGCAATAGGGGAAAATTCTTAAATGGTTTCGTATAATAAAGTATTAATGTATTTTTTTAATAATATTATATTATATGTTATATAATTTTTTTTAATAAGACATAATATATATATATATATGAAAGAGTGTAATTAGAATGATATATTATCACGTGGTATTCTTTACTCATGGTTGAAAGAATATCTCGACAATAGGTAATTTATTCATCCCACCTATTTTGATTATATATTTAAAATTTAAAATTATATAAATATTTTTTATATTTTATTAAATATTCTTACATATATAAATTTAAATATATATACAATATGTACATAATATTTTTTGTATGTATGTATATATAAATACGGATTTATATTTTTAATAATATTACTAGATTAATTTTGATTTTTTAAAAATTTTAAAAATAAATTTTTGGATAGGGACAGATGGTTTTTGGGTGGCAAGGCGGACTGCAGAAATAATAAACTGGGCGAGACGGGCATAGGAAAGCTATTTTTAATGGGGTAAGAATGATGAAGGCATCCGTCTATTCCAAACCTGTTCCGTTGCTTTTTCTTTTATCGTGATTATCTATTATAATATCTCAAACCTGTTCCGTTACTTTTTCTTTTATCGTGATTATCTATTATAATATTCCAAACCTGCTCCATTGCTTTTTCTTCTATCGTGATTATCTCTATTATAATATTCCAAACCTGCTCCGTTGCTTTTTCTTTTATCGTGATTATATATTAAAATATCCCAAACTTGCTCCGTTACTTTTTCTTCTATCGTGATTATCTATTATAAGTTATTCGTGCAATGCATGCATAATTGGTGTATGACTATCAGGCGTATTGTGCATTTACAATCCTCTCAAATTACAATCGTATGTAAGTCCTCTCAAATATCTATCATATTTTTAGTGTAGTATAATTTGTGTATGACAATAATAGATGAATGATTCAGCATTTTTTGTAGTATAAAAGAAGAATTTAGATTTGAAAATAACAGTTCCAATAGAACCCTTTTTGTGAGGTATAAATAAAATTTTTTGTTAATCAAAATTCATTTATTTTTTTGACCGGACAAAAAAGTGAGATAGGATAAGTGATATCTTATCTTATATTTTGACATTTACTTGGAATGGAATTAGTTATAATTATATTCCACTAATGTGGGATTATTTTTATCCCATATTCGATGGTATAAAAAGTAAAATAAATTTTTTTAATCATTCTCTTATAACAAGAAAAAAAAATATAAGACGGAGGTGATTACTTCCAACAACTACTATTGAAGTTACTCATATAAATTTTCGTAACATATTATCATTCTTGTTGATGATACTTTTAAGACTATTAAATAGATTTCAAATATACTGATTATTTTTTTGTTCTTATATCTATTAGTAATTCGTTTTATTAATATTTATACACAATAAATTATTAAATTTGTTAAACCCTCACTTATTTATGTATATTTCTCTATTGTTCTTAACTTTTGTTTTTAAATTTTTAAGCATATATTTTCAAAAAATATATTTTAAGAATTTTATTTTTCTAAAATCTCAAAAAAAAATTATTATTAAGAATACAAATTTAATATCACAAAGATTTTATTTTCATAAGATTTTATTATAATTATATCGATGTAAGTATAGAATTGAAGTAAAATTGTATATTTAGACTGTTTATCCGAGCATGTTACAAATAGTAGAATATGATATTTAATATCCCAGTTGAATTTTATTTTTTATCCTTTCTGATCCGACCTTTTTATCCGGTTGTCCAAAACGAGACCATGGAGATATTGAATAGAATGCAATATTTCTTTTGCTGTATAATTTTAGAAATGAACATTTAAATATATTTTAAAATTTTCTTACATTTTGATGATGTACGTATTAGTTTGTACTCTTGTACTATTTTTTTCATCAATAATTTTTTTTTGCTAATAATAAATAAATAAAATTAAGAGAGCTAGAACATATAAATCCAAAGTAAACCGATGATCACCTTAAAAAAAAAAATCAATGACCTTATATCATTGTTCAAATTTAAAGGTTGAAAAATTTGGAGCATATTTTCATGTCACATCAGTTTTATCTTATTAATTTCAGAGTTAATTAGTTGAATATACCTCAAAATAAGTGATTACGAGTTAAGGTTTAGAAAAAAATATTATAATCCGAAAAGTTTTAAAATTTTTAAATTGTACGAACTTAGATCCAATAGGACTAAGGTGTCGATTTTATATTTCTTTTATATGTTCTCATATGTATATATACATATATTTATTCAATTTACATCTATTTAGTCTTTGAATAATAATTTTAATAAGTCTATCAAAAAATTAAAATTAATATTAAGTGATAATTATCAAATGTACTTTTATTTTTAAGAAAAAAAAATTAAAAATTTTATTTTTCTATTTATTAAAGTACTTTAAAGATTTTTTATCAAATGGCATTTTTGAATACTTATCATTTTCGAGAGCCTAGCCAACATCGATGGTATAAATATCCCTATCAATACCTCTTTCGGTGTTCATGCGAAGACCTAAATCCTCGTTTGGGGTTGAGTAATGTCACTAGCTATTGTCTGCTTTGATTTATTTATATGACAGGACGGCATTTATTTTTCTTTTTGCGACATTTTATAAAAGTCATCTATTCTCACTTTGATTTATTGATATGACTGGACGGCATTTATTTTTCTTTTAGCGACATTTTATAAAAGCCATCAATTCTCACTTTATTCTCACTTTTCTTGTAATTAATTGTAGTAAGATATTCCAATTCCAATTTTTTCATCAAAAACACAAACCCAATATCTGTCGGCAAATGAAACGAAAATAACAGTTTTTTATTTGGAAATGTTTTCAAAATCTGGTTTTTATTCTTGAAAAAAAAATAAGAACAGTAAAAGAACCATTTTAAAAATTAAAAATATCTTCTTTTTAAAAACAATTAAAATTAATTTTTTTTGTATTTTAAAAAATTCTCATAGTTCATTTTAAAAAACAGAAAAACAAAAACAGAAACAAAAAAAAAATGAAAGTAAGGAAAAATGAAAACATACCCACTAGGATTAACTCCTGATATTTATACATAAAAAACACATACAAATTCAGATGGAAAATTAATACATAATTCAGGATTAGGTTTGACATTTAACTCTTGTTATAACATTCATACAGAAAATGAACACATAGTTCTTATTATAAAGTAGACAATTCTCCATCATTTCTCATTAGCATCAAATGACACTTGAAAGGTCAGTGAAGTTCACGGTTTGCCACGGAGATTGCGAAAATATGATCCGGGATTGCTCTCAAAGGGTGACCTAGGCATTCTGTAATTCCTCCCCGGAGCTTTCATCATCTTGACTGCCCTCCCTCCACGGCCGCAGCAACGGCGGCAACAACAAATGCACATGAGCAGAGTCACCACAGTGATGATAAATGGTGCAGCAACATGGAGCCAGTGCTTCACTTTCTCTCCTGTGGTCTCTGGTGGAAACACATTGTCCAACCAACCCAGCAAATACCCACCAAAGCTCTCTAGCATCAGCAAAAAATCCTTCAACTTCTCCACCACACAGTTCATCACACCCTCTGCCCCCATCTGGCTCCGTTTCTCTTGCAGTTCCTTCAATTTCTCCTGCACATAGTTCATCACGCTCTCTGTCTCCATTTCTCTCTGATCTGTCTCTCTCTCTCTCAACCCACCCACCAACACAAATATAAAGCTCTGGATTGCTTACAGGGAAAGTAGGGTAAATCAATATAAAATGGTTAAGTGTAAACCCATGTAATCACGCAACCATTTGGCATTGGATGGTTTGGAATATTTGGTACTAGTACAGTATAAAGCAAATATAAATTTTGAAATAAGAAAATGAATGAATTTATTTATTTGTCAGCAAATTGTATAAATGAAGTCAATACTAGTACCGTGGATGTCATATTTCATGTCCTTAATTTGTTGTCAAAATTCCTACTTTTCCTTGACTAAAAATGATGACAAATCAAACATTGGTGTTGCTTTTCCCTGACTTGGAATTATCAGCCCACTAAGTTTGATTGTTCTTACTTCACATGCGTCACTAATGAGTTGGTAGCTTTTGGACCATATGGTACTCCAAAAAAATAAAAAATAAATTCAATTCAATTTTCCTTTGTATATTATGAGAAATTAGTTCATTTGGTTATCATATTCACATGGCATTTTAACACTGGTATGATCTCACAAGAACTCATGTAATCAAGAATAATATTGACAAGGATGAGTGATGATTCTTGGTCAAGGAAAAACAGGTTATAGAGAAGACATATGATAGAGAACCAACATTCTAACTAAGTTAGCACATTAAAACCTACTAATAATATGTCAACAACCCCAGACACAAATTAACCTAGCCCGTTGGTAAGATACCAACCAATTACAACTCCCACAAATCATCTAAAGATTACAATGAAAACATCAACCCAAAGCTTTAATGGGAGCAAAATTCAAAAGCAAAAACAACAGAGACAAAACTTCTCTTAACACAAAAAACGAGTAACCCCTACCTCCCTCTGCAGCACAAGAATATCATTAAGAATAACTTTTAAGTTGTTAGAAGGCTCAGCCCAAAACCTCTTTAAAATTCAGGTGTTAAGAAGAGGGGTAACTGAGCTTTATAAATAGCACAGAAGGGCAATCAATGGGCGATGTGGGACATTCCGACATACCTCCTGAACCACAGCGGCCGAAGATTGGGCACGCTGGAAAACAAACCCGGACCAAGCTCAGATACCATATTAGAAGACCTAGCCCAAAACTTTCTTAAAACCCAAGTGTTAAGGAGAGGGGTAATTGAGCTTCATAAATAGCGCAGAAAGACAATCAATGGGCGATGTGGGATATTCCGACAGTATTGGGAAAAACCTAGCTAAACCCTTCTGCAGTAAGGGAAAAACAACCTTATTATCACACTCAATTTCAACTGTATGCACACCAATGTCAGCACAAAAAAAGAAGACCTTTAATTTCAAAATAGCATAAACTTCTATTTGAGTAGGAGATGAAACCCAATGCTAAGGCCGGGCAATAGCTACAATAAACTCACCCTTCCTATCTCTGATCACAACTCCTAAACCCCCTTAGACGTCGACTTAATCTATGCACCATTAACATTAATCTTTAACAAAGGAAAAGAGGAGGATTTCTACCGAGGAGGGACAAAAGATGTAAACGGCGAAATTGTTAAGTATTCAATTTTTTTTAAAAGATTCAATTATTATTGTCAGGTTATGAACAAGTTCAATGTTGTATACATCTAGTTAATTCGAGAACGAGTTTTTTTCAAGTGGAAGAGTTTAATATAAGACAAATATGGTACTTGCCAAACTTTGGAGTTATTGTTAGATTTTTTAGTTTTCAAATTTTAGCCTATCTCAACTTTTTTAATTTAGATAAAATTCTCTATTTTCCTAGTCTTATTAGAATCAATATAAGAGTGATAGTTTTCTATTCAAAGTAGTAATTTTTTAGTTTTATAAATATGATATAGTATGTCTTTATTATACAACTTTTATCAATAATACACAGTTTTGAATTTAGATATTATTCTCTAATCTGAGTGAGTAATCTCGTAGTTGATTCAATCTAAAAAATTCGACGTATTTAATTCTTTTCACATTTTATTTTGTATCATAAATGAACCAAACTTGATCTATTTTAAAGAATTTTCAAAGAACCTCCTGGAGTTATGTTGTTTATGTTAGTCAAGTAGCATTTGATAAAATCATCTACTTTTGAATTAGTTCAACTTTGCCTACAAAAGACATAATAATCCTTTCCAAACCAACTCAGTGTTGGTTACAACTAAACCAGATAACATAACATGTAAAATAATATAATAGGATGGAACCTATGCTAAACCATCTCTTATTATACATTACCATTTACCAAACAACCCATTGTGGCTAAGTTAATTTGACAGTATATGTCACATTCCATGTCCTTACTTTGTTATCAAGATTTTTACTTTTCCTTGACTAAAAATGATGACAAATCAAACATTGGTGTTGCTTTTACCTAACTTAGAATTATCACTCTACCAAGTTTGATTGTTCTCATCACTAATGAGTAATATATTGGTAGCTTTTGGACTTAGTTACTTTGACAGTGGATGTCATATTCCATGTCCCTAATTTGTTATCAAGATTTTTACTTTTCCTTGACTAAAAATGATGACAAATCAAACATTGGTGTTGCTTTTACCTAACTTAGAATTATCACTCTACCAAGTTTGATTGTTCTTATCACTAATGAGTAATTGGAAGCTTTTGGACCATATGGTATCAAAAAAAAAAAAAAACACACTTCAATAGAAATTTATTAGAGGATATAATATTTAATTTACCCATTTTCTAATAATTTAAGTTTTTAGATGAATTAGTGATTTAACATGTTAACAGAACAGAATTGATGCACATATTAGCTTAATCTAATCACACGTGAGGAATTTTAGAAGATATAATATTAAATTTATATCATCTCTAACAACTTAAACTTTTAAATGAGTTGATAGATTAACAAATTTTCCTTTGTATATATTATGAGAAATTAGTTCTTAGTTATCATATCAATGTGTTAAAATGTCATTAGTTTTACCTCACCCAAAATCTAACAATATACATGATTCCATTATCATGAAATGGGGTGTTCTTCAACTTTATCTTTTTCTATTTAAAAGAGAGCTCAAGAAGCAAGGCTCCCATCCACTCAAAACTTGTTTTCTTCGTTTATTTTACCTCTAAGCCACAACAATTTCAATTGAGATTGGCAGACAAAGTCATAGATGTCATGGGAATTGCTTTTTGTAGAGCCACTGGGAAGAGATCATCCTGTTCCCAAACAAATAAAGCACGACGAAACAATGAGTCCCATTCTGCATGATCAGCTCTAAGGACTGCGTAATCAGCCAAGGCAAGAGAGACTTTAAAGATGTATTTCCAGTCCAGATTGATATCATTCCCGAAAGAGATTCGAAACCCATTACCTACAACAATACCCACATTAGATGGACAAAAATAAAATAAAATAAAATAGGGCATCTTCTTTCAACTGGAACAATATCCAACCAAAGGTTGGATGGATTAATTGGAGGCTCTGAATTTGGAAGCCAAGCCTCGCCAGAGTAATAATATTTTCCTATCAAAAGTTTCCTCAAGAGCGAATTGCTTTCTGAACCAAATCTCTACCATCATTTAATTAGAAGACATTGTTCATAATTTTCAATTTTCTGACACCCAATCCACCAAGATACTTACTCATTGTGCGTTTTTCCCAACACATCAAATGAACTCTTCTTTTAGTCTCAGAACTGTCCCCATAAGAAGCTCACTTGGATCTTGTCGAGCCGACTAGCAACAGATTCAGGAATTTTAAACAAAGATAAATAAGGTGTATACTCGGTTAGGCTTGTACGGTACTTGCGTCCGGAAGAAATGCCCTTATATGGTACTGCTTATGGATAGAAATGAATTGTCATACTTTTGAGGGAATTGAGTAATCCCTTGCCAGACCAAAGCAAGGAGGCGAGGTTAGCTTGGAGGGTAGCTCCTCTCTTCCTTATATGGTTTTCGTAAGGGCCTGTTTGTTGGAATGTCACAGACATAAAAAACATGTACAAATTGAAATGGAAAATTAACACATAATTCATAGGAATAAGTTGACATTTAACTCTTGATATTTATACACAAACACAATATACACACATTCGCACAGAAAATTAACACATAGTTGGTACGCTAAAGTTGACAATTTTACACCATTAAAGCTGCAAACAGTGTCTCATGAGCATCAAATTAATAAACTGAACATAACTAGATCGAAGATACTTGAAGGCTAAGTGAAGTTCATGGTTTGCCGCGGAGATTGCGAAAATATGATCTGGGATTGCTCTCAAAGGCTGGTCTGTCCATCCTATAATTCATCCCTGGAGCTTTCATCGTCTTAACTGCCCTCCCTCCATGGCGGCAACAGCAAATGCCTATGAGTAGAGCCACCCCAGTGATGATAAAGGGTGCAGCAACATGGAGCCAGTGGTTCACTTGCTTTCCTCTGGTCTCCGGTGGAAACACCTTGTCCAACCAACCTAGCAGATACCCACCACAGTTCTCAAGCACCAGCAGCAATTCCTTCAACTTCTCCACGACATAGTTCATCATACTCTTTAGTCTCTGCCCCCGTATCTCTCTCTCTCTCTCTCTCTCTCTCTCTCTCTCTCTCACACACACACACACACACAAATATAGAGCCCTGAATTACTTAAAGGGAAAGTAGGGTGAATGGATATAAAATGGTTAAGTTTAAACCCATGAAATCGAGCAACGCCAATTTGTCAAGTAACCTTTAAATTCTTCTCTCTCCCTTCACTGCATTCCTTTCTTTTCAAATATGTAGGTAAATTATACTTATATTTCTTGAGTTTTTTTTTATAATTATAAAAATTTATTTTAAAATTTTTAAAATAACATGTATTTTTATCATTTTCAAATTTTGATCATTTAAAAAAAAATAATTTTCAAATCAATATTAATTAAAATATTTTTTTGACTAAAAAAATTTAAGTTATTTATTTTAAATTTATTTTTTATATTAATGTTTTATCACATTATGATATAAAATTAATATAATAATATCAACTCATTTATGTAAATTCTTAAGATAAAATTTTTCAATTAACAGAACATTATTTTTTAAAAAAAATTATTTTATCAATCAATAACTCTCATATTAGCACTCATATCATTTGAACATTTTTTTTAACAAAAAAACATAATTACCTAACATTATCCTAATATAATACAATATACTCTCTCTCTCTCTCTCTCTCTCTCTCTCTCTATATATATATATATATATATATATATAATAGGATGGAAGCCCACCTAAACCATCTCCTACAATTCCCAAACAACCCCCCCTATGGTCACTAAGTTTGACCGTGCTTGTCATATTCATGTCCTTAATTTGTTGTCAAAATTCCTACTTTTCCTTGACTAAAAATGATGACAAATCAATGTACATTTGATTGTTCTTACTTCACATGCATCACTAATGAGTTGGTAGCTTTTGGACCATATGGTACTCTAAAAAAATAAAAAAAAAAATCAATTGAATTTTCCTTTGTATATTATGAGAAATTAGTTCATTTAATTATCATATTCACGTGACATTTTAACACTGGTTTGATCTCACGAGAACTCATGTAAACAAGCAATGAATCTGTTAAGTAACCACGATTACTCCCACTCCGGCCATTTACTCCCTTCCTCTCTTTTAAAATATAAAGTAAATTATACTGACATTTCTAAAATTTTTTGACAATTACAGAAATAATTTTTGAAAATATAATCATTATTTCTTACTTTTATTGATAAAATAAACATATCTCATTTCCCATCTATTTTTATTTTTTTTAGAATGACAAAATACTTCTTTTTTATTTTTTATAAGCAAAAATGGAAATCTTATTGATGAAAAAATGAATTACATCAACAAAGAAAGGGGATGTAGAAGACATCATGAACAGAACCAACATTCTAACTAGGTTAGCACCTTGAAGCCTACTAGTAATATGTCAACAACCCCAAACACAAATTAACCTAGCCCGTTGGTCTTACTTCGTGTGAGTATTTAAAGACCAATATTTAAGCCATAAATTATTTCTCTTAAAAAAATTCCTTTGGTTCCATGAACCCAGCTTTTTCTCTGCTAAGAATAATCACAGATGAACAGTTGGTAGTGCAAATCATCACTCAGCCTTTGATTGTTCTCACCTTTTTTTTTGGATAATTATGATTACTTTAGTTTATTCGTGTCGCTAGTGCTTGGAAATGAAAAGTTCTAGCTTCAATTATTGTTTTTTTGGGTCAAAACTAGTTTATCAAAAGTTTTTTTTTCAGAAATAGTTTATCAAAAGGTGTTATCATATTATTTAAACTCCAACAAAAACAAAAAAAAAATTTTGATGAAGGTTTTGGTAGTTTTTTTTAGGCAAGTATTTTGGTAGTTTTTTAAAGAGTCATTCAGTTAAAAGTCTACAAATTAGACAATAATTATCAATAGATCCATTCTTAAACATATTAACCTCATAGTAATGATATGTTTCCTAAATGTCTATTCCAAATTTTTTTTTCTAAATGATGTGGCATAGTAATACTAGCAGTGCATTAAGTCATCTAATTAATGAGTGAGACTCTGTCATATTACTTACAAATCATTTGGAATAGAATTTTAAAAAGTATAGCATTACTCTTGACCCCTCAAGTCCTTAATAATTTTGTGACTAAAGTATTCTTTTAGAATTTTCTCCAGCGAAATTCGAACTGAATCCGTGAACCGTGTCCATAAATCACACCCCAATTTGAAGGAACTTTTTTAAAAATTTCAAAATTAAATAAATTAAAAAATATAAAACCATTTTCAATAAGATTTATATATTTGATTTCTAAAAATTAAGATCTATCAAATAAAATTCATATTGCATATAAAATTTTGAAAAAAAAAAAAATCCTTCTCAAACTGTAAAATTTTACCTTTTCAAAAAAAGGCATACTATAAAATTTTACCTTTGCAAAAAAAGGCATACTGTTATGAATTTCTTGATTTTTATCAGTTTTATTTAGTTTTTTATTTTCATTGTGGATAAATAGTCTTTTAAGGTAGTAAAATTTGTAAAAAACAAAAATCAGTATTTAAAGAAAATGTGGAAAGTAAATTTTTACCAAGTATGAAATTGTAAAATTTGAAAAGTTTAAAAAATTTCATTAAAGGTGGAATTGCTTCAATTATGATTAAAACGACATCACCCACTAAACCATGTGTATGTATACACACACACCTATCACATTGGCTCGTCATTGCATAGCTATAGCCGACTATGTGCGTTTATAAGTTAATCTAATAGAGTTGGCGAGTGAGTCAACAACAAATCAAGACTTTTACCTTTGTCTTTTCCCTTTCCCATTGATCGGTGTAGTTGTTCTTTTAATTTTTTTTGATAACCACAGCAATAAAGTATGTAATATATCTTGGGACATGCCTTGTACTTTAGTACATTTTATCAAATGACAGAAATAATATGCAATGGTCTAGATATGTTTCCTTGTTTTCAAGGTGATAGTGTTGTAAATGATTGACTATTTTTGTTGTGCATAAACTAACAGTGATAGTTTGGATATGTCTCACGACTATTTCACTCTTACAACGGTGATTCTAGTTGTCCACGGGTGGAGCTTTAGTGGTGGAACAACGACTCGTCGGAGACGATGGCGGTTGTGGTCAATAGGGGCTGTAGAATTTTAAGATACGAAGAGAGAGTTTTGAGAAAGAAAATAGTTAACATAGAGAGATGATGTTGATTGAGGATTTTTTTAGTGATGGAATCTGGTGTGTTTCTTGAGAGAGATTATCGAAGAGAGATAATCGGAGAGAAAGGTTGAGAGACTAAAGGGAGTTGTGAAAATTACATTAGGGTACTATTGTCATTTATAAAAAAATTATGAGCGTCATTGAGATGCATTTGAGCTAAAAAAATAAAAATAATTATGTCGTTTACTTGACAATTAAAAATACATAAATCTTAAAATAATTAACATATTTTTAAGGAACTTGAGGCTGATTAACCATTTTTAAACAAACAAAAAGTGTTTGTGTAATAGTAGATATTTTATTTTCATAAATGCATTATTATGTGTTTTAAAAAGTACAATCAACACAAAAGTTATTTCAAAAACTTGATTTAATTAGCAAAGTATGTTTTCTCAGAGCAGTTTTTTTAAATGCAAACACAAAAGTAGGGATAAAAAAGAAAAAAAAATATTGAGCCTTAATAATGTTTTCTCATTTTATTTGTTTATTTGTTTATTCTTAAACATAAGGTTCACACATATTTTGTTATAATGAATCTCCCTCTTCTTTATCTGAAAGTGAGAAAATAGAATTAAAAAAAGTTATATATAGTATTTTCTTTTAAAAAAATAGAAAAAAAAAGTGTAATAATCAAGGAAAGAACCTTGAATCCCGAGGTGCGTTGATAAACTACTTCAATTTCTAAAAACTTTTTTAAAAGAATTTTTTAAAATAATATGATAACGTCTTATTTATAGCACATCAAATCAAATTGTGATACCACATCTAATAAATTCGTGCTATATCATTTGATCCTATCGTTACATTTTTTATGACTAGACAGTAGAGCTCATGAAATTGTCTATATTTACAAAATTAAAATTTTATTTTTTATTTTTAATGAGATGTTAAAATTTTAATTATTATAAGAATCTTGAGGATAAATTGATCATTTTTTTTTTAATTTTCTACCATATAAAAAATAGTTTTAAAGTAACTAAATAATAATTAAAATAAAAAAAACTTATTGATGAATTAATTTAAAAAATTAAATATTTATATAATAGTACTCCCTCCGTTCCGAATTAATAGACCCTTTTAAGAAAACTAACTTTTTAAAAAGAACAATCATTTAATGTTTGTACACTTGATTAAGAGGGTAGATTTACCAAACTAACATTCATTCACATTGAGTAGTACATTCACAT
Organism: Nyssa sinensis; assembly: GCA_008638375.1. Classification (NCBI taxonomy): domain Eukaryota; kingdom Viridiplantae; phylum Streptophyta; class Magnoliopsida; order Cornales; family Nyssaceae; genus Nyssa; species Nyssa sinensis. The sequence continues at coordinate 26,682,278 of CM018042.1, forward strand.
TAAATTTGTGAGGGTAATTTAAAAATTTTGTAATTATTTATACATTAATTTTTTAAACAGGACTCTTATTATGGAATATCTCAAAATGGAATAAGGAACTTTTAATTCGGGACGGAGGGATTATAAAAATAATTAATTAATAATGGGTATTTATCATAAAAATGAATAGTGTAATGCAAATCATTTTTAAATTTCTTTTTGTCAATCTTCAAATTTGAAGATCACATATAGAGAGCTAATTTCATATCTTCAAATTTGAAGGTGAGTTAGATTTTATTTTTTGTATTCTATCTTAAAATTTGAAGATACAAAGAGACATTTTCCCACGCTATTTTGAAAGGAGGGAATTAATGTTTGCCCAAACAGCCGCTAATAAGGAAAACGAAAACATAACACTAGTACTAACCCTTGATATACATACTTAGAAAAAGAACATATACAAATTCGAATTGAACAACAACACACAATTCATAGGATTAAGTTTGACATTTAACTCTTGATATTTATACACAAAAACACACACGGAAAATTAACACATAGTTCATAAAATTACGAATGAATACATTCGTAAGACATTGGCGATTACTCTTTTTAGAGAAAAAATCGTTTAGAATGTTTTGTTCGTGTACCACAGGAACTTATAATTGTTATGCAAAAATTTAATAGTCATTTCATGGAATGAAATTGGGAAGGGAATGAAAATGACATGGAATACAAGGATTAGTCACCTAAGTCAAGAAATGCGTAAAACAATTTTTAATGAAATGCACATCTCATGAAATTAGTATTCCCAATTATATCAAACATGACCTAAAATGATACATATAAAGAATAATGATTGCCAAAAGAAAATACCAAAATTAACATTCAATGAATTAATACAAGAAAGATTTAAGAACTTCTGGTATAACTAAATTTATACGTTAACCAAAAGTTTGGTCGTAAGGAAAGAGAAAGTTATTGTGAAAATCAGATTCTCGTAACTGTCTAATTTCCTCAAAAGAATAACTCTTCATTTCTCGCAAAAAAATATAGAAAAATTATTTTTCCCTCTGAAAGTTTTCATATCCACTTTTTTATTTCTTTCCAACTTATTTATTATCAATTATATATTTAATTTTAAGTATGGATAAAGTTTTTAAATTGTGTTGTTTTAAATTAGGCTTTCTCCATCTTTTATATTTTAATCAAATTTTGAATTAAGTCCAAAAATATATATAAAATTAACAATAGCATGAGTCCTTCAAAATATCTTTACATTCAAAAATTGAAATCATACGAAAAGAAAATATAAATTAAATAAATTATAAATCTCTTACAAGTTTTTTAATAATTTTTCATCAATAACCAAACAGATATAAGAAATTATATTTTCTTTTCACTTTCCTTTCTTTTCCTTTACTTTATTTTACTTTACTTTCTAACATTTTTTCTTCCTAACCAAGCGGAGTATTTTCTTTGTCGTTTCCTTTAACTTTTCCTTTTGCTTTCTCATCTTGACATCGGTTCTCTTTGTCGGCAAATTGTATAAATGAAGTCAATAATAGGCAATCAAACAATAGTGGATGTCAATTGTCATTATCTCTTTACTCAAATTTTAACATGCTTTTCCTTGGCCAAGAAGCATCACTCATCCACTGTTGGGCTGCTTTTACTTGAGTATCACCCATTTAATAATTTTCACTCATGACATGCCATCTTTATGTTACTATGACTTAAAATCTATGCCTCCTTTTCTAGAATGAAAAGAGATACTACTCAAATCAACAGCCAATGATGCGAGATTTCTTCATACCTTATTTTGTTTTAACAAAAAAATATTGATTTTAGAATACTTTTAAATTGATACTTCTTTTAATAAGAATTCAGTAATAGATCTTTCACAAAGTGTTTAATTAAACTAAAGTGTAACCTAAAACATTATAATGAAACAGTCTTCACTATCCAACTGCACTACCACATAATCACTTTTCTTTTTTTAATTTCAAAATTAAATACTTTTTAATATATAAATCCATTTTTTTAATAAATATTATATATTGGATTCTAAAAATCGAGGTCTATCAAATAAGATCCATATTGCATATGAATTTTTAACAATTTTTTTTCCTGTATTTATACAATATAATCAGTCCATAGAACATAATTTTCTTTGTTTTCTCTGTCCAACTTAAACGAAGATTTTTTTTTTTTTTTTTGCGAATTCTAATTTTATTAACAAAAGCAAACATAAACTGTACACAGGACCATGCTCAAGATCAAAAGAGAAAACAAGATAAAAATAGGGAAGGAATATACAATTTAAAAAAATTCCAAACAACTGAAACAGTGAAATTTCTCTGGGGCAAACTGACAAATTTTTGTATGGCATATAAAAAGCAGTTTGATTACCTCAACAACAATTTATTAACCTCTTCTTCATTCTCAAATGGCATCCTTAAGCTCTCATTCCAATACTCTTAACACATGTTCAAAGTTACAATAAAAAATATACACAAACTAAATTTTTTTTTTTTGCTAACAGGCTAAAGAAATTTCTCTGTCTAAAGTGAAATGGAACAACATACACACCAACGTCCAAAATATATATATATATATATATATATAGAGAGAGAGAGAGAGAGAGAGAGAGAGGGGGGGGGGGAGGGAGAGATGCAAGTGTTGATAATGGATGGATAACTATAAAATGAATGAATGAATTGAATGTCATTGATATTACAAGCAACAAGCTAACAATTTTTTTTTTTTTTTGTCTCATGAGACCTGGGGTCGAGAAATTTCACAAGGAACAAATAATATACAGAGGGCCGCACTTTTTTATTATGAAGATTTTCTCTAAAGAAATTTAGATATTCACCTAAAATAATTAAAAATAATCAAGAAATGGGAAGCAATGTCCATAAAACATCTCTCTTACCTAAAGCAGAATGGATATTGAGAGGATGGACTATGGAGAGATGCTGCATCAATCCAAAGCCAGATTCATTTTATCCTCTTCCTGCCTTTTCCAATTGCCTAGATTTTGAATCATGCTCTTGTTCTTGGAAGAAAGAACTTGCTTTCCAATACATCTCAGCTCTTTCTTCTTCTAATAGTGCTTCATCTTTTTCCTTCACCTCAGATAAGAAATTGTAATCTTTTCCCAGCTTCTGACTTGCCCTTTTACTTTCCTGTTTTATAAGTTTCTTCAATTTTCTCTCTAGATCATAATCTCTACCCTTAACAAGGCTGCAAAATAAAATCTGTTAACCAACCAATTACTCAGTCAAATTGCTCCAAAAGTTTAAGTTGTCAGAGAACGAGCCAACAATGTATATTAAGCTCTCAACACTTTTCCTCACATGCAAAACTCGCACGTAGAAAGACAAACAAACAAATAAACCACAGACAAATATGAAGTAGAATAAAATGCAGCTTTGCACAAACAAATCAAATGGAAAAAAAAAAAAGACAAATGAAAAGACTTAAACCCAAGACTTCTTTCTAACCAAAGATCTGATACCATGTTAAACAACAATATATATCAAACTCTCAACAAAATCCATTATTAAACAGGCAAGCTCTCCATCTATGATCCATAATCTAATGCGATAAGAGAAATGGTCATTAGAAAAGAGAGGATTACTTCTCAAACTTTGGATTAAGTAGTTTGATAGGCACTGGCTTTTGCTTCTTCATTGTAATTCTCTATGAGCTTCTCTTGTAATGCCTATGGCATTGTTCATCCAATTCAAGCAATTTTTAAAAACTTGGTGAGAATATTTCAGGAAAGGAGTTAAATCCTTCATAAACGTTAACAGATCCTTATAGAGAAATGTAATGCTATGCTGGCCCTGCATATAGAAAGCGTTCATATAGAAAATATAAAAAGCTCAATAGAAATGTAATCAGAGGTACAAGCATTTTGACTTTGCATATGGAAAACTAATAATTCATAACAAAAAGAGCAATCTCAAAACATAGAAGTTGATGGTGAATACACACAGTATGATAAAGCTTATCATAATTGAAATGACCCACATCACAAAATCAGGAACTTAATTTCCATAATCTTCAATCTCAAAAGCACACATTTTAATGGGCTCTACTAGATTTGGGCAAAACGTCAAAGTAACAAACTTTCAAGATTGTCATCATGCAATTTGTTATCAACTGCTTTAAATAAAGCCAGATGGTTAGGTCAGTCTGGCATGACCATTAACATGAGGAAATCAAGAATCTTAAATTTATCAGAACTGAAAGAGTCCGGCAAGTATCAGAGATGAAGAAAGGGGAGTCATCTGGTATGTCCATTTACATGATGAAATCAAGAATTCAATAGTAGAATCTTAAATTATTAACAAACTCTATTCCAGATTATCTAAATGGTGCAGGTTCAGAGAACAAACTTGGAAAATAACCCCCATATACATAATAATATTTCTCTTATAGTAGATACAACTCAAATCTGATCATATCCAAATATATTTAATGTAATGGAGACAAGGAAAAGACAGATTATACCGTGCTAAGAATTACATTATCAGAAGTTTTTCTCTAATTGAAATGACAAACAAGGCAAAGCATCTACGTGTGAAGGGGCAGTCTTAAGCTGGAGTGCTTTGCTATGAGAGAGAAGTTTATTACTTTATTTTTCCTTTTCCATTGATTAATCAGTTTCAACTATAGTGGCCATGTGCCAAGAATAGACGAGAATATAGGGGCAGTTCATGAAAAAGAAGACTTAAGAGCCCAAATCAACCCCTAAAAACATTACACAAAAGTAATAATATCCTATGGAGCTGAATAAATGTTTGTTTGGATGGGCAGTGAAAACAAGCATTTTAAAAAAAGTTACTTATTGACACTTTTTCAAAACACCCGTTTTAGTCTTGAAAATGTTCAAACGAACATTTCGAGAAGTCTAAATAAATACCCACTTATTCTAAAAATCCATTTGAAATATAAAAATGTGAAAATGGTCGAAGTGCAATTAACTCATATTGCACAAAGATTGCAATACACATAGGGGCTCGGTGAAAATCTAGTGCTGAAGAAGGGCAAATTTGCTTGGAAATTTGGGTGCCTAGAAAATTGGCTAAAATATATGATAATAAATTATGTGCTTTGGTTTAACAAAAAATGAGACAGTGACCTAAATCATGCAGAACATTTGTGTGAAAATCAGTTCAGTAGTTGTGCTTTGGCTTATAACTTGTAAGGCCCCACGTTGCGAAAAATCTAAGCTTCAATTGGTTAATTCCTTTCCTTCATTGATGTTTATGACTGTATTTCTTGTGCTCTATTTTCATCAATAAATTCACCTTTCTTTGCTGACAAAAAAAAATTATTTTCTCTTCCAACATGAAACACAGTATCATACACACAACGGTAAGAAAGCATACATACAAATACCAGGATCCAATTCGTATGAACAGTTGGAGATTCAGTAAAGCTAGGGAGTAGATACATGTCTTCATACGGTGACGCAAGACAACTTTAACAATCTTAGAAATTCACACTGAAGGAAAGAAAAATTGTATAACCCTAAGAATCCGCACATAGAGAGGATAATAGAATCCACACCAATAACAAAGAGAAACAAATTAACCAAAATCTAATCATTCATTTACATTCAACATTTTTATAAACAAACTACAAAAAGATAAACTACCAAAGAGAAACACTTAAATTATAAAATGCAAAAATATAATGATTGTAAATCCTATAATAACAAATCTTATCCTATTCTTCAAAATCAAAAATATATTTCTTGAGAGTGATGATCTTTCTCGCTCCCTATCATTTTTACTCTCTCTAGGTGCAGATTACTAAGGTTATATAACTTTTTCTTTCTTAGGTGCGGATTCCTAAGATTGTTAAAGTAGTCTTGCATCATAGGGCCTCAAAACTCCTAGTAGCATAAGGCTAAAATAAAGTAACAAGAGCCTACATCATAAGGCTCAGTAGCTCAAAACTCTAGTAGCCCTTTTCTTTATATCCAACTTCTATGGTATAGTAACAAGAGTCTACATCACAAGGCTTAGTCTGACAATGATTTTATGTATATATAAAATTATAAAAAAAAACTAATATATATGCAAAGGAGAGTTTATATTTGCTACACTGTTCAAATTTCATAGAATGACATCTAAAAACAGTGTGAAGAGTGTGAATATTTGCTTCAAAATAATCAAATTCAACCATAATCTATTATGACTAGGATTTTATGTATGTATAAAATTATAAATTTACTTACACATATATATATATATATGCAAAAATAGCTTCCCAGTAACACGAGTCACTCAACAATACTCGTGATTCAGTGGGCTTGAGCCACGACTTGCTACTGTAGTTCAATTTTCTTCACAGTATGACTAGTTCAGCCCCCGGAGGCAAATCTGCTCTCAGCTGCCTAGCACGCTCTCTAGCTGTAACTTTCTCGAGTTTCATGCAGTCCATCCGAGGGAGAGGTTTAATAATAATCTTCTCAAGCGATGAAGCATTCTTGAGTAAATATTTGGCTAGACCAATATCAGTTGCACACCCAACAAACCCAATCAATTCCACCACCTTGAGGCAACAATATGGATGCGTCTTAACCTTCTGTATCCTCCTATTTCTTCCTAAAGGGTTCTCTGACCACAATAACTGCGAGGACAAGAAATTTGTCACGATTGTTTCCAAATATAAATACAATTAATGAAGGCTATAATCCTTAAAAATCAACAAGTAGCCCAAAATCATCAACGTTGTTACCAGATTGTACAAGTTGAAATAAAATTTAACTCGCACGGGCAACAATGTATTTGGCCCATGAAAGCTAAAATGAACCAATGTAATTTGCATAGGTCATGAAGTTAGCCATTTTGGTCCTACATCTAGACAATGATGTATTCTCCTTCAATGATCTCTTTCAATAACACTATGACCACCGTGACCATGTAAGTATTTTAAATGGAGATAATGAAATCCCAACAGAAACATTGCCATGTAAAATTGGCACAAAAAATGGGAAACCAAGTGACTGCAACAAGAAGCTTGCACTACATTGTAACTAATCTTAATAAACATCATCCTTTCAAATTCAAAAGAATTGTAAAAGCAATGCAGTTTACCAAAAACCAAAAAAGAAAAATGTCCCACAACCTGGTCAATTGCTAGACCTAGATTAAAATGTCACTAAACTATATGCAAGGATCAAAATATCGTTTCGATGTATAGTTTCGGTCTGTCCGGAAACGGAAACGTTTCGAAAACATAATGGAAACGGAGAAAAAATTGGAAACATGTGGAAACATAACTTAAAATTTATTTATTTATACAAATAAACATGTTTATTGAATATTTGTGCATGTTTTAAGGCATATACATCATAATTCCATCCAATATCACGCTTTCTTTTCTTTTCTGGTGGTCCTAAATCCACATTTTTACCTTCCAATGACATATCTACAATAAAAAAATTAATAATTTTATGATTAAAAAATATTATCAAATTATTAATACAATCTAAAAATAATATAATAGGAACAAATAAACATATAAATTTTTATTTCTAATTATTAAATTAGATAATTAAAATAAATAAATAAATTATATTTTTCAAGAAAATAAATAGGAATAAATAACATGCATTTTTAATACTAATATTAAAAAAATAATATTTTTTTATCAAATAAATATTAATAATAAATGAAATAATTTAATATATTATTTGTATATAAATAACTAAGCATGTATGTAATAAATAAAATTTCAATACATAATATGATACATACTTAATTTTTATTTTATTAAGTTAAATTAATATTAATTATAAAAAATTTAAATAACTAAGCATATATGATATATTATGTTAACTAGTCTAATACTAATATATATATATATATATATACATAGATTATATCAAATTAATTAAATAATTAATTATATATCTTTAATATATCATATTAATTAATTTAATTTAATAATATTAGGTATAAAAATATAATATTAAATATAAAAACATAATAACAATAGTAATCAATTTAATTAACTATTATATATTTAATCTAATATATAATTAATACATAATATATATTAAACTATTAGACTATTATATATATATATTTTTATTAATATAATTAATATATTCTTAATAATTAATACAATATATATATATATATATTAATCAATAAATTTAATATATACTTAATGCATAATATATATATATATATATATATTAATCAATATATATATAACATAATATATATATATATATATATATATATATATTAAGTCCTAAGTTAAGAGAAACAGAAGAAAACAGAGATAGAAACATTACCTAGGGTCGGGGAGAGGGAGACGAGAGTGACGGAGACTCGGAGAGTCACAGTCGCGACTTCGGTGACTTCGGTCGGCGTCAGAATCTGAAGAACTGAAGATCGAGAGAGTAGATCTGAAGAAGAAGAACTGAGGAAGCAAAATGGTCGGCTGTGGCTGGTTCACGTGAGAGTCGCAGACTTGCAATAGCTAGCAACAATCAGGTTTCCTCCTCTTTTCTCCTCTCCTCTTTCACTTTTCAGACATTTTAGGTAGAATCTTTTCTTTTTCCTACTTTTTCCTGGCTTCGCGCTTCTGTCTTCTCTGTTTTCTGCTTCGCGCACATGGCACACATGGTTTCGAATCAGGGCTGTTGATTCGTTCAAAACGATGTAGTTTCGTGCGAAACAAACCGAAACCAAAGTGTTTCGATCGAAACACTGGAATATCGTGATTCCTACGCGGTTTCGTTTCGGTTCCTGGCGAAACCGAAAAATTTCGGTCGAAACTTCCGAAACGACACGATAATTTGTTCCTTGACTATATGCATATGAATGGATCATACCATTCATAATTATGGTCTTTTCATCTATTTTCCTAATTTTTACTGAATATAACACTTTTGCAATAAAATTATGTCTATCATCATTGTCCCGCAATTCATAACAATTGTATAAGCAACCCAATTCAGAGAACAAATTCCTCTACCCCAGTCAATGTTAAACTCGTATTAAAATAGCATTGAACTGTATGCATATGAATGTATGGTAATATTCATCTATTCAATTCGGCGATGAATCTCATATTGTTAAAATTAGAAGCTGTAAAGTAAGAATACCTACCTGCAGCACAAATTTATATAACAAAGGAGACGCCTTTATCAAGGAGGTGCAGTAAAAGAGGCTGTCACCATAATGTACATACACTTTCAACTCCAATTGCCTTAGATTACTTAGTGTAGGGAAGTTGGGGTATCTGACAAGATTCTGACAAGAAAGCAAAGGTAAAGACAGAACATAAGATACTCTATATTTTGTATAAAGATAGAACAGCAAAGGGAAACACACAAACACAATATGGTTTTACAAACTAACCGGATAATCAAAGTCCAACATAAGGGACTCTAGCTGTGAGAGATAACTTGATAGCTGTTCGAAATTCTGAATCAAAAACTCACAATATGAACCCCCAAAAGATACTGCACTGAGGCGGGGAACGTTTCTTAGAGGCATGCTTATCAACTGTCCAAAGTATTTAAATACTATGAGATTCAATGAAGAAATCTCAAGGTTTTTCAAACTATGGCAGTGATATATCTCCAAATGCTTCAACCTGAGTGATAAACCAAAAACTATCAGATTTACAAGATTACAAGACAACGTGAATGCGACACACACAGTGCTTCAAGAAAGGGACATTTAGATAAAAAGGATTCCAGAATTTCTCCAGTCACATCCACATTTGCCAAGCTAAGATATGTCAGGGAATTGAGGTTGGAAACATTAAGGGAATGAGGTGGAAAAGCGTAACGCCCATTTGGATAAATTCCGTGGAAACTTGTTAAGTTCAACTCTAGCCTTTTAACCCTCTTTGCTTGTGCAAAGTTAATCCACCTATCGATGTCACACTTGGAACTTACACCATCCAAATCAAAGACAACTCTGAAGTCACTGATAGTTGGACCTTGATGTGATGCCAATATTCGATTCACCCACCGTACAAAACTCTTCCTTGCAACATAAAATAACTCAGGTCTCTGTATTGTTAATGTCCACATTATGACCGAGCAATCAAATTCCATACTACCAGTGGTGAAAGTCCACAAATTTTTCCATCTACGAGAAAGAACACTGGTAGAGCCTGCCTCTTTCATCGTCAAGAGGGACAATATGTTAACAAGAATTTCATCCGGCATTTGACTAATCCAATCCTCCTCCATAAGCTTGCCTGTTTCATCACCTAAATCATTGCAAGAAAATTTAGATAGATAAAGCTTGCAACTTCAATATATTTTGTTTATGAAAATCTAAGCAATTGCAGACCATAAATCTAGAAAACTATGCAGTGATTAAAAAAATGAAAAATTTCATTCATAGCTTACCCCAACAATGAACTTTTTTAAGCATAAAAAATTAGGCTTTTTTCAAAAAATAAAATTAAAAATCCATTTTTTTGGTTAAAAAAGTATTTCGTATTTTTCTCATACTCGTTGGTTTTTATTTTTCATTTTGTTTAAAAGAAAAGATTAAAAGCGGCAAAACATAAAATTAAGTTAAACAAAAAAAGAATAGAACTTCATACCAGATCCAATGAACAAAATCTAGATAAACCCCATAATCTTCAAATAACAATTTAATCTTTGATGCAATAAGCAACAAAGAAGTATGCGACATGAAAAATATGATTGGATTTAGTAGAAGGATTTTAAATTAAAGGCATAAGATTGAAGTGATTTAAAGAGCAAAGTGCCTCGTCTTTTCTTTCCTTCCATTCCAAGAAAGAAGTATAACTTTTTCAGGCCAAATTACACACAAACAATCCTTCAATGCCCCTTGTCTTCCTCACAGATTCAGACTAAAATTGGGAACTGGATTACTGGTTTTCAAATAAACAAATAGCAGATTCAGACTAAAATTGGAATTAGGTCTTGAAATTCGTATTAAAAAAGGGTCAAACCCCATAGGATAACTCCCTTGAAGGCTTTGACCCCTAAGGGAGTTATCCTTTGGGAACCACAACACGTGCAAGGTTAAGTTGCGGACTCGCATAGCAGCGCGAATTCAAGCCCACACCAAGCTCTAAGTACGATTCGTCCAGCCATTCGAGACTCCTACCAACATATTGTGCTGACATCCGGAAGGCTGGTTCCGAGACTCGAATTGTGGACCTCAGGAATGACTCCTAAAGCCCTTTCTAGCCGAGCTACCCAAAATTCAAATTAGATTTGAAGGAGAATGACAAACAAAAAGCTGCATTACAGAGAGAGGAGAGGATGGCACTCATGCAATCGTGGATGCGTAATACTGCTTAAATTATTTTAATTTTAGTCGGCTTGTTTCCTTTTAAAATTGTCGTGACCATTGCTTGTTTCCTTTCAAGCTTGTCGTGACCACTCTTTCTCGTAATATTTTTGTGCTTTGGAGGTGAAGGGTATGAGTCAAGGGAAACAACTTCTCCGCTTACGGGGTAAGTGCGTACATTCAACCCTCTTTGGATCCGTAGTAACAAATGTCTTGTGCACTAAGCTAGTCCTTTTTAACTTTAAAAAATAAGGGACAATTAAGCTTATGTAAGCCTTTTGCACAATAACATTGAACTTATAAATAAATCCTAGTCCTAATTAAAATATGAGATCTGTATGACTTTTTATTTCCACATACATTCAATCTTCTTATAATTAACAATCAATAAGTGAATATCTAATAATTAATAAATTTGTAAGGAACCAACTTAGTTATATGGTAAATAATTAACAATTTTATTATCTAGTAATTAATAATTTTTTTCAAATTAATTCTTTATAGTATTAATTATTAGAGAGAGATAAAATAGTTATACATGTACTTATATATATCCTATTTATGACATATTTTAGTAATTCTATTTATTAAATTTATACAATTAGAGTAAAAAAATTTGTAAGTGGGGAAAACAATAACATAATTTATTTATTTTGATAAGTAAGACTTTAAAAACCAAAAACTGCCAAAAAAGGGGTGAATCAAACCCATATACAAGGAGACTCACTAGACAATATAATCTCATACTTTCCAAAAAATTTACAAAACTATAAACATATGAGGGTATCCCTCAACTATCCAAAAGTATATTATTTTTAAAAAATGGTCTTTAAATCTATATATTGACATCAACTCCATATAAGGGAAAAAAAAAAAAAAAAGACGACGGTTCCGCTCTCTACACAAGCACCAAAAGAAGCAAATGGGTGTTATCCTCTAAATTTTCTTTCTTCTCTTCCCACCACCACCCCCTACCCAACCTTTCAAAGTTTCAAGAACTCCAACACTGACAGAGGCATAATCCAACAACATCCAAACAAGGAGAAAAGTAAATCCCACACCACCTTCACAAAAGGACAATGAAGGAAGAGGCGGTTAATATTCTCCTCATTCTAAAGACATAAACAACATCTTCCCGCCAAGTGAAAACCTTTCCTCTTAAGGTTGTCCATTGTTTGAATTGCCCCCCAAGCAAGCGTCCAAGCAAAAAATACAGCTTTCAAAGGAGCCTTTGAGCCCTATATCACCCTCCATGGAAAGCTTTTATCTCCCTTCTTATCCATATCACAATAATAGGACTTGACTGTAAAAGAGTTGCTTCAATCTTTCATCCAAACCATCTTATCATCCTCCCCCACTTGCAACTTTTGACTGTGAAAAACAAACAACAAACTTGCCACCTCTTCCATCTCTTAATCAAAGAAATTCCTTCAAAAAATAGGCACTCATGTAATGCCACCTGTAACAGTCATATAATCCATCACTCTCGCCTCCTTATCTGAAGCAAACTGGTACAGACAAGGGAATCTCTCCCTTAAGGCCACTTCTCCATACGAAAGATCATCCCAAAACCTCACGCAACTAGCCCGGCACATGTCCGCCAGGCTGGTTTTTAAGCTCAGTCGAGGACACCTAATGAAGATAGCTATGGCCAAAAACAATGCACCAACCTTACCATATGGTAAGATTAACAATATTGCCAAAGCTCATGGGGGTGTATCTGTATTTGGAGGAGTAGGTGAACGTACTCGTGAAGGAAATGATATTTACATGGAAATGAAAGAATCCAGAGTGATTAATGAACAAAATATTGCGGAATCAAACCGTATAAAGAGACTTGAATCTTTAGATACCTATATAAATCTTCCCCAAACTCGTCCAGGGGGCTACTTGGCCCTTGTGAAAGATTAGTTGGATCAAGCCCTTGGGCAAATGAGTTTATGAGTCACCCGGGAAAATAATAACATAAATAAGCACGGGAACTCAACTTCTTTAGTTCAAAAGGATAGTAGGAGTTCTTTTATGAAAGACCAAAACGTAGTTGAAAACATGGTTGTTAAAATCCCGATCCGGATCTTATGATCTTGCGATTTTACGATTCAAAAATACAAAATCGATTCGGATTCCCATAAAAAATCTCTAAAGGGTAGGATCTTATGAAATCTCTATAAGATCACTAAGATTCTGAGTTGACTCCGATTCTACCGATTTTAATGATCCTACAATATAGCCCTATAATATTATTTTTGTATATGTCTTTGATATGTTACAATCCGAGACCATAATAATATTATAAAACAAATACTAAGATTTACTTAAATATCCGAAGTGAGACAATTATTGCAAAACTTGTTCACGTTTTTACTTCTTGCATAACTCTTTTAATTTGCTTTAAACTAGTCAAGTGTTGTACTAGTTAATTTAAGTCATTTAACCCTTTATTATGACAAGTATAGTCCAATGTTGCCATTAAAATACTTTAGGCTAATTAGCTTCTTCCCCTTCCCCTCTTTTTCTCACATTTACACACAAAAACTCAATAAGCTTGTTTTGAACCAATTGATCTCTTATGCTATATAGATTCTAGAGTTTTTCTTATATTATAGGTTTTGTTAAAAAACCTTTCATGGCCAAATAGACCAACTATTTTAAAATAAAAATTTCTTCTAATCTAAATCTAATATTTTAATGTGCTATCTTAGTTAAATTTTATATAAATAAAAAATTTGTTATACTAATTTACTAAAAAAATATTAGGATTAGTAAAAGTTTTTGTGCTTTAAATGTTTATTATAATTTTTTTATATTTTTCATGTATTTTAAACTTATTTATTCTATATTTTTAAGGATTTTTAAGATGCAAAAATATTAATTGGTATTAGTTTTCTCATTTTGTAGAATCTTACGATTCTCGATCCGATCCTGAGGACTGTCTCATTGATCAATTGTAGGATCCTGACTTTATCAACCTTGGTTGAAAAGTTATCTAGTCTTCTTTTTGGACTGAAAGTCATATACATGTAAAGAATATTTTTTTAGTTAATAAAATTATGAGAGAACCTAATAATTAATCATTCAAAATTCCTAATAATTAAGAAATTTCTAACCTCCAATACTTATTAATTATAAGATCACTAACTGTACACGTTTTCATTTCGAACGCGACTAACGTTCGTTTCACGCCAAGGCATAATCTATTGACTACTAAGAACAGTAAAGAGCTTGGAAAGATGCTTGCTAGTATGACCATTGCTCATGGTGGAGTCCTCCCAACATCAACCTTGTTCTCTTGCCCAAGAAGACCACTAAAGCCACCAAAGAACTCCTTCTAAGTCCACCAAGTCCCCTAAGAAGGCTATTTAGACTTTTCCTTTACCCAATTACAGATCTTACGTCCATCCCTTTAAATGTAATTAGCTACAAAATGAAGGTAATTGTTACATGAAGAAAAATGTCAAATAATTAAGATATACATCAACTAATATGATTTTACTAATAGTTTAAAAATCAGCTCCTAAAACCAAAATACGAGCCTAACGGTCCGCCGATGGTCTTCGTCCATAAATCAGATTACACTGGCATTGGTAGCAATACATCTATATTAGCCCAAATAAAATGCATACATCCACATTCCAACAGATAACACTCAAACGGCATAATGTATCACTTAATTATACTGAGTATTGTCCAAGCCCTCATCTGCTACATGTCTGGATTATGATTTCATGAAGAAGAAGAAGAAGAAAAAAATTTGAATCAAGCAGGATGTCAACACTTTGATAAATTAGGTTGGTATGCACTTACAAGTTACAATTGCCATGTCTGCACTTTCCAAATAAACTATATTTTGCCTGAGGGCAAGCCAAGTGTATCCAAGTGGTGTCAATTGCTCCCACTCACTTTGAAGAAAAAAACAATATATATATATATATATATATATATATATTGTGATATAAAATTTTTGAACTATTTTTCCAACATGACCCCACCAAAATTAGAGAAAGGGGGGGGGGGGGGGAATTTTAAATATCTCAATTTGTACTATTAGAAGAATAAGATGAGTCAGAAATTGAGAAGTGGGAACCAATACAACCTGGTAGTATTTATTGCAATTTTCTTTACTATAAAACTCCAAAAAATTAAGAACTCTCTCCAAAATTCTCTCTCTCTCTCTCTCTCTCTCTCTCTCTCTCTCTCTCTCTCTCTATATATATATATATATATATATATGAACTTAAATATTTCAAAACCTAATATGAGTCAAAATTGAATACATATCTTCCAACGTCACCCCAATAGGCAGTTGGGATCTGTAGTTTATGATCTTCATGTCTTCATGTACGAATCAAAGTGAGAACACACTCCAACGGGAGCCAACCTAAATAGTGTTAGGTTGAATAACTAGCCTGAACATGACATTTGATTATGAATTCAAAACAACTAAACCCACACTTTGATTTTTATAAAATTAGAACTTTTGACGACAACTCCAAAAAATTCTTTTAAATCTTTCACAAATTGATGGCATGAGCAACGAGGCAATCATACAATGTTTTCAACCATAGTTTGATTTTTATAAAATTAGGACTTTTGAAGACAACCCCACCAAATTCCCTTAAATCTTTCACAAATTGATGGCATGAGCAACAAGGCAATCATACAACTTTTTCAAAATATGAAAAATCATGGAGGAAAATTGTGAAAAAATGTTCCTTAATAGCCTTATTTTTTTATTAAAGTAATGAGATTAATGTACTTCAATTTTTTTCTTTAATTTGTATTTTGAAATATTTATGTTTATTTCATTTAAGATAATTTAATGTATAATTGACACTACACCATTGATTTTGCTAGTTGGCATGCTCTTGGAGGAACCACCTAAAAATGTGACATGCTCACATAAAAGTTGGAGTCCAAAATTTCCACAATCTATTTATAGCATAGCTACCACAATTCGCTCCCCCCCTAACGAATTGTGAATTGGGATCACTTGATCCAAAACATGAATCATTAGCAATTTGGAACGCAAAATTTAGCTTTCAAACCTAAAATATCAAAAGTCCTAAAAAAAAATCACACAACATATAAGAGAATTACACACATACATCATTAAAATTTTATTTTATAATGACTTCCATTCGTTAAAATTTATCTAGTGTGTGTATATATATATATAGACACACATGCATACATATGTATATTTTTACAAATACAATTAAAAATCATATCACGTTTCAAATAAATATATTTCGTTCCAACAAAGCAGTTTGAAAAAGTCTACTCCTAACGTATCATGTTTTATAACTAGTGACAATCTACGTTCCCGTTCCCGTTCCCGTCCACTTCCACGTACCATAACGATCCACGTCCCAGGTAACATTGGTTTATAGCCTTTGTTCACCTCACAATCTAGGGCACATGTGATTACGAGGACAGTTTGAGGTGGATCAAAGTGTCCCTGGATATCCCTTAACTTAGGGTCTTTGTCATAAAAAATGCTTAGAGACCTTGTGTCCTCATTGAGCCATTGTACCATCCAAAAGAGGCCTTAAAGGGGTCCAGGGACCCAGTGTTCTTACCTTAGCTATAATAGCTCGTGGCCTTAATTATGACACTCTTGCTTTCCATTCATAGTGAAATTCCCTTTTCATAAAGCAATATACTTTTCATTATTTACAAACAATACAATAACAATCATGTTTTATCCAGTAAGACCAAACCTTCCATGATCATCAGATTAAGAAACCACCCAAATATAACCCAAAAATAGATCATGTATATTCAAGCTAAGAGCCAGAAATCTTTGTCTCTTGGTGGTGATTAGAGAACCACCAAGAATATCGATGAAATTGATTAACTGGCACTGCACAAAGATTGCCATAGACACATAAGTCTCTGTGAAAATCTAGTGCTGAAGAAGGGCACCTTTCATAATCTCAGATACTTTTCTGTTTGGGTGAGAATTAAATCAGCAGGTAAGGGCCCTTCGAATACTAAAAACAAACCTAACGAAGTTCAGAATGTGAATTCCAGTGCTCAAGTACACATTTCAATTTTCTGTAAGTATTTAGATCCAAAGGCCACAACTAAAAAGCAAGATTAAATTGCTGATGATAATATCAACTAAACCTTTGTTTGGATGCCTAGAAAACTGACTAAAACAATATGAAAATCAAAATATAATGTATTATGTGCTTTTGTTTAACCTAAATCATGCAGAACACTTGTGTCGATCTCTCGGTTGAATGGGTGTGCTTTGGTTTATGAAGTCCCCAAGTTATGAAAAATCTAAGCTTCAATTGGTTAATTCTTTTCTCTCCTAAAACTATATCAACAAAATAAAGAGACAATTAATGAAACAAGGTATTGTACATACAATAATGAGAAAGCATACATACTTTTGGTAGCAGTAGCTTCTGCAGCATCATCATCATCAAATGGTACTTCATCCTCCAAATCGTCCCTTTCTGAAACATACTTTCTTTTCTTGTTTAGTTTCAACTACCAAAAATGAATTCATAGTAACATTATTAAGTGAGCAAGAATGCACAACCAAGGACGAGAAATCACATAAAACCTAAAAAAGCACTTGCCACCTGGTTTTTGAGAGAACACAGGGCAATAAAAGAAAACAAAGCTAGCCTATTTGGTAACATTGTTGTTTCCAGTTTTCTACTTTCTTTTTCACTTTTTTGAAAACGGGAGGAAAATACGTGTTTGGAGTCTCGTTTCCGTTTCCACTTTACTGAAAAAGTTCACAAATTTGGCTAAAAATTGGAACAATAAAAGTTGTTTTTGAAATTATTGAAACAAAAATGAGAAACTCGCAGAGGATGGGCTTAATGAGGTTGGGACTTCCCATTAGCAACAAAAATCTCAACACTATACCACTTTTCATAACACTTCACAAAACTCCCAATTTCGCTCATGTTTCTATGCTCAGCCCTAACCCGACAACACGAGTAACATCCTCTTCTCCATCTTCTCTAATCATCTTCTTCTACTTAGCGCCAGCCCCCTTTCTCTTTCCTCCCTCAACTCTCTCTCTCTCTACATTTTTATTGCTAAGCAAAAAATAATGGCATATTCACCCATCTCTTTGTCTGTCTCTCTCTGAGACATTGAGCTTTTCTCAGAGACAAATTGTCAGAATTTTTGCATCTATAACAACACATTGCATCTCTCGATAGACATTTTCTTAAAAGATGTTCGTAGATCTATCTCCTAGCATAATCTTCAGAGACTCTTATAAGTCTTCCAACTTTTTCTTACTTTGACTTGCGTGAAACTTCTCACCTAACATAAATGTGATTTATGCTGAATTTGCTTCTAAATCTGAGGAGATAGATTTTGACTTTAACATCCCTCTTGTCTCAGGAGGTGCAGCAGAGCCTTGTCCCTCACTTTGTGTGTATACCATTTGTGATTGGTCAGGCTATAGCTATAAAATGTGGGTGATTGGATAGAACTTGTGTATATGAGTTCAAAATTAAAGAGCATGATTGGGGATGTTTCCGCTAATTTAGAGATCCCCTTTTCGGAAGATGAAGTGGTGAGCGCTCTAGAGGCTTGCAATGGAGACAAAGCACCAGGTCCTGACGGCTTCACTATGGCTTTTCTTAAAAAATGCTGGGGTGTCCTGAAAGCAGATATTTTGGCGGTTTTTGAGGCTTTCCACAGGGAAGGGGGTTTTGAGCGTAGCCTCAATGCGTCGTTCATAGCCCTCATTCCAAAAAAGGAAGGAGCTTTTAACATCAAGGAGTTTCGTCCTATTAGTCTTGTGGGCAGTGTGTATAAGCTGATTTCAAAGGTTCTCTCTTTAAGGATGAAGAAGATTATGGACAGTATTATCTCCCCCAGTCAGCATGCTTTTGTAGAAGGCCGTCAAATTCTGGATGCGGCTCTCACTGCTAATGAATGCATTGACCATAGGATAAAGCAGAAAAGGAAGGGCCTTGTTTGTAAGCTGGATATTGAGAAGGCTTTTGACCATGTTAATTGGAGCTTCTTATTGAGTATGATGGCTAAGATGGGATTTGGGGTCAAATGGAGAATGTGGATCCAGTCCTGCATTTCCACAGCCTCCTTCTCGGTGCTCATCAACGGCTCCTCAGCGGGTTTCTTCCGTTCTCACAGAGGATTGAGACAGGGTGATCCTCTTTCCCCCTTTCTCTTTGTGATTGTTATGGAGGCTTTGAGTCGTTTTCTGATGCGTGCAGAAGAGGTTGGTCTTGTCAAAGGTTTTCAAGTGGGGTCCAGCCGAGGCGGTGGTGTTGTTATTTCCCATCTTTTGTTTGCCGACGATACCATCATTTTCTGTGACTCCTCAGTCCGTCAGCTTCGTTTTGTCCGGTGCATTCTTGTTTGTTTTGAAGCAGTGTCAGGATTGCGGATTAATCTTGCAAAAAGCAGTATTTCTCCGATTGGGCTGATTCCAGAGTTGGATGTGCTTGCCAGCACATTGGGTTGCAGAGTGGGTAGTTTCCCCTCAAGTTATCTGGGTCTTCCGTTGGGGGCTTCTCCGCGTTCTGTTGGGGTGTGGGATCCAGTGGTTGGAAGATTTCTCAGCAAGTTGTCAGGATGGAAAGCCCAGTTTTTGTCTAAGGGAGGCAGGCTCACCCTTGTCAAAAGCGCCCTAGCCAATCTTCCAACCTATTTCATGTCCCTTTTCCCTATTCCAAAGACTGTGGCCAGGAGGCTCGAGAAGATTCAGAGGGATTTCTTATGGGGTCATGATGGTGAGAACAAAAAGATTCATCTGGTTGCATGGGATAAAATTAAGAAGCCGGTGACTCACGGGGGTCTAGGGATAAAAGACTTGTGTACCTTCAACATTGCTCTTTTAGGGAAATGGCTTTGGAGATTTGGGGTCAGTAATGGGGAGCTCTGGCGGGAGACCATTGCCGCTAAATATGGGTGTGATGTAGGAGGGTGGTTCTCGGGTACTGTGGAGGGTCCTCGAGGATGTGGTATTTGGGGATCCATTAGAGGTGGATGGCCAATCTTTAGGGATAGATGCCGCTTTGTCATCGGCAATGGTGGTCGGGTGAAATTTTGGGATGACGCCTGGACCGGGGATGAGTCGCTGAGGGTGAAATTCCCTAACCTATACAGCTTAGCTGACAACAAAGAGGCCTGGGCAAGCGATCTGTGGGAAAGGGTTGGTAACACTTTCATCTGGGCTCCTCGCTTTAGGAGGGCATTTTTTGACTGGGAGCTTGAAGAGGTGGACTCCTTCTTTCGCTGCCTCAACGGCTATCGTGCTAGAGAGGATAGGGAGGATGAGAGAATTTGGAGTCTGGATAAGCATTCATTTTTGGTCCGTTCTTACTACAAAAGCTTACTGGACCCAGTTAGCTCTCCCTTTCTGTGGAAGATTGTTTGGAATTCTAAAGTTCCCCCTAAAGCCTCGTTTTTTGCTTGGGAAGCTTCTTGGAAGGCAATCTTAACGGCGGACAACCTGAAAAAAAGAGGTTTTTCTTTGGCTAGCAGATGCTATTTTTGTAAGAGCAAGGAGGAAAGGGCGGATCACTTGCTTATTCACTGTCAAGCCTCCTGGAGCTGTTGGAACATTATTTTTGCTTTGTTTGGGATCTCTTGGGTGATGTCTGGCACAGTTAAAGATCTCCTGTTCACTTGGGATGGTTGCAAACTCCCAAAGGAAATAAGGAGAGTTTGGAGAATTGCCCCTATTTGTCTCATGTGGAGTATTTGGACAAAAAGGAACAACGTAGTTTTTGCAGACTTGGAGCTCGCTACTCCTCTCTTCAAAGACTCTTTTTTGCGTTTGTTATTTTTTTGGGCCAAAGAGGCTTTTCCTGTAAATGTCTCTTCTTTTGTAAATTTTTTGGATTCCCTTAAGCAGTTGTAATCTTTTGGGGTTTTTGCCCTTGATGCCCTTCTTGGGCACCACTATATATACAAATTTTACTTATCAAAAAAAAAATAAATAAATAAATAAGTGAAACAAAACAAAAAAGTATTCACTCCCTTTTTTGGTTACCAAATGTGTTTCTTGTTCTTGATTTTGTTTTCAGTTTTTAAAAAATAATATTGTTGTACCAAACACATTTTCTATTTTTGTTTTTATAAAATAAAATATTAAAACAGAGTTTTCTTTTTTAGAAAATTGAAAACTAAAGCAGGAATTGTTACCATACACCACCTAAAAAGCAAGTTAACCATTTCTACTTCCAAAATGAATAAATCAACCAAGTTAAATCTTATATTATGCTTGGTAAATTTAAGATTCAAGATCCAAATTTTGATTAATTTTATTTTCCTATACTTCATCACATGAGTGACTGTACAATGGGGGCTCCTGCCACCATAGAAATTTAAAAAGAAATAAATTAGGATACTTCAATATTTTATATGTTTTTAAAATTTGTTCACACTAAGTAAATTTTTTTTTAAACATGTCCCTACTCAATTTGTTTTACAAATTTTTTTGATTAGTCATATTGGGGGATCAACATTGGAAAAAAATATTGTTAGAGGATTAAATAATTAAGTTAAACAAATTTTATTAGCTCATGTTTTTCTATGACTTGGTGGTACTTAACATAGCATTAGAACAAGCAAAGATACTGGGCTCAAACCTCATCGTCACCTTGATAATTATAATTGATTCACATGTTGGCCCACTCATAATAGAGTGTCTAGCCACATGTGAGGGAGCATATTAGAGGATCAATTTTTTATTTTTATTTTTTAATAGGTGAATCTCACACTTACACACACACCACTTTGCCTCTTAAGAAGACTTGAACTCTCAACCTCCCATATGGAGAAGTAGAAGAGGTACCAACCAAGCTAGAACTTGTTGGTTATTAGAGGATCAAATAATTAAGTTTCACCCTCTTTATTAGCTTAAGCTCTTAGATGACTTGATGGTTTAAATTCAAGAGTTTGCTCAAAAAACACTAGTTAACAGCTTAAAGACTAAAGATTTGGCATCCAAGGAGGAATATACAAATATATGTACATATGACTATGTATTTCTTTCTTTGTTCATTTTAGATTTTTTTCGGTCATTGAAGGACACATCACACAAGGTTCGTAATGTTGCTTTCTTTTCACTGTATTTTTTTTTTGTAAGTAATATATATACACACACATATACATAAACATATAAATAGAGAGAGAAATATGTCAAGGTTGATTGGATCCTAGTTAGATAATTTCAGTCAATCTCTGCTCTATAACTCATCCAAATATAAAACATCTAAATTAACTCACATGGCTACTCTAAGAGGCACTAAAAAATTGAGAGAGAAACCCTCGTTCAGAACAGTTACAAATATTTTCGAATGAATATTATAAAATAAGAATTAATATTTTTATGAAAGCAATGTCAAAATCGTGCAATTGTTTTTTAACATAATAGTAGGAATGTTGCAAATATATAGAGTATAAATGTTATCATCAAACTTTAAAAAAAAAAAATTTGTCCTTTTTAATTATTGGAGATATATACAGCAACAGTTAATTTTATATATGATATAAAATTTAATTTAATTTTATTAGTGAGTTTTAGGTTGCCCCCACCATACAAATTCCGCCCTGCTTCTAAAGCACCGAGCAAAACTGAACACAATTTTCCGCAAACTCAAAACTATCCCAAGAAAATTACCTCGCGTTCACGCTGAGACCTTACTATGGCCTTATGGAACCCGCCCACCGAATCATTCTGCTCGCCAATATGCTTACCCAAAAACACAGAAGACTTCCCACTTTGCTCATACTCCTTCAATGGTGTCTTCCTTCTCTGTAATTCAAAGGAAATTAAAGCAAGTCAAATTCCAAATTCCAATTCAACGTACATCTATAAAACATAAATACATAGATATATCAAACAACAAAACCAAATAAGGAAAAGAAAAGGACAAGGTTTTGCCTCTCCCTGGTTTCCCATGGCGAGGGAGTGAGCGATGCGTTTTTCTTCGCCCTCGCGTTTCTTGCCTAGAATGTCGAATTGAAACGGGACCAAACGGTTTGGAATAGGTTGGTTTTGGTGCCTTCGATTTCGTGGCTTTGGTGTTGTGACTGGACCCTTTTTTTTTACTTGGCCATGGGAAGCAATTACCTCCTAAGTAGGCCTGTCAGCGGGTTAGATCTGCCCAAACCTGCTATGACTTGAATCGGTCAGGCCCCGGATCAAAATCTGTTGAAATCCGTCTTAGCAAAATAACCCGACCCGAGGTTGTTCTATATATGAAGTATAAATTAAAGATTTTGATGATGAGAAATATTAACGTCAATCACGAGTGTTTAATATTCATGATTTAATTAATGCGTGCATTACACGCGTGCATGATCACAATTTAATTAGACATGCAACTGACGTTAGCATTCATTTTTGATAATTTGGACGATTGACACATTTGATTTTTTTAAAGATTAATTGTAATTCAGTCCCTTTTTCTTAACATATTTACAAGCTAGTCAAGTATAAAATTAATATTAGAAGAATGTTATTTTAATGAGTAAAATTTTAAAAAAAAATATTAACTTTTACTATTTGAAGTATTATGTCACAAAATTATCTTTTAGTGAGTTTGTAAAATGGTTAGTTTGCCCAATCTAAATAGTGTTGGTTTGAATAACCGGTCTGGACATGACAATTGATTATGAATTCGAAACAATTAAACCCATAGTTTGATTTTTGTAGAATTAGAACTTTTGAAGAAGTCAGTTCCAAGCAAATTTTCCTAAATCATTAACGAATTGATGGCATGAGCAACCAGACTATCATATAATATTTTTAGAAGAGGAAAAATCATGGAGGGAATTGTTTAAAAAAAAAAATTGATCTTCAGTATATTGCACATTGTTTCTTTATATATTGAAGTGTTTATATTAATGTACTCGAGTTTTTTTTCTTTTATTTGTATTTTGAAATATTTTATTTAAAATAATTTAATGTGTAACTTTTGACACAATAATAAATTATTAAATGACCCCGCTAGAAAAAATTTCTAACTACATCATTGATTTTGCTAGTTGGCATGCTCTTGGTGGAATCATTTGCAGCCCTAAATTTCACAAACAATATGTCTTTACCTCACAATATGGGGCATATGTGAGACAATGAGGACAGTTTGAGGTGGGTCAAAGTGTCCTTAGGGTATGCCTAGCTTGAGAATCTTTGTGACCAAAAAAGCTTAGAGACCATGTGTCCTCATTGAGCCATTGTAACATCCAGAAGAGACCTTAAAGGGGTCAATGGACCCCAGTGTTTTTCCCTTAGCTATAAGAGCTCATGACCCTAATTATGACACTCTTGCTTTTCATCCATACTGAAATACCCTTTTCATTATTTACAAACAATACAATGACAATCATGTTTTATACAGTAAGATCAAACCTTCCATGATCATTAGGTTAAGAAACCACCCAATTACACAAATAAAACCTAAATTTAGATAATATATATTTAAGCTAAGAGCCAGAAATCTTTATGTCTCTTGGTGGTGATCAGATAACCACCAAGCTTCTTGCTTTTCCTCCTCACTGCAATTGCCATGCAATTTGCATTTTGTATACAGTACTCCACCACCCCACCACCAACCCGGTTCCCCGCCCACATCATCAGAAGGCGCCATGTCATGGAGCGCTTCTTCTGCCCTAAAACCAGCAGTGCCACTCCTTTCTTCTTTGCCTCTTCAACTATTGCTGGACCTTTCTCTTTCCCTTCTGCCACTGCAACCTCAATTTCTACCTGTCAGCCACAAACTCATAATGTTTGATTTGTTAAATGACCAGTTTTTCTAAAAGTTTAAAATGTTAGAGAACGGACCAACAATATATAATACCCTCCTTCACATGCAAAAAATTTAAACCGTTAAAAGAATGAGTTAACAATATATAATATGTTCTCTCACGTGCAATCCCCTTTTTTGCACTCCTGCACGTGAGAAGTTGGCACACTCACCGGTTGATCTAAAAAGTTTAAGCTGTAAGAAAATGGATCAACAATATATAATATGGTTAAACATTATCTACTTGATCAATAGTAATTTCTCACTTAAGGCCTGCTGCATTAAATTAACACATGCTGTGATCAACATGATCCTTCAATAAAAGCCTTTAATCATTTGCATCTGAATTAAACCAGAACACTTTGCCATTTTGAGTTTGTATATGTATTAAGATTATTACAATTTCATCTTAGAAAATTACTTTTGTTCTCACACCAGAAATTACTAGTGTCAAAACATGTCTGCAATTTATATATCAAAATCACAGAGCTCATTTAAATTTTACCCACCTCAGGTCTCTTCACTTTACACATATTCTTCATAGAGCCAAGAAATTCAGCAACTCTTGGAGCTATCTCCTTGCTGGACTCCTCACCTGTAAAGAAAACTATAAGGATCTTTTTCTACATTTTTCATTTGCATATCAATGCAATCAGTGGGAACAAAACTACAAAAACTTCAAACCTTGCTGAGAAGGCTTGGTTACATAAAGAAGAATTACTATGTCTTGGCTCTGAACAGTGTGACTTAATGCCCATTGCAGAGCTCCCTTTGCTTCAAGGCTCGAATCAATCACTATCATAATCTTCCTGCCAATTACCACCCCCGGTTTCATGCCATCGCCAGAATTCTCTCCTCCAACACCACCAGAATTCAGAGTTTTTTTATCAATTTTAGTGAAATCCACATCTGGTTTGGATTGCATTAATGGTGAACGGACCCGAACATGAAACCTAATCTTGTTTAAGCAGAAACTAGGTAATCTTGCCCCTGTTCGACCCATAGCTGGAGATGGGTCCTGAGTCCTAACTCCAGAGATACCAGCTCTAGCTAAGAGGAAGAAGAAGAAGAGTTAAAGAAGAAAGGAAAAGCAATAGTAGTTAGGCCTTGTCTTAGTTGTCTACAGTAGTGCTAAGCCAATGTCCATATGATAGTGAGTCTGGGCCATAATTTGTTTCTCTTTGCTTTATCCTTTTTCTTTCTTTTGCTGTTGAATCATTTTGATTCTTAGTTTCTTCCCCCTTTTTTTGTTTTTTGGGTGGGGATATCTATACCTGAACTGAACGTGCCTGTCATGAAGCTGTAGGCCCCTCCATCTTAGACTGGTTGTTAAGTGTCTGGAACTTTGGCTTGTCAATGGAGTCATTCTTGCGTTGACTGTGTACTACATGAATTATATTTTGTAAATCCAATCAATCACAGTTTATTAATTAAACAAAAAATAATAATTTTTTATCCCCTCAAAATCAGACAGTGGACAAGAAACTATTAGCATAGCAGATTATGATTGGCCCGTTCCATATACAAGAATTTCTCGTCAATGGGGGTGCATTTCCTATACTCTCAACCCCTAACAGGTTTGTACTGTGAACAAGTTTCAAAGTGCGTGCAACTTTGTCGTATCAATTTTTTTTGCAGTAGGTGTTGATTTATGGAGATTCAGCAGATTCATTTTCTCCCAGTACTATCTATCTCAGATACATGGTTCCCTCCTAGCCAGAGTGCTTTTGCATTTACTGTAAGAGATAGAAAGCTATATAACAGCATGTGTTTTTTTTTATGGTTATTTCTCTTGTTATGACTAACATTAATTGTTATTGAATAAAGTAATGCTAAACATAATCCAATTATTTTCTCATTTTTAAACACAAGATAATGAGATTCATATGCATTTATTATAGTGACTCCTACCGTCTTATGTTTAAGAATAAAAAATAAGAGAATGATATCATTTTAATTCATTATTAATATGCATGCTTTTTATTTTAACACATAGAACATTTTGTTTAAAATATGTTAGTTATAATTAATTTAATAAAATAAGTAAACCAATAAAAGTTTAAAAATAAATGAGAATCCCGATGGAACCTGCCCTCGTTTATCCCGAGATTTAAGTGAATTTGGGAGAAGAATTTTTTCACGGAATGAGATTGGGGGAAAGGATTCCCAACTCCAAACCCGTCTCGTTGCCATCAATAGTTCCAACTAAATTATTTTACTAATAATATTTTATATTTTACACATATTGGGGTATATGAAATATATGGCCAATATTAATACACACACTAATTAATTTGTATAACTCAATAATTTATTTCATAATATATCATTATATAGGCTAAATAAGTACAGTGGCCATCATATATATTTGAAATATGGGTTAAAATATCAAAGTCCATAAAATACTTACAGTATTTTATTGTATTGAAGTAGAACAACACAATCTCATGCCAACAATATAATCTCTAGTCTGGTTCTATCCAAGAGGAATGATCAACTGGAAGTACTACTGGTTCTTCTTCAAGGATATAATGCAACTCTCTTCTCAAATTCACCCAGTGTTTTTTTTTCCCTTGTACTCAGCCATTAAAAGGCACTGAAGGAGTCTGGTTGCAAATTGTCTTGAGGTGGAAGTTTACCCACAAATTGGTGAAGTGTACGTTCTTCTCAATGGTCTGTTAAAGCAGATTGTTTTGGATTTTCCTACCAATGCAGGTCATTCCCAATGATCTCTAAAAGCTGCCTAATAAGACAGATGTAAAATGTTCACAAATGAAATTGAGGTGAGACTTTAAAAATTCTATTGGGGTCGAGAGTTGGTCATCCTGTCCGGTTTATATATTAATTTTTTTTAATTTCTATGTATAGAGTTTTACTATAAACCACACTATATAAAATTAGTTTTAAGATTTTTCATTTCACATTCATATTATTTTTTCTTATAATAATTGTTTTGGCAATAAATTTTTAATTTACTTACCAAAAAAACTGTTTTACTTTGAAAAAAAAAATCATGGTTTTGGATGAGATGAGGTCGGGGATTAGAAATAGGATTAGGGTCGAGGTGAACCTTTAGATGGTACAAAGCGGAACGAGGTGGGATGGGTAAATAAACGGGGGTTGGGATCGAGGAAGCAACACTTTACCCCGAATTCGTCTCGTTGTCAATTACCCTCTAAATTTATTAACCAAATTAATCACAGTTTGTCAACCAAAAGAAAAAATTATTTTTAACCCCATAAAACCAATCAATCTATATATGCGACGGATGGTAATAAACCTTGTCCATAAATCAGATTCATACAAAAAGTCGGCAAGAAATTTAACAATGTCAAAAGTTAATCACAAATCTCTCTATCTCTCTCTAACTTTTTCCCCAGCCATGATTGGGCCAGCCCAATTGATGGTACAAAAAACCAAGCTCAAATGTGGGGTGGTGTGGTGGTGTCCAAAAGTTGTGTTAAGATCTGGCTCACTTAGGCGTGGTTGATGAATTGTTGGTGCATTAATTGATGCTCTTCAATGTGTATGGTGCTTTGTTTTACACTTTTAACTTATTTTGTCCTCTTGCCACTTGTCTCATATTTATATATATATATATATATGTGTGTGTGTGTGTGATGATGATAAGTAGCAAAGGCGTTGCAATATTTATTTATCACCCATGGCTGCCACTAATTGATGTGGTGATCTCTCTCTCTATTGCTTTCCCACGCCCATGAGTTTGCTTTACACATGGACTGCACTTCCTCTCGTACCCTCAAAGGAAGGAGGCTGAAGAGTAAATACGCATCCAAAGCTAAAATTAATTAAAGGATAATTTACACTTATTTCTTTTAATACTTAGATTGATTTTTTTTTTTATTTTATCTAACAATATATAGATATTATTTTCAGTTAATTTTTTTCAAAATAATAAAATTATTCTTTCATATTATTTTTATCAATTTTTTAAATTTAACTATTTTTCTTTTTCATTTTTCAAATAAATATTGATAAAAACTTTAAACTTATTTTTATATAAAATAAAAATAAGTTATTTACCTTAAGTTTATTTTTATATAAAATAATAATAAAATATTTAAAAAAAAGTTAAAAAAATTGCTCAAATTAAAAAAAAAAAAAGCAAAAATTAATAAACAAAAGGATAGTTCTATTATTTTGAAGAAAAAGTTTGATTTGAGATAGTTTCTATATATTGTCAGGTAAAATAAGAAAGATTAATGTAATTTTAGAAACTTCATAAGAAGTCAATGTAATTGTCAAAATTCTTAGGAGAAGTCAGTGTAATTTATCCTTAATTAAATTATTAATTTAAGCCTTAATATATATTTCTCTTTTTGTAATTTACCATAATCATGAAATAGAAACTTTACAAAGAAAAGGGAAAAAAATAAAGAAAAACGAAAAATAGAAATAATGAAAACATTAGTTTTCAATATATATTTCACTCCTTGCATTTTTACATTAATTTTAGGATAATTATGAAATATATAGAAAATTTACTAAGAAAAGAAAAAATGAAAGAAAAGGAAAATAGAAGAGGTGAGTAGGGATACAAAGCGAAAAGAAAAAAATGAGTATTATATAAATATATCATTATATTCTTACATATTAATTAAAAATAGAAAAATAGAAAAAATTAAGAAGACCTATTGAAAAATAATAATATAAAAAAATGAAGAAAGCCTATTTTTCTCCTCCTCTTCTCCTACTTTTTGGGAGGAAAAAAATAAGATGAGGGGAAACCTCGACTCCCATCCCTTTCTTCTTACTTTCACTTATGCCATATTATAAAAGTTTTGTCGTTAATTTTCTTATTCATTTTTTCATTCTACTCTCTTACTAAATAAACTATTAATTTATATATGTTAGACGTGTGGTATAACTCTCGCCTAAAAGTTTTGTCCATTTTAATTTGTCAATTCAATGATGAGCTTAAACTTGTAACCTAGTTTAGCCTTTTGAGTCTAAAGTCCAAATGATATCTCTCAATTAAAAGCGTTCCGCCTCGTTTTTATAAGTACATCATTTGACGTGGGATGTGAATATGTCCATCTCCACTTAGGTAAATCCTATCTTTCATATCAATGTAGTAAATCTACATTAAATACTTGCGTCAGATTTGATTCACGTTTGAAATTGTCTGAATATATGAAAAACATGAAAAATTCATCCCAATAATAGCCTTTTTTGACCCCGGAGTTGTTGCTTCATTTTCTCAAAAATTCTTGTGTTATAAGCTTTTTTAGATTCTAACAAATATCGTAGAGTCTTTTGCATCAATAAAGTAACTAATAGAGTCTTCTATGGTTACTCCACGGTCCAAAACCATGAGTCTCTATATACTAAACTAAGAGAGAGAAAATCAGGAAGGGGAGAGAGATCATTTTATTGTGTTGTGTCTGATGTAAATTATATGTTTACCTAGCATATATCACATATATGTTAGAGAGTCTTATTCCAACAAATAGAGTCTAAACACAACTCTAATAAATGGATAAAAACTAATCTCATCTCATGTGAATGCATTACAAGTTTCGAGCTCAAATCAAACCCGACCCGACTCGACTCTAACAATATAAAATATTCATTCATAACAAATATTAAAATGACTCTTCATAAGTCAATGGGAAAAGATTACATAAATTCTCCCACAATGTAGTGATTGTGTTAATATTTTTTTCCTAAGATAGGTAAAAGGCAAATGAATAATCAATACATGAGTAAAAAAATATAATATATAAGTATTCATTGACCTGAATACATTAATAAATATTTTTTTCCGAAACACCTCATCCATGATAATGACCTTATCCATGCAACTTGACTCCTCAACCAACTTCTCTGTTTCATCCACTGCCATGTGGGTTTTGATATTGTGATATTCTCCACCTTGTTGATAAGGACAAAAAAAAAAAGGTTTTGATTTGGATTAGAAGACTTCCACCTTCACCTATGTTTTTTTTCCTTGATAGGTCACTTTCCCTTCATGGGTCACCACAAACCATAAAGCAATGCTAATGCACTTCTCCCACTACTACAATATTATGAATCATATAAAACAATAAAACAACTATCTCATTCTACATCATCTCCTCTCAACCTTTTATGTGTGATGGGTCATTATCGCACATTACTAAAGTGAAACCGACATATATGGGTTGGAAATTTATTTTTTTATCAAATAAAAGTAGTTACAAACATTGTTTATTAGACTAAGGGAGAATCATGAAGTGATCATCACTCAAAAATGATTATTTTGAATTGACCATTAAAGTGTAGTATCTTTTGAAATGCCAATTTTAACCTCAAAGCATTTTAAAAATTTAAAATTATAATTTCCTTATTTACATGGATCTAATAAATAAATTCCACTCTATCATGTTTAAAAAAAGTTATTTAATGTGATTATATAACTTTTTATTTTGTTAATATTAGTTTGAATATATGTGAAATGCTTATCACGTCAAAAAATAAATAATTTAATTTAATATTATCTAAAAAATAATACTTAATAACATGTAAAATACTTAATTAATATAATATAATATATATTTTTTTTGGTGTTGAATAAAATATAGAATTAAAGTTTGGCTAAGAAGTTGGAATCAGATTACTTGCGTAACTGCGTATAAATCTTTAATTATACTCTTAACTTAAAACATAGCTTTAATTTCCGTGCATTCTTTAGCTAATTCCTCGGCGAAAAATCCTACCCCAAACATAGAGAATGGAAGATTCGAAGGTCTCCTTCAGTAGAAACTTCAGTCCAACGTTGAACCTCGTAATCAACCACCACGCCTTCTCTGTCTAATTTCTCTCTCTAGGTACTCTCTCTCTCTCTCTCTCTCTCTCTCCCCCCGTTCCTGTTAACAATCTAGTTCTGTTTTATATGTCTGTATATATATATATATATATGTATATGAAAGCAAATAAACGAAAGATTTCTTCTATGGTTGAGAAGGGTACCTCTCAAATTCACGCGATATGGCTCTGTTTTTCCAATTTATGAATTTTTTGGATCATGGGTCTAGACACACTATGCATGTTTCTTTTTCCTTAAAATGATAATGATCATGATTGTAATTTCAAAGAATAAGTATTGCATGTTGTTGATGGTTTAAATTTCTGTGATCACGTTATTATTTCTGAAAAAAATTGAATTCTTGTCCAATATTAGCTGTGGCAATCTATTCTACACTGTAAGATACAGCCTTTTGTTATTTTCTGGGTATTATTTTATCATATGATAGAAAAGTTAAATTATTGAATCCCTTGGATGGCTTTTGGTTGCTAGAAGAGAGGGTTTTTCTCCCTGACTATTACATTTATTTATTTTTCGTTTGCAAGAATTTTACTTTATTTTTTATTTGATTGAATTTTTCTTATTTATTGATTTTATTTTTGTTATCATTACTTAGGTTCAGAGATTTTCGTGAATGAAATCAGATAGTGATCATGATCATCTTTTCCAAAATAAGTATCACATGCTATTGTTGTAGTTCAAATTTCTGTGATCACATTATTAGTTTTAAAAGAAATTGTATTCTTCTTAAATATGAGCTGTGAAATGCTATTGTACATTGTAAGATACCGCCTTTTGTTATTTTCTGTGTATTATTTTATTTTTTCCGCAAGAATTTTACTTTATCTTTTATTTATTTTATTGAATTTTACTTATTCATTTTTTTTTTTTGTTAGCATTACTTAGGTTCTGAGATTTTCGTGAATGGGTTCTATTTGTTGTTGTTTTCAAGTTCCGGATGTTGAAGAAAATGTAGATTCAAATGGCTCCCATAATGGAAATTGCATATGCCCCAGTTGCTTCATTCAGAGCTTAATGAACAAGGTATGCTTAGGGAGTCCTTGTTCCCTTCTTTTTGAAAAGAAAATCAATTTCAGTTTTAACGATTATTTTCTTTTCTGACTTTCAACTAGGAGAATAATTTAAGTTGACCATATCAAGTGGTTGCATCTCTTTATATGTTTTGCGACTTTCATGTGTATTTGAGGGTTTTTTGCTGCGATATGCTGTGCTCTCAATATATTGATATGTTGTTTATCAAGGGTTCATTAGGAACTATCGAATCCCTTGCTGTGGTTAAATCCTTTTGCTTATTCAAGAATATCCTTTTTAAACCTATGCAAAATATGATTATCTGGTACTAATCCTGCCCTAGGGAAGTTGTGGCTTTGGGTTGGGCCCATGTTCTTGCCACTTCATAAATTGTGGCATGCAGTCTAAGGATCTGTGCATGTGCTTTGCGTTAAGGTGTGTTCTTCACCAATTTTCCTGCCATGTGACGCTTTCATTATAGATAACTAACATAATCTAGTTGACATCTTCAGAAACATGGCCTACACATCTCAACCAACAATACCTAATCGTAACTTCTTTTCTTTCCCTCGTTAGTTAAATAAGAGGAGGGGTTAACACTATCTTTTCCTTTTTATTTTCTTTTCTTTCCTAACTAATGCTAGTCTTTTCCTTTCCTTTTCCTCCTGCTTATCCAAGCACACTACAAGTTTTCAATAATCTGGAAAGTTTGGTTGATATAAATCTGCTTCTTGGTTCTCTAGAGCATCAGCGAAGAGTGGTGAAGTATATAATAGCATATATTATTAGTCTAGTGCTATAGCATCCACCAGGCTAACTGATATCTGGGATGTCTTGGTCCGAACTCAGTATGCTTTGTTAATGTGTGTTAATTTGAATTTTAGAGGGATTGACTCCAAGTATATATACATGTGCATATCCTAATTCATTTACTTTCACTTTGGTTACAGTATGGAGCATTATTTGGTCGAGGAGAAATGCATGATATCCCTTCATCTATTCAGGGGGCAGGCTCTTTGAGCTCTACTATGGCACCAAACAATATGCCACCTGAAACTAATGGGTCCCGTGGTGGACGTTTGCCAAATAATGCGAATTCCCAAAATTTCCAATTGCAACAGAATGGTGTAGTCATGAGACATGAGAAAGGCACAGGTCATTCACACTTGGAACCGGAGCCACTTAGAAGAAGCAATGTTCAAATAAGCTCAAAATTGTTAAGTGGATTAGACAATCTCACTGGTTCTTATTGTGAAGGGGGGTCAAAGAAATGCATTTCTGAGTCCTCTGTGAAGGTCTTACTGGCAAAAATGGAAAGTGAAGTTTTCTGTCCTTCATCAGAAGATGAGGATGTCTGTCCCACATGTCTTGAAGGTAAATTTTTCTGAAAACTAGTTTCTTATTGTCATGGTGCATCCGTGGGAGATAAATTAGGAATTTTGTCTGAATATCTACCACCCCTGTTTCAGACAAAATTTCTGTATTATTATTGTTTATCTTAAATACTTTTAACTAACTTTTCCTACCTGAAAAAACTGTAAACACTTTTAAATAGTGTCTTCAATAATTCAGCTACAGTGATATATGATAAGTACCTACTCTGTTCTATATTATCCTGCTGATTCTTTTAATATTTTTTCTGACAGAATATACGCCAGAAAATCCTAAGATAATTACGCAATGTTCTCACCATTATCACCTTAGTTGTATCTATGAATGGATGGAGAGAAGCGAAAACTGTCCTATTTGTGGAAAGGTAATATGCTTCTTGATGTCTTGATATTTTCTTCTAGACAGGAAGGTGATAGCTTGTTTCTTGCGTAAGCTATACTTCTAGATTGTTGCTAGATGCACCACTTTAAATCTTGTCTCTGTTACATCTCCAACTTGACTAAATTCACCTTAACTAAGGAATGCTAATACAAGTCATTTATACAAAAAAAAAAAAAATTGAATTAAAGCTTTTGAGTTCAGTGAAAGGATTTATGCTCTCTCTCTGGTAGTTTTGCTTTCAAAATTTGAACCCTGGATAAAGTGGATGCAGTTAAGGAACAAGATTGGGTTATATACCTCTAGTAGGCATTAGCTGTTTGTGTCTCTCTAATCTCGCTAACCTGTAATGACATATGGTAGCTATGCTGCAGTTCATATGTGCTACTTATTATGATAATTTTACATTTGGAAAGAATAATATATAGCTGCATAGAGTTGTGATTGATAATGAATCACATTTATTGATCTTGTATTCATTCGAATATCTTTGATGGAGACTCCATAATGATACATACATGAATTCCAACATCATTTATGAATAATTATACATAGAACCATCTCCTGAAAATTATGGGTTTGAAATTTAATCTACTGTATTTATCAACACTTTATGAGTGTATATGACTTGTTGCTGTGTGGTTGGTTGATATTTCTAAAATACTTATATAATGAGTTATCTTGCTGGCCTTGTATAGTTAAATTAGACAAATCATGCATAATTAAGTAAAGTTGTAACAAAAAAATATATAGACTGGATGGCACTTTTGATGTTTGTGTCACACAAAAAGACACATTATGGCTGTGCCTAAGAAGCAGCTATAATAATTATTCTAACTAGCTAATAAAGTTTCTGTTTCGCCTAACAGTAGTGTCAGAGTGTCTACGTTGTTAGTAACGATACTTCTAGAGTTAGCATTTTCATATAGCTCTCTATATTTTTGGAAATACCTTATTTGGTTCTACTTCAGGTACTTTTGTTTAGGTTTGATCACAAATTGCTGGAAAATTGGGGGAAAAAAATGAAAGAGAAAGATGGTAAAGGATAACTATTAGAGTCTCTATGAATTTTAATTGGTAGAGAACTTACTGAATTATAATAATTGGTCAAATATTGTGGCCAAAGTTATAAATTCTAGAGCTATACCTCTAATTTGCAATGAGTCAAAGCAGTAAAACTATTGACTTGCATTTGGGAAAGAATCAAAAGAAAGCTTCATTTGTTCTCTTTATTTCTTGAGTATTTTCATACTTAACAGGGGAATTCAGTAAAATCAGCATCCAACGTAAATCAAATGTTGTAAAATATCTAGGTTATAATGTAGCACAAAGCTTATGAATTTATGATGCACTACAATCATTCTTTTCAGTGACCAGAAAGATGATAAAAATGTCAAATAACACACTAATGGATTTACTTGCTATCCTATTCTAGTGGAGAATTTACAGATGATCTAGGTCCAGGAGTGCCATATGATAGTCTTCTGCATTGTTCCATGTGTCACGCAACTAATTTCTTTTAATTGGTTGGATTCTCCTGTGCCCAGCATGCATGCCACACGTGTGCAAAAGTGTGGAAGAGAATTGGGTAGCCTAATTGTTTGGCACTCTATTATCACCTGATTTTTGGTCACTTAAAATCGTCTTTAGTGGGTGAAATCTATGACTTGGTTAAAATGAATCTATCAAGCTTAGTAAACTGTCTTCAGTAGCAGTTTGGTGTACAAAAGTGGCCACATGCCAATATGTAAGGATAAGGGAGGGTGGTTCTTGGCATTGTAGATATTGATCCTAGAATGATTGGTCATTGTTATTCTTTCTTTTCAGCATGTTATGCCATTTAAATTAACTATGTTATAGGAAAGTTACAGGAAAGCTTTTCGATATGTACTTTAATATTAAGGGTGGGTTGGGCTCAAATTAAGCAGCTGACTCTCATATGGTGTAGGGTTGATTCTGAAATCTATGACCACGTGACCCAATTTCTTACTACACATTGTTGTAAAAATCCCTCTAAGAAATGTTTGATTTGTTTTTGTCAAACTGCATGTTTTCCTTTTCTGTTTTTAAATAATATGTAAGACGCCCAATTAGGACTTAATCCCTCAACCTACTGTTTGGGAGGTGAAGTTACCACTTGAGCTAAAGCATGGTGTTTTTGTGAAACTATGTTTTTTTTGCACATTTGTTGAAGGATAGATGTCTCCTCCCCAAACACCCCTCCCCCCCCCCCCTCTCCCCCCCGGTCAAAAAAAAAAAACTTTTTCGTGTTACTCTACATGAATTTACTACATCTGAGTAATGTCAATATTTTAGGTGGCTGAACAGTCTTAATTACTCAAAGTTTTAGCATATGTTTAGGAACATAATGAGTCGAAGGGTAGAATTAGCAAATAGAAGTAGATAGTTTTATTAGCTAGGAAGCCTAGATGTAAATGAAAAGGTACACCAGTGTTCATTATTTTGAATTTGTATAGCATGTTTGAGACCTTCAAATCAAAGTGAACTACAAAATGAGTGTCAATGTCCAAAATCATAAAATGGTATTCAACATTAGAAAAATGCTAATACGAGCATTCTTGTCACTTTGGGTATCTTGAACTTGATTTTTAAATGACTTGAATGATTCATCTAACATCAATTTTCCACTCTATTGGTGTACTAATCATATTTGACTCTCTTTGGATGGTTTTTCTAGTTGATGATATTTGATCAATCTTAAAGAGGTTTTGGATGAAATGACTAAAGACTGAAGAAAGACGGGGAACCAATGGACACGAAAAAGAAAAAAAAGAAGAAATAGTGAAACTGTGAATAGCCCATATCAAGAAGGTGTTCATCGCAAAGAAGATATGAAAAAAGAGGTTTTGGATTTACAATTGGTATGTACTTATTTGATATTTTTGACAGGCTGCACTCTGATGATGTTAGATTTCATCTAAGGACACTTTTTTCCTCCTTCCCCCTGTTCCTTGAAGGATATGGATGCACTGAAGAAATTCACAGTGGATAATGGAGATATTCTTGTGCTTTCTTCAACTTTTAATTATAGAAATATATTTTTTCTTGTTTGTTTCTTTAAGCAGCAGGAAAATTGGAGCTTGGATTGCTTCTACTTTCAATGAACTATGAATCCCCCATAAAAACCCAACACTTGAACTCAGGTTGAAACCAAATACTAAAACCAACCCAACAAACACCTGAAGGATCTTGTACAAGATGAAAACAAAGAAAGTGGAGAAAATTAGGAAAACCACAATGATAGCAAGCATTAACTCGGTTGATCCGAAATAAGAGTCTGTGATTAGCAGAGCAGTCTAGGTTTAATGAATTTAGCATGTCTTGGATGCCTAAGGATGATCAAATTGATTATGTGTTACCTCTACAAAATGTCAATGACATACATCCAACAACAAATAGAAAGTGGAAACACTTGTTTCCTAATACATCTGGCACAATTAGTTGAATTCATCTCCATAAACCATACACCTATTATACATAGTTCCATGGAAATCCTGAAACATCATCCATCTCTTCTCGACAAACAATTAGTTGGGAGAGAGAGTCTACACAAATTGGAGAATGTGTAGTTGCCAAAAACAAATGCTTGGATATCTGGCAAGGTGCAGTATATAGGCTTTTGGAAAAGGCTCTAGCGTTTTAGTTGGAAGTAAGGATGGCCAATTTATTCTGATTCAATGGAACCAAAGTTATGTGAACTCTTTAAGGGTTTGAGACGAAGGCATCTTATCACGCCATGTTCCAATTATATAAAATAAAGAATAAATGGGTATAAACAAATTTGATATAGTTATACATTCATAAAAAAAATATATTATTCAATTTTTCTATTAACATGCATATTTTTTATTTTAACTTATGTAATATTTTATTTAAAATGTGTTAATTACAATTATTTTTATGAATCAAATAATAAATAAATTTTAATAGCTAAATCGATACTTTGGCAGAACCCGCTCCATTCCACCACAGATTCAAATGGATTTGGAAGACAACTTTTTTTGGGGTGTGTTTGGAAAGGGTCCTCACGCCAAACCTGTCCTTTTGCCATCCTTAGTTGGAAGCATGTATTTTTTCACACAAATCATATCCTGACATATATTTTACAGGCTTACATATTCCTATTCCACCTCCAAACCTTCTAAACAGTTTTGTTAGCTTAAGCATATAATGAAGTACTTATCTCAGTTTTATGGGGATAAAACAGTGATATACATCCACCATTTGAATTGTTGGGATAAGTTTATGGAAAATTTCTATCTAATAGTTACTTCTTCTAGTGCAGTGGACCCCAGAGAATGACTCCAAAAACTGGTTCTAAAGTCATAGAAACAAAGCCAGCTTGGGCACCAAGCTATTCTTTCAAAACTACCCCATCAGGGATCCACAGATTGTCGTCCATTGACAGTACCGCCTATTCTGAGATCATCATATTTTTGTTTTCTGAAACTAAGACTGAGATAAGGATGTTTTTATTTTAAAATATTGAGTCACCGTTAGAAGCATCCAGGCTTTTTCATCTGTTTGGATAATTTGGAGGGAGATGAAAGGACACGAGAGTATCAATAAAGAGGGAGAAGAGAGAAGAGTAATCATTTTTTTATGTTTAGATGATTAATGAGAAAAAAGAAGGCAGTGTAATTATTTAATCTTATTTAGAAATGATAGAGACGAAAAAAAAAGGAAAGGGTTTCATATTAATTTTCTATTATATCATAAGATAAAGGCCGGAGGGGTCTATTTTACTTTTACCTTTATAATTTTAAAGGTATTAGTGGTATCATAAAAAAAATCATTAAAGAATTGTCTCCTCTCCCTCCCCTCTGTCTCTTTTCACTTTTGGACGGATGGTAAAATAGATCAAATGAGTGTTGGACCTCTTTTTTCCTCATCTTCCTAATTTTTAAACCAAACTTGAAATAAGTTCTCTTTATTTTCCTTTCTTTCTGAGTCCTTCCATCCAAATGAGCTGCAAGAGAACTGAGAAGCACCAGAACATTGAATATGGAGTTGCACACTTCATATATTGTTGATAAATAAATACAACAGCATATATAACAGCTTCAAAGTTCATGTTCTTCCAGGTAGTGTTTGCTCTCTACATGACCTGTGAGAACAAAAGAGCAGTACCTTATCATTCCCAGATCCAGAAAAAAACACACACTAATAGCTAGGCATCACTTATGTTCTGAGAAACAATATTCGTCACAATAAGAGAATAAGGATCAACTGCTATGTCTTATTTCTCTAACCTTAACCATATATCGAAGTCCATATTCATACACAAATATATCAAAAATTTATAACCAGCTAGAAGTCTTTCTTCCAGTCATTCAAGCGGCAAAGCATCCAAGATGCCATGAATATATCGGTTCAAGAGTCAGCTCGAGCTCGTTTCTCCTCACTTCTGGGGCTTCTACATGATAAGCGCCACTGCATCGCAATAGACAAAACAACAAATTTAAAGTCTTCCATGAACAATTCTTCAAGTAAACATATATATAGGGAAATTTTAGTGAGAAAGATGATTACCCGATGTTGAGGCAGGGAAGTGGCTGTGGTAATAGGAATGAAGTTGAAATAGGTTCATGGTTTTGCTGCCCCCATTGTGCCTGCTGTGCCATAGTCTTCTCTTTCTCTTTGATCTATTTGAAAATCATGGAAGGTGTGAACCACTGAATCAACTTTATATTTCCAATAGATTGACAAATATTATATGCCATAGATCGATTGATTCGATTCTGCTTTATTATGTTTTTTAAAATTATTTCCTTATTTTTATTTATTGGAAATGCAATTTGTGTGCACCATAAAAGAAATCGAAAATAACATGTTAATTTACATGCAAGCTTGAACAAAAAGCTCTATTACCTCCTTTGCTAGCATGTGATTTTGCTCCTGTATTGCCTTCTCCTGTCACAAATCACAATGAGAGATGAGATGCGAACAAGTGAATGCTATGCAGCTCATTTCTACTGTTTTCTTGCATATCTGATGATCACTAAAGAGTTAAGATTAAAGCTGAAGAACTGTTCCATTTCTTGGACTTGGAAAAATTAGCTTTCCTCTGTTACAAGTCAATAGATACACCATTTTAATTCTAACTCAACTCTTTACCGCTTAACACCCTATTTAAACTTAGCCCACCTCAAGTTTTGTCTCAAATCTAATTCTAACTTAACATAATCCATTAATCATGATCTGTTAATCTTTCTATCATCTTCCTCTTTAGGAAAAAAAAATTCCCTATCATCTTCC
Source organism: Nyssa sinensis (assembly GCA_008638375.1). Lineage (NCBI taxonomy): Eukaryota > Viridiplantae > Streptophyta > Magnoliopsida > Cornales > Nyssaceae > Nyssa > Nyssa sinensis. The sequence continues at coordinate 26,723,236 of CM018042.1, forward strand.
ACTTTGAGAAAATAAAGAAATTTTCATTGAGAATAGGAAGAGTTTTCACACATCTATACACACATTAAAAAGTTCAGATATTTGGTTAACACAGGGTCACTAAGGTCTCAATGTTGAGTTGCTTGACATGGTTACAGTTACCGGTTCAATATTCTATAGTTCAATACTGGTATATATATATATATTGTCAACTTGTGTTCTTAATTTTTCTTCAAACTGATTTAATTTATGGAGACTAACCATATTGATTATTCTGTACTAGAATGTTTATAAGGTTCTCTCTTGGTAAACACACACACACACACACACACATAATTAATGCCAAAAGGCCTCACCTTTCTTTGAAGCTCCGAGATCGACTCATACATGAGTTGGTTCTGCCAGAGAAGAAATTTCCAAGTGTCAATTAACCAAGTTTACTTTTAATATGTGAGGTGGCTGTGTCTGGGGTTACTTCTCCAAACGTACCCAAAAAAAAAAAAAAAAACCTAGCATAAAAGCTGTTTCAAATGGGCCTAAACGTAATATTTCTAGAACAGTATGACATACTTTTGTTGATCTAATGCGTTTAAGAGCAGTATCAAGCTGTTGCTCCAATTGTTGGAGATCCTTCAGACTTAAGGAGTTCAGATCTTCTCCCATATAGTGCCTGCAGAAATTTAAGAAAAATCAATGGTTAAATAAATGTAGGGAAGAGAAAGCTACGGGTCCCGTCAATTCTAGATTAAAGGAGCCAATCCCACTGCATGAAACTCTCATTATTATGAGATTTAAGAAGAGTTAGATAACCGTAATCCTACCCGGAAAGCAGATATATTCGTTTCTTACCGATGGTTTCTTTGTAGAAGCTCAATCTTAGCCTTAAGTTGTATGCATTCCAGGGGCCAGTTTTCCTGCACAATTTAAACACAATGCAATATAACCACTTTGTAGTTGCCCCAGATTGAAAAAAAACATCTGAACCTGATTAAATGGCTAATGGTAATCTGATTAAAGGGCATACCGGTGATTCATGATCATTATTAGCAAGTAGCCGTCTCTCCGAGTAAGAATATCTTTCATATCGCTCAAGAATCTTCTCCATGCTGTTGCATTAGAAAAAGTTATGTCAAATTAATATCACATCAAGTTCGTATGTGATTCAAATCCAGAATTATTATTATTTTTCTATTCAGAATTCATATTGATTAAAAAAAAACCTTAATTATTAGAAAAAAATAATAAGCACTTGCACATAACAAAAGGCAATTCATATGGTAAAAAAAATAATGGATGAATGTGTTAGAAAAATAATTATAGTTTCAGTTTTATTTTTAGGAGAAACAAATTATTTAAATGCAGTAAACATAGACTATTTAGGAAAACAAATTTTGGAAAAACCATTAAGCAGGAAAATCAAATTTGGAAATCAAAACATAAATTCCGTAATTGAATTTTTATCAAAAGAACATAATACTGGTTAGGTAAAATAAATAAATCACAGTGAACCAAAAAGTGTTTGAACTCTCTCAAAATATGGACGCACTGAATGATGATGATTGAATGGATTATGCAGTGAGAACAGTGTCTATATAAACATCTTCGTTACTGTTTGGTACAACTACGAAGGTTTGGGTCGCCTCTATTCATGTTGAATAGACGCGCTAATTCATAGGGACACAACTCTTCTTGAAAAAGATGACTGCTTAGTCATTAATTCAAATGCAATCACAAAACTACAATGTTTTATATTTAATTAAACTAGTAACAAAAATGATAGCATTTTTGGATTCAAAAATTTAAATAAAAGTATTAAATAAATTTTTTCCAAAAAGATATATACATAGCGGGCCAAGGCATAGGCATAAGCCTAAGCCCGAATCCGACCCGGTTCAGTGCCGGGCTGGGTGGCGGTACGCGTGTGTGGTGAACTAAGCATGTGCTAGTTTCTTCCCTTCCACAAAACTTGGATGCCTCTAAGGGCTCAAACCCTCCTTCAAAGTAATTGTACATATACTCACTTAAAGTTTTGTGGCCATCTTATTTGGGACACAAACTTTTCACAAGTTTTATACATTGTTACCATTTCTAAATAGTAATATTTAGAATCAATTAATTTCTCATTCACTTCTTAATAGTTTGGAGTAACCTAATACGTACATAATCTTAATCTCCTCAAGAAGGAGAACACATTTTCATATAAACTCATAAAAAATAATATGTGAGATTCACTTTAATTTTGACTCTAAGATGACCAAAAATCTTCTCAAAACCCATTTATTCCAACAGAAAGCTACTAAACATCATTGCTTTTATTGAAATCAATATTAGTAAATCTAATATAGCAATATAAAATATTTGTAAAAATACTAAAGCAAATTTTTTTTTGGAAAAGTTAAAGTATTATACCAAAAACAAATGCCAGAAAATGGCAACTACAAGAACAAAAGCCAGTTCAAACAATCTTGAGCTGCAGAAAAAGAGCAAAAAAACCAACTGTCGGGAGCTATTGACATTCCAGTTCTTATATAATAACTGATTTAGACTAGATTGGCACTTAGTCTATTGAGAGAGGATCATTAAGAACATAGCGGGTGGATCTCTTCCTGCCCCTATATAATCTCCCATATCTTTCTAACCAAATCCGGTAAACTGAAGCTGCAAGGGACCACTTCAACAAAGTAGCAAAGAGGGAGTTGCCCTTACACAAGTTTTCAAACTAGTATTTAGTCTGGGTCCAATTCGAGGGCACACTATGCACCATACACTTCTTCAGTGACTTCTTTCCATAAAAAAGAGGCAAATGAACATTGAAAGAATAAATGATCCAAACTTTCAGGGCTCATTGTAGAGTGCACAAGAGTTTTGATCCAAGAGGCCCCATTCAAGCAATTTGTCCAGTGTAAAGCATGCCCTTCCAAGCGCTCCACAGCAAAAAGACATGTCTTGGGAGTTGGGACATGATTTTTGAACCAAATCAAATTGTACCAAGGCATAATAGAAAGTGGGTCATAGATTTGGTTCCAAGCTGAAGATGAGGAGTAAGAACGAAATTTGGATGGGAGCCAAGTGATCTTATCCTTCCTATTGGGGTCAGGAGGGCAATTGACTGAGCCTTGAAGCTGATGAAGGTGTCTAGGCCATTACCATTCCCTACCTTGGATGACATTACAGACTTTGGCAAAAGGGTTAACTATGTTTCTATTGCCAATGGAGTGCTTAAGGACACCTAAGGGGTGCCAAGGATCTTGCCATAGAATTGTATCTGTGCCATCACCTATCGTGGAATGCATCAAACTTTGGGCCAGGCCACTGAGTTGCAGAACCTTCTTCCATGCCCAAGAGCAAGCTTGAGGGATTGGGACACTCCAGAAACTTTGCCTTTTGATCTTGTAAGTCTGGCTCTATTTCACCCAAAGGAAGTAGCCCTTCAAGCAAATGACCCAAACTAATATAAGGACAAGCAATGTTACAATCTGAGAGCCTCCTAATCCCCAACCCACCCTCTTGCTTAGGGTTGTAAATAGTAGCCCAGCTAACCTTTGCAGCATTGGCCCTAAGGTATTTTCTAGTCCATAAGAAGTCCTCGAATTTCCTCTCAATCTCCGGAAGCACTTTCCTCGGCAAATGAACAGACTGGTCCAGTACACTTGGATGCTAGAGAGTATAGCAACAATCAACTCGAGTCTCCCAGTTAAAGGCAAAAGGCACCCTTAAGATGTTAAGATGTTGTATTATCCGAAAAATGAGGAGACAAAAAGCATTAGCCCGAGTGAAAAAATACTGCTAACTAATAAAATAATCTCATATATATATATATATATATATATATATATTACGCATTAAAAATTAATTCACTCTAAGTTAACTAATATCTTATCATTAAAATAATTATCATGTAAGATAAAAAAAATTCACTCTAAAAGTTACACACAACGTACTTAAGTGATATAACTATTTTAAGATTTAATGTTTTTTTTAAAATTAATATTCAAAGTTTTATTATCTATCTAAGTCCTATATAAAAATGAATTTTTGTAAACCTGCTAGTCCTAATAATATGGAATACATGATAGGAACAATCTTGTAGACATCTAAATTAATTTTAAAAAATCAGGCCTACGTTAAGAAGACTTCCTATATAATAATCAATTTGGTTGATGGAAAGATAATGTTTTATCGTGGACAAACTCAAATTTTGTAAAGAAAGATGAAAGCTTACTAGTTATAGAAGATAAGATATTAAACCCTACTTAAAAAAAAATTTATGTTCAAAGTGTTACTACTCTTTGCAAAACTTTGAGTTTTTGGCAACATTTTAAATATTAAAATATTTATTTAGCCAATATTGTACTAATGTTTGATAATAATACTTATATTAATATAATAAATTGAACAATAATACTTCTAAACTAATTAAATAAGTGCATAAAATATTATAAACACAAGGACATATAAGTAAAATATGTTACAATTAAAAATGTTATGGCCTGGTCGCTTGCTCGCCTTGCTTAAGGAAATCACTTAGGCGTCGCTTCCTTGAAAACGCATAACCTAGAACATGTTAAGGCGATAAAACTGAAAATAATCTTACCCGATTCGCCTAAGCGATAAGACAATCACCTTTGACAGCTTCTAATAAGACAAAAGCTTACAAGTCCAGCTCTGAATTTTTTGAGTGATTTTGTCCACCAAGCCTGTGCAATCTTCACTCTTCAACCTGGTTGTAATCAGGGGCACACCAAGGTACCTCACAGGTAAGGTTCCTGCTTGGAAACCCAAATGGAGAGAAAGGTGGTCCTCAGAGGAGGAGGAAATGCCAGAAGTATAGATAGAGCTATTTTGGGGATTTGGCCTGAGGCCAGCTCTATGTTGAAAATCCTGAAGTGTTTCCCCTAATGCAGTGGATAGAAGCCATATCTGTTCCTAAAAGGATGAACAAATCATCAGCAAAGGACACATGGGAAATGTTGAGAGCTTCACATTTTGGGTGGAGCGTGAATCTTCTAGAGTTGATCTTCCTTTTTAGCATGCTACAAAAGGTTTCCATAGGAAGAATAAACAAGGAAGACATGGGATCTCCCTGCCTCAACCTTCTAGTGTTAGGAAAGAAACCTTCCAAGGCTCCATTTAGCATGATGGAAAACACAGGGGAGGAAGTACACTCTCTGACCCATTTCCTGAACTTATCAGGGAAGTTCACGGATGCCATGATATCATCAAGGAAGGACATTCAAAAATGTCAAACACTTTGTATAAACCCACTTTGATTGCACATTTAGAGGCCTCTTTATCCTCGTGGAAGTCTAAGCAAGTCTTGCATCAAAAGAATGTTGTTAGCAATAAGTCTTTCTTGGACAAAGGTAGACTGAGTATCGCTGATGATAGAAGGCATTATTCCTCTTATTCTGTTGGCTAAGATTTAGTTATGCACTTATATAGGACATTACAACATGATATGGGCCTGAATTCACTACAAGTTGAGAGATTCCCAATTTTTGGAACAAGGGTGATCGTTGTTCAATTCCAAGATCCCAGAAGTCTGCTAGACTCAAAAAAGGATAAAATTGTCTCTGTGACCTCTTGACCCATAATTATCCAAGTATGTTGGAAGAACATGGCATTAAAGCCATCCGGCCCTAGGGCCTAGTTACTGTTGATAGAGAACATTACATTCTTTATCTTCTTCACAGTAATAGGCTTTTGCAAATCATACCCCTGCTCTGAATTTAGCTTTAAGGCATAATATCCTGCAAGTAGTCAGTACTGTTGTTCCTAGCAGATTGATCCAAACCCAATAAGTTCTTGAAGAACCCTATGGCTTCTTCTGTTAGTTTATTTTGATCAGTGATCCTGGACCCATCATCCCTTTGAATGCTTAGCAATTTGCTTCCGGCTCTATGACTGTTTACATATTTCTAGAAGAAGGCATTATTTTGATCAATAAATTGAAGCCATTTGATTTGAGCCTTCTGATGGAAGAAAACCTCCTCAACGTCGCTGAGATCCCCATACTTAATCAGAGCTACTTTCTCTCTAGAATTCAGAGCATTATTAATTTGTCGGGTCATTGTAAAGCATGCACTAAATACTAGACAACTCTTTCTTGACTCTGGAAAAACTGAAATATCACTATAAAACCTTTTGTTAAAATCTGTGAGAGCCTTCTTCACATTCTGCAACTTTTGGCTCACTTGGTACATAGGATATCCTTTGACTTGGATGCCACAGCTATCAGCCACAACTTGCATGAATTCCTTATGTTTGGTCCAGAAATTAAAAAACCTGAAAGGTTTTTTGGTATTCCTAATTTTCTTGAGCATAGTTACTATCATAGGGGAGTGATTAGACACGCAATGATTAAGAAATTCAGCTTCTACCTCTGTCAATTGATCCATCCATGCAAGGTTTATTAGCACTCTATCTAATTTACTTTGAATTGCACCTCCATCAGGCCTTTTATTGGTCCAAGTGTAAAAGCAACGCCTAGCTATCATATCTAAGAGCTAACTGTCATTAACAATTCATTGAGAGAAGTCTTGCAAAACACCCCTATCAACAACTGCTCCACCCATCCGTTCATTAGTATGGAGCACAATGTTAAAGTCTCAAAGGAGCATCCATTTCCCTTGGTTTAGCAACTGGCCAAACAGAGCAAGTTGCTGCCACAACCTCTTCCTTTCTTGTTATTGCTACCGTAAATGAAGGAAATAAAGGAAACTTCTCTGTTAGCTATATCTTTAATTTGACAATTTAAAGCTTGCCTTGACTAGTCTAGGGCCTGAACCTTGAGAGAAGCGGGGTTCCATCCAACGATGATCCCCACTCCACCATTCAAGACATTATTTATGAACTCCCAGTTCCTATTGATATTCTTGCAAGTTAGCTCCATATTGGCTTCTCGCACCTTAGTTTCTACGATACCACATATATCTTTATTGTTGTTCTTTATTAGTAATCTACATTATTTTTGTTTCATAGAATCATTGAGATCCCTGATATTCCAGGCCCCTACTTTAATCATTTGTGCTTGGGGATGTTGGGACATCCTCTCATGCCTTTGCTTGTATTCCCTATGGTAAGGCTATTACCCCTTTCTTTATCCCCCGAGTTCTGTAACTTCTTCTGATCTTTGGGGCTAGGTTGTTTCAGAACCAGGTTGATGAGCTTCTCATAATTTTCATCTAAGTCGGCAAGTTCTGCAAAAGGTTTTTTAGATGTGGATGGCTCTGTACTCCCCAAATTTCTACTAGTGGCATTGCTTTCAACTGTCTTTAACACCCTTATCCTTTCCGTTTTCAGTCCCTGTAGTTGTTGGATTGACTTGCGCTCCTTGTTTGTATTGGGTAGAATTACATTTAGTGGACCAAACTGAGGGTCATTGGTTTTGATAATTTGTTGAACTATGTTTGCTTGTTCGGTTGTATTGTCCTCCTCTTGTATTTGCTTGGCTTTCTATGACTGCATGGGCTGCTTGACTACCTTCTTGTGTCATTTTCTAGTCGCATGACTAAAGACATGACACTCCAGGCAGTGTTTGGGAAGCCACTTATATTCTATTCGTTGCCACTGTGTTCCCCCGCCACTAGATAGAATAGGAATAAGATTGGGCAAGTCGTGGTCCACTGCGATTTTCGCATAAATCCTTGCATATGAGAGTTTCGAAGGTTGTGGGAGGGGTCTGAGTGGTTGAGTATGGGAGTTTCGAAGGAAAGGTGGTCGAATTAGGGTTCTTTGGGCTATATTTTGATGGTGTTCTTGTTAAGGAAGGAAGGGTTGGTGTTGAAAGGTAGAACAATGGTGGGTTAGTGTTAAACTGGGAAGGTGTTTTACGACAAGGAAGCAGGGGTAATCCCGAGGTAATCGAGGAGGGACTGGGTTGAGGGCTAAGTTTATTTTCTGGCATGTCCTGGGTGGATTCTGGTGGGTGGTGGATGATTGTGATGGAGGTTAAGATAGAGGTAGGTGGAAAGAGGGGGAAGCTAGAATGGAGGAATTGAGGGGGAACCATTAAGAGCTGGAGAGAAAATCTCCCAACTTCTCGTCGTGGCTATTATTGTTAGTTTACTAAAGCTAATTACTAACCCTAAATAATGAAATCAATATTAATATTTCAAATTTAATAATATTAAACATTTATAAAATATTAAAACTTATTACTAACCTTAAAACATATACAATTATGTTTTACCTTGTTGAAAAAGACTAGATTTTTGCTTTTTTTTTTGTGTTCATTTATGCTCTCTTTTAGAGAAAGACAATCGAATGCTATTATCTGTCCTCTAAATTATGATTTATGTAGAAATGAAGTAAGTCAAATAAAACAACAAACAACTAAATTGAATAATTTTTGGGTAAGTAATGATTTTATTAAAACCCAAGGGCCTGAGGCCAAAGAATAGACAAAATAGAGAACTAGAACAATAACAAAAGAAGAAAAAAAAAAAAAAGAACAAAAAGCGCCCCAGCTAAATAGATACAACAAGTACACGGGGAGATCATGCATCATCAAGTAGTAGAAAGAAAAATAGATCTAGGAAGGTTCAATGCATTGAAGCAAGCCAATTCTGGTAATTATTTAGGATTTTGCATCAAGTAGAGACCTTAATTTGCACTTTAGTGATACTATGGAGCATTGAGGGAACATTAGAGAATTTATTCTTTTAAAGTTTCATGTTCCTCTATTTCAAAATGAAATAAACAGTAGTAGCAAAGGAAAGTTTCCTAAGGGTTGGTAAGGAAGGGATCATCATTCAAGAGTGTTCACTACATATATAATCAAATTCCTTAGACCAATTACTAGGGGTTCTATCCATAAGGCAATTATGCTCCAGATATAAGAAGAGGGAAGATGAAGAAAATATGGGAGTAAGACTCAAAAGAGCTAGAGTAGAGGAGGCAATCAGTTGGGGTTAGCAATTTCCCATTTGCTAATTTTGTCCCTAGTTGATAACTTGTCATTGCATAAAATCCAGAGATTAAAAGAGAATCTAAGGACAATCTTGGACGACCAAACAAAGTGAAATAAACAGTAGCTGCGAAGGAAAGTTTCCTAAGGTTGGTAAGGAAGGGATCATTTTTAAGAGAGTTCACTGCATATATAATCAAATTCCTTAGACCAATTACTCGGGGGTTCTATCCATAAGGCAATTATGCTCCAGATATAAGAAGAGGGCAGATGAAGAAAATATGGGAGTAAGATTCAACAGAGCTAGAGTAGAGGAGGCAATCAGTTGGGGTAGCAATTCCCCGTTTGCTAATTTTGTCCCTAGTTGATAACTTATCATTGCATAAAATCCAAAGAATAAAAGAGAATCTGAGATCAATCTTGGACGACCAAACAAAGTGATGCCAAGGGACTTTGTGATATGGAGTTCTTAAGAGTTAAAAGTATATTTTGTAGAGAAAGTCCTAAAAGACTGAAGAATCTAGAGAACTTTATCAAGGGATTGGGGGATTGGGGATTGGGTTTAAAGCTCTAAGGGTAACATTTTAAAGCGAAAGGATAAGATCAAAATGGAAGGATGACCAAGCCCAATCAGAAGACTGAATGATAAAAGAGACCTTGGCAAAATGAGTACTAGAAAAGTCTATGATAAGTTGCTAGCCAAATCTGTTACATAGAGGGCCGGGTGCCAAGAATCATACGAGAGATAAGTGGTAAGGCCATTTCCAACTGCAAATCTAATGAGAGGCCTAAAGATAGGTATGAGGTTTAGGATTTTTCTCAAGCTCCATGAAAAGTCAGAGGGAATAGGGATGGTCCACAAACACTTTTCCTCGAGAAGAAAAGTATGGCCTCCATTTGATCTAAATGCTGTCTTGATAGGTATAAAGTCTCCATAGGTGTTTCAACATGATAGCTTTGTTCCAATCTTATAATCTTCCAATCCCAAGACCACCTTCACATTTGGGGGAGCAAATAAAAGACCACTTCACCTTTGAACTAATGTGTTTAGAAAACGGACTAGTCCATAGAAAATTCTTGAAGATGGCTTCAATCTCATTGAGAATACCTTTGGGAAGGAATTAACATGTTGCTCTAGTATATCTGTAAACTAAAGAACACATATTTAATGAGTTGAACTCTCCCAATAGAAGAATGAAGCTTGGAAGATCAACTTTTGACCCTATCAACAACTTTGTCAACAAGGATTATGTAGTACTTTTTGCTAAGTTTAGAAGAAATAAGGACTCCAAGGTATCTACCATGAAAATTTCCTGTATAATTTGTTGAGCAAGTTTTGAATGGATGTTTTGGTAGAGTCATCAATGCCTAAGAGAAAAGGCTTACTTCTATAGGTGTTAGAAAGAATGTGAAAAGTCATAACGAGTAGATTGGATGACTTGGGCAGAGTAAATGGTAGCAGCACTCAAAATGAAAAGGTCATCAACAAAGCATAAATGCATCTAGGGCGGAAAGCAAAGGGAGAATGGTTAGTATTCCAATCAACGAGACAAGTAATGCCCTCTATAGCTAAAAGGAAAAGGTAGGAGGAAAGAGGGTCCTCTTGGCCTGAAATGTCTCTGGCTATTAAAGAAGCCTCCGGGGAAAATTGAATGTTATTTGCCAATGTGACAACTGATTTTGGGAGAAGAATTATTTCATTAGTGTCCACGTTCTGTGTTTATTAATTTTGGCAATTCATTTGAAAGATCTTATTGATTCTATAATTATTAGGATAGTTGAGTCTTTCTATTTTTCATACTATACCCATGAATACTTTGACAATAATAGACTAAAATAAAAATTGTTATTTCTAAACATAAAGTGTTATGTCAACTATAGGAAGACTTTAGATTTACTTTACCTGAAAAAAGGTATAAACACACATAGTATGCGATTGCATTTACTTTAAGAATGTGTGTATCTTTCATAATGGTTCTTGTGGGTTTGCATTTGATTCAATACACATCTAGTATTGACTATAAGCTAAAAAGACCATAGGATTGCAGTTAAATTGACTATGGGTTCATTATAGTTGTTAGAGTTCTTATTTTTCTAGTTAACTATTTTCTTTTATTTAGCTCTATTCCAGGATATACTAGAATATTTTAATGAGGATAATAGTGTAATTCTTTTCATTTGATTTTACAATGCATAAATGACTGAAAGAGTAGAGATTGAGAAATAATACGATCAAATTATCGTATATCATATCCTATTATTTTTTCTCTCTAAAATCCTAAAGACACATATTTTTGCTTCTCAACTTAGTATCAAGTCTCTATACTCTCAAAAACACTACAGAAGACATTAGAAGGAACAAAAAAACATTTGACGTCATGCTAATGTCATTCATCCGTATGGATGACATCATGAAGCTATCAGAATGACATCATTCTTTTCTGGTAGCCGATGACTGGGATTGGTGTGTCTCTTTGGGCCAAGTATTATGGTATTTTTTTGCAAATTTTTGAAGTCATCCCATAGGTTTTTTCCAATCTTCAAGTTTTTTTTTTATTTGGCAAAAATGGCCATTTTTTCAATCTCTCGAGTCAATCCTTTTGAAGAGTTTTTGATGCTGGAATCCTAATCTAAGGTATGCGACTAGACTAATAAAGTTGCTTGCAGTAACCCATGGCCATTTGATGTGTCTTCCTTCGAGAAACTTGGAGACATAAGGGCTTGATTGACTTGTGTGGGTGTGATATTTGGTTATTGTTTGGCTTGATTATTTGGTATTGGTGCATAGCAGGTTGTTTGTCTATTTAACTATTGAATGTGGTGTGTTTTCACTATTTTAGACAGTATTTTATGGTGTGTTTCTGCTACTTGCTATCGATTGGGGAGTTACTTTGTTGCTTTGGACATTATCTAAAAGAGACTTCATCTTGGGTGGTTGCTAGTTTTAGTGTTTTGACTGTTCTAGGTAGATTCTTTTGTGTGGCCTTGGTAGATGTATGGTTAATTCGTGGTAGTAATTTGTCTACTCTAGTGGCACTAACATCTACTAATAATCCTATTGCCTTTACTCTTGGTTCTTATGTTGACATTATCTCTCAACTTAGCCAACTCATCTAGTAGTTTTCATCTCTCTCTCCCAACTCGTCTCCTCCAATTACTACATTGGCAAATTCAAGTGATTTTGTTCGTGTGGTTGGCTAACCTTTAGCCCTTTGGGTTATTATAGTACAAATGTAAGGCCTCTATTCAAATTCAATTCTCTAGCAATGATTGCTTCCATTAGTATTTATGACCAGGACTTGTTTGTAAATTCTTTTATAATATCCATTTCAACACAAACTCGAGCATAAACCAATCTAGTCCTAGCAACTGGTAGCTTATCTATAAATAAAGGGTTTCCCACATAGCTCACAATCTTGCTGTAGGTTGAAGCATTCCACATATGCAACTTACGGCCGGGTAGCCTTATCAAAATTGAGACTGCCTTGACACCTTCCTTTTCCAGTTTCATCTTTGGAGACCAAAACTTTAGGATTAGAGGTTTGTTATCAAAGTACCAAAGTCCTAACTCCAAAAGTTGTTCTAATAATTAATACTGATAAATGCACCTTTATTTAAGTGGAACTTTATGTCGGGCCTTCTCATCTTAGAAATGACTGTCTCTTTAACAAAGTTCACCCTAAATGGACATCATTTCTAGATCTGGTGAGAATTCGAGTGGCCTTCTGGGTGAAATATAAGTTATGCAATGTTGATTTCTCCATAGATGATTTGATCTTCTGGCTTTATGATAAGATTAGTTGTGGATGACTGCTTTCTTAGATTAGATGTTCAGAATCAGTTTGGTTTGTTGTCTCTAGTTTTGGATCTTGTTTGATTTTCTCAGGCTTCTTCTTTGGTCTTCCTTCTCAGGTGAAGAATTTCTTAAGCTAATTGTTAGGATAGCTTTCTGCAGTATTTTACTCTTCTTGTTATATTGGAAGTTCTTTTAAGTTTCCTGAGTGTTAGTTTAGAGCTTATTTTGATGGCTTCTGCCATCCTTACCTTGAGCTTTTGGAAGGTGTTGCAGATGATTTGACTTGCAACATTGTGCCAACCTAGTTGGGATGATGTTTGCTTGTTTTGATGCTTATAGCACTTTCTTTCTCCTCTCTCTCTTTCTCTCTCTCTCTCTCTTCCTCTCTCTCTCTCTCTTTATTGATGTAATTTATTATGTACCTCTTGTACTCTGATTCCATCAATAAAAGTTCTCTTCTTTGTTGATAAAAAAAAGGGGCAAGATACTTGACCTTTTACAAAGTGAACCTTAAGCCTATAAGTTTTGTCAGGGACTTAAAGTTTTTTTTTTTATTAGAAATAGAAATAAATATTATTATTAGTAAAAAAATTTAGTACGAAGTTTGAAACTTAGGGACATCTTTATAATTTCAAATTATAAAAAAAAGGTTAGATTCTTTTGACTAATCTTCCTAATAAAACTAATCTTCTAGGAATTTACAATACAACACTTTTCTTTCTCATTCTCACTCATGTTGGTTAGGAAAAAGAAAGATTCAATATCATATGAAAGTCATATATAGGAGGGAATATCAAAGGAGAAAATAATATATCTATGTAAAAGCATAGTTATGGTCAAACTTTGTTCTCAATAAGCTCACTAACAAGATAGGGACTCCCTTATTCATGGATAAGTTAATAACAACTAAAGGGCGCCTTACTTTTGCCCGTATCTGTATAGAAATAGACATTTCCTCTTTACGTACTGCTTGTTTCTAATTAAGGCATGTTCCAAGCAAAAAATAGAGCATGAATGGCTTCCTCAACCCAAGGAACTCTGAAGGACTAAGATGACAACACCCTACTTGGAAAGTGTAGAGCCTACCAAAAACTCTACCCAACGAACTCAAAAGACTGATAAAGGCAAAGAGACTATGAATCTCTCTAAACCAAGTTAATTCTTCCCCAAGCCCAACAAAATCTCCTACCAAATAGCTAATCCATAACTGAAACATGCATCCACAATGAAGAATTAGCTGCTACCACCACTAACTGAAGCTTTAAACAAGAATAAAAAAAGTCCAAAAAACAAGAAGGAAAAAGGTGTACCTGACTACAGAATTATAGGAGTAAGTCCACCTTAGTTTTCATGATAAAAGGGGCATGCTGGAACATAAGAGGAATACAATGACCCTCTTAAGCAAAAGGAAATATGGATATAAGCTCAATACCAAAAATATTTCCATTTTCTGCGTTAGTGAGACCAAAGTAAGGTACTCAAACTTAGAGTCAACAATGAGAAATTCCCTACAAGGATGGTCCTTCATCCTTCTAATTGTGTCAGTAGATTGATTCTTGCTTACAATCAAATGACATCCAAGTTAATGCCCTCCAAACCACAGATCAGACTATATGTTGACACTTTCTAAAACACTGCTCCCTAGTAGCTAATTAAATCAATTTTATTTTGTGTAATTATTCATACAAACTTCATGTTACCCACTAAAAAAAGATAGCTAACTGAGAGTTATCCAATTTTTTTATTAGTTTAGTACAATATTTTCATAGATAAGAAAGGTTCAACCACCAAATATTACAAAAGACAAATACAAATGAGGGTTAATTTCAGATTACCTTATATTGAAGGACAATTTGTCATTTTGTACGAAGGTTCGATAGGTAGGTTGACATATTATTATAATCATTATATATTCAATAAAGTTGAGTGATCCTTTAGATCCACTTGATTGCCTGGATAATATATAGATTGAAATCATCTTTAAGTTTGATTCATAGTTACACTTAAATTCTTTCAAGTTGCAGTATATGGCTGCCTATTATAGAGCTTCAAGCATGAAAAAAGGTAGTTACTAGCTTGAGCCATTTGATCCACTTTTGGTGTCCGCTACCTACCGGCTTGTAAGCAGGGACTGTATCAAAGTAAGTTGGAGCAAAAACAGAAGCGATAAGAACATTTGATTGTTACTGGGAAGATTAATACACTAAATTCATCACCAGTGAGATAAAATTCCACAAAAATCCTTTTGGAAATCAGCAAAAGATTTAACGGCAATTTATTGGCTTTACTCTAATATCATTGGAGCATCAACTCAAGCAAGACATTTTAAACAAGTAGAGGAAAAGACTTTCATTTCTTTATTCAAAAACACACGGCCTGTTTGGAAAAAATTAAAACTGGTTCTGTTAAAAAAATAGATGAATTGGTTTTAAATTTTTTGCTATTTTGTAAGTATCTTTTAATAATATATTGGTTCATATCTGATCTTAAAAAATACTTAAAACTTGAACAAAGTCAGATCATAGAATAGTTAATTTTTTAAAAAACTAGATAACTTTAATCGGAATAGGTTCTGACCTGATCTAATTTAAAAAATCTCTAAACAGCCCCCTAGTACACTCATTAGATTCACTTTCATCTCAACTCTACTCCCTTAAACTTCTCTCTTTTGCCTTTTACTTCCACACACTTCTCTTGTTCTTGATTACTTAGGTATTTATAAGTGTATTTATTCACTTACATACATGTATCCTATTGAATATGATACCTAATCCAAGACACCTTTTAGACTCTCCACATATGACTCTTAAAGTATTAAAATACACAAACCGTCAAAATATAACTCTTCAATACATTCATGAACATACATATGTATCTATCAATTTAGTAAAATCAAGTTTATTTTTTAACATATCCCTATAATCAAAGAAAGGATGCACCGGAACTAGTGTTATGTATTTCTATCTCGGAATTTTAATGACAACTACAGTACAGATAAAACAAGAGGAGATCCAAATTAATTAAACAGGGCGACTCTATATATTTGGAAGCTTAAAACGAGAAAAATAACAACTTTAAATGTGATTTTTAAATATTAATGTAATTTTTTATTTTGTTTTATATATATATATATATATATAATATTTACTTTTATAATATAAAATTTAATTATTTTTCAACAAGAAAGCTATGTATTGAATAAAACTCTAATAATAAAATTTATATATAATTTTTTTTATCTAAATAAATAACAATAAAAATTTAAAGTATAATATGAATAAAACTTTATTAATAAAATTAAGGTTTTTTTTTTTAGAGTCTTTATAGGATATTTTTTGTAAAGTTAGATTTTTATTAATCTTAAACTTCTAATTTGATTATACTGTAAATGTATAAAATTTGAGATCTTTTGAAGAGTTAGACTTTTATCAACCTTAGACTTCTAAGGTTGATAAAAATAACAACTTTAAATGTGATTTTTAAATATTAATGTAATTTTTTATTTTGTTTTTTTATATATATAATATATTTACTTTTATAATATAAAATTTAAATATTTTTCAACAAGAGAGCTATATATTGAATAAAATTCTAATAATAAAATTTATATATAATTTTCTTTATCTAAATAAATAACAATAAAAATTTAAAGTATAATATGAATAAAACTTTATTAATAGGAATAAAGTTTTTTGTTATAGTCTTTATAGGATATTTTTTGTAGAGTTAGATTTTTATTAATCTTAACTTCTAATTTGATTATACTGTAAATGTATAAAATTTGGAATCTCCTTGAAGAGTTAGACTTTTATCAACCTTAGACTTCTAATTTACTTATACTATAGATACATAAAATTTGGAATCTTTTCTTTAAATGGGGACTAAAGTGATTATTTTGTTGAATTTATACTCTAAGACATCGTTTGGACGACCTGGATAAAAAAGTCGGATCGGATAGGTTATATACTCTGATCGGATAGGAAATAAAATTCGAAAGGATATTAAATACTCTATTCCAGTATTTGGAACGTTAACATGCCCATATAAAAAGTCTAGATATGTTGTTCTACTTCAATTCTATACTTAGATCGATATATTATTAATAAAATCTTATGAAAATAAAATCTTTGTGATATTAAATTTGTACTCTTAATAATATATATATATATATATATATATTTGAGATTTTAGAAAAATCAAATTCTTAAAATATATTTTTTGAACATATACACTTAAAAATTTAAAAACAAAAGTTAAGAATAATAAATAGATATAGATAACTAAGAGAGATCGAGTTAAACAAATTTAATAATTTATTGTGTATAAATATTAATAAAACGAATTACTAATAGATGTAAGAAAAAAAAAAGTTGATTTATTTGAAATCTATTTAATAGTCTTAAAAGTGTCATCAACAAAGATGATAATATGTTACGAAAATTTATATAAGTAACATCAATAATAGTTGTTGGAAGTAATCTCCTCCCTCTTATATATATTTTTTTCTTGTCATAAAAAAATGATTGAACATTTTTATTTTACTTCTTATTCCATTGCATGAGTATGAGATCAAAATAATACCACCGCTTTGGTAGGATATAATTATAACTAATCTTATTTTAAGTAAATGTCCAAACATAAGAGATAAGATATCACTTATCCTATAATTATATCTAATCTTATTTCAAGTAAATGTCCAAACATAAGATAATATATCACTTATTCTATTCCATCATCTTATCCTGTTAAATAAACATGGCCTAACCGATTCCGTAATTAATTAGGAGACTAGAGATTGGGACCATCACAAATAACCATGCATGCATACTCAATGTTGCATTCGCTTAAACAGGATACAAGAAACATAAATGAAGGAAAAACTCAAAATTAATCATATATAACCATATATTCAAGGGCTTGCTTATATTTCCGTGGGAAATTGGATTATTTGTTGTACTTGTGTTTATAATTCTATTTCACTGGTTGTACAAAATTCATTATTTGAGTTTCTTGGTACGTATGAACACATGTCAAAGTTTTATCATTTTCGTGGTAATTAAAGGTTAGCTTTTTCCGAAGAAGAAGAAGAAGAATACTAATGATCACTTGCAGCTCAATTGATATAAGGCTAGTTTTGAGTCTCCTCAATTGATAAATAGTAATAGTTGAAAATATGGAAGTACAGGGATTAATGAGGTTAAGAATTCTCTATATAATATATAGGAAGTTAGTATTTCAGAAGCTCGTATATATATATGGCATGGCTGCATCCACAGCCTCTGTCAGTTAAGGTAAAAGAGGATCAACAGATCATTAGAATACTGAAATAAGTTCCACTGTACTCATCACTTCACTTAACAAAATAGTTTTAGGCAGTTTTGATTCATTCGCTACTCGACATTCTCCATCTACACATGATTAATTCTCGTCTTATCACTTAGTTTGAGTTAGATATATATACTACAATTGCTGCAGCATTTAATTATATAATAGCTACATTATGATTACTTAATTATTATTGTTTTGTTAAGTAAAAGATGCAATCTGAACGTCACTTATGACCAAAGTTAACCTGCAGAAATGGTATTACAAATACCCTTTTTTTTTTTTTCTTTCAATATTACTTTTGTTTCAAGTATGTCCTCGAAAGTTGCACCTACTAGGACAAAATAGCTAAAATAAACCAGGCAATTTCATGACCCCAACTTCAAGAAATTTCTTTCTCAGACAAATAACCAATTGCCTTCCCAAAGGTTTGGCTTTGAACTTCTGATCAAACTTATATTTACCAAAAAAAAAAATAATAATAATAACTAAAAACTTTGGATCAGACTCCGAGATTCATGAAGATCTTAGTCAACAAATAACATTTACCAACACGACGGTAAAAGAACACAAAATAAGATGGTAACTTGCATAAAAATTTCAGCAACACCTTGTGGCACCTCTGATATGGAGCCAAAAGTTATAGTCAAATTAGAGAAATAACAAGATGAAGCTCCTTTCAGTTTTCATATGAACTTCTTGATCCAAAAATCTCAAGATCGTGTTTGAAATGTAAGAAAGAAATTCTCATATAAAAGCTTACGACGCGACAGTAGTGATTAATTTTCAAAAAAGTTTATACCTAATTTGAAAGGATTTCCCACGATTTCAAATGTGTACATCTAACAAGTCATGAAGCTAGAAAAAAAAACGGAGAGAAGAAATATAGCACATAAAAATTGAAGTTCAAAAAAATTCAAATTTTCATTGCAAGATCATGTCATATATACCTACGACATAATTTACTTAGAGATCAGAAAGCAAAAATCATACCCAGAATCTGTTGAGTACTCAAACAGTTTTCCTTTGGCGGAGAAGACAATCAAAGCCACCTCCGCATCACACAACACTGAGATCTCATGTGCTTTCTTCAACAACCCAACCCTCCTCTTCGAGAAGGTGACTTGTCTGTTGATCTTGTTCTCTATACGCTTCAGCTGCACCCTTCCTCTCCCCATCTCTTTCTCTCTCTTTTTCTTTAATTCCCAGAAACCAAACAGCCCAATTCCAAGAAAAAAAAAATTAGCAGAAACCCTGGAACTATATTCTTCTTCCCTCCTATCTATCAAAATATATATACTTCTTTCTAGAGAGGGAAAGGAAGACAGAGAGAAGAATATTTTTTTTTTCTTTCACAGAAATAATGGGTTTATTGTTGTTTCCATTTGAACGAGGTTTGCTGTGATAATATGCTTGTCCCATAAAGCATAAACATCAATATAATTGAATGTGAAACCACCATAATTGTGATAGGTGGTTTTGGTCGTTAAGGTTAGAGGTGTTGCAAAACCAGGTGGTTTTTTAATTATGCGTTGTCGAGTTCTGATTCGATAATGGACTTGCAATTGTAGTAACTGTTGGGTTTTCATGACTTGCACAGTTTTCTATGCAAATACTATATTAGACTGTTTCAGAAATATACGGACTCTCTTTCTTGCTTTTGTTGACGGCGCTCGTGCAAGATACGGTTGATGTTAAATTACTAGGATACCCCTGCAGTTTGGAAGCTGCATGGAAGGTAAAAGACAGAAGTATCCTAAAAGAAGGGAGGGGAAGAACACTATTTTGGTTTAGTTAAGAATGAAAACAGATATTGCACTATTTTTGTTTAGTTAAGAATTGAAAAAAAAAAAAATAAAGATGTATCACGATTGAATTATTTGATAGCAAGGTGACAAGGAAAGAAATGAGAGACATTATATATATATATATATATATGTATATTTTATTATTACATTTTTTATATGTTAAATTGATATATATATATATATATATATTTCATGATGGTTGTTACGGATTGATCTTCAAGATCAATTGTAAATAAATTGATATTGAAGATGATTCTAAGTTAAGTATTGATATTATTCTGGAAAAGCAGAATTGTTTATGGACAATATATAATATACTTATGGATAGTGTTACTACTATCAGAAAAAAAGGTAGTATGATTACATGATTTTCTTATGGAATTATGTTTTATCGAAATAGATAATATTAGAGGAAGAGCTTTAAAGATTGGTGTAAAAATCCAACAAAAAAATAAAATTGATATTATATATATATAAATAAAATACCAAATAAAGACAATGTTGGTTGTTGGTCATGTTTAAGTAAATATAGAATTAATTTACCTTTATTCTAATGTTCAATACCCCAAGCATTTTATAATTACACAAATAAGGAAATGTTAACTTCCCTCAATAGGGTGACAGTAGAATTCTCTATAAAATATAAATGGACGAACATGCGCGCCTTCATATATAATATTCCAATATATTAGAAAATAACATCAAAGTTTAAGTTAGAAAGTTGTCTTTCACACTAGAAGAAAAGTTTATATCAAGAACTAATTCAACATCTATTGACTTCAACTTACCATATATATTAGTCCTATTTAGCATCCAAATATTTTGGTCTTCTATGTTTATCCTTGGCAAGAAAGTCCTTAAGGAGGTGGAAAAAAATCCTAAGTGCTTACTTTGAGACGGTAATTAATAGAATAACAGAAATAACGAAAGTTAAATGGAGCTCCATATTAATGGCTGCAAAATTGACCCATCGTATAATCCGAAGAAATGGAAAAAACCAAAAGTTCGAATTCACAGCTCATAACATTGATTCAATTGGCATTGACATAATAGGAATATTTCGTCTATTAAGGAGGATTCCCCGAATACCTAAAATATAGAAATGATCATAGAAAATGTAAGGGTTAGATTGGAACAATGCCTCAGTCATAAGGCATATTTTGGCATTATATGTTTCTAAAGAATCTTTGTGGTTGATTTAGTGCCACACAAGCCAACTCAAGAATAAAAACTTTTGGGCAGCTACTATACCTTTAGATGCTTCTTGGACATGGAAAAAAATGCTCAAGTTGAGACCTATTGCTAGGAAACCTAATAAGCGTAAGATGGGTGATATGGTAATGTCACCTCTCTGAGCTCTCTATGGCATAACAACTGGCTTCCACATGGCTGTTATCCACAATATATATATATATATATATTAGAAATGTAGAAAGTATTTGAAAACATAAAACTATTTTGTAAAATAGTAAATATTTTTTGAAACAAAATTTGTATAAGATTTTTGGAAACATGAACAAAAACTAAAAAAGTGGAACAATATTTCTACAGTACAAAATTATAATAAAAAGAAAAGAAAAACTATAATACTTATAGAATTGTAGTAACTGAAAAACAAAGACTGATCAAGACTTGTGTTTTACACAAAGTCTTTAAAACAAATTTGTCCCTTGCAGTGGTACTAATGAGCATGTGGACGGTGCTTCCCAGGATACAATGATTAATACGCACAGTAGAAGCACTTCTGACTTTTGTGTCCGGCGAACCAGTGTTATGACTTGAACTCTCTCAGACTTTATGTAAAATTGACGCACAAAATGTATGAATGTTTGAGTGCGGTGATGTTTATATAGACATAATCCTTTGTGCCTGTTTGGTATAAACATGATTGTGTCTATTCATGACGAATAGACACAGTTGCACCTAACGAAGAAGACGCCCATTCAATCAAAATTCAAACCAACGTAATCACAAAACGAAAGCATTTTGAATTTAAACCTAAACCAAATATGATCGCAAAATGACAGTGTTTTAGATTTAATTAACCTGGTAACTAAACGACAACGTTTAGGACTGTTCCTAGCAGTAATAGAAACGACAGCATTCCCCCAAAAGATAAATATATATATATATATATATATATATATATATATATATATATATATACGACGGCTCAAGCCCGATCCGAGGTAGGGCAGCAGCGCATGTGTGTAGTGAACCAAGTATGTGTCAGGTCCTCCCCCATCCACAAAAACTTGGGGGGCCAAACCTTCCTTCAAGGTAATTGTATATATACTCTTTAAAAGTCTTGTACTCATCCTATATGAAACACAAGGTTTTCACAAGTTTCAAGCTTTTATTACCATTTTCAAGTAATAATGTTTGGAGGAAATTTCTCATTCACTCCTTAATGATTTTGAACAACCTAATACATGATCTTAATCTCCTCATGAAAAAGAGCACATTGCCATGTGGACCTACTAAATTTAATGTGTGGGACTCACTTTAATTTTAGCTCAAAGATAGTTAGATACTATGCTAAAAAACTTTTTTTTTTTTTTTTCTAACAATAGCCTCTTAGTTGAGAAATTTGAAACCAGTATTATCATAGTAATTCAAAGCTCTCCAACTGCCAAAGTACTATCATCTATTGGGCAGGTATGCTCTTGGCAATGGCTTCCAAGTGGTAAGAAAAGAAAAGATGGCCTACAAATTAATCTTGGCTACACAACCTTGTTCCCCTAAGTGTAGCCCCAAGTAATGGACAACATGATAGAATTAGATGGACTAACTTAGTAATGGGGATATACTCTATTAAATTAGCCAAGCAAAGCTTATAGTTCAATTTCCTAAGGTGAATTGGTCTTCAATTGTTTGCTTTCCTAAGAATTAATATACCCAAATATGCTTTCATACCATGGTTTCTAATCAAGAATAGGTTGCCAACTTAAGATAGGTTATTGCAATAGGGTACTATTTAATCTAACACGTCTCTTATGTGTTTTGCTTCCTTTGAAACCAATGACCATATGTTTTTTCATGCCCTTTTCTGATTGTGATTTTAATTCCAACTTCATGGAAACTGTGATTTTGTCCTTTCAACCAAAACTCCAATTCTATTGACCAAAGGTAGATTATCAAATTGTTGAAGAAACAAATAAAAAAGTTTTCTTTTGGTTAATCTTTTTTTTTAAACAAATAAACTATACATTACTAACTAATTTCATGGATCAAGAAAATCTTACATGGTTTCTTAAATCTTGATTTGGTGTTCTTCTCTTATGTGCATTGGATGCTCCATTCTGATCTAATGGTGCCATCTAGTTTCGGTTCAGGTGTTACTCTCTTGGATCTATTTTTATTGCTACACACTACTGAGGAGGTCTTATCTTTTTTGATGCTATACTACTTCGCTTATATGTTTTGGTCCCCGTTGGAGCCTTTCCAACATACAACATTTTAATTGGGCTTCCTGGTGTATGCCCCTTGTAGGTTGCAAATAATATTTGTTTGTTAATACATATATTTACCACTTACCTAAAAGGAAAAAAAAAAGGTTTACATTATGTTTGGTGGTTAAATTAAAATCAAGAAAGCCAAATTTATGTATAGTTTTTGGATTGGGATAAAATGTTAAATAGGCCACCTTTCATTTCTCTAATTATTATTTAAATCATTACTAAATTATTATGTCTTAGATAGCCTTATGTTCGCCTTGTTCCTTTTGTTGTATCAGTTTCCCTGTACTCTCTTCTGAATTATTTCTTTTTTTTGTGGGTAATTCAAAATTTTATAACCAAAAGGAAGCAATTCTGGATTAGTTCTTGTTTGTTTGTTTTGTTGGTTTCTGGCACATGGTTAGCCTAAATTAGGAACAAAAATTGTGGAAATAAACCAAAATTATATCGACAAACCTGAACTTCTACCATCGAAATTTGAAAAAGCTTGAGTTTTAAAGAACACAAATCTTTTTTTAAAAAAAAATTATAGGAGTATTACTGTTAGAAGTATATGAGGGTTACCTATATATTATTGTGATACTAGGGTTAGGGTTAGCCACCATATATATATATATTATTGTGTAATGCTAATGGGAGTAAGGTTCCATACTTTGTTTCCTTTATTTACACTTTCCATGTACAACCTCAGTACCCTCCTATATAAGAAGATCTCTTGTATAGTTTTAATGAATTCAGTCTAATACAATGTAGTCTTTTGAGTTTTTTCATTTTCTCTCTTCTCTCTTTCTTTTCTGTTTCTTGTCTGTTTTACGTTATTCTACCGAATCTTATATGGTATCAGAGTCTATCATTTCTTGGTTTGATTCTTCTCTGGTTTAATTTATTTTCTTCTACTTTCTCTGTTTCTTGCCGCAACACATCTTTTTGGTTCTGATTCAAACATAAGCAGCAACTGCCCAGCCGCCGTTCTCTTCATTTTCTTTTCTTTCTGGCCAGCCGCTTTTTCTCTCTTCTTTTCCAACCGTCTGATCTCTTTTCCTGTAGTGCCTTCCTTTTTCTTCACTTTTTATTCTCCAATGCAGCGCAGCGCCTCCAAGCCATTCTACAACAGCTCCAAGCCAACTGCTTCTCCAGCCGCGCAGCCTTGCTTTTTCTAAATCTCTTCTTTTCTTTTCCTTAAACTCTTCCTGCCGCAGCTTTTAAACACAGGACCCAGTGCCTCCTTTTTGTTTTTTTGTTTTTTTTTCCTCTTTCTCCAAGCCGCTACTGTTTTTTGCTTTTTCCCTACCGCGCCCAGAGCCTCCTACCGCAGCCACAGTGTCCCCCTTTTCCAAATCTCTTCTAGGTGTTTCTTTTTCTCTTTCTTTTTCTTCCAAGCCGCTTCGTTTGTTTCCTGATCTCCTAGCCGCTGCCTTGTTTTTCTTTTATTTCCAACCGCTTCCGCTTCCGTTTTTTTTTTTTTTTGGTTTAATTTACCCTGACTGGTTCTAGTTCAACAAGTTTACAGCTTCTTTCCCTCTGATTTTCTCTCTCCCAGCCGCAGCTTCGTTTGCTTTTCTTTTTCTTTTTTCCCTATTTCTGATTAGCCCAGCGCCGCATCTGTCTATTTTTTTGTTTTCTTCCCTTTCTTCAATCGCCGCTTGTTCGGTTTCATTTTTCTGTTCCGCCGTTACCTCTGATTCTTTCTTTATTCTTCCTTTTCTCTACTGCGTCTCTGCTGTTCCTTTTCTTTATTCTTTTTTATCCCGGCCGCCGCTCTGGTCCATGTCATTTCTGCTCCTGGTTCTTTATTCTTTCTACTCCTCTGGTCCACGCCGTTCTGCCCCAACAAGCAGCGGTTCCGTCTCAGTCACAGCCATAGTCGCAACCCCACATCATGTTCTACCGTCTCAGCAAGCCGCAGCACTCATTTTTTCTCAGCCACAACTCTGGTTTTGTCTCAACCGCTATGTCAACTTGGGTTACATCTCCGTTTCAGCCACCAAGTACACCAATCCACGTCCAGATTTTGTTTGCAAACTCAAGTTGGTCTACCTCCCACCTTGAGTTTGAGGGAGGGTGTTAGAAGTATATTAGGGTTACCTATATATTATTGTGATACTAGGGTTAGGGTTAGCCGCCACATATATATTATTATGTAATACTAGTGGGATTAGCTAGGATTCCATAGTTTGTTTCCTTTATTTACAGTTTTCATGTATAACCTCAATACCTCCTATATAAGGACATCTCTTGTATAGTTTTAATGAATTCAGTCTAATACAATGTAGTCCTTTGAGTTTTTTCATTTTCTCTCTTCTCTCTTTCGTTTCTGTTTCTTGTATGCTTTACGTTATTCCACTGAATCTAACACAATATATGAATTATAATCCTATCCAGCCCTAAACTAATGCTCACATCTCCTTAACAAAGGAGTGAGACTTAAACTCAATTACTCTCCTTTGAGAAAGAGCATGATTGGCTAATTAGCTAGCCCCGATAAGTTTTTAAAAAACACAAATCTAATTGGCCTTGAAAGATTTTGTTTTCTTTAATTGGGTAAGAACCTGCACCATCTAATTAATGGCCATTCCATTTGTCTCCATGTGTTTCAGCATCATTCATATCATTGCCAATATAGTGCATCATCCTTAATCAATCTATACATTTCATTGAAAGATTATAATAGAAATATATAGTTGGGCTTCACCACACTATTCCCACAAAAACAAAAAACTGCTCCAGTTTTCACTTTATTAATCAATTTTAGGTGTTTCACAACACTTCGTACAACACAATAATGATCACGTATATTACAGATTTCTTCCCCTTTTTGCAGGCTATGGCACGAGGCCATTCAATCCAAACTAAGATTAATGCGATTGAAAATATATAATACGGAGTAACACCTGACAAAACAGGAAATAAGCCATCCATTACTAATTAATATACATTTTCTAAATCTCCCATTAACATATTTCATCATCTACCATACTTATGAACCCACCCAACATATATAATTTGGTCATGGCTTTGTTGGTGACACCAAAATGATGCCAATAATGATGAAGTGATGACACAAATGGTTGCAATTTTGGCAGTGTTTCGGGCTTTGTGTTGCTGTTTTAGTTTTTTTCTACAATTTTGAGAGTCTGTAACGACCAATGTTGAAGATTAGAGGTCTTGCATTTTGGTCCTTGTGGTAATCAGGCTGTTTCTGTGTTTATACCTTGTCAACCATTCTCCCTCTTCGCTTTCTTTATTTTGGTGCTGGCAAAGGATTGGTTTTCAGTTTGGTGTCAATCTAATTGAGATAAAATTTTGAAAACAATGATGTTTTTTTGTTCTAATTTTTTTTTATAATAAATATATATATATATATATATTGATGTCATTAAGTTGTATCTTATTGCTTAGTTACATTAATTATATTTATCCTTTTGCTAATAAAAAAAATATGATGAAGTGATTGTAGTTGTTTTCCATTGGTTAAAGTGCTACCAATTAAACTGAAACTTTATGATTCATCAGTGACTTCACATTAATTTATCAGTAGCATAAAACCAGTAAACATGACAAAGTAATCCTATATGTGCTTTAATAGGTCTGTTTGTTTTTTTTTTTTTTGGTGATATAACTAGATTTGGTACTCACAAAATAGCATGGAAACAATTCTGCTAAGGTGGTTCCCTGATGCATGTTATTATTTTTTTAGGGTACCAGACATAACAGTAAATTCAAACAAAATTATTATGAGTGTTAATTATTATAATAAAAAATGGAATTAGCAGGTTTGAGTTGAGTATAAATAATTTTTGTCAAAAACAAATCAACATGTTTAACATGATTACAAAACAGGTCATGTTTGGATTTTAATCATGGCAACCTGTTTAACACATAACATGCTTAACACGACTTAACACGTTTAATAAAAAAAATAGACAACGAGTCATGGTAAAACGTCCTACATGAAAGTCTTCCAATGTTTGAAAAACTTTTACACTTATAAAAAAGAGATACTCGCTTTACTTTGTTCTACATAGAAGTTTATCAACTTGAGAACTACTATCCACTTAGATAAAACAAAGTAATTCTTCACTTAAAATTTAAAATTTAAAAATTAAAATAAATGAGTTAATTATGTCAATATATGTAACATGTTTAATAAATGGTTTGTGTTCGGGTTGTGAAGTTTACCACATGTAACCTAACTTGTTTTTTTTTTTTAATCAGCAAAGAAAAAAAAATTATTGATGTAAAGAGAATGTATAAGACATACACACAAGATACATCAAAAGAGCTAGATGCAAAGGGCTTCAAGGCCTCTAAACTTAATCTCAACTAGGTTGACACCAAACAAGAAGCACATCACAAGCCAGCATAAAGCTGGCCTAGAACAGAAAAAAAGAAACCAACACTGGAAGAGCCAAATATCACCAAACAGCCCAAGGCCGGGTTGCAATGGGTTTGGGTTGAGAAGTTTGACATGTGTAATCTGTTTAATAAATAAGTTGTACTTAAGTTAAGAAATTTGACACGATTAATTAATCATGACACATATTTTTGAATGTACACGACACATTTATGCAACACGTTGATACAAATTGACAGTCCTAAAAATTATTTTCAAGAAACCTAAGGTTGTAGTTTTTTTGGGA
This sequence comes from Nyssa sinensis, assembly GCA_008638375.1. NCBI lineage: Eukaryota > Viridiplantae > Streptophyta > Magnoliopsida > Cornales > Nyssaceae > Nyssa > Nyssa sinensis. The sequence goes on from CM018042.1 coordinate 26,751,150, forward strand.
TAAAAAATGAACATAATATTATGGTTCAAATATTAACTCCTCAAATGTCACACTCTTTTTTCCTTTCAGAGGATAAAGTGATGAAAACAACATCCACACAAACTAGTGAGAGAAAAAAAATCTAAGTTAATAAGGAGCATGACATTATTTGAAAAATAATAATAATCTTAAAAACCTATCATTTTTTTTAATGGTCATTGTGTAGGCTAAAAACGAACCATTTTAAATGAAGCATGAATTTATTTGTCAAAAGAGGATGGTAAGAAAGAAAGGGAATAGGGATCATAAGTGCCATAAATGTTTAAGTATGAAGAGAGACTTCATTTATATTTTTTCCAAATATATTTTATGTGAGACTGCGACAAGAGCTTGTGCTTGAAGTTTGACATGCTAGAGGTTGATTGATCAACTAATTAGATTCACACTTGCTGTTTTCTCTACCACATTGTGTTGTCCATCTTCTTTCTATTTTAGACCCATTAGGGATTTCATTTCTAGTGATTGATTTCCTTTCAATTGATGAAATATATTTTCAAACTAATTGTATGAAATAAACCAGTCTCTAAAACTCTATAATTTTTTTGACAAGAACCCACTGACGAGGACCAGAATTTAGGTCAGGAGGGACAAAATTGGAGGGGCCAACTCTTAATTATTGAAGATTTTTCATACAAATGATTGATAAAAATCAAATTTTAAAAATTTTGGGAGAACCATGACAAGCTCCTTTCTAGATTCATCACCGAATAATTGCATCATAATAATGGAAACACATTTAATGTTTCTCAAGAATTGAATTAGACTCAAAGTACGCTGACCTATAATTATAGGACTAGTACTGTCATGGACTCTTTTTTATTTTGGTAAGTAAGATAAGATTATAACTGCACAAAACTATACAAACTACAGAGAAGAGCTAGCCCCTGAGGCCAAACAAGAAAGACAGGCTACAAGAGGAAAGCCCAACCACAAAACAAAACTAAACAAGACTGACTAGGGGGGAAATGCGAAACAGCAAAGGCTGACTGCCAAAAAAAAAAAAAGAAGAACAAAACAAAACAATGCCAAACAGAGAAATCACAAGCCACTTCTAGGCTGGAAAATTCTTCTAGGCCGGTTCCATTGTAAGCCAGTTTGGGAAGGAGCTAGGGATCTTTCTCCATTCAGAAGCTTTGATTTGAACTGCAATTGTGATCTTCTTGATAATCTTTTCTGGGACATTTGCCCATCATTTCACAACCTATTGTTCCTTTCTCTCCAAAGGTAGCAGATGTTTGCAGCAAAACTATTAGCTAGCTTGTTTGGAAGTTTTGAAGAGGGAAGAAAATAAAATAAAAGAGAAAAAAAAAAGCGTAAATTACACTGATCGCTTATGATATTTTTGAAAATTACACTGGCTTCTCTTGAAATTTCTAAAATTATACTATTTTTCCTTAAAATTTTTTAAATCACCCCATTTTTACTAACAAACTATAAATACTCTATCCAATCATTTTTTTAAATGAAAAAACTACCCCTTAAATTTTATTTTTTGTTTTTACATTTTTTCTATTTTGATAAATTTTTTCTAAGTTTTTTAAAGAATTTTTTTTTGATTTTATATAAAAATAAATAACTTATTTTTATTTTATATAAAAATAAATATAATATTTTAATTAATATTTATTTGAAAATAAAAAAATCAAAAAAATTGATCAAATTGAAAAATGTAAAAAAATAAAATAAAATTAAAAGAGATAGTTTTTTTATTTTGAAAAGAAAAAAAAGTGATTGGAATAAAATATTTGAATTTATCAAGTAAAATAAAAAAATTAGTGTAATTATCAGAAGTCCAAATTTTTTTAAGAAAGATCTAATTTATCACAAAAAAAAAGTACTTATCTTCCCATTATTTAAGAACAGAATGGAAAAAAATTAAGTCCTTTTATTTTTGTCTGTTTGTTTTTTCAGAGCAACATAAAATCATAAAAAGTACAAAGAAAGGGGGCCCCGGAGGGGGTGTGATTTCCAACTAACTAATTATGATGCGTTACATCTTGTCATTGTAGGAGGCAGACAGATGCATTGTAATAAACTTTCTCTCACTGTAACTCAATTTGAAGGTTTCACTTTTTGTGTGATATCATGGTAGCTCCATGTCCATGTCTTCAAGCTGGGCAGGTTGAACTTGTAGCTTGACCTAGACTTTCCAGTGGTGGGTATTGATTATAAACACTTTTTGTGTGCTATCATGGTAGCACCATGTCTTCAAGGTGGGGAGGTTGAACTTACAGCTAGACCTAATCAAGGTGGGGAGGTTGAACTTGCAGCTAGACCTAGACTTTCCAGTGGTAGGTATTGATTATAAACTTGACACACTTTAACACAGGAGAAACCTCAACCCAAATTTGTTTCATTAACATAATTCTTGCTATGATAATTCTTAATTAATCATTTGACTAAAATTATGTTAGAGATGGTACTCCAAAAGAAAAGGTAAATTATGAATAACAACTGGAGGGTTTTGATCTCTAAGCTTGATCAACATCATTAATTGGGCTGTCACTCTCCATGTTAATATAGGCTAAGTTGTGAGCAAGTCCTTGTCTGATTAAGACTGCTGAGTGCTGACCTACCCAAAAGGACTCTAAGTGGGATGCCCTATTGTCCCAATACTTGAATGTGTGCCGCATATGCTGGAGCTTTGTGCGCATGCGGATATTTTGCATGCGTTGAATGCCGCTGGATCTCCGGGTCTGCAGTTTGAGTCAATGACCTAATAATTCATCAGCATGCATAGAACAAGAATTGAATAGTTTTCAAATGTGAGATCTGATTTATCAGACAACTAAGTTTTATTTGGATAGAGAGATTTGGACATGAAAAAAAGAAAAGATTGAGATAGAGAGATAAATAATATCTTGTTTGGATATTTAAATACATAGGAAAAAAAAAAAAAGATTCAGAGAAAAAGATTAGCCACTTCACCAATCTCTTTAAAAGTGAAGAGATTTTTTTTTTTTTATCAGCAAAAGAAAAGATAATTTTATTGATGTAAAAAAAGAGTACAAGATATACAATTCAATAAATAATTATTTTCGTGTTATTTCTCTCCTAAATGTTAGTGTTGGCTTTACCAAAAAGCGAGAGAAGCAATTGTTTTAAGCCTCACTTATAAAGAAGGTCTTAAATTTTTTATAACTCTATAGTGTAAATTAATTAAGAATCTAAAATCTATAAAAATCTAAAAACACTTATTAAAAAGATTCCCAATTTTGTACAACTTTATAGTATAAAACTAATTAGGAGTCTAAACTTTATCGAAATCTAATATTAAGAAGAAAAAAAATTATAAGACTGACCAATTATATCTTATAAAATTTTTTTTTGATAACCTAATTCTTTTATATTACTTAATTTATACATTTTGTAATTAAATAATAATATTAGATATAGAATATAATTAAATTATATATTATATATAACAAGATTTTTAACTTCTCAACTTTTAAAAAATTCTATCTTCCTTAAATTTTAATAGGAATTCTAACTTCCTAACTTCAACAAAATTCTCTCTCTCTCTCTCTCTCTCTCTCTCTCTCTCTCTCTATATATATATATATATATATATCCAAAAAAATATTTTAATTAATGACTTTACTGGTAATAAAAAAATGTGATAAATTCTTGTAGTATAAAAAATATACTATGAATAAAATAAAGAAGAATAAAAATAAATAATATATTACAAAAATTGAATACAAAAACAAACAAAAAAAGAATAAATTTTGTGTACAAAAACTTAATTAATAATTTTTCATATCAAAAAGAAAGAAAAATAAATTTAAATAAATAAATTATATTAATATATATTAAAATATAAAAAGAATGCCTAAGTTCTTATTTTTGGGTCTCAAATTCTCTTGAATCGGCCCTACTAAATATTTAACTAAGTTTTTTTTTTTTTATCAATAAAAAGGAAAAATTTATTGATGAAATGAGAGTATGAGAAACACAAACGCAAAGCAACAATAAAAGAGGGGAATGTAAAATGCATCAAGATCTCCTAACTTCATCTCAACTAGAATAGCTCCAAAGAAAGGAGATAATCAAATGCCAGCATAGACCCAGAAGAAACCAAAAAAAAGAAACTTAAAATCACCACCCAAGTACCTCAAACGGAACCAAGACTGAAGCAACAACCAATCAAAATTCTTTAATAAATTCGAACTCAAAGCCAAAAGAACAAAGAAAAGTCTTCAACCCTAGCAAATCAATGAAGCAGTAGCCCAGATTGAATAACACTAGGGAAGTGATAGATCAAGTTGTCCAAAGACTGAAGCAACAACCAATCAAAATTCTTTAATAAATTCCAACTGAAAGCCAAAAGAACAAAGAAAAGTCTTCAACCCTAGCAAATCAATGAAGCAGTAGCCCAGATTGAATAACACTAGGGAAGTGATAGATCAAGTTGTCCAAAGAAAAACCCAGCTTGCGAGACTTGAATTTCACCCAGATTGCGATTCTAAAAGAAATTAGATCTCGCACCATATTCCATTGAGGAGTGATATTATGGAAAATGCGGTTATTTTTAAGCAGCCAAACAGACCACATAATTGCCATTGGGGTCACTTCCCAAAGAAGTTTTCGTAGACTCTTAAACTAGTCCAAAGTAGCTTTTATCGATATGGGAGAGGCCCAACTGAGACCCCACCAATTGATGCAATGAGACCAAAACTTCCAAACTTCATAACACTTTCTTTTCTTTTCTTTTTTCTTTTTCCATTTCAAGTTATTCTTCTTTTCTTTTCTCTCCAAAACTTCCAAATAAAGGCTTAGTGATTCCTTCAAATGTTTTTTTCTCTCATTAAAACACTACTGAAATGATTTAAGCAACTTCATTAACAATCACATTTTCATCAATAAAATTCTCTTCTGCTAATTAAAAAAAACTTCATATCATACTTAGTTTTGTAAAATACTTGTATCAAATTCAATTTATGTCTGTTGATATACAATCTTTCTCATCAATAGAATGGTTAGCAAAGTCCTCTATTAATGCTTCACAATTCAAATTCATGAGTCTCTTAATGATAACCAAAGAAAACAAATTACTTGAAGAAAAATCTCAAAGGGAGAGAGAGAGAGAGTCGTCTTCTATACATAAGATATATATAACATATAAGTTGGAATAGAACTTCCATAAAGTCCAACCTTATGCTAACTTGTTACTTATCTCTTCTTATCCCTCTAACTAACTGATGTAATTCATTTATTACATGTCACTCATTATGCTTGCAGTCCTTGAGTTTGCCAAATATTATTCAAGCAGTGGTCCATTCCATCAATTTGAGATACATAAACTATTGTAGTAGCAATTACATACGAAAACCAACAGAAGATATCACAATAAGAAGTTGCATCAAACAGTTTATGAAAAGCAGCAGAAGAGATCCACTCTTCTATGACCAAATACATGTACTTTACAAGTTCAAACAATCAAAGCATCCACCCCGGGATAATTCCATTGGCATGTTGTGATGAGTTTCCAACATGCATTTGATCTTGTGCCACTGGATTGTAACTGCAATGCAAGTTATGGAGATCAGAGGAATTTTTTAGCAGAGAACCAATCAACCTGCAATGGACATGGTGCCATATTGAGGTAAAACATACCCAATTTGCAATGTATTATTGCATTCCAATGGCTCAAAAAACAACTCAGACTGTGTCGGCTGGCGCCTGTATGGGATATTGTTTTCCCCAGCATCCCATGATGACTGAAGTGCTGCTGTACTTTCTTCCAACTGCCCAAAAATAGAAATTTCACACATGGTCTACACGGCAATGAAATTCATAGTTGTATTTTCAATGTTTGAAGAAGGATTCCAGGTCAGAAAAAATATCAGTATAGGAGAGCAATGGTTTCAATGCTCAACTGGCTTGGTGATAATCAGATATTAATAACAAATGAAGTTGCATCAGTAAAACTGCAAAAAGCATATGAGAAAACAGACAAAATTTTTGAATGGAACTGACACACAACTGTAGCGTCTTTCTTTTCAATGTTATCTTGCCATGTGTTCTATGGCCCACCGAAAAAAGTGAGTCATAGCACACATGGTATAGATTGCGACTAGAAGGACATATTGACATGTGGTGATCTAGAACTACTGAAAGCACAATACATTTTCAGGCACTTTTAAACCCGATAATGCAGCAAACATCATAGAAACAAATGGAATGGGAATCGCTTTAATTTCCAAAGAGGAAGGAGGAATACGTCTCCTTTGAGAAATGTGAGAACTAGGTCAGTAGAGTATAAATAAACTAATTTTAAATTTTTTCCTTCGTTGTTAAGTCTTTTTTTTTTAATAGTAATAAGGTTTGCATTTATTCTTAAAATATGCTGAAAATGTGAACAAAATCATACCATAAGATAGCTGAATTTTTTCAGAAACCAAATAACTTGTGAGAATGGACCCAACTTAACCCATTTTGAAGAATTTCGAAAAATAGTAAATCCAGGTTACAGTACCTTTTTCATTAAGGATCTGTTAACTTCCTGTAGCTTTTGTTCCTGTACATGAGCATTAATATTCGTTGGTGTTAACATTACACAAAGAGATAATAATGTGACATTGTTTATCCACAAATGTATACCTTCTTTTGAAGATCAGAAAGTTGATCGAACATAAATTGGGTCTGCAAAAACATGATTGAACAAGCTGAGTAAAATATCTTCTAATGAAAACATTTTACCTCTTGGCAGATGATTCAATTCAAAAATGAGCTACACTATGCACAACATGCATATGGAGTTCAAGGGATAAGTAAACATCTTTCAATTGTATGAAGATGTAAGTATATTCAATCTAGTTCAAGGGATAAGTAAACAGTCTTTCAATGGTATGAACGTGTTAGCATATTCAATCTATCATAACAAAAAAAAAAAAAAAGGGTTACAAATAATGTGTAGACCTAGCAATGTTATTCGGAAACGTAAAACAGAAAAATTGTCACTTGTTATAAAACATACTACATTAGAGATTGACTTCTTTAAAACATTTGTTGGAATAAAATATGTTTATTTGTAACGTCATATGTCATTTGATTATATTTGTAATAATATTCATATATTCATACACACACACATATATGTCATGTCCTCATTGGTTGAGTCAGAGTAGTTTGATTCGTATATAAGGCACCACAACTTTTACTAATAACAACTTTGATTTAAACCTTGAATCATGAGGTTGTTGGGACAATGAGTTTGAGACGTTACAAACAGCATGATAATCAGCTTTCTCTCCTATAAGGTCTGCTTAATGGGCAATTAGGAGAGATCTAGATCAACCCCATGAATACATGTGATCCTATAGGGAGGGGAGGGGGATGTGATACTCATATCCCACATCAGTAAGTTGGAAGTTGTTTGATTAGTATTTAAGACACAACAAGTCTTTTTACGAATAACATAGACTTAAACTTTTGAGTCATAATATTATGAGCTTTGTTAGGTTGTCCACAGTGGACTTGGGATCATTATAATATATATACATCAAAAAAATTTCAATAAATCGAAAGCAATATAAAATAAAAATTTTAACAGTATATTTATATATTTTCTTATTTGTTGTATAGTTTTTTGAGACGTTTGATATTTTAAATTAGAATATTAAAAATTAAGTGCAGTATTTGGTGAAGAAGATGAGGCAAGAAATTCAATGTTAAAAGAAATTTGCGAAAATTAAAGCATGTTCTACTTGAGAAGATATTGCATATGATACAAGTTGGATAAACATATAAAAAAAATTGATTCTAGAGAATAAGCACAAAAAAAAAAATTAAATAGCATGCAAAAATTAAGTATGAAAAGTCTCATGCAAAGTTCATGAAACATGACATATACATCAATCACAAGCTCGAGTAAAGAAATTTGGAGGCATTTATAAGAAAACAAGAATCAGGCTCTTCACATTTATGGAAAGAGTAATGAAGATTGTGACTTTATGGGAAATAAGGAAGATTTCAAATTCAAGAAGAAAATAACATGTGGCCAATTTTTCAACTAATAATCAATTGCAGGATTTTTTGCAATTTTAAGAGAGGGAAAATTCAAATTAAGAAAGGGTGTCGGAAAAAGTGATTTGGAATTTTCATGGAACTATAAATGTCTAGTTCATTGTTTGACGTTGTCCAAGTGTCACGCAGTTGTTAGTATTCCTACAGGGCTATTAGTATTCTTAAGTAAAGTAATTAGAGAAGTGTCTAAAGTTCTCTATTATATGTATAAATATGAAATTCTTGTCTCATTGTAAGTAAGCCTATAGAGGCCAAGTGAAAAAGTCCCTAAAGTAGCGAAGATATGAAATGAAAACCATCTCAACAAATGCAATATATTTAATTGAGTGAAATATAGTAATATCGGAGAACCAAAAAACCAACAAAAGTTTATAAACTTGTCTAGTATCATCAAAACATCAACACAATTTCATAACATTAACCAAAAAAAGAAATACTACTGATTAAGTGTACTTTAATTGAGCCAACATTGTAATTACCTTTGTGGCTCTGATTTGCTTCAAGGATGTGTCCAGTTGACGCTCAAGCTGATCAAGCTCCTTTGTTCCCATCTGCCCCAAATCTTCCCCAAGAAAATGCCTAAAGAATCCTGATTTAATTAATAAGTCTAGATCTTGCACATGCAACTACAATAATTCTTTTGAAATTTATTTATCAATATATTTATATTGGTGAGAGCCTCATGCATTAGGCTAACCCTTATATATGTATATATTGAGCAGGTTTGGTTAGTAGTGGCTTTTGTACAAAGTTTATATATTGTTTTGGTTTTGTATATATATATAGTTACTTCAGAACTAAACAAGTAACTTATTTAATTCACAAATAGCACAATCCAAAGTATAAGTTATGTATACTACGGTGAATTACCTCTGAGATTGTTGTAAGATCTCTACTTTTGCTTTAAGGCTCAGATATTCCTGGTAGCTCTGCTTGAGGACATGGCAGCAGTCAGGTTTAGTGAAGTAGAACAAGGAACAACTTCAATAAAATCATGGTTGTGAACGAATAAGATCTTCCCTATGTCAAGCTTAGTAATAGGGAGAAATTATTAAGAAGGATGGTCACACACCACATCATTATTCGATGCGGTGTAACTATCCCTTTCTAATATTTACAATCAAATATTTTCTAACATATTTGGAAAAATGAGTTGTATGATGAGACAATCATATTATATTAGATAATGCCGTATATGAATTGTTCCACTGAATAAAGCCAGTTTATGTGTCATGTGACTGGTGACAAAACTGAAAACAGAAAAGACAAAGCTACCTGTGTATCATTTTCAGGTTGCCTAGCTTCCAGTGTACTGTAACTGCATCTTTGGTACCGCTCTAGTGTTTTTGTCATGCTAAACAGAAGAAAGTCAAGACAGTGAGATGCTAAAATCTTTATAGTATAGTCCTGTTCGAGCTTATCAAAATTGTACATGGGAACACACTTTTTTTTCTTTTCCAAGGTTTTTTTTTTTGGATGGGAAGAAAAGCATATATGGCAGATGTTTAATTCAACAACTGGAACACAAGGGAACCCAACAAGACAAGCATATCAACAGAGTAGATAAAAACCATAATGGAACAGATGCCAAAGGGACAGTAAGAAGAAAATTTCTGACAGACTCAAGATCTGACTTCAAATCATGGGACCTGACCCTATTCATACACCCTCTAATGTTCCCAATATGAGGGTAAACCATCACATCTTCACAAAAAAAAAAATAGTATGAGCATATAATGGAAGATGAAGAACACCCACATAAAAAGGACAGTTGATCTTGACGTTAGACCTTAGGAAAATCCCTAGTCACATAAACAGAAAGGCAGAACTAATAAGAATTTCTCAATCAAGGAGTCTAAACATACGCTTGATATAAACAGAAAGGCATATCTTAAGTTTTTGAAGCAAATAGTTATCTTATATGATATTGGAACTTTAATTTTGATAGATCTCGGTTTACACGTAATGGAGGATGAATGGGAATACGGCAAATTGGAAATGTGTTAGACGAAGGAGCTATGATCTGTCAAATTGGTCGTGACTCTCTAGTTTAAGAGCTTAATAATTTAATTTTATAAGGTAACTAGTTATAAAGCAAGGGAAGTTCATATGGTCCACCAAAGATTTTCAATTCTACCCACGCATAAAAAAAAACACCAGTTTCACATGAGAATTCATGTTCTGACTGAATAAAAGTCTCTAATATGTCTGTTTTTCTTATTTTGTTCCTAGCTTTGTAGCCTAATTATGTTTCTTGTGTGCAAGAAGATGAAGATATTTCTTCTTTTTCTTTTCCTACTTTGGTTGAGTGGTTCCCTAACCTAACACATCAAGCATATGCTTTGATAAATAAGGTATTCGAGAATTACCCGAAAAAAATATGGTTTTTCCAAATTCAGTATGAATATTGAGCTAATATATCCTTCCACGAGAGATGTAGCACATATTACTCATAAATGGATCGATCACAGAAAAATCATTCTTGATTGCTTGAAGTTTTCAATTTGTTTTGTTACACTCCTTCTAAGTTTCAAACAACTCACCTTCTGATCATACAAAACAAGGTTTATCACAACTTTTGAGAAACTTCTTGAAATTGAATGACCATTTCTACCACATTCTAAAGACCCGCAAATGAACTGCAATTGTTGAACAGAAATCCCATAGAGAAGATCTATGCTGGCCCATCGCCTCCCCTTTAAATTTCCGTACATAAAACTCACCATCATTTCCATAAAAGGGTTTTTGTTTTTCCCGTCCACTTTAGCATATCTGGAACTGCTCTATAAAATGGTTTTATTTCCTTTTCTACATAATCACTGATTCAAGGGGACAAGGTAAGGCACTACAACTTCCAGTAGATGAGATTACACCTGGAGGTGTGATATATGAAATCTCAAAATTTCTGACTAACTAAAACTAAAGAAATTAGAAATCTGCCGAAGAAATTAAGAAAGTACTGATAAATAAAAAAGAAAAGAAAGTAATGAAATACAGATATAACCGTACCACCCAAAAGGATACAGATTTTGTGAAGCAAGATGGCTTCAATCTCTCCCTCTCTCTCTCTCTCTCTCTCTCTCATACACATACACATACACACAAAACAAAACAAACACATCTGATTTAGTTAATTTTCAATTTGACCAAGAGCTGCTAAGAAGTCACTGAAACTTATGGGTCACCAACAAACCTAGAATTCTTCAAAATCTTGAAAGGAATCTCTCAGTCTAAGAACAGTAAATATATGATGAGAATGCAGTGCGAAATAAGGATCCTAGTGTTTAATAAAATAGTTAAAATGGCCTTTTTGATTATCTTGTTTTGAATAATAAATATTTATGTGTTGTACAAAAAACTCGTCTGGGATGGAAAAATAAGCCTCAAGGGTTGAAGTATGCACCTCATGTAATTCATAGCCTTAGTTGTCAGCCTTGGGGTGGGGGAACCTCGGTACTGATGCTAAAATATACTGTTAGTGAATCTACAATCAAGATGTTTTTTCATTACAATTCCACTTATTCATTACCGATGAAATATCCTATTAAAAAATGCTAATGTTTTTAAATTTTTATTCTAATGACATTAAATAATTATATTAATTACATGATTTCATGAATTCTCAGTAATACAATATCGTGTCAATACTATATCATTTAAAATAAAAATTTTAAATATAATTTTGAAAAGTTTACGATTATTCATACACAGTTATTAAGTTGACAAACATTACATGAACTTGTTGGAAAAATGATAATGTAATCCTTCTAGGAACTCATGTTTCAGAGTTTGAATGAGAATAACTGAAGCTATGATACATAAAGATTTGTGGAAATATATGGTCCTAAGGTTGTACAGAATTCATAGAAATATAAATATCTTCAAGAATTTGTTTATGATGTGCGTGTCCATACATATGCATCACACTTTAAACTTATCCAAATGATTTTTAATATCCCAAGACTCTAATAAATGAACTATCCTTATTTAATTTTAATTAATAAATTTTAAATTACTCCAATAGAACTCTTATCTTTAGCAGCCAATTCCTTTTGAAACTCAACCCTGGCAAGTTTTTTGGTTTTAAAAAAATGAATTCTTCTTCTTGTACTTGTTGGCATAAATGGAAAATATTATTATCTCACTTAAAATTTTGGGAATTCAAATAATTTAAAGCTGTCGCCATCTAAAATGTGGCATATCAAGTTATCAACTATTATGTTTACATTGTAATTATCAAGTCATGCAAGAATGTTTATACTATATTATCTAGGATGTGAATGAAATCCTGCGGGTGATGAGAATTTTAACTTTTGGCATGCGTTACTCAATGACTTGAAAGACTTAAAAGAACAACTTTAACACACCTCACAGACTTCAATGGTTTATGGAAGGAGTTAATTTCTAGGAATTGATTCTTCTGATCTTCTAAGATTTTTGACTAACTTTATTAGTCAGACAAATGTTGGGTTCTCTTCACCTCGTATCACCATTTGAAATGATAGTTGTGATAGCATTCCTATGATCAATAGATTTTCACTCAGGTCATTTAGTTTTTCAAATCCTTGCTGTCACATGTAGCAAGTTAGACAAGACCTTCGTGACATATATATATATATATATATATATATATATATATATACACAATTTAAAACTAAAAGGAGGGTAAGGACAATCGAACTCTTTTTTTGGTAAGCCAAGATTTTATTAGAGATAAGGGGGAAAAAAGGACAACGAAGGAGAAAACCAAACAACAGAAAGAAAGGAAAACAAAAGAACAGAGGCACCGGGCCCTCAACTTACCAAAAGAAAATAATAAGTCACAGAAGAGCATTCTTGGAGCAAACTTTCTATGGATGAGAGATCATTCTAATGGATGGAGTTGGACTTCCCTTGAATATGGGCAGATCTTTTTTCAGAGATGACAACTGAGGTATGGAGTCATGAGGCTACAAAAAAATCCAGGCATATACCAGTTGAAACAGTAATCATGTTGGGAATTTGGTGGGTGTACTCTCACAGTCACACTAGAAGATGAAACGAATGAAGAAGACAAGAAATATTTCATTCATTCAACTTAACCAGAACTGCATGTTTATATATATGGAGTGTATATATATATATATATATATATATATATATATATATGACCTCTTGTGGAACTCCTACGATTAATGAATTCATGAATCACCCTTTCATCTTCCAACATTCATACATTGCTCCCAATAACTACACGAGTAACTTTGCATCCACAGACCACATGAGTCACATTGCACATATTGAGTATCCACTAACCACATGAGTTACATTGCCCACATTTAGTACCTATCTCCTCAAGTTCCCTTATGCATGCAATACTCTTAAATTACTTATTAAAACAAATAAACACATGTTTGTTTGACCAATACACCAATACCAGCATAACTTATGAGAAATTGACACAACACAAAAGTGATAAGAAGAATATGAAAACGTTAATATCCACAATTAATTGGGAATTCACTCGTTAACAAGAAAAAAATATCTAAAAGTTTAATAATAGTCAAATATCAACGATGTCAAAAATGTCTTTAATAGGGATGTACAAATTTATAAATAAATATTAAAAGTCCTAATCCTACTAAACTAAAAAAATCAATCCTGTCTAGAATCGAAAACAAAAAATAAAAATAAAGTCTTTATTTAAAATAACATATTTGAAATAGACTCAAACTGAAAACTAGAGATTCCTATAGTAATTCTGGAACAAAAATACATGATTTGGTAGGTATAATATCTATCCTAATCTATATAATTAAAAACAACAAATAGGTGTGAATTTGAATATGAAGATCAACCAGATTTGGAGAGTTACCTTCTTGCAGTCATTTGGACTATATGGAGAATTAGAAATGATTGTATTTTCAACAAAAAAAACACTGGAATTGGGACTCTATTTGTGAAGTAATCAAAGTGAGAATAGCATCATGGGTGAAGAATAACATGGATCTTCAGAGTGTATCAATCACTGACTCCATTTTTAATTTCAAGCAGTTGAAGGATAGCATCCGTTAAAATCAGATTGTGTCTATTGGAATTAATTTTGTTGGCAGGAATTGGTTTTTTATTCTATTTGTGGTGCAGATCCTGTTTCAGTGCTGCTTCAACCGTTTCTTCTTCTCTATCTAGAAGGTGTAGATTGACAGTGGTTTTATATCTTTAGTTTTAAAAAGGTTTTGGCTGGGTTGTTTTTGTGGGATCTGTTGCTTTGATTTTTTTGCCTTCGAACAGTGCAGAGTGTGTCAATATATGGGTTATGATTGAAGGGTAGCAAATACTCTGGCACTTTGGCAGCTATTTTGGTTTCTGGTATGGTTTGTTTTTCTCTCTTAGTTTTATGCTGGCAAGTTATGTGGATCATTGTTTGGTGTCAACCTAGTTGAGATAAAACTTGGGTCTATGATGCTTTTGATATTTAATTATTGATGTATTGTGTCATGTATGTCTTGGACATTTCTATATATCAATAAACTTTTTTCTCTTTGCTGCTAAAAAAAAAGTATTTTTGCAAGAAATGAAAGATCACCAACAATCCAAAATACTAAAAATATGAGGTCTACGGTACCAGTATCAGGTTCAACAGCATCTCAGCATGAGGAATATTCTTTTCCAAGTATCAAGAATAGATTCAGGTTGATACTCACAATAAGCAGTATTGACATTCAATATAGGCTGAATGGCTGAAAGGCTGAAGTATAGAGTAATATTAGAAACACCAAAATAATGTAGTGTAAAAGGACGTTTCTTCTATCTTTCACATTCCAACTAGGTTGGCACAAGACTAGCAACCAATCATGTGCAAGTGCAAGCACAAAGCCAAACAAAAGAGGAAACCTCCCCCTCAGGTTGGTTTTGCTATAGAGATGTGCTTGATTTCTGCTTCTTCAAAAGTTATAAGCAAAAAATTTGATTATGCATGTACCCATGCTACTGCCTCCATGAACCCCACCCTCGAAGAACAGTATAATTCTTAAGTAATGATCCCACCCTCAAAGAACAGTATAATTCTAGTGGCCCCATAAGGAAATGGGATATGAAACAAACATGGTACTCAAAACAAGTTCATCATTTTCAATTATAGTCCCCCCCCCCCCCCCCCCCCTTTTTTTTGGTCTAGGTTGAGGGGAGACTGCCAAAAATCCTAAGCCCATCCCAAGGCCCAACCCTAAGTTGGAAACTTTCTAATATTCCACTCCATCCGAACATGCTTTTTTGGAATTGGAACTAGTGACTTTCTTATTAGAGATGGCCAAGTGATATTAATTGAGTTAGAACTCATTAATCTTTTTTTTAATGAAGGTTTCATTAGAAAAAATCAATAATGTTCTGAATATAATGTAAGGCGAACAAACAAACTGAGACTACCTAGCCTATGTTGCTAGATGAATTTAATGGTTTTCATAAAAAGATCATGGTAAAAGTGATGCTTTAAAATGATAAATCATTCGAAGAAACAACACATAATTAGAATTTTTTATTTTCCAATGTAATGCCCCAAGTTTGTTAACTTAATAATATGAAGAAAGAGTTCAACCACGTGATTCAAAATGTTTAAATCAAGATATATATTAATAGTAAGATTGTAGTGACTTATATGCCAACCAAATTTTTTTCACCCAACCGATGTGTGATCGATACCACATTCCCCCCAGGGGACAACTTGTCCTCATATATAGAGTCAATTCAAATCTCTTGGCTAAGCATTAAACGGACACTTTTATAGGTCTATCCTCTGAAAGCTAGATCTTATACAATTTTATAACACCTCCACGCCAACTAACATAATAAATCCAAAAAAAAAGAGCTAAATCATATAACTCAAAATGCTTAAATCAAGTTATTAGTAACAAACATATGATGTCTTATATGTCAATCAAACTCTTTCCACCCAACCCATGTGAGATATCACAATCGTCCAGCCATTGGACAACATGTTCTCATGGGGTCTCTAAAGGCATTTACCATCTGAGAGTTCGCTCTGTTGTCATTTATAACACCTCAAGCCAATTGACCTAATAACCTAAAGAAAAAGTCCAACCAAAAATGACCCAAAATGGTTAACCCAAGTTATTAATAACAAGTTTGCGGTGTCTTATATATCAATTAAACACTTCTCACCCCATTTCAGTTGGGTGGGAAGAGTTTGGTTGGCATAAAATATACCACAAGTTTTCCACCAAGTATTTTGGGTCATGTGGTTTGCCCTTTATTCAAATTATTGGGTTTGTAGACTTAGGGCGTTACAACATGATATCAAAGCTAGCACTCAGAGTCTAGATACCCTTACAATATGAACCTAATGGATAGCTAAGAGATTTATATTGACCTCACAACGTGTGGCCCAATGGAGGGCGATTGTGATACTCCACATGAGTGGAATGGAAAGCATTTGATTAGCATAAAGACACTACAAGCTTGCCATAAATAATTTGATTTAAGCATTTTGAGTCATGTAGTTGACCACTTTTTTCCTTCATGTTATTGTGTCAACAAACCTGAGACGTTAAATCCAATTAAATCAATGATGTATCATTCAATTTTGTGGCACCAATGACCATGTTAATTTTAAGACGCAATTTTTTAACAATAAGTTGCGATATCCATATGCCTATAAAAATATGTCAAAATGTGTATTTCGCAAAATTTTGAGAGAAAAGAAAATTACAAGAAATTTTAATTCAAAGACTTAAATACAACTCATAATATTTACAAAAAAACAAAAACCAAAATCAATACAAGCATGCCAATTATGTGCCATGTAAGAATGGAATTTTAAGAATTTTTTTCCTTCATGTTTTGGTTGCTATGCAATTTCTAAAATAAAATCAACCCTAATATTTTCATGCTAAAAGAAAATTTTAGAAAATTAGCATCTAAATGAAAAAAGAAAATTCTCATGCTAAATTGAAACCAATTGAACAAGGAGTGTCATTCACATGGAAAACCAATGAATGCAATGTCCTACAAAGAGTGTCACCTAAATCTCTTCTTGCTACTCATTAAGCTTACACTTTAGGGGTCTATATCTTCTTAGAAACCAACTTTGATACCATTTGTTAAGTTTCAAGCCTGCTGACCTAATAACTTAAAAAAAAATGATCTCATCACATGAGCCAAAATGCTTAAGTCAATTTATTAATAGCATCAAACACTTCTCAAAGCCAATTCAAATCTATCCTAACTACTCGTTAAGTGGCACTCTAGGACCTCTACTACCCTCTGAAAGTCAACAACATGGCTCAAAAGTTTAAGCCCAAGTTATTACTAATAATTCTTATGGTGTCTTATATGTCAATCAAATTACTTTCACCCAATCGATATGCGATATGAATATCAACAATTTTTTTTAATTTATAGATCAACCTTATATAAGACAATAGATTATATTCTTAATTAAAAGCTCATAAAATGAAAAAATGATTTATTTGTACAATTTCTTGAGTGAAATCTATTACTAATTTACTAGCACGCCCATGAATCGTATTAAAATATAAAAAAGGCTATGCAACATTGCTATAACAAGAATTGCAAAACCTTACGAATTAAGCTCTAATATTCTTGTAGAATTTATAGCCGGACAATTAATAGAGTTTCCTTTCGCAAAGCAATGACAAAGCGATTGAATACACTGAACAAGCCAATACAAAAAGAATTCAAGTACAAATTGCAGGGAGTATCTACAGAAAAGAAATTGCACATGTCAAATGAATCAAAGAAGGTAGGGTTTCGCTACAAACCATTCGAGTCAAAATTGATTATTGTTGTTATAGAGTTCGAACTACATAAGCTTGAGTTGCTCGTGTTTATATAAAACATGTTTTTTAAATTTGATAATTTAAGAACTCTAAATAATAAAATGACTTGAAATTTACATAATGCGTGAAAACTCAATTCCTAAATTATTCAATATTCACATAAGCTCGACTTTACCTTTTTATAATAAAGGAAAATGAATGTCACGTGGTATTACTATGTAATAAACCCTGCTTCAATGTTTATATAAGGTATGATTTTTAAATTCGATAATTTAAGAACTATGAAAAGTGATTAAAATTAACATAATGCATGAAAACCCAATTTCTAAATTATTCAATGTTCACAGTAAGCTCGACCTTACCTTTTTATAATAAAGGAAATTGAATGTTTCTATGATAAACGGCTGTCACGTGGCATTGCTATGTAATAAACCCTGCTTTAATGTTTATATAAGGTATGCTTTTTAAATTCGATAATTTAAGAAACTATAAATAAAGTGATTGAAATTAACATAATGCATGAAAACTCAATTCCTAAATTATTCAATGTTCATATAAGTTGACCTTACCTTTTTATAGAGTTTCAATGTAACAAACCCCGCTTAAAATTATATCTAAAAAAGAAATTTGTATCTAAAGTAATTATTTATCTTTCTAAACTAACTTTCCATATGGTGAGTGATAGGAATAACCAATCTAATTTCAAAGTTGGAAAAGATGAGGAATTCAGAAGAAGTTTTAATATGTTGCAACACAACTTTATTCTAAAAACCCTCAAGACATGGGTCTTAATAAGTGCCTTTTACAGAAATAAAAAAAAAAAAAAAGGGGTAAAAAGGTTCTACAAATAAGTCATCACAACTTACATGAAAACATCACCTTTGTTATGAATCTTAAATTAATTAGAAGAATCCCATTTGTTTTCATGTTAAAATTTTTAAAAAATTTGTATTCATAACAATAAAATAAAAACACATAAGCTTTAATTTGTTTTAGGTAACATCACTTTTGCTATGAATCTTAAATTCAGAAGAAGCCCATTTGTTTTTATGTTAAAATTATAAAAAAAAAAAGTTGTATTCATACCAATAAAATAAAAACACAGATGCTTTAATTTGTTTTGGGTATAACACAAGCGTTGTTTTGAACTTGTTTCTTTTGTTCATATGAATTAAATAATGACCTCTTTTTCTGCATTAGAAAATTGCCCCCTATTATATATACATATATATATATATAAATATATATATATATATATATAAAAGGTAAAAATTTCTTTTAGTCAACCAACTGAAGCTGCATGCACCCCCAAACTATAGCTTGTTTGTAGAAGGATTGGAGAAAAAAACTCAACTTATGACCATGCAAATTGATACCTCTAAAAAATATTCAGCTTCTATTTTACACTATTTATATTCTTGGTTTCCTTCTCAAAATATGTTATCAGCTCAAGATATTAGGCAAGATCTTTTCTTTTTAAGAGGCAGTACTATATTCTCTGATTTTGCATACAATTACAATTTTTAAAATCTATTTTGCTATTTGATTGGGTTTTCAAGTAGATCTTCCCTTTCTGTTAACTTATATATATATACACACACACACGCTCGCGCACACATATATAGTAGGTCAATTATATCCATTAACTTTACTCCAAGGTTGAATTTTAATAATAAAAATGCTTCCCAAAAGAGAAAAAAATAAAAAATAAAATCAAAGTCACGGGCTCAAAGCTAGTGCAAAAGCAATATATATGAAGATATTAACCTGCCTTTAGCAACAAAATTCACCCAATTCATATAGATTTCCAATCATAAAATCAATAAAATATATAGAAAAACATGGCCCTTTAGCTTTTGCTGCATCCTTTGCAATATTTAAAAAAGAAAAAAAAACACAATAAAAATAGACCCACAATTATATATACAAATACAAAGAGATAGAGACAGAGAGAGATGTAAAATACCTAGAGCTGCTGCAGAACTCAAAAAGTTTCCCCCGGTTGGAGAAGATGATGAGAGCAACCTCAGCATCACAAAGAACAGAGAGCTCATAAGCCTTTTTGAGCAGTCCATTCCTTCTTTTTGCAAATGTCACCTGTCGATTTATCTTGTTCTCGATCCTCTTCAGCTCTACCCTCCCTCTTCCCATTATTATATATATATATATTTTCTTAACTGTCTATAATCTATATTTTAACCTAATAACCTCTATCAACCAGTAACTATAGAATAATTAATACTATATATATATATATATATATATAGAATGGTACTATATATAGCTTTTGTTACTATTTTTCTTCTTCTGCTTCTCTTAGGGTAGGAGTACAGTACTTCTTTTGCAGGTTGGTCTTAGATTTGCCGATGCATATATACATACATACATACAAATATATATATATATATAGAAGAGAGAGAGAGAGAGCGAGAGAGAGAGAGAGAGGAAGTAAGAATTTCTCGAACGAAAGAGAGGCACAGAAGGATGGAAACCTTAAGGAGTACTTTTTCTTATCTCCTTCCCTAGTTTGGCTTTAGAACCAATGCTTTTCTGGCCATAGATATAGAAAGGAAAAGGTGCTGTTTCTTAAATTACTCTTTGTTTAATTTCTTTTCAGTTTATTTATGGGTTTTCAATGACATTAAATATACCTAAATGTATATATAATAATTTAGTAATAGTTCTAGTTCACTAAATCAAGACATATATGTATATATACCTATGCGTATATATTAGTACAAGTCTATATGAAAGTGCTGTAGACTCAACAGAGTGCTGTAAGTCAATTCCAACCCTAAAAGGTTAAAACCTTCATAAATTAACGTGTTGACGTGTCCACTACCCATAGGGGCATCTTGTGACGGTTATGCCCCTGATGGGATTAGCGCATATTACGAAGTGAGCATTGTCACGAGAGAGAATTCTTGCAAAATTATAATAAATTAATAGTAAATTACATTAACTTTTTTTAATACTCTTTTTGTCTTAAAATGATATTTTTTTTTTTTTGAGCATTCTAACTTTTTTGAAAGTATTAGTTTTATTATTTTAAAATTATTTAAATTTTTTATATTGTCCTCATTTAATTATAAATTATGTTCACATTAGGTATAATAAATGGTAGTTTTGAAAATTTATAATTTAAAAATACGTTAATTTTTCAAAAGAAACTCTTAAAATAAATAGTGATAAAGGACTCTTAAAATGAGACGGATGAAGTATTTTCTATAATTATATTAATTTTTAAAAAAATTTTAAAATTAAACTAACTTTTATTACTTTTAATGGTAGAGTATAAAAAAAAATTTTAATCAATTTTTTTAAAATGACAAGACTACCAATTTTTGCTAATTCTTTTTTTTTAATTATTTTATATTAAATAAATTTAAGGTAAATAATTTATTTCTATTTTATATAAAAATAAATTTAAGTTTTTAATCAATATTTATTTTAAAATGAAACAAAAGTAAAAGAAAAAATTGATCAAAATTGAAAAAAATATGAAGAAAAAATAAATAAAATGAATAGTTATGTTATTTTGAATAAAAAAATTACTGAATAATGATATTTGTAGTTTGTTAAATAAAATAGATGAAATTAATGTAATTTCAAAAACTTCATAGAATATCAGTATAAATATATTTAAAAATTTTAAAAAAAATTAATATAATTTATCCATAAATTAATCATTCCCAGAGAGAATTCTTGCAAAACTATAATAAATTACATGATATGGCATTGTATATAATAATTTATAATTCAAATTAAAATTTTGAACTAAATAAGCATAGGTCATATACCAAAATACACGTATCATGCCTACACTTTGACTCCTAAGTCCATTGGTGCAGTTTTCCATCTGTGAGCCATATGAACTAGTGGGATCATGGCTAGCAAGCTTAGCATTATATATTTTATCTAGACAAATTAAGAAAGGTTTGGTTATATGTAATCAACAACAATAATAGTAGGTTTATTTAAAAATTCTAATAAAAGTCTTTATTTTTATGAGTTGTCAGTATTGTATTGGTTGAATATTACATATATGATGTAATATCATGTGATATTTAACCAATATAATACTGTCAACTCATGAAGATAAATAATTTTAATAAAATATAAAAATAAGACTAGCATTACTCAATAAAAGAAAATTAGAACGTATATTGTTCAAAATTTGGATGCCAGAAAAGATATAGAAAGCGATGTGACATCTTTGCTTTAGTTTTCATCACTTAAATAAATTGCCACTTTATTTTGGTTCAAACCTAATAGTTTCACTTGATGAGGGGAGAAGAAACTGAATCCCTTAAACTATATATATATATATATATATATATATATATATATATATATATACTGTGTTTCTAAGTTTTTTTAAGTCAAGCTTAGAGAGACAAGAAACTGAAGGACGTTCAAATGGCAAAGAAAAAGTAGAGAGGTAAAATATAAAAATAAAAATAAAATATAAAATATAAAAAAATAAAGAAAGTAAAAAAGAAAGAGGGAAACGAGCCTCATTAAAAGCGAACTAACTCTACGAAGTTCAAGAAAAGAAGTCCTATGTTGAAAGCATGATGTCGCTGCAAGTCTCCACGTAAAGGACAATAGCGTGTCGAGTTCTGATTCGTTAATATTTAACGAATCTATTCATTGCACTTTTTTATTTCTTTAATATTATTTATTTATTTTTGTTTTAAGCTAAATTACATACATCAATTCCTAGAAATTGACGTTTTAGAATAAGACATTTTGTGTTGGTTTTTAAGAGGGATGGAAGTATGGAACCTCTTAGGTTGATTGCAACGTAAGAAGAGAAAGTGAGGCACAGAATAATTATTTATTATTTAAATGTGGTTATATATTAATGTAAAAAATATTTATTAATTTAAATGCATTTTATATTTGAGATTAATAAATAATAATTTAAATATGTTTTTTTTTTTTTTGGGATAAGAGCTGAAATATACATACCTTTCACTGTTACTAGTTTACTCTTGAAATTTGGCAATTTCATCACCTCTTTTAATATGTGTTGACATTAAATTTTGTAAGTCTAACACTAGTTATACATGGAAACTCACCACAAAAGAGGCCATTGTTGGAGTCTCTTTGTATTTTCAACACAAAAAATTTAGAGGTGTTAGATGATAACACTAGATATAATGCTATGAGAGAGAATTAATATGGCTATTTGTCACATATATAGGATTATAAGATATGTATATATATGTTATTGGCATTCACATTAGATGCTGATGATATTCACGACGATTTTATAAACAAACACATAATACTTTTAATTGAGAAAGACGTCTTTTGAACTTAAGACTTAAAAGAATAAAGTCGTGAAGACTCTTCATTGGACTGAATACTTCTAGGTGGAAAGTGAGGTGAATAATATTTCTAGGTAGAAATTGAGTCGTTGTACTTCTAACATTCTATCAGAGCCAAGATTGTACACACTTGGGTCGACCAAAGTGGACAATGAGATTGGGTCACACTTTTTAACATCGTATCAGACCTAGGATCGTGTCTATGTCAAGGTGGGAATATTGACAATACTTCTAGGTCTCTAAAATGGTATTAGAGTTAAGATTGTGCTCCATTGAGGTGCGGTTGTTGATAATACTTCTAGGTGGGCATTGTGTCAGTGCTTCTAAAATGATATTAGAGCCAGAATCGTTCCTGCACTGTGGTGGGGATATTCTCGTCCCACTATTGGATGCATACTAGTATTCATGATGAACTTATAAAAAAGGCACAAAACACCTCTAGCTAGTTAAGAAAAGTGCCTTTCGAACTTAAGTCCAAAAGAACAAATCTTTTAGGCTAAATACATCTAACATATGTATTCTTTTATACCAACACAAATAACGACATACGACCACACATAGATATGCACACAATATTACTCTCAACTTATACGAGCTAAATTTGGTAGAATTGTGAGTGATAATATACATTTGCGTTACAAGTCTGGCCAAAGCATTTGAGATTAGAATTGGTCAGGAGAGAGAGAGAGAGAGAGAGAGATGGTTCTCATAAAACTAACTCTAAATATGATTCTAAAATATATTGGGAATTAGGTGTCTTAGAATAAGAGTAATGTTTTATGTCACATCACATTTATCCCATCCCGTAACTTATCCTCTTATCGGGGTGAGAACCACCATCCATGGATCCCACTTGTGAATCCCACTCCCTATAAGGAGATGGATTACAAGATAGGATGAATGTGACGGGATATAAAACTTTACTATAAATGCACAAATGCATATGAAGAAATAACATAAAACTAATTTTTAAAACTGAGTTAAATGGTCAAAAATGTTTTCTAAAATAGATTTTGCAAATGCAAGTGTCAAAAACATAAAAAGGAATTTAGGAAATTTTTTATTTCAAATTGAAAAAGTTTTTATATCTAATTCTTTTTTCTAAAAGGAAGATGGTAAGAGATTTTTTTTTTCTCAAAAAGAAAGATGATAGAATGTGTGCATATCTATGTGTAAATTTTATTCCAAATAGATTTCTCAAAAAGAAAGATTTTTTTTATCAATAATTAAACAAAGTTGGGCAAACCTTGTGGTGGGTTAAATTTTGTAAATTTTATTCCAAGCTTTATAGAATAAGAAATTATTGATAATAATTGAGTTGAGTTCAGTAGAAATAAAATTGGGCCAAAACTTGAGGTGAGCTAAGTTCATATGGGTCAAAACAATTATAAGTATTTTTTTTTAAAACAGGCCTATAACCCACCCCAGCCCTCACATACTTCTGTGCTTTTGTGAAAGCAGTTAATTCATGAAAAATGCTTGGTATACCTGGTTTGATTTACCTGGATGATATGTCAATAATTTGTTTTGTTTTTTGTAATTAATAAATGCGTTTTATCTTTTTATTTAAATTTTATAAAAAAAAAAATAAGTTATGATAGATAATGTTATCCGTTAAATTAAATCAGTATACCTGACATTACTCTTAATTCATAACCTAGTATGTATCACCTTAGCCAGATATCCTACCTTGTATTCACTCCCAATGAAGAAGGAAATCTGTTTAGAAGTCTCTTAGTTTAAGTTAAAAAGATTAATTTCAAAATCAATCTACTTTAATAAATAACAATTTTAAAAAGAGAAAATAAATAAATCAAATACCTGAAATGAAGTTGGTGTCCAAGACATCCAAGATGTCCGTATGACAAGTTAGTTATCCAAAACCTGCATAATTCACCCTGACTTAATCACAAATTTCCCACCCAACCGATATAAATGTGGAGTTTGCTTTAGAACCTAGTTTTACTTATAATTTATGTAATTGTAGACACCACAACTTCAATAAGATTTATTATTTGAACCATACTATACATTCCCAATTTGGGTCTTGTTTGGTTTCTAAGAAAATGAAGGGAAAAAAAAAAAAGAAAAAGAAATAGCAATTTTATATTTCATATTCTCATTATATATTTTTCCGGTAAGTACTATTACAAACTCCTACCAAGCCCCAGTTCAAAACTCACAGAGTGTGTATTTCGTTGGAGGGCCATCTCTTGTTGATCAACCTGGTGCATGTGGATAGGAAGCTTTACACGTACCCCAAGTTTACACCGGGTGACAATCCTAAAGAGTCCAGTTGGTAGGTTTTATTCTTCGGTCACCCAAAAATGTATCATTATAAACAAAGTAGTCAAGAATCAAAGTTAGAAATGTCTCCATTTCAGTTGAAATAGACAATTTTTATTTCTCTCACAAGCAAGTGAAGTCTACATGTCAAAATTGTAATATTTTTAAAGCGGTAAAAGTGTCCCTACCTATTTGTGAGAGAAATGGAGGTTGTCCATTTTAACTAAAATGAAAACACCCTAACCCGAGCTTTGACACAGCTCAGAAACTAAACAAGAAACTCAACTCAAGAACGTGCATTTCTACAGAGAATATGTTTGAGGGATGTTCCTAAAGGTACTGGACTCCCAATTTTCAAATAAGTTTGGGACATTAGCCCAGGGGGATGCTCTAGCTGCAACATGGACTTGGGCCCATGTAAGGCCCAGTCAACCTGGCCCAACAAACATACATGGAATTGGGCTCAAATTGAGGTGAAGAAAAACCTGAACTCATATAAAGCTTTGTGCCTTTTACTCTGTGATGGCAATGGAAGTTGTACAATGTGAGACCTCACAAATAAGATTCCAAAAGGGCCTACTTGGTTTGTTCTTTTGCCTTCAAAATTTTGCATGAGTTTTCAAGACATTGTTCCTGGTTCTAAAGGCAGAGAATTCATGTCCAAAATGCTTAACTTTTCCCATTTTGGCTCTAATTAAAATTTACATAATTCAAGATGTCCATTACTTGTCTATGTAATTTACACTCTTATTTACCAAAATTTTAAGTTTATTGCTAATCGTGACCTACCATTACTCTGGGCCACTTATGTGTCTGTGTGTGTGTGTGTGTGTGTATATATATATATATATGTATATGCACACGCATATATATAGTTGTCTGCACTATGGGGAATTTCTCATTTATAACGTGTCATAACAGGACAAAATTCACCAATTTACACTTAAAAGTTTGTAAGGCCATTTTCATTACAGGACAAAATTCATCGCAACATCTCATGTTGTTGGGATCTTCGTCGAAACTAGCACGATGAAGCAATCATGTTGACCAAAAGCTTCGTTTTTATTATAGTTGTGTGTGTGTGTGTGTGTGTGTGTGTCATAAAATTAAAATTAAAAATAGTTTTTTGGTATATTAGATCAAAAAACTGTTCAAGAGGCTTGCCCATAGTTTTTTCTTTAACATATGACAGCATGAAAAATTGAAATAATAGAATTTCATAAAATTATAATTAAATTCATTTTTTTGGTATATTATATAAAAAACTGTTCAAGAGGCATAGCCCAAGGAACCTAACAAGATGATTACAAAACAGAGCACTTGAAAGCATTAACTAGCACAGGGAAAACAATCTATGATATGGGAAAATGGTAGAAGAATACATTTTAAAGACTCTTTTTTGGGTAAATAATATTTGAATAAATAAGAAACTGTAGTTACATATTTGCAAGGGGCCGAATCCGAATCTAAATCCGGTGGATCCTTAGCAATGCTATTCGAGGTCGAGTTCGAATTCAAATTCAATGAATATATATGAATTCAAGTTCATTCTAATTATGATCTAATACTTCATATAAGATTCTAATTTGACTTAATGAATCTACATAAATATCAAAATTAAATCTGAGTTGAGTGGAGCGGATTGGATTGGATCGAATAGAATTCGATTTTGATAATACCGTTAACAATCCTATTTCTAATATCTAAACAAGAGACCTTTTTCATCAATGATTCAATATAAAAGGAAACAAAACATAAAACGACACATTAAAGAGCTCTTCTCTTCACATCTTGCTGGATAAGCTAAAGAGACAGATGACAGCCTTTTTGGGGATAAGATGTAGCTTATTGGTTGAGTGATATACGGTAGAGAAATGACGACCACATGCTATATGACCTGTACAATACTTTGGAACTCATTAAACAATGCCATCAAGGGGTACCTTTTCACAATATATATATATATATATATGTGTGTGTGTGTGTGTGTGTGTTGATATTCATTTCAGGGAGTGTATTTTTTGTTTTCTAGCAATGTTGTAGCCCTTTGGGGCCTTTCTACATCCCCCTCAATTGTAATTATTTCGCTCATATATAATAATAATACTAGTTTCTAGTAGGGTGCAAGCCAAATGCCCCCACCTCAGGTACAGCATATATATTGGTTGATTGTCATGAAATTACCAAAATTCTTAATGACATGAGATAAACTGAAAATCATGCAAAAAAAAAAATTTTGACTCATTTTTATTTGTCCAAGGTATTTTGACCTGTTTGGTTTATTATATTATAACTCACGTATATAAGAGTATTGGTTTTAGGGTTCCGACTTTAGAAAAGAAAGCCGATTTTGAGTAAGTCATCATTGGGTATAAATAGATTTTCGAGTTTATGAGTTTTGACTCTCGTAATCTTCACAATATATAGTGAACTGATTATTACTATCCTTAGATATATGCATCTTGTCGAATCATGTTTATATTATATCTTTCATGTTTTTTTATTTTTATTTGAGATCGATTTATTGTATATACATGCGTGTGTGTGTGTGCATGTGCGTGCATGTGCATGTCTGAATTGAAAGTGATTTAGTCCTCTTTTGTGTGTGTGTGTGTGTGTGTGTGTGTGTTAATTTGGAGTTCATGCATATCCCCATGTACCTGTATATATGTTCCAATCCTGATCTGATCCTGTGAAATAATTAAGAAAATATTTCCCTTCTGATAAACCCTAATAGAGGGCCCCTTATTGCAAAGGACTTGTCAATTTATGTGGCCTCAACTTGGTGAGATAGGGGGGACAGTTAGGGTCATGACCCCATAATGTCGTCGTATTAGACAAAAGGTTGGGCCCTTAATGTACCCCCTAACAAGGACCCTTTAGGTGATAAAATTGACCAAAGCTGTAGCCTACTAGTGTAGCCACAGGCAGTGGTGGGTCAGTGTTTAGACAACACCACCTTGATAAAATCTTCTGAGGGCTCTCTCTCTTTGGTTCACCAATCTTGATCTAACCACACCAATTTTCCTCTATATCTTTCTTTGTAGTCATGGTGAAAAGGGCACAAGACCCTGAAAGATAGGGCATCAGATGGGACTCTTGGGAAAACCATCACCATTCAATGTTACTTTAAAATGCATGGTGCATAGTAAAAGAAAGGTACAAAACACAAACACACAACACACACACATAAGAAAGGTACAAAACACAAACACACAACACACACACATATAGACATACATATAGGGTGGCAATGTGTGTGAGTCATGACAAGTGTTATACTGCCATTGGTGTGGCATTGTGAGATTAATTTGCAGCCTAATGGACCAAATATATGTGACCATTATCAAATCAAAGTCTCTGAGTCATCCATGATGTGGGCTTTTCATGGACCTCAGATATGTGGGCCACATGATTCACCTGGTAGAATGAATCTGTCTTCTTGCCACCGTCTGATTTGTTGCTGTTCTCTGATCAACTTGGCCCATATTGGGGGAGTATATTCTTTTCAGTGGGTCGTTTGGCTTGTACCCATCAATCACGCAAGAGCAACAATCATGGCCGTACACAAGGGCAGAGTCTGAAAAAATTGTGGAAGAAATTTTAGTGAATTTTTTTTCAATTCG
This sequence comes from Nyssa sinensis, assembly GCA_008638375.1. Taxonomy (NCBI): domain Eukaryota; kingdom Viridiplantae; phylum Streptophyta; class Magnoliopsida; order Cornales; family Nyssaceae; genus Nyssa; species Nyssa sinensis. Next base: position 26,780,259 of record CM018042.1, read on the forward strand.
ACCAAAATTTCAAGGTAAGAAATGAGAGAATTGTGATAAAAGTTTTCGGTTACTGATTGAAATTTTGAGATAAAAATAAGAAATAAAAGGTAAAGATTCAATTGAACTAAAATTTTGTGATGAGTTAATTTAAAAAGTATCAAGATTTCACATGTAAAATTTTTTTTTTTTAGGTAAAAAATCAGTTTTTAACACTTTGGGAGGCGATAGCCTCCCAAACCTCTCGGGAATCCACTTATGAGTAGGTACAAAGCTTGCACCAAATAAATGTACGGACCCTTGCTCCAAAAACTTAAACCATTAGACTTGCACTCAACAACTTATATCAAGCTAAGAACATATACTTCTCTTTTGATGCTAGTTTTTGCAGCTTAATTATATTTTCATTTAGCTAGGGACTTATAAGTAAATGATTAAGCCAATTCAAGTTAATGATCCAAGTGGCCCATGTGAAAAATTGCAAGAACAATTTAAACATGTTCATTGTATACTCCCAAGTATTTGACATGATCATGCCATGAAAAACCATTGTCACTCTGGCCACCATATGCTTAGCTCAAAACAAGTGGTGGTGATGGCATCTGCTGCAAGATTGAAACAACCAATTTGTTGAAGATGCTGACACTAAAAATTGTCACAGCCCAAAGAGTCAATTAAGACGGTTTTGTCCCAAGTGTTGTTGAAGGCTAAGGCAAATTGAAAGGGACCATCCAACTTATGAAGATTATATATGATCAATTAAAGGCCACAAATTGACAATGACTGTCAAGATCATATATCACTTGTTTGGCATAGAAATTCTTCTAGCTAGCAAAAACTTCAATGCAAATGTGGGCATAAGATTGACCCTCATCCATGTCACGTGTGGTCACACGCGCACACTAATTGAAACAATTATGACCAGCATTGAGTGATGGGGCATCGTCAAGGTTTAATAGACTAAAGTGATTGACTAACCCAATATCTAAAAAGAAAAAAAAGTTAGCTCCACAAATTAATGCATATCTCTAAGTTCTTTTTAAAGAGAGTCACTCCACAATTATTCTTACTATTCTTTGGGTAACATCACTGGGTCACCACAATTATTCACAGTTGTTTAAAAGTTTTTGAGATCCACACACACACACACACACACACATATATATATATATATGTTTTGTGCAGAAGAGATCAAATAAACAATAAATCGATCTCAAATAAATAAAACGTATAGAAAAAACACAAGATTTATGAGGTTCGGCAAGATATTTACGACTACGGGTAGCGATAATCAGTCTACTATGTATCAAAAATATTACAAGAGCAAAAAACTCCAAAAACATGAAACTCTTTTTTTTCAATGACGGTTATCTTCTCCTCAATCAAAACTCTAAAAGATAATACCCTTATATAAATGAGTTACAACATAAGAGACAAAACGGGTCTAAAAACAAAAATGGGTCAAAAATTTTTTTATCATCTCGAATCACTAACGAGTTATCAAGAATTCAAGTGAATTCATGACAATCACCCAACATATATGTATTAGATGAATGAGAAAAACAAATTTGTCTAGTCATAGTAAAAATCAGTGTGACAGATCCACACTTGTTTGTCAGTTATATGAAGAATCAATCCTTTCAACAATACTTTTTCATCACTTAGATTTTCTTAGTTGCTTTAGAGTTCCACTTTCTTTTCTGTCCCTTCTATATGTCCTTTGGGATGCAAACTCCACAAGACCACAAGAGAGAGATCTGGTATTTGGTATTTGGTATTTGGTATTTGAGCCCATATGCATATATACAATGAACTTTATATATATATATATATATATATATATATATATAGATAGATAGATAGAGAGAGGGAGGGGAGAGGGGGATGATACATGTGATCAGCTGGCTTGATGGATTCAGTAAGGCTCTGTTTGAAGGGAAATGGATATCCGCCATCTCATCAACAAGGTGACACGGAATTGCTACCGCACCTTGACAAAATTTACGTGAAATTTTACGGTTCAGGATTTAGGGTTGCAATCCACTTTATGAAAATGGAAATACTTCATTAATTTCACTCTGAAATAAAGCCACCCTGAATCCTTTTAATTAGGACATCCTCTAAGTTGATACACTAGGGAAATTCATGTCACTAAAAGCAACAGTCTACCTTAAACTGTTTTTATACCCAAATTATGGCAAAGAGTTCAACTACAGGACCAAAAGATGCATCAAAGACTGATGTCATATATATTATTATATATAGTTATCATACAGAATTCTCATTCTTTGAAGTTAAAAGGGACATTAGTGGTCCTTTTCTTTTGAAGCAATAATAGGTAGTCCTCCACCAATACTTCTAACGATAAGATCGATATCGATAGCCACACTTTTATATTTCTGGTTGCTGATCTAATTATTGAAAATACATTATTTTAAGAGTATTCAAAATTTACTCCTGTAAAACGACTAATTTTCAAAACTCTTGGGACTAGTATGTATGTGATGACTATACCACAAATGATATTAGCATACGAGAGATTATTGTGAGGTCTAAGATTATTAGCCGGCTAATTATAAGTTGTTATGTATAAACCATGTTAAAATTTTAAGCGATAGAAATGTAATATAAACCATGTTAATATGTATACACATGACTAATTCATAATAATTAGTATTATTAACGTGGTCAATAGTATGGATGAAAAAAAAAATCGGTTAGCATAATTAGCTTCAATTATCATAAAGATAAACTGCCAATCCCTCAAAAGAAGAGCCAAATCTACCTCTTATCTCTTCTATAATCATACACACATAAAGGTAAGCTCATAGTACAACCCCGTAGCCAACACCATTTGAAATTTAATCCCCATAAATATGTACTAGCAATGGAGAATCCAAGGAAACACAGCCCTTTGCCCCCCACAACACACTACACAAACCTCTGGATTTCTCAGCATCAGTAAAGTATATAAAGCTTGTTTCTTTCTACCCCACTCTCTCCTCTTAACTAAAGCACACAATTCACATCAATTGTGGGTCTCTCCAAAACCATCCAAATATACCATCACTATACACACACACACACACACATAATACATGTACATGTACATATACATATACATATATATAAATTGTAGACTATAAAAGTGACCCTCCTTACCACTACTCCCAATCATTTCAAGAGAACACTTCCACTCTACAACCTCACAAGCCCATCCTTCTATGCTTCCTTCTATAGGTTTCTCTCCCTATAAATACACTTAAACCTGTGTCATAACTTTGAAACAACTTGTATATCACTCTATTGAAATCTTTGAGCCATGTCCATCACAGGACTTCCTGAACCAGATAAAATTTACAAGAAATCGTTACATCGGAGGAATGATTCAGGCGAGCTCGACGTGTTCGAGGCCGCACGATATTTCTCCGGTGCCAATGAAGGTTCTGGCTATAATGGTGCAACTTTTACACAGAAGATCAATAGAGAAGACAGGCATGGTTGGAGAGGTGGAAGAATAAGCCTAGATGTGCCAATGAGAAATTTGATTCCTTCACAAACTCACGTGATGGAAAAGCAAATGAAAGAGAAGAAATACAAACAACCAAGTTCACCAGGTGGTAGACTTGCTAGCTTTTTGAATTCTCTCTTCAACCAAACATCTTCCAGGAAGAATAAATCAAAGTCCACCAAACAATCTATGAAAGATGAAGATGAGAGCCCGGGTGGGAGGAGGAAGAGGAGGAGCAGCGTTAGCCATTTCCGAAGCGCCTCTACCGCCAACTCAAAGTCCCTTTATTCATCATCAAGCTCAGGGTTTAGAACACCTCCTCCTTATTCACACACTCCTACAAAGAGCTATAGGGATTTGAGAAGCTACTCAGATCATAAGCAAGTGGTGTCCTTGTCCAAATACAATGGACATGTCAAGTCCACTCCTTCACAAAATGAGGTCTGTGATGACAAAAGAAGCTCAGATTATGTTTGGTTAGATGATAAATTCAAGTTCACTAATGGATTTTCTGAGAAACACAAGATTTTCTATCATGGGTTTTCTGAGAAAGAGAGAATTTGGGCTGATAAGTATCCATCAGAGGAGAAGGAATTTAGAAAATTTAATGAGGTGGATGATGGAGCAGATAGTGATTCAAGCTCTGATCTGTTTGAGTTGCAGAACTATGACTTGGGTTACTACTCAAGTGGTCTACCTGTTTATGAAACTACCCATATGGACTGCATCAAGAGAGGTGCACCAATTTCCAATGGCCCAATATAGAACTCCCATGTATATTTTCCATTACCAATTGGTTCTTTGTGATCTCATTGATGTTTGGAGCTGTGATAATCAGGAATTTGTTGCATTCTTGTCCACATATGGCCTTAGATTTTGCTTTTTTCCTTCTTTGAAAGTTTTTCACAACTTTGCTCTGTATGTACAGTTTTCATTGTTTGTTTGTCTCCCAATTTTTTTTCCTTTGCTTTTTTGGAACTATGTTATGAGGTGCTATGACACCAGAAGTCCACCAATATTGAAACAGCTTGATTAGATTGTGCATGATTAGAGATTCTCCACTTGATTATTGGAGAAGCAAACCATCATCACCCCATGTGAACTATATCATTTATTCTTTGACTTTGGACATCAGCAATAATTTGATTAATTAGACACATTAATATATATATATATATATATAGTATTAAAATATTACAATCGCTTGAATTGTGACACATGGATACCTAAATATACGTCCCCAAAGTAGATATCTCAATCCATCATAATATACTCTTATAGCAGATAGAAGATTTTTTTATCAGGATCTTAACTCAGCTCGATGAACATGCATGGAGTCTTGTCTTCTCTTTCAAGATGAATTTCAACAAATCAAGAGAGTTTAGTTCATAAAGACTTTAAGCTTTGTCCTGCTACACTAGTTCACCAATGTGACATGTTTACTGTGAACCCACTTCAAATCTACCGCTCTTATTTATATAGTACAATCATAAACTCTAACATGAAAACTTTCACTTTAAGCTTATCTTAACAGTGTAGAAATTTTGTGATCCATTCTTTGGTTTTGGTCTCTACAAATTTGTCGTTCTCAATCGTTGATCAAGTTGGATTAGTATTTTACAACAACAATTTGGTGTCGTGTTTGGGATTTAGTCATCTACTAATTTCTTCAAACTGCCAAAGAAACGAAATGTGGCTCCAAATCTATCTCAGGAGGAATCAAACTGTTCCTTCCCAATAATCTCACACCACTAACAAACATCCTAATCCAAGGATACCAGCAGTTAACCTTGTTGATCAAAGAATTGCATAGAACATGTTGAATTAATGTGTGTGTGTGTGTGTGTGTGTATATATATATATATATTCAAATTGTTAATCAGATGGCCATATATGATCGTCTCATGCAAGATTTAGTTATGTTAGGATCACCTTGATCGTGTCACACTTGTGGGTACACACACACACATATCATTCTTGCATATGTACTATATATGCCATGTTAATTCAGGGATCCAATAGAAAATTAAAGTATGAGTACGGACACCATATGTTTTCAATATTGAGCTTTTTAATCAATGACCGAATATAATAAGGAGAGCTTGATGTAAGGAAGCATATCTTTGTCTAATCAAAGGATCAATATGGAAAAGGGCATAGCTCTTATTCTAAAATCTCAGTTAGTGGTAGCATGCACATAGATAAAGCCAAACTAACTAGGTCCAACCAAGCTTAATTTGGGATTAGCTTTGGCCCAACTCTCTCAGCAAATAAAGATAAAATAGGGAAAAAGGAAATCTTATCCCATCATTAATTAGTTGGGCAATGTGTTGGCCATGGTTTTCTTAGGTTTTTACTGAACAGATATTGACTAGAATCTAACATAATTTTTATTAGATTTTTATATATTTAACCCAAATCGGTTACATAGGCAAAATAGGTCACTTATCTAGATAGATTGAATTAACTTCTTATTAATGAACGCAAGGGCCAAGGGGTTAGTTGAGACAACGTTGGACTGAGAATTTAGGGACTTATCATCTCAAACTCTTGAATTCAATTCTTCTCACTAGCAACTCTTAGGGCCATAAACTGCATGGTGAAAGTTTTATTTTGAAGGCTTGTTCGAACTGGAAAGACTTAGTATGGTGCAAACAAACTGATCCAAAATATTTTGCATACCCAAAAAAAAAAAATCTTACTAATGAGAGATGATTTACTTATATTGACATTAAAGGCACCTGAATTTTTAAGTTTAATTATTTGGTTATAGAGTGATGCATTACAGATTTTCTCAACAAAATTTGTCAATTGCAACATCCGGATAGCGTCGGCTCGGGGTTAGAGTGGGCAATCAAGAATACGACCTTTACGAGTGGTCGTAGCCAATGACAAATCTACACCATTGACATAGAGAAAAAAAGTATAAAAATCAAAATTTAAGGGAGCCTTATAAAAATATGAATAATTTTGGGGTGGACAAATCTTAAATTTTTTTAAAAAAGATCTATAAAAAGTCAAATTTTAAATTTTTTATGCGGCCCTATCTCCCCTGTAAATCTGCTAGCATATCACTATTCTCAATAGATTTTCTCACTATTAAAGCAGAAGGTCTATTAATTATAATAAATACAAGTAAGATTATTTGTTTGTATTTAAAAATTAAAAAATTCTTTTAAAGAATCTGTTATACCTAACTTTTGCATTCACATACTGAAAAGTAACAATATCACTTGTAATTTTCAAACTATTTGTAAAATTTTGAAATCTCTTTCAAACTTTAATTGTCAGTAATCCTTGGGGCCTTGACAATACAAACTTATCACTTAGAACTCTCTCTCTCTCTCTCTCTCTCTCTCTCTCTCTATATATATATATATATATATATTTACCTTCATATTTTATCAAAAGTATTTACTTTCATGAATTAGCAGTGTTGTATTAGCTGGATATCACATGATGTCACATCATAATGTGATATTCAGTCAATATAACATTGCCAACTCATGAAGATAAACACTTTTGGTAGAGTTTTTAAGTAAGCCTAACATTATTGTATATATAAAACCCAAGTGGGTTATGTCATCTGTATGTATATGGCTAAGAAATTGGTGGTAATCTGATCACCCATCCTATGAGTAACCCTAAGAAGTTAGAAGGAATGATGATCCATGAAGCAAAAAGCCAATGATGCGTGGGGCACAAAATGGGTCCAACGGAGAATGGAACCACCGGAGTGCGTGGAGGGCCCAAGTGTATGCTGTAATTCAAAAGAGTTATATATATATATATAGAGAGAGAGAGAGAGAGAGGAGGAGGAGGAGGAGGAGGAGGAGGAGGAGGAGACTCGTGTGGACAATCGTATGTATGCTTCTTGCTTTAGCAAAAGCCAACTACCCAGTGAAAATGCTACAACCAACCAACCAACTAACCACACACACACACACACACACACACACACATATATATATATATATATATATATATATGCAAGAGCAGAACTAGGAAAAAAACCTGGAAAGGGTAAAACAAATTTAGTGAAAAAATCTGGGTTAAAGCCAAAATTGTGAGATGAAACATTAGAGAATAATGGGATTCTTACCAATTTTAGTGGAAAAATTTTAGGGCGTGGAGTGAAAAATGATGGAATTTAAAAAATAAAAGTTGATTTGGACCAAATTTTGAGGAGAGTTAATTTAAAAAAAAATCAAAATTTTATATATATAATATTTTTTTTCTAAAATTTGGGATAGGTTATAACCTAGGGCCAATGTTCAAACCATGAAAATTTTTAGTGAGAATTTTAGATTAGGTCGAAATTTTGGAATAAAAAATAATATAAATAATTGATAAAGATTGGATTGGCCAAAATTTTGAAAGGTTGACTAAATTTTTGATTGACAAATAAAATAAATAAATAGATAAAGATTGAATTGAGTCAAAATTGTGATATAGACAAATTTTGAAAGAATTAAAATTTTACATGTATAAATAAAAAATTATAATTTGAGAGACTGCAAAGTGACCTAACCCCTTATGTCCTTCCATCCTTGCCCAGGACAGTCTAGTCATACATCTACCCTTGTATATGAACACAAGTAATGATTAATAGCTCATTCATCTTCACTTATGTATCTTTATATACATGATATGTGATCACTGGGTAAGGAAAAAAAATGAGTTCAGAGGGACTTCCTCACCCACCAACACATTATGTAAATGAAGATACATGCACAATAAATCATTTCTCATACAAACACATGCACAAGACTGAGCGATCTCACATTTTCATATCCTGTCAACCCTTCACTATCAAAGAACTAAGATGGGGCCTTATCTTAGCAAAGCTGATTTGAGGTGCCAAGCCACTAAAATAAAGCTCCAACGGATACAACTTCATTTGGTTTGAGAAATGATTTATTATAGCTGTATCTTTACTTATGTGTCTTCTTCATCAATGTGATTTAAAATATTTTTTATTTTATATAAAAATAAATTTAAATAAATAATTTATATTTTTTTTAACAAATTATATTTATTTGAAAATGAAAAAAAAAAAAGTTAAAAAAAATTGGCCTAAACTTTTTTAAAAAATAAAATGAACAATTTTGTCATTTTAAAAAAAGAATTAACTAGAAAAATATATTTTAAATTTTTCAATAAAAATTTTAAAAATAAATATCATTTCAAAAAACTCAAAAATACATGATTTAACGATCAAAAACATGATAAGATGGAGTCGGTGGCAAAACATTAATTAATATACAATCATAAACATTTATAATATTGTATAAACTCTCATAATAGAAAAGAAAATTAATAAAATATATTAATTTTATTGAAGTGTTGAATTTTAAAAATATCTAATAAAGATAGAAAACTTGGAGTTTTTGAACCGATGCAAGTCTTTTGAAAAAAAAAATTACCCAACTTGAGCAATGTTAAACTTATTTTTCGGACTCATGTAATTTTTAAAATTGTATTTTCAAGATACAATTTTAAAATTAATTTTTTAATAAAATTATATTTTTAAGATCAAAATTTAAAATCGTATATTCAAATTATAATTTTGTATTAATACTTACACAAAATCAAGTTGTTTGATTAAGAATATTTATAAAAAAAAAATCATCTTTAAAATGTAATTTTAAATTTGTATTTTCAAGATATGATTATGTTAAAAAATTTATTTTAAAAATGTAACGTTAAAAAGTACACAAATTTGAATAATAAATTTAAAAATATGTGAGTTGTGTTTATAAAATCTGGACTCAAAAATTAAGCAAACTTGTATATTAAACAGCAAAAGCACATATTTGTTACTTTTAAGAGAAAATCTAAAAGGTATATCAATCACGTGGTAAGCATCCGTGAACCGCGACCGTCTCTTAACACTCCCCAATTTTGAATAGAGATGATATGAGTGAATGGTTGGTTTGACAATGTGGGTGACATCATAAATAGATGAGATGGGATGAGATTGCAAGAAACAATGTGTGATCCATTACCTGGTGTTGAATAGCTTTATAGGATTTGATTTGGCAACTAATTCTGACCCACCAAGGTTGAGCATTGAAAACACCACCGACCCACTTGTCGGGACTGACAAGATGCTACCTCTGGTACAGATTTTTTTTTTTTTTAAGTAGGTCTCGTATGCTATGTGTTAATATATTTTTTAATAATATTTTATTATAAATAATATGTTTTATAAAAAAAAATGAATTATATTATGTATGATAGGATATTATTAAATAAGTATATTATCATTTCATTATATCAAATTTATTCAAAAAATTTCTCCTATGGTTATGTATCATGTTTCTGTTTAAGTGATACAAGTACTTATTTTTATACAAATAATGCAAGTTTGATTCTTCTTCTCATGTATAAAAAAAAAAAACTAGTCTTAGTTTAAACCTTGTGTTGCATTGTCAATAAATAAAGTCCAATTGGAGCTTAAATGGTGCAACAAAATACAAGTAATGTTTTGCTAACCAAGAAATTTTATTTAAAAAGTTTACATAGATGAATTGACAATATTGTATTAGTTTCATATTATATTATAATGTGATAAAAAATAAATATAACACTAACAACTCATTTGTGTAAATATATTTTTAGAGAAATCTGATAAGTATAGTATTACTCATCAAAATACCGTTCAGGTCCATATCCTCGTAAATTTTCAAATAACTCTTCATTGCCCTCAATGTCGTGAACCTGAGTTAATGAATATATGATACATTAATAAAATATGTGGGTCACATACTAATATGGCAAACGTTCATTAACTTGGATACATTGCACCAAAACCATTAAATAACATCTATAAATGCTCAGTTATGAAATAACTTTTTATATTTTCACATATAATGACATACGAATCCAAGTTGGTGAAAAAAATGGTGGAGTTAAGGGCCTTGCAAGATTGTTAATTGTATCTTCAGATTTTATTAGAAATGTTTATCTTTTTAAGTTCACAGTGTTATATTAGTCAGATATTACATATAATGTGATATCTGATTAACACAACACTACCAACTTATAAAGATAAATAATTTTGATAAAATTTTTAAATAAGCCTAATATTATTTGTTGGAGTGTCCCACATCGCCCGTCTTTAGCTCATCTGGTCTGTATATAAGGGCCCTCTCTACCTCTACTTAACACCTGGGTTTTAAGGATGAGCTAATTGGGAGTTGGGCCTTCAAAATTTCAATATAGTATCAGAGCCAGGCCAGAGCCTAACTTTGGGCTAAAGGAGTCGGGGCGCGCCCATCTGGGATTCGCTGAGACACGCGATGTAATCCAGGAGGCGTGTTGGAGTATCCCACATCGCCCGTCTCTAGCTCCTCTGGTCTGTATATAAGGGCCCTCTCTACCTCTCCTTAACACCTGGGTTTTAAGGATGAGCTAATTGGGAGTTGGGCCTCCAAATTTTCAATATGTTGGATTGTCCTCAGCTACGATCCCACATCGCCTATCCACAACCCACCTGCGCAATATATAAGGGCCCTCTCTACCTCTGCTTAACACCTAGGTTTTAAGGATGAGCTAATTGGGAGTTGAGCCTCCAAATTTTCTATATGGTATCGGAGCTAGGCCAGAGCCTAACTTTGGGCTAGAGAAGTCGGGTCGCGCCCATCTGGGATTCACTGAGACACGCGATGTAATCCAAGAGGCATGTTGCAGTGTCCCACATTGCCCGTCTCTAACTCCTCTGGTCTGTATATAAGGGCCCTCTCTACCTCTACTTAACACTTGGGTTTTAAGGATGAGCTAATTGGGAGTTGGGCCTCTAAATTTCAATATGATATCAGAGCCAGGTTGGACTTCTGCCTCAACCAACACTACAAAAAATAAGAGTTTTAGCGACGCTCATTATTCGCGACGCACATCGTGCGTCGCTAAAAGTGACCATTTGCGACGCACAGTGTCACTTTTAGCGACGCACGATGTGCGTCGCGAATAATGCCGAAAAAAATTAATAAAAAAATGAGTTTCCCGCCTGAAAATTGGCGCCTTAGTATTGGCGACGCCCTGGTGGCATTTAGCGACGCCCCCGTGCGTCGCAAATAGTCCATTCGGAGAATCTCGCGTCGCAAATATGACGGACGGAGCATTAGCGACGCCCATATGGGTTATTGGCGACGCACAGTGTGCGTCGCTAATAACCCTGTATATATAATATCATTCTGATCGTTTCTCTCTCTCAAACTCTCTTTCTCTCTCAAAGCAGGCGCCGTTTCCATTTGTTGAGGGTTAGAAGCTGAAAAGGGAAAGGGGAAACACACATCGCAGGAGGTTTAATCAGCCCATCAGGTAGGCCACGATGCTTGATTTCTCTTCTCTTTCTCTCAAACTCACATATATTTGATTCTGTTTGGTTGTAAAATCCTCATTCACACACACAGACACACACACACATATATATATATATATACATCTGAGTGTGTGTATTTGTAAACCCATAACACTATAATCAAATTGCAAATTATAATCAAGTATTGAACCATGTTTGTTGGGGGTATAATATTTTTCCCACTGCCACAGGGAATAATTGATTAGTGGGTGATTTTTATAGCAATTTCTGTGTTAGGCATGTTTCTGGGTGAAAATTTCATGCCTGGATAGAGATTTGGGTGGAGACTGTATGCATATCCCCTTTCCGGTGTATATTGATGAGATGAGATGTTGTATTTTATAATTTTTGTAACATTGTATTCTTGAATCTTAGTTTTTCAGTGCTGCTTAGTTCGAGACTGTACCCACAACTTGGCATGGGCTATAATGTTCTAACTATGTGAAAAATGGTATTTTTTTTTTTTGAGTAGGATAGTATTATTATAACTCGAACATATATAAAATAAGATATTTTAATTATTAAATGGTATAAATATTTAGTTTTTATTAATCTTGATCATTTTATTTTTAATTTTAAATTATCTACTAATTAAAATATCATATATATGATGTGAGTTGGAAGATAGAATAACATTATAAATTATTTTCAGTAATGCTATTTAATTAAATAAATTTAGTCCTAATTATAAATTAACTAATGATAACAAATGATATAATTTATTCTAATTATTTCAAGTGTCTAATCAGTATATGATTTCAACTTACTGTGTTATACTAATAATCATTAAACTACTATTTTACATCCCATGCAAGCCTTTATGTTCCGACTTAGGCATTGATTTCATTAGGTGACAGCACTGGCCTAAATTAAGATGATTGGTGGGTTGACCATTAATCGGTTCTGTCAAAATAATTCAGAGTGACCCCTTTTTCAGTTAATGGCCTGTTTTCAATGCTCCATGAATCCTCTAATTAGAATTTTTTTACCAAACTCAACTTATTTGAGTTTGATTTAATTTAATATATGTAAATTTTTATTTTAATTTTTAAAATATAATTCTAAAAATAATTTTTTAACAAAATTATATATTTAAATTAATAAATTTTTTGAAATTATCTCAATTTTTTGTTAATTTGTACAAGTCATCCAAAATCGTTATTAGTTTAAAACCACATATTAAATATGCGATTTAAAAAATTAGATAAAGTTGATAAATAAATTAAAATTATCTACGTCGGATTAAATAAAATAAAAAACTCACTACCATTTAGTAAAAGATTCTCCCAAAAATAAAATTAAATGTGTATGTGTTTGTGCGTCTCTGTATGTATGTATGTATGTGTAATCCCAATACAGTGAGATTGCTATTTGTTAGAGAGAGAATATTAAGATGAGAAAGAAAGTCAAAATATTATATTAGGAAAGAAAGTAAATATTCAATCAATTTACTTATTTTGTTTTTTCCATTAGTTCAACAACTTTGACAAAAAGTATAATATAATTTTAAAAATTAGAGAGATAATATATGTAATTATTAAAAAATTTAATAAAAATAAGTATAATTTACCTTAAAAATATCGACAAGAGGAAGCCCATTAAATAGCATGTCTATTACAATAGCTCCATTAAATAGGAAGTGTGTTTTCTGATTTTTTATTTTTTTTAGTTGCACCGGTTAAATTTCATGGGATAGTACTTGGCTTCGATTCTAGCCTCTCCTATTCATATATTATCACATCCTTAATATGACATATATATATAGATATATAATTGCACTAATATCATGTAATTATTTAATTTTAACTAAAAAAATAAAATTAAAGAATATATGTATATTGTATACGGAACATATTATAATTAATATAAGTATCTAGAGTAGAACAAAATTCTATTACTTAATTTAGAGCTAAATTTTATTTATTCTGATATGCTTGTAATTACTCACAAGTCATAATAATCGATTAAGTGCAAATAATTTGATCTTATTAATAATAAGTTTTAAAAGGACAGCTGTTTACGCTTACCTTTTTTCTATAACAGCAAAAGAAATCATAACGCCAAGTTTCTTAACTACTCTTCATACTGGGTCTAGGACATAGCAAAAGCCATTGTTACGAAGACATTGTTTTGTAAAAAATATAACAACATTATCAATCATGAATCAATTGGTGCAGGTTAGAAAATTTTACATATTTCTCATAAGGCCAAATATAAGCTATACAAGTTTATATTCAATGATTTTCGGACCATTAGTCCCAGTAGTTTAGTTGGAGGCTACATGTCCACATGAGTTTACGTATTGCATATATATGTAATCTTTATTTAAACTGTTGGACCATTAGCTAGTTTGATTATGAAACTGTGCTTTCAGTGTTCCAAGTGTCTATTGGTAAGTACATCTAGCTATTTACTAGTTGATTGTGTCTAATCCATTAATTTTTATTTTTATTTTGTTTTAGCTGCCAAGTAATAAGAGTTCTTGAGTCCTATTGATTGAGAGATCAACTAGATACACCTGAGCTATTAACTCAGTTAGTGGTTTGGTTTTAGGTAGCAATTGATTTGCTTTTGTTGGTTAAGTTGTTGTTGTCAGGTGCGAAGTAAGTAATTCTTGATGCTGTAATTAATTAATAGATAAAAATTGAAAGCTAGGTGCTTTTACTTGTTATCAACGAAATTCAATATGTTTTGTATTGGCATTTTGAATGCTATTGTTAATGTTTTTTAAAGCAAAACTCTGTCTGACAATCAGAGTTTGCACTTATACTAATGAATTTTTTAATTGCATTCATGTAAGCCTAGCCCCGTTCGGGAGTCATTTTCATCACATGTGAATCTTGTAGCGAAATTTATTCGCGATTGGGCTCGTGTGTATGAAAATCGATTCTTGAATTGTCCAGAGAGGACAGTTCGGGAATGCATAAATCTGCATTGCAATCAATAGCGCATATGCTTGAATATTTCACTATGATAAAATTTCAGCACGGTCTCCTATTGTTCTCTGGGTATATATTTAGGCGTGTTAACGTCTATCTCGTATACTTGGAGAACCCTGGGGAGATGCTGCCGAAATTTTGTCGAAGTGGAATCAAGCATTTGATTGCTGCTTATTGCAATGTAGATTGTGCATTCACGAATGGGATATGACCACCTTACCCTTTAGAGAGAAGTTGGAGGTGATAGGATTCATGTTTCATATTTATAACGATTATCATTTTTGACTTGTATTAGGTAGACAAAAATGGATAAGAGTTGGATGGACTTGAGGGGCAGGCATTTGCCAGGGTATGTGAAGGGGATCAAAGATTTTATTGAGTTTGCTCGTGCATCTGCAGATGGGAGAAATAGGATAAGATGTCCATGTAGGAGGTGCAATAATAGGGATTATATGCACATAGATGAGGTCAAAGAGCACCTACTCGAACACGGGATGGACAAGCAGTATACGTGTTGGGAATTTCACGGGGAACGCCGTGACGTACGAGTGGTATTTGATGATGAAGAAGAAGACGACGATGTTGATTTTGGTGATAATGTTGGGGTTGGTTACGAAGGATTGCCACAAATGCTGGCAGACTTGCAGGGGGCTACAACTGGGGCGAGTAGTCACAAGAGTGACACGGGACCATCGACCGCGTTTGAGTCGTTGTTGAGGGAAACAAGGCAGCCGTTATACCCGGGTTGTGATAAGTTTTCCAAACTGGACTTTCTCGTGAAACTCCTTCATCTTAAGACCATCAACCGTTGGAGTAACAAATCAGTTACTATGGCCATTGAATTGATTAAAGCAGTGCTTCCTACTGGGGAGACCCTTCCGAACTCATATTACGAGGCGAAAAGAATATTAAGAGATTTGGGCCTCGGGTATATTCCCATACATGCTTGCAAAAACGATTGCATGTTATTTTGGAAGGAGACTGAACAATTGAAGGAGTGTACGGTGTGCCACGAACCTAGGTACAAGCTGAATGAAGGAAAAAAGAAGACAATTCCGCATAAGGTGCTTAGATATTTTTCCTTAAAACCGAGGCTACAAAGGTTGTACATGTCTCAGAAGACGGCAGAAGATATGCGGTGGCATAAGGAGAAGC
The DNA here is from genome assembly GCA_008638375.1 of Nyssa sinensis. Taxonomy (NCBI): domain Eukaryota; kingdom Viridiplantae; phylum Streptophyta; class Magnoliopsida; order Cornales; family Nyssaceae; genus Nyssa; species Nyssa sinensis. The sequence goes on from CM018042.1 coordinate 26,796,208, forward strand.
GTGTTGCTGAGGAAAATGTATGTAGGCATCCGGCAGATTCACAAGCTTGGGCTGAGTTTGATACAAATCACGAATGGTTTGCAAATGAGCCGCGTAATGTACGACTTGGGTTGGCTAGCGACGGTTTCAACCCGTTCGGTGACATGAGTAATGCCTACAGCATGTGGCCGGTGTTGCTTGTGCCGTATAACTTGCCACCGTGGAAATGCATGAAAGAACCATTTATCTACATGTCGTTGCTTATTCCAGGGCCGAAGTCTCCTGGTAATGAAATTGATGTGTACTTGCGTCCTTTAGTGGACGAGTTGAAGGAATTGTGGGAGGTGGGAGTGGAGGCATACGACGTCTCTAAGAATGAGACATTTCAATTGCATGCCGCGTTACTTTGGACCATAAATGACTTTCCAGCATACGGGAACTTGTCTGGATGGAGCACTAAGGGGTATCTGGCATGTCCAGTTTGCAATAAGGATGCATGTTCCCTACATTTGTCAAATGGGAGGAAAATATGTTACATGGCCCATCGTCGTTTTCTACCGCCATCGCATGGCTGGCGAAATCGGCAGAAGCATCTATTTGATGGACAAATTGAGCGCAGATTGCCACCTCCATTGTTGTCTGGCAAAGACGTGTTAGCGCAATTGGCAGTCATCCAACCAGTGAGGTTTGGGAAGATACCGGGTAGTAAGAAGAGGAAGCGTACTGATGTGGACTTAAATTGGACGAAGAAGAGCATATTTTTTGATTTGCCGTACTGGGAGACTATTAAGTTGAAGCACAATTTGGATGTGATGCACATCGAGAAAAACATATGTGATAATGTGCTGGGAACTGTAATGAACATTGAAGGGAAGACAAAAGATAGTGTTAAAGCCCGGTTGGACTTGCAGGAGCTGGGAATAAGGAAAGAGCTGCACTTAATACGTAGTGGTGATAAATATATCGTGCCTCCTGCACAGTATACGTTATCATCCGCAGAGAGAATGAGGATTTGCGAGTGGTTTAAATCGGTGAAGTTCCCAGATGGATACGCATCGAATATATCTCGGTGTGTAAATGTTATAGATGGGAAAATATCCGGATTGAAGAGCCATGACTGCCATGTCCTTTTACAACGACTTCTTCCGGTTGCACTACGTGGGTATCTCACCGATCACATTTCGACTACAATAACTGAGTTGGGTTGCTTCTTTAGAGAATTATGTGCGAAGACGTTGAATGTGCAAGTACTTGACAAGCTCGAAAGGGATGTTGTCGTGATCCTCTGCAAGTTGGAACAGATTTTCCCTCCAGCTTTCTTCGATATCATGGTCCACTTAGCGGTGCATTTGCCTCATGAGGCAAAAATTGGCGGACCTGTCCAATACCGTTGGATGTATCCAATAGAAAGGTACATTTACTTTTGTCAATTGTGTTATCTATCCATCCTAACTATTTTAATCTATAACTCATTTAATTATCAAAACAGATATTTGCACACATTGAAGCAATATGTGCGTAACAGAGCACGACCGGAAGGGTCAATTGCTGAGGCTTACATTGATGCTGAATGTCTCACCTTCTGCTCTATGCATCTTGAAGATATTGAGACAAGGTTTAATCGTCAAGAGCGAAATGCTGATACATGTCCAGGGCAACAACGAACTAGCCTTGCGGTGTTTAATCAGACTGTGCGGCCAATAGGTGCCCGTATATATGAATGGTGTCATCCTCAAGACTTGGAAAGAGCCCACTACACCGTGCTCAACAACTGCGAGGAGACATTGCCATATTTTAAGTAAGTTTATCGAAATCATTGCAATACTACGTTAATAGACAAATGTAAGTTACATATAACATATTTCATCTTATGCAGTGAGCATACGCTCGAGCTTCAGAGAGAACATGTATCAAGTTCTGATCTGGAGCAAAGACAGAAAAATTTGTTTCCAAAGTGGTTCGGAGATCACGTAAGAATATGTTTCAATTAATTGTAATTGTATTAGTTAATGCATTTGTATAGTGATAATTTTGTACTTGTACTGAATTAATAGATGAAACTATTACGCCACCAACAATCTCCTGAGGCGTACGATCAATTATATTCCTTGGCATGTGGTCCTGATCAAAGAATATCCCGCTACACCGGTTTAATTGTTGATGGTGTTCAATTTCACACGAGGGAACGTGAGGTCATCCGACGAACACAGAATAGCGGGGTCCTTGTTGAAGGAGATGGTGACGGAGGACAAACTGTAGAGTACTATGGTGTTTTAAAAGACATCATACAGTTGCATTATTGTTACGGTCATTCTGTATATATTTTTAAATGTGATTGGTGGGATGTAACTAATAAGAAGACTGGAATGCAGATTGATAAGCACTTCATAAGTGTTAATACGTCACGTACGGCATTTAAAGATGATCCGTATGTTTTGGCATCAGTTGCAAAACAAGTTTTCTATTTGAAGGACACAAAAATAAGAGGTGATTGGTATGTTGTCCAAAAAATAAAAACTAGAAATGTTTATGATGTCCTAGAAGTTGGCGAGGGAGATGAAGAGTTGGAGAGGATTGAGGAGGCACTACAAGAAGTCTCTCAAACTGCACACGATGGTGTTGTGCGGCATGATCAGGAAGATGTTAGTTCGTATCGGTTGAATAGAACTGATGTAGAACCAATTCATGTCGTAGCTTCCGACGTCACCAATACCACACAATTAGATCCGAGGGATGCAACGTTCATTAATGATGATGATGACGAGGAAAGTGATTTTGATGATGATACATTGTTAGAGTATTGTACCGAGACTGAAGAAAATTCAAGTTCAGATGATGATACAAACTCAGATGAGTAATTGTAATAGGTGTTACATGTGGTAAGATCAAGTGTAATGGATATTCAATTTTATGCTGTAATGGATTTTAATTTTTATGATGTAATGGAATTTACTTTTAAACTTTTGTTTTAGATATGGTTGGACCAGGATCACGTAGACGCGCAGCCCCGGTGGACCCATCGACCCCTTCCCCTTCCCCTTCCACTGGAGGATCGACTGATCCTGACATTGATGGTATGGATAGTTCCATTTTGTATTAATGCTTATATAAATATGGTACTAATTGTTTCTATTTTATTGTTTCTAAAGCTTCGGCCACCACCAGTGCTAGACGAGGGCGTGGTAGGTCGAAGAATCAGAGTTTGCAGACACAGATGGAGGCAGCAGGGGGTGCGCGACTCCGGATTGAGATACTTGAGGGCTTGCTGAAGCCTGTTGGTGGGTGGGCACAGCAGTTCATTACAGAGGTCGGCATCATTTCCCGACTACGCGCCCCACTCCATATTACTGACTGGAGTCAGGTCACTCAGGAGGATCTACACGCTATTCATGCGCAGATCCTGGTATGTCTTTTATTATTGTGTTGAACTAAATGTTAACATTTCTAATGCCATAATGTTTTGACAATGACATGCTTTACAGGAGAAGTTTGACGTCGATCTCCACCTACCTCACGTAGCGAGGGCTGTGGATCGTTACCTGGGAGTCCGTTTCAGGGACTATCGACACTGTCTGCACATGCACTACGAGGCGGAGGCGGCAGCCGGTAGAGAGCCCCGTGACAGACCCTACAGGGGGGTGACGGTGGAGGATTGGATGTTACTGTGCGACCGGTTCGCAAGTGATACATTCTAGGTAAAAATTGTTCAAATTACTTTTGTTGTCTGGTTTAAATCAGTATCATTTATACTAACCTTCTTTCTTTTGGCCAAGTGTAGGAACTAAGTAGGAAGAATAGCGAGAGTACAAGCAAGCAGAAGGTGACCCACTGTGGTGGATCACGTTCTTTTGTACAGTATAGGCATGATATGGTAAGTTATATCAAGTTCTTATTGTATAATCTATTCATGAAATCACTCTTCATAAGCTACTATTTATTTGCTCCAGCGAGACCAGGACACCGGTGCACCACCCAGCCCCATTGATTTGTGGCACAGGACGCACTACAACCCCAATAAGGGTTGGGCTGGGCCTGAAGCACAGCGGCTTTATGTAAGTTTTTATGTAACTTGCTACAGTATTACTAATTTAATATTAATCTAAAGTTATAAAAGTAGTAACATGTATTTATGTTTTTATAGGAGGAGATGGTCCAGCTGCGTGATCAGCCGACACCTGAGGGTCAGGATCCGCCGACCGACGACCAGATACGGGAGACTGTTCTGGGCAAGAGGCGTGGCTATGTGCGTGGCTTAGGGACTGGGATGGCGCCGACGACATCGTCCTTTGAGAGTGATGCTAGGGCACACTCAGCTACGGCGGCAGTTCAACAAGAGAATGTAGTGCTGCGCCAGAGACTAGATAGCCTCGAGGAGCGATATGCCGAGATACAGACTCTTTTGCAAACGATGATCAACCAACAGCGTGACTCTTCACAACCTTGGTAAGTTTTTAAAATTATATACTTTTGTGGATTTATTATTTATAGAAAATGCACCGAAGTCACATCACATACCTCAAAAATGATAAAATAGACTTGCACGAACTTACGGAACTCGGTTCCGATGCCCGGTTTGAAACTTATGCAAGTTTCAGCCTCAAAAAGGCCCATTTGGGGGTTTTGACGGATATGGGCCTAATTGCACCGAAACCACCTCACACACCTCGATAAAATAGAGTTGCACGAACTTACGGAACTCGGTTCCGATGCCCGGTTTGAAACTTATGCAAGTTTCAGCCTCAAAAAGGCCCATTTGGGGGTTTTGACAGACCAAAATTCCGGATATCGGCCTAACTACACCGAGACCACCTCACACACCTCACAAATGATAAAATAGAGTTGCACGAACTTACGGAACTCGGTTCCGATGCCCGGTTTGAAACTTATGCAAGTTTCAGCCTAAAAAATGCCCATTTGGGGGTTTTGACAGACCAAAATGCCGGATATCGGCCTAACTGCACCGAAACCACCTCACACACCTCAAAAATGATAAAATAGACTTGCACGAACTTACGGAACTCGGTTCCGATGCCCGGTTTGAAACTTATGCAAGTTTCAGCCTCAAAAAGGCCCATTTGGGGGTTTTGACGGATATGGGCCTAATTGCACCGAAACCACCTCACACACCTCGATAAAATAGACTTGCACGAACTTACGACACTCGGTTCCGATGCCCGGTTTGAAACTTATGCAAGTTTCAGCCTCAAAAAGGCCCATTTGGGGGTTTTGACAGACCAAAATTCTGGATATCGGCCTAACTACACCGAGACCACCTCACACACCTCACAAATGATAAAATAGAGTTGCACGAACTTACGGAACTCGGTTCCGATGCCCGGTTTGAAACTTATGCAAGTTTCAGCCTAAAAAATGCCCATTTGGGGGTTTTGACAGACCAAAATGCCGGATATCGGCCTAACTGCACCGAAACCACCTCACACACCTCACAAATGATAAAATAGAGTTGCACGAACTTATGGAACTCGGTTCCGATGCCCGGTTTGAAACTTATGCAAGTTTCAGCCTAAAAAAGGCCCATTTGGGGGTTTTGACAGACCAAAATGCCGGATATCGGCATAACTGCACCAAAACCACCTCACACACCTCAAAAATGATAAAATAGACTTGTACGAACTTCCGACACTCGATTCCGATGCCCGGTTTGAAACTTATGCAAGTTTCAGCCTCAAAAAGGCCCATTTTGGGGTTTTGATAGACCAAAATGCCGGATATCGGCCTAATTTCACCGAAACCACCTCACACACCTCACAAATGATAAAATAGACTTGCACGAACTTCCGACACTCGGTTCCGATGCCCGGTTTGAAACTTATGCAAGTTTCAGCCTCAAAAAGGCCCATTTTGGGGTTTTGACAGACCAAAATGTCGGATATCGGCCTAATTGCACCGAAACCACCTCACACACCTCACAAATGATAAAATAGACTTGCACGAACTTACGGAACTCGGTTCCGATGCCCGGTTTGAAACTTATGCAAGTTTCAGCCTAAAAAATGTCCATTTTGGGGTTTTGACAGACCAAAATGCCGGATATCGGCCTAACTGCACCGAAACCACCTCACACACCTCAAAAATGATAAAATAGACTTGCACGAACTTACGACACTCGGTTCCGATGCCCGGTTTGAAACTTATGCAAGTTTCAGCCTCAAAAAGGCCCATTTGGGGGTTTTAACAGACCAAAATGCCGGATATCGGCCTAACTGCACCGAAACCACCTCACACACCTCAAAAATGATAAAATAGACTTGCACGAACTTCCGACACTCGGTTCCGATGCCCGGTTTGAAACTTATGCAAGTTTCAGCCTCAAAAAGGCCCATTTGGGGGTTTTGACAGACCAAAATGCCGGATATCGGCCTAATTTCACCGAAACCACCTCACACACCTCAAAAATGATAAAATATACTTGCACGAACTTACGACACTCGGTTCCGATGCCCGGTTTGAAACTTATGCAAGTTTCAGCCTCAAAAAGGCCCATTTTGGGGTTTTGACAGACCAAAATGTCGGATATCGGCCTAATTGCACCGAAACCACCTCACACACCTCACAAATGATAAAATAGACTTGCACGAACTTACGGAACTCGGTTCCGATGCCCGGTTTGAAACTTATGCAAGTTTCAGCCTAAAAAATGTCCATTTTGGGGTTTTGACAGACCAAAATGCCGGATATCGGCCTAACTGCACCGAAACCACCTCACACACCTCAAAAATGATAAAATAGACTTGCACGAACTTACGACACTCGGTTCCGATGCCCGGTTTGAAACTTATGCAAGTTTCAGCCTCAAAAAGGCCCATTTGGGGGTTTTGACAGAGCAAAATGCCGGATATCGGCCTAACTGCACCGAAACCACCTCACACACCTCACAAATGATAAAATAGACTTGCACGAACTTCCGACACTCGGTTCCGATGCCCGGTTTGAAACTTATGCAAGTTTCAGCCTCAAAAAGGCCCATTTGGGGGTTTTGACAGACCAAAATGCCGGATATCGGCCTAATTTCACCGAAACCACCTCACACACCTCAAAAATGATAAAATATACTTGCACGAACTTACGACACTCGGTTCCGATGCCCGGTTTGAAACTTATGCAAGTTTCAGCCTCAAAAAGGCCCATTTGGGGTTTTGACAGACCAAAATGCCGCATATCGGCCTAACTGCACCGAAACCACCTCACACACCTCACAAATGATAAAATAGACTTGCACGAACTTACGACACTCGGTTCCGATACCCGGTTTGAAAGTTATGCAAGTTTCAGCCTCAAAAAGGCCCATTTTGGGGTTTTGACAGACCAAAATGCCGCATATCGGCCTAACTGCACCGAAACCACCTCACACACTTCACAAATGATAAAATAGACTTATGCTACTTTATGTCGTTCTTATTATTTATGCATGCAAAAAAAAAAAAAACAAAAAGCTATTCACATTCTATGTTCATATATATTTAATAATTGTTCTAATATATGTCGTTTGATCTTTATTTCAGATTGATCGGAGATTATTGTCGCGGCGCTGTCTTTATGTTTTGCATCGAAACTTGTTATTTTTATTTTTTATTTTCATGGACATCTGTAGTAACATTTTGGACACAATTTTTAATTTTTTCTATTTAGTGATGAATGGTACATTTACAATTGTACATAATTAGTTTAATATATATATATATATGAATGTATTTTTCTGTTTCAAAATATTGATCATTTCAGAATGCTTGGATTTTATTGTATATCAGGATGGATGATTGATACAGGTTTAAACATGAAGAAAAATATATTAAAACAAAGCAGATAGTGTTGGTAAAAAAAAAAAAAAAACACTTTTAGCGACGCACACCATAGCGTCGCTAAAAGTCTGAATTTAATTTAAAAATCGCAAAAAAATGACTTTTAGCGACGCATAGGGGGCGTCGCTAAAAGTCATTATTGGCGACGCACGCACTGAGCGTCGCTAATAATCACTTTTAGCGACGCCCCCTGTGCGTCGCTAAAAGTGATTATTAGCGACGCTCAAAACGTTATTGGGTAGTATTGGCGACGCATGGATTCAATTATTAGCGACGCTCCTTGGACGTCGCTAATATGCACTTTTAGCGACGCCAACGGTTTGTGCGTCGCTAATAGTATTAGCGACGCCACTTTTTGTGACGCCTTAGCGACGCACGTATGTGCGTCGCTAAAGACCTTTAGCGACGCTCATTTGGACTATTAGCGACGCACATGAGCGTCGCTAATAGTCCATTTTGTTGTAGTGCAATCCCAACAGCCAATTCTGTTGGACATTGCCGCAACCAGTCTTGTAGGCCGCTGAGGTCAAGGAGGTGTGTTGGATTGTCCTCAGCTACGATCCCACATTGCCTATCCACAACCCCCCTGCGCAATATATAAGGGCCCTCTCTACCTCTCCTTAACACCTGGGTTTTAAGGATGAGCTAATTGGGAGTTGGGCCTCCAAATTTTCTATATGGTATTAGAGTCAGGCCAGAGCCTAACTTTGGGCTAGAGGAGTCGGGGTGCGCCCATCTGGGATTCACTGAGACACGCGATGTAATCTAGGAGGTGTGTTGGAGTGTCCCACATCGCCCGTCTCTAACTCCTCTGGTCTGTATATAAGGGCCCTCTCTACCTCTACTTAACACCTGGATTTTAAGGATAAGCTAATTGGGAATTGGGCCTCCAAATTTTCAATATTATTGAGTTTGACTCCCACTAATTTTTGTTAAGTGCAAATCTTTTTAATAACTGCCCCACTACAAAACATAAGTCCCAATAATTATTTACTAATAATCTCAAGTTACGATTATGGTTTCTTTGATGTATGGCAAATTTGGCATCTCAAAAATAAAAATATTTATTTTAAAGTTGTATTAAAAATTGTTCAGTTTTTATTTTGATTTTTTTTCTCGTGCTTCTTACGTTTTTGTTCGCAATCTTCTTAAATGGTTGTTGGGATCAAAATTTTAATTCTCCACAATTCAGAAGTTTCAAATTTTAACCATCACTATATTAATGGCTTGCATTTTCAACAGTGACTAATAAGATATAAATGAGTTAAGTTAAGTCAAATTATGGATTGTTCAAGTTTCGTTTCTTAAAATAAACAAATTTCATATCATGTTTAAGATCAACTTGTTAATTTATCAATCTTATCTTGAACGAACTTCTAATCGAATCGAGTTCAAATAATTTGATATTTTATGTAGTATTAGACCATTTATAAGAAGGGATGGAGGTAGGAATTTTTTTTTAGGAGGGACTAAAAATTGTTTAGAGAAAAATCTAGTATAATTTTTGAAGTCTAGCCAAAATTTTGGGAGAGGAATGAGAGAATTAAGATAAAAAAAATTTTGAGATAAAAAATGAGAACTAAAATATAAAAATTTGATTAGGATAAAATTTTAAAATGGACTAATTTACAAAATGTCATAATTTTACTAGTAAAATTTTTTTCATCAAATTTTGGGGAGGGCTACAACCCACCCTAACCACCCCCGGCTCTATCCTTGCTTACAAGTTTATCGAGTCAAATTTAATAAATTAAAAATTTTTTAAATATGTTTAGATTTAATTTATTTATCTTGTAAACCAATCTTAAACGAGTCTGGGCTTGTTCGCTTTAAAGCTCAAGTGTCCAACAACAGGGCTAATTTAAATTTTCCTGGAATATCCACAGTCCGCACACACCATTGACATATTGGGCCAATTGCAATCCAAACGCAATCCATCCAAGCTCAATTGACCCATAAGGCCCAGAACCAACCAAGCTGAAAGCCTGAAACTGATCATTATGTTTATCAATCCCTCTTAACCCAACTAAGAGTGGAAAGAACAGTTGCTCAAATTCCTCGTGTCCTTTAAGACCCCCAAAAAAAAAAAAAAAAATTGGAAGAAAACTTTGATCTCATTGACCACACATGCGTTCTAGGCAGTAGCGGATCTAGATCATACAAATCGTGTGTATATAGTGACTCGAATTAGAATTGTGTATATAGGAGAGATGGTTCTTTCTATCTCGAATAGGCCATGAAGTTAGGGATGTAAAAATAAAATTTAAGAGAATTTTTTATAAAAATATGAAAAATTTTGAGACAGAGATAACTCCTAATTTTTAAAAAATTTCTAAAAAAATAAATTTAAAATTTTTGGCTAGCTGTTGTGTAGATTCACATCGGTTCTAAGAAATTTGCTCGTGCCTTGATTGAGACCACCTTATATAAAAACATAAACATGGAAGCTAAATAGTTAATACCATATCATCTTAATTTCGAGGTTAGTAGAATAAGAAGATTGCATAATTACTATTTCTAAGTTTGTAAGTTTGAGTCCAGACATAAATAATCTCTAGACTTCGAAATAATTATAGAAATTTTTTACCAAAAAAAAGAAAAAAAGTACCATATCAATGATTTCATATCAAGCTAAAACCATACAATATGTATCACAATTCATCAAGTATTGTTGATGATTAAAATTCAAGATTTCGAGTTTGAGTCTCTTTTGAGTATACTAGAGATTTGTTCGGTTGTTAATTTTAGAATTCTAAAATTAATCAAAATGTGCAAAACTGATCCGGACAAAAAAAAAAAAGTGCCAATCATGGAGAGAGAGAGAGAGAGAGAGAGAGAGAGAGAGATTACAAGACTACTTGTGTAGAATCCCTTTCAAGTAATAGCCGACCAAACCGTGTTTGCTGTGTTCATTATTTTCAACTTCTTCATAAAGTTTTAACAGTGACATATTTTGGAAAGGGCCTTGTATGAGTTGTGGTAGGATGACTATGACCATCTTCAATAATGTCAACAAAAACTATTAATATATATTATCAATACACGAAAAATTCTTGAACGAGACTATGATCATTTATTTTTTTAATAATATCACGTGACGGTCCTGCTAGAAAGATTCTTATTAATACACAAGATAAGTTACGGGTTGAAATTTTTTTTATACTATATATAATAAAATATTATTGAACACGTGATGGTCTGATACCATTAAAAAAATGACTCATCAATACACAAATTAGGTTGTGGCCCCAAGCAATCCCCCCCTCTCCTTTTGCATACACATGGCACCATTAGGCGCATCCTTGAGGCATGGACTGCCACAATCTAGCTGCATTTTACACATGGATGTTGCATTTATGGACGGTTGGCTAGTGTCAATTTCATATAGTTATGACCAAATTGAGCTTTTATGTTGGAGAAATTATTCAATACTTCTTTAATATAACCTACAGGACAGCATGATTTTGAAATCAGGTAATAGGAATCATCTCGTTTACAAATTTAATATGTCGAATGTGTAACACATGTGATTATTTAGTTTTAATTAAAATATAAAAATTAAATTAAAAATAATATATATATTAAATACATGATAGATTATAGTTAAGAAGATGAATCTTAAGAAGGAGAGTGAATCGTACTTAAAACTTAGTTTGAGTTTAAATTTTAACTACTGTGCAAGTTTGCGAATCTAAATATTCCCTATAGGTGAGTGAGTCATCGCAAGAATCCCCCTGCCAACAACTAGGGCGGATGCAAGGGGGGGGCTATGGCCTCCTCAAATTTTTTGATATTATATGTTTTACTCCTACTTTGATAGAAATTCTTATTAAAATAGAACTTCACCCCACAAAAATTTATATATTATATTTTTTTACTAATAATTTTGTTATTTTTTTAACAAAATAGGACTTGGACCACTAATTTTATTAGAATTTTTTAATAAAATAAAATTTGGCCCCCTCAATTTTTTTATATATTCATATGAACTTTCATAAATTTTTATACCTGAACTTTGGTCCTCCAAACTAAAATTTTTGGATCCGCCATTGCCAACAACAAATCCTTTTATTAAAAAAATAGCGTGTCTGAATTTGATTGCTTTTATATAATATCAACTAGTTCGAATTTAATGGGTTATTCAAAAATTAATTTCAATCTATATAAATATTTTAAAACGTTAACATATAAATTAAAAAATTTATTATAATTTTTTCATAGGATAATAATATATTCTATTGTTAAATTTAATCAGATCCAATTTACATAATCCGATTATTATAATTAAGATTCTTAAATAAAATTCAAATTTGTGCAATCAGATCAAAAGTTTTTATGATAATTGAATTTTGTTTGAATCGGTTTTCCCTTGTTCCATAATTCCTATTCATTAAGCACTTGTTATTTGGAGTCTAATCTTATTGATTTTCTTCTCATGACAAGATTAGTTGGTTTGTTTAGATATTAAAAATTTCTTTTACGTTTAGAACATGTTTTAAAACAACATTTACACTAAAAACACACGTGAGTGCAAAAATTACACGATATGAACCTTTTTTTTTGGGTAAATTAATCACACTAATCTCTGAAGACTCTGTCTCTAATATCATCATTAACGATTGAGTATAACTCCCTAAAAAAACCACTAAGCCATTCAGTATTATTTTTCAAATTATGAACTTTTTGCGCAAGCCAACGAACGTTAGATATTCATATAAAAAAGAAAAATCATGAGAAATCGTTCAAGGAAATATAGATTGACAATACTAATCTTAAGATAGTTTGGTAGGGTTTTCGTGGCGAAAAGTCCTCAGAATCTATTATCTAGTATGAAGTAACTCTCAACTGTTTTTTACGAGATCATGAGTTTCTATGTACAATTCTCAAATGTGCCTTAAAACTTTAGTCCCAATCTCCACCTCTACACATCATTATATGTTTTTTACGAGATCATGAGTTTCTACAATTCTCTACTGCAAAATCCATCAAACACACCTTAAGACTTTAGCCCCAACCTCCACATCTACACATCATTATAGTTTTTTTTTTGGATAACCCGAAACCTAGTTTACCAATCACAATCTTCAATTGCACAATCAAATTGTAAATTAGAACTCTCTTCCATGTTTGACAAAAAGGTGGTCCCAAGAAAACTTACAGTATATCTAAAAGACTTTTCAATTTTTTTCTTCTATAAAATTATACTATAGTAACCAATGTAACATTTTAAAGAGTCACTTTTTGTCTACACAAATAGAGCCAATATTATTATTTTTTTTCATATTTTGACTTCTCACAATTTTTATTCTTTACCAAAACTCAAATTTGAATGATCCGAATTTTTTCTCATAATTTTATTTATAAATCTAAACTTTTTATTACCTCTAATTTTATTAAAAATTTGAGTTTATTATGTAACTGCAAGAAAATAAGAAAAAATCAATTTCAATTATATTATGCTTTTAATTTCATAGAATATAAATGAATGATTAAAATAACCCAAAGGGCCAAAAACAAAATTGAGCGTTGAACAAGAGTGGTCAATGTGTGAATAAAATAAAATAATATATGTGTTGCAAAGAAAAAATTGAATTGCTATTGACATATGCTACTTCTGTTAGAGATTCATTTACTTTCTAGTATTTGTTTTCTTTTAACCAAATGAAGTTTTAAAGATACTCTTACATTATGTGGAATTTTAATATTAAAAAAAAAAACTTGTACTTTTTTAAAGTATTTTAATTATTTTTCTCTTGATTACCTTTACAATTGCATGTCATTACAGTTATTCTCTGCAATGTTTAAATACGTGCACCGTTTATTTGGTTTCAGTAACGGAGATGTTCATTTATCTCATAATATAAATGATAAATTATATTAATTTTTTTTATTTTACCTGACAATATACAGATACTCCTCCAATCAGTTTTTTTCTTTAAAATGACAAAATTACCCTTTTATATTTTTTTTCTTCAAAATTTTAAATTCTAACCAACTTTTTTTTTTTTTCTAAATAAATATTGATAATAACTTTAAATTTATTTTTATACAAATTAAAAATAAGTTATTTATCTTAATTTTATTTTTATATAAAATAATAAAAAATTAAAAAATTGTTGGAAAAAAACTGTCAAAATTGAAAAAAAATGTAAAAATAAATAATAAAATAATTGTGTTTGTCATTTTAAAGAAAAAACTTGACTGGAAAGAGGTATTTGTATATTATCAGGTCAAATAAGAAAAATTAGTATAATTTCAAAAAATTAAAAAAAATCAGTATAATTATTAAAAATTTAAAAAAAATCAGTATAACTTATCTTAATATAAAACAAATTTTAAATGAATTCCACGTGTAATGAGTCTTATATTGTGAGATTAATAGACCATTCAATTTTACTTTGAAATTGTGAGAATTCAAATTCGTTTTATTTGTATATACAGCTTGGTTGTAAATGCTCCATCCCTGCTAACCTCCCTTCAAAGGGCTGTCAATAAAGGGCAGTCCAGGCTTTTAGTCACAAAAATTTGGAAGGCACTAAAAAGGTTGAAAGGGACAGATGCAGCTTATGGGTAGACAGGAACAGGCGTCCTTCTCCAGCATAAAAATGTGAGAGAGCCTGTCAGTGCCCATCTCCTTATACTTCACCACCTGGGAGAGTTAGCACTACACCACCTGGGAGAGTTAGCACTATCTGTGGAGATATGTTTTTTATAAGTTCAGTATATTATATGTAAATATCTCATTCTAATTATATTTTGTCATATATATTATATCTTATTAAAAAGTTGAATCATATCACACATAAAAGAATATTATTGAAATATGTCAATGCGTCTTTCTAATTATATTTTGTCATATATATTATATTTTATTAAAAAAGTGAGACATGAGAATAGTATTAAAATGACATATTATCATATCACTATACCAAATTTATTCAAAAATTTACCCTATCTGTGTTCATCTCATTCAAATGGACCTTGTCATCTGTCATTTCTATTGACAAAATTTTTTGAATGAATTCAGTATAATAACGTGTCGATGTATTTTTTTAATAGTATTATATCATATATGATATGATTTTTTTTAGTGAACCATAGTATATATAATAGAGTGTCAGAATAGTATATTGTCACGTGGTATACCAAACTCATTGAATAATACTTCTTGATTTGACCTCCTGATAATTATAAGAATTTTTTTTTATATTCTCTAAAATTATACTCATTTCTCTTCAACTATATTGATAATATATAGATTCTCTTTTTTCAATGCATGGCGAATCTAGATAATAAAGTTAGTGGGGCAATATTATTAAAGTTAAAATTTAAGAGAGTTTCTAATGAAAATATAAAAAATTTAGGAGGATAATTCCTAATTTTAAAGGAATTTTATAAAAAATAGTGGTTAAAAATCAAATTTTGAAAATTTTGGTAAGCAACGGATAAATCTGTCTTTATCCCGTCTGTGCTTAAGATCTTGATCAAATTTTATTATATGACTAAAATATTCTAACATATTACATTAGTTTCTCTTTTTTTTTAAAGATCACAAGAAAAGTTCTTATAATTATTAGATATCGTAAGGGATGTCAGTGTAACTATCTCTAATAATAAAATAGTAAATTCATAATTTTCGTTAATAATCATTTTTCGACAATTTTGATTGAGAAAGTCAATGTGAATTATAAACAAAATTATATAATTATCAAATATTATAAGAGAAGTCATTACAATTATCCCTCGTAAAATTTATAGGCACAATATGGTGCCCAAAATTTGAGTTCAAAAAGGAGTTTTAAATCATGTAGCAATATTTGCATTAGTTGATCATCATATCATTTAAGTAATTAATACAAAATTGACACATCATTTGAATGCCTGTTTTGAGTTCAAATTTTGGATAGTCTACTAATTTTATCAATTGTTTAACTTTTTCTACAGGGTAAAAAATTATTCACCTTTTTTTTGCAAAATAATTCATTAATCCTCATATATATATATATATATATATATATATGTGTGTGTGTGTGTGTGTGTGTCTATATATATATATATATATATATATATTCCCTTACTCCTTCCACTCCCTTTCATCTCAATTTATGATTTTTTCCTATCTGTTTCAAAGTTTTCTTTTTTCTTCTGTACATACAAGTTTGTTAGAATGTCCCTTTATTAGTATTTACAGAAGTAAGGAACAATTGTCAGAAATAACTACTATAATTGACTACAATAACATTTATTTAGATCATAGTTAATATTTGCTTTAACTTGTAACAATAATTATGTAGACTCTTTTTTTTAATACAAAATTGTTAACAATAACAATAACAATAATTATGTAACAAAAATAGATTCAAAAAAGAAAATTTTAATACAAAAAATTCTAATTGTTAACTTTTATCTTAACATCGTTAAAAAATATTACTTTTTACATTTTAGAAAAAATAATATAAAATATATAAAATAACTTCTTCAATCTAAAAAAATTATAACATTTTATGAAGTGGGAATTTCTTTTTTAAGTCTTCTAGATAAATAAAAAAAAAAATTTGTTGGATTAAAAATTTATTTTATCAATTATTTAGTAATTTTTAAAAAGTATCTTGAATACTTATTTTAGTCTAATCAGTATTATTTTTTAACGATATTAAGATGAAAGTTTATAATTGGATTTGTTTTGTAATATAATTTTATTCTTCGAATATTTTAGATACAAAATATTTATCATGAATTTTTTGAATTCAAAAATTTATTTTAGAGATTTTTTAATATTTTCCTTAATTTTTTATGGCTCATGTATTCGCATGTATTTTATTCTTAGGAAATTAAAATCTAACTTGTCTTAACAATGGTTTTTGTATGAGTAGTTTTAGTCTGACAAAAAGAGTAAAGATTATTAACACTTGCCATATAAGAGCATCTCCAAGATAATTTTTTTTAAAAAAAAAAAATTGTATTAAATTAATTTACATTGCACTTTGAAGAGCTTGTCATTTTTTCTTAAAGAAATTAGTGTTCAGTTTGGACTGAGCGATGAAAAAGTGTGGTTCAAAAAAATGCAGTTTAAAAAATTACAGTTTGAGTTAAGTTGTTAGTGTTTGGATAAATGTATTTGAAACAGGTTTAAATGATATTATAGTATTTTAATGAGCTATTAAAAGTAAGGTAAATTATATTAACATCCCTCGAGATTTCTGACAATTACACTAACCTCTCTTAAGGTTTCTGAAATTACACTGACCTCCCCTATTTTACTTGACAATATATAGATACTCCCTTCTAGTCAATTTGTGTCACAACCCACGACCCGGCTTATGTAGATTACGGGAACGCGACCTTCACTATTGGGGCCGAGGACCGACGGGTGGACAAGAAGCAGCGGTATCGAACAGCGATGCGGCCATGAATATAATTTGTGGAAGTGTGAAAACTTTTTCTTTCCGCACATCCACTCGGAACTGCCCCTCTTCAGAATGGTACAAATAACATACATACAAAGCTTGCTAAATTTTAAGAAGTTGTACATAGTACATGGTCATTATCCGTAGGACTTAATTACATAATTATCCAAAATATAATGCTACAACAAGGTTGACCAACTATTGGTCCTAACATTCCTAAAAATTACTAAGTCAAATGCGGAGCTCCCGACGCCCTTCCTTAGTATGGGCAAGGCTCTCAATCATCTTCATTACCTAAAAGAGTCATGGGTAACAAATCCATGTGAACTTTATGAAAAAGCTCATGAGTAATTCCTAGTACTTTGTCATGGGTTTTCAACTGATAGTGGGTTAAGTACACCATATTTATAAAACAGTCACTACTAATTGCTCGTATATTTCAAATACAGAATACAGGAATCTTTAATAAATAGCACGAAGCATTCAAGACATTCAAGCTAGGACACTTATTTCATTAAATACAAGATACAAAATCTTCAAAACATGTAACACAAAGCATTTAAAGCATTCGAGTAAAACAATTATTTCACGTATACAAAGTACATGAATCTTCAAAAACATGTAACATGAAGCATTTAAAGCATTCGAGTAAAGCATTTAATATGCAGTAGAAAATTTGTAAACATGTACAGGATGGCCATTTGGATGGCCAAGAAAATGTTGAAATCCTTTTCTTATAGACAGAAGGATAAAATTCATTTTCCTTTGAACAAGGAGGTATGACCCTTTAACATTTTAAAAACGGGGCCATTTGAAAACCCTTTTCATGTAAATAGGGGTTCGAAAATCTTCTACCATTAATCATGAAAATAGAACATATAAATCACGATTAGAAAAATGAGGGATAAACTTTCTGTCATTTCTGAACTGTAACATCTTTTCACTTTTTATAAGAATCCTGTTTCGAACCGAATCCTAAGCTTAACAGATCAGTAGAGATATCTCAATGCCTGAGGGGATAAACCTCCTACCGGGTATTTACAGAATTTTGAGTCCCAAAGGGCCTCAATAGTTATAGTGCTTATGCACCATTATCTTGTATTACCAGTTTGCAAAGGGGAGGACATTTAAAACTATTTCTTTACAAATAGATGCTATTCAAGAGCATTTAAACATAATCTCCAAGTAGATGCTTTCAAGAACATTTAAAACATAACTTTTCAAATGGGATGCTTTTCAAAAGCATTAAAACAGTGGCTTTTCAGATAGATGCTTTTCAAGAGCATTTGACATAACTTTCATGAATATTTTAACAGAGCCTTCAAAATATTTGGAATAGAAAATTTCAAAAGATTTAGGACATAACCTTCAGAGTACTTAATCGCATCATTCAGGAATATTTAAAACATAGCTAGAATGAAAAACATTTACTTTTAGAGAGGACATTTAATAAAATTTTAAATTTAAATGGACATGCTGCGGTAGAAACTTACAAAAAGTTAGAAATTTAAACAAGCTAACTTGCATGTCAAGATAGTAGTTAAAAATATAAGCAATAATACATTTGAATCATGAGTTATGTAAATCGAACTTTTAGACATAATTTAATAAATTTATATTTTTACGTGCCTTATTTTTCAGTACTTAATTTGATAAAATGAATCTCACCATTGGGTCAGAAATGTCGAAGAAAGTCAATTTAGACCCTCTCGGACTTCCATTTGGTTTCGGGCATCATTAAGAGTAAAATGGTAATTTTATATTTTACGTGTCTAAATTTTCAGAACCCTATCTCGTAAAACAAGCCCCGTCATTGGGTCCAGAATCTCGAAAAAAGTCAAGTTACACTACCCTTTTATTTTATTTGGGTAACGGGACATTTTACATTAATTAAATTCATTTAATTAATCTAATTATTTAATTTGATATTATATATATTTTCTGTTAATATAGTACACAAGTGCCACGATGGCACAATGGCACACATGTAGGGGTTTAGGATCTTACACGCCCGAGGTCAGGGTTTCGAACCTTAGGGAGCTGTGGCTCCCCTTTATTTTCTGATTTTTCAGTTGCCAAATGATGGACAAGGCATAAGACAAGGATAGGATGTCCCTGTTCTGCGTGGGGTTATTAAATCATACCTCTAACCATGTAGCTAAACAGACCTATTTTGATTTAAAATTTAAAACCTAAAAGCCTAAACGACGTCATGTTACTTACCAATATATGCTACTGAGAGGAGTTCAGACCCGAACCCAAAACCAACCCGACCCATTTACCCATCACTACTCATCTTCTTCCTCGCGTAACAGTTATTATTGCTCTAAATTGCAGAAACTTTAACCTTTATTTTGTGAGGTTTTAGTTACCCTTTTTACCTGCTTTTTAATTCCTATGGTCTTCTGGGACACAGAGTAAACTTTTGGCGTGGGTCTTAGAGTTCGAATTGAGCTCAAAAGCTCCATTGGAGCTTCGGTACAACTCTGAATAATGGCCTCGTTCATGGTCATTCCTTCACCAAAGCCCATAGGGTTTGGCTTGATGTGATGCTCTCAAATAGGGATTCATTTCGTGATCACAAAATAAGGTTTTGTGTTTGATTTGTGGTAGGGTTGATTTTCAAAACGTGACCTGTAACTCGGTTCTTCTCTCTCATCGTTGGCCCATTTTATGCGGTCATGGTGGATTCTTGATCCTTGTGGAATGTAGTTTAAATCCCAAGTGGTAAAAATCAGTTTCTCATTAGTTGATTCAGACCCACTTTCAAGGTGGTCCATCAATGGTGGATTTTGTGTGGGGGAAACTGTTTTGGGCTTCTTAGATCAGTTTTCTTACATTCCTAACAAGTTATATTAACTCTAAGCCATTCATACATCCCAAACTTTCAACATGCAACTACAATGTTTTTCTTAAAGAGAGAAACTTAGATTGTTTTTAGGGTTTTACCTTCACAGTGAGCTCCCTTTCTCTGCTTGGCTCAGTTCTGGACTTCCTATGCCTTGATCAAAGCTTGCTCTTTCTTCTTCTCCCTTCTCTTCTTCTTCTTTCTCTCTCTACCTCTCTTTCTCTATCTAGCCGCACACACACATTTGGTTGTTTCTGTCTCACGCATGGTCACATATATATATATAAATACATACATACATACATATACATACATATTTATATATTTAATTTGGGGTGAGGTGTTCCATGAAATTTGATTGGGTGTAGGAGTGGTGGAATGTGATCTTATATAGTATACACCTCACCCCTAATTAAATATATATATATATATATATCTTGTGAAATATATTGCACAAAAGTGTTGTAACCTAATTGTTTTAATTTTTGGGCATAAGTTATTTCCCAAATTTCTGGTCTTGGGTTCAAGACCTTGGGCCAACATTTTTGGCCTATTTTCCATCTTTTTTTATGCCTTGTTTGGAATTTTGTATTTTATCTCATTTTTTATTTTTGTATTATTTTTATTTTTCTTCTTATGTACTTGTATTTTCATTTATTTCCTTCATGTGTCGACTTCATAAATCGAAGTCTTCTTATTTTATAACTTTTATTCTTTTTGGTCTAGTTTTCTTAACTATCATTTTGCTTCTTAAAGTTCCTAATATTTAATTAGTGACTTAATTTTCAATAACTGGGTCAGGGGTGTTATAATTTGTTTCTTCAAAATGACAAAACTACCTTTTAAGTTTTTTTTTTTTCTCAAATTTTTAAATTTTGACCAATATTTTTTATTTTACAAATAAATATTGATAAAAATCTTAAATTTATTTTGATTTTATTAAAAATAAGTTATTTACCTTAAATTTATTTTTAAATAAAAAAATCTTTAAAAAAAGTTTAAAAAAATTAGTCAAAATTGAAAAAAGACCAAATAAATAAATAGAAGGGCAATTTTGTCATTTTGAAGAAAAAATTAACTGGAGGGAGGTATCTGTATATTATCAGGTAAAATTTTTTTAAAACCCAATTCTGTATTTGTTGCAACCAAATCCTTTCTAATTGCCTTTATTTCTTCAGAATTTGGTTCTGAACTTTTTTGACTGAATTTGAGTATTCTGAACTATATACAATAATGGCTATTGATTCTACTCCTTCTCTTACTATGGTGCCTGCTCCAACACCTGTTATGGCGCCAATGACTGTGAGTCTTGAAGAAAAGCCGTAAAAGTTTAATGGGACAGATTTCAAGAGATGGCAACAAAAGATGTTGTTCTACTTGACCACCTTGAATTTGGCCCGTTTCCTTCAAGAAGATGCTCCCGCATTGAAGGAAAATGAAAGTGATAGGCAAGTGATTGTCGCTGTGGAAGCATGGAAGAATGTAGATTTCTTATGCTGGAACTACATCCTAAATGGATTGGACAACACATTGTATAATGTATATTGGACCCTCAAGACTGCAAGAGAATTGTGGGAATTCTTGGACAAGAAATACAAGACTGAAGATGCCCGACTCAAGAAGTATGTAGTAAAAAAATTCCTAGACTACAAGATGCTTGATTCCAAGACTGTGATTAGGCAAGTTCAAGATCTATAAGTGAATTTGCATGACATACATGCAGAATGGATGTCTCTTAGTGAGTCCTTCCAAGTGGCTGCCATTATTGAAAAATTACTACCCCTATTGAAAGAATTCAAGAATTACCTAAAGCACAAGCGAAAGGAAATGAGACTTGAAGACTTGATAGTGAGGTTGAGGATAGAGGAAGACAACCGTGCATCTAAAAAGAAGGCAAGCAAGGCCATCATGGAATCCAAGGTCAATGTTGTGAAACAGGGGTAGAAGCTCTCACAATAACAAGAAGAGGAAGCACAATGGTAATGGTCCCAAGCAAGGTGAAAATAAGAGGTTCCAAGGCAAATGCTTTGTATGCAGTAAGACAGGGCATCAGTGCTAAGGATTGCCGCAACCGTAAGGACCAAGGAAATCCAAATAAGAAACGTCCCCAAGCTAATGTGACCGAAGTGGATGGCCTATTAGACAATGTCTCAGATATGAGTCTCTCAACCATAGTCTCCGAGGTGAACTTCATTGATAGCAATACCAAGGAATAGTGGGTGGACACTGGGGGCTACTCATCATGTTTGCTCATACAAAAAGACGTTCTCATCATATCATAGCATAGATAATGGAGAACAACTCTTCATGGGTAACTCTTCTTCTTCTAAGGTTGAAGGCCAATGAAAAGTGGTATTGAAGATGACATCGGTCAAAGAACTTACTCTCAATGATGTGTTACATATGCCGAATATTCGAAAGAATCTAGTGCCTAGATCATTGTTGAGTAAGAAGGGTTTCAAACTAGTGTTTGTTTTAGACAAGTTTATCCTCACCAAAAATGGGATGTATGTAGGGGAAGGGGTACATGAGCAATGAGCTTTTCAAAATAAATGTCATGACTATTGTACCTACAATTTCTAATATTAATAAAGACACAACTTCTGCTTATATTCTTAAGTCTTATAATGTGTGGCATGGTAGACTAGGACATGTTAATTAATGATACATTGCGTAGATTAATTAATATGGAATGTTTGTCTAAATTTGAAATAGGTCCAAATCATAAATGTGAGATTTGTGTCAAATCTAAACTTACAAGAACTTATTTTCAATCAATTGAAAGAAGTAGTGAACCTTTAGAATTAATACATTCAAATATTTGTGATTTAAAACTTATTCAAACTAGAAGTGGTAAGAAATATTTTCTTACATTCATTGATGATTGCACAAGATATTGTTATGTTTACTTATTTAGAAGTAAAGATGGGGCATTGAAAATGTTTAAACATTTCAAGAATGAGGTTGAGAACCAACTTGATAGAAAAATGAAGGTGATAAGAAGTGATAGAGGTGGTGAATATAAAGCACCTTTTGGTGAGTTTTGCTTACAACATGGTATTATACACCAAACAACTGCACCCTACTTACCACAACAAAATGGTGTTGCTAAACGAAAAAATAGATATTAAAAGAAATAATGAATGCATTATTATTAAGTTCTGGACTACCTCAGAATCTGTAGGGGGGAAGCAATTCCTCTCCGCAAATTATATTCTCAATCGAATACCTCAAAAGAAAACCAATAAATCCCCTTATGAGTTATGGAAAGGTCGAAGACTTTCTTGCAAATAGTTAAAAGTGTGGGGGTGTTTGGCTAAAGTGGCGGTACCTATACCTAAAAAGATTAGAATAGAACCAAAGACTGTTGATTAGTGTTTTCATTGGGTATACTTATAATAGTAGTGCATATCGTTTTTAATTCATAAATTAGAAATTCCAGATATGCATGTCAATATTATTATTGAGTCAAGGAATGCATCGTTCTTTGAACATATATTTCCTTACAAATCAACAGAGTAGTCAAGTTCAATTAAAAGAACTCATGATACTGTAATAAGCAAGTAGTCAAGGCCAACAAGATGATGATGAACCTAGACGCATCAAAAGAGGTAGAACATCAAAATATTTTGGTCCAAATTTTCTAACATATTTGTTAGAAGATGAGCCTCAAAGCTTTAAAGAAGCAATGTCGAGCCCTGAATCTCCATATTGGAAAGAGGCTATAAACGATGAAGTAGAATCCATTCTGCAAAATCATACGTAGGGAACTAGTGGATCTTCCACCAAGTTCAAAACCTCTTGGATATAAATGGATATTCAAGAAAAAAAATGAAAACAGATGGATCTATTGATAAATATAAGGCCAGACTTGTTATCAAAGAATACAAGCAAAAGGAAGGTGACAACTGGTTAAAAAGTGATATTTAGGTTGATACCTTAGAGATTCTCATTTTTATAGAATTAAAATTAATGCTATATGCTTGTCTATTAATGCATTTTGATCTTTTTGGCAGATAACTCGACTTAAAGAATTTTCCTTTAATGGAGTGGAGATGTGGAGTGAAAGAAAAGATATTGGGCTAAGTTGGGTTTAGATTGTCAAGCGGGAAAATAAGAAAATCAGTGATTGTTGGTGTTAGAGAGTACCTTCAGGGAAAACAATCTATGACAGAATAGCGTTGTGGCAAGATGAATTTGCTAGTTTAATGATTAGTCAAATAGTTTCAAATGCCAAGAATGTAGAAATAGTTATATAGTGGTGCAACACCTAGAATGATCCTCATGGGATTTTAATCGTGTTTTGGTTTATTTTAATGTTATGCGGGGCATTTGATGGAAAGGAGGGATAAGTAATAGGGTATTAATGACAGGGAGGAGGCGCTTTGGTTTAGAGTATCTAAAGCTACAAGAAAATGAACACTCATAAAGAAGTTGAAATGAAGGACTTAGGTGTTGCCGATGTTATGCTTGGGATAAAGATCTCTAGAACATCAGATGGACTGATATTATCTCAATCACATTACATTGAGAAAAGTTCCCAAGAAATTTAAATAAGATGATAGTAGTCCAGTGAGAACACTTGTAGATGTAAATCTACATTGATCCAAGAATAATAGCAAAAGCATATCACAACTAGAATATGCACAAATAATTGGCAGCCTAATATAGGTCATGAATTGTACCCGTTCAAACATAGCTTACGCTGTCACCAAATTGAGTAGATACAGAAGTAATCCAAGTCTATACCATTGAAAGGCGATAGTTAGGGTTTTGAGGTATCTGAAATACACCCAAAACTATGGATTGCACTACTTAAAATATCTAGCAGTACTTGAAGAATACCGTGACCCAAATTGGATATCCGAAACCAAAGACTCGAGGTCCACAAGTGGCTATCTGTTTACACTTGGTGGTGGAGCGGTGTCTTGAAAATTTTCTAAGCAAACGTGCATTGCCAAATCCACGATGGAATCTGAGTTTATTGCACTTGATAAAGCTGGTGAAGAAGCTAAGTGGCTTCGTCACTTCCTAGAAGATATTCTAATGTGACCAAAACATATGCCTATTATCTGTATTAATTGCGACAGTCAATCGACGATTGGTAGGGCACAGAGTTATATGTATAACGGTAAGTCTCGACATATTTGTCGAAGACATAATACCGTGAAAAAACTTCTCTCTAATGGTATTATGACCATTGAATACATAAAGTCAAAAGATAACATTGCGGATCCGTTAACCATAGGTTTGACCAGAGAGCAAGTAAATAAATCATTGAGGGGAATGGGCTTAAAGCCTATGTACTGAAACTCGCCATAATGGCAACCCAACCTAGCTGACTGGAGATCCTAAGATCTAGGTTCAAAGGGACAACCGAATTATGCTGAGACTTATTAAAGATCACTATGGAGATAAAATCTTCTACCCATTCCTATGATAAGAATAGTGATACTTGTAACATTGAAAAGGATAAGATAAGCTTCTAATGATTCTTATACCTTATTAATATACAAGTGGGGTATAGTAGGATACTCTTAATAAGAAATCACCTATGTGAGTATGAACTGGGCCGGTTCTATAAGAATGATAAAGGACTAAATTCTCTAGGAGCACTCATGAAACCAGGAATTGTTCAAGGCCAAAATGAACACAATTATGAGAACCAACTGTGTCAGGAAAGATTCTGTGTGAATACTATTGTCTTGGTTTACACAAATGATTGAACAGTTCAAGACATCATGTTCACTGATCAATTCAGTAACCCCGACAACATTTCACAAGGGAAGGTTCAAGGCCACAAGCTACCTTCCTCTATACAGAAAATTTTCAACTGAACTCTCTCTTAGTGTCTGCATGTCATTTGCATTACTTACAGTCAATTTCATTCATGTGGGGGATTGTTGGAAAAATAGGTTTTTAAGCATTATAATTTATCTTTGAGTTAAAATTAAAGTGGGTCCCACATTAATTTTAGTGGGTCCACATAAGAATGTGTTTTCCTCTATGAGGAGATTAAGATTATTTATTGGGTTGCTCAAAACCATTAAGGAGTGAATGAGAACTTGCTTCCAAACATCACTACTTGGAAATGGTAATAGAAGCATGAAGCTTGTGAAAAAGCTTGTATCCCACATAGGATAGATACAAAGCTTTTAAAGAGTATATATACACCTACCTTAGAGGAGGGTTTGGGCCCAAGGGGTACCCAAGTTTTGTGGAATAGGGAGGACCTAGCACATGCTTGGTTCACCATACGCGCGCCACTGCAGCCCATCCCCGCCCCGCATCGAACCGGGCTGGGTCAGGTCGGGCTTGGGCTTGGGCTTAGGCTTGTTGTGTATATATCTTTTTAGAGAAAATTTATTTAAAATTTTTCAAATCAGAAACGCAGTCATTTTGAACATGCGTTTAAGTTACCGTTGGGATTCCGAAATGCTGTTTTTTTAGACTTGCGTATGGTTATCGTTGGGAGTCCAAAAACGCTGTCATTTTGAAAGTACAGTTTGACTGAATGGGCGTCTTCTCCATGGATGCGACTGTGTTTGTTCGGCATGAACAGACATGACCCAAGCTTCATGCCTGTACAAAACAGGTATGAGCGAGTCTATAAATAGGACACACTACACAACATTCTTCATTCAATTCATTGCATATCATCTTCATCTTCATTTGAGAGAGAGTTCTACGTTAAAGTTCTGGTTCGACAGACAACACATTGGTAGTGCTTGCCTCTGTGTTGGTTTAGATCATTTTATCCTGGGAAACGTACTGCCAAGAACTTATAAGCACCATTGCAAGGGTCGTAAATTGTCTTAAGGACATTGTGTCCAACACAAGACTTAATCCATTTTCTGAAATTCTCCGTGTTCTACAACTATATACAGGTTTTGTTTTAGGTTTTGTTTTGTTTTAATTCAGTGTAATTTTGTTTTAACTTTCAATATTTTGTAATTCAAGTCTGGAACAGCATAGTTTTTTCTGGAAAAAACCTGAATTCTGTATTTCAAAATAGTTTTCTATTTTTCCTATAAATTGAAAATTCTATTTTCACAAATTTACTTTTTGTTTTAATTTACAAATCTAGGTGTGTAAACTTGAAATACTGATATACTATTTCTAACAATACAAAGAAGACATATGGAGCAAGGCCAACAAAACAGAGCTCAGAAAAGCAAGGCCATAAAAAAAACACACACACAAAACAGAGGTTGATGCATAAAATTTCTATTGTGCAATTTTTCGAAAGTGGTATCTTTATATAGTTTTCAAAGAAAGACCCTTGTAAGCAACTTCCAAAGGAGTGTCAAAGCCCAAGGCCTTAAGCCTGTCCCCTCTTTGTTTAATTTCTTTTTGAACAAAGAGCATGAACTTCACTAAAGCCATAGAAATATCCGTTTATCTCCTATGACAAAATAAAATGCTCATTTCATTGAATGTTTAATCAAGTCTCATTACCCAAAAAATAATAATAAAAAGAAAAATATAGAAATAATGAGGTCCTGAGAGCTTATATAATGATGAGAAGGAGAATCAAATTTACACTAATTATATAGAGAGTAGACACTTTCACCACTCAGGACAGAACATCGGTCCAGTCGATTAAAAGTTGATATACAACACATTCATTTTCAAAGTTAAGGCAATGTCTAGTTAAATTTTTTCCTTCTTTTGGTGGGTTAGTTAAAAGTTAGAAAGGAAAAAAAAGTAAGAGAAGATAGAGAAAAAAAAAACCCCTTTAGATGGATCTTCAAAAAAAAAAGTAAAAATAAAGTAACTGAAAAGAAAAAAAAAGGTATTTTCAAAAAAAGAAAATTTAAAAACAGTCTCTTTATAAGAAACAATTAAAAATAACTTTATATCTTTAAAAATTTGAATTCATTAGAAAATCAAAACAACTTAAAACATATATATATATATATATATATATTGGAAAAAAATAATAAACAAAAAATAAAAAGGATAAAATAAAGAGGAATCAAATGGGTAAAGTAAATGAGTTCAAGGATTTGGTTCACATCCAATTGTAGTTGTAACTGAATAAGGGACAACTATTTTGGCAGAGGGATGGGTGGACTGGCACTGCATGACTTTCTTCTTTTTGGGGGGTGGGGGCATAAAAAAGGGACCACTAGATTAAAAAGTTGGTGTGGCAGCTCACTCCCCATCCTCACATTTCCTATCTTCTTTCTTTTTAAACCAGGACACATGGATGCTCAACTACACATACAAATGGCATTCAGGGGTCTCGTCAGACTCCAATACTTTCTATGTGATTCCTTTCTGATCTTATCCACCCAGCTGGCCATGGCCATTTACAACAACTTGGTAGTAATTATTTTGTGGTCGTTGCATCCACATTTTAACCATTTAAATTAAAAGTCATATATATAAAATAATATATTAACATGCACTCGTGCTATTCGTTTAAATTGTTACAACCAATATTTTAAGAAGAGTAATGTTAATTTTATTTTCAGATTTTTTCAAAAAAATATTTATTTTTATGAGTTATTAGTATTATATTGATTAGATATTATAAGATAATGTAATATTTGGTTAATATAATACTACCAATTCATAAAAATAAGTATTTTTGATAAAATTTTTAAATAAATTTAGCATTATTATTTCAAGAATCGTTAAATATTTTCTAATAAGTGGGAGTTTTTTTTTTTATTTGAAATAAAAGAGTTTTTTTTCTTCATAAACTGAGTTTTGTAGACACCAATCTCACATTATGAGAGATATGAATCCTTTAAAATGAAAAGGTTTCGAATCCATTAACAAATGCTGCGTCTAATCTTTAGGGTCTTGCTTACATTAATAGTTTGTTTTGTGTTTATAAAATTTGTCATAAAAAACGTGTTCGAGGTGCTTTAAAATTATAATTAATTAATTAAAAATTTATTTAATTAATTAACTATTTCATAGAGATTACACATATAATCTGAAATAATTTTTCTAATTAAATAATTTAATTAATTAGATAGAAATAGTAAACTTAAGTAATTTAACCAAATGGTCAAATAGTACTTAAATTATACTCCTATTAAATATATGGTCAAGTTATTAAAATAAAATATAAAGTATAATAATTAAAAACACATCCAAGTAAGAGAGACATCTCGTATCCAAATAAGAGAGACATCAAGTTTTATATAGAAAACTCTCACGGGAAAGAAAACTCACAACTTATAGGGAACATATCCACTAACAAAATCAGTCAATACAAGTAACAACATATTCCTGACTACTAACATATAACTAGGGGTGCAACTTGGGTAGGTCAACCCGAGCCTCGCCCAAATTTTTTAGAGTTTGGATTTCATTTTTTACACTTTGAATTAAGTTTCAGCAAAAGAACTCAAACTTGATCTAAATTAGGGTTTGGCTTAAGGTTGAGACTTTAAAAACCCGAGTCCAATCCGAATCCCGAATTTAATATTTTATATATTATATTTTTTTATACTTTAGTTATCCACTATTAAATTAATAAAAATTTCTTAAAAGAATTACTATTTACATTATTATAATTTCAAAAACTTGTTGACCTCTAACATTTTTTTAAAATTAAATTATGTTAAAGTAATTATTTTAACGGTTTTTGATTTCTTTTAGAATGAGAAATTGAGATAAATTATTGAAACTTTTAATGTATAATCAAAATAGTGAAAATATAACAATTTATTAAAGAAATCGTGAATAAAATCTAAAAATTGAAATTCATAATTAGGTTCAAGTCGAGTTCGGGTTGAATCCGATACTAATCAATTCTAATTCGGATCGGGCTCAGGTTTGGGTTGTTCGGGTTCAAAGCCGAGCTCGGGTTGACTTTTTTAGAGCTTGAGTTTAGTTTGGACATGACTCACCCCGACTTGCTCCCCTACCTATAACGCTGCCTAATAGATTTACATTATTAGTCAATTCTCCTTGTAATCATTTACATTTTGCTCATGTTCATTGATTGCACTTCTTAGCTGTTATGTTACATAGTAACCACTTCGTTTCAATCACAATTTAATTTCCAACATCCTCATATTACCTTGTGTGCAACAACTTATGTAGTGGTCTGGAATTGTTCTAAGATCCTGTCTTAGCAAAAACCTGTACTACTATTTTGTGAAGCAGGAGCTATATCAAATCTGAAATTTAAAATTGATATTTTAATCACAATGATTTGAATATTACCAAAATACTTTATATGGATACAAAATAAGGCATCTAGAATGCAAATATCGCCTCTCACATACAAAGAAACTTATTACTTATTATATAGATTAACCTAAACCTAAAATAATTTAGAAATGGGTAACCAATCAGATTCTCAAATTTGAGACAAGCGTTCGAATGAACTTCGGTTCTCTGTATGTATATGATGTTTGCATTCGAGCGATCTAAGAAGTGTTTGAACAATCTAAGTATTAGTTATTTTTAATTCATTTTAATTTTGAACTTAATTTCTCAATAAGTATCAAAGTGACATATTTAAATAACTTTTTTAAATTTATACTCAAAACAAAAAGTGATTGACTTATATAATGTTAAAAACAAAAGTCAAACAAGAACTATTTAAATGAAAGACTAAACACACGCATTTTTATAAATACACCAAATATAAATACACGATATGTATGTATGTTGATGCCTTTTAAGTAGCAACTTTGAAGTTTCAAGATATTATCATTACTCTTCGTATTCAGAAATATGCAATTGTAAAAAAGGGACCACTAGATTAAAAAGTTGGTGCAGCAGCTCACTCCCCATCCTCACATTTCCTGTCTTCTTTCTTTTTAAACCAGGACACATGGATGCTCAACTACACATACAAATGGCATTCAGGGGTCTCGTCAGACTCCAGTACTTTCTATGTGATTCCTTTATGATCTTATCCACCCAGCTGGCCATGGCCATTTACAACAACTTGCTAGTAATTATTTTATGGTCGTTGCATCCAGATTTTAACGATTTAAATTAAAAGTCACATATATAAAATAATATATTAACATGCATTCGTGCTATTCGTTTAAATTGTCACAATCAAAGAGTAATATTAACCTTATTTTCAGATTTTGTCAAAAAGTATTTATTTTTATGAATTATATTAATTAGATATCAAAAAATGATATGATATTTAGTTAATATAATACTGTCAACTCATAAAAATAAACATTTTTGATAGAATTTTTAAGTAATTCTAACATTATTATTTCAAAAATCATTAAATATTTTTTAATAAGTTGGAGTTTTTTTTTATTTTATTTGAAATAAAAGAATCAATGTTTTTTTTTTTTTTTCATAAAGTGAGTTTTGTAGACACCAATCTCACATTATGAGAGAAATGAACCCTTTAAAATGAAAAGATTTCGAATCCATTTACAAATGGTGTGTCTAATCTTTTGGGTCTTGCTTACATTAATAGTTTGTTTTGTGTTTATAAAATTTGTCATAAAAAACGTGTTTGAGGTGCTTTAAAATTATAATTAATTAATTAAAAATTCATTTAATTAATTAATTATTTCATAGAGTTACACATATAATCTGAAATAATTTTTCTAATTAAATAATTTAATTAATTAGATAGAAATAGTAAACTTAAGTAATTTAACCAAATGGTCAAATAGTATTTAAATTATACTCCTATTAAATATATGGTCATGTTCTTAAAATAAAATATAAAGTATAATAATTAAAAGCACATCTAAGTAAGAGAGACATCTTGTGTCCAGATAAGAGAGACATTAAGTTTTATATAGAAAACTATCACGGGAAAGAAAACTCACAATTTATAGAGAACGTGTCCACTAACAAAATCAGTTAGTACAAGTAACAACATACTACTAACTACTAACATATAACTAGGGGTGCAACTTGGGCGGGTTAACCCTGAACCTAACCTGAGGCTAGGCCCCAATTTTTTAGGGTTTGGACTTCATTTTTTACACTTTGAATTGGGTTTTGGCAAAAGAACTCAAGCTTGGTCTAAATTAGGATTGGGTTTGGGTTGAGACTTTAAAAACCCGAGTCCAACCCGAACCCGAATTCAATATTTTATATATTATATTTTTTTATACTTTAGTTATCTACTATTAAATTAATAAAAGTTTCTTAAAAGAATTACTATTTACATTTTTATAATTTTTAAAACTTGTTGACCTTTAATATTTTTTTTAAATTAAATTATGTTAAAGTAATAATTTTAATGGTTTTTTGTTTCTTTTAGAATGAGAAATTGAGATAAATTATTGAAACTTTTAATGTATAATCAAAATAGTGAAAATACAACAATTTATTGAAGAAATTGTCAATTAAATCTAAAAATTGAAATTAATGATCAGGATGAGGCCGAGCTCGGGTTGAACCTGATACTAATCAATTCTAATTCGAGTCGGGCTCGGTTTAGGTTGTTCAGGTTTAAAGCCGAGCTCAGGTTGATTGTTTTAGAGCTTGGGTTGAGTTTGGACATGACTCAACCCCAGCCCGGCCCGCCCAACTTGCTTCCCTACCTATAATGATGCCTAATAAATTTACATTATTAGTCAATTCTCCTTGTAATCATTTACATTTTGCTCATGTTCACTAAATGCGCTTCTTAGCCGTTATGTTACATAGTAACCACTTTGTTTCAATCACAATCTAACTTCCTACATACTCATATTACCTTGTGTGCAACAACTTATGTAGTGGTCTAGAATTGTCCTAAGATCTTTGTGAAGCAAGAACTATATCAAATCTAAAGTTTAAAATTGATATTTTAATCACAATGACTTGAATATTATCAAAATACTTTATATGGATGCAAAATATGGCGTCTAAAATGCAAATATAGCCTCTCACATACAAAGAAACTCACTACTTATTGTATAGATTAACTTAAACCTAAAACAATTTAGAAATGAGCAACCAATCAAATTCTCAAATTTGTGAAGCATTGAACTTCGGTTCTCTGTACGTATGATGCTTGCATTTGAGCAATCTAAGAAGCGTTTGAACAATCTAGATATTAGTTTTTTTTTTTTAAATTTGAATAAAATATATAAAATTTAATTCACTAGTTTATATACATATATAAGATATATGGGATATATTAAAAAAAAAGGTTAGCATATATATGTGTTTTCTTCGGGTAACTTTTATTTTTGGTAAGTAAAAAAATATGAAGATATATTTTATTTTTTAATAATTTATTAAGGTTAAAAACTTAAAATGATAAATTTATATTGGAAGTAAGTTCATAATAACAAGAACTAATTAATGGCAAAATAAGAAAATGAGTTTTTGTAAGTTTGTGCCTATCCAAACATGGGGCCAAACAACCCCGAATTTGGGCGTGGGTCCATTTGCACAATCCCAACTTTCAGAAGTGAGGTGCGAAAACAAATCATAAACCCTTGTTAAGAGAAATTATTTCGGAGAAATCATTTCATAATTCCATCACATGATCCGATGGATTCTATATATATATATAACTAGCTCATATAATAATTGCTCATTGTTAAAGCTACATTTGAACAAACAGTGAGAAAGTGATAACTTATTGCATCCCCTAGTTATACAAACAACCCACTAAAGTGTTAAATAATAGTAATGTTATTAAAAATAAAAACTTTATCCTAATTAAAATATTTTATCAAAAGTAATTTACCATATGATGTGATCGGATTATATTAATCATATATCATTTCATGATTTGATATATATCAAATAATATACTGTCATATTATTTGGGATTTCATTTTTGGTAAAAATTATTTGGAAGAGTAACGTTGCTCTTGAATAAGTAAAATCTAATTACCCTAGACTCATATTTTTTTACAATAACTTTCTTATACTTTCTATAATAATATACTTTTTTTTTAATAAAGGCGATGGTGAATGAAAAAAATTATACCTAAATGTATATATGTATGTGCAGCCTCGAAATGAGCAACGTATGTAGAAGAAAAGGGTTTCGCAATCACAAAAGGAACTAGTAAGGTAAAAGGACAGTCTCAATGCACGAGTTTTTTCATCAATGTGACATTTGAGAAAGATTAAATGTATATAATTTTATTATTTTTAATGAAAACCGGTGACATTTTTGTCATAAGTAAAAAAATACAGAATCTCGTAAGAAATAATGATTAAAAAATTGTGGTTTAGAAAGCTATTATAGAGGCTAAGAACCCAATTAATCACCTTTAACATAACTAATTTGGAGTTCAAAATTGAGTAATGATTTATAGTACATTCTCTCCCTTCTCTCTCTTTTTCTCATTTCTCTGATTCACACAGTGACACATCATATTAATAAAGATACATGAGTAAAAATAAATGGATCATTAATTATTTTCCTACCCAAAAAAAAAAAAAAAAACCTAACGCAGGCCATTTAACTTAACACTGTCATTAGTTTATAAAATTGTATTTATATTCTTGTTTCTTTTTAGTGACGTGTCACTTCTATTTCTTTGTTTCTTGTTTTTTTGTTTTTAGTGTTTTGGTATGCAATATGGTAAGTATCACTTCCATTATATATAATTGGGTGGGCCATGTTGATATGCCATAAAAAGGAGTAGGCAGACCAAATGCATCAATTCAAATATAGATTACCTGTATTAAGTATTAGGAGTACTAATTGTTTAATTAAGGATAATACAGCATTCTCTTTGTCTGTCACACGCGAGTTTAATCAGGTAATGGCAATGATTAGGGACATCAAAGGCTCAAGCTTCCCCCCTTTGTGTATGGAATACCGTGGAAAGAGATGTCCCATAAAGGAATTTCAGACTCTCTCTCTCTCTCTAAAAAGCTACAAAAAGACCTCAATATGCTTATTTTTTTTCCACGGGGTAGTGGAAATCATGTTGACCCACACTGTATCGGCTTCGACCTCACCACAACACTAAAAAAAAACCGACACCACCTCTCTTGCTCTGTCTCTCTCTGTCTCTCTCTCTCTCTCTCTAGACTGTTCTCTCTGGTAAGCAAAACAACTCTTACCCATCTCGCAGTCTCTTTTCTGTTTATTTTTGCATTTCATGAAATGAATGGTTTGTTTCTTAATCGTTTTTTCAAATGGGTATTCCTCTATTTGCTTATTTTTCTCAACTTGTACAATACAGTTTGAGGTTTTTCAGCATTTTAATTTGTTGCTTGATGTTGGAACTCTGCGAATAGAAGAAACATTTGATTCTGTAATCTCGGTTTAATTTAGGTTAACTTTTTTGTGGCTTTTCCTCTTGTTTAGTTAGTTAGGTTTGTATATTTCCATATGAATGCTTTTATGTATTTTTTTTGGATGGGGGTGTTGATTTGAACTTTAGGGTTCTCTTGATCTTTGGGCTACTCAGCAGTGCAATTGTCTCTTTCTTTGTCTCTTTCACTTTAAATATACAGTAGTTTTGTGTTGGTGTATATGAACTGTAGTGATTCTTAATGCTAATGTTGATATTCTGATTCTCCAATGGTTTTATAGTTTTCTTTTAGTTATATGCATATCTTTGGCTATCTATGTGTGTGGACTTTCAGAAATTAAAGTTGGAGTTTGCTTCTAAGCTGAATTGAAGAATGAAGAAACTTTTCATTTTGTGAATTTTTTTAGACTTTGCTCTGTTAGATAATATCTGATACTTCAATTCTGTTCTAGGAATGGAGTCTTGGATTCATACTTCAAAAGACTATTCTGATGACATAGATTCACCAGTGGATGGTCTTGCAAGAACTGGAAATTTGTTAATGGGATGGGGTACGAAACCTCCTCATAATTTTGATAACAACATGTTAGTCCCTAGTAGAGGAGCAGTTGGGAGCATGGATTTTTCGGAATTGTGTGTCCCAGAAATGATGAGAAACTCACTTCCTAGTAACCCAAATTTGGGAATTATGGGTGGTGAGAATGGTAACAATTCTAGTAAAAGAGCACCTTCCTCTACTTGCATGACTACTTCGAATTCGTCTTTTGGCGAATTGGAATCTGGGTTAAGGCTTACCAGTTCTGTCGCCGAGTCTGATAGCCAGAAATTGTCACTAATTGATTTGAAGTTAGGGAAGTTGGCTGATTCGAGTGAAACCAAGAGTAGTATTTTTTCAAAAGAAAGGTCTGTTTTATCATCGGTGGGATCTTCCTTGCCTGCAAAGAGAACCCGCATGACAAATTTGTGTTCTCAGACTCCCGTTTGCCAAGTTCACGGTTGTAACAAGGATCTAAGCTCCTCAAAGGACTACCACAAAAGGCATAAAGTTTGTGATGTTCACTCCAAGACTGCTAAAGTTATTGTTAATGGCATTGAGCAAAGGTTTTGTCAACAGTGCAGCAGGTATGATCAGTAATCCTCTAGCTTTCACTTTGTTACACTTTCCGTACATTGTGATAGTTCTCTCATTGAGGAATATATTTATAACAGATTCTTTGTTGTCAATTGTATTTGGTTTGGAGCTATAATAGTAATCCCAATTTCTTCATTTCAAAGATTTTGTAATGAAAATATTAATGTAATGTTGTGTTCGATTTGGGGGAAAAACTTATTTATTTAATCACTAATTAAAGGAGCACCTTCCATCTATGCTGCACCTGCATAAAACCTCAAAAAATGAGTATACAAACTGTTGAACATTGCAAAATTAATAAAACGCTACTCTTTAGACTCACTTCAAAAATGAGAAAAATATAAAATAAAAAAGAAGAGATTTCAGTAAAATATCTTTTGACTTGAGATAGGGGGATCTGCTTCTCAACCCCCCCCCCCCCCCCTCCTCTGAATATTCTCTGCAAGCAACCCAAATGTTTCGCATTCCATGTAACTAAACTTGTACTACACGAGGTACCCACTATTGTACTAAGGTATCAGTTACTGATTTCTACAAGACTTAGGCCACCGATACAACCTAAAACCCTTAAGGTATCTTGACATTCATTTTTGGAGTCTGATGAGTAACCTTATATTGCTATTGATGTAGATTGAACTGACCGTTCCTGTTGATTTTTATCCTTGATTGGCTATATTTTAACTTCACCATGTTTACATAACAGTTAAGCTCAAGTAGAGTGTTTACTTTACTGCAATTTCTGGTATGGTTGATTGTAACTTTTTGCTATCCAGGTTTCATTTACTGGCTGAATTTGATGATGGTAAACGCAGCTGTCGCAAACGCCTTGCAGGCCACAATGAGCGTCGAAGAAAACTTCAATTGGATACTCATTCTGTTAAACAACAAAAGTTGCTTCAGTACTATCAAGGTATCAACTTTTGTTGCATTCTAATTGGAAATTCCCCCGCCCTCACATGAAGATGCGTGCAGGAATTTGTATTCTTGATAGAAAAATTCTAAGAATTAAGTAAACTTATAATCGGAGATGCTAATTGTGATTAGAAAGTTGGGGTAGAAGTACATGGATGAAATTAACATTCCCTCATGAGACAAAAGTATTTTAAAAATGTCATTTTGCTGTTAGCATGACCAGTGAATCAAGTTAAATTTCAGATTTTTTTTTAATGACGGAGGCCCGTGGGCGCATGCCTGTCAGAGAAAATTCCAGATATGTAACCCTACTCCCAAGAACCTTATATCAGATAAGACAATAGAAAAAAATCTTAGTTACTAACATTTCTTGGGTGTTGAGATCTGTAACTAAATAGCAATGCTTTCATGTTGCTATATTTATTTTTATTCTCTAATATCTTTTACTTTGGATATGTAAAAAAATCTTTGATTTCACTGATATGATAGTTTATGAGGACAGTGTACTCTCTATAGCCCTATAAACTTCAATTATAAGACAAAAGCAGGCTAACTTTTCGCAAGACAACAATGCGATTAATTGCACAACTTCAATTTATTGTGGATGGAACCTGGTCAGAACTTAGAAGATCAAGATTAACTTTTGGCTTCCACTATATTGAGGTCGGTGATCCTGAAATTCTGGGCCTCTGACCAGTTCAACTTTCACAATTATTTTAGAAGGGAAGTTTTCTGTCTTAAGAATATTATTTTAAGCCTTATTCCACTTCCCAGTTAGAGTAAAGTGGGAACGGCTGCGTCACCCACACATCAGATGTTTTACTGCTCTGTATTTTTTGATTCTTTAAAAGAATCTTTAATGTTGCAAAAAGAATCCATTAATGCCCACTTGATTCCACTTCGTGGCATTCGAAATGCCCCTATTCTTACCAATGGAGTTTACAGTGTGTTCTTAAATTTTTCTTTATGTCAGGGGCAATTATGTGACTAGTTGAATGCGAACCTAGAAGTAGAAGTCATAGCTGTGCTGCACTAATGGTCTCATTGGATGACAGAAGCCTGATAGAATTGATGGTTCAAATAGCTATATAGAGAAGAAAAAAGAGGAGAAGAGGAGGGGGGGGGGGGGGGGA
Organism: Nyssa sinensis; assembly: GCA_008638375.1. Lineage (NCBI taxonomy): Eukaryota > Viridiplantae > Streptophyta > Magnoliopsida > Cornales > Nyssaceae > Nyssa > Nyssa sinensis. The sequence goes on from CM018042.1 coordinate 26,834,615, forward strand.
GAACAGGACTACATCTGGTCTGGAGCATCTAACATTTAAAACTTAAAAAAAATCTAGAGTGCACGATTGATAGGAGATTGATATATAGAATGCTACTCAAAAACCCCAAAAACACTCATATTATGTGGAGAATTAGATGTTGAGAAGTAGCTTCGGAGAAGGATTACCACTAATTAAATTCAAATGGATATCTTCACTTTCAGTACATAAGTATATTGATGGCTCTATATTGTGTTTTTTTTAACATAACTTCAAACTTATTTGCTGTCAAAATAACCCCAATATGCCATTTGCTTTAGGAGGGTACAGAAACTTTGACATTTTATTAATAGGAAATTTACCATTTGACAGGTGCTGGATATCTGGGGAATTCTTTACCAAAAAGAACACCCTTTGTTTTTCGTGACATGCTTCCTGGTGGTTTTTTCAGTCAAGAGGGATGTGGCCAAAGTAATGGGTGGAGGCATATCAAATTAGAAGAGGAACCAATTTTCAGGCAATCGGCAATGCCCATCATAAATGGGCAGTATCTGCATGGCATGGGAAGGCTTTGTCCTTCCAGAATATTTTCATCAGAAACTGATTACACTCTTCTTGATACAGCAGCAATGGCTAAAGAGTTATCTGGAGTCTCGAACTCCAGCTGTGCTCTCTCTCTTCTGTCAGCTCAATCACAAAATCTGTCAAGCCATTCAACAGGAATTCCTGTGGCTGGTCCTCTGATCATCCAAGGTGTCCATGATCATCAAAGTGTGGATCAAAATTCTGACATACCTTTAGGGGTAAGCATTTTGGAAAAATCTGCACCAAGTGGGTTTTATTCTTCTGGGATGAAATCAATCCAAGTTGACCAGCGAGGACCCCCAATGATATCTGATGCCGGTAATTCTGTTGGCTTTGAAGTCCACACAAGTGGGTTTTTTCAAAGATCAAATTCTATGAATTCCCAATATTGTCTTTCTTCTGAATCATTGGCCCACTGTTGATTTGCTTCAATTGTCATCACATCTCCAAAGAGTGGAGCAGCAGAGGAATTCTATGCTAGTGAAGCAGGAAAATGATGACTTGTATTGTTTTCAGAAGACATAAGGGTACGAAAGCAGCAAGGTAAGCAAACTGTGAGCATGTCCATTTGACTACTGAGTTGCTTTTTCCTTTTCTATCATGCTTTGGAAGTGGGAGTGCCTTTCTAGCTAAAATATTTATATATGCCATCACTTGGATGGTTAGACTGGACAACCAAGGGCCTCTCGTAGTGGACATTCAATTTGAGAAAATAAGAATAACAAATTGATTTTTAATGGAACCATATGGCACCTGTCAAACATTTTAAGAGGGAGAAAGGAAACAATTGGACTCCTGTATTTTAGTTGCAAACATTCTGAAAGCAGCCATAGATTTATAGTTTATAGAAAGTTATCCTAAATCCGATCTCAATTCAAAGAAGTTTTAGTCATATCTCTTGTAATGGAATTTTTACTTGCGTTGGAATAGGAACAATTTACGAACTGATAAATATTACTCCAAAACAGTGGGAACAACATTATATACCAGACTTGCTACGTGTGTGTGTGTGTGTGTCAACTTAAATATGTTGTTAGAAAAATTAAATTGGAAGACAATTAATTTGACTGCAGGTTATGAGGAGGCTGTCATGCTTCTTCAGTTGTTTTTAACCAACTCCTTTTGATGCACATGTTAAAGGATGGGAGACACTTCAGCTACCATTATTAATGGCATTCCTTTTTTGAAGAGAATAATAAATAGCTATAAGGTTTTTGCAGTGTAAAGTAATCTAAGTTCAACATCATATGTTGCTGTTGCTACTCTTCTCCTACTGCTGCTTCCTCTTCTTCTAATTTTTCAAGCGGGTTGAAAGATTTCTGAACCACGGAACTCACTAAATCTTTGTATTTGATGTTGTTGATTCAGCCAAGTTCCTGCTTTCCCCCATGTTGGTTGCAATAAAGGGTTCATTATTGAAGATAAAATTAGACGGCAAAGAAGATGAAGCTCCCTTAAAAGATGGTAAGAAAGCCTTGCTTTTGCTACGGCTCCTGTGGGTCCCTTAACCAAGCCACAGCCTATGAGTCACCGGCTTATTCTTCAACAGTTACGCGGTCAGAGCCCTTCTTTATGTCCCCTTGTCCCCCAGACGCTTGCAGTGACTTTTTGTAATTAATCAGTTTAAAAGATTAGAACTCTGTAAAGCTTTTAATGGATTAGCAGTGTTCATCAGGTCTCATTTTTGTCATTTATTACTCAGATGATAAACTGATTAGATGGAAATCAAGTGTCAAATTTCTCTGTTTTATTCTAGTGAAAGATAAAGCTTATTAATCAGTGAATTCTACAAGAGCAACCTCCTTGGCTGATTCTGATGCATTCACCTTAAGTGTTTCACATGGAAATAATAGCCATTTTTTCTTTCAATTTTAAGAATATATATATGATGATGATGGTGATATTAAAATTTATTACAGCATGAGCTATGAAGCAAGGACATGTTATTTTAGCTCACGTGTCTGTATTGAATATCGACACGTTTGGATATTTTTTCGATACATGTTTAGACATTTGAATCATGAATATTGATGATTATGTTAAGTTACCTAACTCATCTAAAAGCTTAAGCTATTAGAGAAGGTGTAATTTTATTATTATATTCTCTAACACGCCCCCTCACAGTGTGACCACTTTGAGTCTACACGTGTCAATTCATATTTTTTGGGCGACGGTGAAATTTGAACTTAGGACCTTTGGCCTGCTCTGATACCATGTTAAGTTACCAACTCATCTAAAAGCTTAAGCTTTTAGAGAGAGTGTAACTTTGTTATTATATACGCCCCTTTACGTGTGGTCACTTTGAGCCTACACGTGTCAATTCATATTTTTTTAGAGGTGATGGTAAGGTTTGAACTCAAGACCTTTTGCTTACTCTGATACCATGTTAAGTTACCAACTCTCTAATAGCTTAAGCTTTTAGATGAGTTGGTAACTTAACAGATTAAATGAAGAAGTTTTCTATTTAATGATTTTGTTATTCTAATAATATTTTCAAAAATTTGTGTATTTTTATGTCAATTTTAATTAAAATAACATTAAACTTTTATTATATGGTTATATAAAAATATAAAAAAAAATTATATATATTTAATGTGTCTCTAATATGTTTGTGTCTTATTTTTTTGACAAATAATATATTTACGTGTATGTGTCGTATTCGTGTCTCGTATCGTGTTTGTATTCGTGCTTTTTAAAGCAAAAGTGTTTTGTCTGAATGGAACCAAGTTTGAGAAACAAAACTTTTCTACCATTCCTACCCATATATGATTGTACAAGTTACCTACTATATATATATATATATATATATATATTAACTGATTGAAAATAATAATTTAAATTGCCCTTTATTTTGGAGTGTTGTCAGGCCAAATTTCCTTATTAGGTGTTACAATAAGGTTTATTCCACTTCCTTATTGAAGCAAAAATAGGAGTGGCCGCCTCATCCACCATCAAATCCCCCTTTATGCTCATTGCTCTATATCCAATTTAAATTTGTTTGCGCGTGTGTGTTCTGGAGGAGAGAGAATCAACTTTTCCTAAAGTAAAGCCATTTGCCGACTGAAATCAAATCATTTGCAAAGATGTATTAAAGTGTGAGATCTTCTGATATAACCTGTAAAGTGTGAAATGTTGTGGTAAAGCACCTCACTACAACAAAAATAATTATATGAATCATTATTATGGGCATGTGCATGCGCATGTGCATGGCCATATGCCCCATAGCTTGTATCATTACAAGTTGTTCTAGGCGTGTTAACTTAAAATCATATTTTAAACACTATCCTAAGCTACTTTAATACCATTATAATATCTAAAGCTTGACTTAGTACTATATTATCGTTATAATATTTAAAGCTCAACTTATAAAAGCATTTGTCTCATTTTTTTTCCATTTTCTTTTCTTTTCTTTTCCCTCTTTTTGTTAGAAAAAAGCATATCCATATTTCCCAACAAGCAAGGTCCCAGTGGAGGGAAAATTTCCGCTCAAATTACCGAACTGAGCTCCTTTATCATTATTTACTCTTGATATTATTAGTGTGTCTCTTTCATTTTTTTCAAACACTTACTTTATAAAATCGTCGGGATTAATTTATCCAATTCATTTTCTAAACAAGCAAACAAACATACCCAGTGATATAAATATGATTGTGTTGTGTTTGGTACTTATTCTTACACAACCAGTCATAAATGTATATAAGAAAAAGAGATGGTTTTGTTGAGAAGTTAATGGTTAATGTAAAACCTTTATCAGACTCCTTATCTCATAAGGAAAGGTAAAATGATAGCATGCAATTAAACAGATGTTATGGTTCTTGATGAAGTAGAATGGCAAAACAAAGATTTTATGGCTCTCCAAAGTTTCGACACTCGATTAGAATAATCAATGATAAAGTTGTTTTATTATAAACTAAAGGTTACAGGGTTTCAATTGCAAAAATAGTTTTTTGGCTTGTAAAAATAAAATTATGTATATTTAATTTTTCACAGATCTTGTAATGACAGAATCTCGTGTATTGAATAGTTTAAGGGCTTAACAGCACTGAGTCTATTTGTATAGGGCAAATACATAAAGGCTTTTGTGTTATCACAGCAAAGAAACAATCTGATAGTTGGAAGAGGAAGTAGTGCAAGCAAAATCAAGTTCATGTTTATGAGTGGGTGTTTGGGGTTAGTTTCCCTAAACATATGCAAAAAGCAGCTTACAGTTGGTTTTCTGCAAAAGCACTTTTATATGTTTTGGAAAGTAAAATCATCACAAAAGTAATTTTAAAAGCTTAATCAAATAGTCAGCAAGTTGCGGGTTTTCGGGTTTTTGCTTTTTAAAAATTCTTTTGTAATATATATTAAAAGAGGGCCTAATTTTTAAACAAAAAGGCTACTTCTATATTTTTCTAACTTGGATTCAGAATAGGCAGTCAGCAAGTCGGGTTTTTTCAGGTGACCCGACCTAACACTTTACGGACTAGATGTTGTGATGGATTGCTAAGTCCAGGTTGATTCTTTAGAAGCATTGTCATGATAGGGCTGGGCCCATAGATATTGGGCCCTTTTTTGGGTTCAAAATATAATGTCTTTGTTTTGAGCCCAACTTGAAATGCTGAATGCGAACAGGTTTGTTGGGATTGAAGAAAATGAGAAGAAAAGAAGGGAAAATGAGTGAGAGAGAATTCTCTTTGCACGTTTGGGAGTTTTAAGAGGGAAAAGAAAAGAAATTGAGCAATTGTGATTAATAATCACTGATTATCCCTCACAACACTTTTGTCTTTTTTTCTTACAAATAGAGAGGAATTGGAGTAAAAGGAAAATGGGTTGAATTACATGTTTTACCTCTTTTCTTTTATAAAAAAATAATATTACGCAATGATATTACGTTCTCCAAAAGAACCATACGTTTTTGTGGGGTCAATCTAAATCTTTTGAGAATCGGGTTTAATACCACTTGTAATGTCCCGAGTCTTGTTATTCCATGACTCAAAAAACTTAAACATACCCATCACTTGTAACACTCCAAATCTTGTCATCCCATGATGCCAAATGCTTAAACTCAAGTTATAATGCGACCCCCAAATTTGAAGAAAGAGTTGGATGGCTCAAAAGTATAAACTCAATTAATTAATAACAGTGACTTGTGGTATTTTGTATGTCAGTCAAAAGACTTCTCATCTAAGAGATGTAGGATATATATCACATTTGTTTTCTTTAAATAGTAGCAGCCTCCACTTCCTTAGAAAAAAAAAAAAATTAAACCCACTCTTTCTTTAGCCCTGACTACCTCTATACCTCATATCTCTAAAAACTTAGATTAAAAATTAATTTAAGTTAATGCTGAAGTTTTCATCTCAGCATTGTGAATGCCACTCTACTTGTAAATTCAAGTATCCAAAGCCGACTCCTACCATCCTTTTGTCATTAGAGAAGAATGCATATAATTAAGCCCCTTCATAGGCATATTTAGATATTAGATTCAGTGGAGAAGCTAATTAGAGGGATTATTACAGATGTATCTTTAATTTTAAGTGGGCGGTAGACAGCAATTAATAGACTTGTCCATTTAAGATTGCTGGGTCGAAACTCAGCAGATACCACTTCCTCTTGAGGTCAGTCCAAATGAGACGCGGTCCCGACTTTAATCGGGTTCCTTACTAGTGGACGGTGAGATTTGTTCCCCGAATTAGTCGACCCGAAAAGTCGAATACCGAATTATCAAAAAATAAATAAAAAAATGCAGATGTATCTTTAATTTTGTGATTTTTAAAGCCACTGTTAGAAATTTCTTAAACCAAAGCTAATTAAGGAACTAAAAAGATTCCAAAATGAAGAAAATATACTTTTTCAGATTCCACAAACTAATGTCAAAGAGTAAAACAAAGCTGGCTCTTTATTAATTAATGTTAAATATTACATAATTTCAGTTAATCAAGTAATTAAAAAATACCATCAACCATGAGAAGGGTTTGAAACTGAATTAAGCAAGAGCAAAAGACCTAATTAAAGAGCCCACCAAGATGTCCCCAATATTGTTCAGCATCATGGCATGTCCACAGAACATTCATATTACTTCATCCTGCCACATCTAACCCTAATTAGCATCAATCTTGCATACAATTAATTCAAATTAATAGTTCATTTGGATGGAAGGTTTTGGACAGAAAAATAATAAGAAAGGGTAAATTGTACTAACTCCTATGAGGTTTATGAAAATTACACTGACTTTTTCTAAAGTTTTTGAAATTACACCGACTTTATCTACTTTATAAAATAATTTACAAATACCTTTCTCCTATCAATTTTTTTTTTTTTTCAAAATGACAAAACTGCTCTTTTTATTTTTTATTTTTCATTTTTTCAATTTTGACAAATTTATTCTAATTTTCTTTTAAAATATTTTTTAATTTTTTATTTAAAAATAAATTAAGGTAAATAACTTAATTTTATATTATAAAAAATTAAATTTAAGGCTTTTATCAATATTTATTTGAAAATTGGAAAAAAAAATTGATCAATATTTAAAAAATTGAGAAAAAAATATGAAAGGAGTAGTTCTGTTATTTTGAAAAAAAAAAAATTGACAAGAAAGAGGTATCTCTATATTATTTTGTAAAAAATAAGAAGTCGGTGTAATTTCAGAAATCTTAGGAGAAATTAGTGTAATTACCTTAAAAAAAAGATTCAGGTGAATGACACCAAAATTTCTCGTTTGAGTTTTCATGAAATAGAAAAAAGAAAATATTTATGAAGATTAGAATGAAAAAATGAAGTCACTAAGCCCACTTCATCAATCCGTGTGGACGGATTTGGAGAGAGAAAAAAAAAACATTGTTTCATTACTTTTTTAAAATACAAAATATGTCCTTAAATGTTAGTAACTTTTCTTTCAAAGTTCGTAAATAAAAATTAGTATAATTATCAAACAATTTAGATACACTTTCTTTTCTTTTCTCTCTCATAAATTATTCAAATAAAAGATAATAACTTTCTTTCTTATATCTCTCTGACCCGCAGCCAAGGGTAGAGGGGCTATAGCCCAAAAAAAAAAAAAAATCATGTAATATTTGAAGTAATTATATGAAAATTTTCATCCAATTTGAAAAAAATAAGTTTGTCCCCTCAAAAAAGTGAAAAATATTTTTTTACATATAAGATTTGAGCCAATTTTATGATAAAAACTTCTCCGATTTGAGAAAAACAATTTGTTCAAATAAAAATTTAACCCTCTCTCCCCTAATTTTTTTTTTTGGGCTCCTATTATTGGCGACAACAAATCATTAGTAGATAATTAAATAATTCTATGTCACATTATTTAAGATTTTTTTTTTTTTATAAACATTCAAACAAAGCGAAGATGTTTTCTTACATTATTTATCAGTTCGTTACTGCTCTCGGAGATTGATCCCGCAATTGAATCTGGAATGTTCCTAGCCCACTATTAAAGAGAAATTTAGATGAAATGAACCAAAATATATATAGATAGATAGATAGATATAGATAGAAAACTGATCACTGAGAAGAAAACTTACATTTTTCGATGCTTTGCTAAAAGCTTCACGATGTGGGATCTCAGGATTTGCAGCTTTGATGCGCTGTATCTCCTCCCTTCAACATGAAAGATAGTTTTTAACATGACATTTTCATAGTTCTTGAAGTTTAATAAACAAGAATGCTATTGAATAATAATCACAACCAATGGCGAATCCTGAAATTTTAGTTACAAAGACGAAATTATAAGTATTGAAATTTAATTTTTTTTATATAAATATATAAAAAAATAAATAAAGGAATTAAGTCATATTTTGTTAAAATATTTTAAAAAAATTAATGATAAAAAATATAATATCAAAATTTTTGAGGGGCCATGCCTCCGATTCCTTTAAATCTATTAAAAACAATTAATGGTTAGACTTGTTTGAAAAAAGTCAAAACCGATTTTGTTTGATAAGTATTTTTAGTAATTCATAATTGTTTTTAAAAAAATATTTAAAACCTGAATAAAGTCGAACTCTTCTAAAATAAAAATTATACGGTGAGATTGTTACATCGCATCATTTTGTGAAGTGTCTTACAAATTTTTAAATTTATCGTAAATTATGAGAATCATCTTCTCCTACAAAAATTAAAAAATTTGAAGAGTTTGTGAAATACTGTCACACACAATGAGATTGTGTGATAATTTCATCGTATAATTACACCAAAGGAGAGTTGATTTTTTTCAAAAATTTAATCACCCTAATCCCAATTTAATCTAATTTAAAGAATTCTCATAACCTCGTAACAAAAGTAGAAGCAGAAACATGATCTCACTTTATAAATTGATTGTAAGCGGATGGAGGTCTCTGCTTCTTCTCAGGTGCTGCAAGACATGAATTGAACATAAATCAAAAGTTACAGATGAAAAGGAACTGTTCTGATTCAAATGAACATAAAAGAGTTGAAGGGATATCTACGTTTTACAACGAAGGGTTCTTTGTGGGACAGTGGCTCTTTAGATGTTGATGAGGATGATGATGAAGACTGGCCCTTCTTCATTTCACTGCAAAATCCCTGCTGTATGGATTGGACATTGTTGGTTAGAAATCAAAATTTATTCTCCATTTCTTTGTTCTTTTGTTTGCATATGATATGGGATATGAAGAAATCTCCATTGGAGTAGCATGTAAGATTACATATAGCCAATGGCGGATCAAGATCATTGATACAGGGAGATGAAAGTATAAAAAATAAAATTTAAAAAGCTTTCTTTATAATAAAATGAAAAGTTTTGAAGGAACGATTCTTAATTCTCATAAAAAAATTAAAATTTTAAAATCTTGGAGGGACTACGTAGAGCCCCCTAGCACCCCTCTCATATCCACCATTGCATATGTCAATATAGTTTTTTTTTTTATTTATTTCGGTATTTATAGCATTACATATGTGTTCTACATTATTTTTACTGTGAAGGAGAAGACTGATAGGATATCTACTATATTTTTATAATTAATATTTATTAAGTTAATAATATGTAATAATGAATAAATTCATAAAAGAATCAACTTGATTTATAGTGGATAATTAATATTTTTTCAACTTTTTAATAATAATAATTAGTTATAAGAATGATATTAATTATATATATATTATTTATGGCATTTCTTAATAAATATATTTATTAATTTTACACAAGTGGAATAAAAGTATTTTTAATTGAAAAAATTACAATATATATAAAAAAAAAAATAAAAAATACAACTTATTTAGTTGAAAAATACATTAAGAAAGTTTTTAAATAATTTAATTAAGTTGAACATTATATATATTTTTTAATAAAAAATTGACACATTCTTGAAATATTTCATATAAAGATTTTTTTAATGCACTAAAAACCATATACATAAAAGAAATATATTTTAATTAATAAAAATAGAAGAGAAGTTAATAATTAATAATTTTTTAACAAAATTTTAAATTTAGAAGAAGAAATACTATTAAAATATGTATAGGACACAAATGGCAATTTTACCCCATTTGGATTCTCTTCATTTCAATTGTGAGAAAAATTGGATATCTCTGTTTAATTTGAAATGAAGAGATACCGGAGTCAGTTTTACCAATATCATTGACACCGCCGCCACCGCCACTATTACCACATTGATACTACAAAAAGTACTGTCATAGGAAGAAGCTGGAGCACCATTGACGGTAAGTAAGCTGGATTAAGAGTGGGGAGACTAAACCTGAAGACTGGCTTGGGGATCGAAATATTGGCCTTGCAGTGGAGGTTGTGTGCTAAGAAAGGAGATGTTATTGCAATAGCCGCATTTCACTGTCACAGTGTCCAACAATAGTTCGCATGGAATCGCAACCTATGAAACACCAAGAGAGAGAGAGAGAGAGAGAGAGAGCCAATGTTATATTTTGTCTTTGAAGTGGAAGCATCAAAACAGGGAAAAGAATATATATGTGTGTGTGTGTGTGTGTGTATAAATCGTATTGAGGTTCACTTTTTCACAATGATGTCAAATCGCAGCATTAGATTGGATATGGGTTTTCAAAATATAACATTTTTGGCTATACGTTTCTTGATGAAAAGGGAAGGAAACCATTCATATACACAATGTTGACCCAGCTTAATTCCTTTCTAGCAACGGTTTACGGAAGTGCTAGTTGTTGATAGAGATAGACAAGATATGTGGAATATATATAGACACACACACACACACACACAATATAGATGTTGCGCGCTGCTTTCTCCAGGGAACAAGGTGATACGTATATTATATAGGACCAGAAAGAACTAAGAAGTGTATGTATATTATGGGCTTGTATGTAACCTTACCACCAGAACAGTGTTGCAGAAGTTGCATTGGACGTAGCATAAATGCTCAGATGGTGGAACCAAATCCATGGAAGCTTTCTCTTGCTTGTTCGTAGAAGAAGAAGAAGAATGGTTTGAAATGTGTCTGCTTCAGAGAATGAAAAAGTTAATATAGGATTTTAAGACATATGCATATGGGTAATGTTGGATTAAAGCTTTAAAAAGAAAATCTAGGTTTATTATATTTACTGATCATAATATCTGTTCTGAGTTGCAGATAATTGAGTTGCACGGCCCCTTGATACTCTCTCAACATAGTTAGATACGGACAGAGACAGACTTGGGCAGATTCTTCCGATATTTTTGAAGGATATGAAACAAACGTACATGTTCATGAGCCTGTATTTATTGGTCCCGTGCAGATATATCACACCCGGTTTAATGAATGTTTTACATTATCAATATATAGGCTTTTGTTGAATTGGAGTGTCAAGTATTCAATGACTCATGTGCAAACATAAGACAAATGAATAATTTTTAGATAAATTATACTAACTATTATGAAGTTTTTGAAATTATACTAACTTTGATTTCTTATTTTTTTATAATATCTTGATATTCTCTTTAGTCAATTTTTTTTTTCAAAATAATAAAACTGTTTTTTTATTTATTTTTATTTTTTTAATTTTGACTAATTTTTTTTAAAGTTTTTTTATTACTTTATTTAAAAATAGTTTTAAGGTAAATAACTTATTTTTATTTTATATAAAAATAGATTTAAAATTCTTATCAATAATTATTTGTGAAAAAATCAGTATAATATCAAAAATTTCAGAAGAAATCAATATAATTATTAAAAATTTGAAAAAAAAAAAAATTAGTGTAATTTATCCATAATTTTTTACATATTCATTTAACGTCATTTCACTTTTTGATCCATCTAGTAAGCCCTCCCTACTTTGGCTTCCACCATAAAAAAAAAAAAAAAAAAACAGGAGAAAATGTTAGAGATACTTAATTTATACTTCTATTTGTATTTTCAATGTGACACGTATTATAATAATTTTAAGTTTTACAAGATGTGATATCTGAAATCATTATATCTTAACACATACAATTGGAGATCTCTATCAATATTCAACAAAAAGGGTTTGCAAAAATTGTCCAAAAAACTGCAAAAGATGAAAGTAAATTTTGAATACTCCTAAACTATCATATTTTTAACGGTAAGATTAATAATTACATGTACAGAAGGGTATTGTATCTGCACATGTGAATATCAATTTCACTGTTGAGAGTACTCTTTCAAGACTAATGCCCTTTTGAATAATGAAATCTTTAAGCCCCAATTTAATTAATTTTATCCAATATTATAATCCATGTTCATAAAACTAATACCTTGAAAATATCTTATAGTAATTAATTGGAGCTGGTTAGAGGCTTAATTAGGATTTTTTTTTTTTTTTTGGTAATTAGGGTACATTTGTTTTTCTGTGAAAGTAGCACGAAGTCATCAATGTGTTTCCCACACCTTTTATTGGCATATCTAATTTTAGGAAAATATTTTCAAAGAGTTGGCATGATATCTAAATAGATTATTGCTCTTTATAACTTACCAGGCGCATATATATTATAGAACATGCATCTAAAAATTAGAGTTTTAATGAATGGGATTGAGCTACAATATCAAAATTAAATGGTTAATATTGGATCAAATAAAATTCAATCCCAAGGGATAGTTCGGTTGGAGACACTAGAAGATATAAGTACTCAAAAAGTGTAAGATTTCTAGTTTAATACTATACGGGTGTTCCTGAGACCACTCGGTGGTGCCAACACCTGTTACTACGTTTCATAATGCATAACAGCCATTAGGGATGATAACAGGGCGGATTTAGGGCGGGGGACTATTTTTCCAATCCCATCTTGCGAAAAAAAGTTCTCTCTCCAAACCAGTTTAAATTCTATGATAAGCGGGGACGGGTCCTCATTGGAGTCCCCATTTATTTTTAAATTTTTATTTATTTACTTATTTTATTAAATTAATTATAATTAACACATTTTAACAAAATATTACATGTGTTAAAATGAGAAATATGTATGTTAATAGAGAATTAGAATAACATTATTTTCTTTTTCAAACATAAAATTCTATTAAGTTTATATAAACTTTTAATGAGTAATTAAAAAATATTATTATAAACATCGATTATATAACACAATTTTTTTATTTTATTTTATATTATATAATCAAGGAGGGGGTGTAATCTCTCTAAACCTTAACAGAATGAAAAAAGTTTCTCTCAAATACGTTCCATTAAAGATGGAGTTAGCAAATTTTCAACGAGATGGATTAAATTGTCATTCTTAATAACCACACATGTTGATAGTCTGGACATGTACATGCAGTACAATTTTTTTTTTTTTTTTTGCAGCATTACTAACCTAAGCTAGCTCTCATTCCCTAATCATTACTTTCCTTGGATATACATACTGTTGACAGTCCAACAACTTAGTTATCAGTGTTGCCTATATCATTGTGATTATTCATCACTCGTTAATATTGAGAAGTTACATGAAACTCAAGTAAATTGATGTTAGAAGCTAGCATCTAAATAAGACAAACAAAAAACTCCTCAACATAGTCATAATATTATGGTCTAAGTGATTTTATCCATTGGAAAATTTTTAAAAAGGTATGATACAATAACGTGTTAATATATCCCTCTTTAAATATTTTTCTTTCGTCTCCACCCTTGTAAAGAAAACAAAGATTTTAGGTTCGAATCTCTAGTTTGAATCTTGTTGCTACCCTAATTTGTATTAACTTACTTATCATGAAAAATCTGATCATATATGACAAGCATGAAAAAGTATTAAATCTTTAAGTTATACGTTCTCAGACAATTTATTTAAACTTTGAAAATAAGATTTAACACATAACACACATGAATATGGGTATCATACACATGCATGCACATTGATTCACAGCAAATAAGAAGAGAAGTTGAATGAATGAATGAACAAGCAAAAAGATAAAAAGGAGAGTTGGGAAAGTCCGGTCTCATCTACTTCATTTTTGTGGGTGCAATGTTAAGGAAAGGAAGCTGAAAATGACAGATACTAAAATCACAAGTCACTGTCCCTGTGATTTGGAGGGTATGTGTCCTTTGTTGATGGGACTATTCCTCCATTGCCAAACATGGAAACAATCTATTTTTACACTAGATCACTTCAACTTTATCTTCTGGTATAAAACTAATTTCCCAAGGCCAACCCTGATCTTAACTCTGACGTGTTCTTTTTTACATGCATGGCTGATGGCTACAACTTTTTGTGACCATGAGATTCCAATATTGTCTTCCTCGAACCTTACCACGCCCATCCACAGACTGACAGACACACACATGAACACACACACACACACACAACTTCCTCTGTTTTGATCATTAACGGATTTGGACACACTCATTAGATCTATGGTCACCCTCTTTCCATAACCATTTAAGGAAATTTTGATTAGACATGTACTTCATATGCATGTGTAATGGTTCTTGATTTTCTTTTCCTTCTTTTAGAGGTAGGCTAAATTATATCGAGTTCTCCTCGTATTTTCGATAATTATAAATATTTTTTTTTAAAAATTTTTTATTAGACTTGTATTTCATATGCATGTGTAATGGTTCTTGATTTTCTTTTCCTTCTTTTAGAGGTAGGCTAAATTATATCGAGTTCTTCTCATATTTTTGATAATTATAAATATTTTTTTTGAGATTTGTAAAATAACATTAATCTTTTCTTATTGCACTGACAAATTATAAACACCTTTCTTCCAATCCAAATTTATTTAAAAATAACAAAAATGCTCCTGTCATTTTATTTTATTGCATTTTTTAAATATTTTTCATCAATTTTGCAAACTTTTTTTATAGAGTTTTTGTAGTAATCTGAATATATATATATACTGAGAATAAATACATATATGTATATATACTGTAATATGAATTAAACAGAATAAATAAACACTGTTATAATAATCAAAACAGAATGGAAATACAATAAAACTCACTGTATTTGGAATTAACCAGAATGTAAATCCGAGCCTTGTGAAATTCACAATTTCCTTAAGACGAATTTGCTCCCTCTCGGTGCTCAAGGTGATGAGCAATCGTCTCCCAAGATAGAACGGATTTCGATTCTAAAGAAGCAGCACTTCTATCTTTAGAACCCTACGAACACAACAATGGCAGCACTCGAACTAGACTTATACAGACTATGCAGAGAGAGAGAGAATGCAATAAATCGGATGGGATGATATGCAATGGAGGTCTGGTATTTATAGGCTTCTTCATGACTGTTTGGTACAGTCATGAAGGTTCAGTTGTGTCTGTTCGCCATGAACAGACACAGGGAAGATGACTGTTCAGTCAAACCAACACCATCGCAAAACGACGGCGTTTAGGACTCCCAACGGTAACCGTACGCATGTCACAAAACGACTGTGTTTTGGACTCCCAACGGTAACCTTACGCATGACGTAAAACGACAGCGTTTCGGAATCCGAATGGTAACTTAAACGCAAATTTAAAACGACTGCGTTTTCTGGTTTGAAAATTTTAAATAAATTTTCTCCAAAAAGATATATATACACAACAAGCCCAAGCCCAAGCCCAAGCCCAGGCCCAGGCCCAGGCCCAGAACCCAGAACCCAGAACCCAGAACCCAGAACCCGAACCCGAGCCCGAGCCCGGCCCGGTTCGGTTCGGTGCGGGGCGGGGCGGCGGCGGCGGCGGCGCGCGCGCGTGTGGTGGTCCAAGCATTTGCTTAGGTCCTCCCTCTTCCACAAAATTGGGGTGCCCCTTGGGGCCCAAACCCCAAAGCAAGGTATGTGTATATATACTCTTTAACAGCCTTGTTTCCATCCTATGTGGGACACAAGCTTTTGCACAAGTTTCAAGGCTCACAAGTTTCAAGGCTTAGTTACCATTCCCAAGTGGTGATGTTTGGAGGCAATTTCTTATTCACCCCTTAATGGTTTTGAGCAACCCAATATTTAATCTTTATCTCCTCATGAAGGAGAACACATTCCCATGTGGACCCACTAAAATTAATTTGTGGGACCCACTTTAATTTTAGCTCAAAGTTAGCTATTTATTATGCTCAAACCCATTATTTTCCAACAATCCCCCACATGAATGAAATTGACTGAAAGTAATGCAAATGATATGCAGACACTAGTTCGAGTATAGTGGAAAAGTTACTGCATTGGGTTAAGTAGCCTACTGGCTTTGAACTTGCCCTAGTGAACGACTATCGGATTTACTTAGCTAATCAGTAGACATGAGGTCTTTGAACTGTCAGCCGTTTTTGTAAATCAAGACAATAGAAATCACACAGTACCCTCTCGGACATAGTTGGTTCTCACGTTTGTGTTCATTTTGGCCTTGAACACCTCTTGGTTCTGTGAGTGTTTTAGAGAATTCAGCCTTTCAAATTCTCATAGAAGTGGCCCCTTCTTACTCACATAGGTGATTTCTATGTAGAGTATCCTGCAATACCCGACTTGGACATCTTTCCAAGATATAGAGATCATTAAAAGCGTAACTTATCCTTGGTTCTCGCGGCAGATGTGCACTGTCTCATCATAGGAATGGTTAGGAGTAAATATCTCCTCAGTGCGTACTGAGTTGTTTCATAGTTCGGTTGGCCCTTTGAACCTAGATCTTGGGATCTCCAGTCAACTAGGTTGGGTTGCCACTATGACAACTCTTGTTTAGACATAGGCTTTAAACCCATTCCCTTCGATGAACTTTCCACTTGCTCTCGTGTCAGGCCTTTTGTAAGTGGATCCGCAATATTATCTTTTGACCTTACATAGTCAATGGTGATAATTCCATTCGAGAGCAATTGTCTAACAGTATTATGTCTTCGACGTATGTGTCGTGACTTACCGTTATACATATGACTTTGTGCCCTTCCAATTGCTGATTGACTATCACAATGGATACAAATAGCGGGCATTGGTCTTGACCAATTTGGAATATCCTCTAAGAAATTGTGAAGCCATTCGGCTTCTTCTCCAGCTTTATCTAAAGCAATGAATTCAGATTCCATTGTAGATCTAGCAATACATGTTTGTTTGGAGGATTTCCAAGACACAGCTGCACTTCCTAGAGTAAAAACATATCCACTTGTGGATTTGGTGTCTTTTGAATCAGATATCCAATTAGCATCACTATACCCTTCAAGGACAGCTGGATATCTCGTGTAGTGCAGTCCATAATTTTGGGTATATTTTAAATATCCCAAAAGTCTTATTATTGCTTTCCAGTGATTGTTTCCAGGATTACTCGTAAATCGACTAAGCTTACTCACTGAATATGCTATATCAGGTCGAGTGCAGTTCATGACATACATTAAGCTGCCTATTATACGAGAGTACTCTAATTGAGATATGCTTTCTCCAATATTTTTCGCAAGATGAAGACTTACATCCACTGGTGTCTTTACAGGATTTATGTTATACTTCTTGAATTTATCAAGTAATGTCTCAATGTAATGAGATTGTGATAAAACAAGTCCATCAGACATTCTAGAAATTTTCATTCCTAAAATGGTGTCTGCGACACCTAAGTCTTTCATATCAAATCTATTGGATAACATTTGTTTTGTAGCATTTATCATATCAATGGTGCTACCTAAAATTAGCATATCATCAACGTAAAGACATAAGATGACATATCCTTTTTGAGTGGTTTTGACATATACACATTTGTCACACTCATTGATCTTGAATCCATTTGACATCATTACATTGTCAAATTTCTCATGCCATTGTTTTGGTGCTTGTTTTAATCCATAGAGGGATTTGACAAGCTTGCATACTTTCCTTTCTTGTCCAGAAGCAATGAACCCTTCGGGTTGTTCCATATATATTTCTTCATCTAACTCACCATTTAAGAAAGCAGTTTTCACATCCATTTGATGTATTTCTAATCCATTTAAAGCTGCTATCGCAATCAACATACGAATAGATGTGATTCTAGTAACTGGTGAGTAAGTATCGAAATAATCTAATCCTTCCCTTTGCTTATAGCCTTTGACCACAAGTCTTGCTTTATATTTCTCTATTGACCCATCAGCTTTCATCTTCTTTTTAAAGATCCATTTGGACCCTAATGGTTTGGAACCAGGTGGAAGATCCACTAATTCCCACGTATGATTTTGCATGATGGATTCAATTTCACTATTGATTGCTTCTTTCCAATATGAAGCTTCGGGAGAGGACATTGCTTCCTTGAACGTTTGAGGATCATTTTCCAACAAATATGTTAGAAAATCAGGTCCAAAGGACGTTGATTTCTTTGCTCTCTTGCTACGTCTAGGTTCATCAATTATAGACTTTTGGTCTATACTTTCATGATTATTACTAACTGTAGCTTCTAGAGGCCTTTTCTGTAAACTTGATTCATGTGTCATGTTATAAGGAAATACATTTTCAAAAAATGAAGCATCCCTTGACTCAATAATTGTATTAACATGCACATCAGGAATCTCAGATTTATGCACAAGAAATCGATATGCACTACTGTTATTTGCATAACCAATGAATACACAATCAATGGTTTTTGGTCCTATCTTAACCTTTTTAGGTTTAGGAACTGCCACTTTAGCTAGACACCCCCACACTCTTAAGTATTTATAGCAAGGTCTATGACCTTTCCATAATTCATAAGGTGTTTTATGAGTTTTCTTATGAGGTACTTTGTTGAGAATATAATTAGCGGAAAGCAAAGCTTCCCCCCACAAATTCTGGGGTGAACCAGAACTTAACAACATAGCATTCATCATCTCTTTTAATGTTCGGTTTTTGCGTTCAGCAATACCATTAGATTGAGGTGAATAAGGAGCGGTAGTTTGGTGAATTATTCCATGTTCTGAACAGAACTCCTCAAAAGGTGATTCATATTCACCACCTCTATCACTTCTTATTGCCTTGATCTTTTTGCTAAGTTGATTCTCAACTTCATTCTTGTAATGTTTGAACATTTCTATAGCCTCATCTTTACTTCTTAGCAAATATACATAACAGTATCTAGTGCAATCATCAATAAAAGTAATAAAATACTTTTTTCCCCCTCTAGTTTGCACAAACTTTAAGTCACAGATATCACTATGAATTAAATCTAGAGGTTCAGTACTTCTTCCAACAGAATGGAAGGGTAATCTTGTCAATTTAGATTCCACACAAGTTTCACATTTGTGATTAGGATTAATATCAAATTTAGGCAAAAATTCTAAGTTAATTAATCTACGTAAAGTATCATAATTAACATGTCCTAATCTAGCATGCCAAATATTTGAAGACTCAACCAAGTAAGAAGAAGAAGCATTATTATTATTATTAATAGATTTTGGTACAATAGTCATAACATTCATCTTAAACAACCCCTCAGTCAGATAACCCTTTCCCACAAACATCTCATTCTTAGTGAGTACAAATTTGTCAGACACAAAGACTAACTTGAAGCCATTCTTGCTAAGCAATGATCCAGAGACCAAGTTCTTTCGAATGTCAGGCACATGAAGCACATCGTTGAGAGTGAGTTCTTTGCCAGATGTCATTTTCAGTATCACCTTTCCACGTCCTTCAACCTTGGAACTTGAAGAATTACCCATGAAGAGTTGTTCTTCTTGCTCAACAGGTTTGTAGGTAGAGAACATCCATTTGTTTGAGCAAATGTGGCGTGTAGCCCCAGTGTCTACCCACCATTCCTTGGGGTTTCCCACCAAGTTACATTCGGAAACAACGGCGGAAAGATTCATCTCACCAACATCAATTGAAAGCCTATCACCTTCTGTCATGTTTGCTTGAGCATTTGGTTTCCTTAAGTTCTTAGGTTTGCGACAGTCCTTTGAACGATGTCCTTGCTTACCACAGTTGTAGCATTTCCCTTTGAACTTTTTAGAAACTTGAGAAGGACCCTCTCCTTCACGCTTCCTTTTATTCTTTGAGCCTTGTTCAACAACATTTGCCTTAGCCCCCATGGAATGATTTTCATTCTTCTTTTCAGACCCTCGGTTGTCTTCTTCAATTCTTAATCTCACTATCAACTCTTCAAGATTCATCTCTTTGCGTTTGTGCTTGAGATAATTCTTAAAGTCTTTCCATGATGGTGGCAATTTCTCAATCACAGCAGCCACTTGAAATGAATCACTTAGAGTCATTCCTTCAGCATGGATGTCATGAAGGATCACTTGTAGATCTTGAACTTGGCTTATTACCTTTTTATGGTCTACCATCTTGTAGTCAAGAAATTTGCCAACTATGAATTTCTTCATGCCAGCATCTTCAGTTTTGTATTTCTTGTCCAAAGATTCCCATAATTGCTTTGCTGTTTTGATTGAATAATATACATTATATAATGTATTATCCAATCCATTTAAAACATAATTTCTACACAAGAAATCTGCATGTTTCCATGCATCAACAGCAGCCACTTTCTCCTTGTCAGTTTCTCCTTCAGCAAGTATAGGAGAATCTTCATGAAGGAACCTTGCCAAATTCAAGGTTGTGAGATAAAAGATCATCTTTTGTTGCCAACGTTTGAAATCTGTTCCATTGAACTTTTCAGGCTTTTCTCCATGAGACACATTCATGGTGGGGGCAGTGCTTGTAGGTGCATTGCTTGTAGAGGCCATTTCTGTTACAAAAACAGAAAGTTTTGTCTCAATTATTTATTAACCAAAAATCTACTAAACAAAAGTTGATAAGTAGAACAAAATCTACTAAACAGAAATTAATAAGTAGAACAAAATCTACTAAACAGAAATTAATAAGTAGAACAAAATCTACTAAACAGAATTTTAATAAGTAGAACAAATTCCACTTAAACAGAACTGCTTTTATAAAACAAAGAAGTTTATAAAAACAGATTCAATGTTTTATAAAACAGTGAAAACAATGAAATAGATTCAATGTTTATAAAACAGTTAATATTTTATTAAACAATGAAACAGATTCAATGTTTAATAAAAAAAAACCAGTGAGTAGTATAAACAATATATATATATATATATATATAACCAGATTCTAGTTTAAACAATATATATATTACAACAGTATGTATATAATATAATCAAACAGTACTATGTATAACAGTACTGTATATACATATATATATATATATAACTTATGACAGTCCAGTATGTATAATATATAACAGTATATTATCACAGGAAAAATCCAAGTTCGTCTTAAGATTGTAGTAATCTGAATATATATATATACTGAGAATAAATACATATATGTATATATACTGTAATATGAATTAAACAGAATAAATAAACACTGTTATAATAATCAAAACAGAATGGAAATACAATAAAACTCACTGTATTTGGAATTAACCAGAATGTAAATCCGAGCCTTGTGAAATTCACAATTTCCTTAAGACGAATTTGCTCCCTCTCGGTGCTCAAGGTGATGAGCAATCGTCTCCCAAGATAGAACGGATTTCGATTCTAAAGAAGCAGCACTTCTATCTTTAGAACCCTACGAACACAACAATGGCAGCACTCGAACTAGACTTATACAGACTATGCAGAGAGAGAGAGAATGCAATAAATCGGATGGGATGATATGCAATGGAGGTCTGGTATTTATAGGCTTCTTCATGACTGTTTGGTACAGTCATGAAGGTTCAGTTGTGTCTGTTCGCCATGAACAGACACAGGGAAGATGACTGTTCAGTCAAACCAACACCATCGCAAAACGACGGCGTTTAGGACTCCCAACGGTAACCGTACGCATGTCACAAAACGACTGTGTTTTGGACTCCCAACGGTAACCTTACGCATGACGTAAAACGACAGCGTTTCGGAATCCGAATGGTAACTTAAACGCAAATTTAAAACGACTGCGTTTTCTGGTTTGAAAATTTTAAATAAATTTTCTCCAAAAAGATATATATACACAACAAGCCCAAGCCCAAGCCCAAGCCCAGGCCCAGGCCCAGGCCCAGAACCCAGAACCCGAACCCGAGCCCGAGCCCGGCCCGGTTCGGTTCGGTGCGGGGCGGGGCAGGGCGGCTGCGGCGGCGTGCGCGCGCGCGTGTGGTGGTCCAAGCATTTGCTTAGGTCCTCCCTCTTCCACAAAATTGGGGTGCCCCTTGGGGCCCAAACCCCAAAGCAAGGTATGTATATATATACTCTTTAACAGCCTTGTTTCCATCCTATGTGGGACACAAGCTTTTGCACAAGTTTCAAGGCTCACAAGTTTCAAGGCTTAGTTACCATTCCCAAGTGGTGATGTTTGGAGGCAATTTCTTATTCACCCCTTAATGGTTTTGAGCAACCCAATATTTAATCTTTATCTCCTCATGAAGGAGAACACATTCCCATGTGGACCCACTAAAATTAATTTGTGGGACCCACTTTAATTTTAGCTCAAAGTTAGCTATTTATTATGCTCAAACCCATTATTTTCCAACAGTTTTTTCATTTTATATAAAGATAAATTTAAAATGCATAACTTGTGGTTTTTTAGTCGAAGAAGATATTAATTAATATTTATTTTAAAATAAAAAAAGTTAAAAAATTGAAAGAAATTTTTTAAAAAAATGCAAAAAAATAAATAAATAATAATAATGAAAGGGACATTTTTGTTATTTAAAAAAAATGGTTGGAGGGGAGCTACTCGTAGTTTGTCAGTAAAAGTAGAGGAAGTTATTGTCATTTCTGTTGGATTGTCCTACATTGCTCGTCTCTAGCTCCTCTGCGCTATCTATAAGGCCTTCTGACCCATCTCCTTAATGTCATAGTTTTAAGGAGCTGCATGGGCTGAACCTTCATTTTAATATGGTATCAGAGCCAGGCCAGAGCCCAACCTTAAGCTTCAGCCCGATGCGGTCCAGGGGGATGTTGGATGCTGTCCCACATTGCTCCTCTGAAGCTCCTCTGGTCTATCTATATGGCTGGTTGCCCCTTTCCTTAACACTTGGGTTTTAAGCAACTGAATGAGCCGGGCCTCCATTTCAACTTGGTATCAAAGTTAGGCCAAAGCCCAACCTTAAGCTTCGGCCCGATGCGTCCAAGGGGGTGTTGGATATTGTCTCACATTGCTCTTTTGAAGCTCCTCTGGTCTATCTATATGGCTAGCTGCCTTTTTCCTTAACACCTGGGTTTTAAGTAGTTGAATGGGCTAGACCTCCATTTCAACTTAGTATCAGAGTCAGGCTAGAGCCCAACCTTGAGCTTTCGCCTAATACGGTCCAGGGGGGTGTTGGATATTGTCCCACATCGCTCCTCTGGTCTATCTATATGCCTGACTGCTCCTCTCCTTTAGTTTTAAGGAACTGCATGGGCTGAGCCTTCATTTCAATATGTTATCAGAGTCAGGCCAGAGCCTAACATTGGGCTAGATACACGGGACCGCTTACTTGGCCTCTTTCCGTGGGCAATGTGGTTCAATGGGCGTGTTAGATTATCCCACATCGCTCGTCTCTAGCTCCTCTGCGCTATCTATAAGGCTTTCTGACTCCTCTTCTTAATTCCATGGTTTTAAGGAGCTGCATGAACTGGGCCTTCATTTCAATAATTTCAAAAACCTTTGAGACAGTCTTTATTATTGTCAGAAAGTTTAGAAGATGTCAATGTAATTTACCTTTAGAGATATTCTTCTAATAGTACTTTATTATATGTATTATGTTCTATTAAAAAATGTGTTCATAGGGGTGTCAATCGTGTCATGTCATGTTAAGGTAAGAGTATTATACTATATGGGTAGATCCGAACACGATACGATTAATTAATCGTGTTAACTTGCTTAACCCTAACACCGACCTGTATAATACACGGGTGACATGACACGACCCTATATAATCCGTTTATTAAATAGGTCATGTTAAAATACGAATAACACGACACAGGTAATACGACCCATTTAAATTGTATAACCTGTTTTCATAATAAAATTACTACATAAAATCTGATTCATTCTTTTTTAACACATTATAGTAATAATAATAAATTCACCACACAATCATATATCGTAGCATCATCCAAAATGTCAAATTAATTTACAAAACTAACCTTACTTATATGGGTAATAAATGGGTTAGACGGTTAGGTGGGTTTGTATTAAACGGGTTTGACACGAATAATTAAACGGGTTATTTCATGTTATACGGGTCAACCCGATTACAACTCGAACATGACACGTTTACTAACCGTGTTAAACGGGTTAACCTGTTTATGACCCGAACCCATATAAGCTCAACCCAAACCCGCTAACTACATGTTAGATTCGAGTCGTGTTATCGTGTCGTGTCAAAAATTGACACCCCTAACTTTGTGTCCATATTACATACAACAGAATATTATCAAAACAATACATTGTCACATCACCAGACTAAACACATTCAAGAATTTTCCCCTTTTTAGTGTTTATGTTAGGCGTAAGAACTTTATTTGAAAAGGAAAGAAAAAAACAAAATCTCATAGACATTCAATTTGTAAAGGTCGCTTAGATTGTTTTTTAATACAAACGATGTCGAAAGAGAAAATCTTAACAACTATACGTATATACAACAACTCGAATCAAAAGTTATACATACAAAGAGATAAATCTTTTTATCTTAAATAGACCGGCTGAGACTTTGTCATAGACATTTGGAGCATACAACAGAGACACTGGTCTCTACTTTGACCAGTGACATAGCAAATTCTTTGTCAAAACACGATTTAGTGCTCGCTTGGTGTTACTTCTTATCTCATATTTGCATTTCGTGAAGGACAATGCATCACGTTGTCCTGGGTTGCTTCCATGAAGAAGCTCTTTTTCCATGGTTCGGGCTGCAGTGCGCTGGGCCAAAGCGTAACCAATTAGAAGAAAAAAGAAAAAGTGGACACTATATACGTGCAACTTTTTTGATGGACCGTGGTGCATCCCTCCAACAGTTGCTCCTTCTTTGAGATAAAAAAGTTTAGTGAGACGATCTCGGCATCACCGTGGGACTTACATACATAAGAGATCACAGTAGTGGTATCATCTTACTTGATTTTTTTTTCTTCTAAGACTGCAACTTAAACAGACTAACTTGAGTTTAATTAGAGTCTTTTAGGACTTGAGCTTTTTTTTTTACAATTAAAATTCAATTCGGGCTGAAGCTTTGAAAATTCGAGCATGGATTCAATATTCTGTATATTATATTTTTTATATTTTACTTATCCATCATTAAATTAGTAAGAATTTCATATAAGAATTATTATTTATATTTGTATAGTTTAAAAATTTGTAAACTTTTAATATTTTTTTAAAATTAAATTATGTTAAAAGAATTATTTTAATAGTTTTTGATTTATTTTAGAAAGAGAAATTGAGAGAAACTATTAGAGTTTTTAGTATATAATCAAAATAAGAAAAAAAAAAAAGTAATTTATTGAGAAAATTGTGAATAAAATTTAAAAATTATAATTAATAATTGTGCTTAGGTTAAATTTGATACTAATGAATTTTAATTCGAATTGGGATCGAGTCAAACTCTAATTAATTATTTTATAATTTGAATTAAATTTGTACATGACTCAATTCGAACTCGTTCCGCTGAAATTACAACGTAATTCTTTCTCACACAAATTCACATTAACTTTAACTAAATAGTAACACAATTAAACTCAAAATGATCATTAACACTATGTATTATTTTATTTAGTTTATTTGAAGTTTATTCAAAAAAATAAAATAATGATAATAATGACAATAAGTACTCTTTGTTTGCTTTCGAATTTCAACACAGTCGTTGTAGTATAGTGGTGAGTATTCCCGCCTGTCACGCGGGTGACCCGGGTTCGATCCCCGGCAACGGCGAATGTTATTCCAATTTTTTCCCTCTATTTACCCTTTTAAAATCAGCAGATTCGTGACGCTTCGACAATGACCGCCAATAAAACCCGTTCTATCAAAAGAAACTCAAAATCCAGGACAAGAACTACGTAGACTTTCGCACCAATTAGCCAATCACATGCCGAATGCACCAAATGTCTCTCCACTCCGTGTGACCTAATCCTGCTTCATTTATTTTCTCTCTATAGTTCGTGGAGGGAACGACGAAAGTAGCCCACAAATTGCATATTTTGTTCCCGCCATTTCAAGCTCTCTCTCTCTCTCTCTCTCTCTCTCTCCATTTTGTTATGTTCAGATAATCACTTCGATGGCGAAACCTAACGAGGAAAATACTGACGGTCTCGAGATCATCTCAATCGGAACTCTATACAATGGCCCCTGGGACAAAAAGTACTGGAGCTCCTCTAGGGTTTGATTCCACTCTCCACTCTCCCCTCTCTTTCTAGTGCTCAAATATATAGATGTTATATTACTGCGAATTTAGATTGATTGTTAAATTTATCTTATTCTGTCTAATCAATTAGTTGTTTACTTGAACTTCTTGTGAATCGATGAGGAGTTTCAATTATGTAGAAATGTAAATTAGAAAGTTCGAAGTTTGTGATAGTCTATTATATTAATAATTTCTAACAAAGATTTGATTTGATTGATTGTGAGATAGATGTGGCGGCAATTTTAGTGAAAATTAGTGGCAAACTTTTAAAGAAATATTAACAATTGATTACTGGAAAATTGAGAAAGAAATGAAAAGTTTTGTCCTAACTTTTGAGTAGTTGACTTGGAAAATAAAAAAATAGATTGATTAGCAATTACATTTAACTAAAAATTTAGTTGAAGAATGTCCAATGCGGTAGGTACAGGCATTAATAATTCAATGCGAATTGCATGGTATGATGTTTAGAGTGAAGTGGTGTGCGGATCAGTATCAAGATTAACTAGTACGTAGTGCATTAGCCATACATAGTTGGTGCTGAACTGAAACAAACCAAAAACATATAAGCTAAGAAATTGACAGAACTGCTTCTAAAATGTTTGGATTCCCACATTGTATGTGCGAGAAAAGCTGTCTTCAGAAGAAGTCAATTCAGAATTCCACATAAATGGAGAAAAATAATTTATAAGGGAAAGAATAGCATTTACATTCTTGCTATTGAATGGCTTCTTAAGTGTATCCAGCATGCCTGTAAGGAAAAAATGGGCATCGGAATGGTGAGAAAAAGAATTTGACGTCTGAGAAAATGTTTTGCCAAGGGAAATAATGGAATTACGGATTCTTAAATTTTAGGATTTTGTGCAGGGTTGAGTAATAAAAATGAGGAATAAAGGCTCAAAGTATTTCCATGAATGAGAATGACAATTCTTTTAGTTGTAGTTTCCTAAATATGGTTTTTTACCCCTAAAAAGCTATTACTACTTACTAGTCTTTCTTCAGGCTATATACTGGCTAAATATCTATTGATATAAGTCAATTTCAGTTTGATTCGGAGATAGTTGAATATATTAGAATTCTAGATGGATGCTGGGGTTAGGGTCTGGCCACAAAAAGGAATTTATTTTATAAAGTGGCTGACTTTGGTCAGAATGACAGAATCAGGAGGTCACTAGAGGGTGTCTTGAAAGCTTTCTCGTTTTTTCCCCCAAAGGAAAAAGGTTAGTGAAATACAGTTTCTTATTTATTTTCCAAAATATGAGGCATTTTTTCCACTTTGTTATTCAACCACATATTGCTTCATTTGATAGTTCATGTTTGATTACGATGCTCCCAGTGAATTCAAAATATGGATTTTGAATTATCTTATAGCAGCTTCTTGGTTCAATTTAGTGAAGCTTTTGTGTGAGTTTGAAATTAGGATGTTGGTTAGTGGTCCAGTCCTCCACCCGGTAGTTTCTTTATTATGATGCATGTCCTATATTTCATAGGATGTTGTTTAGTGGGCCGGTCCTTCACATAGTAGTTTCTATATTACGATGCATGTCCTATCTTTCATAGTCTTACACTTCTAGTTGGCTTAATTTGTGTAATCTTGCAGGGTAAAGATCGCTATGCTTATCCGGTTGGATACCAAGCTGTGCGAACTCATAATGGGATTACATACAAAATGGAAATTCATGAAGGTCTCAAGGGGCCTTTATTTGTGGTCTGTGGCTATGCTGAACTGTTTTTGATCTGTGAGGCTTCCTACTTTTGGTTATTGAAAAACTAGTACCCCCCCTTTTCTTTTCAGATCACTTCTACTGATGGGCAGTCATGTTCCGGACAAACTCCAGATATTGCATGGGAGAGTTTTCAAAAGAAAGGTTGTCCTCGCATAAAGTTGTGGCATGGAAAGAGATTTTCGTGTAAGATAGATGGTGTGGAGGTAGATCTTGGTGCCTTTTATGAGTAGTTGACATTAAAGTTGCATTGCATTTGTGGTTTTGACAACTGTTTTCTTTGTTTTTCACTTTCGTTCTATTGCTATTATATTATTATATATCTATTAAAAGGGGTGTGGAAATTTATTCGGATGCAAATATTCAAGACCTATATGGATTTTTGTCTTACGGGTTTTGAATTTGCATCATTATGGTTGGACTCTGTATGATAACATGTGGTTTAACTGAAGGGGTGAGGATTATGTAGTCAATCCTAAATAATTGGGATAAGGTTTTGCTGAGTTGTGTTGAGTTGAGTTGTATGATTTGACTTTGTGTTTGGGCACCCAAGCTTCGAGGTAAACCTTCCACAAAGACAAGTCATGACATGACTGTGCATGCAAATGCTCTTATACTGACAAAGGAACACCATTGATAAATTTGGCATATATAGGTTTTGAAGCCGGTGAATCTATCCACATAGTTTAGTTTCACTTAAAGCACAATGGCACATTACTAAATTTTCATGTTTAGGAAACCTCAATGGAATACATGGTAGTTCATCTATTTCTCAACTCACATAAGCTAAGCTAAGGCCAACTATTTGTCGCCAATTTCATGAAATTCTTTCACTATATTGTTGTGCCCAAGGTCACACTCCCTATTGAATCATGTCATCAGGTCTTTTCTTACTAATGCAACCCACATCCATTATAGCCTTCCTTTTTTACTTGCAACAGCTTTTACTTGAACAATTGAACTACATTGCTTCTTCTTAAAGGTGGACCTAATCAATTCATTTTGTCACATAAAGATGCATTTCTAATTTCTCATGAAATGCAGTCATTTCTATTTTACTCTTTCATATTGCCAATAGTCTCTCATAAGATCCTCATCATGGACATGCTTAAATATATTAACATGTTATTCATTAGTGGCACTTAATTAGTTAATTATTTAATAAAGAAATACCATGTAATGTGCACCAATATAGTATGTTATATTTAAAAGGGGCTCATCCAATTATAAAATTATGAACATAAAGAAAGGGATCCCTTTAAGTGGTCAACAAGTTACGGCTTTAATCTTTAACCATCCTAGTGAGGAAGGGATAAGGAGGAAGAATATATCTCTAGAGATTATTCTCTACCCTTGTGTTTGCACTGATGCCTCATCTTTGGAAAACAAACAGGGTGCCTATCATATGCAGGGACCCTCTGCAAGCTTTCTTTTTTTTTGGTCTATTGTCATTCATTCGATCTATAAAAAACTTAATATTTAAATATCTTCTGCCACAACTTTGCAGTGTTACCGTGTTATCAAATTTAGTGTGCATTTAGTGTATTCAATGAAATGTAAAGTCAGAACCTTTAGTAGGTCTAATGTTGTCTTTGTTTCAAATAATTTTCATACGAGGCATATGGGTTTGCCCCTTAATTTCCGTTTATATTAAAATCCATTTTGAGGAGTGAGCTTGATCTTGTAATAATTCTGGCAGATGTAATTGGGTTGATGTGGACTTACATGTGAAAAGGAGTTGGCGCCTTAATGTAGACTTGGGTGTAAATGTGGCTAGAAAGCAAAGTGAGGAAACCATTATTTTTCTCTCTTTGATGAGTAAAGCAACAGTTTCGTGTTCTTGAAATGTTAAGAGGAAAGTGGAGCCTCTCTTGGTACTGAAGTGATTGTAAATTAATAAAGAAAGGGAGCTTGTATGGATTTATATAAAATAGGAAGTAGGAGAGACTCTTTCCTTTATTTACTAATTTTAGAGGAGCATTAGCTGTAAAAGAAGAGCTTTTGATATAAATTGAGCAGACACTGAGCTTAATGATGCCATATACATGTCAAAGAGCAACACCTTATATTTTCATCGTTTCTTTAATAATTTGAGAATAAGTAACATAGTTGGGTTAAATTATAGGTCAGGATTGTTAGTGTTTTAACCCAAGGAGAACATACACTTAGTTATTAGTATTGGGTTCATTAGATACAAAAAAGTGTGACAATAATTGGAAAGAAATGATATTGGATTGACTTTTTCTACATTTGTAGTGTCTAATATATTCAAAGACTGATCAGGCAATCAACAGGACAAGGATCAGTGCACAAAAGGAGGAGAGATTGGTGGTTCAATGGATTTAACAAGGAACTGGCCATTTTGGAAGATATCTTTTGGGAGGTTTTTATATGAGCAGGTCATATGGTAGCCATGGTTGCAACCTCAATGATGAGTTTAAGTTGATAGATATCTTCCAACTAATAATTTTCATTTGGTAATTTATTGGGCTGTGGTGAACATTGTGCTTCTTAATTCAATTTAGCTTTATGGTGTTTGATTAGGTCTCTCTAAGCAAGCAGAAGATTAATTTCCTGTAATTTTCAGTCCTATCTTCTATCATCCATTGTAAATTATTTAGGAGCATTATATGGAAGGACACCCAATTAGAATTTAGCGTACCGTGCTTAACGCAGTTCCTTCTCTTTGCATATGATATGCAGTTTTTTGGATTCAAAAATTCATTTGTTCAAAGGTTACTTCGGGAATTGGTGGCAAATGTTGATGGAACCACAGGACTGGAGTTTTTGCAATGGGGCTTCTGGAACAAAGCATCACAGTCAACACACAGAATCATGTAATTGTCCTGATTTGCTCACTCAATTGGAAGGACAACAGATAAAAGGGAAGAGAAGTAGGAAACAGAAGATCATTAATGTGAACTCAATTACTGGGGCTACTCTTAAAAGACTTCGGCCTCAAGGGATGCATAATGCTGATGCTTCAAATTCTGGACAAGGTAAGCAAAGGAATCATAATTGTGTCAATTTTATGATGTACTCTGGTTCAAATGAAGAGTATGATATTAGTAATAATCCAGGTGGCAAAGCTGCATCAGCAAACTTGGAAGCCGTAGTTAGGGGCGAAAATAATCCCTTGTTAGCTGAAGATGGTTTGCCTTTGGAATCTTTTCACTGTTCCGATCATCTCAAAGTTCTTTGCCAAGCAGGAATCAATGCTGTTAGTTCCAAAAGTTGTATGGCCACAGCACTAGCAGGCAACTTATGCACAGATGATGAACCTGTAAGCATCTTACCCCAAACTTTAAATTTATGTAACTCTTCCTTCTTGAGGACATGTCAATGTTTTGCAATTTCTATTAGTTTTTCCTTCTAATTTCCTACATAATACAGGATCCTATGTTATTACTAACATTTCAGAACAATTATTTGCGAGGATTTTTTTGAGACCAGAACATTTTTGTCTATTTCTGGGTGTATTTTTGTATAATACTTAAATTAACTTATCGAATGAACATTTGGTTTAGTGGGAGAAAATTTCTTAATTTCTCACAGCTTGATAGGTCAAAAGATACTGAGATTCAAGGGATCAGTTTGTCAATGGCAATGGAGAACAAAGATGAAAAAGCACCAATTCCAAAAGAATCCCAAAATGTCAATGATGTGGATCTTTGTGCACCTGATTCTTTTGATCTTCTGCATGGTAATTCTCAATTTTATACTGTCAACAATGATATGTTGATTGCTTTCAACTACTTGGATTTTACTGCTGGTGATGTTCTATAACGTGCCCTCTTTTTCTTCTCTTCTCTTTGTAAGTGACACTGAAAGTATGGTTATGCAGACAATACTTCTGATTCTGCTCCAAATAATCACAAGGAAAGTCCTTGCAACGTGAAAGGCGAATTGATTGCTGAGCACATGGTAATTTCTGAGGGGTTGGTTACTGAGTCCCATCTAGAAGAAGAAATGGGCAGCATTGAATGGATGTTCTGAGAAGAGTGATTTTGATTCAGTTGGCGAGGAAATAGCCAAGTCAATGATGACAGTTCTGCTTCCACGAGCACTTCCGCTACTCAAGAAGTTCTCAAGGAAGAAAAAGGCAAACATAAACCCTTCAGGAATTTCTCTTTGTGATGGGAGAACTCAAGTGGAAAATAATGGAAATGACTGCTGCATCGATGTTGTATCTCCTGGTAAAGTGTAACCTGCAAACCTTTGCAGTTTTGCTGATTATTCCATTGCTAATATCTGTCAAAGTTTCTTTACTGCATCTTTACATCCGAGATTCGTTAGGATTACTGTGGTATACTTTGGGTCTACTGGGTTCTAACTTCTAGTTTCTTTTTGTCGAACTTGCAGCTGAATTTCACACTGAGAGCTCCATTTTAAAAAGGCAGGAAATGGAAAAGACAAATCTTGGTTCAGTTTTCCCGAGTTCTGAACAACTTACACCTATTGTTCCTGATAGTTTTGAGAATGATCAATGTGGATATCATGCAAGCAAGCAGCTGCCGTTGTTTTCTGAAGTTCCTGAAGCTGAACTAGATACTTTGGGTCAAGACACATATAAACCTGACACTGACACTTTGGGTCTGCCTGTCAGTGTGGATGCACCAGTGCAGTTGTCAATTTCTCATGTTGAGAACAGTGATAGCGAAAGAATCTGCTCTTATGATGTACACATGGCTTCAATTGAGAGGCCTCAAAAGGGTATTCCCATATCTGAATCTACTTTAGGTTGCATGTCTCCCAGCAAGAATATTTTTCTTAATAGTGACAAGGATATGTGCACAAATTCGGATGAAAATTCTGTACGCCTTGAAATTCATTCGAAGGAAAAGGATCTCAAAACCTCACTTGTTTGTGCTGAAGGTACTATCATGGTGCAAATCCTTTAAAATAAAAATAAAAACAGTATTCATTCTTCATATGGTGAGTACATCTGAATATGGCTTACTTAAATTGTCTAGAAACCAAAAAATTCACTAGCTTCCTAAGGGGAAAGTATATATATATATAGTTATATAGTTCTTTTGTCTTCCGAAACAGCATATCTTCAAAACTTTCATATCTCAAATTTCAATGAGAATTTGTGATCTATGAATTATGAAATTCAAAAGCCATACTTGTTTAATTATGTCGTACAATCCATTTCATTTTTTCCTATATTTTGTTATACTATATATATTTTTTAAATTTTGATCAAGTTAAAGCCTGATACCAATTTTTTTCGACAATTACAGGTGCAAGTCATGATAACTTAGCTGGAATGGGGAGTTCAGTTCAAATACCACACAGGGAAATCAGTGTTGTAGAAGGGGGAGCTGGCACTAGCAATACTTCCTTCACTCAAATCCCAAATGTAGTTACTCCAATGACAAAATACAATGGTCCTCTTACAGAAAGAATAATTTGCAGAAACTTACGAAGTTGTGCTCCGGAAACATATGCTACCACAGACTTTTTACTCATCTCAGAGATTCAGCCAGTTGGCTCTTTAGACCACAGTCCAAATAAAAGAGTTCCATCTGTTGCTGAAGCCAGACTTGATGGATGTCCTCAAAGTTTGCACACACAGAAAATTACCCTAAATCCTGATGGTGTACTTCACAATATGGATCTTGTTATATCAAAAAACAAAGAGTTTGTTTGTGCCTCGAATGAAAAGGGAAATTTAGATCTTCATCCATCTGTTTCATGCATAGAAAAATCTCAAGCCTCTATGTTGCAAAATCAAGGATTTGTTTGTGCCTCAAATGACAAGGACAATTCAGACCTTCCTGATACATCTGTTTCATGCATTGAAAAATCTCAAGCCTGTGCTGACAAGGAGCTGCTGAAGCACCAGAACCTTAACAATTCTGTATCATGGCTGCAGAACCAGGGGACAAGTTCCTGTGACGATAGTGTGGAAGTTAAAGAAGGTTCAAACTTAAAGCCTCACATGAATGTGGAGCTTGATAATGATCTAGAGAGTATTGTTGAGTTTGTGGGATGCTATGTTCATCCCACGCCCATCTCTTCTGTATTATTGAGCACAAAAGGGAATGAAATCTACATTTGTGTTTTATGTGGCATGTCGGTTGACAAGGATAGAACCCTGTTTATGTACAAAGTACCAGTCAAAGAACAAAGTATAGGTCCTGTAGGGTGCCCTTCCTTTGTTGGTCACACACCAATAGATTTCCCTCTTTCAAGAGATGCCTTTGGTAGAGAAGTAAGTTGTGTTATATGTAAAAATTTCAGGCATTCATAATATATATTCATCAAGTATACTAGCCAGCTTACTGTATTTTATGTGAAAAATTCTGCTTCCATTTACTAGATTGCATTGGATAATTCTGGTTTGCAATTCACTCCAGATGGGCAGTGTCTCGTTCTACTGAACAGTATAAAGGCTCCTTATTGCAGGTTGATACTTTTTGTAAAGTATAATTTTATATACATTTGCACTTGAAATTTGAGCAGTCCTTGGAGTAATAATTTCCCATTCATGTTCTCAGGGAAGGGAAAATGCATTGTCCATGCTCAGCATGTGCATTGGATTGCTTTGAGAAGAATGCAGTAAAGATTGTGCAAGTAAAGCTCGGTTATGTTTCAGTTATGACGAAGTTGAAAACAGTTGACAATGTTCACTGTATATTAGTTTGTGAACCTAACTATCTTGTTGGTGTGGAAGAGAGTGGGAAATTGCACCTATGGATCATGAACTCAACATGGAGGTAATTTTTCTTGAGATCATGTCTTTACTTTCTACATTTTTATATTTTTTATTTCTCTATTTTTTTGCTTGAGATTCTACTTTACCTATTTTATTTGTATAACAACTTCATACAAATTTTATGCTTCACATCAAGTTCACCTCTAAGGGCAGTGTGTGAACTTGTAATAGTTTGGACAATAAGTTGTGATAAATTCTGGGGCTCCTCTTGTTGTGCATTGACTGGTGATAGAACTTTCAGATAAAGTACTGAAATATGGATAATTTTTTGTATCCTTTTTTCGCTGAGCTGGCAGGTTCACAAACTTAATTCAAGGCATATATGAATTGTTCCAAACTCTCATTTCAGCAACACTAATTTTTCAAAATCTGATGGTGCCAAATATACTATTGTAACCAGTTGTTTTATCAATACTGCTGGATGATGCATCTGATTTCTGTTGGTACTTTCTGCTTTGATTATCTATTCTCGTTGTGATGTTGGCTAATTCTATGGTTGCAGTGCACAGACAGAGGAATATGATTTACCAACTTCTGACTGCATGTCTCCTGGCATAGTGGAGTTGAAAAGAATCCCAAAATGTGCTGCTCTTGTTGTTGGCCATAATGGTCTTGGGGAATTTAGTTTATGGTATGCTTCCTTTCTACGTTATAAGGGCCTTTCTTTACATATTCGTGCATCCATGCACATAATGTTTCCTTCATGCATATCTCCCCCTTCTCTACAGGTCACTCTTAAAATCACCCTTTAATTCGGAGGTTTCTGTTTTGTAAGCAGTCATTTTTTTTTTCAATTGTCCAATTTTTGTCTTGCATTGCAGGAACTCAACTCTTTCAATATTGTGCGATTTTACTTTCAATGCATTACTAAATGCAATTACAAATCTGAGTTATTTGCTTTGATTTCTCTACTTTTATGTTGGTTTTGTGGGACATTATTAGTTCCATTTTTAAGGTCTATGTACTAAGATAGTTACTTAGATAATTTGAGAAAAACAATTTCTCGACATCATTAGTTAATAATACAATTCACATTGGCTGCCATTTGTTTGTCAACCTGTTCAAATATTGAGGGTTTTCAATTTCAATTCACCATCAATACACGTGCGGCTGAAATTAAGACAAGATTCTGAAATTATATGATCGTCATATACTAGGAACTATGAATAGGAACTGTAGTGCAGATGGACTTTTGGGCTTCCTACTCTACTGATGTATTTTTAATATTTGGTCCTTACCCGAGCCACTATTTTCTGCTGCCAGGGCTTTGGTTAAATGGAGAGCAGGCGACTTTATAGATAGTCACTCCCCCCCCACCCCAAAAAAAAAAAAAAAAAATTTATTTTTTTTCTAGTGTTGGAAATTTGAGATTTTACATGAATTGTTAGATCTAATTACCATATCATTTCATTGGAGTTCAGAAGACACTTGGAACTTGTAATCTGATTTAGCTTTAAAATGATTTGTGACATTTGATGCCATAGCCAAAGCATGAAAAGACAGTAGAAGCATTGCAACCTCATCTTCCAAAAGGGCAACTAATAAAGGACCAGGAATCCTAATCTTGATCATTAATGATTGACGTGTTCTTTGAGGTTTTTCAAACTTCAAATTGACACAAGTTTCATAGAACTAAAATTTGTTGGGCCAATTTCATGTCACTAAACAAAATTGGATACCACAAATGAGCACGTTGAGACAAGATGATCCTGCTATCTTTCGTTGTCAGTCCACCAGCTTGTTCTATTTTTTATGAAGCTTCTGAGTTTTGAGATCTCATTTTGATTGTTGGCCATTTGGCTATTTCTACCGGTTGATTCAGGCTGAAACTGAAATTTTTAAGCTTTTGCATGAGTGAAATTTCATTTTAAAAAGATTTGGACTTATGAGTGGTTCATGTTCTGTCAGTAATTGTGAATCACAGTAGGGGAAGCATGATCCCATGAAATTCTCCTAGGCAATTATTTCATCAGACCAAATTATTATTGAAGATAATTTTTTAGTTTTTGTTTGGTTCATGCAAAGAAATCTATTGTTTTGCTTAATTTCTTTTTCTTCATGCGTAATTGTAGAATTCATAACCCTCCACAATCAATTTTCTTGGATTTACCTTTTTCTTTTTTCCTTTCTGGTTTCATGCTACTCGTTTAAGCTATGCTGTGTGTTATATGAGTTTACTACTATCATTACTTCTTGGATCTGTTTGTGACTGATTCTGATGCCTTCTCTGCTTCTTTTATATGAAATTATGTAATTGATTGCCAGGGGTTTGTTCAGCTAGTAAGGCCTTGAGGATAAAGAATTATGTCCCCAATTTGAGGCATATGCCAAAGGCATGCCTTGTCTTATCCGATATGCAGTTCTTACGGGTAAGGTTGCATATCTGGGATTTGCTCAGATAGCCAGGCCCCAAAGGACTCATGGTTGGAAGGTCCCTGTCAGAAAAAAAATGTAATCCTTTAATGGTCACACCCCATGCCCACCCAAAAGAAAGAAGAAAGATAAAGGAGGAATTCAATTATTTTAATTCATAATTATTGCTTAGTATTTGATGGAGAGCAGTTTTAATTTCTGTCAGGGATATCTCCAAACGCATCCTCGTGTCAAGTTTTTCTTCTCCAAGTACTTCAGCATTTCAATTCCTTCCAATCAGTTTGTTTGAATGGGAAAGAAGAGGCCCTACTTTCATTGACTCTGATGGGAAGGATCACATCAATGAAATTATGGCCGCAACAAAAAAGTCATTCTCAAAGCAGGGTGAGAACCATGTGTTTCTTCCACTAGATGGGGAAGATATTGCTATCTGGCTTCTGGTCTCAACCATCTCTGATTTTGATGTTCAAAATGACTGTCAATCAAGTGATTGCAAAATAAATCCAGCTGGATGGTGGAGGTTAGCTCTACTGGTGAATAACATGGTGATCTTGGGAAGTGCATTGGATCCAAGGTGCTTTCAAGTTTACTTTCAAATAATTATATCTACAGATGTGTTTAGTATCTCTGATATACAGTAATATTTTGCCAATGCCTTCCAAAAGATAGGTGGTTTCCCTCATTCTTTACTTTTGGTGAATGATTTCACTACAACTTTTCCTATCATTAATGGCGATGCTTCCATTTTTGTTTTTCAATACATTTTGAGGGTGGCTATCTTTGAATGCCATGAAAAATGCATGGCAATATTTTAATTCCCCCGGGACATTTTATTGTCCCTTGATTAATAACTTATAGTCCACAATTTTGCTCTCTATTAATACAAGACCAATTACTGAAGAATAAGACTGAAGCACAACTACCTGCATTTCTAGGATCAATAATGCAAGGAAATATAGATTGTAAACACAATGAAATTGGATCATGTAGTTGAAGTACTGATCAGTCCAGAATTCATGACTCATTTAATGTTTCTGAGATGCAGCTTAATGTCAAAGAAGTTTCAAATGTAAAATTACTGTGCAGGGCCGCTGGAATTGGTGCATCAGGTGGTCGCGGAATCATTGGAACATGTGATGGACTTGTGTACATGTGGGAATTATCTACAGGAGCCAAGCTTGGTGATCTGCATTATTTCAATGGTATGCTTCAAGTTGTAGCAATTAGTGTTCCTTTCCTTCTGATAATATGTAGTTTATGACCTAAAGCTAAATTCAGCATGCTTTTACAAATCATGTATATATCTCTTTTCAGTTCATTTTCAACTGGAACAAGATTTCATTTTCCATCTTTTTTTTTTGTTTCCTTGGAACGTCAAATTGTTCCTTTTATTTAATATTAAACGTGTAGTCCACATATTGCTACATAATTAATTTTAAGGCCTTGTTTGAGATGAAGAATTTTCCATTAACTACTAGGCCTTGTGATTACAAGATTAATCCACTAAAATTTTCTTAGCCACCACTTTGTAGTGATTTACATTTACTGAACTTTCCTCGCACAATTTAAGAGCTCTCCACCTTAGGTTGCAATTGAAGTATTTTTCAGAAATTCCATTTATTAACACTGCCCTGTGGATTGATCATGAAATTTAGTGCATTTATTTGTAATCATACTTTTTCATTTGGCAGTTAGTGGAAATTTTAATCTTTGCAAATCCATCCTCTGTATTACATTGGAAAAATTGACCTCTCATATTAATGTAACAGCTCATCTTATGAAAACTTTGCAATATTAAGTCCAAGAATTTAAAAGAAGTGATGCTAGAGTTTCTATGTCCCAATAAGTGATTAAAACATTTTGGTGATTATTAGAAGTAAGCAACAATTTTAGTTGTAAGCATCCTTTCACAATTTCTATTTCTTACTTCTTTTGCTGACTTACAATCGGCATTCTCTTGGTTATCATTCTTCCAGCAATTTGAACCTCTTATATTTTGGCTTTTCTAAAGCTTCAATCTTACGAGTGCTCGACAGTATTGAAGATATCCATCTTTACTATGAAAAACGCAAGTTTTTGGCATAGTTATTGCCATTGAGGGAGGGGAGAAGGGGAAAGTAAGGGCAGAAGTGTTATTAGGCTGCCCCGGGTTATAGCCCACTATAGCACATCCCAAATTTTGGAAAAAAAAATTCATGCATGTAAAATTTTGACCCTTTTCAAGTTGGTTCACCTTAGAATTTTGGCCTAACCCAATCTTTACCTATTGAATCCCATCAATTCTCTTGTTTCTCTCACCAAAATTTTGGCCCAGCCCAAAATTTTTCCACTACAATATTTTGGAATCTCATCATTTCTCTCATTTTTCACCCGAAAATTTTTGGCCCCACTAAATTTTTTTAGCCCTTCCCAAATATTTTTCCTGGTTCTGCCCTTGTGGGGGAAGGGATATGAAAGTTTCCTGACAATCAGAATACAGTACCTATGGGGAAAATTGCACTCACTTCCAGTGAGAGTCTGACTATGGTAGAAGGACACCTGTTGTATAATATTATGCAAATACATTAAGCAAAGCATAAAAATGCTATATTGATAATATACACAAGTCATCGTGCCATATCACCACCTTTCTATTAGTCATCCAAGCAATTAGATCCTAGCTGATGAAAATAGTTGGTAAAACTTGAAGGTTTAACATAAACTTTGGATCCATTATGTTTGAGCATGGTTCAGATAATTCATACTGCATTGATTTTGAAGAAAGAAATCACATCATCTTACTTATTTCTTCTGATATCAGGTGCTGGTGTCTCCTGTGTTGCCACTGATGATTCAAGATATGGTCCTTTGGCTGTTGCTAGTGGAAGCCAGTTGCTGGTTTACTTACACTCTCAAGAGGCTTTTTTCAAATCAACAGAGAAATAAGCAAACAAGTTACTTCCCTCTCTAACAAGGAAGGCGTTTCCTCCTTTCAGTTGTTGGCATGCCCTCAGCTCCTCAGCAGCAACTTGAGGTACATTTAGTTGTGTTATCAAGCAATGCAGACTGGAGTACCTTTGAGGTGTATAATTCATCTTTGTAAGAATTATGTAAATTTGTAGGTTACATCAATCCACCTAACATCTTGTTCAAGGTTAAGTACTGAGACATCTTTAAAATGGTTAATAAAGTTCAAATCAATTTTTGACCTGGTCACCATGTCTATAGCTTAAATTATTTTTTTCTTTTGCTAACGCTTTGTTTCATGTCATTCCGCATTCATGGTGCTTTGTTTTCATTTCTGTTCTGAAACCATACCAATATGACATTGAAGTTAGCTATACAATAAAAACTCCTGTTCATAACAGTTGTGGATGCTAACCGAGTGAGGCAGGATAATCTTCAAACTAGTGAGACTTAAATGGCTGAGTTATTGGATGGTTGAGATCATTGACCAATCCGAAGAGTATACAAAAATTATTCCATTTTTTTCTCATAAAATCCAACATTCCGGAACCAATGGTCCGGACCATTCGATAATTTCTTCTTCTCACCCACATATAATCCAACATTACAAAACAAAAGTAATTTCATTGTATTTTTCATGCCCTTATCCTGCTCATACGTTTCTGTTCACTCAAACAAAACCATATAAGACAATAATCAACCATTGAAAGGCAACACTAAAGCTCAGACAAAATACAAAGTGTATCCCAAACTCAACTGGGTCTATATTTCATCTACAATGGTTCATGATATGAGCCAATATGAGGAGTTAGAATAAGAACAAAGCAACTTTTTAAAGCAGTCTTTGAATGGAAATTACACACACATACACATAAATGAACGAAAGGAGGATACGGAACTACTTCTAACACATAGTATCATTAGCCTATTTACTTAACTGAAACAAGGCTTTCAGTGTAGCGAAAGAATTCACACTTTGCAGCCATACAACTTGGAAAATTCTTGATTTCTCTGGTAAGAGGATCATATAAGAACGCATCGTTGTCATGTTTAAAACGCTTCATGATAACCTCACCACTGATCCAAAATCCTTGGGGTGTCGCGACAATTGGAATAGGTCCAACAGTTAATTGTTTAGTCCAAGACTCATTGGCAGCACCATAGTCATTCAAAACCCAAATGTCAAAGCAACTGTTCCTTTCTGACAGCAAAGAAGGAAAAACAAACATGGCTAAAGTTTCCTGGAATACTGAGAGAGTCCTACAAAATTCAACATAGTTAGCACAATCAGAACATGGCACCTCTATTTGCCTAAATTTCTCCTCAACCACGGCAAAAGCAAATACAAAATCTTCAAGATTTCTCAATTTTCCAACTTTTCCTCCCAACCAATGCCAAGATCCATTCACTGCCACTAAATCGGTGAACCTGTAATTTTGACGAGGTATAACCACCGGATCTATTTCTCTCCAAGAATTAGTACTCAATGTGAACACATCAAGACGAGTATTAATTGTACTGGTATTACCATAATTGTCATAATGAAAGCAAAATCTCAGTAGCTTGTAATCATCAATGGTGGGATGATGATGGAAAAGCGAATTCAGAATAATAAATGTCCTCAAAGATTCTGGGTTTTGGAAGACGCCTACACTCTCTTGTGGCAGGGTTCCATAGGATGAGTTTTGAGTTGAAACTGGGGCGACTGATAATACAGACTAAGCCATTACAAGAACCAACAATGGCTGTTTCTCTTGAAACTTGAAAAGGCGAGTGGAGTTCAGTGTCCAGATTGTTGTTGGACAATGACATGACATGGTGGTGGAAAAGACGTAAATGGCTGAAAACGCGATTAGTGTGCTGATGGAGGAGCGAGACAGAGTTCTTGTTGTTGTTGCTGCGTTTAAGATGCATTGAGATGAAAGTATGAGAAAGGAGTATATTAAACCACGTTTTACAAACGCACTTGAATTTCAACAAACATTTGACGGGCAGTCTTGAGAGGATGTCCAAAATCAGATCTCCAGGTAACAGATTGCAGCAGAAATCCATTGATTCGGCTATATCTCTGCCGGAAACAATCACCGTCTTTCCTTTTTCTTCTTCTTTTACCATCCCACGACCCTTTTCTTCCCTTTTTCCCATTTGATCTCAATTGGGTCGTCTTCCTCTCATCAGTACAACTCTGTCTCCCTCTAAAAATCAAATTCCACCTCTTCATCCCGTGACATGTTGTTAGAGTCCTACACAAATTCTAATTAATATTTTCGTAGTCCGAAAGTTTTGGAATCTTTAAAATACAATCTCTCTCTCTCTCTCTCGCGCGCCCCCGCACACACACACATATATATATATATATATAAATTAAGTTTATAACAATTATACTCATCTTATCTTAAATTTTTAAAATTACATTAATCTTTTCTATTTTATAAAATAATATATAAATACTTCACTTTTGTTAATTTTTTTTAAATAATAAAATTGTCTATTTTATTTATTTATTTTTATATTTTTCTAATTTTAACTAATTTATTTTAAAATATTTTTTAATTTTTGTTTATTTAAAAATAAATTTAAAGTAAAGAACTTATTTTTATTTTATATAAAAATAAATTTAAAATTTTTATCAATATTTGTTTGAAAAATAAAAAAAAAATTAGTTAAGATTTAAAAAATTGAAAAAAAATATAAAAAATGTAGTTTTGTTATTTTGAGAAAAAATTGATTGAAAAAAAGAATTTATATATTATTTTATAAAATAAAAATATATCGATATAATTTTAAAAATTTTAAAAAAAGTCAGTATAATTATCATAAATATGATTTTAATTATTAATAATAATCTAATATCATGTCTATATTACATTATTTGAGATATGAATCAATATTTATATAAAATTCTATCACGAAACTAGTTTTAACGACCCCGCGTAACTTCTACTTTCATGCTTATCCAATCCATTTTTTAGCCATCTGATTGGCTGATTCTATCGCCTAAACAAACCCATGTTTTGGTATAAACTTGTTACGTACATAAATTTCTTGGATACCCACCAATGACTTGCATATTTAAGAGTGGATCCCATGGGTTATAAGATAGTCGCTAGATACCTATTACACACATCTGTTATAATTTTTTTCTCTCACATCTATTGTAATCTTTTTCTCTCACTAACAATTTATCCTTCAACTGTTGAGGGTGGGAAAATTCTTTTGAATAAATTAGTACAATGACATGTTGATATATCCTTCTAATAATATTTTATTATGTATAATATGAATTATTTGTTTTAGTGGGATATAATATATTGTATAAAGTGTGATTGGAATGATATATTACCAATGTGATATACCAAATTCATGAAAAATATTACAATGGGTCCCACAATTTTTTTTTCGCTATAATAATTTGTACTTTACCTGTTAAGTGGTAGATCACACATCGGGTCCTATAGTTAATTGTCATCACATCTATCATAAATTGTTTGAAAAAAACAATTGGTACAATTTTAGCTATTGTCTCCTCTTGGTTATTGACAGTTAGAGTTGGCTCAAGCGGTGGACTATACCGTCGTTTTAACTAACGAGACTATTTACATTTAGGATTCTTTTGGATAGGTTAAGGCGGTGTACTATACTACAATTTCAAGCGTTTCACCTATTTAGTTGCCTCTCTTGATTTAAGGCGGTGAACCTCTACTTATTAAATTGCATTGCATACAAATATTTCTTAATTTCTATTTGATTGTGTTTTTTTGAATTTTTTGTGTTACTGTAATGAACACATGCATGTGTCTGCTTAAATGTGTTTCAATGTCACATTTCTTCGTGTTTTATTTACAATATTATCATTCATAAGTGATAATTGAGGTATCCACTGCATGACGTTAATCCTGTATAACTATTTGATTTTTATTCTCCCTTATTTCGAGGTTGTGTTTCTTCCTTTGGAGAGTGGGTCCCATCTCACATCACAACAAAAACTTACAACCATAAATTTTGGTTTTATGATTGAGCAAACTAGACTAAGTAGTGTGTAGTTTCAATTTACTGGATGAACTACCTTGTTGGCAGCATCACCAGGTTAATTTCTTTTGAGTCATTGAACAAAAATTGGAAGTTGCATGAATACAGAAAAAAACGGCTTACAAACTATACATATGATTGAAACTCATCCATTTAAGTCCATGCATATCAAAAAGTTTAGTTTTTCCTTTTTTTTCTTTTTTCTTTATTTATTTCCCTTTTTTTATTTTTGACAATAGTTCATCTTTTGATGGTATATTCTGCAGACATGATGAGATGTGATTGAGCTAAAAGTTGAGAGAAGTGCAATGGAAGTTCACACAGCAATTTTGGTGGCAAAGAAATGTATGGAAGCAGAGATGGGAAACATGAATTGGAGCAATCAGTTGATAGCTGGAAGACGGAGAAGGCAATAGGATCAATCAGTCACCAAATAAAACCTCTGCAAATGGAGATTGACTGACAAAGCACACAAGCTTACAGGCCCACACACTGAGCTCTATTCATTGGTCCGGTTGTTACAAGGCACCCGAACCAAGAACTATCATCCACATCAACAAGTGACCCACATGTTCAGTTAATATGACTGATACTTATTGATTCGAGTACAATGCACTGAGATTAATGAATACTTATTGATTCGAGTACAATGCACTGAGATTAATGAATAATTTTTTGTATACACTATACCAGACTAGTGTGTGTACACCAAGTCAAAGTAAGTATCAAGTGTTCCACATCATTTTAACATAAAAAAAAAATGCTAGTATTTTC
The DNA here is from genome assembly GCA_008638375.1 of Nyssa sinensis. Taxonomy (NCBI): domain Eukaryota; kingdom Viridiplantae; phylum Streptophyta; class Magnoliopsida; order Cornales; family Nyssaceae; genus Nyssa; species Nyssa sinensis. The sequence continues at coordinate 26,879,378 of CM018042.1, forward strand.
GGGTCTCTCTGTCTCTCTCTCTTTCTATATATATATAACTTTGAATTCTCCACTTGGACAATATGAACACCATTGCCCCAAAGCAGCATGGACTTTGTAACTTGATGGTTGGATTGATCTCATTTTATTGCCAGTTTTGTGATTAGCCTCTATACATTAAGTGCCAAAGAACAATTACTCCTATTGACCTCCCTAAACTTTTATGCTGTTCATGGGAAACGAAATTCATTTATTCAAATGTCATCTCCTGTTGTGTGCTGAGTTTCAGAGAAATTCCAATCCACACAACTCTCACTTCATCACACCCTTTTATCTATTGTTTATTTTCTAACTAAATACCCAGCCACTTTCTGAAATTTAGGATCTTCATCACATATATTGGATTGTTCTGAAAAAGCTTGTGCCAGTTTTTGATTTGCATCATCAGGAGTGCAAAAGTCTATATGGGGCAGTGATGATATTCTAGTAACAGTTTATAGATCTCAGGACACCCAATTCTATGAACTCTCTCTCTCTCCCCCTCTCCCAAATTCAAGATTCTTTTTATGGGTTTGTGTGTTTGAAAGTTCAACACTCTTGTAGTGCTTCACATTGCAAGGAGGATCTTAATTTCAACTTGCAGTTAAAAGAAGGAACACCTAGGTAGCCTCTATCCCTCTCTCTCTAATATATACAATTGTTTTCACGTCTATCTACTAGCAAGTTGTATCATGGTATCAGCAGATACAAATTACAGGCATGTGGAGACTAGGCTGTGACTACTATTCTACCACCACCTTGTGAGTGATAAAGTATTTGGTGCCCCATGCCACCTATATATGTGAGATATTTTGAGTTTTTTACCTTGTGTTATTTTTATTTTTAGGAAAATGTTTGTTATATCGGGTTGATATATTGAATTGGTTTATCGGTGATCTGACTGTATTTTGTTTCTTTATTTAAATTTTAAAGAAGAGTTATGATAGATGATATCATTCAGTAAACCAATTTGTTGTACCTAACATTACTATTTTTTTTTTAACTAGTTAGGAAAATGCATTGTATACCGGTTTAGTTTACCGAATGATGTATCAATAGTATTTTTGAAATTAATGGATATGTTTTGTCTTTTTATTTAAATTTTAAAGAAGAGTTATGCATGTCATTCGATAAATCATTTTGGTAAAACAATCTCGTGTACTTAGCATTGCTCATTTCTTACACCCATGCACACTTTGTTACTTATTTCTCAAATAGTCTCTTTGTTGGATAAGTTTTAAGTATTAAAAGAATTCTTATTGATTTGGACTCTATATTTTAAGTCAAAATGAATTTTTTCAAAAGATGCTTCTAAAAACGTCTTTTAAAGAGATGCTTTAAAGATTATATTTTGAAGAGATGCTTTAAAGATTGTATTTTGAAGAGACGCCTTTAAACAAAATTTTTAGTTTAAATTATATGGGTTTGAAAAATAAGTAAAAAAGTGCATGGATCAAAGAAATAAAAAAACATGAGTAAGGTAAAAAATTTGAGATACGTTTTACCTATTTTAGTGAGACATAATCCACATGTTATTACATGGCCATGCTGTTGCCTTAGAGCAACTCCAATAGGGGGATTTATTTTTGGACCTAAAAAACTCTTTTGGATGTTGTAACAGTGTTTATGCATGTATTAATGACTCTTAACATTACACATTATTCTAACAGTGGTATCCAAGTGAGTATACAATCAATATTTTAATATATATTTTCTCTCACTTTTCTCTTCCTTTTCACCAATCTATCTCTTTTTATCTTTTCCAATTAACTTTTGTATTATTTTTCTCATAGTATTCATATTTATATCCACTTTTTCATTATTTATGGCTAGATTTAAAATAAGTGTCAGAATGAGTATTCACTTGAAAGATGAACAATGCATGAATGAGAGCATAGTTGGAGGGCATAGTTCTCCCCTAAAGCTACTTTAGGGGCATGAAAAATATTTTTCTAGTTAGTGATGGTCATGTGCCACTTCACCAAATTAAGCCTAAGATATAACAATGGGCCCCATTTTTTTCTTATTACCTCCACATATTTCAGTAACCTTATTTTTTTAAAACAAATAAAAAAAAATGGAAAATTTTCTGTTAAGACTTGAGAATTTCCATGGTAAAGAGGGGTGGAATATTAAAGGAATAGATGTGCAGTTTTACAGTTAAGCAATAATGCAGCATAAAGTGTAGCAATAAATGTAAAATTTTTACTTTTTTTTTTTTTTTCGGGGGCAATTGTAAGTATTGAAACCTTAATCCTACATCTTTCTTTTAAATGATATGGCAGCACTTGAATCACCTTGTTACAATGATTTTCAGTCTAAATGATAAGTTACTTTGACATTTACAACTCGTTTGAATGGAGAAAACTAGAGAGAAAAGAAAAAATTAAGGTTAAAAGATAGTTAAATCTCTTCGTTTGTAAATTTTTAATGGAGGGAGAAGAAAAACATGAGAGAAAGTATGAAGATTTTAACCCACTTCTCCAATCTCTTCAAAAGTTTAGATATTTGGAAAGAAAAAAAAAAGTATATTTAATGATTTTTTTTAAAATACTAAAAATACTCATAAATGAAAGAATAAAAAATTTTAAACATAAAGAAAAAATAAAGTATAATTGTCAAATGAATTTTTTATATTTTCTTTTCTTTTCTCTTCTACTGATCATTCAAACAAGAAATAATAATTATTTGTCTTCTATTTTAAATTTTTTCTTCTTTTCTTTTCTTTCCAAAACTTCGAAACGAGTTGTTATGCTTCATTTGGATAGAGATATTTGGAGAGAAAAGAAAAGATTGGGAGAAAGAGATAAACAAATATTTTATTTGGACGTTCAAGGAGGAGAGAGAAGAAAACTTTTTAATAAATTTTTTAAAAATACTAAATATACCCTTAAATGTTTGTGTTAAAAATGAGAATTATTATAACAAAATGGATTTAATTGTCAAATAATTTATACACTTTCTCTTCTTTTCTCTCTTACTAACTATTCAAATAAGAAATAGTTATTTTTTTCTCATTTCTCTCTTAAATATTTAAACAAGTTGAAGACTAACACTTTCTTTTTCTTCTCTTTTCTCTTCCATTATAAGTTATTATTTCTTTTCTTTTTTTCTCTTCGAAACTTTCAAACAAAGGCTTAGTCACCAAACCAGCAATCAACATAAAACAGGCGAATCTTTGAATATGTTATTAGTAAGAATGACATGTTCCACATTACGAGTAATGCTAGAAAATGGATAGACTAAAATTAATATTAATTGTGATAGTAAGAAGGAAAAAAAAAAAAAAGGGAACACTCAGAGGTGTGGCTAAGCGGTAAAAACGTGGAGAATAAAATTAAAGTATTTCGAGTTCGAGTCTCCTTTGTACCAATCGTTGGCAGCTAAAGTTTAAAGGGTGAACGTGACTCTTATGGAGAGAGAGAGAGAGAGAGAGAGAGAGAGAGAGAGAGAGAGAGAGAGAGACTTAGTTTGGGTGAACGTGACTCTCATGCATAGAGAGACTTAGTTTGGTGTGCGTAAGCTACCCAAGATACTTTCTTGTCGATTTAAAAAAAAAAAAAGAAGGAAAAAACAAGGTAAGCTAGTGTACTATATATGTTTGGGAAAATTGAAATTGGAAGCAAAGTACTAAATTACAATTTGGACAGGTTAAAAGAAGATTTGAATGGAAAAAATGTTTTTCTATTTGTAAAAATTGAGAGATTTTTTTAGTGGAAATGACATTGGCATTGTTCTAGTATTTTTTGAAGCAATATAAAATTCACACCTTTTGAAATAAAAGAAATCGGACTTTTTAAAATGAAAAAAAAATTGAAGACTTTGTTTTTTCTTTTCTTTTGGGTTAGTAAACATAATTTATTATTAAACATAAAATAATAAACACTAAAAAATAAAAATAAACCCAAACGCAAGTTGAAGAAATAATGAGCTTGAATTTTTCGTCAAAGGCGTGGTTTAACTGAAAGAATGGTCATAAATAAAGAAAAATGACAAGACATAATTTATGTAGTCATAAGACTTTCTTGAATTGAGTTAAGAATTTTTTGCCAAAAGTTTTACTTTATCATGAGATTTTCTCATTAACTATTTATTGAGAAAATGAGAAATTCCCTATAAGATTTAGTGGATAAGAGTCTCGTTCGCATATGCAAACAAGTTCTTAATAACATTGCCTTTTAGCAAAAGATTTATAGATATCATAAGGGATAATTATCCTGACATTATCAGAGAATTCTCTTATATTTTTTGAAAAAACATTGACTTCCCTTATGTTATATAAAACATACAAATTTCTCTTTCGTATAAAATTCATCATTAACAATGTTAGGATTTTAATCAAATTTTTTAATGTAACTAAACATCGTTGTATATTACACTGACTCCCCTTATTTTTTCAGAGATCGTAGGAAAGGTTCTTGTAATTATTAGATATCATAATAGAGGCCAGTATAATTATTCTCAAGTATGAAATCGGAAATCCTGGTTTCTATTTAGACAATTCTAAAAGAGAAAGTCAGTGTATTATTAAAAATTATAAGACATATTTTCATAATAATCAGATATTACAAGATATGTTAGCATAGTTATCCCTATTTATTACTCTCTCTGTTCCAATTTAAGAGTCTCTTACTTCCTTTTTTCATGTCACAGAATAAAAGTTCAGTTTGAAAAGTCAATGCATAAATTATTGTAAAGTTTTTAAATTACCTTTCTTACTTAGGAATGGCAACGGGTGGGGGCGGGACAGGGTGACCGTTCTCCAAACCCACTCCAAACTTGACAGAATTTTAAAGGCCCCACCACGACCCTGCTCAGCTGCCCCAACCTCATTAATGAGTACCCCATACCTGTCCCATTAGGGGCGAGGTGGGGCGGGTCCCCAACGTGATAGGATAAATTGCCATCCCTACATATGAGTGAGATAATATTGTTCACTCAATAAATAGTGAGTATCACTCGTGAGAGGATGGAATCAAAGTTGGATAAAAAGTATGGGATCCCTAGCATTGCTCTTATAAAACTACCATATATCTCATCTCAAGGTGAGTTATAAGGTAGACAATTAAACTAGATATTCGTCTTTATTCATATTCCATATCGAGGGTTTTTAAACGATAAAAATAAATGCACTCTTTGAGGGTCATTTATACTCTTTCATAGGAATGAGAATGGAGCGGGTATGGGACGAGAGACTCCTTTTCCAGACCCGTCCGTCGAACAAGTAAAAAAATTCATACTCATTTAAATTCTATGACAACCGAGGGCAAGTTACTATTTATTTTAAACTTTTATTTATTTATTTATTTTATTTAATTAATTATAATTAACACATTTCAAAAAAAAAGTTACATGTGTTAAAATAGGAAATATACATATCAATAAAAGATTAGAATGACATTAGTTTCTTTTTCAAATATATAACTCTATCAAATTTGTCAAGCCCTTCACCTCGAACCCTAACTATGTAAACATAGTTTTCTCCAAACTTGTCCTGTCAGTGACGGAATATGACAAATTTTCAACGAGATAGGTTAAATTGTCATCCCACTCATGCAGTTCTTTTCATGTATAATTAAGAGTTAATTATTTATAAGTTACTTGTAATAAGTACTTTAAGTTAAAGTTCAATCCCAAAATAATTTAAAAATTTAAGTTCAACTATTTTTAAATTTTTTGAGACCAATAACATATTTGATGAGCTGACACTAATTTATACTTAGTAGGCAACACAATTGTTGGTTTTTTTCCTGTATGGGCTTTAAACCCGTCCCGCCCTTATCATAGTATGAAATTACTTAAATAACTTTTATGTATTTTAAATACCTAACTTATCTATGAGTATACATAATTTTGAAATAGTAATACTAAAATAAAAAAAATGTTATGTATAAATTATTGTAAAATTTTCAAATTATCTTTTTCATTAATTTAATGTGAACATACTACTCAATGTGAAAAGAGATTGGTTTTGTAAATTTTTGCTCTTATTCAAGTATCCTCCTTAAAAAACTAGTTTTCCCAAAAGTGACTGTTTTTATGGGACAATGGGAGTATTAATTTTAAAATGAAATTAATTATTTCAGATGAAATCAGTTATGTATTGTAATAGGTAGTGTGAAAGAAGGTTGATATTATAAAATTACACTATCTATTCAAGTACAGAAACATTAAATGCTTATTCTCTTACAAAGTTATGTGTTGTAATAGTAGTGTGAAAGAAGGTTGATATTATAAAATTACACTATCTATTCAAGTATAAAAACATTAAATGCATATTCTCTTACAAAGTTATGTGTTGTAATAGGTAATGTGAAAGAAGTTGACATTATAAAATTACACTATCTACTCAAGTATAAACACATTAAATGCATAATCTCTTACAAAGTTGATTTTTCAAAAAGGGACACTTAATATTGATAGAATAGCAAAATTGATTACTTTCTTATTGACTAACAAACATAAATACATCAAAGGAATAACAGAGAATTGTTGAAGATCCTACAAACTAGGAGGCTATTACAAACAGATTCCTATATCTATGAAAGACAGCTAAGAATATTTGAATAATACAATCTGAAATCAACAAAGAGGAATAAGTCAATTAGTTAAGAACTGATTCTCTCTATTAAATATGGGACGGTTAGAAAAGTGCCCCTAGGTGGGTGCATGGGTTTGGCCTATGGGGCCTTTCTATAATTCTCCCACGGATACATATAGTAGTCCAGAGACCCATACACATACATACACCCTGACTCTCTAGGCCCCTGAGCAAGCCATATCATTTACAGCACTCTCTGATGTGGGTTCAAAGCTTCTTGGGAGCATCAATGGAGGTTTTGATGGTGGTTGCTATTTTGGCCTTGGGGGTCTGTATCTGTTTTGCTCTGTTGAAATGGAATCAGATAATATACAGTAGAAAAGGCTTGCCTGCTGGGACAATGGGGTGGCCAGTTTTTGGTGAGACCACAGAATTCCTAAAGCAAGGTCCTGATTTCATGAAAAAACAAAGAGCAAGGTGAGTTCTTTATATATATGGGCTTTTTTTTCTTCTTCTTCTCTTTTTTTTTTTTTTTTTTTTTTTTCCTTTGGGTGGTTTTTAAGCCTTGATTTTCAGTGATATAGCACCACCAACTCTTTCCTTTTTGGAGTTAGAGGCAGAGCACTTCTGCTTTGATTCCCATTTGAGAACAAACAAATCTTTCCTGTCAAAAACAACTCTTTCATAATTCAAGAGAATTATGATATGAATATATGTGTAGGCATGAAATAATAGTTTGATTCTTCTGTCTCTTTAAAGAACTCTGCATGGAGGACTCTCATCAGCTGATTCTATGACAATGACAAGATTTAATTTCCTTGCATTCTTTAGCCTGTCTTAGAACTTGGAAGTATGACTTCTATGGACCATTAATGATCAATTTTTCAATCCTCTCATTTTGAATATGAAACAATTTTGCTGCTCATGCGAGAAATTATTGTATGGTTCTAGAACATTGATATCATCAATGGTTTTTTCCAATCATGAAAAAACATGTCTACAAAAGTTACTTTTTTGTCTTCTAAATATCAATATATTGTACACATGACAATTCATAATTCGCCTAGACCATTGGTCTCAGACTCTCGGACTATATAATAATTTTTTCAAATTGTGTAGCCAAAACTATTGAAGTCGTTTCTTGAAGAGTAATGCTAGATATACCAGATTGGTTTACTAGAAGATATCATTTATCACAACTCTTTTTTTAAAATTTAAATAAAAGACAAAACATATCCATTAAATATAAAAGTACCATAACACACCATCCGGTAAACCAAACGGGTATACCAAGCATTTCCCTTTCTTGAAAAGTAGGTATCAAGATATAAACAAGCATTATTTCACACTCCAAAAACCAATTAAATTTACACTTATCATTTTAGTGATGGTTAAAAGTCATTCTTCTTTGAAGTTGTTTGAAAATGCAACCTTACATATTACCAGGGAACAATTCTATTTTGTTTTCTAGTTTAACTTCATTCACAGCTAAAATTGCTTACTTTCTTATAGTTTCTTTCCGTTTGTCCAAATTTTTGTTTTGCTTTAATCAAGATTAATTTACTGAAGAGAATTTTAATTTTCAATTATCTGTCATGACAGGTATGGAAGTGTTTTTAAATCCCACATATTGGGCTGTCCAACCATTGTTTCCATGGATCCAGAGCTCAACAGATATATCCTTTTGAATGAAGGAAAAGGACTTGTTCCTGGCTACCCTCAATCCATGCTTGATATATTAGGGAAATGCAACATTGCAGCTGTGCATGGATCTACTCACAAACGCATCAGAGGATCACTTCTATCCCTGATCGGTCCTGCCATGATCAAAGACCGGCTGCTGCTTCAAATCGATAAGTTTATGAGAATTTACCTCAACAATTGGGGTGGTAAGACCATTGATATACAAGAAAAAACCAATGATGTGAGTACAATATATAATTACATATGTTCAGCTTGTTCAAAAGTAGAAAGTAATTGTCATATTGGATTTTAATTTGAAATATATCAAATTTTTTTTTCAGATGGCATTCTTGGTATCATTCAGGCAGATTGTGGAAATTGAATCAAGTTTGATCTGTGAAGCTTTCAAGCCAGAGTTTGATAAGCTGGTACTAGGGACACTTTCACTGCCAATCAACATTCCGGGCACAAATTATTATCATGGATTCCAGGTATATGGTTGAAGATATATTTTCATTTTCTCAGCAAAATCTTTCTGATGAATGAGAAATGTGTGTTCTTGACAGGGAAGGAAGAGGGTCAATAGCATCTTGAGACAGATCATAGAGAACAGAAGAGCTTCCTCGATGACCCATAACGACATACTTGATTGCCTTCTAAGAAATGAGGAACCAAAATACAAACTCAGTGACGAAGAAATTATTGATCAAATAGTTACAATTCTTTATTCAGGTTATGAAACTGTCTCAACTACTTCAATGATGGCAATAAAGTATCTTCATGATCATCCAAGAGCTCTTCAAGAACTTTGGGTGAGCAAGACTTTATGTGCTATCCAAGATTCAATATTTTTCACTCTCAGCTCTAGCTAATAGTTCTGTTTCAATTTACATATTTAGGATGAACATTTTATGATACAAGAAAGAAAAAAACCAGAGGAGCCAATCAACTGGAATGACTACAAGTCCATGAACTTTACGCGTGCTGTAAGAAAATTAATTCCACAGCTCCAACACACACACACACACAAAATAAACAAAGTCAGTTCATCAAAATTTTATGCCTTCTGATGCAGGTGATCTTTGAAACCTTGAGATTGGCTACAGTTGTTAATGGGGTATTGAGGAGAACAACCCAAGAAATGGAATTGAATGGTATGTTTAGGGAAATCTTAGTTCACATTAGTCTAAATGTTTCTTTGCTTCTTGTTTGCTAAGGTTTGTCCACTTCTTTTTACACTTTTTGGTGTATTTTTTTGATACAAGCGACATGGGGAGGGGTGGAAATCTTGAACTAGATTCATGTATATGAAAGAGATGGATCTTTCGATCTTGGACTACTTTTTGATTTATTCTAATACAAATATGGAATGTACTTTCCTTTTTGTGTTGTTCAGGATTTGTAATTCCAAAAGGATGGAAAATCTATGTTTACACAAGGGAGAGCAACTATGATCCATTTCTTTATCCAGAGCCTTTAACATTTAATCCATGGAGATGGCTGGTTAGTTACTGTGAATTTAACACATTATGGTGTCCGTGCAGCTGTGATTGTGTGCAAGCACACCTTTGTCATCCCTACATAAATGATAAAGCTACATTCACATAGTACACTTCAACTGTGTGGAATGCAGGATAAGAGCTTGGAGTCTCACAACAGCTGCTTCTTATTTGGAGGAGGAAGCCGGCTTTGTCCCGGAAAGGAATTGGGCATAGTTACAATCTCCATATTCCTTCACTATTTTGTTACTAGATACAGGTGGTGTATTTAACTTCCATTCACTAAATATCGCTTTAAATTGACATCCTTAATTACACACTGATGATATGTATATATATTCTTATTTCCATCAGAATAATTTGATCATCTACATTGCATTCACCATTAGTTAAAGTAGATCAGAGAAATGGTTCTGTGAAAACTCAAAAGACTGCTGCTTGCAGCATAAGATAATACTGATGTCTAGCTGTTATGTTTAGTGTCATATCTTTATGTAGTTGATCCCTAGCCCGAAAGGAGGAGGGTTGCGTTAGATCGCTTATTCATGTAACTGACCTCAAATGCATGCCCTTTATGTGCTTCTATTTCAGTTTTATGCTCCTTTGGTTAAATGCATTTTTTCTGTTGCAGATGGGAAGAAGTACTTGGGGGAGAGAAGATTCTAAAATTCCCAAGAGTTGAAGCACCCAATGGACTGCATCTAAGGGTGTTGAAGTACTAGCAATTTCAAATATGTAACCAATGTTATATTGCATATGGAAGCAAGGTCAACCTATTCAATTTCGAGGCCTAAAGTAATAAAAGTGAAAATTATAAACGGTACCTTTTAAATATTAATGTTTAATTTTTTTTATTTAGTATTAGTATTATAAAACTTTACTAAATATATAAAAAAAAATATATAATTGTAATGGTCTTTTAATAGGATATATATATATATATATATATATATTGAATAAATCTCCAATAACAAGTTGTTAAAGTCGTTACAAGACTTCTTTTGTAGAGTTAGATTTACAAATATATAAAATTTGAGATATTCTTTATAAATGGGGCTTAAAATGATTGACTTATTAACTTAATGCTAGAGCAGGCCCATTGTGAAAGCGTGGACTTAAAAAAAGAACATTCCAACAAATATAATGAACAAAATAAAAGTTTCCAGTCTTGAATCTTATGTGTTGATGTATTATTAGGCGAGATTTTACAAAAAAAAAAAAAAAAAAATTCTGAATATGGAAAAATAAAAATTTCATTTTTATTAATGCGGATTCGACACAACATAAAAGAAAATACCGTTTGTATCTATAATTGCAAAGGGGTTCCATTATATTCAAGTATTCATATATAGTGGAGTGCTACTCTCGATTCCCACAAAAGAGAATTGGTTCTTTTAATACTCCACTCCTTATTAATTAGTAATTCTAGTGATTGAATCTTTATGTTTATTCTAATAGATAATAAGATATTTAAATAAATGATTTTTCATTGAATGACTATTCGACTGTCTAAAACATAATTCTTTTAAAAATGATGTGAAAGTATGATATTAACTATACATTATTCACAGTGATTGAATTTATATGTTTATTCTGATAAATAAATAAGATATTTAAATATATAATTTTTCATCAAATGAGTATCCTACTATCTAAAACATAATTCTTTTAAAAATGATGTGAAAGTATTATATTAACTATACATTATATTGCTCCATACTTTGATATTCAAAGTACTCTCACAATATTTGAGAGACACCCGTAAATTTTTTTGAAAAAAAAATTTATTCAATGCTTTCAATTAAATAATTTCAACAGTTGAATGATATGTCACGTGTATTATTTAGTAACTTATTAATTTTTTTTAAATGGTAAGGTCACCTACAAGGTGTTTGATGTTTGTCTTTGTCTTTGATCTTTCCTACTAATCATCCTAAGGTGAGATGCCCAAAAAAGGGCATGTGATTAGGATATATATATATATATATATATATATAGGAAAATGCTTGGTATACTTGATTGGTTTATCAAATAATGTGCTAAGACATTTACAATCTACAATTTTTAAATTCATCTTTATTTTGATATCATCTTCATATTTGAAGATAGTGGATCTCATATTTTTACATTTTTATTCCAACCATACCAATTTTCAAATCACAATTCATTCTTCAAATCTTACTTTTCATAATATTATTTATGTCTAAAATATAATTATTTAACATATATTTATCCAAACTTTAATTATTTATCACTTTTTTGTTAAAAATTTCATGATATATTCAAGAAATATCTTGATAATAAATAATAATTAAAAAATTTCTTGATAAATTAATTTTAAATTTTAAATTTTAAATATTTATTTAACTAATATAAAAATAATTAATTATTAGTTTAGAGTATTATAAAAATAATTAGTGGATGAGTTAATGAATAGTTGATGAATAAAAGTGGATGAATAATGATTTGGAGAATGAATTTTCAACTTTTGGAACCATTTTTAGTCAATATGCATGTCAATAGGTCTGTAAACACAACGAATTTGGTTTGTTTTTGCACGTTTAGCCATATGATCACTCAGTTCCCCTAAAATGACTATGCTCCTTCGATGAACTGAACATAGTTGCAAGTCTCTCTCTGAGCTTCATCAAGTCTTGCTCATCTTGTTCACAATCTCAAAGAAACCTGCTTATAAAAGGCTGCTGGTGACAAACCAGCTAAGCATGGCTTGTTTAGCAGCTTAATTAGAACTCAAGTTAAGCTCTCGAGACCTTTAATTAGCATAGAATTGCTGACTGGACTGAACCTAAGCAAGCAGTTCACAAGGTGCGGCTTTAATCGGTGTGATGAAGTGAGGGTTGTGTGGCTTGGAATTTCTCTGAAACTTGGCACACAACAGGAGATGACATTTGAATAAATGCATTTCACTTCCTATGAACAGCATAAAAGTTTAGTGAGGTCAATAGGAGTAATTCTTCTTTGGCACTATATTTATAGAGGCTAATCACAAAGCTGGCAATGAAATGAGATCAATCCAACGGGTTACAAAGTCCATGTTGCTTTGGGGAAATGGTATGCATATTGTGTCCAAGTAGAGAATTCAAAGTTATATATATATATATATATATATATATATATCACACACACACACACATACACATACACACAAACACATGAAAAATACAAGCATTTTTCCATGTTAAAATGATGCGGAACACTTGATGCGTACTTTGAATTAATATATACAATCTACACACACTAGCCAGCTGGTAGGGTGTGTTTGGACCTGTAAGCTCATTTTATTTGGTGACATGACCTGATTGATTCTATTGCCTTCTCCATCTTTCTGCTATCAACTGATTGTTCCATCCTTGTTTCTTTGCCACCAAAATTGTTGTGCTCCATTGCACTTCTCTCCACTTTTAGATCAATCACATCTCATCATGTTTGCAAAATATGCTATTAGATGATGGATATTGGTTAGCAAAAAATGGAAAAAATAAAGAAAAAAGAAAAAACGAAATTTTTTTTGATTTGCATGGACTTAAATGGATGAGTTTCAATCATACAAATTGTGAGTCATTTTCCTGTATTCAAGCAGCTTTCAGTTTTTTGTACAATGACAGATAAATTGAACTGTTTATGTTATCAATTCAATACATGAAACCCTGCACTATTGGATGTTTCATTTCATAATCACAACCGTTTCTCAATCAGGTTTACCGGGATGTTAATTGTGTTGACTATGCAATTGCTGCTCAAAAGCACGGCCGACCAGCTGAAACAAACATGCACCAAATATCAATAATACTATCTTAGAATGTGCATTATGATAAATCAGTTGGTTAGATAGGCTTAATTAAGTCCATACCAGACATCAATTGGCAAACCAGAAAATGGGTAAAAAAAATAGTATTTAAACTAATATTTATATGCCTTTGTTTTCAGTTCTAGCAAACAGAGGATATGATTTTAATAGCACCAATCACAAACACTACAATTTATACGATTCAGTTGATTAGCCTATGTTCACAAGCAGAATGGCAAGAAGTAATTTATTTCTACTGAAGAATGAACTCTCCAGACCCGTAGTGACGAGAGTCTCTAGCCCTTTATTTGTGGTCTTTGTTTGCTGTAAATATTACGTGATTGTCTTGTTGGATAGTGTGAATTTTGATAAGTATTGAACACATTGCGTGATTAATCTCTTGTTTGGTAATGTGAATTCTGAAAAGTATTGAACACTCAAATTTTTCTGAGGATATTGGAGCGATGGCTGCAATCGAAGGAAAGGTAAGAATCGATAAATTTAGATTTTGGATTTTGGAAGATGCAGATTGAAGATTATTTGTATCAAAAGAAGTTGTATCAGTCTCTTGCAGAACAAAAACCAGAAGAGATGAAAGACGCAGAGTGAAAACTCCTTGACATACAAGCGTTGGGAGTTGTTCGTTTAAAATTGGTTCGTAACGTTGCGTTCAACATCGCGAAAGAAACGACAACAACAGATCTGATGAAAGTTCTTGCGAACATGTATGAAAAAACTATTAGAAATAATGGGTTTTGAGAATAACTTTTTGGCTATCTTTGAGCTAAAATTATAGTGGCTCCCAAACATTAATTTTGGTGGGCCTATATGAAAATGTGTTCTCCTCCATGAGGAGATTAAGATCATGTATTGAGTTGCTCAAAACTATTAAGGATTGAATGAGAAATTGCCTCCAAACATCACTACTTGGAAATGATAACAAAAGTGAAACTTGTAAAAAGTTTGTGTCCCACATAAGATGGGTACAAAACTTTTAAAAAGTATATATACAATTACCTGGAAGGAAGGTTTGGGCTCTAAGAGGCACCCAAGTTTTGTGGAAGGGAGAGGATTTAGCACATGCTTGGTTCACCACACACGCGTGTCGTCGTCGCCCCACACCGAACCGGGTTGGGTCCGGTTTGGGTTTAGGCCTTGGCCCGTTGTGTATATATCTTTTTGGAGAAAATCCATTTAAATAATTTTTCAAAATGTTGTTGTTTCTTTTACTGTTAGAAACGGTCTAAAATGTTATCGTTTTGTGATTGCTTTTGGTTTTGATTTAAATCTAAAATGACATCGTTTTGCAATTAAACTTTTAGTTTGAATTTTGACTGAATCATCTTCTTTCTTGCGACTGTTCATTGAACTGCTGTGACTATTAGCCTTCGTATCTGTACTAAACAGACACGAATGCTCTATATAAACACTACCTAAGCACCTACATTCAGAGATTCAATTCATACAATTTTGTGCTCAATTCATACTGTCTGAGAGAATTCAACCACTGTTTCTAGTTCGTTATGTACTGAAGTTTAAGTGTTTCTTCTTCAGTACGTTCTGATCATTGTATCTTGGGAAGCAACGTCCACAGCCTCGTACAGTACCGCCGTGAGGGGCGAATTTGCTTTAAGGACATTGTGTTAAACACAAGTCTTGATCCCTATAATCTCTTATTTTTGCAATTCTGTAAGTCTGCAGTTTTTGTATTCTTATACTGTTTCTGCACTGTATTTTTATATTGTTTATGCACTTTCAAGTTTTTGTTTTTGTTTCAAAACTTTATACTGTTTTGGTTTCAAAATAATTTTTTATTTTTTAAATTAGTTTACTGTTTTCTCAAAATACTTTTTGTATTTCAAAAAATAAACACTGGTAGTAGCAATCTTGAAGCAAGTCCTCTTTATAATTATTATCAGTTTTATTTTAAAAAATAAAAAATTTTACAGAAAGTATACAGTATTTACAGTTTTGGTTCTTATAGTATTTTATATACTATATTTTTTTTTCTTGTGCACTATTATATATACTGAAAAAATCTTATTAGTATAAGATTAGTTTTTGCAAAACTTTATTTCACTAAAATGAAAAAGAAAAAAAATGTTCAGATTTTGTTTTACTTAAGTAATCTGTTTAATTACAGATTCTTTATTAATTCATATATTTTTGTGATCTCAGTCTAAATGACTACTGAACGTACCCCTGTGGTAACTTCGAACCCTTTGGTGGCTTCTATCTCTGCTCCTATGATTGGAACTGTGCCTGTGAACCATGGAGAGAAGCCAGAGAAATTCAATTGCATCGAATTTAAGAGGTGGTAAGAGAAAATGCTATTCTATTTGACCACTCTTAATTTGGCTCGATTCCTCTGTGAAGATGCTTTCACATTGAAGGAGAATGAATCTGACCGGCAAGTAGTTGCTGTAGTTGAGGCTTGGAAACATGCATGCTTGTTATGCCGAAAGTACATCCTCAATGGGTTGGGCAACACAATAGACAATGTGTATTGCACTGGACAAGAAATGCAAAATAGAAGATACTGGACTCAAAAAGTTTGTAGTGAAAAAATTCCTAGACTATAAAATGCTCGATTGCAAAACAATGATCAGCTAAGTTCAAGATTTCCAAGTGATTTTGTATGACATTCATGCAGAAAACATGTCACTTAGTGAATCTTTTCAAGTGGCTGCAATTATTGAAAAATTACCGCCATCTCAAAAGGAACTCAAAAGTTACCTAAAGCATAAACGAAAAGACATGAGACTTGAAGACTTAATTGTGAGATTGAGGATTGAAGAAGGCAATCTTACTTTTGAGAAGAAAGCGAGAAAAACCATTATGGAATTTAAGGCCAATGTTGTGGAACAAGGGCAAAGCTCTCAGAATAGAAGAGGAAACACAGTGGTGATGGTCCCAAACAAGGTCCAAATAAAAAGTTCTAAGGCAAGTGCTATGTATGCAACAAATAAGGGCATCGTGCTAAGGATTGTCGCAGTCGCAAGGACCAAGGGAAATCTAAGCAAGAAGCGTGCTCAGGCCAATATGACCCAAGTTGACAATCTCTTTGAAGATGTTTCTGAAATGAATCTTTCCGTGATGGTCTCTGAAGTAAATTTGGTTGGCAACACCAAAGAATGGTGGGTGGATGATGGGGCTACTTGTTATGTTTGCTCAGATAGAAAAATATTCTCATCATATCATAATATAGATAATAGAGAACAACTTTTTAGAGGGCAACTCCTCGACTTTCAAAGTTGAATATCAAGGACAAGTGGTGTACATTGAAGATGACTTTTGGAAAGGAACTCACCCTCAACTAATGCGTTGCATGTGCCTGATATTCGAAAGAACATGGTATCAGGATCATTGTTGAGCAAAAAGGGCTTTAAATAGGTCTTTGTATTGGACAAGTTTATACTGTCCAAGAATAGGATGTATGTGGGAAAGGGGTATATGAGCGATGCGCTCTTTAAGATGAATGTAATGACAATTGTACCTCCTATTAAGAATAATAATAAGAACACAACCTCTGCTTATATGCTTGAGTCTTCAAATGTGTGGTATGGTAGACTAGGACATGTTAATTATGATACATTGCGGAGATTAGTTAATATGGAATGTTTACCTAAAATTGATTTTGATCCAAATCACAAATGTGAGACTTATGTGGAAGTAAAGTTTATAAGAACTTCTTTTCAATCAATTGAAAAAAAGTAATGCACCTCTAGAATTAATGCATTTAGATATTTGTGATTTGAAATTTACTCAAACTAGAGGTGGTAAGAAATATTTTTTTACTTTTATTGATGATTGCATAAGATACTGTTATGTTTACTTGTTGAGAAATAAAGATGAGACATTGAAAATATTTAAATATTACAAGAATGAGGTTGAGAATCAACTTGATAAGAAGATCAAGATATTGAGAAGTGATAAAGGTGATGAATATGAAGCACCTTTTGGTGAATTCTGTTTACAACATGGTATTATACATCAAACAACTGCACCCTATTCATCTCAGCAAAATGAGATTGCTGAACGGAAAAACAAAACTTTAAAAGAAATGATGAATGCATTGCTATTAAGTTCTGGATTACTTCCGAATTTATGGGGAGAAGCAATTATTTTCTCAAATTATATTCTCAATCGAATACCTTAAAAGGAAACCAATAAATCCCCCTTTGAGTTTTGGAAAGGTCGAAAATCTTCTTACAAATTGTGTGTGACTCGTTAAAATCACTATAGAGATAAAATCTCCTACCCATTCCTATGATAAGAATAGTGATGCATGTAGCGTTCAAAAGGATAAGTTAAGTTTTTAATGATTCTTATACCTTGTTAAATACCAGTGGGGTATAGTAGGATACTCTTAATAAGAAATTACCTATGTGAATGTGAACTGGACTGGTTCTATGAGAATGATAAATGCTAAATTCTCTAAGAGCACTCATGAAATCAGGAATTGTTTAGGGCCAAAATGAATACAATCATGAGAACCAACTGTGTAAGAAAAAATTCCATGTGAATACTATTATCTTTATTTACATAAACGGTTAAACAGTATAAGATATCGTGTTCACTGATCAACCAGTAACTCCGATAATATTTTACAAGGGAAGGTTCCAGGCCACAAGCTACTCTGTTTTACAGAAAAATTAGTCTTCAGACCTTGACAAAAATATATGCAATTGATGGAATACTGCCTAGCACTGCTTTGTTTTGCTACTCTGTTTTGATAGCCCTGTTTTGGGTGATATTATAAGCTTACCACAACTACAATTCATCTGTACTCATATTAAGGGCTAACAGACCAGTGAATTAGACAGCCAAAAAAAAAATCAGAAAATTCAGAAAAGCAAGTGCACGCATAGAGGAGGGAGCACGCAAAAAATTAAAGAAAATTGACTGAAAAACAAAATATAAAAGGGGAGCATGTGAGGTTTTGATCTAATACAAAACAAACTTCAATAAAATTTAAAAAGAAAAAAAAAACATTAGCACTATTCAGTACAAAAAACCTGCACTCCAGATAGAAAGTGCATGTTGCATGATCATCATTTTTCCCCCTCTATATGACAAATAACCAACAAACACAAATTAACTTGAGAGTCTTTTGTTGTTCTAAGCCAGTTATGGTTTTCTTTTGTAGCTTTGTTTGGTGTATTGATATACTAACTTAACCAAAAAAACAAAACAAAAACAAAAAAGAGAGAGAGAAAACTTCATATGATTAGGTTATGAAATGAAACAGAGCTAATACTACATCAAATACCCATTAAGCAATCCTATCCCATTGTAAATTTTTTCATGGTCTTTGCTTTTATTTAATTAATATACTTTGAATTAAAAACTTCATATTGTAAATTGGGCTCGAGATTGGAATTAATGTCCTGAACTAGTTTGCAATCCTCAGATTCTTTGTAATGGTACAAACCTTCATACTATATAGAAGGATGAAAAGAGTGACTGAACACATGCCGATATATCTCTATACCTATCCAAAAAAAGAATGCCGATATATAAAGAGAAATTTCATAACAATCATATGGAAATCTGCTCGAAGGTTAAGGTGCTTTCACCAGCTCCATGAACAGTCGTTTGGAAGGAGAAGAGACCAGATGCTTTTGTTCTTTATCAGATAGGTGTGGCACCAGTTCCAACATAAGCTTTTCTTGTCATCACAGAGCTTCCAGATATGTTTCGTGTCCTAGTCACCCAATCTTTTAATACCCAAGCCACCCTCATCTTTGGAAAGGCAAACTTGCCCAAGAAACTTTAGCTCCAGAGTACTTAAAATCACAACCACTCCATAGGAAGGCTCCCATAATACCCTCAACTTCTTTTATCTCCCCCCGGGGGCAAAACCAAAATGTTACTCGAATAGACTTGTATACTGAAGAGGACAGAGATAATCAATTGAAGCATGGCAACATGAGTTAGAGATTTCTGATGTCCAATGCTCGATTCTAGCTGTGATCTTCTCAACCAAAATCTTTCAATCCCTGTGCAATGCTTGATTCTAGCAGTGATCTTCTCTACCAAATTGTTCACTTTCCTAACCTTCATCTACTTATTGACCTTTGCTACACGAGAAGTCAAAGATATTTTGTAATTTTTTTTGGGTTTAAATCATTCAATCCTTCCTTTTTCAGAAAATAGATGGATGCTGCATTTTATTGGATTTTATGATTGTTGTCACCATGAACTGAAAATTGACCATTATGCTTGCTGACCATTTTTTTTATTTGTTTTGATGGAAACAACTTTGCACCTGAATTTAGTTATTTACCAACATTTCATTGTGGCACACTAGAAAATGGATAAGTTTTGGCATTTTCAATTGAAATAAAAGGAGATGTTGGGGTTTGACTGAGATTGTTTAAAAGGTTTAAAACATTATATTCGCCATTTATACTTCAATTACTTCATAGTTTTATCTGTACTTATCAAAAAGTTCAATATGGTTGTATACAAAATCTAATAAAATTATTGGACAGAAGTCGTATTCAAGTAATGTATATACTCACTTTCCGAGCAATTTATGTGAGTTCAATTCTCACCTCTCCACATCAATGTATCGAGAAAAAAAAAACAGATAAAAATTATCATGGTAGAACCCTTTTCCTCTTTCTCACCTTCTCTTCTACGTTGGTTGGGAAAAAAAAAAATCCAAATATCATACAAAAATCATAGGATTGCATATTCCATATATATAAAGCCTCTTTTTTTATTTAAAAAAAAATGTATTAGGGCTTCTCTCTTTTATATTTGTTAGGGAAAAAAAAAGATCCAATATCATAGAAAAAATCATTGGATTGCATAATCCATACATATAAAGCCTCTTTTAAAAAAAAATGTATTGGAGTTTCTATTAAAGTAAACTAAACATGATTGTTTATCAAATTATTTAAATACTAATCAATTATATAATAATCAAAATAATTTAACAAATTCAAACCAAACATAGTCTAATTAATAAAATGATTAAATCGAGTTTTGGTTAACTAACTAAAAACAATTATTGCATTGTGAATTTTATAAAGTCTTTTTTTTTAAAAAATAACAAATTCATGCTTATAAATAAGATTTGAAAATCAAACTTGATCTTTATCAAATTATTTAAATGTTAATCAAATATATAATAATTAAAATTATTTTGAAAAATCAAAACCAAACATAACATTAATCATTGATTAAATCAATTTCTTTTTTTTCATTAAAAAACCTAGTTTGGTTGATCCAATAAAAATAATTGTTTTATAATTTATTATATAAAAAAAGTAATTAAATCATTATCAAGTCTGAAATTGATTGTTTTTAAAATAAATTTTGAAATTTGAAAGATATTATTTTATTACTAAGTGATAAACAAGGAATGATCTTTTATCAAATTATTTATATGTTAATTAATTACATAAAGAAATTATCCATATACTAATTAAAAATAATTAAAATTTTAAAACAAAACACAGTAAAATAGAGAGTAAGAATTTGTAAAGGAGTCTCCCAACATATGACAGGATGAAGACGAGGAGTTTGTTTGGAGAGAGAACTGTACTTTGTGTTGCCAAGATTGGTGAGATGAAGACGACCCAGTTGTGATCGATGAGAAGAAAAGGAGAAAAGGGTCGTCCGATGGCAAAAGAAGGAAAAGGAAGGATGGTGATTTGTACCGGCAGAGGTATAGCAAAAGCAATTGATTACTGCTGCAATCTGTTATCTCAGATGGTGAAAAAAATGGAAAAGGGTCGTCGTCGGATGGCAAGAGAAGAAGAAAAAGGAAAGATGGTGATTGTTTCCGGCAATGATATAGCCGAAGCAATGGATTACTGCTGCAATTTGTTACCTGGAGATCTGATTTTGAACATCCTCTCAAGATTGCCCATCAAGTGTTTGTGGCGTTTCAGGTGCGTTTGTAAAACGTGGTTTAATATAGTCCTTTCTCCCACTTTCATCTCAATGCATCTCAGACGCAGCAACAACAAGAAGAACAATGTCTCACTCTTCTATCAGCACTGTTGTAGCCGTTTCAGTGTCATGTCATTGTGCATCGACAAGTTGGACACTGAACTCTTCTTGCCTTTTCAACTTTCAAGAGCAATAGCTATTGGTTCTTCTAATGGCTTAGTATGTATTAAGACTCGGGATTACGACTTAGATCTCATCCTGTGGAACCCTGCCACCAGAGAGTTTAGGCATCTTCCGGAACCAATATTCTGTGAGCACCTTTTTTATTCTTCTGAATTCGCTTTTCATCATCATCCCATCATTGATGATTACCAGTTGGTGAGATTTTGCTTTTATTATGACGACGGTGGTCGTAATAACATTTTTGAGAGTGTACTTAATGCAAGAATTGAGGTGTTCACATTGAGTACTAATTCTTGGAGGGAAATAGGGCCAGTGGTTATGCCTCGTCAAAATTTCAAGTTCAACAATCTGGTGCCCGTGAATGGATCTTTGCATTGGATGGCAATGAAATTTCAAACGTCGAGTGTAGAAGAGTTTGTAGTTGCTTTTGACATGGTTGAGGAGAAGTTCAGGCAAATAGAGGTGGCATGTTCTGATTGTGCTGCTGGTCAAGTTTGCAGGAGTCTCTCAGCTTTCAAGGAAACTCTAGCCATGCTTGTTTTACCCACAGAAAGTAACAGTTGCTTTGACATTTGGGTCTTGAATGACTACGGTAGTGCCAAGGAGTCTTGGATTAAACTATTAAGTATTGGACCTATTCCAATTGCTAAGATGCCCCAGGGATTTTGGATTGATGGAGATGTTATTGTGAACGGTTTTAAACATGACAAAGGTGCGTTCTTATATGATCCTCATACCAAAGAAATCAAGAATTTTCCAAGTTGTATGGAAGCGACGTTTGAAATCTTTTGCTACACCGAAAGCCTTGTTTCCGTTAGGTAATGAAATAGACTTCCAGGAATTGGAATAGGCTGATATATATATATATATATATATATATATATATATGTCTTATTAGTATCATACATATATGTATGTGTGTATATGTATATATACACACGCTTATTTTAGATGCATAGATTAAGCTTAAATTTCCATTCAAAAACTGCTTAAGAAAGTTGTTTTGTAGTTCTTATTTTGACTCCATATCTGAACCATTGTAGATGGAATCTATACCCAGTTGAGTTTGGTATACACTTTGTGTTTGTCTGAGCTTTAGTGTTGCCTTTCAATGGTTGATTATTGTCACCTATGGTTGTGTTTGAGCAAACAGAAACGGATAAGCAGGATAAGGACATGAAAAATTCAATGAAATTGCTTTTGTTTTGTAATGTTGGATTATAAGTGGGCGAGAGGAGGGGATGGAGGGAGGTAAGGTAGAGCATACTCTGATACTGAAGTGTTACTTCAGGACACAATCATTTTATAAAGGAAATTTGAGGTTTTGATATCAGCTATATCGAGAAGTTAGAAACTGGGCTGCTCACTGTTCTTCCGGGTTTGAGTTATAATTGTGGGAAGCTATGAAGTAGATGGGGGGTTTCCTGATGACCAATTGTTATATTATTTGATAACACTTTTTGTTCTGAGCAATTAGGGTCTAATGAAACTGGCTTTGGTGGGATTCATAGTTGAAGGTTGTTCTGAGCAATTAGTATATCTGTATGTTGAGAGAGTGACAGCATGAGAATCATCCTTAATACCAACAATGGTGGTGATGGAATTCTAGGCACTCTATTGCTCTTGTTACAAGATGCAGTATGTAAAGCATCATTAGACAAACAATATCTAGATAATGGTAAGCATGATTCTTGATGTGGTTATATTAGGCTAATCAACTGATTATTAGGTTGATTTTTATCGTAAGATTGCTACCATGTGTTTGATAACTTATTATCTACTTACTCCCCTGCTCGTAAGATTGCTACCATGTGTTTGATAACTTATTATCTACTTACTCCCCTGCTCCCTATAAGGACTGAAAGGGGAACTAAAATCCTAAGAACTTTTTAGAGCTGAGTTGAAAATTAAGTCCCAAAATCATTATATGATACTGTGACCCTGTTTATCCTGCGTTTGGATAGTGATTCAGATATAATTTTTTGAAAAATATTTCTGAAACTTTTGTAATTTTTTTTTTTTAAACTGTGAAAATGTATTTAGAAATGATAATTTAAATTATAAAAATTTAAAATTAATAACTTACCGTATCTCACATTTTCAAATTAAAAATCTTATTTTGAAAACATAAACAAACGTAGAAAAACTTCAAACCTAGTTATTTTTGAATTAGAACTCCACTTTATTGAAACCTTAGTGACCCTTCCTGGACAATTTTGACAGATTAAGTGAATCAAGGTAATAATTTTCTTGCATACTTTTGGAACTTGGGTTTGTTTTTGCTTGTTTGGCCCTTTAATCGCCCAGTTCCTCTAAAATTGGTGGTTTTGAGCTTTGACTATGCTCAATTCACTATAGAACTGAACATAGTTTCAGTCTCTTTGAGCTTCATCTAGTCTTTCTCATCTTGTTCACAATCTCAAACCGACCTGCTTATGAGAGGCTGATGGTGGCGATTAAGCTAAGCATGGCTTGTTTAGCAGTTTAGAACTCTAAGTTCATAAACCAATTCTAGCCCATGACCGGGTAAAAATAATGCTCACTGAGCCATTTTTCATGTATTCAGGCAGTTTTCAAATTTTTTGTCAATGACGCAAAGAAATTGAGCTCGTGAGTCGTGATAGAGCAAAATAAAATATAAAAATAAATTATACTGACATTCTTTATATTACTTACAATCTATAAATATCTCATTCAGTTATTTTTTTTCTTCAAAATAATAAAATTATTATTTTCATGTTTTAAATTTAAAAAAGTTTAGTGCAATTTACCCTAAAAGACATCATTTCTCTTTGATAGACGCAAGAAAAAAACAGAAGAATTTCAAATGTAAAAAGAAACTATTTTAGTATTATTAAACTATGCTTATCTGCTTTCTGGGCAATGCTATACTTCACAAAATTATTTTTTAAATTTTCTATCTCAAATGATATATATTAACATGACATTGAATTACTGATAATATTTGATATTATGTTATTAATGTAATTTTTAAACATCAGTGCCACGTCATTTGAGATAAGAATTTAGAACGCATAACAGTTACACATATGAACTGACAATGTTGTATTAGCTCCTTATCATATTATATCGCATCATGATGTGATATGAAATCAATACAACATTACTAATTCATCTATATAAACTTTTTAGGTAAAATTTTTTTATCTGTGTAATATTTCTCTTAATAATAATCAAACATATAATAATATCAATATGAAAAATTCAAAAAATAAAAATAAAAAATAATAATCACTGATTAAATCAATTTTTATATATATATTTTTTTTAGATTGAAAAACCTAGTTTGGTTAATCCAATAAAAATAATTACTTTATAATTTATTATATAAAAAAACTGGATTAAATCTTTATCATGTCTGAAATTGATTATTTGTTAAATAAATCCATGCTAATAAATAAGAAATTGAAATCTAAAAGAGATTATTTTATTAATATGTGATAACTAAGCATGATGTGTTATCAAATTATTTATACCTTAATTAATTACATAAAAAGTATCTATGTAATAATGAAAACTAATTAAAAATTTTAAACCAAACAGAGCAATAGTACGTAGAATATTGAGAATATCAGACATGTTTTTTACTTTTTTTAGAAAAATTTAGTGCTTTTTTTGTTTTTGTTTTTGTGTTTTTGTTTTGTATTTGGTGCTTGGGAAGAAGAAAAAAACAGAGCCTCAACGGGCTCTCACAAGTGACCCTCCCAGCATGGGTTTGATTACAATCAAAACTTTCGGATTAAGAAAACTTTAACTAGAGTTGGTAAAGGACTCTGACAACATGTCTAGTGTTTGTTTTTTAGAGGGAGAGAAAGAGTTTTTGTTGCCGAGAGAAATTATGGGTAATACTCGAGACTTTGATGAGAGGAAGATGACCCAGATGTGATCGGATGGGAAAAAAAGAAGAAAAGTGACGTTGGATGGCAAAAGAAGTAGAAAAAAGAGGGATGGTGATTTTTTCCGGCAGAGATACAGCCGAAGCAATGGATTACTGCTGCAATCTGTTACCTGGAGATGTGATTTTGGACATCCTCTCAAGATTGCCCGTCAAGTGTTTGTTGCGTTTCAAGTGCGTTTGTAAAACGTGGTTTAATATGGTCCGTTCTCCTACTTTCATCTCAATGCATCTCAGACGCAGCAACAAGAACAACAATGTCTCACTCCTCCATCAGCACTCTTACTGCCGTTTCAGTGTCATATCGTTGTGCATCAACAATTTGGACACTGAACTCCACTTGTCTTTTCGAGTTTCAAAAGAAGCAGCCATTGTTGGTTCTTCTAATGGCTTAGTCTGTATTAAAAGTCTCTCGAATATCAACCCAAATCTCATCCTGTGGAACCCTGCCACAAGAGAGTTTAGGCCTCTTCCGAAGCCCGAGATCTTTGAGGACCATATTTATTCTTCTGAATTCTCTTTTCATTATCATTCCAGCATTGATGATTACAAATTAGTGAGATTTTGCTTTTATTATGATGATGATCGTAAGCCGATGTTTGAGAGAGTGCTTAATGCTCGAATTGAGGTGTTCACCTTCGGTACTAATTCTTGGAGAGAAACAGAGCGGGTGATTATGCCTTGTCAATATTTCAGGTTCAACAATCGGGTGTCCGTGAATGGGTCTTTGAATTTGATGGGAATAAAAATTGGAAATTTGATAGAGGACATTGTAGTTGCTTTTGACATGGTTGAGGAGAAATTTAGGCAAATAAAGGTGGCATGTTTGGATAATGCTAATTATGGTCAAATTTGCTGGACTCTCACAGCTTTCAAGGACAATCTAGCCATGTTTGTTTTTCCTTTATGTCTGACAGAAAGTAACAGTTGCTTTGACGTTTGGATCTTGAATGATTATGGTGGTGCTGAGGAGTCTTGGACTAAACAATTAACTATTGGACCTATTCCAATTGCAGCGGCGCCCCAGGGATTTTGGATTAATGGCGAGGTTATCATGAAGAGTTTTAAACATGGTGGCAATGTGTTCTTATATGATCCTCGTACCCAAGAAATCAAGAATTTTCCAAGTTATATGGCAGAAAGGTGTGAATTCTTTCGCTACACTGAAACCCTTGTTTCCGTTAAGCAATGAAATAAACTTTCTGGAATTCGAATAGGCTAATATATGTGTGTTATAAGTATTATATAAAGACACTCATTTTAGATGCATAGATTTAAGTTTAAATTTCTATCCAAAGTTGCTTTGCCGTTCTTATTCTAACTCCTCAGTTTGACTCGAGACGGAATATATACGCAGTTGAGTTTGGTATACACTTTGTGTTTGGCTGACCTTTAGCATTGCCTTTGAATGCTTTGTTATTGTCACCTATGGTTGTGTTTGAGTGAACAGAAACAAATAAGCAGGATAAGGACATGAAAAATACAAGAAATTACTATTGTTCTGTAATGTTGGATTAAATGTGTGGGACGGAGAGAGTCTGAGTGAGGGGTAAGGTACAGCATACCCCGATACTGAAGTATTTCTTCAGCAATCATTTTACAAAGTGAATTTGAGGATTTGATATCAGCTATATCAATAATTTAGAAAGTAGGCTACTCACTGCTCTTGTGAGTTGAGTTATAATTGTAGGAAGCTATGAAAAATACATGGGGTTCCCTAGCTCCTTGTCTTTTGCTGCTTGTATAGTTCTTGTTTTGTTTATAAGATTCTTACTTACACGAAAAAAAAGGTTTATGGTTTGCATTTTCTGTGTTCAAACCACACACACACACACATATATATATCTCCTAACCTTGGAGAGAGAGACACTTTGACTGAGATCACTGTAAAGGGGATGGCTTTTCAAAGAAAAAACATGGCCAAAATGGCATCAAGTTATGCACTATCAAGGGAGAAATTCAACACCTTTTGGGCATGGTTTTTTTTTATTTAAAAAAAGTGTTAACGGTTTATTTATCCCCCCAAAATGTTCCTCTCTGCAATCAGAAATTTTGAATTGATAGCCATCCCCAATATAAATTCTTGACTCTGCTCATGGGGGAGACGATGAGCAAGTCACAAGAATAATTACTTGATTAGGAAATGGGTACAACATATTATTACCAACTGGGACTTAAAGAAAAAGAGAATTACAGCCTCTTGTAGTTTTTAGCGGTATATTAGCCCACCAAAAGCCACAAATTATGGAGCACAATATTAACTTAGTAATTTTTATATTTTGATAGTAGGTTGGCAAGGTCCCCCACAACGTGTTTGATGTTTGTGTTTGTTTGCTGCTTCTTACACCCTACTTCTAATGATCCTAAGGTATGCAAGCTAATGTAAAGAAGAGATGCCCAAAAAGCTATGTGATTAGGACCTGCATGCCACATTGGGTCTAATGAAACTGGCTTTGGTGGGACTCGTATAGATGTAAGCCTGAGCCTTTTGTTCTGAGTGATGTGTGTGTGTAAGTTCATAACTTAGGAAGTTCCCAATACCTATGAAAACTGGGAAGTTAGTTTTCATTGGAATCTGCCAAGAGCTATCTTTAAACTGCCCCCTGGGGCCGCGTAGTCAGCTTGGTTCCTGCTGCTTCTGCATGTTTCTGTTGTAGCCCTGGTTTGTATTTTTCTTTTGTTGTAGTCTTGTGGCTGTTGTAGTGTTGTGCTTTTGTTGTCTTCTTGTTTTGGCTTTGACCTTGGTAAATTCTCATTTACCCAACAAAAAAAAAAACTTACACAGGAAGTTGAGCAATTGAAACAAAAGTATTACCTCCCACAGTCCCACCACCTCAAATTGCCTTACAAGTGCTGCACATGCTACACACTAGTTACACATATTCTAACCAAGCCCTATATGCTCTGTTTAGCAAAACATTGTATTGAATTCATCCGGAAAAGATGAGAGACTTTGAGCCACGAAATGGGAGGCTACAATTCAAGAGCTAGGCGAGCACTTATGGTCCAATTAACCGGCTTCAATCTTGGACATGAGAGAATCCTTCAAAATCATAAACTTACCCAAAAAAAAAATGATGAATGATTAAACGATGGCAATGCATGCATGGGTCTCTCATACAGCAATGACTTGTAGTTTAATATCCCGCATTAAGCAACATGAAAGCGTGATTCTTGATGTAACCATATTAGGCTAATCAACTGATCATCTTCTCATATGCAATGCTAGAATGCTGTTAATGTAATTGTTAATTTTTATCTTGATTGCTACCATGTGTTTGATAACTTCTAGTCTACTTACTCCCCTGCTCCCTGTAAAGACTGAAAGGAGAATTAAATCGTAAGCACTTTTCGGATCTGAGTTGAAAATTAAGTCCCATAATCATTATATGAAATTGTGACCCTGTTCAAATATCAAAGTTTTTGAACTAGAACTCCACTTGCTCGAATCCCTAATGACCCCTCCTGATCAAATTTGATAGATTTGCTGAACTAAGTAATGCTTTTCTAGCATACTTTTGGAACCATTTCTTGGTGAATATGCGTGTTATTAGGTCTGTAAACATACCAGTGGTACTGGATCTTGGTTTTTTTTTGCATGATTAGCCCTTTAATCGGTTAGTTCTACTAAAATTGGTGGCTTTGAGCTTTTGACAATGCCCAGTTCGCCATTGAACTGAACATAGTTTCAGTTTCTTTTTGAGCTTCATCAAGTCTTTCTCATCTTGTTCACAATCTCAAACAAAGCCTTTTGCTTGCTTTACTCTCACTCAACCTGGACCATGCTCATTGAAGGACTGCAAATAAACACTCAGGTCATGTTTTGTACTCTGATAGGCATTTCAAGAATATTTATTCTAACTTTTTTATTTCTTATTCTTATTTGGCGTGATTGGGAATGCTTATTTTATGAAATGGACATTCCATTAACAATTATTCTAAACATTTCTTTGGCCCAATTGAGTAATCGAATGACCATTCCATTCATGTGTGTCAAATATGGCCTAAAAGAGTTATAAAATCCTCTTCCATTACCCTAAATTAATTAGCTTTCATTACCACCCAACAAGAGTATAAATCCACACACAAATTAAATATCAATCATCCATTCCTGCAATTCCTTCAGCCTGGATTTTTTTTTCTTTCTAAATATTCAGTTGAAATCCATGTTGTTGTGGGTCCTCACATATTGCATGATGTACCAGCCTGCAAGATAAGGATTGGAGAATGTCATAATTCTTTTCACATTAGGATCATGTATGTGTGTATGACTGTGTGTGTTTGTATGTGTATTTATTCCTTTTTAGCTTGATAACAAAAATGGATGCAAATGAGCACATAAAATCGTACCACCTGTCCAATTGAGACGATTATTAGGCTTCTCTTGACAAAAATATATTCAAGAGATGGAATGCTGCCTAGCATTGCTCTGTTTTGATAGCCCTGTTATTGGCTTCTTCAGCTGTATCTTTTTTTGTAAAGCTTCTTTTGTAACTGACCTTAGGTCATGTTTGGTACGCATGAAAGGAATGAAATGATATTTCATGAAATGAAATAGAGAATGGAATGAAATAGGAATTACTCACCAGGGTTAAAAGAATGCTTAGAATGACTTTTAATAGAATGTTTATGGAATAAATATTTTCAATCGTACCAAACAAAAATATGAAATAAAAAAAATTAAAATGAACATTCTTAAAATACCCATTTTACTGTACTAACTATGACCTTAGAGTTTTTTGTTTTTGTTGTTTCTAAGGCGTGGTGTAAATGATATACTACAAGACTAGGTTGTGAAACAGACCTAATACTACATCAAATACCCATTAAACAATCCAATTCCATTGTAAATTTTTTCATGTTCTTTAATTTTATGTAATTAATATACTTTCAATCTAAAAAGTTTTCATATCCTTGATTCTTCTAATCTACTACTTTGGAACTCCAATTCTAGATGGATAAATTTTGTATTACAATTATAGATTTGGGTCTTGAAATCCAAGTTGAAGATTCTAATTCTAAGCCCTAATTTTGTAGTACCAAACATAGGATAAGAGATTAGCATCTTGCTGCACATGAATATGGGTCCTCACAGCCACGCATTATTTCTATTATTAAATTAGACTTTATTTTGAGGACGAGCCTTGTTTCAATTGTAAGATTGTTTCATTAGTGACTTGTACGTTACACCGCAATTGTAAGATTATTTCATTATGACTTGTACATTACAAGTTTGAGTCATAAAAACAGTCTCAGTGCTTTCGAGAATAAGATTGTGTATATCTAACCCTTAAGAATAAGAAATAAGATTGTGTATATCTAACCCTCGAGAATAAAATTGTATATATCTAACTCTCTTAAATCCCGCAATTGTAAAAACCTGGAACTACCCACTAGATTTTGTTGTGAGAAATACAATTGGTTTAAACAAATGAAAATAATTATTCCATAATGGATTAAAATAAGTAATTAAGAAAAGACCTGATGTTAAATTAGTTTATATTATTTTAGCAAATTTAATTAATAAAATTATTAAACTAACCAACTAAAACAATTGTTATTAATAAAATTATTTAATTAGCCAATTAAAACAATTGTTGCATAATGAATTTTATAATTTTTTTTTAAAATAACAAATTCAAGCTTATAGATAGGATTTGAAATATAAAAGAAAACTATTTTAGTGATATGTAATAATCAAACTTGAACGTTATCAAATTATTTAAATGTTTATCAAATCTACAATAATAATTTATATTGAAAAATCAAAACCAATCCAATTCAAGTTATCCTTCTTAAATATCTAGTTAACTTCTTTCCTTTAATTATTATTTTTAATTAATTGATTTAATTATTAATTATTAATTATTAATTAATTGATTTAATTTTTTTTAGGAACCATTTTTTTTCAACAATCACTTCCCATCATAAATACAAGAATAATTAATTCAATTATTCTTTTAATAATTTGTTAATGATATGGATAAATATCCAATTTATCAATTGAATTCAAATTTAAGATTTACACACCAATTCAATTAGGAATCAGATTTAGAAAATCTTATCTTTATTTTTTGAAACAAGTTATGAGTATTACAATATTACACAATCAACTCAACTCGACAATATTACATAATTACAAATCATTAAATTGACTCTCAGATGGACCTTAGACTAATAAGTCTGTTCAGTTCATTACTAAGTGAAAATAAATTCATAACTTCTTAATGAACATAGTGAGACTTAAACTCATAATCTCTACCCGATGAAGATATCATGTTGACTAATTCGACTAGTCGTAGTTTATTTTTAAAAAATCTAATCCTATTAGAACTTCAATGCAATAGAATTTTAAAATTAAACTTCAATGCAATAGAATTTTAAAATTAAAAAGGAAGGTGCTTTTGGTATACTTCTTGTTTACTTGCATCATTGAAAATCCTAATGTAGATAAATAACTTGAATATCCATAGTTTTTTCATATTTCGCATGTTTTTCCTCATTGTTCTATTATTTTTTTTAAAACATTTTTTCATAAGTTTAACTTCTTACATGTGATAAGATTGTCTTGATGAAAGGATTTAAGTATTTCAATTCTAAGAAAATTCTTCAAGGAGTCTAATTTTTTTTTTTTTTACAAAAGCGAGGTGTTATAATTAACTTAATCAAGCCAATCAACTTTATTATAACTAAACTCAATTAAGTCATAAGACAGCCAATCAACTTTATTATAACTAAACTCAATTAAGTCATAAGACATAACCTAACTCAAGAGCCTCTCTAATATGAGTCTTGGACATATTATAACCAAATTTAACCAACTCACAAGACATAACTTAGTTCACTAGCTTCTCTAATACAAGTCTTGGACAAATAACTCAACCGAGCTGATAACTAGATGGAAACAACTGTTCACATATTTTTAATGGATAGTGAGACTTAAACTCATGATCTTTGCTTTGGAAGAGGTATAAATGGTCAATTGGATTAACCCCGATTGGTTGGATCTAAAATTTTTTAATCCTTATAAAATTGAAGATGATGGTTTGAACATACTTAAAATATAAAAATTGGTATATAATTTCTTACTTATTTAAATAAAATATTAGAGATTTGAAGAAGAAATCGTGATTTTAAAGATTGAATAATTAGAGTAAAATTGTAAAAATATAAAATTCATCATATTAATATTTGAAGAAGATATTAAAATGAAAATGAATTTGAAAATAATTAGTAGAGGTGTCAAATGGGCTGTGCTGTATTGGCCAAGCCTGTTTCAGTCGGCCTATTCGGACTAACAAACCGTGCCGGCCCCGACTCACCAAGCAGGTCGTGTTGGGCCCATGTATGTGCCAAACCATTAGGCCCAAGGCGAGCCGGCTAGCGAGCCATTCAAAATTTTTTTTCTTCACTCTTTTGTTTTTATTATTTTTTTTAATGACTAATATGGATCATTATTTTTTTAAATATTACATTTTTTTTATTATTCTAATTACATAATATCACTATTTTTTATTTTGTTATTTGTAATTATAATATTTTGTTTAACTTTTGTATTTTTTACTTTATTATTTGTTTGTTTAATATTATTATTATTCACTCTACTATTTTTATTACAATATTTTGTTTTTTTTTGTTTTTTTTTTTCAGAATTATTATAATATCTTTTTTAAATAAATTCACATAATAATAAAATAGGAAATAAATTGAGTCTAACGTGCCTCATGCCGGGCTTCCAACAGTGCCGTGACAATGTTACATACTTGAGAGGGCCAATCCAACACGACCAGCCATGCCGTGTTGTGTCGTGCCATGTCTGATCTCCGCTCACCGACCACCATGC
The DNA here is from genome assembly GCA_008638375.1 of Nyssa sinensis. NCBI lineage: Eukaryota > Viridiplantae > Streptophyta > Magnoliopsida > Cornales > Nyssaceae > Nyssa > Nyssa sinensis. The sequence continues at coordinate 26,912,777 of CM018042.1, forward strand.
CGTGTTGTATCGTGCTATTTGTTAATGTGCCGTATCCGGATTCGTTCGACTCAATTGACACCCCTAAAAATTAGTTGAAAATGTTGTTCAAAAAATAAGACCAGTTAAAAAAATATACAAGCATAAAATGGCGTAAGTGGGTGACTGTGGATCGGACAGGTATGAATTTAGTACAATTAGGAAAGAAAAAATGAGGTATAAGTGAATTTTGAAAAAAAAACAGAACAAAAAGAAATTTGAATTTTCTTTTACTAAACATAACAAGTTCAGGGCAGAGCCTCACTTACCTGCTCTGCTCTGTTGAAATACCAATTAACTTACCTAGGGTCAAGATTAGAAAATGGATAACCCGTTCCAAATCCGCCCCTTTACCATTTCTAGAAGTGACTATTTTTCCTACCCGTAAGCAAATGGTTCATAAACATAACCCGTCCAAGAATGATTCATTAATCTGATGCAGTTTTTTGTGTCTGGGCTGGACTTTTGTTTCGGACCGACCTATCAGTATATGGGCTGTTCCTCTTTTTTCTAAACAGAACCCAAACTACTCTCTGAGAGAACCAAATCAGGTCGAACAAAGAGGAAAGAGAGAACAGCTTCCTACTTTCCTTCCAGTTCCATCCTCCAATGAATCAGCCAGTCCAGAAGAACACTCTCTATGTAGGTAAGTCACCGTCCCAACATTGATTTCACAAACATATGTGTCTCTATATGCAGAAACATTATATAATGTGAATGGCGATGGCTCATCTCAGGGGGTTTAGCGGAGGAAGTGAACGAGTCAATACTGCATGCGGCGTTCATACCATTTGGGGACATTAAGGATGTGAAGACGCCGTTGGATCTGGCCACCCAGAAGCACCGGTCGTTCGGGTTTGTGACTTTTCTTGAGAGAGAGGACGCCGTCGCCGCCATGGACAACATGGACGGCGCCGAGCTCTATGGCCGAGTCCTCACCGTCAACTACGCTCTACCGGAGCGTATCAAGGGTGGGGAGCAGGGTTGGGCCGCTCAGCCCAGTAAGTACTCCTCTCCTTACCTACTACAAGTGTTCACTTCTTTTCCCCCTTTAACCCTAACCCTAGTTCTTAGTCTTCATCTAAATGTATGGAGGTAGATATGTTAAATATCTAGCGGATTTATAATTTTTTGTCATATATTGGGAATTTATGTTATCAGTGGATTTGGGGTTTAGGGTTCTTTCTCTATTTTTTCCGGGCGTGTTTGGAATCACATGGATGCTAAGGATGGAGCCAGATATTTTTTTTGGAGAGGGGCTAGAATTTTTTGGGGAAATTTTTTTGGGGGCTAGATTTATATGTAAATTTTTTTTGTCTTTTGCCAATTTAGAAGGAATTTTTTATTTTCATTCTAAAAATTAGATGTAATATTTACAACAATTTTTTTTTTTCGAAATTTGAGGGTGGGGGCAGCCTTGCATGCCTCCGCCCTTGCATGGATGAATTAGCCTCTTTGTTGACAATGCAATGATTACACGAGCATAGAAGAATGCATAACCAAAAATGATATTGAAATAGTTGGGACAGAAACATTTTTTGTTTGATGTCTTATGAACAATCTTAAGGTTGTTCCAAAATGGATTGATCACAAAAAGTGCTTACACTTCGATGCTTTGTGGAACAAAAGATCCAACGAAAAATGCCCTCACATATTTTCATAAATGAAGTTCTTAAAAATATTTGACTAAAAAAGGGTTGGCATGTTGCTAAGTAGAACATTCCCAACTCAACAAAACCTTATCCCAACTATTTGGGGTCGATTACATGAATCCCATGACCTGTCTCACCAATTAGATTAGCAAAGTAAAATACTCGTAAAAAGAAGAAGGTAGAACGTTTGCAAACATCAGGAAAAACTGAAGTAGTTGATGTCTTGTTGCATGAGGCTTTCTAATATATATAGTTTTTGAAAAGTTCTGTATTTAGAGCCTTTTTAATATTAAAATTGAATTTTATTTCTTGGAATTTGACCCTGTCGTATTGGTAGAGGATCATACATACCCATGTGTAGGAGATGCTTTACAAGTTCTTTAATGGTTGTGGTACAAATGATGGGAAATCCTCGGTATAGGTTTTAAGCTCTCAAACGTGTGTTGGTATGATTATATCAAAATAAGTGACTCTCCTTAGAGAGGGAATGAAAATAGAACATCAACGTGTGTTGGTATAATTATATCAAAATAAGTGACTCTTCTTAGAACATGGTGACCTTACATAGTTTTAGTAGTTGGAACTTTAAAGGCATTAATATGGCCTACCCTAATCAATTGAGGGCTTTGTGGAGTTGAATTGAAAATGAAATGAGAATACAGGATGAAATATAGGATATTGAAGATGTAGTTCAGGAAATAATGATACGAAAGATCGAACAAGCTTTTTTGGTAAGTATATAAAAGATGGAATTATACCCTCTATAGAGCGGATTTTAGATTTTGTAGAAACTTTAGATCCTTTTCATATTTTTGAGTGATTTTTTTTTGTATATGTCTCATGTATATGGGTTGTGCCTCCACTTGGCACCTTTTAATGAGTATTCTTATTTTACTTATTAAAAGAAATCCTTCACGCCGCGCGGGGGGGGGGTGGGCGGGGTGGGATTTTCCAACCTTCAACATAGGTTTCAAATTTTGGAGGAAGATTTAAGTTGCTTTTGGAAATATTGAGAAATAAGTTGTTTTCTCTTTATAAAAACAGAGAAATAGTTTTTGGGGGGTCAAAATGGCATTTCAATTGTTCTAGTAGTTTTAATATTTTAAAAAACAAAAAAGAAGTTTTTCACTTTTTCTCGAAAAAATTTTTTACTTCTAAGATGCTATGAAGCACGGACACTCTATTTTGTCTTACGTATCCGTGTTGCACACGGACATGCGAAAAAAGAGTGTCTAATTTTTTTGAATTTCGAACACGTTGAGACACGTCCCAGACACGTTTTTTGGAATTTTTAAAATTTTTTTGGGATTTTAAAATTCTTTTTTCTCTTTTTCTCCTCTTCTCCACTATTTTTTTTTACACACACACAAATATATAATAGTTAACAAATTTGTTTTGAAATTTGAGTCATGAATGTTGATTATTAAATAAAATTCTTAAAAAAATTTATTCATTGACTTTTTATTTTGATACATTAATAATATTTATGTGATTTGTGTATTTTTATGCCAATTTTCATCGAAATAATATTAAATTTTTATTATATAGGCATATAAAAAATATAAATATATAAATATATATATATATATATATATTCAACGTGTCCGTGTCCTACTTTTTTTAAAAATGCCGTGTCCATGTCGTGTCGTATCCGTGTCCCGTTTCTGTATTCGTGCTGCTTAGCTAAGATGCATAGTTGAAGACAAAGAACCCATTTTTGAAGATCATCGTCCTTGTAATGAATGAAAATATAGTTTAGCGCACCAAAAATGACTTACCAAATGATAGGTATAAGTATAAAGGCACCCGAGGTTTGCCCCTCTCCTCCTTAAAAAACACACACACACATATTATGTGGTTATCAAATGATTTTGATTGTGAAAAATGATTATGGGAAATTTAAAAAAAAAGGTGTAAATAGATATTGGATTTATAAATAACAATACAAAGAATGAATCCAAAAGCAATTTAGGTTGCAAAACTTGGCACTTTTGCAACTGAGAAGTCTGGTGTTTATTAAGTATGATATTTTAATTTCTAATTAAAAGAAGAAGCTAGAACTACCCAATTTTAGGCACTTTGTAGATCCAAATGCTTTATAAGGTTGCCACCTTTGCTTGGATGGCCACTTGGGAGAAAATTTATTTGAATCTATGATCGATATTTTGTTTGGATGGGAAAAACGTTGCTTAATTGGTATTACATGTGTAGGAGAGCATAAAATATTGTTAACTATCTCCTACATTTCCTGGTGGTGAGGGGACTTGTCGAGTCATCTTCTCTTCATTTGGGTTCATTAATTTTTCCCAAGACAGTGAGTTTGGGAAAGGCACTTAATTGTTAATTGGTGGGTGCTCGAGGAAGGGAGTGAGACTAATTTGGAATATAGCCTCTCCGGGCATTTATGGGTGTATCTAGAGGGAAAGGAATAGGAGATCGTGCAATTTCATTGAGTCACCCGGTCTGAAGCGGAAACAGTTGTTGCTAAGATCTTTGTTTTCATGATAGTTTTATTTTATTATTATAATAATTATTTTTTTTGGGGGTTTTTTTTTTTTTTTGGGGGGGGGGGGGGTGTTGGCATTTTTGTTTAATTTATATGATTTGCTCCAGTTTTTGAATGAGATGAATTGTATTTCGAAAGTTTAGGCATCTATTTCTTTGTTTTTTTTTTTTTTCAAGTGTGGATTCCTGTATCTTCTTGTGTATGTGCCTCTTTCGGCATCTTTTTTATACATATTGTATTATCAATTTATGCTTTCTTTTTTATAAGTATTATCAATATATACATTTATACAAACATAGAATTAAGTACTACTTGGTTAACGTTTTGTCGTACATTTCTACCTTAAGAGCTAAAACTAATGAAATTTTATTACTTCTAGAAGCTAGAAAAGTAATTTGAAAATACTAAGGAAGTGATACCTTAATTAGTTGCCTTGTTTTTTAGCCAAAGAAAAACTAGATGTATTGCTGATGAAGAAAACTTTAGGAAAGTTTGAATAAAGTTGCTTACGATTAGTTTTCTGGTGGGTTTTAGCTCAGAATGATAGTGGGTTTAGGGTTTTATGATGCTGAAGAAAGGTTGCAGGTTTAGGGTTTCAAAAAGGGATGAAATTAGCTTGATTTTCAAAGTGATTGCTTGCAGGATATTTAAGGAATAGGGTGCTAAAAGTTCTGGCTTTCAGCTATTTTATGGTTTTAGAGTTAAATTTAAGGCTAATGGGTAAGAGAACAGTTTGGGATCCATTAAAACTTGTGGAGCATATGGAAAGAAAGAAATAGGTGGTTTTTTGAAGATTTAGAGCTGTCCGCCACTTCTTTTAAAGATCATTGTTACAGCTTGTTATTTTTTTTGGGTTAATGAGGGCCTTTCTAGTAAATGCTTCCATAGTCGATTTTCTGGGGTCGTTCATGTTAGATCACCAATCGCTTCAAAAGGCTTAAACTTTTGGAGTAATTGGATGATCTAACATGCTATCAAAACCTTGGTTGTGAGAGGTCTTGGGTTCAAGTCTCTCTATTTGCATTTGTTCCCTATTTGCATTTGCACTCTTTTCTCCTTTGCATTTGTATGTGGTTTCTTTGTCTCTTCACGTGCGAGTCCGGGGTCACACGTGAGGGGGAGTATTGATGAATATATATTGTTGACCCATTCTCTAACAGCTTAAGCTTTTGGAGCAATTGGTGATCTAACAGTTAAGACCTTTGGAAATCTAGAGTAGGTTGCATTTTAAGGGTTTGCTCTCCTTGGGCACCTTCTATAATATGCCTTTCTCTTATAAAAAAAATGGTGGGCTGAAATAGGGGTTGAAGTAGGGCTATGAATAGTAAAAAAACTTGAAGAGAGGAAGAAGAAGAGGCAGCAACAACTGATGCATAGCTTTTGTGAGCTGCTAGACTTTCCTACTCTTATTAGGGTTAGAAAATATTCTAAACTAATTAAAACTCCAAATAAAACATAAGCAACATGACTTGACAAAAAATAAGACTTATGGACCATAAATACAGCCCATGTCCAGCAAATCTGGAAATTGTCATAATATCCTTAACTCCTATAACTTAATAAAATAAAATTAAATACGACCAGCAGCTTATTGACTTAAAGTTTACACAAATGAAGACTCAAAATCAACCCAAAACTTGATTGTACGAGGTTCAAATTGTGCTCCATATGAAATTCTTGATTTGTCCCTTTTCTTGATGTGCTCCATATGAAATTCTTGATTTGTTCCTTTTCTTGATAATATGTTCCTGATCAATTGTCCTTTCTTATGCTTATATGAAATTAGCTAGGAGCGGTGGTGGATCCCGCCCGGGGGGGGGCATGCCCCTCCCTCCCCAAAAAAAAATTAGATATTGTATTTTTGATTCCTAATTTTGTTAGAATTTTGTAACAAAATAGGACTTGGCCCCTCTAAAATTCTTTTATATATTCATATGAACCCTTCTAAATTTTAATACCTGCTATTTGACCCTCTAAAAAATGTAGATATTGTATTTTTTACCACTAATTTTGTTAGATTTTTTTAATGAAATAGAACTTGGTCTTTTCATTTTTTTTTATATTCATATGAACCTCCTAAATTTTTACACCTGCCCCTCTAACTAAAATTTTTGGATCCGCCACTAATTAGGAGTTCGTTTATTAACTAAAGAAAATCTTGAATTCTAATGAAGCAAATGATGGGCCTAAAATTCCTCTCAGTGAGCTTACATGGGATTCGATAGGAACCTAAAAGGACATGGTAAAATATTTGTTTGGCATGGCTTATTGGACCATTGTGGTTTGAAAACATAACTTCTGGAATCAAGAGTAAGTAAACAAAGTGCCAGAAAATGAATCCTTATGTATGATGCTTATATTTTTGGACAAGTGGCCACTTGAGAACAAGCCGTTCTCTTGAATGTGGAGCAGTTGAATGAGGTCTTGGGAATGGAACGTATACCAATTCCAATCCAAGGCTGACGGTACTCAATCCCAATGAAGACTATTCCAACCTGTCTGCATTCAGGGTCATGTGTTCTATATTACTTAAAGAAAATACAAGGAATATGCACAATTTGTCTAAAATATGTTGACAACTCAATGTCTCATTGCTAAGCATTCTCAGGTGCATGTTAACAACAATATGGCTCTCTTGTGATTTTTGTGAAAATAACTTGAGAGGTTTTCCTAGTCATTTCTTCTTGATGTGTTTTCATTAAGGCATTAATGTCCTCCTCTTTTTTTTTCGGATAAGTAACATTAGTTCCATTTTCAACTAAAAAAAAAGGTATAATAGAAGAAAAAAGAGAAAATGAAATAAATTATTTTTATTTAGATAATGTGAAATTTTTTTTCCCTCAAAGTCATGTCTACAACCATTTACATGTGTTTCCACTAGTTGGTTTAATATGCCCCAAGTGATTTTATTAAATTATGATGATTATTTAATTCTTATTCTTAGAAGAATTGTTGTTTAAGTTTGTAACCTAGCTTCTCTATTTATTTTTTCAAGGAAGAAAATAGTTGTTTTGTTCATAATCCATCCTTTTGAGGGGGTGGAGGTTTGGAGAATGATGATGTGTTTCACCTTTTCTAGTTGTTTTGCTATATTTATTGGATTTGGTTTTCCACAGTTGAGATGCATTGAAATTTAAAGAGGAAGAAAGTGCTTTCTCAATTTTCTACAGTGGTTCTATGAACTTTTTTCCTATGGTGGTCGTGAAAATCATTCAATTTGCCTTCCTTTTGAAGCATTGGTTTTTCTGGAAAATATGGTTACCAGTTGGGGCCCCTCAAATTCTTAATAACTGTAGTGGAATGCATGTTTGTGGGTTGGTTTTGGTTATTTTTGCCGTCTTGTCCTACTTTTAGTTTTGGGTCAATGTGCTTTCAGGATTGATGATGTCTGTCTGTTTTCCAATTTTCAGTCTGGGCAGATGCCGACACATGGTTTGAACGGCAGCAACAAGAAGAGGAAATGCAGCGTATTCAGGCATGAGAACCAAGCTGCAATGCAGGCAGCAGAGGAGTTGCATAGAAAGAAAATGGCCCAGGAGCGAGAAGGGGAAAAGGAAGAAGAAACAGAGACCAAGGATGACCCTATGGCAAGGGCTGAAGCAGAGGTTTTGAACCAGAGTAGTTAGTTCTTAGCTATGAAGTGAGCATTCAATGGGGAAATTGTAACAACTTACAATTCTCATGAACAGTTTTTGGTTCCCCCCCCCCCCCCCGCGGGGCGGGCGCGGGTGTCTCTCACAACTGAATTCATGTTAATGGAACATGTACATGGGCGATTGTAAAGATAACCATGTTGCTTATATCCTACTTCCTCAGATGGGTTCTTCCATGGCTTACTGCTTTCATACATTTAACTTCCTTTTCCCCTTATTAGACATGTACTGCCTGCAATAACTATATGATTTATTTATTTATTTTTGGTTCAGCTCTCTCCGAGTTATAATTTTTCGTGAAATCACAAGCAAAATGCGTATCTTCTAAAGTCAAGTCTTCTAATTTGATCTTCTCCTTCTAGTGACTTGAAATGAATCAATTCTTACAGGTGCAATCACTCGACTGACTCTTATAAATCCGTCTTGGAAGTCAATTGAAAAAAAAAAAAAAGCAACTCATTTGAAAGTAAACCTCTCATTTGAAGGTTCGAAAGGCTTTTCCACACCCAGATTTTGATGCTGAATGGGGTCAAAAGATGAACATGTTAAAATGGAACATAGTTTTCCCTGATAAATTATGCAATGAAAAGACTGAATCTTCATTTAGGCTAATAATCAATAATTACAAGTATTCCATTTCTCAACAAAATATCTCCCCTATTATAAGTACAAACTTCTTAGAAAAATAAAAATGCATGCACTTCTGCAAGTTTTGATTGACAACAACGCGATACGGTGAAACATTTCATCCGAGGCCTTGTAGGCATTCTCAGCCAACAGGTAAGAGGCATAAAGAATTAAGAGAAATTCTCTAAATCATGCAAAAGATCTCCGTTCCAGCATTGCATCACAGAGCTTCACAGCATCCAGATTATCTCTAACATTGTGTACTCTTACAATATTTGCCCCACCTAGAACCCCAGCAGTGACAGAAGCAACAGTTGCTGAATCTCTCTCAACTGCAGCAGGGCGAGTGCAAATTTCACCTAAAAATCTCTTTCGGGAAGGTCCAATCAATAAAGGAGCACTGAGACGCGGCCAAGCTTTTCTTTGCAATCTCTGTTCGAATGGTTGGTAGACCCATGAGAATGTCCAAATTTTGTTCAGTATTCTTTGAGAATCCAATTCCAGGGTCAATAATTATCCTCCAAGCTGGGATGCCTGATAATTCTGCATCTTTGACACGCAAGTACAACTCAGAGGCAACCTGTTTGCAAGCATCGTTATACTGCAAGTTTTCACTAGTCTGCATCGTAGATGGGTCCCCTCTCATGTGCATTGCAACAGTAAGGCACTCCAAGGCCTGCAACAACACTAAGGATATTACTATCTAACTGTCCACCAGATACATCATTTACAAGATGAGCCCCTTTGCTGACTGCTTCTGAAGCAACCTCCGAATAAAAGGTATCTACAGATAAAAGCTTTCCCTCCACCTCGGGCATCTCTAGAACAGCTTCTAGGACAGGGATTAGTCTATCTAATTCTTCCTCGGCAGAAATTCTAGAAGCCATGGGGCGTGTGGATTGTGCACCAAGATCAATTATATCTGCACCCTCTGAAACCATCAAACGGACCTGGGAAACTGCAGCATCCACGGATTGAAACTTCCCTCCATCACTAAAACTGTCTGGTGTCAAATTAAGGATACCCATGACAGAGGTTCTTTCTGACCAGTCCCATAAGCGATTTCCCACAGGCAAAACCCTTTTCATCCCATCTTTCCCAATGAGGGATTCACCGCCAAGCTTTTCCCATGATTCAAAAAGTCCACCAGAATGGGCTGAAAAAGAATGCCAGCATGCAACAGTATCAACATCTATAGCTGATCCCAGTAAATCCATCAATGGAGCCATTACAAATGGTCTGTCCCAAATTCTTTCATGCGGCACGGTAAGGGTCTCAGAATAAATCTTGAACTTCCCATAGAACAATATATCCAAGTCTATTGGTCGTGGGCCATACCTAATCCCATCAGTACGTCCCAAGTCCTTTTCAATTTTCTTAAGCACTCCCAATAGTTCATGGGGTCCTGAGTTTTGTAATACCCCTAACAGCAGAGTTGAGAAAGAAAGGCTGATCAGTCACATAGGCAGGCTCTGTCTCATATAAACAACCATTTCTTGTGATGTGGATGCCTGACTTCTTCATCAAGTGCAAGGCTTCATTGAAATTGTAGAGTCTATCGCCCACGTTGCTTCCTAAAGCAATTACTACCTCTGTGCTCTTGAGAATGAACTTCCACTGAGTTAGCTGGAGATATATGGAGAAAAGAAAGACATGTAGCTGCAAAGAAGATTCAAAAAGTTTGTATTACGCAACAAGATATAATCTTAAACTTCATTAAACCCAACCTACTTGCACTCTTGCGAAGAACTCTAGCAAAAGTATTTACAAAATCCAACCCCTGCCTGGAGATACCAAAAGATTCAACACTAAAGCCTGAACCCCCACCGATGACAATAATTTCAACCAAGTTTGTGTATAGGATCTATCAACTCTCTTCATTGTTATGCGTGTAATCTGACAACTGTTTGTGGTGCAAATGATTCTCAACAGTTGAGCTTAATCTAGATTTTGAACTAGGATACAGCATTGTTTCAACATTTATGATTTATTGATCAACAGAAAATGAATTGGTGTTGAGATTTCTGGGTATTTGGTGTCCTATATTAGCACAAATGAGGGTCTAAACTCTAAACAATACAATGAAGTAGTAAAGTGTCACAAGCAAGTAGAAGTTGGTGAAGATTACCTCTAGACGAATTCATCACCCCTCTAAGCCCACATTTTGTGGGTACTAGCTTTTTGAAGATATTCATGTCAGGAACTCGCTTTCAACAATACGAAGCTGGTACTTTGTTGCTTCTTTCACACAACCAACTATAGTTGCAAGAAACAAAATGCAATACATATTGTATCAATAACTCTAGAGTCAGAATTCATCACCCCTCTAAGCCCACATTTTGTGGGTACTAGCTTTTTGAAGATATTCATGTCAGGAACTCGCTTTCAACAATACGAAGTTGGTACTTTGTTGCTTCTTTCACACAACCAACTATAGTTGCAAGAAACAAAATGCAATACATATTGTATCAATAACTCTAGAGTCAGAAGTGTTCATCTTCCACAAAAGCAGCATAGAAAAATTCATAAATAGGGCAGTGATGAAATCTAATTTGACAAGGCAATGACAACTAGAAACAAACTTTACACTATGAAATTGACATTAAATTAAACTGTTTCAAAGAAAATCTTTTACCTAACGCTACTTGAACTGTGCAACAGAACATTAGTGTCTTCTTAATCTCATCAAGCAACATTAGCAGCTTTCAGGGCGATTTTGATGCTAATTCTAGAGATACAACAAATAATAAGATTCAAATAAGCATATTGAAACCTGATATTTGGGATCTAACAAAGGCCTAACAAACTTAAGAAATTTTAAAAAGTAGTTAGAAACAGTACTAGACCATAAATGTCTTTAAGGTCTTCAACACATAAGATTTAGGAAGATTGGCGATAAACCCAACAAAGTGTTGCTCTTTAAAGCAAGAAAATTCCATGCTCTTTTGGATGAATGGTAAAAAAGTGTTGTTTAAATTAACAGTTATTTGAGTTAAATAGCTTGTGAAAAAGTGGTGTTTGAATTAAACTGTTAAGTGTTTGGGACACCCTGTGTAAAAAAAGAAAAGGAATTAAGCTATTAAGTGTTTGTATGAATGTATTTGCTAAGTACTTAAATAATATTAGAATGTTTGGGTGAGCTGTTAATAAGTACTTAAATAATATTGGAATGTTTGGGTGAGTTGTTAATAAGTGTTTAATAGGTATGAATGGTCTTTTTTGTCCTTGAATATTAATTGTATGCTTAGTAATGTATTATATTTTTAAAATTATAGTATCTTTATAAATAACAAATATATAACAATAAAATACGAAATTATTTATTTTAATATTAAATATATATTACCAATATTATTTGTATATACATTATATTAAATATACACAACATTAAATATCAATATTTAAATACATATAATTTATTATATGATAAATAATATTGTTTTTTATCTATTTTTAATAGATAAGATATATAGATTTAATATTTATCATATTATTAGATAAATATTAGTATATTTTTTTTTATCTGGTATAAGCATGTTGAACCTTCTTCTTCACTTTCTTTTTATCCTTCTACCGTCATTATTATCATTGTTTGTGCCATGCATTACTCATCTATATATAATGCTAATGCTTCTGTAATATAATGAAATATAACTGCTGCAACGACATGCAGCTCAGCATCACTAACTTCATTTTACATGATGAAACCGAAGATCATACAACCAAAAAAAGAAAAAAAAAAAGACAAATTCGGTAACTTACAGGCAGCGGCAGACGTCCGCAGCGGCAGCCGGTACAGAGGTTGTAGGGGTGTTGGAGGGCTGCCGTCATCGTCGTGTTGTCGTCGCCGGAGGCCGGAGAGATCTGAGAGAGATCTAGGGTTATGGTTTTGCTGATGTGTATAAGGGATTTTCTGAAGTTCAGATTTTAGAGTGGCAAGTTGGTAATTGACCCTGATGGCATGACTGTAATAACAACATAAGACAAGGGTAAAGTTATAGTGTTACTCAAATTAAGGCTGCTGTTTAGAAATGGGCGTTTTGGGTGGTTTGGGTTAAGGTTGCGGTTTAGAAATGGGCGTTTTGGGCTTCAATCGCGGCCTGTCCTCGAGGTCTGAAATTTTAACCAAACGGGCCGCTAGGCATTTTGGATAAAATGAGGGGCATTGTTTCAGTAAAATGCCCAGAAAGGCCATCATCCTCTTCAAATTTCCAAGTTCCCTTTGCAGTGTTAAACCCCAGAGCTTTGAGTTTGGCAACCGAGGGTTTTTTTGAAGCTCTCTGTCAATGGCGGCGTCTCTCACTTTCACGAAGTTCCTCTCATTGCCCAGGTTCTCTCTTTTTATCTTTTGCCCTCAATTTTCCTTTTTTTTATACATTCATAGCTATATATCATTTATACATGTATTTAACACCAGAACAAAAACCCTCTCTTTCTTTCTCTCTTCTTCCTCCCCACCCACCCACCCACACTGCAAGCTACATTATTTGAAACATTGAAACTGGAATTATCGAGAGACAAGACAAAAATTGTTAATAGCTAAGAGTTCATTTAAGGTCGTGTGCTTATAGTTATTCGAGGAATGTAACGTTGGGTTGCTATTACTCTGTTTCTCAATCAAATTAGGCTTGACAATCTTCGTTGAGTTTGAATAATTGCTGTTTTTTTCTTTCTTGGGATGGTAGTGAGGAACCAATTTGAAGATACAGAGAGCTAAAACTCCTGGTGTTAAGTACACTACACTTTAGGTTTTTCATTTTTGCCAACTCATTGTCAGTTCTAATATGCAGGTGGCACTCAAACTGGCCCTTTTCCCCGGAAGTGAACTTCGTGCAACTTCAAGATCTTAGATTGCAAAAAAGATGGGGTCTTGCTGCCACCTCTAAGAAACGCATTGAGGAGTCATTAGCTCAGGAGGCAGTAAATGAAGAAGTGATTGATGTAGAAGGGAAGACATCAAGAACTACTAAACGAGCTTCAACGCGAGGTAGGAAGAAGGCAAAGCCTGAGACTCTGGAGGAGAGTTCTGCATCTGTGGTGGATGGTGAAGTCACATTAGCCGATTCCTTAAATCCAGCATCAAGTGAAAATTCAAAGAAACCCCCAAGAAGGACTCGAACTAAAGGTGCACAATTTCTCATTGTATGGTACATCTTTTCATTTTGTTTTATTGCATATGGTTACATGAATAAAAAAATGTTCCTTGGGTTGCAGCTGCCTCAACTCCTAGCATGGAGGAAGAGAAGATTGACAAGAAGGTGACAAGACGGAGGAGGACTACGAAGAAGGTTGATGATAAGGAGGTTGCAGGAAGTGAGACAGAACTTAGTGATCATGAGGGGCACACATTCATCACAAATGTTGAGGACGAAATTGAGCAAGATCTAGAACTTGGAAAAGATGGGGAAGATGACATTAGGCTTCACTTATGGTTGGCCTCCTCTTGTTTGTTGCTTTGGAGCCGCTCAACATGCATTTGTGACTTCAGGAAGGCCAGCCAACAGACTCCTAGACTATGAATTGCACGAAAGAATGAAGGATGCGTTATGGACCCCTGAAAATTTTGTGAGGGCTCCAGGGGGATCTGCAAGTAATGTTGCCGTGGCTCTTGCGAGCTTGGGTGGTAAAGTTGCCTTCATGGGAAAACTTGGGGATGATGACTATGGTCAGTCCCTGTTATATTATTTAAATGTGAACAATGTTCAGACCCGATCAGTTTGTATTGACAGTAAAAGAGTAACGGCAGTATCACATATGAAAATTGGTAAGAGGGGTGGCTTAAGAATGACATGTGTCAAAGCATGTGCAGAGGATTCTTTATCGAGGTCTGAAATTAATATTGATGTGTTGAAAGAGGTACTAGATTTTAGTTTTATGGAAAAATCTAATGTCTGGTTCTTATTTTTTTACGGTCATTTTTTGATACTTGGTGGTCAATTTGTGATACGTGTCAACCTCTGTATTTTTTTTAAAAATTTTTTTAGTATTTTTATTGATTGGATGCTTAATTTTGTGGCAAGCAACTGGCTGCTTATAGGACAGGCTGATTTGTTCGAGGATGTGCGAGATAAAAGAATTATAAAGAATTCTATATCCATTCTTGAATGTACTATCACCCCATCTGTGGAGTAGTCATTGTGAATAATTTAGAGAATCATCCATATGAACTACTATGTTGGCCACATAACTATTTTTCTCTTCCACAAAACTTTCAGAACTTAACTTCATAATAATCTGCTGGGAGGTTTTAGGTTTCATACTTGTTTAAAACACATGGATTTTATGCATCAAGATAAGCCTTAGAGTGGATCATATTTAGTTGAACTATATGAAATTTGTTTCAATTTTTGCTCACTTTGACGGTGCATATTTATGAGGAATTTCCAATGCATTAATTTAAACTTCAAAGAGGAATAACTTGAGTTAAACTGCATACAGTCTGCTGGAATTATCATTTATTTTGTGGAATTCTTACTCACTTTGTGCATTTGTTTTCTCAAAAATTTTAATTATCTATTTATTGATCCTTTTTGACAAACCCATTCAGGCAAAGATGTTTTACTTCAACACATCCTCCCTGCTTGACAAGAACACGAGGTCAACTGCATTGCAAGCGATCAAGATTTCAAAGAAATTAGGAGGAGTTATTTTTTATGACCTTAACCTTCCATTGCCATTATGGCAGTCTTGTGAAGAAACCAAAATGTTCATACAGCAAGTGTGGAATCTTGCAGATATTATTGAGGTTACTAAGCAAGAACTTGAGTTTCTATGTGGGATCAAGCCTTCTGAGAATTTTGACACAAAAGATAATGACAGATCCAAGTTTGTTCATTACAAACCAGAAGTATTTACTTCGCTTTGGCATGAGAATCTCAAGGTTTTGTTTGTGACAAATGGGACTTCTAAGATTCACTACTATACCAAGGAGCACAATGGCAATGTTCTCGGGATGGAGGATGCACCTATTACCCCTTTCACTCATGACATGTCTGCTTCTGGAGATGGCATTGTTGCAGGTAAAATCTTGTGAAACAACAATCTGGTTGATTACCCTTTGTTCCTAAATCACCAGAGAGCATATTTCCTGTATATTTCTTGTGAGGCCAATTATATGATGGAGCCTCTCTAGTCTTGCATCTATGTGGAAGCTGCAAGTTTACAACTAGAGAGAATCCAATATTTTTTGTCTAGTAAAAAAAATAAAATTGTTTAGCCTCTACATTACCATAAATCCGTAATTCATTTCACTGATATCAACTTATAGCTTTTAATTGATGTGGCACAGCATTATTACCCTCGCATCTGGAGGTGTGGTGGCTTTCACATGGAATGTATAGTCTGTCTGTCATGAAGGTGTCGTTTGGCTACATAATGATTTTTTCTTTTCTTTTCCATTTCATGTGTGTGTAGAGAGAGAGGTAGAGGAAAGTAGAAAGGTGGATATAGAAAGAGACACATGACGTAATATAAAATCTTTGTCAAAGAGGTTGAAGAGAGTAGAGGATTGTTGGCAAATGACATTCTCCATTGTGAGTGAAACCGATGCCAAACTTAAAAGCAAAAGAAAATACAGTTTGCTTACTTAAAAAGTAGAAATTGGCTTAAATCACATTTTGACGAGAAGTTAAGATGAAGATGATGATAATATCTATTGACTAGAAGTCATTCCAAAATGAAAACTTCAGATGCCTTAAGTGTAATTGCGCTAGCTTATAATCTTAACCAATCCATAGCTCGTTTTGGCAGTATAATCTATTTGGATGGAATCTCTATCTTTCTTTTGCACTTTCTAGTGGATAGCATTGCATGAAAAACTCAATATTTTATTTCTCATATATTTTTAATTCTTTTGTGATATTATGTGTTTATGGTTTTCATGTTATATTATATTACTATAATTGGGATAAGGCTTTGTTGAGTTGCATGTTATATTAACATTACTTGTAAAAAAAAATTCATTTTATATTAGCTCGTGTAACATGTTAATTCTTTTGTGATATTACGTATATATGGTTTTCATGTTATATTACGTCTCCAAAAAAAAAACCCATGTTATATTACCTCATGTAACGTGTTAATTTTTCAAAAGATTACTTTCAAAGCCTAGTTAATAATTACAAAGAAAAGTCCCTGATAAAAGTGATTGCTTCTGGCAAAATTTTATAGCTGAATTGATGCAGTATAGACTCGTCAAAGTAGTTAGTAAAAGGCAACTCCATTGACTCTACAACAGAGTAGATACAAAGGTTGAGAGAAATTGGAGAAAGATTTAAGGGGATTTTTGTAGCATTCTAGTTTTTGACTTGAAGATGCAATGACATATTGTCTTAAAGCAACAATTTTTGGATGGAAATGCATAGTAAGTATGATGAATTATTTCCCCTTAATTGCTTGCTATGGATGGAAAACCTTTTCAAGATTATTTTGGACATTCTCCCTGTGGCTTTTGTTTTTTGGTTTTTATTTATTTATTTATTTTTTGATAAGTAAAAGTTGTATATATAATGGTGGTCAAGAAGGGCATCAAGGGCAAAAATTCCAAAAGCTTACATCTGTTTTAGAGAATCCAAAAAATCTACAAAAGAAGAGACATATATATATATATATATATATATATATATTGATAGCCCACTTGACCTAACCCATGGACTGAGGTGACACAACTTCCACGTGTCTTTGTCAGGAATCAAACTTCCAACCTCCTTTCCATAGCACAGCTCTTTGATATCAACCAAGATGAAGCTTGTTGATGATACTTTCCCAATAACTTTTAGGTCATACAGTATTTTTATTGTATTCAACGTTTAGAGATATTGCTATTAACATCATTCCTTAAGAGTGGTTGACTACCTTGCATTTTGTAAGAAATTTTTAGAGGGGTAAATTATTTATGTGAAAATTACATGCAAGCATTATGACATTTCCTGCAATATTATCCTTTTTTTATTTATAGAATTCCTGGTTGGCCAAAGGAATCATTCTAGTTACCTTAGAGACCATGCCCTTGGCCTGTCTTGTTTATGAACACACCCTTATCTTTATTTTTATTTTGCTACACCCAAATAATCCCTCGCTGGTGTTCCATTGAATTTGTTATTGGAGGTGTGAGAATAGATGCTAATGAAGAACTTCTGTACTGTTTATTTGATACTCGTTGCATGCACTTAATTATCAAATAATAAAAGAAAAAATTGTAGCATGCACTCAGTATGCCTAAATGTTTGGTACATGTGAAAATATGAAGTTAGATGTTTCATCTTTTACTTTTGTGTTTGTCGTATGCATGTACGTATTGCACATATTTTATCTAAGAGTCTGCAATTGGAATTTACTATATCAATTAGAAAATAGATCAAGCCTTGTTTCCTGCCTGAGATCAAACCTCTTTGTCTAATTTCTGTTTTGCAACATCTTTTCAGCTATCATGAGAATGTTGACAGTTCAGCCACATCTTATTACTGACAAGGGATACTTGGAACGCACTATTAAGTATGCTGTTAACTGTGGAGTCATCGAACAATGGCTACAGGCACGAACACGTGGCTTCCCTCCTAAAGAAGGCATGGAAGGAAATGTGGTCCCCTGATCCAAATGGCATAAGATCAATAACGGAAAGGGAATACCGCACACTGGAGACTGTAAGTTGATTTTGTTGGCGCTCCACTTCACATAGCTTCTTGTGTTATATACGCCTTTGACAGGCCGCGATCTTTTCATCCCCTGTAAACAGAGTGTTTTTTTTTTTTTTCGTATCATTTTTTCTGCACTGGAATTATTATGGATATAACTTGTATAACACCAATTTTGAAATGTATGGATATTATCATCTGCCACAGCATTAGAATTGCAAGTTTAAAGGTTCTGGTGCCAAAGTTTCTCTAGCTTTATTTTCCCTGCTTCTATCACAACCATTGTCGCACAGTTTGACAGACTGGAATTGCTTCATTCCCTGTGATGGAAAAGCAATTGTTCTTTCCTTATCTTTTTCTTTGTTGAATTTTATAGATAGTGGCATGGCCTTGTGTGACGCCAACTTTGAAGACTATGGATGGTATCTGTATGAACAAAGCTTAAAAAAGTGCAAATTTAAAAGTTGCCGTTGCGGAGATTCTCTTGCTTCGATTTCTTCTTGTGCTTGTCCTTGAGATAAGATAAGTATGAATTTAGGTAGACGTAAAAAAGTATGAGCTACATATCAAACTAGTAGTTGTAATTGCAACTTTAAAAGTTCCAGTTGCAAAGATTCTTCGGCTTCAATTTCTTCGCGTGCTTATCCCTATCGATAAGGTAACCTAATTTTGAATCTAGGTAGACTTAAGTATTTGATTTAGACATTAAAATAGTAGTTCTGTGTTGATCTCATTCTTGTGAGAGTGTCACCTAACACACTCATTTTCAGTCATTTTCTTGGAAGAAATGGGAAATGTTAAAGAACTTGATGTTATTCAATTAGGGATTAAAAAGAGCAGGTGAAGCAGCTAAACTTTGATTTTCGTTGAGTGAGGGATGTCAAGTTGTTAGGGTAGCATTTTGCCTTTGAAAATGATAGCTGCTGTCATATGCATGTAATTATTGGAGCCAAAATGGGGCCATAAGCAGGTAGGCAGAATATCAGGCTACTTTCACTTTATTTTCTTTAACCTGCATTTTGAGAGACCTTAAACAGAGTAATTGCACAGTGGATGTGGAATCCCCAACATGATGCATCCAAAATCTCCATCCTATTCAAGACTTCCTCTGCTATTTAATTACATAATAAAGTAGAACAAGGTTATATCAGATGATAATGAAGTATGATTTGTTGCATTGCAAATGATTCTCTCTCTCTCTCTCTCTCTCTCTCTCTCTCCCCCTTTTCCATCACCAATGCTAAAAAAAAAATTGAAAATCTATGATTTATCATTTTTTAATCTTATCAAAGTATGATGAAGAAAATGTTATCCATTTTTTTTAATGTTTTATGACGAATACTAACAAACCGTAATTCTAAGACCTAAGGCAACTACATATGAAGTTATCTATGAATTTTTATTTATTTTTGACGATGTACAGTGTGACTCTGTATGGGAACCAAAGGGTGCACAACCCAAAGGTGGACCCACGTTAGACCTAGGGACAATGGTCCCCAAACTTTCGAATTTTTTACTTCTTTTCCCTATTTTCTATGGTTTTTTTTAATAAAGAATTAGGAGTTGACAAAAACATTTTTTTCAATCTAAATCATGAAAAAAAAATTAAAGAGAAAAATGATCCTGATTTCTAGTTATCTTCAATTATCAATTGCTCACAGATTGATGTCACATTTTGACAAACATACTGCAAATGATCAACTACAGTTCAGTAGAATCTAGCTTCTTGACAAATTCCAAAAGAATTCATGAGAAGAAAAATAATGTGGATTCCATAAAAATCATTTCATTAGTTATGGACCTTTTCCACACCAGAACCAGCTAGCTTTCCTGTGATATTTAATAGACCTTAATCATCACAACATGGAAGCAAAAGCAGAAGAGGATTTTGCATTAAGGCATAAACTTATTTAACCTCTTCTTACAAAGAGGATAATCACACTTCTCCAAAAGAGAGGAATGAAGGCCAAGAAGGAGAGATTAACCCAACACTAAAAAGAAGAGGGGGAAAAAAAGAACTAACAAAAGATGAGAATCAACAAATGTCAGATTCCTTTTCTAAATACAAACATACACTTGGGCAAGTGGTTAACCCTACTCCGAAAATTGAGGACCGTCGACTTTTGAGGCTGCTGGCATGTCCAAAAACCACACCAACTTCCCCTTGGCTGGCTGGACCATCCTAGCAGGCAGTGATGGGCAGTCAGCCTCCACATCATCTATTGCCAAATGTACAACCTCTGCTTTGCTACTTCCCGTCACAACAACAGCCACATTGGACGCCGAGTTAATGACAGGCAAAGTGAAAGTGATCCTCTCAGGCGGGGGCTTGGGTGAATCAGTGATAAAAGTTACCCATTCATTCTTTTCGTCAAGAACTGAGTGATTGGGAAATAGTGAGGCAACATGCCCGTCTAGGCCCATCCCGAGAAGTATGAGGTCGAACTTAGGGCAGTCGCTGACGTCCGACACACTGACTATGCGTGTTTTCACAAGCTGCCTGATGACAAACTCATATTCATTAGCAGCTTCCTCTGCTGACAGAGAGTCATTGATAGAGTGTACATGGCTTGGAACAATAGGTACCTGAAAATTATAAATGCATAAGAAACATGAGAACACTGATGAGTCGGGAGCAATGACCTAAATTAAAAGAACAAGTCAGATTGGCAACGAGCATAGGGTTTTACCCTTCTTCAGTTAAGGATCTAGAATGAAAAGTGGTCAAAACTAGAATGTTTTATCCAAGTTAAAAACACCATTATATAAAGGGTTGTTTTAGGTAACAAGCAAAAAATAATACACCTTTAAAAAACTATTGCATTAGTAACTTAGAAAGAGGAACCTTTAATTATCCTAAAATATTCTCAATTCTATGTTTCTATTCAACATTTAGTCAAGTAAAGACAGATTTTGTAGCCCGAACAGAAGGCAAGTATACAGTATCCATACGAGAACTACAAACATGCCCTTTTCAACCTTCAAAACCATAATTAAAAGTGTCTCCTGGAAAGTCCTAACTTTAAAGAGAAATTTGAAGATCATAAAAATTATTTTCAGTAACAGCCAGTGGGTACAAACAACAAGCCAATCACCTAAGACATGACATCGAATGATAAGAAAAATGTTAAAAGGTCAGCAGTGCTGTCTCCGTTTTCCATATGGATTTCTAAAAGTCTAACTGATGGCTTAAGCCCTAAGGCATGACATGGAATGATATGTAAAATGTTATTTGTCAGGAGGCATTTTGGCCAACCACCTATGCCTAAAGAAGCAAAGAATGATTAATGGGCTAAGCATCTCACAAATCAAGCACTGTCTTTGTGAGATGAGGTGGCAGTCTTGAGATTCATAGGGAAGTAGGCTTGGGAGCATTTCTTCCCTTTTATCCTTTGCAAACTACAAATGCAATTATATATTGGAAATCTATAAAGAGTACTCTCAAGAAATGAAAATTGCAAAAACCTAATATGTGCATGTACTCTGCAAACTACAAATGCAATTGCAAGAACCTAAATGAAAATTGCAAAAAATTTCTTTCCAGATCTAAGGTTTTACTTTGACAATCTTTCACTCTCTCTGCTATTTTGGCTCCATTGTGTACTTTTAGATATATCCCCTAAATTTTCATTTCATTTTTGTTTCCTAAATCCTAAAATTTGGTGCATCTTGTATTGTAAATGTGGTTCACAAGTATACAGGAGTAGGCAAGTGACAGCCACTGGGGAGGGAGGGAACCATATGAAAATCCTATACAAAATATCAGTTTATTCATGTAAGGAAACACTTAATATATATATATATATATATATATATTTGGTGTGCGTGTGTGGTGTGTGGTGGGGGGGGGGGGGGGGGGGTTGGTGCTGAATGAGGGAATGGCCATCACCAAAGCTATCTAGCTGAACTGCTCTGGGGATTGTCCTTCCCTCTACTAGGAGGCAAAGTTATTATCAACTAGTTTAATTTAATTTATTTTTTAAAACAGATATTTACTCATAGACAAATAGATGGAACTTGAACGTCCACATCAAACTAAAGCCGCAATATATAGAAGACGGGCTAAAGGAGAATGTGTCCTGGTGTGATGTGATAAGCTGTGATTAAGAACTCGGTTCTGCATAATTGAGGTAAATCGACCAAAATGAACAATCGAAGCAGTTTCTATTTTTTGGACCAAACAGACAGTGAATAGAATAATTAAGAACTAAGTAACTTCCAATAGAGGGAAACTTACAAGACCTATATATGCTGCATATTTAACTAAACACGAGACAAGAAAGGAGAATGTTCCTTGGAAAGTAGTTTGCAAAGTTTTTTTGAAACCTAATACATAACTGGATTAGCTCCTTCAAAAGAAAAATTAACTCAAACAAGATAAAAAATATTTCATGGGTGGATTTTAATCAATCAAAGCCAGAGTCCACCCCAAATAAAAAGATGGCCAGAACATTGCTCATAATAAAGAAGGGAGAAACTATCTGTGTAAGGACATTGAAGACTATCTAAATACCTTAGACAAGAGGCCATCCTTTGCCAGCTTATAATTGCTATCAGCATGATTTTTTGCCACTACACGCTCATCGGCCCAGAAAATGTACCACTTGCCCCAGTCAACAGTCTTGTTATAAGGAGCTTCACAGAGTTTTCTGCTTTCCACCAGAAATTCAAACCGAAATCATGAAACCATAAAATAACAATTAAAAACAAAAAATAAACAAATAAGCAAGCCTAAGAAAAGAAAGATTGATACCCCATCAAGCCAATGAGAGAACCACCAGATAGAGCAATGGAGAAAACACCCCTCTCTTTCACTGAAACCTCTGATAATTCCGAAATATAGTCTGCCAAATCAGTACTAAGCTCATCCAAATTTTCAAGAATCCTCAATTCTCCTCTATCTTTATGAGCCCCAGAAAGAGCCATGATTGTTATAAGGCTAATTCACAAGACAGCTCTATTGTAAAAGTGACCACAAAAAAACAAATATATCAAACATTAGTTTACAGAATTATAACATAAATGCATTACCAACAGAATATATATATATATATATATATATATATATATTTTAAAAAAAAGAAGAAACAAACTGAAAAGAATTGAACATTAAACTTCAAAAGAAAATGAAGGATCATTGATAATATTAACAAGAAAATGACATCCTAAACTTGTATCTCTTGAACATTGGAAATATAGATAGATCATTCACAGGATAGAGAATCCACTACTCAAAATGTAGAATATTTTTACTATTACAATTCAAGATTCAGGAAATGGAATCAGAATAAAAAAAGGGAAAAGGAAGAAAAAGAAGAACACTATATAGAAGTAAAAATTCAACTGCATATATGGAATTAGATTAATAGCAACGCAATCCAACTAAAGGGAATGACAGTAATTAACTAGAGATCGAGGCGAATAACTCTAATTAATATATCAAACAAGTGAAATACACTGAAACTAGAGACAAACCCCAGATCATAAACATTCTCAATTGACATCCCGTTGGAGCAGCAAACAAGAAATTGAAACAATAAAAACTAAAAGATTCTCTTAAAATCTCAGATTCAAAGTGCAACCAATTGCAGAATCAAGAAATATAATAAGAGAGAAGGAAACGCTTACAAAGAAGAAGAGAGATGGTTGGCAGAGAAGGAAGAAAGTGACGAAGGTGGAAGATGGGTATCAACAAATTATATATATATATATAAACATATATCTATATATAAATATATACATACATATATATATATAAATATATATTTGTATTATTGATTACAATATAACTTGCCAAGAAGAAGAGAAGAATTTACCTTCCGGGCTTCCACGTGAATGCAATGATCGTGACAAAACATACACACAAAACTCTGTATCTCTCTCTCTCTCGCTCCTCTCTCTACCCTCGACAAAGTAAACGGATAAAAATTAGACAGAGAAAGCAAATGAAAATAAAACACCCATCTCAATCTCCGCTTTTCCAAGGAAAATAATTTCTCTCCTCTAGATCCTCTGCTATAACATCTCTCAATCCGATAAGATAGAAATTAACATGCAATAATATGATTATACATTAACAAATATATATAGACAGCGAGTTTATTTATAAAATAATAACAAATATATATTGACAGCGAGTTTATTTATAAAATAATAACAAATATATATAGATATAGACTTTATTTATAAAATTATAACTATGTACATAATCAACATTAGATTAATAAAATTTTTATCATATTTTACGTTTCAAAATGACGTGATAATAAATTATTAATTAAATATTAGTTTAATGTATCTAACAAACAGCTAATAATGTTATGACATATTATATGGTATGCAAAATTTGAAACATTTATTATTATTATTTTTTTTAATAATACTATATTTTTCAAAATTATATGATACTAATGTGATATAATTACATTAATTATATGATTCAAAATATTATCAATAAGTACTTAAAATGTACGAAGTCCTTAGTTTAATTTCACATATTTCAACTTCTCGTGTAAACTCAAGTTTGTGCAAAATTGTCGTGAAAGAAATTTTGACTTACGATTCAATCACGTGACTGAAAGTCGCAGTTCGTGGGATCGATCCAAATTACTAAAAATTAATACAATATTATATTAATGGTACATTATTTGAGATACAAATTAGTGAAAAGAGATTTTTCTACAGAGAGTTTAAGAAATTACATATTTAACCAAACACATGTCCAAGTGAGATGATGACTAGTGTACCAATGTGCTAGTGACTTGCAAGGCTTAAATTGAATATTTTAATCTAAGGTGGGGGTGGGGGTATTTTATACTTTATTTTAATTTATCTACATCATTATAGTTTTCTTTTTTCCTTTTTTTCAACTTTTACTTTAGAAATCTTCTAATTTCTTTCTTCTAACTTTACCTTTTCTTTTTCTCTTTTTTTTTTTTTTTTTTTTTTCTTTTCTTTTGGTTGTCTCCCCAACACCAACTAATTGTCACTTTCTATATGTTTCTATGTGTATTATGTGTCTCACACTTTACCTCATCAGTACCCTTTTTGATCTTCCACATGTAAGTACTAAGAGGAGCCATTGTGTGTATTGCTGCACACTGAAACACAATGTCCAAATTCTTTTTGTGTACACATGATATGCAGATTAAACCATTGGATGCATCTGTAATTACTAAATTTGTAGAAATTATTCCAAGACACCCTCACACAATATAACGATCTTTATGATTTTAATATTTTGTTCGATCTACATGAAACTCACTTTATACTTAAAATTATAAAAATTGTCACATATATATAACATACTTGTAAGATTCATGATGATCCGATTTGTGCTTGATAATTATTTTTGGTCATGATCATTGTAATGGAATGGTAAGATAATTTAAAACTTCAATAATCAACTGGTCCTTTTAGACTGGTCACATTGCACTTATTTAAGGTTATTTATATATTGTGAAAAACTTAATTTTGAATAATCTTTTAGACAAAAGTGATTTGATATAATCAGTTTGATATTTTATTAGATATTTAGTAAATATTATTTAAAAGTGATTATTGGATTGAGGTCTTATAACTGTCCCAAATGCTTACTCTCCCCTATTTTTGTGTAGAAAGAAAGTGATTATCAAATAAAAATTTTCATTTTTGCTCTTTATGTAATGAATATTTAATTAGTATATGTACAAATTTTAATTTATATAGAAAATAATGATATTATTAATAACAATGCCCAAAAAGACATGGGAAACTTCGAAGCAGATAGTTTTAATGATATTACTTGTTCATTTTAAGAAAAGTATACTATTAAAGTCATTACAAGAACAAAAGGGAATTAGTAAAAATATCACAGGACTACTTTAAATTGTTGTGGATGTGGAATCTCTGTGACCTGATTTATCTGTGCAATACATGTAATTGTGCGTTCCACATCCACGACGACTCAAAGTGGTCCTCTGATAACATAAAACAATCAGGTTGTGGAGATCCCACATCGTGACCAGTCCTGCGCGTAGGGCTGTAAAAAACAGTGCTGAGTTATTTGAGCTCGACTCGATTAGAGATCCGCCTGAGATCGAATCATAAGATTAACAAGTAAAACTTGAATATATTTTGAAGCTCGTAAATTTATTAAACTTGATTCGTTAAGCCAAAAATATTCTAATACTATATAAAAAATCAAGTTACTCGAATTCGACTCGATTAAAAGTCCATTAAAAATCGTCTCAAAAAATTAATAAGTCAAATCTAAACACAATTTGAAACTCGTTCATTTTATGAGCCAAACTTAAAATTTCATTATTTGACTAGATTCGACTCATATAGAGCCCTATATTGCACAAACCAACCTTTGTTGTTAGAGACATGAAAGGCATCAGCTAATTGTATTGTCCGAAGCCTCCAAACAACTCACAAATTCAGCTCATGCGCGGTTCTCATCTGAGGCATGGCAACGCCCCCACCAAACTGGCCATGGTGTGTTTTGGTAATTTTGAGTTCAATACATTTTGCTTTTCATAATGTTCAATGTGTGAGAAAATTAGGTGCATCAGCTTTTCTCATGTTGTTGTTTTCATGGTGTTTAATTTCATTTATACTATTTGAGGATGTAATTCAAGTGGTAAAAACATTAAGAATAAAATTTAAATGTCTTGAATTTAAATTTTTCTTATACCGATTATTAACAATTAAAATTTAAAAAATAAGTATGACTATTATGATAAAAAAGACTTAATATAGTGTACAGAACTAATCTAAAATACTTATTTTTTATTCATAAAAAAATATAAAGGAAAATCATTTGTTCAAAGCGTATTATGCCATTTCCATCAGTGGGAGCTGCAACTCAAATCATACAACTTACAGCCCAACTTTATGTCATCTTTCATAATGTTCAGTGCCAAGATATCATGTCACCTTTCATTTTCTTTAGTTTCTCCCACCTCCACCACCATAAAAAACAATGATGATCGTATGAAGAGAGGTTTGGAATCTTGGGCCATCAAATCAAAAATAGTAGAGTAGTTAGAGGTGTTAAATGTTATTTAAATTTATTAATTTGTTTTCATTAATTAATAAATATAAATAACTTATTTAGTTAACGAGTCATAAATGGATTGGGTAATAAGAAATCCATTAATTTAATGGGTTAATATGAATTAAATATAGGTGTTTGATGGGTTGAGAGTGAAAAATAATAAAAAAGTAAAAGAATATATATATATATATATATCTCCATTTGAGAAAAAATAAAATAATAAAACATATACAACATATAGTCATGACAATTAATAGATACTTCATAAGCAATTTGGTAATTGTAAAATTCAAAATTCACTCTCTCTCACTCTAAAAATTGATAAACTCTTAATTATTTAAAAATATTAATGAATAGTTTCATGTAATTATACATGGCATATATATAGTATATTATATATATGTATACAATACATATCTTTATATTTATATATATATGACATATATATAGTATACTATATATATATATATGTATACAATGCATATATATATATGTATATATAACATACATATATATAATACAGTATGTATATATATATATATACACACACACACACATATATAAATAATACAATATGTATATATATACAGTATATATAGAGTACACATAGTATACTATAATACAGTATGTATATATATATAGTATAATAAATATAATACTCACATATATATACATATTAATTGTTTTAAAAAAAAAATAGTGAGAGTTCGGTTATCGGGTTGGTTCGGTTTACTCAAATTTTAAACTGAAACTGAACCGACCTATTAATTTTCTAATTATATTTTTGACTTTTTTTTAGCAATGGTGTTTTGTTGGATTTTTAAGAGATCCAAAGTAAAATAATTATTGTGATTATTTAAAAATAATGTTTCTTTTATTAAAATGAAGAAATAACGGGTTGGATTCGGGGTAACCTGACCCCTTTAATTATGGGTCAAATATGAATTCAATCCGCTTTGACTTGACCCGTTTTTAACTCATTCATTTTTCTAGGCCTAGGAGCAGTACTTGCATAAGTCAAACTTTTGCAATGTGATTTTTTGGTAAAAAATAAATAAAATTGATATGCATAAAGGAAACTCTATATATTCGTTAGGTCGCATTGTTTTTAAGCATTACATAATCATCTACGAAAGATCTCATCGTACTTATGTCGAAATCGAAACTTAAGTCTCACCGTATGCTTCGAGAGCTAAAGAATAGATTTAACCCTACCAAACAGTTATAGAGACTCAAAACTAATCGTTGATCAAAAAAATTTGAATTCTTACTCACTAAACTAACCACTCGGTGATTGTGCGTGTAAGATTGGCTCTAGTATATTTTTTTTTTTGTTTGGTAAAATGTACTTATTTGTTTGATAAAATGATAAGAATGAATCGAACTCACGCCACTTGAATAAGACTTCAATATTAAGGTAACAAAACAATCATTTTAAGACCCACTTATAAAAATGCTTACAAATTTTATTTACCAAAAATATAATTTAAATTAAAAATTTAACTCCACGAAGAATGTATCATCAAAACTAAAAAGGGATTGGACTATTTATTTTGTATTGCATAATTTATATATATTTTTTAAATTTCATTATTAGAACATTGTTTAATTATTTGATTATGTAACCACTATCAAAGCCTGGACATGCTGATGGGGTCTTCATTTTTTACTCCTTTTGGGGAGGCATGAGCCATCAAACGTGTCTTGGCTGTCGTTTTACACTATTGATTTTAACTTTGACAAAAAAGAAACTTACCTCTTTGATCACAGTTTCAAACACCACTCAGTTATTCAAACTAGTTCTTGAGGATACTTTCAACCTTAGTACTTCCTTTTCTTTTCTTTCTTTGTAAATCTTTTATTATCTCACTTAAATTTTGTAATTAATGTGGGAAGGGGTTTATCTTGTGCCTTTTATTTAATGTCTTTTCATTTGTGTGTGCATAATATATATATATATATATATATATTTGTTTTTTGGTCCCAATTTTTAAGTGTTTATAATATAATTCAAATAAAATTCTAAAATTTATAAAAGTCAATTTTACAATAAAAGATCCAAATTGTTAGATATTTATAATATAATACAAATAGAAGTTTAAAATGCATAAAAATCTAGTATAATCCAGATAGAAGTCTAAATTCCAAAAAAAAAAATATATATATTAGAAAAAAAGGCCTCAATTTTTAAGTGCCTATAATATAACCCAAATAAAAATTTAAAACTCATAAAAGTTTATTCTACAACAAATGCCTACAACCACTTAAAACGAATTTAATTATATTAATAGCATCTTATTGTGAATTATTATCATTTTCTACTAGTATATGCTTACATAAAAACATAAATGCTTTTTTTTTTTTGTATTTCGTAGTTTAAATTTTGTAAATTTCTTTACTTGAGTTCTATTTCAAATTTTCTTTACACAATATTTTTTAATTATGTAAGAATTCTATTGATATTTAGTAGCTTTATATTTTCTATTGAAATATCATTACAAATTTATATTACAAAACTATAAAACAAAGGCATTGTAGCATTTTTATATATTTATTAGAGTTTGATTTATAATTATATTAATAAAACTATTTTAAGAATTATTTTGAACCAATATAAATTTAAAAATTATTAAAAAAATCTATAGAACATGTACGGTCTTGTATTGAGTGTTCCTTCTAATCGATTGAGTGTTCCTCAAAATAGTAGTCGGAGAGGACAAATTATTGTGTGGTACTGATTAATGATTCCGGCTAATTATAAATTATCATATATATATATATATATATATATATATAACATATAACTTTTGTATATTTGATAGTTCATAAGCGGTCATGACCTGATCAATGTTTTCATACCATATAATAATTTCTCGACATGAGAGATGTAAAGCCCCCAATTAATCAAAAGCCCACATCATGACAAATCAAGACTTCCTACCCCAGTTTTAGGAATCTTCCATTATCAAAGCTTGGACATACTGATGGGCTCTTACATTGTTTACTCCTTATGGAGGAGGCATCAGGCATGAACCATGAAACATTGTCTTGGCTTACGTTAGACACTTTTGATTCTAACTCCTGACAAAAAGAAGAAACTTCTCTTGATCATAGTTTCAAACACCACTCACATATTCAGCTAGTTCTTGAGGGATACTGTGGACAGGGGGTTTATCTAATGCCTTTCATTCAATTGCCTTTTCACTTGTGTGTGTATATGTGTGTGTTCTTTTAATCTCACAATAACTCAATTTTGTTAATTTGTTTTTGGTTAAACCACTATTTCTTTTGCCAATAATATAAATTGAGTAATACCCTTTTCTCTCTTTTAAATATTGCATCAACTCGTAAGTTCGTTTGGGGTTGTTTGCAGATTATAAAGAATTAATTTTGAATAATTATTGAGAATTGATTCTGAATAATTAGTTGGGTCAAACAAGTATTTGATAAATAAATTTCAAAAAGTATTATGAAATATATATATTTTTTATGCCCTTTATATATATATAATATATATCATTTTTATATTATAAATAAATGAGTATAATATAAAAATAAATTAATATATTATATATCATATTATAATTAAATAATGTAAGAGATAATTACAATGACCTCACTTGTAATATCTAATAATAACAAGAACCTCTCTTGTGATTTTTTATATTGTACTTATTTTTTTTTTGTCAAAATTTTTGAAAGAAAAGGAAAGTATGAATTTACTGTTTGACCCTTAAAAATAATTACACTAACTTTTTTTTAGTGATATTGGATAATTATAGGAACTTTTCTTGTAATCTCTAAAAAGATAGGGTCAATGTAATACACAAAGATATTCTAGTAATTTAAATTTTTTTGATTGAAACCCTAACACCATCAAAGACAGATTTTTTACAGATAAGGAGTTTGTATATTATCAGTATAACTAAGAAGAGGTTAGTGTAATTTTAAAAAATATATGAAAGGTCTCTATAATTATCAAATAACTCGAGTAAGGCCGGTATAATTATCCCATAATATAATAGATGACATTTTAATAAATACCAATGCTCTTTTTAACAAGTCCCACAAATTTTGGCTTAAGCAAATGTCCTACCAAACAACTAGACATTCAGTGTATTAATGTTATTTTTGGACGGTGGGATAAAAGAGTTGGGTAGGATAAATGTTATCTTATTTTATGTTTGATGTCTTCTATTCAATTTGATATCTATATTCCATAAACCATGTATATCCCACTTTGATAGGATATAACTTATATCAAGGGGTGCTAGTATCAGAGTTATCACATCCCATCGTTATAAAAGTACAACACCATATCGTAAAAAAAAATCACAATGCTACAATATAGAGAGACGAAGATGTCGAAGAGTCAAGTTAAAAAATCTAAATATTTTTTTTCATTGTTCAATTTTTTCTTTGATATGTTACAGATTTTTTAATATATTTTTCATATTAATAAATAGACTGTATTATTTATATATATATATAATATATTGCTATTGTTATATATATAAAACAATATATATATATATATGTGTGTGTGTGTGTATGTGTGTAATCATTAATTTAAATGATTTTTAACAATACGGATCATGATTTTTTTTGGGTAACCCCGAAAGTAAGAGACAATTATATTTTGAATTATGTTTGCACAATCACATTTTAAAATATTGTGATTATGATTATTAGATTTTGCAATTGAATTTCTAAATCAAATTTTAATTTTAGATACATCGTATGCATATATTTGAAAAAAAATTAAATGACTTTTATAAAAATAATTTTATTTTTGAAGACTGAACCTTATATTCGAATTTTATATCCGGTAGGTACCCAAACCTAGGAATGTGATATAACAATATATCTAGACATTTTATTCTAATCAGTTCCAAAATTTTATATGATATCTGATACAACTATATTTTATCCAATCTTACTTTCTTATCCGATCATCCAAACATGCCTTAAGTGTTTTAGTGGAACAAATGCCACAAAATGCATGTCTAAGAAATCATTTTTGACTTATTAATGTAGGGTATGTTTGGGCTGCATAGCCAACCCAAAATCGCAGCCAACTCACTGAAATTACCATGTACTCTAAGGAGCATTTGAAAAATTGCAAGACTAGCCTGCGTTTTACTTCCTCGGTCCTCCCACGGCACCAAACATACATTTACTATCAATTATAAGAATGGAATGGAACCAACCAAACAACCTCCCTCACACAAGCACTCATAAAGGATTATAAGTGTTACGCGTAATTACTACCTCGCTCGCCCTTCATAAGGGTGCCCTAAAGGCTTGAGGACAAGTCTTGGGAGACCGTCGAGTCTGGCACACAGACATAGCGTAACCTTCGCACTACATTCCTTACAATACAGAATATTTAGGATCATGTCGATTGGTGGCTATAGTAATGAGCACTTTCGGAAGCTTCACACGCCTTGTGCATGGAGCTATCTAGACCTTCTAGAACAAAGAAGGGACTCCACCTTAACTAACTCCTTATTTTGGACCATAGTGGTACACCTGTCAACAAATAAGGGCTCACAGTGAGCTCACTAGGGGTTGACACGTGACCTACCACTATAAATATCCCTACAACAACCACAATAAAGACAAAATCATCAGAAAGAAAAACCAATCAATTAATCAAGAGGACTAACTTTGACCTCCTTCTCTCTCGATTCTGGGTATCTGAAATCGCGTTCCAGTTGCAACCTAGATGTTGGAAATCGCGTGAAGGTTGGCATAAGTCTCGCCCTTGACCTCTTGAGAGTCTCTCATGAAAGGTTCTTAATCGCTTTACCTCGACCCTTCCACTTCATTCTGAAGTCCCACCTGATATCCAACGTGCAAGATATACTCGTCTTTACAGCTCACATCTCTGACACAACATCTCACGGCCTCCTAGCCGTGCACAAAGATATAATAAAAAATGGATAAAATGATCCATCAAAAAATGAATGACAACACCATAAATATAAGTAATAAAAGATGGATAAAAAGTCCATAAAAAAGACGATCAACTGATAATCTCATAAATAACAATAGATTAATAAATAATAGTCTATACTGGACGCTGCCTTGACTTTAATCGAGTCCCCCGCTAGTGGACGGTGCCTGAAGGGTCAAATATAGAGTTATCAAAAATAAAAAATAAAAAAATGTTAAAAGTGTAAATTAGACATAATGGGACAAAACTAAAAATTAGACACAAGAAGAGAATAAACAAAATAAATAACAATAGATTAATAACTGAAGGATAAAATCATCATTTTACCTATATATATATATATGAAACATAAAGTAAAGTTGGAAGAACAATTAGTATGAGCTAATGACATTCAATACCCTCCTAATGAAATGAGAGCTAATCCTTCTTTTACTTTTCTCTTTATCTTTAGCCAAAGAAGAAGATGATGAAATTAAACAAAAGAAAAGAAGGACATCTTCATCAAATAAGTGGGACATCCTCAATGAAGAATAAAAGACAAAGTAACCCCTTCTATAATGCATTAAACAATCAGTAAAGGGTGCTGCTTTTTTTCCAGAGAGGGCCAGAACTTCATCATGTTGCATTGATGAGAGCTAATCCACTTGAAACTAACTCCAGTGTGGTCAAGATCAAAGGGGTAATGCTACTGTTACCTCAATCTTATCTGAGCTAGGCATAGTGTTTTAAATTTTAATTATTAAATGGCTTAGGAAATAGAGATAAATTTGGGATAAATGATAGTTCAATTTCAAGACTATATAATGGTTAAAATATCCTATCTTATATAAGTTCGTTCTTACAATAACATTTTCCAGACCAAAATTTCAGCTATTTTTCTTTTTCTTGTTCTTTTACTTATACTTTTGCAGTTAGGCATATGTACAAGAGTGCTAATCCTCTCTTCCGTAATATAAAATTTTGGTTAATTTCAAATTTTCAAGGTGGTATCTAACAGGCCTACTATTAGTTCCATGGAGGCATCATTTAATCACTTGTCGTTGAAGTTGCTTTTAAATGTGCCCAGAAATACATTCATTAAAACAAATATAAAGAACCCAACAGGTTCAAAACTCTTTTCAAAGCAATGCATATATTGGTTGATTAGCAGAACTTTCACTGTCATGATACAAATGCTCATGTTATTTAAATATGAGTAATGCTACATCCACCTCACTTATTTATTTATTAAATTAGTTTATCTATCGATACGGATTACGATAATTCTTCTTTAACATCCAAATAAAAAGATAAAACTCATTTATTAATTTTAAAAATATTATTGGCACATCAACAGATAAATAAAACAAATAACTCGATCTGATACACCAAACATTTCTATTTAAATATTGTTCTCATAATCCTTGAAAGATGAGCTCGTTGTCTGACGTAATGGCAAGGTCTGATCCATGTAGCAGTAGTAGGACGGATTTAAGTTCTAAAAATTAGCATCAACAAAATGTGCATAAAACTGCCTACGATCCACCTCTCAAATCCTACTGATCCAATATGTACTGTTACGAACTATATTCTCATAATTCTAAACTTGCACGAAACTTCTTCTATAAGAAGAGACGTCCAAATATAGATATGTATATGCATTACAGCTCAAGATGTAGGAAACAAAATTGGGTGATAAAGACACTTCCACATTAAACACATGTATAGGCTAAAGTCTTGTACTCTATTCTTTTCACATTTTAAGTCCAAAGGCATTGAAAATGTGGGAGGAATCCATTTTGGGCTCTCCTGTATTAGCAGACAGAAAATAACAATCAGAGTACCATTTCTGTTAGAACCCGCCATCAAATGTTGAACATGATTCTTCTGTCTTTTGCTGCTCAATCATTGATCCTGACACTAAACAAGTTCAACTGGAACAAGTAAGCTCTATTTCTTTTCTTTTTTTCTCTTATGTTTGTCAACAATTGTCCTTTAATCTGGTTATCTTTTGCTCTTTACCCTTCTCTAACCTGTCACAATGGGATGCTTTTGTCGCTCGTCCCGGTAAATCTGACCCTTTATATATTACACGTAAGTGAGTAACACAAACATTGACTATCACAAGTGATGATAACATTATTCTCTGTCACATTTTAATTTTATTAAATTAGTACTTGGTCAACCAACTTTTGTGTGACCCGGAAGCAAAGACAAATCGTGAATAAACCGTAAATTCTGACATCCTGAATTTGACTCCCACAACATGCACAAACACTCAATATAGGACTTACGTAAATGCTTGCCACAGTTCAAAATCTTACCCTCAAGATTAAGAAATTATTCCATGAGCCTGTTGCATGATTTGATGACTCTTATGATTTTAGTATTTTGTAGAATTCATGTGAAACTCATTGTATTACTAGAATCACAATAGTTGTTATTTACATGTAACAGGCTATATAAATATTAATTTATCATATTAGCACCCTGCAGCTAGTATTAATTTTTTTGGTAATAACTTATAGAAATGAAAGAAAATCAAATATGGAGCATAAGAAAGTAGTTTGATTCCAATTTAATGGTCTGACTAGGGTTGTCCATGTTTTTGCTTCAATATGTTTGGTTTTCTGGTGTAATTTTCCTTCAGATGCCAACAAAATTTATATTGCCATTAATGGCTGATGGGTACAGATCCATACTCCCAGTAAAGGGACCCTATAATTCAAGGACAGTTGAAATACCCTTTTTTTTTGGGTGCATTGAATACCATTTTCAAACAATGGGTTGGACACCTAATTTTGGTTTTGTCAATTAGCAATAAAAGAATTGTCTGAATCACATGATAGGATGGAAGTATCCACTTATTTGTAGTGTGGCCAAATTATCTCTTTTTGTTAAGAAAAGTTTCATTTTCTTTTTCTTTTTTTGTTTTCTGGAATTCTTTGTACATTTTAGTTACCAAAATTTTATACTCTATACCATGTTACCATATATCTGCTTGCTAAAATCTTAAGATATCACAGAAGAGTGTAACAATTCTTCTCTTCTTTTTTTGGTTGAGAATATTTTTTAAGGCTATGTTTGGTTCAACTTATACACGGTACTTAATGGCTTTTTTAAGTTCAAAACTAACTTTTCTAATTTGTTGGGTATTTGGTTCGACTTATTGGCGGTACTTAATTCAAAATGGACATTTTCAAAAAGTAGTTCTAGTAAAACTTTTTCAAAAAATAACTTAATAACAGTCATTAATAGTTGATCCAAACATTATAATATCATTTAACCACTTATCAATTATATTCATCTAAACATTAAATAACTTAACTTAAACAATACTTTTTACACAATAACTTATTCAAACTGTATTTTTTTCTCAGCTCATCTTAACGAGCACTAACAATACTTAAAAAGATTCAAATCTTGTCAATATCTAATGATGAATTATGGAAAGAGGGTGCGAATTAGTTCATGAGATATGGTTTTACAAATAAAGTATCCAATGATTTTTCCTAAATTTAGACAAGATAACTCTCCATAAATATAGAAAAGTTGATGAATTTATGAGTGATCGTCACATTATGTCAAATAGTGATTTGGAGTGACCAGACTATATAATTATATATACAAGAGGGTTAGTTTTATAAGCGTTTATTAAACTTTCCGTAGATTTTGGGGTAAAGCACATTATTTATGAGATTCCATAATTTGGCATTTGATTTAAATATAAGAATGGTCACTATATCCTCTCTCACCTTGTATATCAAACATTTATATGAGATTGATTAACGAGTTTTTAAGCTATAATAAAAGTAGGAGATAATAATGAGTTTAGCAATTTTCTCATGGATCTAACACATTTTTTTTAGAATTTTTATCATTTTAGAACTATCCTTTCATGTTCATGTATAAAGTGTTTCATGATTAGAACTATCAAAATTATTTTATTGAACGGTGGTGTTGCGTTTTGAGCCAGGTTAGACTCGAGCTCATAATTGGTGGAGCATCTTACAATTTGAGTGGAGAGTTAAGATAAGATTGTGACTCTTATCGTGATAAGTGAGAGGTTGAATTTGTATTCAATCTCTACTATATTATATATTCCTACATGTGTGGTTATTGTATATGTGAACATATCGCAAATACTATATTCGAAAACTCTCCGGCTTTTGAATCCTAACTCCTTTTTCTCTCTTAGACTATTTCTAAGTAACCATCGTCAGAACCTTAATTTTGGATTGTCAAAACTAAATAGACGAGAAGATTTCTCTGACCATCAATTCAGAACGGAAAGGATGCACTTTTATAATAGTGCTTTGTAGTGGTTTAATAGTGTCTTTCTCTATGAAGCAAAGGATAATTAAACATGATCGAAAATAGCATGTAGGTTTGTCAATGAGTCAGTTCTGATAGACCTGCTAAGATTCGGACCCAAACCCGTTAAAGAAGTAGCATGGGCTTAGGGTGGGCAATCCCAACTCCCTCTCTCTCTCTCTCTCCCCCCCCCCCCCCCCCAAAAAAAAAAAAAAACCCAGTTTTATTTTTTTAAAAAAAAAATCAAATATAACTTCAAAATTTATATTTTTGCCCAGTTAGGTCTAAAAATTTTTGCACTTTTACTCCTATTTTAATTTCTGACTCCTTAATGAGACTTTTTAGAATTTTTTCGAAAAGTCTTTAGTTTTTTTAAGGATCTCTTTTTTAATTAGGTTTTTTTATAATTTGTAATTTTTTATTTCAATAAATTTAATGACTTATCTAATATATTATTAATCAATATGAAATTATTATAGTTTTTAAATTTATGATTAACCCTCTAATACAAATTTGTGTGTCTGCCCCTTTGTATAGGTGATGTAATCTTTTTAATTCACAAAAGTCACAGATGTTACAAATTTTCTCCTCCCGCAACTGAGGATCTAATGGGCTTGCATTTGGTGTCATGTTCTTTTCGCATTCCATAGAATGTTATGGGCTCTCATTTTTTACGTTTTTTTGGACCTCAAGAATGTAATGGGCTAAAGCTCAGAAAAAAGTTACCGTCACACTATAGTCACTGTGATTGAATATAGATGCATGTTATGGGCTTTCATTTTTTACTTTTTTTGGACCTCGAGAATGTAATGGGCTGAAGTTTAAAATAAAGTTCAATAGTATCGTCGCACTGTCGCTATGATTGAAGCTGTTACGGGACCAACTTCGTTTAAGTCTCTAATTTAACTTTTTTGTTATTTATAGTAATTTTAAAATTTTCAATTACTTTATTTAGTAATATAAATAATATAATTCAGTCTTTATTATTTAAATTATCATAATCCTAAAAATTAGAGGAATAAGTATATTACTAATGGGCTTGCATTTGCTGTCATGTTCTTTTCGCACTCCACAGAATGTTATGGGCTTTCATCTTTTACGTTTTTTTGGACCTCAAGAATGTAATGGGCTAAAGCTCAGAAAAAAGTTAGTGATACCGTCACACTATAGTCACTGTGATTGAATATAGATGCATGTTATGCGCTTTCACTTTTCACTTTTTTTGGACATCGAGAATGTAATGGGCTAAAGTTTAAAATAAAGTTCAATAGTATCGCCGCACGAAGCTGTTACGGACCAACTCCGTTTAAGTCTCTAATTTAACTTTTTTGTTATTTATAATAATTTTAAAATTTTCAATTACTTTATTTAGAAAAGTTCAAATTAATTTCTACTTAGATTTTTAAAAAGCCTCAATTTTTATTAATTTCAATTTTTTTTCTTTTTCACAATTATTATAATTTCTTAATTGTAATACAATTATATATAAAATTAGTAGATTCGTATTCAGATTAGCAGTAGTTTTAGTCTATATATGTATATGATATAATTCAGTCTTTATTATTTAAATTATTAATACGATATTTCTGTTTAGAAATTTAAGATTTATTTTTTTTTTTAATGAGAAATCTGTTTTATTTTTTATTACTATAAAATTTAACGGGTTTCATTTTTCTTCCTCTCATATTGCGTTAGTAATTAGGAGTAAATTTTTTTTTTAACGATGAAATAAATAATTACACATACAATTATAATATATCGTTAAAAGTTAAGTGTGACATTGGAGTAAATATTCATTTGGGTCATAATCCTAAAAATTAGAAGAATAAGTATATTAATAAAATATTATTATATATACACACGTGACATATTAGAAGCATCCACATTTTTCCGTCATCAGCGACCCACGGGATTCTTGATCTCAGTAAAAATAGACCCAGACATGTCTGCACCCGAATCAACACCACTGGATGAACTAGTCTCAACTTTGTTTGGGCCCACACCAACATATGCTGTATACAAAACAGCTCTATCAACATCTAACTCTTTGTAGGCCCCACTTTCCTCGGCACTCTCCTGTAATTGCAATGCAAACTCAAGATTCCATAGCACATCAGCCATCGCTGGCCTTCTGATCCCCTCATCAAGCAAGCAACTATCGGCAATCTCACCAATCTTTCTTAAACACTCGGGTGCAATCTGACCCTTTAGATTCGGATCAATGATCTGATCAAGGGTCCCACTACGGTAGTGGCTCCGGGCCCACTCTGATAAACATATTGCACTCTTTTCTAGTTTTTTATCCACTGGTGGTCTGGCACACACAACTTCAAAAAGTACAACTCCAAATGCGTACACGTCTGATTTTTCAGTTAATTGTTTAAGTCGAAAGTATTCCGGGTCCAAATAACCAAAACTACCCTTAACTTCGGTGCTGACGTGGGTGTGGGACTCGCTGGTGGGCCCTAACCTTGACAAGCCAAAATCAGAAACCTTAGCCACCCATTTCTCGTCCAACAAAATATTTGTGGTCTTCACATCTCGATGAATGATCATGTGCTTCACACCAGTATGAAGATAATGCAACCCACGTGCTACACCAATGCAAATCCTGAGCCTCTGTTTCCACAAGAGGGGAGGATTATCAGTGTTGTAAAGATGATCACGGAGGGTCCCGCGAGACATGTAATCATAAACTAAAATCATCTCACCGTAGACCTCGCAGTACCCAATCAGAGATACTAGGTGCACGTGGCGTAGCTGCGAGAGCAACTCAATTTCTGTGAAGAACTCGTGGGCCCCCTGTTGGGACTTTGGGTTCAATCGCTTAATCGCGACGGGGGTATCTCCATTGTTGATGTATCCTTTGTACACATTGCCAAATCCACCAACGCCGATTAACAACGCTTCGCTAAAATCGTTTGTAGCAGATTTAATCTCAGCAAGCGAGAAGTGGTGGCAAATATGAGAAGGTACCAGAGAACTTCTTGTTGTCAAATCTAATTCGGGACTCGAACACCAGGATCCATAACTTGACCTTAAATAATAACCTCTCCGTTGGCAAAATATAAACAAAGTTAAAATTGACAACCCAATTGCTCCACTCAATACCACAGCAACTATGACAAATATTCGAGACTTATTCGGATGATTGATTTTCTTACTGGATGGTCCAAATTGATTTGAATTGGGATCATCAATCGGATCCGGGTAAGGTCCAGCAAGATTACCATCACTTTTGTTTAATTTGAATATTTCTAACCCATTCAAGAGTGCATCATAGTACATAGGGTGACTCTTCGTGTTAGGATGTAACGCGAGCCACAGATCTTGCTTGCCTCCGCTTCCTAGTGGGACCATCACCACAAAGTCTCTATATATAGGGACCCCATTCCCACCGGCATAAACAATGATATCCATTTGATCATCAGCCGTCTGATTGTTCAAGAAAATCTCAAACACCCTCTGATTAATCCCCGTCACACCTACATCAATCTCGCAAAAGTGGAGCCTAACCAGATAATAAAACCCCCTATCAACCGGAAACAACCACGTTAGATTGTAGTTCTCGTTTATGGCGCTATTCATTCCCATAGACCGCGCAGTACGGTAGAGTACCTCCGGTGCAGTGTAGGGTGGTACTTTGGAGTATTTCATCTTGATGGTAAAATGGGAAGGGTCTACGCCAGGGGCGCCGAAGATGTAGCTGCTGTCATCAGACCAAGCTCGAAACATGCCGTTGTCTTCCACCGGCGATATTGCTTGCCCGTCGACGTTTAACCGGTAAACATTTTCAAGGGCTGTGTTGTTATCGATCTCCAATGTTTGGGATTGACCCACGATGGGGATTTCTTGGCCCTTAATGTACAGATCTGATGGCATCGAAAGAACTTCGATTCCATTGATGAAACCAAAAGAACCTGGAGATGGAACAAAGGCGATGTCTAATCGCTGTTCTGATGCTATATAGATGCAGAATTCTTTGACAAAGTAGGATCGCGAAGTGAGTAAAGCGCTGAAGTTATGGAGGAGAGTGTAGTGATTGTTGGCGGTGACGTCGAAGAAGGAGTTGGAGATGTTTAGGCCGGAGTAGGAGGCGGGTTGAAAATGGAGGCGGATGAATTTTGGGCCGGGTGAGAGAGGGAAGACGTAGGTGAACTGAGAGTGGAACAAGCGAGCAGTCATGTATGGGATCTGTGGAGCGAAGTCTTGGGTGGAGGCGGTGGAGGTTGAAGAGGCGTTGGGTGGCGGTGGTGGTTGTGAGGGGATGAACTGTGATGAGGTATCTCCGGTCCATTTCCGACCATCTTGTGCAGTGGAGTCACCCTGATCGCCACAGTTCAGGGCGATGTTTTCCAGAGGAGTGTAGGATGAGTTGGCGGTGGCGGCAATGGAAACAGTGAGATAGAGAGAAGTTAGGATGAGGAAGAGTAAAGGGTGCTTGTCAGTGGTATTCATGGCGGTGGAGGAGCTGGAGATGGTGATCTTTCCCAAAATCCCAAATTGAGCCTTCTGGTTTGGTGAATCCTTGTTTATAATCACTGCTTAGAATGATATTTCTTGTGGAAAATTTGATGTTGTCATTATTCCTGATGGCAACTACCCATGCAGATTTTTTTG
This sequence comes from Nyssa sinensis, assembly GCA_008638375.1. Taxonomy (NCBI): domain Eukaryota; kingdom Viridiplantae; phylum Streptophyta; class Magnoliopsida; order Cornales; family Nyssaceae; genus Nyssa; species Nyssa sinensis. The sequence continues at coordinate 26,954,777 of CM018042.1, forward strand.
CTGAATTGTATGCTTGAACGGTTCAGACTTTAGGACTGTGTGTGGCCCATGGCTATGATATTTTAATTTTAAGTCAAGGTGGGGTGGAGTGGAGTCGTCGTTTAAATAAAATTTTAATTTTTTTAATAAATAATAATTTACATAAATATATATATATATATATATATATCAAATTTTTATAACAAGATAATAGTGTAGGATGACGGAAACCTTTCAATACAAAAAAAAAATTACTTTAGTGTCTAAGCGCATAATTTGCTTGATCAACAAACTTTTGTAATTAATTTTTTATTTTATTATAATATTTATATTTTTTTGTTTTGTTGAAGAGTTAAATATATTTATAAATTTTGAATTTGTAAATAAATAAGATTAAATTAATGAAGAGATGAAAATATTTCAAATATTTACTATTTATACATAAAGCTTTTATATATATATATATAACACTTTATTCTATTTATATGGTAATTACATATAATAGAAAAATCCAATTTACTTAAAAAAATTAAACTAAGTATTAACTGATCTTTCAACTGTTTATCTCTTGTTGTCTAAGTGATTATTCTAATAATAAACTAAGTCAGTTAAATAAGATCGTTTTTTCATAAACACTTAAATTTAAGGGAATGAATCCCACAATAATTTTATTATTAGTTTTTTTCTATTGTTTTCATGGAGATAATATTTATGTGATGAATTAAAGGTTGTAAATGTATTGGTTTTCACAACCACAAAAATGAGAAATGGACGGCTCATTGTGATGAGAATTTGAAAAGTTGGGATTGTGATTTGCCCCTAATTTCCCTCTTCGGATTGTGATATGCCCCTAATTTCCCTCTTCTTAATTTGGCTGGTAGAATGGCCTTGATTCATCACAATCATTATCTATCTATCTATGGCCTTGATTCATCACAATCATTATCTATCTATCTATCTATCTATCTATCTATATATATATATATATATATATATATATATATATATATATCCTTGACCAAACAGTTCTTTCCTACTTGTTTTTATATAAGTACACTTTTTTCATGTATTCATCTAGTCTTTATTCTCTTAGAAAGTGGACAAAGTGGAATTGTGACCGCATTAAAAATAATGCGGATCACCTTAAATTTTTTTTTTAAAAATAAATAGTATATTATATTCTCTTTCAAAAATTTCTGACAATTTTTTAAAATTATACTGACTTTTTTTTTATTTTATTTAACAAATTATAAATACATCATTTATTTTTTTTTAAATGATAAAATTACTCATTTCATGCTTATATTTTTACATTTTTTTCAATTTGGATCATTTTTTTTTCATTTTCAAATAAATATTAATTAAAATTTTAAATTTATTTTTATATAAAATTTTAAAAATGCCAAAAAAATTGTCTGGAATAAATATTTATAGTTTGCAATAAAAATAAGAGAGATTAATATAATTTTTAGAAACTTAAAAAAAAAAAAGGAATTTATAGTTTGTCATTTTTTATTTTTTATTCTAAAATTTTAATTTAATTCAAAATTTTTATCTTAATTTTTTTCATTTCTCTTCTAGAATTTTAGCCCAATCCAAAAAAATTTCACAAAAATTTTTTAACTCCTCCAAAAAAAAAAAAAAAAAATCCTAATTCCACATTTAACTATTGTGACTCAAATTGAGATGGGATGAGAAAATTCTTGTTGCGTTGGCGTTGGTTTGGGTTTGGCGTTGGTCGTTGGCGTTTGGCGTGTGCGCCGTGTTGGGAGGGACGTTGACTGGAAGAAGCGTTTAAAACATAAGTCTTCATGATGGGGCAATACAAGAAAGAGACCGGAGAAATTGGGCTAGGAAGTTTGTGAGAAAGATGAGAGAATTGCCGGTGTTGGAATGGCACTGACTACCATAACTGCTGCCAAAAGACCAAGACCAATAAATGTTTTTAAAAGTAGCCTTTTCAAATGAGCAATTATTTAATGCTTTTTTTTTAGAATTGAAATCATAATTTTAATGGTCAGATTATGAATTATATATATAATAATATATTATATACATACATATATATATGTATTTGTTTTTTGCCCCAATTTTTAAGTGTTTATAATATAATTCAAATAAAAGTATAAAATTTATAAAAGTCGATTTTATAATAAAAGACCCAAATTTTATAAATTCCTTTACTTGGGTTCTATATCAAATTTTCTAATTATGTAAGAGTTCTATTGATATTTAGTAGCTTTATATTTTCTATTGAAATATCATTACAAATTTATATTACAGAACTATAAAACAAAGGCATTGTAGCATTTTTATAAATTTATTAGAGTTTGATTTATAATTATATTAATAAAACTATTTTAAAAATTATTAACAAAAACTATAGAACTTGTATGGTCATGTATACAACATATAACTTTTGTATATATAACAGTTCATAAACAGTCATAACCTAATCAATGTTTTCATATCATATAATAATTTCTCGGGAGGAGAAATGTAAAGCCTCCAATTAATCAAAACCCCACGTCATGACAAATCAAGACTTCCTTACCCAGTTTTAGGAATCTACCATTATCCAAAGCTTGGACATACTGATGGGCTCTTACATTGTTTACTCCTTATGCAGGAGGCATCAGGCATGAGCCATGAAACTGATCTGACACTCCTGATTCTAACTTTGACAAAAAGAAGAAACTTCTTTGATCATAGTTTCAATCACCACTCACATATTCAACTAGTTCTTGAGGGATACTGTGGACAGGGGTTTATCTAATGCCTTTCATTCAATTGTCTTTTCACTTGTGTGTGTATATGTGTGTGTTCTTTTAATCTCACAATAACTCGATTTTGTTAATTTATTTTTGGTTATACCTCAATTTCTTTTGCCAATAATATAAATTGAGTAATACACTTTTCTCTCTTTTAAATATTGCATCAACTCGTAAGTTCGTTTGGGGTTGTTTACAGATTGTAAAGAATTAATTATGAATAATTATTGAGAATTGATTCTGAATAGTTAGTTGGGTCAAACAAGTATTTGATAAAAAAATTTCAAAAAGTATTATGAAATATATATATATATATATTTTTATGCCCTTTATATATATAAAATATATCATTTTTATATTATAAATAAATGAGTATAATATAAAAATAAATTAATATATTATATATCATATTATAATTAAATAATGTAAGAGATAATTACAATGACCTTCCTTGTAATATCTAATAATAATAAGAACCTCTCTTGTGATTTTTTATATTATACTTATTTTTTTTGTCAAAATTTTTGAAAGACGAATATTAAAGGAAAGTATGAATTTACTGTTTGACCCTTAAAAATAATTACACTAACTCTTTTAGTGATATTAGATAATTATAGGAACTTCTCTTGTAATCTCTAAAAAGATAGGGTCAATGAAATATACAAAGATATTTTAGTCATTTAAATTTTTTTAGTTGAAACCCTAACACCATCAAAGACGGATTTTTTATAGATAAGGAATCTGTATATTATCAATATAACTAAGAAGAGGTTAGTGAAATTTTAAAAAATATATGAAAGGTCTCTATAATTATCAAATAACTCGAATAAGGTTAGTATAATTATCCCATAATATAATAGATGGCACTTTAATAAATACCAATGCTCTTTTTAACAAGTCCCACAAATTTTGGCTTAAGCAAATGTCCTACCAAACAACTAGACATTCAATGTATTAAGGTTATTTTTGGATGGTGGGATAAGAGGGTTGAGTAGGATAAATGTTATCTTATTTTATGTTTGATGTCTTTCATTCGGTTTGATATCTATATCCCATAAACCATTTATATCCCACTTTGATAAGATATAACTTATATCAAGGGATGCTGGTATCAGAGTTATCACATCCCATCGGAATAAAAATACAACACCACATCATAAAAAAATTCACAATGCTGCAATATAGAGAGACGAAGATGTCGAAGAGTTGTCACATCCCGAACCCCACCCTACGCGGATGTCGAGGACGTGATGCCAGTTAGCCGCCACGCGACCAACCGAAGGCAATTTTTGAACTTTCTAGTGAATTGCACTCCGACTGTAGGGTCAGATGCAGCGGAATTTAAAACTTTTTTTTTTCTTTTTATCACGGGAATGCAACTCATGTATCCACCGTAGGATATGCATCACACAGAGCAAGTCTAAAATTCAACAACTAACAACTCAACCTCAGAGCATATCTATAATTCGACATATAACAACAGAGCAGAACTATAATCTCTAGAGTACCGTTTAAATCCATGAGCCATCTCTATATTCAGTACATATCAGTCAAGTCAGTCGTATTACATCACTCACCTGATTAAACAGAATCAACCCTCAATAATCCAGTTTCCACAGATCAGTGCCATCAGATCCAATTGATATCATTCTTGAAAAATGTTAGGGAATGGGGTGAGCTTCGAAAAGCCCAATGAGTAACACAGGTTCCCTGTCAAGGGTTTCAAAACCATTCTTGTTTACAAAGCACAAGGGTAGTTCAGTTGTTTCTGAAATAGCAGTTTTATAAATCTACTTTAAATGCAGTTCCAGTAGAATAAAGCAGGACTGCACAAAATAAAACAACAGATCAGGACAGACAGAACATGACAGACTATATCAAGTATAACCGTACAAAACAGAACACAACAGGTTAGAACGGAGCAGAACCGAGCAGAGCAGGACATAACAAATCAGAACAGGATGAAGCAAAGCACAACAATTCAGAACAGAGCAGGTCAGAATGGAACGGGTCAGAATAAAACGGGTCGAAATAGAACAGGTCAGAACGGATCACAATAAAACATAATAGAACGGAACGGAACAGAACATAACAAGTCATAACCGAACAGAACGGAATAAGTCATAGCAAATCATAACCGAACAGAACGGAATAAAACTTGACAAATCAGAATAAAACAAAACGGAACATAACAGAACGGAGCGGAAACAATATGTCAACCAGAGATACAGGCATATCATCAACGGAACGAAACAAGACAGAACTGGGTGGAAACAGTATATCAATCAAGGATACAAGTATATCATCAACGGAACGAAACGAAACGAATCAATATCAATCAGGACGAGTCATATCAGAACTGAACATGACGGAACAAAATGAAACAATATCAATCAGGACAAGTCATATCGGAACTGAACATGACGGAACAAAACGAAACAATACATCAATCAGATTAAGACATATCGAAACTGAACATGTCAGAACAAAACGGAACAATACGTCTATCAGAACAAGACATATCGGAATTGAACAGGACGGAACAAACTGGTACAATATCAATCAGGACGGATCAGGACGGAACAGATCAGACATAACAAATCAGGACGGATCAGGACGGAACAGATCAGACATAACAAATCAGGACGGATCAGGACGGAACAGATCAGACATAACAAATCAGGACGGATCAGGACGGAACAGATCAGACAGATCAAATCAGGACGGATCAGGACGGAACAGATCAGACATAACAAATCAGGACGGATCAGATCAGACAGATCAAATCAGGACGGGTCAGACAGATCAACAGAACAGGTCAGACAGATCAAACAGAACGGGTCAGACAGATCAAACAGAACGGGTCAGACAGATCAACAAAACAGATCAGAACAGATTAGACATAACAGTTAGTTAAACACGTTCATTTGAAACGGTATTTAAAAACAGGAGTACAGTTAAAACATCAGAGTGACAGAACAGATCAGTTAAAACATCAGGGTAACAGAACAGATCAGTTAAAACATCAGAGTAACAGAACAGATCAGTTAAAACATCAGAGTAACAGAACAGATCAGTTAAAACATCAGAGTAACAGAACAGATCAGTGATGAGCAGAGCAGAACAGTATAACAGAATAAACAGTACAGTATGCACAGATTAAACAGTGCAGTATGCTCATATAGTGCTCAAGACTGAGATGGTACCAAGAATCAGTTGTTCTTTTCAGAACCAGTAAAAAAAACAGCGGTTTCTTTCAGTACAGAGCAGAGAAACCAGACAGAGTAAAAATCATGCATTAAGTAAAAGCATGAAATCAATGAATCGGACAAAATAGTACAGTACAGTATTTTTAAAATACAGTAACTAGGCAGTGTACTTATACACCAAGTCAGGAGTCAAGGTTACTCACAACTGTTACAGTCATCTCCTTGCATAAACAAATCTGATAACCTCCAAGTACGTCAGGCATCACCATGTATATCCTGAACAATCATCATCAATCACAGACAGATCAGAATTTATTCATTCAGGTCTTATTCGTCATCTTAGGTGTCTATCGGATTACCTAAGATAACCTAGTAGCCTATCGCCCTCTCATCGGGTTTCATCCGGGGCTATTTTATTCTTAAATTAGGCTTAGCAGTCATCAGGATTATAACCTAAGTCATTGGACTTTAATCGTTATCAGTCAGTTACTTATTCAGTCTTAGGGGCAAAACGGTCATTTGTCACTTTTGCCCCAGACCCCTATCAAGGTCTTCAGAATGGTCTTTATATCTTAAATATAAAGTCATACGTCTTTTAGACTTCAATCAGTATCAGTTAGGTTCTTATTTTAACGATAGGGGCAAAATGGTAATTTTGCCATTCTTGTCCCGGACCCAGTCGTGGTCCTCGGAATATCCCATATATTCTATATATGAAGTTCTAAGTCTTTTAGACTTAAATTGCTATCAGTTAGGTGCTTATTGAGCCTTAGGGGTAAAATGGTAATTTTGCCATTCTTATCCTGGACCTTATCAGGGTCCTCAGAATGTCCCAAATATCTTGTACATAATTTTTTAAGTCCTTTGGACTTCGTTTGGTATCCACTTTTGGTCATCGGGACACATCGGTCATTTCTCGTTTTACGCATTGACTGTCTCGGAGTCTTATTTAGCCCTTCAGTGTTCATAATTATCCCTATGATAATTTATCAGATCAGTTTGACCTTTATTTGACCTCTACTTTGCACTTATTGTGCTCAGGGGTATTTTGGTCATTTTACATTTTGTAAGATTCTGACTCCGAATCATCGTTTAATCATGTTTACAGTTTCACCAGTATCTGGGCTTCTATTGGTATTAATTTCGTCCCAATCGGACTTCATTTGGGCTTCGTACAGTATCAGGGGTATTTTGGTAATTTCACGTGTCATATTTTTCGGCACGTCAGTTCATAAAATGGACCTCACCATTGGGTCTAGAGTGTTCGACAAAATTAAGTTGGACTATCTGTTATGTTCAATTGACCCTGGGAAGCATCAGGGGCAGTATGGTCATTTACACTTTATGTGTCTGCATTGTTCGGGACTTCAGTTCGTTAAACGGACCTCACCGTTGAGTCCAGAATGCCCGACATAGTCAAAATAGGCTGTCTTTTATTTTTAGTTGGGTTCGGGTACCATCAGGGGCAGTACAGTAATTTACACCTACGTGTCTGTATTTTTCGGTACATAATTTCCCAATTTGGACTGTACCATTGAGTCCAGAATGCTTGAAATAGTGAAAATGCACTATTTATTTGCTTTATTTGGACTCCGTTTGACATAATTAATGTCCAGGGGTAAAATCGAAATTTTACCTAATTAATAAAATAATTAAATAATTATTTTATTATTTAATTAATTTAGCAGGGGCTTAAATGTATAATTTTTCCAAGACGTGGGCCACTGTGACATTTCCCAAAACTGTTGGGGGTCAATGTGTAATTTTAGAAAGCTGTGGGGCCAAAAGAATTTAATAAAATATAGTTTCAGAACCGTTTGGTTCTAGGGTTCACCAAGTGAACCGGTCCAAATTTCCCTAAACCATCCGGTCTAGTTACCTTCAGAGAACCGGGATATGATATCCCTCATATTCCCAATTTCTTTCTTATTCTCGGTTCGGATAGGCCCCAAATCAATTTCCCAATTTCTGATTTATTAACTCAGTTGCCAAACGGTCCGAATTCAAATTTTTTTTTTTAAAACACATCGGTTTAGCCAAACGGTGCCGTTCCATTAAAACGGTGGCACGGTCGTTGGCCGACACGTGTCTGGGCCAACTCAGTATGACTCGGCCAACTCGGCCGAGTCGACTCCGTCTTCCCCATCGAATGCCCCACTGTTGCCCTAATTTGCAGGTTCGGTTTTTCTCAATTTCGTGCTATTTCAAGCACGGTTTTCAACATGTTTTGGTCCCAAATTGTTCTTAGAGGCTAGAGCAACAACTTGGCATCGATCTTGAGCTTCGAATCCAAGGATTAAGCTCGGTAGAACCGATTATTGCGCAGAATTTCAGTTCGGCCGTGTGGCCTTGTTTCTCAACCAAATTGCACAATTCTTGGCTTGTTGTGACCCTTAGTATAGGGGCTTCAATTCCCCATTTATAAATTTCAGTTTAAGAGCCTATTTTCGAGTTTGAGTTCCATGGCCGAAAGCAATAGCTTCGGTTTTGAGGGCTTATACCCAAGTGTTGGGGTCGCGGTTGGTGATATTTGAAACCCTCTCAGTGTCTAGATCAGTTCTAGACCATCAAAACTCAGTTCGGTTGAGGTCATTTCAGACCTGCTACAGGGAGCTCCATCCATGGCGGTTGGGTCACGGCTCTAGGTTTTTAATGCCTATTCGACCCTCTCAGTGGTTCTATAACCCTCCCAAGCCTCACAGTAACATCTATATACAGTTTTTATGGTCTAAAAATTATCAGAACAGTGCCAATAAATCAAAACAGAAAATTTGGTAACTTTAGTGTTTACCTTTTTAGACAGTGGCTTCCTCCTCAATGGCTCGGTTCAGGCTTGGTGGTGGTGTTTGTTCAGATCCAGTAGTGCCCCTCAGTTCCTCCTTTGTCCTTTGGTGCATCCCCATGGAGGTACACACACCATGGATACACATGCAGCCTTCCCATGGCAGCCCTCTCCCACTCACTCTCTTTAGCAGATCTCATGCACCCATTTCTGATTTCTCCCTCCTCCAATACACATATGGAGACTTGTAATGCAATACATCTCCCAACCTCATGATAATTCTGCATGTATTTTGGTTGGAGGAGAGGTCATCATGGCTGAAGTAGGGTGATGATGAGCTAGGGAGCATAGGGGTGATGCAAGGGTGTGGTGTTGCATGGATGGCCATTGGCCAGTTTTGGTGGCAGATTAGGATAATTCAGTATTATATACATTTCTTGGTATATTTGTACACAAAGATAATAGTAACCCAGTTGGTAATTTTTGGATGAGGATTCTTTTCACTCAAAGGTCAAGGGTTCAATTCCCTTGGCCTCCCATTTGGCCATTTTTTTCCATATTTTCGGTTAAGGCCACGTTTGGTTGCACAGTAATTCAGTTTCAGTGTTTCCTTCGTAACTTTCATTCCGTAACTCATTTTTCGACGCGGTTTGTTCCGAGAGTTCCATAATTCAGTTAGCTTCAGTGTCAGGGGTTCCATGTCATTTATTAATCATTCGGGATTTCCCGGGTTAGCTAATTCGGGTTCCGTTAGTATTAAAACAGCGTTATTTCACCGAATTAATCAGTAATTTGGGTTCGGGTAAAGTACCCTTCCCTCCAGACATTTTCTTTATTTAATCGGTCTATGGCGACCGTCGGGATTATGATTAATTCCCTAAATCATTCTGTAAGTCGGTATTAATTAATTATTAATTTCACGGGATCGGGGTGTTACAAGAGTCAAGTTTAAAAACCAAATATTTTTTTCCATTATTCAATTTTTTCTTTGATATGTCACAGATTTTTTAATATGTTTTCATATTAGTAAATAGACTGTATTATTTTATATATATATATATATATATAATATTGCTATGGTTATATATATAAAACAATATATATATATATATATAATCCTTAATTTAAATAATTTTTAACAATACGGATTATGATTTTTTTTGAGTCGCCCCGAAAGTAAGAGACAATTATATTTTGAATTATGTTTGCACAATCACATTTTAAAATATTGTGATTATGGTTATTAGATTTTACAATTGATTTGTAAATAAAATTTTAATTTTAGATACATTGTATGCATATATTTGAAAAAAAATTAAATGAATTTTATAAAAATAATTTTATTTTTGACAACTAAACCTTATATTCGAATTTTATATACAGTAGGTACCCAAATATAAGAATGTGATATAACAACATATCTAAACATTTTATTCGAATCAGTTCCAAACACTAGATTGAAATATTCAACATCCCACAAAATTTTATATGATATTTGACACAACTATATTTTATCCAATCTTGCTTTCTTATCCGATCATCCAAACATGCCCTAAGCGTTTAGTGGAACAAACGCCACAAAATGCATGTCTAAGAAATCATTTTTGACTTATTAATGTAGGGTATGTTTGGGCTGCATAGCCAACTCACTGAAATTACCATGTTACTCTAAGGAGCATTTGAAAAATTGCAAGACCAACCTGCGTTTTACTTCCTCGGTCCTCCCACGGCACCAAACATACATTTACTATCAATTATAAGAATGGAATGGAACCAACCAAACAACCTCCCTCACACAAGCACTCATAAAGGATTATAAGTGTTACGCGTAATTACTACCTCGCCCGTCCTTCATAAGGGTGCCCTAAAGGCTTAAGGACAAGTCTTGGAAGACCGTTGAGTCTGGCACGCAGACATATATAGTGTAACCTTCGCGCTACATTCTTCACAATACGGGATATTCAGGATCATGTTGATTGGTGGCTATAGTAATGAGCACTCTCAGATGCTTCACACACCTTGTGCATGAAGCTGTCTAGACCTTCTAGAACAAAGAAGGGACTCCACCTTAACTAATTCTTATTTTGGACCATAGTGGTACACCTGTCAACAAATAAGGACTCACGTGAGCTCACTAGGGGTTAGCACGTGATCTACCACTATAAATATCCCTACAACTACCACAATAAAGACAGAATCATCAGAAAGAAAAATCAATCAATTAATTAAGATGATTGACTTTGACCTCCTTCTCTCTTGATTCTGGGTATCTGAAATCGCGTTCCAGTTGCAACCTAGATGTTGGAAATCGCATGAAGGTTGGCATAAGTCTCGCCCTCGACCTCTTGAGAGTCTCTCATGAAAGCTTCTTGATCACATTACCTCGACCCCTCCACTTCATTATGAAGTCCCACCAGATATCCGACGTGCAAGTTGTACTCGTCTTTACAGCTCACATCTCTGACACAACATCTCAAGGCCTCCTAGCCGTGCATAAATATATAATAAAAAATGGTTAAAACGATCCACTAAAAAATGAATGACAACACCATAAATATAAGTAATAAAAGATGGATAAAAAGTCCTATAAAAAAAAAGACAATCAACTGATAATCTCATAAATAACAATAGATTAATAAATAATAGTCTATACTGGACGCTGCCCTGACTTTAATCGAGTCCCCCGCTAGTGGACACTGTGCCTGAAGGTCGAATATAGAGTTATCAACAATGAGAAAATAAAAAAATGTTAAAAGTGTAAATTAGACATAATGGGACAAAACTTAAAAATTAGACACGAGAAGAGAATAAACAAAATAAATAACAATAAATTAATAACTGAAGGATAAAATCATCATTTTACCTATATATATATATATATATATATATATTCATAAAGCAAAGTTGGAAGAACAATTAGTATGAGCTAATGACATTCAATACCCTCCTAATGAAATGAGAGCTAATCCTTCTTTTACTTTTCTCTTTATCTTTAGCCAAAGAAGAAGATGATGAAATTAAACAAACGAAAAGAAGGACATCTTCATCAAATAAGTGGGACATCCTCAATGAAGAACAAAAGAGAAAGTAACCCCTTCTATAATGCATTAAACAATCAGTAAAGGGTGCTGCTTTTTTTCCAGAGAGGGCCAGAACTTCATCATGTTGCATTGATGAGAGCTAATCCACTTGAAACTAACTCCAGTGTGGTCAAGATCAAAGGGGTAATGCTACTGTTACCTCAATCTTATCTGAGCTAGGCATAGTGTTTTAAATTTTAATTATTAAATGGCTTAGGAAATAGAGATAAATTGGATAAATGATAGTTCAATTTCAAGACTATATAATGGTTAAAATATCCCTATCTTATATAAGTTCGTTCTTACAATAACATTTTTCCAGACCAAAATTTCAGCTATTTTGCCTTTTTCTTGTTCTTTTACTTATACTTTTTCAGTTAGGCATATGTACAAGAGTGCTAATCCTCTCTTACGTAATATAAAATTTTGGTTAATTTCAAATTTTCAAGGTGGTATCTAACAGGCTTACTATTAGTTCCATGGAGGCATCATTTAATCACTTGTCCTTGAAGTTGCTTGTAAATGTGCCCAGAAATACATTCATTAAAACAAATATAAAGAACCCAACAGGTTCAAAACTCTTTCCAAAGCAATGCATACATTGGTTGATTAACAGAACTTTCACTGTCATGATAAAAATTCTCATGTTATTTAAATATGAGTAATGCTACATCCACCTCCTTTATTTATTTATCGAATTAGTTTATCTGTTGATACGGATTACGATAATTCTTTTGTAAAATTCAAATAAAAAGATAAAACTCATTTATTAATTTTAAAAATATTATTAGCTCATCAACAAATAAATAAAACAGATAACTCAATCTGATTTACCAAACATTTCTATTTGAATATTATTCTCATAATCCTTGAAAGATGAGCCCGTTGTCTGACGTAATGGCAAGGTCTGATCCATGTAGCGTAGTAGGACGGATTTAAGTTCTAAAAATTAGCATCAACAAATGTGCATAAAACTGCCTACGATCCACCTCTCAAATCCTACTGATCCAATATGTACTGTTACGAACTATATTCTCATAATTCTAAACTTGCACGAAAACTTCTTCTATAAGAAGAGACGTCCAAATATAGATATGTATATGCATTACAGCTCAAGATGTAGGAAACAAATTGGGTGATAAAGACACTTCCACATTAAACACATGTATAGGCTAAAGTCTTGTACTCTATTCTTTCACATTTTAAGTCCAAAGGCATTGAAAATGTGGGAGGAATCCATTTTGGGCTCTCCTGCATTAGCAGACAGAAAATAACAATCAGAGTACCATTTCTGTTAGAACCCGCCATCAAATGTTGAACATGATTCTTCTGTCTTTTGCTGCTCAATCATTGATCCTGACACTAAACAAGTTCAACTGGAACAAGTAAGCTCTATTTCTTTTCTTTTTTTCTCTTATGTTTGTCAACAATTGTCCTTTAATCTGGTTATCTTTGCTCTTTACCCTTCTCTAACCTGTCACAATGGGATGCTTTTGTCGCTCGTCCCGGTAAATCTGACCCTTTATATATTACACGTAAGTGAGTAACACAAACATTGACTATCACAAGTGATGATAACATTATTCTCTGTCACATTTTAATTTTATTAAATTAGTACTTGGTCAACCAACTTTCGTGTGACCCGTAGCAAAGACAATCGTGAATAAACCGTAAATTCTGACATCCTGAATTTGACTCCCACAACATGCACAAACACTCAATATAGGACTTACGTAAATGCTTGCCACAGTTCAAAATCTTACCCTCAAGATTAAGAAATTATTCCATGAGCCTGTTGCATGATTTGATGACTCTTATGATTTTAGTATTTTGTAGAATTCATGTGAAACTCATTGTATTACTAGAATCACAATAGTCGTTATTTACATGTAACAGACTATATAAATATTAATTTATCATATCAACACCCTGCAGCTAGTATTAATTTTTTTGGTAATAACTTATAGAAATGAAAGAAAATCAAATATGGAGCATAAGAAAGTAGTTTGATTCCAATTTAATGGTCTGACTAGGGTTGTCCATGTTTTTGCTTCAATATGTTTGGTTTTCTGGTGTAATTTTCCTTCAGATGCCAACAAAATTTATATTGCCATAATGGCTGATGGGTACAGATCCATACTCCCAGTAAAGGGACCCTATAATTCAAGGACAGTTGAAATACCCTTTTTTTTTGGGTGCATTGAATACCATTTTCAAACAATGGGTTGGACACCTAATTTTGGTTTTGTCAATTAGCAATAAAAGAATTGTCTGAATCACATGATAGGATGGAAGTATCCACTTATTTGTAGTGTGGCCAAATTATCTCTTTTTGTTAAGAAAAGTTTCATTTTCTTTTTCTTTTCTTTTTTTCTGGAATTCTTTGTACATTTTAGTTACCAAAATTTTATACTCTATACCATGTTACCATATATCTGCTTGCTAAAATCTTAACATATCACAGAAGAGTGTAACAATTCTTCTCTTCTTTTTTTGGTTGAGAATATTTTTTAAGGCTATGTTTGGTTCAACTTATACACGGTACTTAATGACTTTTTTAAGTTCAAAACTAACTTTTCTAATTTGTTGGGTATTTGGTTCGACTTATTGGTTGTACTTAATTCAAAATGGACATTTTCAAAAAGTAGTTCCAGTAAAACTTTTTTAAAAAATAACCTAGTAACACTCATTAATAGTTGATCCAAACATTACAATATCATCTAACCACTTATCAAATATATTCATCTAAACATTAAATAACTTAACTTAAACAGTATTTTTTACACAATAACTTATTCAAACCATAATTTTTTCTCAGCTCATTTTAACGAGCACTAACAATACTTAAAAAGATTCAAATCTTGTCACTATCTAATGATGAATTATGGAAAGAAGGTGTGAATTAGTTCATGAGATATGGTTTTACAGATAATTATTCCAATGATTTTTCCTAAATTTAAGCTAGATAACTCCCATAAATACAGAAAAGTTGATAATTTATGAGTGATCATCACATTATGTCAAATACTGATTTGGAGTGACCATCAGACTATATAATTATATATACAAGAGAGTTAGTTTTATAAGCATTTATTAAAATTTTCGTAAATTTTGAGGGTAAAGCACATTATTTATGAGATAGGATAATTTGGCATTTGATTTAAATATAAGAATGGTCACTATATCCTCTCTCACCTTGTATATCAAACATTTATATGAGATTGATTAACGAGTTTTTAAGCTATAATAAGAGTAGAAGATAATAATGAGTTTAGCAATTTTCTCATGGATCTAACACATTTTTTTTAGAATTTTTATCATTTTAGAACTATCCTTTCATGTTCATGTATAAAGTGTTTCACGATTAGAACTATCAAAATTATTTTATTGAACGGTGTTGCATTTTGGGCCGGGTTAGAGTCGAGCCCATAATTGGTGGAGCATCTTATAATTTGAGTGGAGAGTTTAAGATAAGATTGTGTCTCTTATCGTGATAAGTGAGAGGTTGAATTTGTATTCAATCTCTACTATATTATATATTCCAACATGTGTGGCTATTGTATATGTGAACATATCGCAAATACTAACTCCTTTTTTTCTCTGAGACTGTTTCTAAGTAACTATCGTCAGATCCTTAATTTTGGATTGTCAAAACTAAATAGATGAGAAGATTTCTCTGACGATTCAGAACAGAAAGGATGCACTTTTGTAATAGTGCTTTGTAGTGGTTTAATAGTGTCTTTCTCTATGAAGCAAAGGATAATTAAACATGATTGAAAATAGCATGTAGGTTTGTCAATGAGTCGGGTCTAATGGAGCTGCTAAGATTCGGACCCAAACACGTTAAAGAAATAGCATGAGCTTAGGGTGGGCAATCCCCTCTCCCCCCCCCCCCAAAAACCCCAATTTTATTTATTTTTTAAATAATATCTTTTTAATTTATATTTTTACCCAAATAGGTCTAAAATTTTTGCACTTTTACTCCTATTTTAATTTCTGACTCCTTAATGAGACTTTTTAGAATTTTTTTGAAAAGTCTTTAGTTTTGTTAAGGATCTCTTTTTTAATTAGGTTTTTTTATAATTTGTAATTTTTTTTTCAATAAATTTAATGACTTATCTAATATATTATTAATCAATATGAAATTATTATAGTTTTTAAATTTTTAAATTTATGATTAACCCTCTAATACAAATTTGTGTGTCTGCCCCTTTGTATAGGTGATGTAATCTTTTTAATTCACAAAAGTCACAGACGTTACAAATTTTCTCCTCCCGCAACTGCGGATCTAATGGGCTTGCATTTGGTGTCATGTTCTTTTCGCATTCCACAGAATGTTATGGGCTCCCATTTTTTACGTTTTTTTGGACCTCAAGAATGTAATGGGCTAAAGCTCAGAAAAAAGTTACCGTCACACTATAGGCACTGTGATTGAATATAGATGCATGTTATGGGCTTTCATTTTTTACTGTTTTTGGACCTCGAGAATGTAATGGGCTAAAGTTTAAAATAAAGTTCAATAGTATCGTCGCACTGTCGCTATGATTGAAGCTGTTACGGGACCAACTTCGTTTAAGTCTCTAATTTAACTTTTTTGTTATTTATAGTAATTTTAAAATTTTCAATTACTTTATTTAGTAATATAAATAATATAATTCAGTCTTTATTATTTAAATTATCAATAATATAATTCAGTCTTTATTATTTAAATTATCATAATCCTAAAAATTAGAGGAATAAGTATATTACTAATGGACTTGCATTTGGTGTCATGTTCTTTTTGCACTCCACAGAATGTTATGGGCTTTCATCTTTTACGTTTTTTTGGACCTCAAGAATGTAATGGGCTAAAGCTCAGAAAAAAGTTAGTGATACCGTCACACTATAGTCACTGTGATTGAATATAGATGCATGTTATGCGCTTTCACTTTTTACTTTTTTTGGACATCGAGAATGTAATGGGCTAAAGTTTAAAATAAAGTTCAATAGTATCGCCGCAC
Organism: Nyssa sinensis; assembly: GCA_008638375.1. Classification (NCBI taxonomy): domain Eukaryota; kingdom Viridiplantae; phylum Streptophyta; class Magnoliopsida; order Cornales; family Nyssaceae; genus Nyssa; species Nyssa sinensis. The sequence continues at coordinate 26,971,598 of CM018042.1, forward strand.
GAAGCTGTTACGGACCAACTCCGTTTAAGTCTCTAATTTAACTTTTTTGTTATTTATAATAATTTTAAAATTTTCAATTACTTTATTTAGAAAAGTTCAAATTAATTTCTACTTAGATTTTTAAAAAGCCTCAATTTTTATTAATTTCAATTTTTTTTCTTTTTCACAATTATTATAATTTCTTAATTGTAATACAATTATATATAAAATTAGTAGATTCGTATTCAGATTAGCAGTAGTTTTAGTCTATATATATGTATATGATATAATTCAGTCTTTATTATTTAAATTATTAATACGATATTTCTGTTTAGAAATTTAAGATTTATTTTTTTTTTAAATGAGAAATCTCTTTTATTTTTTATTACTATAAAATTTAACGGGTTTAATTTTTCTTCCTCTCATATTGCGTTAGTAATTAGGAGTAAATTTTTTTTTTAACGATGAAATAAATAATTACACATACAATTATAATATATCGTTAAAAGTTAAGTGTGACATTGGAGTAAATATTCATTTGGGTCATAATCCTAAAAATTAGAAGAATAAGTATATTAATAAAATATTATTATATATACACACGTGACATATTAGAAGCATCCACATTTTTCCGTCATCAGCGACCCACGGGATTCTTGATCTCAGTAAAAATAGACCCAGACATGTCTGCACCCGAATCAACACCACTGGATGAACTAGTCTCAACTTTGTTTGGGCCCACTCCAACATATGCTGTATACAAAACAGCTCTATCAACATCTAACTCTTTGTAAGCCCCACTTTCCTCGGCACTCTCCTGTAACTGCAATGCAAACTCAAGATTCCATAGCACATCAGCCATCGCTGGCCTTTTGATCCCCTCATCAAGCAAGCAACTATCGGCAATCTCACCAATCTTTCTTAAACACTCGGGTGCAATCTGACCCTTTAGATTCGGATCAATGATCTGATCAAGGGTCCCATTTCGATAGTGGCTCCGGGCCCACTCTGATAAACATATTGCACTCTTTTCTAGTTTTTTATCCACTGGTGGTCTGGCACACACAACTTCAAAAAGTACAACTCCAAATGAATACACGTCTGACTTCTCAGTCAATTGTTTATGCCAGAAATATTCCGGGTCCAAATAACCGAAACTACCCTTCACTTCGGTGCTGACGTGGGTGTGGGACACGCTGGTGGGCCCTAACCTTGACAAGCCAAAATCAGAAACCTTGGCCACCCATTTCTCGTCCAACAAAATATTTGTGGTCTTCACATCTCGATGAATGATCATGTGCTTCACACCAGTATGAAGATAATGCAACCCACGTGCTGCACCAATGCAAATCCTGAGCCTCTGTTTCCACAAGAGGGGAGGATTATCAGTGTTGTAAAGATGATCACGGAGGGTCCCGCGAGACATGTAATCATAAACTAAAATCATCTCACCGTAGACCTCGCAGTACCCAATCAGAGATACTAGGTGCACGTGGCGTAGCTGCGAGAGCAACTCAATTTCTGTGAAGAACTCGTGGGCCCCCTGTTGGGACTTTGGGTTCAATCGCTTAATCGCGACGGGGGTATCTCCATTGTTGATGTATCCTTTGTACACATTGCCAAATCCACCAACGCCGATTAACAACGCTTCGCTAAAATCGTTTGTAGCAGATTTAATCTCAGCAAGCGAGAAGTGGTGGCAAATATGAGAAGGTACCAGAGAACTTCTTGTTGTCGAATCTAATTCGGGACTCGAACACCAGGATCCATAACTTGACCTTAAATAATAACCTCTCCGTTGGCAAAATATAAACAAAGTTAAAATTGACAACCCAATTGCTCCACTCAATACCACGGCAACTATGACAAATATTCGAGACTTATTCGGATGATTGATTTTCTTACTGGATGGTCCAAATTGATTTGAATTGGGATCATCAATCGGATCCGGGTTAGGTCCAGCAAGATTACCATCACTTTTGTTTAATTTGAATATTTCTAACCCATTCAAGAGTGCATCATAGTACATAGGGTGACTCTTCGTGTTAGGATGTAACGCGAGCCACAGATCTTGCTTGCCTCCGCTTCCTAGTGGGACCATCACCACAAAATCTCTATATATAGGGACCCCATTCCCACCGGCATAAACAATGATATCCATTTGATCATCAGCCGTCTGATTGTTCAAGAAAATCTCAAACACCCTCTGATTAATCCCAGTCACATCTACCTCAATCTCGCAAAAGTGGAGCCTAACCAGATAATAAAACCCCCTATCAACCGGAAAGAACCACGTTAGATTGTAGTTCTCGTTTATGGCGCTATTCGTTCCCATAGACCGCGCAGTACGGTAGAGTACCTCCGGTGCAGTGTAGGGTGGTACTTCGGAGTATTTCATCTTGATGGTAAAAGGGCCAGGTTCTACGCCGGGGCCGCCGTAGATGTAGCTCATGTCATTAGACCAAGCTCGAAACATGCCGTTGTCGTCCACGGGCGATATCGCTTGCCCGGCGACGTTTAACCGGTAAACATTTTCAAGGGCTGTGTTGTTATCGATCTCCAATTGTTGGGGATTGACCCACGATGGGGATTTCTTGGCGGCCTTAATGTACAGATCTGATGGCATCGAAAGAACTTCGATTCCATTGATGAAACCAAAAGAACCTGGAGATGGAACAAAGGCGATGTCTAATTGCTGTTCTGATGCTATATAGATGCAGAATTCTTTGACAAAGTAGAATTTCTTGGGAAAGCGCGAAGTGAGTAAAGCGCTGAAGTTATGGAGGAGAGTGTAGTGATTGTTGGCGGTGACGTCGAAGAAGGAGTTGGAGATGTTTAGGCCGGAGTAGGAGGCGGGGTGAAAATGGAGGCGGATGAATTTTGGGCCGGGTGAGAGAGGGAAGACGTAGGTGAACTGAGAGTGGAACAAGCGAGCAGTCATGTATGGGATCTGTGGAGCGAAGTCTTGGGTGGAGGCGGTGGAGGTTGAAGAGGCGTTGGGTGGCGGTGGTGGTTGTGAGGGGATGAACTGTGATGAGGTATCTCCGGTCCATTTCCGACCATCTTGTGCAGTGGAGTCACCCTGATCGCCACAGTTCAGGGCGATGTTTTCCAGAGGAGTGTAGGATGAGTTGGCGGTGGCGGCAATGGAAACAGTGAGATAGAGAGAAGTTAGGATGAGGAAGAGTAAAGGGTGCTTGTCAGTGGTATTCATGGCGGTGGAGGAGCTGGAGATGGTGATCTTTCCCAAAATCCCAAATTGAGCCTTCTGGTTTGGTGAATCCTTGTTTATAATCACTGCTTAGAATGATATTTCTTGTGGAAAATTTGATGTTGTCATTATTCCTGATGGCAACTACCCATGCAGATTTTTTTGCTGAATTGTATGCTTGAACGGTTCAGACTTTAGGACTGTGTGTGGCCCATGGCTATGATATTTTAATTTTAAGTCAAGGTGGGGTGGAGTGGAGTCGTCGTTTAAATAAAATTTTAATTTTTTTAATAAATAATAATTTACATAAATATATATATATATATCAAATTTTTATAACAAGATAATAGTGTAGGATGACGGAAACCTTTCAATACAAAAAAAAAAATTACTTAAGTGTCTAAGCGCATAATTTGCTTGATCAACAAACTTTTGTAATTAATTTTTTATTTTATTATAATATTTATATTTTTTTGTTTTGTTGAAGAGTTAAATATATTTATAAATTTTGAATTTGTAAATAAATAAGATTAAATTAATGAAGAGATGAAAATATTTCAAATATTTACTATTTATACATAAAGCTTTTATATATATATATAACACTTTATTCTATTTATATGGTAATTACATATAATAGAAAAATCCAATTTACTTAAAAAAATTAAACTAAGTATTAACCGATCTTTCAACTGTTTATCTCTTGTTGTCTAAGTGATTATTCTAATAATAAACTAAGTCAGTTAAATAAGATCGTTTTTTCATAAACACTTAAATTTAAGGGAATGAATCCCACAATAATTTTATTATTAGTTTTTTTCTATTGTTTTCATGGAGATAATATTTATGTGATGAATTAAAGGTTGTAAATGTATTGGTTTTCACAACCACAAAAATGAGAAATGGACGGCTCATTGTGATGAGAATTTGAAAAGTTGGGATTGTGATTTGCCCCTAATTTCCCTCTTCGGATTGTGATATGCCCCTAATTTCCCTCTTCTTAATTTGGCTGGTAGAATGGCCTTGATTCATCACAATCATTATTATATATATATATATATATATCCTTGACCAAACAGTTTTTTCCTACTTGTTTTTATATAAGTACACTCTTTTCATGTATTCATATAGTCTTTATTCTCTTGGAAAGTGGACAAAGTGGAATTGTGACCGCATTAAAAATAATGCGGATCACCTTAAATTTTTTTTTAAAAAATAATTAGTATATTATATTCTCTTTCAAAAATTTCTGACAATTTTTTAAAATTATACTGACTTTTTTTTATTTTATTTAACAAATTATAAATACATCATTTATTTTTTTTTAAATGATAAAATTACTTATTTCATGCTTATATTTTTACATTTTTTTCAATTTGGATCATTTTTTTTTCATTTTCAAATAAATATTAATTAAAATTTTAAATTTATTTTTATATAAAATTTTAAAAATGCCAAAAAAATTATCTGGAATAAATATTTATAGTTTGTCAATAAAAATAAGAGAGATTAATATAATTTTTAGAAACTTAAAAAAAAAAAAAAGAATTTATAGTTTGTTATTTTTTATTTTTATTCTAAAATTTCAATTTAATTCAAAATTTTTATCTTAATTTTTTTCATTTCTCTTCTAGAATTTTAGCCCAATCCAAAAAAATTTCACAAAAATTTTTTAACTCCTCCAAAAAAAAAAAAAAAAAATCCTAATTCCACATTTAACTATTGTGACTCAAATTGAGATGGGATGAGAAAATTCTTGTTGCGTTGGCGTTGGTTTGGGTTTGGCGTTGGTCGTTGGCGTTTGGCGTTGGGAGGGACGTTGACTGGAAGAAGCGTTTAAAACATAAGTCTTCATGATGGGGCAATACAAGAAAGAGACCGGAGAAATTGGGCTAGGAAGTTTGTGAGAAAGATGAGAGAATTGCCGGTGTTGGAATGGCACTGACTACCATAACTGCTGCCAAAAGACCAAGACCAATAAATGTTTTTAAAAGTAGCCTTTTCAAATGAGCAATTATTTAATGCTTTTTTTTAGAATTGAAATCATAATTTTAATGGTCAGATTATGAATTATATATATAATAATATATTATATACATACATATATATATGTATTTGTTTTTTGCCCCAATTTTTAAGTGTTTATAATATAATTCAAATAAAAGTATAAAATTTATAAAAGTCGATTTTATAATAAAAGACCCAAATTTTATAAATTCCTTTACTTGGGTTCTATATCAAATTTTCTAATTATGTAAGAGTTCTATTGATATTTAGTAGCTTTATATTTTCTATTGAAATATCATTACAAATTTATATTACAGAACTATAAAACAAAGGCATTGTAGCATTTTTATAAATTTATTAGAGTTTGATTTATAATTATATTAATAAAACTATTTTAAAAATTATTAACAAAAACTATAGAACTTGTATGGTCATGTATACAACATATAACTTTTGTATATATAACAGTTCATAAACAGTCATAACCTAATCAATGTTTTCATATCATATAATAATTTCTCGGGAGGAGAAATGTAAAGCCTCCAATTAATCAAAACCCCACGTCATGACAAATCAAGACTTCCTTACCCAGTTTTAGGAATCTACCAGTTATCCAAAGCTTGGACATACTGATGGGCTCTTACATTGTTTACTCCTGATGCAGGAGGCATCAGGCATGAGCCATGAAACTGATCTGACACTCCTGATTCTAACTTTGACAAAAAGAAGAAACTTCTTTGATCATAGTTTCAATCACCACTCACATATTCAACTAGTTCTTGAGGGATACTGTGGACAGGGGTTTATCTAATGCCTTTCATTCAATTGTCTTTTCACTTGTGTGTGTATATGTGTGTGTTCTTTTAATCTCACAATAACTCGATTTTGTTAATTTATTTTTGGTTATACCTCAATTTCTTTTGCCAATAATATAAATTGAGTAATACACTTTTCTCTCTTTTAAATATTGCATCAACTCGTAAGTTCGTTTGGGGTTGTTTACAGATTGTAAAGAATTAATTATGAATAATTATTGAGAATTGATTCTGAATAGTTAGTTGGGTCAAACAAGTATTTGATAAAAAAATTTCAAAAAGTATTATGAAATATATATATATATATATATATATATTTTTATGCCCTTTATATATATAAAATATATCATTTTTATATTATAAATAAATGAGTATAATATAAAAATAAATTAATATATTATATATCATATTATAATTAAATAATGTAAGAGATAATTACAATGACCTTCCTTGTAATATCTAATAATAATAAGAACCTCTCTTGTGATTTTTTATATTATACTTATTTTTTTGTCAAAATTTTTGAAAGACGAATATTAAAGGAAAGTATGAATTTACTGTTTGACCCTTAAAAATAATTACACTAACTCTTTTAGTGATATTAGATAATTATAGGAACTTCTCTTGTAATCTCTAAAAAGATAGGGTCAATGTAATATACAAACATATTTTAATCATTTAAATTTTTTTAGTTGAAACCCTAACATCATCAAAGACGGATTTTTTATAGATAAGGAATCTGTATATTATCAATATAACTAAGAAGAGGTTAGTGTAATTTTAAAAAATATATGAAAGGTCTCCATAATTATCAAATAACTCGAATAAGGTTAGTATAATTATCCCATAATTTAATAGATGGCACTTTAATAAATACCAATGCTCTTTTTAACAAGTCCCACAAATTTTGGCTTAAGCAAATGTCCTACCAAACAACTAGACATTCAATGTATTAAGGTTATTTTTGGATGGTGGGATAAGAGGGTTGAGTAGGATAAATGTTATCTTATTTTATGTTTGATGTCTTTCATTCGGTTTGATATCTATATCCCATAAACCATTTATATCCCACTTTGATAGGATATAACTTATATCAAGGGATGCTGGTATCAGAGTTATCACATCCCATCGGAATAAAAATACAACACCACATCATAAAAAAATTCACAATGCTGCAATATAGAGAGACGAAGATGTCGAAGAGTCAAGTTAAAAAACCAAATATTTTTTTCCATTATTCAATTTTTTCTTTGATATGTTACAGATTTTTTAATATGTTTTCATATTAGTAAATAGACTGTATTATTTTATATATATATATATATAATATTGCTATGGTTATATATATAAAACAATATATATATAATCCTTAATTTAAATAATTTTTAACAATACGGATTATGATTTTTTTTTAGTCACCCCGAAAGTAAGAGACAATTATATTTTGAATTGTGTTTGCACAATCACATTTTAAAATATTGTGATTATGGTTATTAGATTTTGCAATTGATTTGTAAATAAAATTTTAATTTTAGATACATTGTATGCATATATTTGAAAAAAAATTAAATGACTTTTATAAAAATAATTTTATTTTTGAAAACTAAACCTTATATTCGAATTTTATATACAGTAGGTACCCAAACATAAGAATGTGATATAACAACATATCTAAACATTTTATTCGAATCAGTTCCAAACACTAGATTGAAATATTCAACATCCCACAAAATTTTATATGATATCTGATACAACTATATTTTATCAAATCTTGCTTTCTTATTCGATCATCCAAACATGCCCTAAGCGTTTAGTGGAACAAACGCCACAAAATGCATGTCTAAGAAATCATTTTTGACTTATTAATGTAGGGTATGTTTGGGCTGCATAGCCAACTCACTGAAATTACCATGTTACTCTAAGGAGCATTTGAAAAATTGCAAGACCAACCTGCATTTTACTTCCTCGGTCCTCCCACGGCACCAAACATACATTTACTATCAATTATAAGAATGGAATGGAACCAACCAAACAACCTCCCTCACACAAGCACTCATAAAGGATTATAAGTGTTACGCGTAATTACTACCTCGCCCGTCCTTCATAAGGGTGCCCTAAAGGCTTAAGGACAAGTCTTGGGAGACCGTTGAGTCTGGCACGCAAACATATATAGCGTAACCTTCGCGCTACGTTCTTCACAATACGGGATATTCAGGATCATGTTGATTGGTGGCTATAGTAATGAGCACTCTCAGATGCTTCACACACCTTGTGCATGAAGCTGTCTAGACCTTCTAGAACAAAGAAGGGACTCCACCTTAACTAATTCTTATTTTGGACCATAGTGGTACACCTATCAACAAATAAGGACTCACGTGAGCTCACTAGGGGTTAGCACGTGATCTACCACTATAAATATCCCTACAACTACCACAATAAAGACAGAATCATCAGAAAGAAAAATCAATCAATTAATCATGATGATTGACTTTGACCTCCTTCTCTCTTGACTCTGGGTATCTGAAATCGCGTTCCAGTTGCAACCTAGATGTTGGAAATCGCATGAAAGTTGGCATAAGTGTCGCCCTCGACCTCTTGAGAGTCTCTCATGAAAGGTTCTTGATCGCATTACCTCGACCCCTCCAATTCATTATGAAGTCCCACCAGATATCCAACGTGCAAGTTGTACTCGTCTTTACAGCTCACATCTCTAACACAACATCTCACGGCCTCCTAGCCGTGCATAAATATATAATAAAAAATGGTTAAAACGATCCACTAAAAAATGAATGACAACACCATAAATATAAGTAATAAAAGATGGATAAAAAGTCCGTAAAAAAAAGACAATCAACTGATAATCTCATAAATAACAATAGATTAATAAATAATAGTTCATACTGGACGCTGCCCTGACTTTAACGAGTCCCCCGCTAGTGGACACTGTCCGAAGGGTCGGATATCGAGTTATCAACAATGAGAAAATAAAAAAATGTTAAAAGCGTAAATTAGACATAATGGGACAAAATTAAAAATTAGACACGAGAAGAAAATAAACAAAATAAATAACAATAGATTAATAACTGAAGGATAAAATCATCATTTTACCTGTATATGTATATGTTTCATAAAGCAAAGTTGGAAGAACAATTAGTATGAGCTAATGACATTCGACATTCAATACCCTCCTAATGAAATGAGAGCTAATCCTTCTTTTACTTTTCTCTTTATCTTTAGCCAAAGAAGAAGATGATGAAATTAAACAAACGAAAAGAAGGACATCTTCATCAAATAAGTGGGACATCCTCAATGAAGAACAAAAGAGAAAGTAACCCCTTCTATAATGCATTAAACAATCAGTAAAGGGTGCTGCTTTTTTTCCAGAGAGGGCCAGAACTTCATCATGTTGCATTGATGAGAGCTAATCCACTTGAAACTAACTCCAGTGTGTTCCTACTGTTATCTCAATCTTATCTGAGCTAGGCATAGTGTTTTAAATTTTAATTATTAAATGGCTTCGGAAATAGAGATAAATGAAAGTTCAATTTCAAGATTATCTAATGATTAAAATACCCTATCTTATATAAGTTCATTCTTACAATAACATTTTTCAGACCAATATTTCAGCTTTTTGCCTTTTTCTTGTTCTTTTACTTATACTTTTTCAGTTAGGCATATGTACAAGAGTGCTAATCCTCTCTTACGTAATATAAAATTTTGGTTAATTTCAAATTTTCAAGGTGGTATCTAACAGGCTTACTATTAGTTCCATGGAGGCATCATTTAATCACTTGTCCTTGAAGTTGCTTTTAAATGTGCCCAGAAATACATTCATTAAAACAAATATAAAGAACCCAACAGGTTCAAAAGTCTTTCCAAAGCAATGCATACATTGGTTGATTAGCAGAACTTTCACTGTCATGATAAAAATGCTCATGTTATTTAAATATGAGTAATGCTACATCCACCTCATTTATTTATTTATCGAATTAGTTTATCTGTTGATACGGATTACGATAATTCTTTTGTAAAATTCAAATAAAAAGATAAAACTCATTTATTAATTTTAAAAATATTATTAGCTCATCAACAAATAAATAAAACAGATAACTCAATCTGATTTACCAAACATTTCTATTTGAATATTATTCTCATAATCCCTGAAAGATCAGCTCGTTGTCTAAGGTAATAGCAAAGCCTTTTCCATGTAGCGTAGTGGCACGGATTTGAGTTTAAAAATTAGCATATACAAAATGTGCGTAAAACTGCCTACATCCACCTCTCAAACCCTACTGATTGAATATGTACTGTTACGAACTTTATTCTCATAATTCTAGACTTGCACGAAACTTCTTATATAAGAAGAGACATCCAAATAAAGACACTTTCACATTAAACACATGTATAGGCTAAAGTCTTGTACTCTATTATTTTCACATTTTAAGTCCAAAGGCATTGAAAATGTGGAAGGAATCCATTTTGGGCTCTCCTGCATTAGCAGACAGAAAATAACAATCAGAGTACCATTTCTGTTAGAACCCGCCATCAAATGTTGAACATGATTCTTCTGTCTTTTGGTCCTCAAACATTGATCCTGACACTACACAAGTTCAACTGGAACAAGTAAGCTCTATTTCTTTTCTTTTTTTCTCTTATGTTTGTCAACAATTGTTCTTTAATCTGGTTGTCTTTTGCTCATTACCCTTCTGTAACCTGTGACAATGGGATGCTTTTGTCGCTCGTCCCGATAAATCTGACCCTTTATATATTACACGTAGGTGCGTAACACAAACATTGACTATCACGAGTGATGATAACATTATTCTTGTCACATTTTAATTTTATTGAATTAGTACTTGGTCAACCAACCTTCGCGTGGGCCGGTGGTAAAGACAAACTGTAAATCAACCGTAAACTCTGACGTCCTGAAATGACTCTCACAAAATGTACAAACACTCAATATAAGGCTTATGTAAATGCTTGCCATAGTTCAAAATCTTACAATCAAGATTAAGAAACTATTCTATGAGCCTATGATTTCAGTATTTTATAAGATTCACGTGAGACTCGTTGTATTACTAAAATCACAATAGTCATCATTTACATGTAACAGACTATATAATTATCAATTTATCATATCAGCACCCTGCAGCTAGTATCAATTTTTTTGGCAGTAACTTATAGAAATGAAAGAAAATCAAATATGGAGCATAAGAAAGTAGTTTGGATTCCAATTTAATGGTCTGACTAGGGTTGTCCATCTTTTTGCTTCAATATGTTTGGTTTTCTGGTGTAATTTTCCTTCAGATGCCAACGAAATATATACTGCCATAATGGCTGATGGGTACAGATCCATACTCCCAGTAAAGGGACCCTATAATTCAAGGACAGTTGAAATACCCTTTTCTTTTTCTCTTTTTTGGGTGCATTGAAATACCCTTTTCAAACAATGGGTTGGACACCTAATTTTGGTTTTGTCAATTAGCAACAAAAGAATTCTCTGAATCACATGATAGGATGGAAGTATCCACTTATTTGTTGTAGTGGCCAAATTATCTTCAATTAACCCTGTTCCATAGCTAAGGGACCTCATGTTCTCTTTTTGTTAAGAGAAGTTTCTTGTTCTTTTTTTTTTTTCTGGAATTCTTTGTACAGCTTAGTTACCAAGATTTTATACTCTGATACCATGTTATCATATATCTGTTTGTTAAAGTCTTAAGATATCACAGAAGAGTGTAACAATTCTTCTCTTCTTTTTTTTTGGTTGAAATTTTTTTTTAAGACTATGTTTGGTTCAACTTATACACAATATTTCATGGTTTTTTCATGTTCAAAACTAACTTTTTAATTTGTTAGGTATTTGATTCGACTTATTAGCTGTACTTAATCCAAAATGGACACTTTTAAAAAATAGTCCCAGTAGAACTTTTTCAAAAAGTAACCTAACAACACTCATTAATAGTTAATTCAAACACTACAATATCATTTAACCACTTATCAAATATATTCATCCAAACACTAAATAACTTAATTCAAACAGTACTTTTTACACAACAACTTATTCAAACTGCATTTTTTTCTCAACTCATCTTAACGAGCACTAACAATACTTCAAAAGATTCAAATCTTGCCACTATCTAATGATGAGTTATGGAAAGAAGGTGTGAATTAGTTCATGAGATATGGTTTTACAGATAATTATTCAATGATTTTTCCTAAATTTAAGCTAGTTAACTCCCCATAAATATAGAAAAGTTGATAAATTTATGAGTGATCATCACATTATGTCAAATAATGATTTGGAGTGACCATCAGACTATATAATTATATATACAAGAGAGTTAGTTTTATAAGCATTTATTAAAATTTTCGTAAATTTTGAGGTAAAGCACATTATTTATGAGATAGGATAATTTGGCATTTGATTTAAATATAAGAATGGTCACTATATCCTCTCTCACCTTGTATATCAAACATTTATATGAGATTGATTAATGAGTTTTTAAGCTATAATAAGAGTAGAAGATAATAATGAGTTTAGCAATTTTCTCATGGATCTAACACGTTTTTTTAGAATTTTTATCATTTTAGAACTATACTTTCATGTTCATGTATAAAGTGTTTCATGATTAGAACTATCAAAATTATTTTATTGAATGGTGTTGCGTTTTGGGCCGGGTTAGACTGGAGCCCATAATTGGTGGAGCATCCTATAATTTGTGTGGAGAGTTGAAATAAGATTGTAACTCTTATCGTAATAAGTGAGAGGTTGGGTTTTTGTATTCAATCTCTACTATATTATATATTCCTGCATGTGTGGTTATTGTATGTGTGAACATATTGCAGATACTAAATATCCGAAAACTCTCCGACTCCTGAATCCTAGCTCATTTTTCTCTCTAAGATTGTTTCTAGGTAACCATCGTCAATCCTTAGTTTTGAATTGTCAAAACTAAATAGACGAGAAGATTTCTCTCACCATCGATTAAGAACTAAAGGGATGCACTTTTATAATAGTGTTTTGTAGTGGTTTAAAAGTGTCTTCGTGAAGCAAACGAATGTCAAAGGATTGTTAAACATGATTAAAAATAGCATGTAGGCCTATCAACAGGTCGAGTCTGGTAGACTTACTAAGATCCGGACCCAAACCCGTTAAACAAATAGCATGGGCTTAGGGTGGTCAAACCCATCTCCCCCTCCCCAAAAAACCCCAATTTTATTTTATTTTTTAAATAATATCTTTTTAATTTATATTTTTACCCAAGTAGGTCTAAAAATTTTTGCACTTTTACTCCTGTTTTAATTTCTGACTCCTTAATGAGACTTTTTAGAATTTTTTTGAGAAGTCTTTAGTTTTGTTAAGGATCTCTTTTTAATTAGTTTTTTTTTTTTTTTTTATAATTTGTAATTTTTTTATTTCAATAAATTTGATGACTTATCTAATATATTATTAATCAACATAAAATTATTATAGTTTTAAAATTTTTAAATTTATGATCAACCCTCTTAAGACAAATTTGTGTGTCTGTCCCTTTGTATAGGTGATGTAATCTTTTTAATTCACAAAAGTCACATATGTTACAAATTTTCTCCTCCTGCAACTGAGGATCTAATGGGCTTGTATTTGGAGTCATGTTCTTTTCGCATTCCACATAATGTTATGGGCTTTCATTTTTTACTGTTTTTGGACCCCAGAGAATGTAATGGGCTAAAGTTTAAAAACAAATTCAATAGCATCGTCGCACCGTCGTCATGACTGAAGCTGTTATGGGACTGACTTTGTTTAAGTCTCTAATTTAACTTTTTTGTTATTTATAGTAATTTTTAATTTCTCAATTACTTTATTTTAAAATGTCTAAATTAATTTCTATATATATATATATATATAATATAATTCAATTTTTAAATTTTAAATTTCATTATATTATATATATATTTTTAAATTTTAATCTCTTTTTTATTAATTTCAATTTTTTCCTCTTTTAGCTTATATATATATATATATAATTCAGTTTTTATTATTCAGATTATTAATAATATATTTTTATTTAAAAATTTAAAATTATTTTTTTTGAGTGAGAAATTTTTTTTATTTTTGATTATTAAAATATTTAATATATTTAATTCTTTTTTTATCAGCATTAATGATTAGGAGTAAATTTTATATAGTCTTAAGCTATTGTACAAAATTAATAATTATACGTACAAGAGTGTAATGATTTTTCGTATACAATTATAAGATACAGTTAAAGGTACTGATTCAGGACTGTTCTATATATTTTTCACAGCTGTGTGACATTGGAGTAAATATACATTTGGGTCATAGTCTTAAAAATTATATGAATAAAATATTATTATATATACACACGTGACACGAGAACCATCCATATTTTTCCGTCATCAGCGACCTTTGGGATACTTGATCTCAGTAAAAATAGACCCAGACATGTCTGCACACGAATCAACACCACTCGATGAACCTGTCTCATCTTTGTTTGGGACAAATGCAGTATACAAAACAGCTCTATCAACATCTAACTCTTTGTAGGCCCCACTTTCCTCGGCACTCTCCTGTAACTGTAATGCAAACTCAAGATTCCATAGCACATCAGCCATTGCTGGCCTTCTGATCCCCTCATCAAGCAAGCAACTATCGGCAATCTCACCAATCTTTCTTAAACACTCGGGTGCAATCTGACCCTTTAGATTCGGATCAACGATCTGATCAAGGGTCCCACTCCGGTAGTGGCTCCGGGCCCATTCTGATAAACATATTTCACTATTTTCTAGTTTTTTATCCAGTGGTGGTCTAGGCACACACAACTTCAAAAAGTACAACTCCAAATGCGTACACGTCTGACTTTTCAGTCAATTGTTTACGCCGAAAGTATTCCGGGTCCAAATAACCAAAACTACCTTTCACTTCGGTGCTGACGTGGGTGTGGGACACGCTGGTAGGGCCCTAACCTTGACAAGCCAAAATCAGAAACCTTGGCCACCCATTTCTCATCCAACAAAATATTTGTGGTCTTCACATCTCGATGAATGATCATGTGCTTTCCACCAGTATGAAGATAATGCAACCCACGTGCTGCGCCAATGCAAATCCTGAGCCTTTGTTTCCACGAGAGGGGAGGATTATCAGTGTTGTAAAGATGATCACGGAGGGTCCCACGAGACATGTAATCATAAACTAAAATCATCTCACTGTAGTCCTCGCAATACCCGATCAGAGACACTAGGTGCACGTGGCGTAGCTGCGAGAGCAACTCGATTTCTGTGAAGAACTCGTGAGCCCCCTGTTGGGACTTTGGGTTCAATCGCTTAATCGCGACGGGGGTATCTCCATCGTTGATGTATCCTTTGTATACATTGCCAAATCCACCAACGCCAATTAACAACGCCTCGCTAAAATCGTTTGTAGCAGATTTAATCTCAACAAGCGAGAAGTGGTGGCAAATATGAGAAGGTACCAGAGAACTTCTTGTTGTCGAATTTGATTTGGGACTCGAACACCAGGATCCACAACTTGACCCTAAATAATAACCTCTCCGTTGACAAAATATAAACAAAGCTAAAACTGACAACCCAATTGCTCCACTCAATATCACAGCAACTATGATAAATATTCGAGACTTATTCGGATGATTGATTTTCTTACTGGATGGTCCAGGTTGATTTGAATTGGGATCATCAATTGGATCCGGGTTAAGTCCGGCCAAATTACCATCACTTTTGTTTAATTTGAATACTTCTAACCCATTCAAGAGGGCATCATAGTATCTAGGGAGACTCTTCGTGTTAGGATGTAATGCGAGCCACAGATCTTGCTTGCCTCCGCTTCCTAGTGGGACCATCACCACAAAATCTCTATATATCGGGACCCCATTCCCACCAGCATAAACAATGATATCCATTTGATCATCAGCCGTCTGATTGTTCAAGAAAATCTCAAACACCCTCTGATTAATCCCCGTCACACCTACATCAATCTCGCAAAAGTGGAGCCTAACCAGATAATAAAACCCCCTATCAACCGGAAACAACCACGTTAGATTGTAGTTCTCGTTTATGGCGCTATTCGTTCCCATAGACCGCGCAGTACGGTAGAGTACCTCCGGTGCAGTGTAGGGTGGTACTTTGGAGTATTTCATCTTGATGGTAAAATGGTAAGGGTCTACGCCGGTGCCGCCGTAGATGTAGCTCATGTCATCAGACCAAGCTCGAAACATGCCGTTGTCGTCCACCGGCGATATTGCTTGCCCGTCGACGTTTAACCGGTAAACATTTTCAAGGGCTGTGTTGTTATCGATCTCCAATGTTTGGGATTGACCCACGATGGGGATTTCTTGGCGGCCCTTAATGTACAGATCTGATGGCATCGAAAGAACTTCGATTCCATTGATGAAACCAAAAGAACCTGGAGATGGAACAAAGGCGATGTCTAATCGCTGTTCTGATGCTATATTGATGCAGAACTCGTTGACAAAGTAGGATTTATTGAGAAAGCGCGAAGTGAGTAAAGCGCTGAAGTTTTGGAGGAGAGTGTAGTGATTGTTGGCGGTGACGTCGAAGAAGGAGTTGGAGATGTTTAGGCCGGAGTAGGAGGCGGGGTGAAAATGGAGGCGGATGAATTTTGGGCCGGCGGAGAGAGGGAAGACGTAGGTGAACTGAGAGTGGAATAAGCGAGCAGTCATGTATGGGATCTGTGGAGCGAAGTCTTGGGTGGAGGCGGTGGAGGTTGAAGAGGCGTTGGGTGGCGGTGGTGGTTGTGAGGGGATGAACTGTGATGAGGTATCTCCGGTCCATTTCCGACCATCTTGTGGTGCAGTGGAGTCACCGTGATCGCCACAGTTCAGGGCGATGTTTTCCAGAGGAGTGTAGGGTGAGTTAGCGGCGGCGGCGGTGGCGGCGATGGAAACAGTGAGATAGAGAGAAGTTAGGATGAGGAAGAGTAAAGGGTACTTGTCAGTGGCATTCATGGCGATGGAGAATCTGTAGATGGTGATCTTTCCCAAATCCCAAATTGAGCCTTTTGGTTTGGTGATTCCTTGTTTATAATCACTGCTTAGAATGACATTTCTTGTGGGAAATTTGATATTGTCATTATTCCTGATGATGATGATGGCGACTACCCATGGAGTTTTTTTGCTGAATTGCATGCTTGAAATAAAAACCAATATTCAAAGCGATAACAGTTCAGATTTTAGGACTGTGTGTGACCCATGGTATATGATTTTTTCAGGTGATCAGTCAACGTGGAGTGGAGTGGAGTGATCGTTATCGTTTTATAAAATTTTAATTTTTTTTATAAATAATAATTTATATAAATATATATATATATTTATATATCTATATATCTATATATATCAAATTTTTATAACAAGCTAATTATGTAAGGTGACGGGTACGGAAGAGTGTCTAAGTGTCCCATTTGCTTGACCAACAAACTGTTGTAATTAATTTTTTGTTTTATTATAATATTTATATATATTTTTTTTTTGTTGAAGAGTTAAATATATTTACAAATTTTAAATTTGTAAATAAATAAGATTAAATTAATGAAGAGATGAAAATATTTCAAATATTTACTATTTATACATAAAGCTTATATATATATATATATAACATTTTATTCTAATTACATATAATAGATAAAGCCAATTTACTTAAAAAAATTAAACTAATTATTAACTGATTTTTTAACTGTTTATCTCTTGTTGCCCAAGTGATTATCCTGACAATAAACTAGGTCGGTTAATTAAGATCGCTTTTTCATATGCACTTCAATTTGAGAAGGATGAATCCCACAATAATTTTTTTATTATTTTTCCCAATGGTGAGACTATTGTCTTCATGGAGATGATATTTATGTGATGAATGAAAGTTGGTAAATGTATTGGTTTTCACCACCACAAAAATGAGAAATGGATGGCTCATTGTGCGCATTGTGATGAGAATTTGACAAGTTGGGATTGAGATATGCCCATAATTGCCCTCTTCTTAATTTGGTTGGTAGAATGCCCTTGACTCATCACTAGTTTCTCCACTAATCACACAATTATTATATATATATATATAGTATATACATATATATATATATATATCCTTGAACAAACAGTTCTTTCCTACTTGTTTGTATATAAGTACAGTTTTTCCATGTGTTCATCAAATCATTATTCTCCTGAAAAGTGGAATTGTGACCGCACTGAAAATGACATGGAACACTTTAAAATTTTTTTTAAAAATAAATAATATATTATACTCTTTTTTTAGAAATTTCTGAAAATTAAATTAATTTTTTTTGAGTTTTTTAAAATTAAACTGATATTTTTTATTTTATTTGATAAATTATAAATACATTATTTAATTTATTATTTTTTCAAAATAATAAAACTGCTCATTTTATGCTTTTATTTTTACATTTTTCAATTTGGATCAATTTTTTTTTTCATTTTCAAATAAATATTAATTTAAACCTTAAATTTATTTTTATATAAAATTAAAAAAAAATGCCCAAAAAAAATTTACTGGAGTAGATATTTATAATTTTCCAATTAAAATAAGAAAGATTAATATAATTGCTAGAAATTTTTAAAAAATTTAATATAATTTATTTTTTAAAAAGAAAATTAATGAAATAATAACATGATAGGCCATTGTAATTTAAATAATACTGTGAAATTCATATAAATTTTATAAAAATAAAAAATCACATCCCACAGAACTTTCCCTCAATTTACGCATGTTTTGCATGCGTACCCAATCAGAGTTAAGGCCATCATGATAAGGAGGAAGCTACAAATTTTAGGTAGCATGTTTTTGAAACAGAAGGATTCAGCAGTGGCTTAAGGCCGACTCCATTAGCCGAAATGATAAATCAACTAAACACATGAAAATTTTATTTTAAATTATATAAATGTTTCATTTTGATTATTTTGACTTCTCAATTCAGCCTAATTATTCGAATTGACTAACACTATTTTTCAATTTTATTCTTTTTTTCATTTTTTTTTATAAAAAGAATTGAATAAATTATACTGACTTTCTTTAAAATTTTTGATAATTATAAATATTTTTTCTATTTTTATTAATAAACTAAAAATACCTCCCCTCTACCTTTTTTTTTTTCAAAATGATAAAAGTGTCATTTTTATTTTTATTTTTACTTTTATTTTTATTTTTTCAATTTTACCGTTCGTTTGGATAACTAGGGGAGAAAAGAAAGGAAAGGAGAGTATTAGTTATGAAAGAAAGGAGAGGAGAGGAAAGGGTAATCCCTCCTTTATATTTGGATAACTAATGAAAGGAAAGGAATAAAATCCTTTCATTTGGGAATGATAAAGGAGAGAAAGGAAATGAAAGAACTTTATATTATTTTATTATTATACCCTTTTAAATTGTATTTGGATGCCCTAGGATAGAGGTGTCATTTTTATTTTGTCTTTTATAATTTTAAGAGTAATATTGGTATTATAAAAAATTCATTAAATTCTTATTCCTTTCCTTCCATTTCCGCCCACTTTTGGAGAGATAACAAAATTACTTAAACGAGGGTTAAGCTCTCTCTCCCTTTCTTTCCTAATTTTTAAAACAAACATGATATAAGCTCTCCTTCCCTTCCCTTTCTTTCCAATTCCTTCCATTCAAACATTGTGTTAATCTTTTTTTTTTCTAACTTTTGTTTAAAGATTTTTTTTCATTTTATATAAACACAAATTTAAGATAATTAATTTATATTTTTTAGCCAAAAAAGGTGTTAATTAATATTTGTTTAAAAATATAAAAAAAAATTATTTAAAAATATAAAAATAAATTATAAAAAAATTAGTCAAAATTTAAAAAATGCAAACAAAAAAAGGGACCCTTTTGTCATTTAAAAATAAAGAATTAGGTTGGGTAGGAGATATTTATAATTGTCAAAAATACTTAAGAAAAATCAGTATAATTTATCAAAATAAAAAAAAAATATATATATATATATATATATAGATAGATAGATATAGTTAAGAGAGAACTTCTAGATCTCAAATCAAAACTTTTTAAATTTTATATAGGACTCGTTTGGGACAATTTTTGCACCCGATTTTTGTGTGTGCATTTGCAAAAGTTATTTAATAGACATGCTTAGCCATTTGCTTAAGCTTTTAAAATAACTTTTGTGATAAATTTGCTTATTGCGTGCGAACAAATTAATCCCAAACACCCACTTAATAGATAGGGATGATTTCATTTCATCAAGAGGTCAGTTATTGCTTAGTTTGCATGCCTTTTAATTTGTATTATGGTCTTCATTTTGGCAAAGAAATAACATGAAACCTCTAAATTTTGGGCAAAACTATATCAATTCCCTCCACAAGAATTAAGATGGATAGTTTCAAGAAGGAAACGAAATTGAAGGGAAATGAAAGGAGAGTAGAGCATTAGTTTTGAAGAGATGAGAGGAGAGAGGGAAGAAGATAATCTAATCCTTTCAACTTGTTTGAGAATAATAGAGGAGAGAGAAGAAAGAAAATAGTTTTATATTAATTTATCATTATATTCTATGACAGATGTGTCTATTTTGTTTTTATCTCTATCATTTTAAGAATCTTATTAATATTATAAAAAATTCATTAAAGAATTCCCTCCCTTACCTCCTCTCCTTCCACTTCTGGACAGATTTGTTTATTTTTATTCCAATGAACCATTCTAATGGTGCGTATATGGAGGGAATAGGGAGAACACTACCCACACTACCAGCACTACCAGCACTATCACAATAAGTGTAGCTGGAGTGGAGAAAACAACACCAACTAGCACTACTGAAGCATTACCACTTTGACTTTGGCTCCTGCCGCTCCTCTATACACCATTTCAGATCATTAACGGATCAAATTAGTTTAACCCATACCCAATCCATTTAACTAAGGGAGTTATCAGATCATCAAATCAAATTCTTTGAACTAGATTCAAATAAACAGATTGGATTCAAATCCGATTCACATCAAGATATAATTCATTGAGAACTGACCTCGTTTCAGTGGCTCTACCTTGCAGGTTGTTAGGTACTACCATGCTGCACCATGGCGACAAACTTCAAGCTGAATCAGACCTCCAACTAGATTATTGTGTTGAACATTAGAGTTGTGACGACTACTTGGGTTGAAAGAGCAAAACTAGGGTTTAAGAGCAAAGAGTTAGCAGGAAACAGAGGCTTATCATGTCAAACAAGCAATATTGTGCACTTTAATGCAAACATAGTTGAAGAATTGGAAGCTAAATATCATCAACCCAAGAACCAGTTCATTCTCAGCCCTTGGACAGACATGTCAGAAAAATATATATTGAGATTCAAATTAAAATATCCTGATATCAGAAAATATAAAACCAGGTTAGATTCACAAATTGAAATCTACATCAGTAACTAGACCACAGCTCTGAATCACTGTAAAGCACAGTCCATTGCAAAGAGCATCTCTACTTGGCATGGATTTTCCCCAATTAAATATGCACTTATCGAACATACAGGTAAAAACATACAAGCATTCTGCTTGCCAGTAGAGGCAGCTTGTGTACTGATTGGACGTTGCTGCTCAGTCCTTGGAGGCTCTATAGATTCTGACAACTAACCAATTTAAACTATAACAAGAAGCTCTGCCTGCATACGGTTGCAGAGCCTGTTTTGGGCAGTACTTTCCCATGTAGCAGTACATGCCTCTCATGACGGAGCATGTAGAGCCACCTCCATGTTGGGTGAAACCCAAAAGAACAAAGAGTAGAGGCACAAACATTATAACAAGGGACATGCCAGGCTATCCAAGACTTGAATCATTATGGTGGAAGCCACGAACCCGAGATCAGAATCTGGGTTATATGCAAGCCTAATTGTTCAAAGCGTCATTTTTTCTCCCTTTTAGCTGGGCATTCAGACCAACAAAACTAGTAATCAGTATTGGATGAAAGTCGGGAGCCCACAATAACTGCAAGATGACACCTAAATGCATGCATGCAGAAGAAGAAGAAAAAGAGCGTACAAACTAGTCTTTGTTGACTAAAAGAAGGAAATCAAATGATTTTATTTCCTTATATGGTTCTTTATTAGTTGAAGTATCAAATATTTGGATTAGAGGCAACTAATTATGAGAGGTCCTCAACTAAATATATCAACACAGGAGGATGACTCTTCCTATCCAAAAGAGGCTACATATGACTCAAGAGTCTTATGAGCAGGTACTTCTTAGGGCTTGCATTGTTCAGACTGTCAGTTTTGACATTTCCATGCACCACAAAGAAGAAATCCTTGTAAAAGTGAACAAGATCTAGTTCACATAATTGTGATGAGAATGATGTTATGTATGAGCAAAAACATTATCAAAATTACACAAACAATTTCAACGCCTCCAAAATGAGGGAAGTTGAGGCAAGATGAGGACTTTCCAAGAGAGGAGGATGCCATAAAGACTGAGCTAGCCCCTGAAATAGAAGATAAAAAGATGCTCGAGCTATATGAGAAGTCACATCTTTTGACGGGATGGAGAGAGGATTAATCTTGCCAATTCCTCATAGCTGATGTTAGAGATAAGACACCGTTAGCAGAAAAAAGGTGAAAGTTGAGACAGAAATAATGTTTGTCACCACAAATGACCAATGCAACAAATAAGCTTCACAAGAAACCTAGTAGAACATAAAATTAGCCTCTTGAAACACAGACACAATTTTCACTTCAACCTTCTCAGCTAATATTCAAGCAGGATACAAAAATAACCTCTTTGAGGTTATCCACGACCATTTTGCATCATACAATGCAGGGGAAGGGGAAATTAATCATTAATCAAGGTACAGAGTTACCCTTTTAAACATTGCATGTGGCAGTTTTAATCTCCAATCCTTCTGTTTACGGCTTAATTGTCTTCCTTTTGCAGAAGGGTCTCTATTCTCCTTCACATCTGCCAACCTCCACATGCAGCTTCCTGATTCTGTTTCAATTGAATCCAGGAAAAAAACTCCACTCTTCTCCTGGAATCTAGCGCCTTCATCTTCTTCTACATAGCTTACCCTCATAGGCATGTCTTTGAACCGATATAAGTCATCTGGTACTTTTAGTAGCCGCTCTGCACCTGGAGACGAAACCTTCGGAAAAAAAATAGAAAAAAATTTAATGTATATATATTTGAGCACTTGGCTTCATGGAAAATTTCAGTAAAAAATAATTAAATTGTGATACATCTTCACAACACTGAAGAAAACCCCCGAGTCTTTGATAAATATTTACCTCAAGAGCCAAATCATCAGGTATTTCTCCTGCTGCTCCTGCTTCATCTAATCTTTTCTTGTATTGGTGGCTGTAGATTTCAATCTCCTCCATGCTGGGACATCCATATCTAATGAAAGACAGACCACTATTTAAAAAAATAATAATGAACCTTGGAAAGCCTAGTAAAAGAATATATAATATTATAATTGGGACACAATTGGGCCACAATATAATATTTCTAAAAATTATGTATATACTCAACTCAACAAAGTCTTATCCCAACTATTTGGAGTCAGCTCTAAAAAAGATATATATAATTTTTTTAAAATTTTAAGATTGTCATCATCAAAATTTAAACCATTATAACTGTAATTAATTTTAGAATAATAAAACGAAACACATGCATGCACACATGCACAAAAAAAAAATGATAGTGACTATTAAGGTTCAAAATAACATAACACCCCCTTTGCATTCACTACATACAACCTCTATAATACAACGAATCTCGTTATTATCCAACAAAAACTCATGCCTTCTTGTCAACATCACCAAACAATCATAATTGGTCACAATTAATATATCAAGTGTACAAAAAATCATGTAAAATCATGGTTACATGATTTTCACCATCTAATCACTACCCAGTTGTTATGTTGTCCCAAAAATTGCTCTATTACCCCAGGAACTTTATGAAGGCTAATGGTTAAGATTATATATTTTTGATGATTTTATGATAGCAACAAACATGTGATTGTCCACAAGAATTAATGGCAAACAAAAAGGGCGGATTTTGACACTGATTTGTGTCTTCTTCTTAATCAGTATAGAACTTGGATACATTGGAGGCATTATGAGGAACTTGGAAATTAAAATGCTAGAGTAACCTTGAAAGCAAAAGTGACATTTTCTTTTGAAATCATTTCATGAATTGTATATTTTTTGAGAACTCGATGTGGTGAATAATAAACAATGTAAGCCTGTAATACAACAATAGAAGGAGGCTTTGTGGCAGCATAGAAAAGATTACTTGTTTGGCAATTTGTCTAGTCTCACATAAATATATCCTCGAGGAGTAGTCTTGAAAGAAAAGAGCTTCATGTCATCACCAAACTGCTGTAGGACCTCATGGGCTACAGACAAAGCACGCGCACCCCAAGGGCAATTTTGTAGCACGACTCCACCTCCATCCCCTCCATCACCAATCTGAACTTTTGAATAACAACATCAACTAAAATGTAATGCTGATAGCTAGTGCAGAAGTTGAGCAGTAAGAAGGTTCGAGCCAAAACAACATACCTCAGGCTCAGCTTCATCCTCTTCTTCCCATGAATCAATGGGTTCGACCTCTTCATCTACTTCATCTGCAAATTTAAACATACTCATGTAGTGAAAGCATCCAACGTAAAATTGGCATTGCCAGAAATTGACAAGATAATACTTTCATTTATTCATCAAAATAGACATCCCCTTTGAAGCCAGAAATTATCAAATGATTCCACAATAACTCAAACATAGATCTAAAACCAAGAAGTTGACCTCAATATATTGTTTGTGAAACTAAAACAGTCCATCCAACAAAGTCATGCTTTCCAGTTTGTAATTTCAAATTTAGAAGGACAGAACTGCTACAATATACCCATGGAAGTTACATTAACTGATGAATTTTCAAATTTTAATATCAAGTGATGACAACAAACACTCTTTTCTCGAATTTACACAATCTAAGACAAAATGCTGGAAAAAACGAATAATTAAACCAAACCCAATAGATAGCGCGGTTCAAATCATTTAGTCCTTCTCTGAAGTTATTCAATATCTGAATTTTCCATGGACTGGGTGCATGACTTAATATGAGGATATAGACCAGGTATGACCAATTTTTCAGTCATATCAACTGACCAAAAACAGGGGTTTCTTGAAACTCAACAGATGTAAAAAATAAATTTAACTTCACCTAGGTAGTTTTGGTTGGCCTTTTTTTTTTGTTGGAGCGAGAAATCAAAAACAATATTCACTCCGAAAAGCAAAAACTTTTCAAGTATTATCCACATGGTGAAAATAAATTAAGTTTGCTAGAACTTTAATCAAACACTTGGACAACATGTTGACTGGTGATATAAATTAAGGCTTCCAGGCAAAACCCAATTCCCAAGTATTCCAAAAATCATTCATACGAGTACTGATCGAAACAAGCTCACTCAAAGTTCAAAGAAAAACAATAAGAATAATTAAACACGCAAAAATTGGTTACGAAAGAAACAGAGAGCCGACAGTGAACTGCATTCTGTTGGTTTAGACCAATACCTTCAGAAGAACTGGTGTTTAAAAACCGGAGAGCTGTGGAAGAAGAAAAAGTGGAGGTGGGTTTTAAAGGAAAACCAACCCAATGACGAAGATGAAAAGTAGAAGATGAAGGAGAGTTAGGGTTTTGGAGGGTTGGTGGCGGTTGTGTTGGATGATGATGATGGGTTGAGAAGGGGACCCTAATTGCAGACGAAGGTGAAGAAGCGAAGACCGACCTCCGGCCACTACAAGACAACAAAGCGTGAATCCTACTACTACAACTGCTGGTCATCTTTGTCATTCTACGAGACCGTACTGTGTCGAGGCAATGTTTTCTGCAAGACAATTGAAGCCAACATCTCTCTTTAGAAATGTGTTTTTGTTATTTTAAAATTTTATTTTGTGTTGTAAAGTTTGGTCAAAACTTGGTACGTGTGATAAATTTGTTGGTGAAAATACATAAATATTTATGTGATTCTATTTTAGATTTACATTTATAAAAAAGAAAGAAAATATATGATTATTTATGTAAATGAGGATAATAATAAATTTTACTAGACTAACAATAAATTACCTTTTTCTGTTTGAGTAAAATTGTACTGTTAAATTATTCTGTCTACTCTTTTTTATAGGTAAATTTGTCATTATTGTAATTGATATCTTTTGCCGCCTCAATATCACTTTCCACCTTGCTTTATTCTTATTTTCAATTTGCCACGTCAATTGTGATGCTGAAGCTTAATATATATCAAGTTTATTTTTTTACAGGTGGTGAGCATCCGTTTTATCCTTTATGTCATAATATTCTTTCTTGGATGTCTATCATTTGCTCAAATTCAGTTTGTTACAAATCAATGTCTTCTTATGATTCCTCTCGCCATATGAGCATGATTTCTTTATTTGTTCAAATTTTTGAATTGACGCATTTCACGTATACGTATCAGCCTTTTAAAAGTTATTGTTGGTAATGCTTTAGTGAACAAATTTGTCAAATTGTCATTGGAGCGTATCTGTTGTACAATAATATCACCGTTCTTCTAGAACTCATGAGTAGTATAAAAGAACTTTGGCTAGATATGTTTGATTCTATCTCTTTTAATGTAATCTCCCTTAATTTGTGCAATGCATGTTGCATTATTTTTATATATTATTGTCAAACCGTCTTTAATGGAAGATAATCTATATGATTCACGAACATGTTGGACCATAGATCTCAATCATATGCATTCTCGACTTGTCTCATGTGCAAAAAATTAGTGATTTGAGGAAGTAGTAGTCATTGTTTGCTTTGTAGAAGATCTCCATGATATAGTAATGTTGTCACAAGTGAACACATATCTAGTTTGTGACCTGACTTTATATGGATCAGAAAGATAACTAACATCTGCATATCCAACTAATGGTGATTTGAATCTTCTTGAATAAAATAAACTCATATCAATTGTCCTACGTAAATAGTGAAATATATACTTGATACCATTCCAATGCCTTTAAGTTGGAGCAAAACTATATTTGGCTAGCAAATTGATAGCAAATGCAATTTATGGTCCTGTACAATTTGCAAGATACATGAGGGAATCAATTGCACTAAGATATGGTACTTCAGGACCAATGTGTTTTTCATCATTTTCACAAGAGTGAAAAGGATCTTTGTTTACATCAAGTGAGCGGACAACCATAGGTGATGTTAATGGGTGAGTTTTATCCATATAAATCGTTTCAAAATCTTCTTTGTATATGCCGATTGATGAAAAAGAATTCCTTCTATAAAACACTCGATCTGTAGGGCAAGACAAAATTTTGTTTTTCCCAAATCTTTCATTTCAAACTCTTATTTCAAATAAGTAATGGTTTTTGTGAGCTCTTCAAGAGTCTCCCATAAGATTTAAGTCATCAATATATATTGCCACCATTGCAAATTCAATATCTAATTTCTTTATAAAAATATAAGGACAAATCCGACTATTTGCATATCCGTCTTTTAGAAAATATTCATTGAGGTAATTGTACCACGTACGTCTAAACTGTTTCAATCTATATAATGATCGTTATAACTTAATTGAATACATGCTACGAGGATGTGAATTACTAGCTTCAGGAACCTTAAATTCTTCAGGGATTTTTATGTATATGTCACTATCAAGTGATCCATATAAGTATGATATGACAACGTCCATAAGGCGCATGTCTAATCCTTCTGAGACTACTAGACTTACACAATTTTTTAAAAGTAGGAATCGAGATTTTATTCGAGATGACAAAGTTTTTTTCTTTTACATACACAATTCAAATTTGAGGCGTAGCGCATGCGTATACACATCTAAATAGAATTTTCTATTCCTATCTTTGCACTAAAAACAGATTTAAAAAAATAACTTTAAAAAAAAAAAGCATAACTTTTAAAAAATTTCTTTTCTGCTGAAGAGCAAAGAGTAAAAAGAAAAACCAATATACTTCTGATAATTATCACTTAAGAATGATTTTAATTTCAAATTTTTGATATGCTTATTCGTACCAATCTTCAAATATAGCAAAGATGTCAATTGATCAGATACATTTATGTGTGTATATGTATACACACACGCGCACACATACACACACAAACACATATTTGTGTATATAAACACTAAAACACACATAAGTTCACATAATCACATATAAAAATAATTATGTATATATGTGTGCATATTTAGATATTTATACATATAAATATCATGAAAGAACATATTAATTAGATATATAAATATATATATATATGTACACATAAAGAGATTTATAAATATATAGAAGTAAAAGTATTTTTTTGACATAAATGAAACACTTATTTTATTTTTTACTTATTTAAATAAAAAAATGTTGAGTCAAGCTCTTATATTTGATAGCATAATAATTTTTTACTTTGTCCACATCGGTTTTGTATAATTCATTTTGTATGTTTATATATGAAAACTTATTTCTTATATTTAATTGGATTCCCTAACGTTCTTGTTGACTCATGAATTAAACCAAGTCTAAATGAGCTCTAATCTATAGAACGCGCAATAATTCGTGCACGCACGTCTTTCTAGAAATCAATTTTGATTGATTTATTTTTAGATCGACAAATCAACGGTTTAGATTAGAGATGATTGGATGAGTGCATTAAATAGGTGTTTCACGAATAGGTATGTCCAATAGGTATTTCAGAAAAATGGTCTTTTTCACAAGATACATTGAATGAAATAGTTGTAACTCTTTATAAAAATATATTATTTGAATATTTATGAACAAATTGTGTCTTTTTGTGAAAAGACACCTATGTATCTATAAATATAGCAGTATAATGAATTAAAATTTTAATCTAACTATCAAACTCTCTCTCTCTCAGAATAGGAATTATAATCAAATGATTTCATAAAAAGTCCTTCAACTTTGTTAATTGCAATTCTTCGAACGGAAAACTTTGTTATATTCTAGAAATGACTTTGTCAAAAATCTATCAACAAGCTCTACTGAGTGGAAACAAATTATATTCTAAAATTAATATCTTTAAATACATCTCAAAACTTACATATTCTTTATACTGTCCCTACAAAATATATATATATATATATATATTTTAAAAGACCAGGACTCAAAAGCGATTCGCTTATGAATCTCCTATTGAAGAGTTGTATTACAATCACTCTATGTTCCCCATGGAAAAGCCTCTCGAAAATATTCAAATTGAGGCAATGAACGTCTATTGGGGCTCTTGGGCGAGGGAAGAGAGAAAATAAAGACTATTCGATCCTTTTATTCGAAATTTCATTATATGCTTTTATGAAATAAATAAAATGTCATTTTTATTTATTTATTTATTTATTATTTATACAAGTCTTATCAAATCCTAATTAAATATTTTAAATAATAATAAAAATTAAATAAAAATGACTATGGTATGACAGAGAACTCGATTCGACTTTCAACAACATTTTTTAACTTTCATTTTGACGTAAATATCTAAAATAAAACTTGCAACAAAGAAAAAAAAAATTGACACGTAAAATAAGTTTTAAATAAAATATTATTATAATATAATTTATGAATTTATATCACAAGTTCATACCATGCTACCTTTGCCAATAAACTTTCTTCCCTAAACATGGGCAGGGTGCAAAAGAAGCGGCATAATATTTGCAAGAGAACATGCAGCTGCAGTACGTTGCAAAAGTTGAGGCTTTTGAGCTGATTCTCTTTTCGGAATCAGATCATTTTTAATTCTCTAGAAGCACTTTGAAAACGTTGAAAAATTATTGAAATAATTGCGCCTGTTACAAAAGAAAAGGTGAGGTGGACAGCAAAAGCGGTGCAATTAAGCAAAGGCGGTGCAAAAGCAGTTACTAATTGTGGCAAGAAAAATCAGATGTAAAGGCCACAGGACATTTTATATAATAAACACTAACGGATAATTGAAACATACAATTTTATTGAGACTAAAATAATAATTTGATGTGAGTTTAGTGAAATTATTTATTATATTTATTTATATAAATAATTCAATTTTTTTATTCTTGTTCGTGGATGTAGCTTTGAAGCTGAATCACGTAAATATTTGTGTGCACTTATGTGGTTAGTTTTATACATTAATTTTATAATACGTTATCAGTACGAAGCTCTAGTCCACCACGAAGGTATTGAAATAAAGGTAATATTTAGTACATTTGAGTCTAAATATTCTCTTTATTTTATTTATATTATGACAAATCTCACCAAACTTGAATTTGCTGCATTGGATATCACTAGAAAGAATTATCTATCTTGAATCCTTGATGTTGAACTTCACCTTGAACCCAATAGTCTAGATGATACTATTAAAGAAGAAACACTACATTCTTGAAGGATCGTGCACAGGCGCTAATATTTCTTCGCTGTCATATTCATGAAGGCCTAAAGGCAGAATATCTCACGGTAAAGAATCCACTGATCCTTTGGAGGAATTTAACAAAAATGTATGACTACCAATGTACTATTATTCTCTCAATGGCTCGGCATAGTTGGTTGCACCTGAAGTTGCAGAATTTTAAATCAATCAGTGAATACAATTCTGCATTATTCATAATTAATTTGCAATTGAAATTGTGCGTAGGGAATATTACAGATACAGATATGCTGAAAATAAATATTTTACATTTCATGCCTCGAATATTATCCTACAGCAACAATTAATATCGAGAGCATCAATTTACTAAATATTTTGAATTGATATCATATATTCTTCTGGCTGAGCAGCATAATGATCTTGTGATAAAAAAATCATCAGATACGTCCCACTAGCTCTGTACCATTCCCTGGAGAGAATGGTACTGCATTTCCTAAAGCAAATGCAACTTCATCGTATAAACAAAGACATGAATATGGGCGTGAATATGGCCATAGACGTGGTCTCAACTAGCATAATAACTTATATCGTAGTAGTCACAAGAATAATTCTCCTAATTGCATGTCCCAAAAGAGACACACCGGCCGCAGTACCTGAAGTGCAATAAAATTATTGAAGCAAAGTAACAAAAGGGGAAACAAAATTTAGTTCAAGATCTTGAAGAATCTTGTTGTTGTTGCGGTGAAAAAGGACATTGGTTGCGTATCTGTCGTACGCCTAGGCATTTTGTGGATCTTTATCAAACATCACTAAAGAAAAATAGAAAAGAAATAGAAACAAATTTTACTAATGATCCTGTGAATGTTACTGACTATCTTATGAATTTCTTTGATGATCCTGTGGATATTACACACCTAAATGTCTCAGATTTCTTTACAAATCTTAGTAGAAGAATTGACTATTTAATAGGTGATGTTAATTTGTTTAACTCACCGTAATGTTGAATTATGTTGCTTCAATACAATCTAACTTTTTCATGTCTCTATTTTTAATACGTTATAATGAATTGATAAATTCTAAATGGATAATGAAGATATCTGTCTAGCAAACAGTGCCACTACTCATACAATCCTTCAAGATAAAAGATATTTCTTTACTTTCAAATTATGTAAAACTAATGTCAATAGCATATCTGGTGCTGCAAACACGATTGAAGGCTTTAGAAGATTAGGCATCATGCTGCTAAATGGGACAACATTTCATATAAATGATGATTTATACTCTAACAAACCCAAAAGAAATTTGCTCAATTTTAAAGATATCCGCCACTACTCATACAATCCTTCGAGATAAAAAATATTTCTTTACTTTCAAATTATGTAAAGGTAATGTCAATACCATATCTGGTACTGCGCGCAAACATGATTGAAGGCTTTGGAAGAGTCGGCACATGTTGCTAAATGGGACAATATTTCATATAAACGATGCTTTATACTCTAACAAATCCAAAATAAATTTGCTCAATTTTAAAGATATCCGCCAAAATAGATATCATATTGAGACCATTAATGAAGCCGATATGGAATACCTTTGTATCACATCTTTGATTTCAGACAGGAAAAGCTTCCTGGAGAAACTTCCTGCTCTCTTCTTGGGACTGTACCAAACTACTATAAATATCATTGTATCACATGTTGTGATGAACCAGAGTCCCTGTAATTGAAAGATATCAGCCCATAGCAGGCAGCCTAGTTGGTAAGGGCGGACAAGGAGCTGTGTGATAGGCGCACGGTCTCAAGTTCAATTCCCTAATTGATGAGTAATGCACTTTAAATGGTGCATGTCCCCGCTTGTGGGTGGTGAAATTGAAACCTCCAAGATTAATCATTGGTCACTCATAAACCAGGAGGGTGGAGGAAAAGGTCAGTGTAATATCAAAAATTACATAATAAATTCCTGTAATCGTCATTTATCACATGTGAGCAATTGAAGATTGATATGATATGTAATGATTTGGCATGCGCGTGTGGTGAATTCACTTTGGCTAGGTCTTCTTCCTTTTACAAAATTGGGATGCCCCTTGGAACTCAAACCAACCTCTAAGGTTGTTGTATATAAACACATAAGATTTTATCAACAACCAATGTGAAAAAAAGTTAAGTTACCATATTTCAGGAAATGATGTTTGAAATTAATTTTTCATTAACTATTAATTAATGATTTTTATCAACCAAATATATATCGTTAATTTACTCATAAAAGTGATCATATATTCATGTGGACTTGCCTTAATGACGTGCAGGTCCACTTTTAGTTTGGCTCAAAATTGACCTAAAAACTCGCATTGCAAAAACATTTTCCAAACATTATATAGCATTTTTCTTAAAAGAAGTGAGTTTAATGGCTAAATTTTTTCCTCCTAAATCTTCTCATTTCCTTCTTCCAGATGAGGAATTTTTATATCACACGTACAGTACTTAAATCTTTTCTTCTCCCTTTAAATCACTTCATACAAACAAACAAACTATACAAGTGAAAATTATTACTAGTTAAAGTATCAAAACATGGCTCAAATAACACTTTCAAAAAGATTAAAATTATCTAACTAAATTCTTTTTTTTTTAAATACAAATAATGTGGAAAGAAAAAAATTCTAACAACTCTACTCGAATCAGATTCGTGTGTATAGTTAATTTAACCAACACCACTGCTTTTTTTTTTTTTCTTTCCCAAAAAGGATAACTAGTAGCTCCACATTCCATGTATATATATAGTGTATATTCCATGGACTAGAGGAATATTTAGGGATGAGAATCAATTATAAAGAGAAAACAAATCTATGTTAACTTATTTGGCAATAGGTTGCGTTGGTTGGGACATCCAAATCCAAAGTGCATTTCCTTTACATGGAGGAAAAAAGGAGGAAAGCTTTTTCACAAGAACAGCCATTTCCAAGATATATATTCCTTTTGAATGATTTTAACTCCAATAAAAGAGATGATCCATATCGATGCTTTTGCTTTTTGGCTCTTCTTCTTCAATCATTGAGAAAGTGTTTGTTCTGCACAGTTCAAAAAACAGTCGCGCTCTTCAAAAAATACAAAAGCTAAAGAAATATATAACCACAATCACAACCACAAACTATAGAATCACATATCTCTTCAAGGCTATCTTTGATTAGAAGCAACTTCAAAAGAAAAGAAAAAAAACTTATTGGGTGTGCCAATGGAATCCTTTGCTATAAAGGCATATATATATATATTGAAGAAAAGAGTAATTCTATGTTTATCAACTTTTTTTTATTAAAAATATAATTTATTGAATGATATATCAAAACTGTACTGGATATACATCCGATTTGATGTAGTGCAAATAATATCTTCTCACGTCATTTGAGATTTTATTTTTGGTAAGAAAAATAGCTGATATAGATACAATTTTCTTTTTCATTATTTTTTACTTATATTGTGGGATATAAAAAAAAAAAAGAAAAAAAAAACATGATTAGACGTGCTTAGTCTTTGAATTGGTAAAAATGGATTTTCTTTTTAATTTTCATTTCAAGTTTATTACATATAAATTCCATTTCAAGTCAAATAATGCACTTAAAAACGCCATATCAGAGTTCTCTATGTTGAAATAACTAATACCAAATTTAGGCAGAATTTAGAACTTAATTTTGTGGAAGGAGCAACATTCTTGTAAGAGAGTTAGTTGATGCTGTTAAGCAGGCCACAAAACTACCCTCAGCAAATCTCTGTAAAACAACCATAACAGATTTTGTTAGAAAATAGCTGAGCTGTCACAACCCAACCAATAGAGTGAGATTTGTTAAAGAGAGAGGTGTGGTCCCCACGTGGTCTGTTAGGGCACATGAAGTGTATAAAGAGAGGTTGTTGAAACAAGTCTTGTACCTAGTGATCTGAAACAGAAAATGAAATAGAATAAAGTTGCCCTTCTCTTTTTCTCTTGTAGTCTCTGTTCTTCTCCATTTTTCAGTTCTTTCATGGTATCAAAGCCCTAAAAGAGACCAGCGTCTCATCTTCAATGGCTTCTCAAGCTTCTCCAACAGATCAGCCCTCATCAAGTGCCATTGCAACTTCAGCTTCCACGTCTCATCCTCAGACTCCAATCTATCTGCTGTCAAACATCTGCAATCTCATAACTGTGAGACTTGACTCAACAAACTATGTGTGTTGGAAGTTCCAGTTCACATCAATCCTCAAAGCACATTCATTGATTGAGTTTGTAGATGGAAGTCTTGATTGTCCAGAAATGTTCCTGCGAAATGAGAAAGGGGAATTAACAGCAGAAATAAATCCAAATCACAAAAGTTGGATTGCACAGGATCAGGCACTCATAACCTTAATTAATATAACCTTGTCTCCAACAGCTCTTGCTCATATAATTGGCCTTAACTCTGCAAGAGAGGTATGGCTTGCACTTGAAAGAAGATTTTCCTCATCATCAAGAGCTAATATCCTGCAACTCAAAACTGAGTTGCAGTCAATATCCAAAGGCAACAATTCCATTGACAGCTACATACAAAAGATCAAAGAGATCAGAGACAAATTGCATTCTGTCTCAGTGAAAATAGAAGATGAAGATTTGTTAATTTGCACCTTGAATGGTCTTCCACAAAACTATGATGCCTTTGCAACCTCCATCAGAACCAGATCTGATCCCATCACTTTTGAAGAACTCCAGGTCTTGCTGAAAGCAGAAGAAAACTCAAAGGAACGTCACAGCAAACAGAATCAAAATACCTTCATCCCTACTACCATGGCAGTCTCACACGGAAGGTCTCAATTCTTTCCTCAAAATTATAGAGGAACTTAAACCAACTACAGAGGTAGAAGCAGAGGGAGATTCAGCAACAGAAATGGCAATAACAGCAGGCTCAACTACCAAGGCAGGCCCCACGGTCCTCCATTCTTTTCTCAACACTATGACAGATCAGTAAACTCCTCAATAAATCCCATCAGTCAGAAGCCAAACACTTATCAACTCTCTCCACAACCTTGCCAAATCTGCTACAGGACCAATCACACAGCTGCAGACTGCTATCATAGACTAAACCCCACCTATCAAGCCAAATTTCCCTCTCCCCAACTGGCAGCAATGGCAGCCTCTTTTGGATCCAATCAGAACACCTCCAACATTTGGCTCACAGATTCTGGTGCCACCAATCACATCACCAATGATATCTCTAATCTCAGAATCTCTGAGGACTATACAGGTGAAGATTCAGTCTCTATTGGAAATGGCAAGGGTCTCCAAATCTCTCACACAGGTTCTTCATCCTTACAAACCCCTATACACTCCTTTACTCTAACTGATGTTCTCTGTGTCCCTAAAACTGTCACTAATCTTCTCTCAGTCCATAAACTTTGCTTAGAACATAATTGCAAATGCATTTTTGATGCTAACATGCTTCAGATCCAAGATATTCCAACTGGGAGGATATTGTACCAGGGCCATAGTCACAATAGTCTATATCCAATCAAGACTCTGTCAAAGTCACACTTCAACACTCCAAGCAAACAAGCTTTTCCCTCTGTCAACCAGTCTGCTCCTACTAGGGTACCTCCCTCCACAACTATTGTCAGCAAACACAACCTTGGAAAGGTTCCACACTCAATTACTCCTTCCACTTTTCCCTCAGCAAACATTGGAAAGGTTGTCAACTACAAACTGTGGCATCAAAGACTAGGACACCCTTCTAATTCTGTATTACATAGATTACTGTCTCAACATTTTGATTTCCAGTCAATATCTAAAGACTCTCATAGCATTTGTGAATTTTGTTTGCATGGAAAAATGACACAACTTCCTTATTCTCAGTCTTTGTCCATTTCCACTACAGCCTTAGCACTCATACACAGTGACCTTTGGGGTCCTGCACCACACAAATCATTGCATAACTTTTAATATTTCATTTCCTTCATTAATGACTTTACAAAATTCTCTTGGATTTATCCATTATCTCACAAGTCTGAAGCATACTCAACCTTTTGCAAATTTAAAGCTTATGTTGAAAACACCTTTAACCACAAAATTAAAGTGTTTAGGACAGATGGAGGTGGAGAATTTAATGGGACTGCATTTGAAAATCTGCACTCCACCCATGGCATTCATCACCAAAAGTTTTGCCCACACACACCCCAACAAAATAGGGTGGCAGAGAAAAAAAATAGACATATTGTTGAAACAGCTCTTACACTACTCTCCCAAGCTAACTTACCTCCAAGCTTCTGGTATCATGCCTTCTCAACTGCCATCTTCCTTATCAATAGGTTAACAAGTCCCAACACCTCTAATCAGTCCCCTTATTATCTTCTTCATCACCATCATCCATCTTATTCTTCTATGAAAACTTTTGGCTGTGGCTGTTATCCTTTACTAACTCCTTACAACAAAAATAAACTTCAGCCCAAGACAACCAAGTGCATTTTTCTAGGCTATCCCTTAAATTACAAAGGCTACTTGTGTTTTGACCCACTCACTAACAAGTTCTACACTTCCAGGAATGTAATCTTTGATGAACAGTCCTTCCCAGCCTCTTATATCTACACCTCCTTAGGTACATTCCCTTACACCTATGACCTTTCCCTTTGGTCCACCTCCACTCATTCCCCATCATCCTACTCAAGGACAACACACCCCAATTTTCAATCCTCTACATCACCTCAGGCCCCCAATCCTCATCTTCCGTTTCCCAGTCCCCCACTACCTATCAATCCCTCTTACTCACCTTCTATACCAATACAAAACTCCACCACAACCTCAATTTCTCCTTCAACTTGTTCAAACCAAAATCCTTCCCTTACTCAGCTCACCTGCTCTCCTCCCTTAGATACCCACCCCTCTCCCATCATCACTAATAACCATCCAATGCAAACCAGATCAAAATCTGGGATTACCAAAAAGAAGGCCCTCACTACCTCTGTTCTTCCACCACAGTCTCCTTCCACTCTCACAGAGCCTCAGACCTTTACCATTGCAAATAAATCACCACAGTGGAGACAAGCCATGGCTGAAGAATTTTCAGCCCTACAAGAGCAAGGAATATGGACCTTAGTTCCTCTTCCACCCAACAAAAACTTAATTGGCTGCAAGTGGGTTTTCAAAATAAAGTACAATACTGATGGCAGTATAGCAAGATACAAGGCAAGGCTTGTAGCCAAAGGCTTCCACCAAGAACCAGGTCTTGATTATGAAGAAACATTCAGCCCTGTAGTCAAGCACACCACAGTGAGGTTAATCTTAACATTGGCAGTCCAAAACAGTTGGCCCCTCAAGCAACTGGATGTCAAAAATGCTTTCCTCCATGGAACCCTTCAAGAGGAGGTCTATATGCAGCAACCCCAAGGTTTCACAAACCCCACTGCCCCCCAACTTGTTTGCAAGCTACACAAATCTCTCTATGGCCTCAAACAAGCCCCTAGAGCTTAGTTTGAAAAATTCACCTCTCAAATTCTCAAATTTCAATTCATACAATCCCAAGCTGACCCTAGTCTCTTTGTTCGACAAACTTCCACCTCTATCACTATCCTTTTACTATATGTTGATGACATCATCCTAACTAGCAGTGATGCTACGTATGTGCAAACTCTAATTCAACAACTCAGCCACTCATTTGATATGAAAGACCTAGGGCCTCTGCACTATTTTTTGGGGCTTGAGATCACTCATACTCCCTCTGGTCTCCATGTGTCTCAAGAAAAGTATCTCAATGATCTTCTCCTTAAAACAAACATGTCAGCTTGCAAACCATGCAAAACTCCTTGCACTACTGCCCAACGCCTCTCCAAAACTGATGGTCTCCCTCTCTCTGATCCCACCACCTACAGAAGCATTGTTGGAACACTGTAGTACCTCACCTTTACCCGACCTGATATTGCCTTCTCAGTCAATTATGTCTGCCAGTTCATGCAGTGCCCCACTGACACTCACTTTGTGGCAGTAAAGAGAATCTTACGGTACCTCAAAGGCTCTCCCTCCCTTGGCCTCACTACACTCCCTCTTCTACTTCTTTGTCTGCCTATGTAGATGCAGATTGGGCAGGGGATCCCTCTAACAGAAGGTCTACCATAGGCTACATCCTATTCCTTGGTCACAATCCAATCACATGGACAGCAAAGAAACAACTCACAGTTGCCATGTCTTCAACAGAGGCTGAATATAAAGCTTTAGCCATGGCTGCTGCTGAACTAGCTTGGGTCAGACAGCTATTTTGTGATCTTCAACACCCCCTCAACACCACTCCTCTCCTTTGGTGTGATAATATTTCTACCATCGCACTAGCCTCCAATCCTGTCTTCCATGCCAGATCCAAACATATCGAAGTAGACTACCACTATGTAAGAGAGCAGGTGACTAGGAAAGCTCTTTCTGTCCACTATGTCTGCACTCAAGACCAATTGGCCGACATCTTCACCAAAGGTCTCACTTCACCAAGGTTTCTCTTCTTCCGCATCAAACTGTTGGCCAAGAAACCCACCACCAGTTTGCGAGGGGATGTTAAGCAGGCCACAAAACTACCCTCAACAAATCTCTGTAAAACAACCATAACTGATTTTGTTAGAAAATAACTGAGCTGTCACAACCCAACCAATAGAGTGAGATTTGTTAGAGAGAGAGGTGTGGTCCCCACGTGGTCTGTTAGGGCACATGAACTGTATAAAGAGAGGTTGTTGAAGCAAGTCTTGTACCTAGTGATATGAAACAGAAAATGAAATAGAATAAAGTTGCCCTTCTCTTTTTCTCTTGTAGTCTCTGTTCTTCTCCATTTTTCAGTTCTTTCAGATGCATCAAGAACTCTAGTATTCCTGGTTTGCATTCACCAGCTTCTTCTTACAGAGCAGTTTGTGGGATTGGCAACAATATGAACTTTATATATATATATATATATATATGATTGTGCGTACATGAATGTGTGCATAGACTAGCAATCCACAAATAAATATCAAAGAGGTATACTAGGGTGACTCGTGAAGGTTGAATCGTTGGTGCAATACAATTTCGTGCGTTCTAAAGCTAGTACTCTGTAGTAAATGAGATGGCATTCACACAAAAGAAAGACGTGCTACAGGTGCTACTACTGCCTTTACACACATGAAAACCATAGAAGAAGTAATTATAAACACAATACAGGTCCTGGTACAGTGTTCTTGCATATATGTATCTACAAGACCAAGTCTTTGAACACACACACACACACACACATTTATATACACAACATGTGTACGTAATAACAGACTACCAGGGTTGTCTAGTTAAGCTACCAAAATAGAAAGTGAAACGTGGCCCACATGCACTAAACCAGCCAAACCCTTGATGATATTCAAGCAACCCTAGGAACAGCCCTGCAAACCAGTGGATTCTTC
This sequence comes from Nyssa sinensis, assembly GCA_008638375.1. Lineage (NCBI taxonomy): Eukaryota > Viridiplantae > Streptophyta > Magnoliopsida > Cornales > Nyssaceae > Nyssa > Nyssa sinensis. Next base: position 27,011,361 of record CM018042.1, read on the forward strand.
ATCTCAAGAGAGAGTTTCAAACGTTCAGACAAATCCACACCAGCATGATCAGAAGGAAGCCATTTGAAGTTCTGAAGCAACTGAGCCAACCAGAGATGAACAGTGGCCAAACCCATAGCTTTACCAGGACAAACCCTCCTTCCAGACCCAAAAGGAGCCAACCTCAAATCAGACCCCATAACGCTCACATCTTCTTCCACAAACCGCTCTGGTTTGAACTTCTCTGGCTCTGGCCAGACTTTTTCGTCATGAGTGATTGCCCACATGTTAACCATGGCTGTTGTTCCTGCTGGAATCAAGCTCTCACCCACATGAACGTCGTGGATAGCGAGACGAGCCCACGAGAGAAGCGGCCCTGGCGGGTGCAACCGGAGAGTCTCCTTCACTATGGATTGAAGGTAAGGTAATTTCGGAATATCAGAATCAGAAACTGCTCTTGAGTTTCCAACAACAGCATCAATCTCAATCTGGGCTTTGGACTGAATTTCAGGGTGTAATACCATTCTTGCCAGAATCCATTCTAGCAATATTGCTACTGTATCAGTTCCACGGAAAATCAATTCCTGAAAATTGTTAAAATGTGTCTCAACAAAGTTTAGTTATCAGAATAGATAAAAAGCTTCATGGAAACACTCGTATCGATTTGAGCATGCTGCAAATTCCACATAAAATTCTGCATAATACTCAAATCTGAACTACACCGAGAGACCTTTTTACTGAACTTTCATCTGATGATATAATATCTGAGTATTTTACAGAATTCACATGAGTCATGGATATTTAAATATGAATTTCTCTATCACTGTAAAACCTTTACACTAAAATATTTTTTCATCAGATTGTTAGTTTATAACTTAAAAAAAAAAAAGAAGAAGGTAAGATTGAAACTGAAACATACCCAGAGAACAGCTATCATATCAGAGTTGCTGAGTTTGTCTTCTTTCTCCAAATTTAGCAATACATCAACAAAGTCTTCATTTCTGTCTTCAGCTACAACTCCACCAACCCTTTTAATTTTGTGCTCTTCTATTGTCTTTCCAACAAATATATTCACATGTGAAGCCAAAATTCTACATCTCTTTCTCACTCCTTGTAAGTCCAACAAATACAGCAGAGGAAAGTGGTCACTCCAGTTGAATATTCCAAGTAATTCATACCCTTCATTAACCAACTTTTCAAGCTCAAACCCATCTGTATCTTCATTGAAGTCATGATGATATTTGCCAAACACAGTCATCATGACATTATTCAAAGACCCAAAATGAAAAACCTTCTTCACTTCAACTTCTCCTTTCCCAATCATCATATCTCTTATCTCATCCACCATTTTCAAACCTATTCTGCACCTGAAACCCTCAGAACGAGCTATTCTCTTTGGGTTGAACAAATGGGTTGCTGAGATTCTCCTCAAGTTTCTCCAGTACTCGCCATAGGGAGCAAAACCCATAGCTCTATGGAAGAGAAGTTCGTAGGCCGATTCCTTCACTGGCCGATCAGCAAAAGCCGAGCTGCTGAGAATTTCCTTAGCTGTTTCTGGGTGGCTTGAAATGACAAAAGGAGTGAAACCAACTGAGAAAACCATTAAAGGGACAGCATCAAAGCTTCGAGCGAGCTTAGCGAGAACACGGTGTGGTGTCAACCCAGTGAAAACATTGAGTAACCCGGTGAGTGGAAACCCAGTCGGACCCGGAATCAAATTCCGATAAGCAGACTTTGAAAGCGCCCAAGCGAGTCCACCCGGAACGAGCCAAAAAGCAAAGACCCCAAAGAAACACACAATACACACACATACTTCGAAGCTGAAATCGTATGAATGAGGAAGAAATAAGACATGGTATTCCGACAACATTTTGGTGGATTTCACTAAATGAATATTCTAAAAATGACCTAAAAAGGGGTTTTCAGATGCTGAGTAAGTGATTTTCAGGATATCAAAAGTTGTTTTCAGACGATGAGCAAGAGGAGAGAGAAGGGCTGTGAAGGCGCAAGTGGCAAAAGTGTTTGAAAATGAACCATGGTTAAATAGAAGTTGTTTGGACGGTTAGAAAATGAACCATGGTTAGACCAGGGTTAAATTACCATTGTTAAAATTTGATGTGATATGTTACTTACTGAGCTTAATCATTTCATGTCATTATTATTATTATTATTATTATTATTATTATTATTATTATTAGATACAGTGAATCTATTGAAATATCACCAAAAAAAAAAGAAAATTCCTATTGTAACAAATTTCAACAATTTTTTAAATTTATAAAAAAATATTTATTATTACTTTTTATAAAATAATTAATAACATAAAATAACTGGATTTCATGAGAAATGCTTCATTTTTTTAAAAGAATTTATCAAAAGTGAAATCACAAATAATAGATCATCATCTTATTTGTTACTTGATTAAATCAATGAAATAATATATATTTAACATAATTTTGTCACATTATTTAATAAAATACTTTTGATAAAAGGGCCGCTTTATGCTCACTCACCAATTAATCATTATCAATTAAAATTCAAAAAAAAATTATTGAAGAAAATAAAATTCTGAAACTTAAATGAACAAAAGGGGGGGTAATTTTTGGATGAACTGAATTTATAGAATAAATTTATAAGGCAAATCAATTAGAATCTATCATGGATGAAAGTTTTTCTTCTTAAAGTTAAATAATTAACTTTAATTCATCCATATAATAAATAATGATTGACTTAGTATATAAGAAGAGTGTTATTTACGGATGGCAATTTATCTCGCCTTGTCGAAAACTCATCACGTCTTGCTTCTAATGAAACAGATATGAAGTATTCATAAACGGGGTCGGGACGGGATCGGGGTGAGGCCTTTAAATCCCCTTCAGGTTCGGGACTGATTTGGGGGATGATTACTCCGCTCCGACCTCGTCTCGTTTATATATTATTATTTTTTATTTATTCTTATATACACTATATTTACCAATAAATAATACTATATAAAATTAGTTTCATATCACACTCATATTATTATTTTTTATATTAGTTATTTTGACAATAATAAATTAATTTATCTATTAAAATAAAAGTTTTAACTTACTTAAAATATATATATATATATATATATATATCAGAATTCGAGGCGGGTTAAGATCGGGGACAAAGTAAGCCTCTAAACGAGATAGAACGAAGAATATAAACGAGGTCGAGATTGGTGAAGGGTCACCCCACCCCAAACTCGCTCTATTGCTATTCCTAGTGTTATTGTTAATCTCAAGTGGTGATAGCGTTGAACTGTTAATTTAGGGGCTTATCACCTCAAATTAAAAGTTCGAGTTCGATTCCTCTCATTAGTAGCTCTTGAAGTCACCTTATTCTCACGTTCAAATGTTATCATGCAGAAATTGTCTTAGGATATCCTGTATTGTAAAGGTCAAAAATTCACAATTTAATTAGATCATGTAATTCACGCTCTAACATCACACACGTATATAAATTACACACGTCACAATTAACGATTGCATTCTTCTGATTCATAAATCTGGATAATTCATACACACACAAATGGTGATTAACTTGATCTATAAACCATTAATGCAAGAATTATGGGAGGGCCAAGTAGGAATTGTCTGGATAAAAATGTATTGGCAAAGGTGGACATTTTCAGAATTGATTGAATAATTTGTTCGATGCTGTGCCGCTTCAAACAAGTCCCGCTTTAGTCGGGCGAATCAATTTCGGTATCAAAGCGGTCGTTTCCATTAGATTACGATTCGGCCGCCCCCTAAAAGGCCCCAACTTTATATCGACAATTCTGGAAATATTTATATGAAGGGGTCCCACTTATGTTTGAAATTGTATCATGATCATCCGGATAAGATAATCTTGGCCGTTGATTACGCACATTTCCATAATATCTTGTGATCGGTTTTGACTGGTTCGGTGAGGTGGTCCAAAAATTAGTAGGGTTCACGAGGTAACTTACTATGGTTTGATTCCCATCCTTTTGTTTCAAAAAAGTACAGAACCATATGCCGACTTGCCTTTTAAGTCTCACCAATGTCTTTGGAATGAGAATTTTCATTTTTTCATTTTTTATTTTTGAGTACAGCGATGAAAGAAAGGAAAACATGATGTTCCATAACTCTTTAAATTGGATCAAATCAAAATCATTTTTATTACGTTATTTAAGTTTTTAAAAAATTAACTTCTTTTTGATCTGAGTTTGTTCAGGTTTTAAGTATTTTTTAAGATTAGACATAAATAAATATATTGTTAAAATATACTTACTAAGTAATAAAAAAAATATTAAAATCGGTTCATCTGTATTTTATAAAATCAGTTCTAACCTTTCCAAACCAGCCTCGAGACTCAAACTCTAAAAAATTTTAACTACCTCATCTTAATATATTTTCATTAGAATAAAAAATTATTATATACTTGAAATTTATAATTTCATCAATCATAAATAATTATTTATATAGCACGTTGGGTTTTTAAGTACAACTTTTATATACATGACAACTTGTAGTTAATAATTTTAAATTATACAATAATTTCTTATTTGGAAGGATCTCTGAAAACTTTTGCATTTCACTCTGCGGGTAACCTGTCTAGACTCACTCTCCTTTTAAGGGATCATTCCAATCTTTAACACATTTCACTCTTAAAAGGGCTGTCCCACTTTTTAAGGGTTGTTTCACTCTTGGACGATCTATCAATCTAGGAATCGCAATTTGTTCCGTCCTGTCCCATCCCTAATGGGGTGGATATAGAGTGCTCATAAATGGGATCGGGACGGGGTCGGGGTAAGATTTTTAAAACTCCGTCGGGTTCGAGGAATGCCCACCCTGTCCCGACCCCGTCCCGTTTATATATTAAGTTTTTTTTATTTTTTTTATATATATTATATTTATCAATAAATAACACTATATAAAATTAATTTTAAGTTTTTTTATATTATACTTATATATATATATGTTTTTTTATATTATTTATTTTGAAAAAATAAATTTATTTATTTATTAAAATAAAAGTTTTAACTTAAAAAATATATATACAACGGGGTTCGGGGCGGGATAAAGTCGGGATAGACTTTAAATGGGGCAGGGCGAGGTCGGGGTAGACTTTAAACGGGATAGGACAGAATCAGGAGAAGAAAATATAAACGGAGTCGGGGTCAGAGAAGAATCACCCCATCGCGAACCCGCCCCGTTGCCATTCTTATATCCATCCTTGGAGTCGTTTAATTTTTATATTCGTGCCACTTTGAGTTGCACGATGCATGTACTCGAGTTATTCAAAGATCTATCTGGACTCACTCTATTCTTAAGGAGTCGTTACACACTTTATGGGTTGTTTTATTCTTGGATGTGTTCCATTATTAAGAAGGGTTGTCCCTCTCTTAAAGGGCTTACTTCACTTTTGGACGATTCACACTTGGTTGATCCATTCTTAGAGTCATTTGACTCTTATTGTCGTGTCACTCTAGGTTACGTGATACACCTTATTTTTCAACTCAACTTTATGTACCTCTACTCCAACTTTATATTCCTTATATTAATTCACACCTAATCATCCAATGGTTGCCTAAGACTAGGGGTGGACCTTTGAAACTTTTATAACTCATCGCGATTACAATGTGACTCTCACATTGCATCATAGATTCTCACGAGATTCTTAGAATTACGTGACTTAATAAACTAAAATATTGAGTTCATTAAAACGTGTTATGCACCAGCAACATAGATATAGTATATGTTAGTCCTTCTAGAAAGAAAGAGATTCTTTTATTGTCCTTCAGGACAAGTTAAATTACCACCATCAACTCTTTTCATGTGTTTCATGTTTTAATTTTGCTTCATATTGTTAATATTAACCAAATAAAAAAAAGAAAGTCTTCTAGAGCAATATTTTTCTTTTCCTTACTAAATGGACTATAAAGTTGCGTTTTCACTATTACTTTTTTTTCTTCTTGATTTTGAACTTAAAAAATAATTGATTTTTTTTTTTAAAAGAAATGGTTTTGAAGAAATATATGTGAGTGTGTGTATGCGCGCGTGTATTTATGTGTGTGTAACTATTCAAACATGCTAACTATTATCTTTATATGTATTCATTTTGTTTTTCATGGATGGAAAATATGTAGAGACTACCAAGGAGACAAAATAAATAAATTGAAGGCATTTTATGGAGGAACAAACTGGAATCTTTTACTTTTAATTGTTTCAATGGGCTTATGATGGTGTGAGTGCTGGGCCTGTGTGGAATTGCCAAAGGCTAATTAGGCCCAAGTGTAAAGTTTTACTAAATAATTTCTCTAGTAAGTTTGACAAGTTAAAACAATTTTTGGGTAGCAAGAGTAACACTCCCATTCTTCTTTCTGATATAACTATGTAGATAGGAGGAATCGAACTCACACTAATTGTATAAAGAGGAGACACTTAAACTATCTGGATAGCACCTCAGTCCTAATAACACTCTTCTTCTGATTCAGGAAACAACAGTCTTCTTCATTGAAATAAGCTTGGAGTATGCTTCCATTAAACTTGTTTATGACATGGGGCAGAAGCATACACTACCACATGAAAAGGCTAGGCTTAGAAATTGTTCAAGCCCAAACAACTCAAGGTCAATGGGCCGAGATTCAAATCGTGCTAACATTATTGAATCTCGGCCCAAATTATAGTGGGCCATTGAAGATGAGATAGATAGTTATAACCTTGCAAGCCACTTGAGCTTATGAGATTCAAAGGTTGAGGGTAATCTTAGGACCAATATTAGGGGTGACTTTAGGTTCTGGGGATTGGCAATTAGGGTGTAAGGTTTGTTAACTCTACCGCTTTTAAAATATAAGGAAATGTTTACTTATTTTCCACAAGTTTTTATTACTTTTTATTTGTATATGTTGGATTGTCCCACATCCTCTCCTTAACATTATGATTTTAAGGAACTGAATGAGCTGAGGCTAGGTGAGCGACCTCGTGCGTCTAAGTCCTAAACTTGACTCTGATACCATATTGAAATGAAGGCCCAGCTCATGCAGCTCCTTAAAACCATGGTGTTAAGGAGAGAGGCAGCCAGTCATTTAGATAGATCAGAGGAGCTTCAGAAGAGCGATGTGAGACAATATCCAACAATATACGTAGAGTTTTAAATGTAATTCTGGTCAAACTGTAATAATTAAACACAAGAATAGCACATACATACCGTTTATAAATAGTTTCTATACAGATTATTGATTGTCATGATGTATTTATTATAATGGGTCTCATTATTTCAAAAAAAAAAAAAAGTAGTATCATGTAATTAGAAATAAATAAATATCTTATAATAATAATAGTATTTTCGAAATGATTTTCAATTTTAAAAAAAGGAATATGATTTTTATTATAGCTCTTCAAATTTTAATTTTAAAGTCACTAGTTTTCTGAAAATATATTTAAAGGAAATTTTAGAAAATCTTTTAAAAACGCTATCTAAACGGGTAAATTCGTTTCTCCTATTGTATTTCATTTCTGATGTTTGGTAGTTTCACGAGGGAATAATTTCGGCCCTATCTGTATCTCTACATAATACATATATATATATATATGTGTGTGTGTGTGTGTGTGTGTGTGTGTCTCTGTAATTAATATTATAGAAGAGGAATTGATGTTGTAATCGTCTCTTTCCTTGACCACAACCGTCTTCAAAACCCTAACTGAAAGCACAAGAAAAAGGTGGACATACCTAATTGGTATGAACTTAGAACGATCCTATATTTTTATTGTTTTAAGTATCTAATTGATCAGCTATGTTTATTATCAATAGTTCATGCCTCAAACCTTCTTTCTAATTGAATATATAATTGTTTGATATACTCTTGTTTTATGCACAGAAACTGCTTGTGAAAATGCACGTGATGCAATTATATATTGTTGTTCGTTTGATCGTATTGATATGATGTTGCATTTCTGATTTATGGTGTCGTGGAATTCTCTGTGATTTAGTCATTTGGTGGTAGAATGCTACTTGATTTTCTGCAAGTACCTTTTGATGCATTATGCAGTTTATTCAATCAATAATGTTATGATCTTTGCAGATTTAATGTCTATGTCACTCCCATTTTAATCTTGATGCATTGATTTATGATCGTCCACATCTATCCATTGTAAAGTATAACATATCACTGCTTGAAAATGTCTATAAGACTAGTAAATAGCTGTTCCTTGATTATAGGAATTTGGTGCACTAGCTTTTATTTTTGAAAATCATATTTGCATTGTCTTTTTTTTGTATCATTTCTAATTTTATATTTATCTTCTTCAAGACTTTTCACAATGAGCGTGAATACACCAAAATATGTTGATTTATGGGAGAAAGTAGGGGTACTGAAGAGGCAAAAACTAGTAATACTGTTTCCAAAGCAGGAAAATGCCCGGGTTCCTGCCTGTGGCCAATCATAAAAACACTTTGGAAGATGAATGTGTGACTCAGGAATGACTATGTTACCTTGTCCAGAGATGATGTCCAGAAACTTACAAATGAGCAATCAAAAATCTTGAGCAAGTCAAATGATCCCATAAGTATTTATTTGGTGGATGACAGCACCAGAATAGCTTATGATATGAATTTGAAGCACTATCAAATCGATATTATCATCTTGAGGGGACTTTGGCGCTCATCAAAGATGAGGGGACAGGCTGAAGGACATGAGATTGGACCTTGTTCGTTTGACGGAGTCCTCAAACTTTTGATTTTGAACTAACAAAAGTGCACGTGATATACCTAAGTAAAGGCCTTTTCTATTGTCTATAATGATCATTTGCCATGTGATCAAGTAAAACTAGCTTAATATTTCCAACCTACAAGATAGAAGAAATGACATAGATTTCACTTTTCCCCCCCTTTTTTTTGCTAATAATGATCCTATCTCTCTCAAGAATTTCAGTGTATGAGGTTGATACCTTGATCTTATAAATGTTTTTTCTTGGTATGCTTAGAAATTCCTTTTTTAAATATTATATGTTGGCTGTTGTAAAGTTTGATGGTTTGTTATCTTTTTGCTTAAAGCAATGGAATATCCATTTTAGTTGGATACAATTTTCTGAAAGGCGTGTTAGGCATATCACTTAGATCATTGGGCAAAGCTAATGGAATTTGCTTCATTTTGGCCCCTGGTGGCTCATGCCTCTAAATTTGTGGTGTTCAAACCTTGAGTTTTGTCTCTTGTTCTAGGTTCACTCATGAATCTGTTAGTTTTATCAAGTTTCAACATGGTTAAACATAAAAACAGTCTCTCTTTCGCACTTTGTACTGATCCAGGTCTTACATATTTATTTTATTGGTTTATGATCTGTTGGAGGCTCTATGTTATCTTAGAGATTATTCCATAACCAAGGGATCATGTCTGCAGCTGCTGTCCTGTGATGTAGGGAATTTCTCGCCCATTATAATATCTATATAACACAGATTCACACTTCTATGTTAAAGTCCATTTCTTGTGTACCATTATTTCTTTGAAATGATAGAAAACCATTATCCAGGCTTGGTCCACTTATACAAGGTGTTGGGAGGGTAGGTTGGAGATATATCTAAACTTTGGCATTATTTTTGTCCAAAATGGCTACTTTCAAACCCTAGCTGTGTTCTCATGCTTGACTACCTGAACATTTTACCATTGCACCAAGCAAATGGCCCCTGGATTTTCTTTGAAGGATGAACTTTTTTATTGGGTGCTTCTAGTTTGTTTAATTTCTTAATCGGGTTATATTCTGACCTTAATTATGACTTAGATAAATATGCCATTCTTTTGTTTTTTTGATAGATTCTAATAGATGAGGAACATCACAATTGTTCACTTATGTGCTGGTCACTGAAAAAAATTCATTTGAAGGGTTAAGCTCGTATCAGAGCCATTGGTGGTCCTCCCATGGCCAATGGGTGTATTAGGTGAGGTTCTTAATAATGCCAAGCCACATCAGCATAAAGAGGAGGGATGGGACTTACTATGTTATGGGTTCCAATTTACGGAAAATAGTGGTACGCTGAAGTTATCTAGAAAATCACATTGATTCCAATACTTTTTGACCATCTGATATGAAGAATCACCTTTTGAAAAGAAAAAAAGTCTCAGATTTTTTTCCCTTTTGCATCATGCTCCAATTCTAATTTACAATTTCATTATGCTCTCATTTTGAGTCCTGGATACAAAATTCCTGCATGTACTTGACAATCAGCCCCAATTTGGGCATAATTCATATTGTATCATATCTTATTCTGCCAGATGTGCTTCTAACTGATTTTTTTCTTCTTTCTTTTCCCTTTTTCAAAAAAAAAATTTAATTACTAATTGTGTGCCCTCAAATAGTCTGTCTTAATTCTTTATTATGGCATGGCAGAATGTTTGGCCTCAAACACCGTTCTCATCAGGTAGGTGTAACCTAACTTGGTGCAGGAAAAGCTTATCCAGTAAATAGAGTTACCAAACAGACCTGCAGTGCAGGAAAAGCTTATCCAGTAAATTGGGTTACCAAGCAGACCTGCAGGACTCAACTTTTGACCCCACTACCTTGATGTATTCAAGTCTCAGGCCATTTAGATGTATATAAGGAAGTCGGGTTCAGGCCTTATCTTTGCTGTCAAAACCATCTTCTGTTGTTTCTCCTTCTTTCAAAGCCTTCCCGCAATCTGTCTCGCTCTCCCTCTCCCTCTCCTCCTCCCCCCCCCCCAAAAAAAAAAAAAAATTATGTGCACACGTGTGTTCTTGTAATAGTTGTGTTTATTATCTATTTGGTTTTTGTTAATTAATTCTTGAATTGATTCATTGATTTATGATGATACTCTACACAAAACTATTGTGGTTATAAAATGTTTGATAAAATGTCTATAAGACTTGTAAATTGCTCTTCCCTTGATTTATTTATTTATTTATTGATAAGTAGCTCTTCCCTTGATTTTAACTACTTGGTAAGTTAAATTTCCTTGTGAAAATTATGTGTACATTGTTACAGGGTTTCATTTTATGTTTATTTTGGCTTTGCTTTTGACTTAGATTTTGATAACAACAGATAATTGCAATGATAGAAGGTCCCCGCATCCGGCTTAATGGGTGGCAGCAGGCTGCTGTTGCACTGGGCTCAGCAGTTGGTGCATTACTGGACCCACGAAGAGTAGATTTGATAGCAGCTTTGGGGGAGACAACTGGAAAGCCTGCTTTTGAAAGGGTTCTTGAAAGGATGGAGAAGAGTCCAGAAGGCAGGGTGAGTCTTTTGTTTATTATATATGCAGATGCTAATTGTTACAGTGTTTATAATTGTTCTTCATTTTAATCAAGTAACCTAGTAATCACTGTTGTCTGTGTTAAGACTAGTGAACAAAAAAAGGTTTACATCAATGATTACACCTAGTAATCACTGTTGTCTGTGTTAAGACTAGTGAACAAAAAAAGGTTTACATCAATTGTCATGTTGAGGTCCCAAAATATAGAATCATTGAATGTCAAAATCATTGTGTATATATCTCCCTACGGAATGCTTAAATGAGTCCTTTGCATATCTATCTCAGGAGTCTCTAATATGTGAGATATCTCAAATTTATAATTGAGATTTAATCCATGGTTAAGATAATGTAAGATGAGAAGCAAAATATGTAGTTTTAAATGGGTTCGGTCTTTCTTGGAGTTGGTCCCAATAGTTACATATTTATGAAAATTAACTCGTGGAAGGACAAAGGGCTTGCTTTGGAGAGTTTGGTGATATGCTTAAAGAAAATGTCAGCACAAAATCAACTAATTTATTGTACTTGATGCTACTTCTGAATAAAATTTCTTAAGTTTTATGATATAATCTAGCTCAAGCAAAGTTCAGACTTTCAGCAACAAGCTAATTGGGAATCTCTGAGAGATTATTGATTTTGACTCTGAAATGAGAACCTCAAAGAGTGCATAATGATAGAATAAGTTTGTGTGTCTGAGAGTTGGTGCACTATTCTGAAACTAGTAGATATGTAACTTGACATTTACAAAGAACAGTAAGCCTAGTAAGATTCTATTGTTAAATTTGTTTTACTTTTTATTCTCAAAATCTTGAGGTTGTAGAAGGATCATGAGAGAGTTTCAAGTGTGTGCCTGCTTTGCTTTCCATGTATAAAAAAAAAAAAACAAAAAAATTGTCCCACATCGGTTGAATGTTGCATGCTTGAGAGCCTTTTAACTCTCCATCTCTCCCTGAAAGTTACGACCTTTTGGAGAATGAGTGTTAGTTAAGACTTCTGAGGCCATGCGTGTGTTCTCCTTTCCACGTGTCAAAAAAAAAAGAGGGGGATCATGATGTCTTTCTTGAAAATTTAGTAGTGATCACCAGAAAGCAAATATATATATATATATTAGGGGTACAAAGAAAAGAATGTGCATGTGTGTTGGGAGTTTTCCTGTATGTTCTAACTGGAAGCAATTTACATAGTAATGTAGATTTATCAGCAATAACAATTGGAGCACTTGAATACCTTGGGTGCTGTCTATCAGGCCTTACAATCAAAACAAAACCTATACTGGTGGGCTGGTTCTGTGGGTTTGGATCGGCCTTTTTTGATTAGCTTTATGGAGATGGAGATCCAATGGACCGTGTTGTTTGCTTATGGCATGGATTTACTTGGTAAGCCATAATAAGGGACTAGTTTGATAGCTAGGTTATACTTTTTTTCCCCTTACCTGAGAGCACTGTTTTTAAACAGATCATATATATGGTATTGCCATTCATTCACAACATGGTCCCTCAGGTGGCCATTACATAATTCAGTTATCATAGTCGTCGGTTCTAAAGGTCAGCCAGAAGTCATGGGCCATGGCAGTTCTGCTCACTTCAGCAGGTGTGTAGATTTGAGAGTATGGCATTTTGCCTCTGGCTAAGCACCTCACTATGGGAACATTGAAGTTTGATTCATTTATTAGATTCTTCTCATGTTGGCACTTAGTTGCTGCTCAAGTTCTTTCAACCTTTTATGGTTTTGCAGTTATCTTTGAAAAATCCTTGATCTGTCTAATTGATTACAGCTGTTTAACTGTGTACAACAAACTATGCATCTCTCTCAGGCAGTACTACTGGAGCGGCCTCGTGTCATCTCTGAAAAGGTGGGGCATGCATGGGACCTACCTGCAAACACATTTGGTGCTGCCTACACAAGGTTTATGGGATCCAGGAACTTCTCTCCAGATGATAGGCCACCAGTGCGGTTTATGGACTCAGAAGAGCTGGCATATGTGGCTATGCGAGCTCGTGAGGTGCATGACTTCTGGCACACCCTCTTTGGCCTCCCCACCAACTTGATTGGCGAGTCAGCACTTAAGGTGATAGAATTTGAGCAAATGTTGCTTCCTATGTGCCTGCTGTCTGTCGTTGGGGGCACAGCAAGATTCAATGGGAAGCAGAGGGCAACATTCTACCAGCATTACTTCCCCTGGGCCCTCCGGGCTGGTAAGCAATGCACGGACCTCATGTGTGTATATTATGAGCAGCACTTTCATGAGGATTTGGAGGAGGTTCGTCAGAGATGGGGAATAATTCCTGCTCCTGCTCCTGCTCTTGCTGTCAGCCCTAATGCAGCCCGAGTTGTCTGACCAGCAACAGCTGTATCCTGTTTGGTCAACAGAAATTGTGGTGGAATCTGAGTTATATTTTTTCTTTTTTGCCATTTTGATATAACTTAAGTATTCATATTAATAGAAGTGTATTCAAACAACTGAGGCAAGGAACAAAACTAAAGGAATGACTTCCAATTTTTATCGATGATACATCTCTTGGTTAGTTTTGAAGTCTTATAAGCTTTTCATTGTTCCCAAAGATGTATGACTGCCTGTCAAATTTAACTGCCATTGTCATGATTCATGCTCACGGGTATGCTTCAGGCTGAGAGAAATCTAGCTATGTGTTTTTAATGCTTGTAGAATTATAAAAGTAGGATGTTCCATATAGCTACTACCGCTTGGGCTGTGTCCTGTATTTGCAGAATCATGGAAATTTGAGTTAGGGTTTGTGGCAGCTACTTTGTAAGAGCAAGGGTGTATAAGGAAGCAAGATGAACAAATCAGCTACTTTGAAAACTACACAGTCATTCTAATAATAAAGATAAACACACTTAATCAAATATTCAGAGCAGGATGGCCCCCCGATGTAGGACAAGTCAATCACTAAGTTTATTGACACAGCCTAAATTTGAATGTTAAGGGTGAGTTTTCTGATTCTGGAGTTGGCCTTGAATCAAGCTTGTATTGCACGGCCCGATAAAATCCCCCAACCTCACATGTTTGCATTCCTTGATGCATGGAGTGAGAGTCAATATATATATATATATATATATAGACACACACACACATTCCCAATAACATAACATGCTCACATGTTTGCATTGCTCGGTGTATGAAGTGAGAGTTATATATATATATATATATATATATAGAGAGAGAGAGAGAGAGACACACACACACACACACAACACACATGCACACACATACATTCCCAATAACATGACCATTGACACTACTATGGCTCAACACTACAATATTCATGAACACCATTATCATCATGATTAATATCATATAGTATTTTGGATGATAGAAAGTGAGTCTTGACGCAATGGTATGGTTGATCCATTGTGATCTGGAGGTTGCCACGTGCACTGAGTTTGTCCTATATATATATATATATATATATATTGGATGATTCATGCCTTCGTTGACAATAGATCAATAGTCTTAGACATTAGAGATTTTGATGGAGACATTGACATCCACCGGCGCTGGGCAGAGTGACTGTCTTGAGATCAGGCGAGCTTGGCAGAAGAAAGCACAAGCACCTGAACTGATCCATGACTATGTCGTTGGTAAGACTAGGAGTATGCTTCATACCCATTAAACCGAAACTCAACAATAGAAGATTTCCATTGCAGAAGAAGAGACCCACCATCTCCATCAGCAGCATATATATCTCACTCCATGTCATTGATGGTGCGGCACACTGATGAAAATGAGAGTTTTCCTTTCAAAAGTGAGCAAAAACACCATCTGAGCAACTTCCAAAGCGGCCAATACAAGAGAACATAGCAAGAAGTAATGATAAGACTTATATTGGGTTCCATGGCGGCGTTACGGTACCAACAGGCAGGTTTCTGGGAAAAGATGAAGTAGAAAAAAAGAGATGACAATGAGCTCAATGAAGATGGGTGATTTTGGGTGCAATTCAAAAGCCAACTTGCAGTACACCAACGCGATTATGGTGAAAACTGCAGGGCGCAGGGCCATGGTTGGTTGAAGAAGCTTTTGCAAAGGATGTAAGTTCCTCTGGAGGTGAGATAAATGAAATTGAGATACAAATGCCATGTAAATTGGGGATCAAAGAGGTTAGACATTTGATGAACTGAGGAGAAGAAATTGCAAATATAATGATGGAAATCATAGAATTAATAGATACAGATAGATACAAGAAAGTTAATGCAAAGCTGATTAGTTCCTTCAAATAAGTACTTGTCATGTAACAAACAAAGGGAAGTGTAAACATCCTACAAGTTGCAATTAGACGCAATTTTCCTTGTATATACACATGATTTAGATATTTGCTTAGCCCATCAGCCACCCTAATAATGCATCCCAAGTAAAAAATGCGACGTGCCAACCCCCATACTCTCCCCCTTCTTCCTCTTGGATTAATTTAATTTTACTGATCTTTGTGAGAGTGTTAGAATTTCATCCACCCAAATTGTTGGTGTGTTGATGATTTAGGTAATGCTTAGTTCATCTCTATTCCATCTGTAACCTTCAGTACGTGCGTGCTATATCACATCCAAGTAGAAACTGATGCAGAAACTCCCATCCCTCTCTTTCTCTCTCTGCAGGTCAAGGAATATGATCATACTTTATCCAGATATATTGCTCATTAGGATTTTGCTTTGTTTTGAGTTTTGACCTTTGTTTCATTAAAAATTTGCCCTTATTTCTTGTAATTGTTTTCATTTTTTCATTTTCTTTTTTTTCTTTATTTATTTATTTATTTTTTTTTTGAGGGTGGGGGGAGGGTGGTAAGTTATTTCTTTGTAAATGTTATGGTCACATTTTTTTAAAAAATAAAAAATAAAAAAAGATATATATATATATATACACATATATTTTAAAATTATTAAAGATACACGTAATAACAATTAATTTTTATAAATTTTATGAAATCAAAATTTGATTTTATTAGTGAGTTTTAAGTTACTACACTGAAACAAAATTCACGCTCTGCCCCAGTGACCGAATTCATCGTATTCAACCGGTGGAAGGCTCATCCTTTTCTGTAAGTGAGAAATCTTGGTAGCACAGATCCTTCCACCTAATCTACTACTTTTGCTAGTTATAATCTATTAATTGCCAATGTGATCCTATGAAAACTTAATCTACTACTTATGCTACTTATAATCTATTAATTGCCAATGTGACTATTAAATAAATGGGCTGTTGTCAACTGCAAATTCAATCGCTTGCTTTATGTCAACAACAATGGCACAACTCTGATGCTATTCTGGCTTTGCGTTGAGATCATACCTAACCACTACTACTTTAATCTATTAGACACACAACTATATAAGATAAAAATATCATCATACTTAATGTCACAGGGTTAATTTTTGCTTCGAAGCAATGTCGCCCCAATGATGGTGTTACCTCTGCAACTAGCCCTCAACTCGTTAGGCAACACACACGCACACATACAGAGTAAACACAATGCAACGCACATGTTTACAAGAAAAACACTCCTAAACTTTTATATTATCATCAATTAGATTACAAAGGAATACTAATCTAACCAAAGGCTCTCTGCCTCCATTGGAGAGCCTTGGTGTATTTAAATACACAGAGAAAATGACGGCTGACACCCCAACCATCCAAAAGTTTGTTGGACTAGTCTAGATGCACCACCTATGGCATAGTAGTTGTTCAAAACTGCTCCTGCCTTGATGGACGCCCTCAGGGCTACCACCTGTGTGGTGCAGTTGAAACTACTACAGATCACTACCTTTATAAAGGAGAGTTGCCTGCCACTTGCTTGCAACTACTGTGCTAGCACATTACCCACATGTATTATATATATACCCACATGTCTTTTATATATACACACATGTCTGATGTGCACAGAGATAACTGACTTGTTCATGTGTCCAACAGCCACGCATAGATCAAACCACCCTTGTTCATGGTGGGCTGCACCCATGCCATGCATTCAACTGCTTGCATGCTAGGGTGCACCCATGTCATGTTGTCCAATCATTTGTCCCACGTATGTCACGACACTCCTTTAGTTAACCTTCAACTGTCATAGTCATTCTCACGTTGCTGATATAATTTAACTACTGAGTCATACCGAATCCAACTGCAATGCCACCGAACTATGCCCTATGCTCCACCCCAATCCAAGTAGCCAACATCAAAAGGTCCATAGGGCTTGGGCAAACCATGTCGTGCCAAGGCTTACCTAGACGTGCTACTCTAAGAACAATTGAAGGTTCGACAGGAGTAGACACAATCCCTTGCAACACCATAACTCAGTGGGAAAGACCAACTCTCCCATATATATGCTAAAGTACAATTTTTTAGCCTAACAAGAACAACTATGATCTTTTGCGTAAGGTCATCACAACCTTGCTTACCTGACTTGGATCATAATTTGGTGCAAGGTGTCACCAGGTATGTCGATGACTACTAAACTTACTTGGAGTCTAACACCTAACAACAAGAGAAAATGTAATCTCTCCTTGTGATATTCAACATTATCTTAAATAAAAATAAAAGTCATTTTGGTCTTTTGTGTTTTATCAAGTTTAACTTCAGTGTGAGGATAAAGTCTAAATTCTACTGACTCCTACCACTATGGGGTCACTGAAAAGGTTAAATATATGCAGTTTTACTCCCGCAAGCGAAAAACTATTTATGTGACTCCAACTTTGTAACCTTTAAGTCACAATGAAACAATCTTACCATTGTAGTAAGGCTCACCCTCAAGTAATAAAAATAAATATTCTAGCCACCATGCCAATGTACTAAGACTTCGAAGAAAAAAAATATTAAAAAGAGAAAAAGAGGAAATAATCTCCTGATGAAATAACACATTTGATTTAGGAAAAAAAAAAATGCATCATTGGGTGTAATTTTTCAGAATTGTCACTGAACTTTATAACAGATGTTTACCATCTATCTAATACTGAATACTTGGAACAAAATAATCCCAGCAACGACCACCACACCTACATATTACATTGCATGTCACACAAAAGTCTCAATTTTTCACAACAGACAAAAGCATTATCTCTTCCAAATTACAAGTTCCATCGAAAGAGTACTATTATTTTGAGGATATGAAAGCATATTCAGTTACCGCTGCCACCGCCAAAGAGGTAACCCAGAGAAGATCCACCACCAGGGGCAGCATGCACCTTAGTTGAGGGCCGATCCTGCACCCAGGGAAAAATATCAATCATAATGAAACATTGATGCTGCAATAATTTTTAAGGAAAACACATCAAGGAACTTGCAAAAATTGTGACACATAGTGAACACATTCTGAAGTTGCATTGCGCACCTTCTTAGAAATCATATTTTGTGTTTTTGGCTTCAGATCCACCAGGATAACACCAGTAAGTTTTTTTTTTTTTTTTTTTGGGGGGGGGGGGGGGGGGGTTGTAGTTAAGTGGTCTTCAGGATAGGAGTTAAGACTTTGAGGATATTACCCATGCTTCTTCCCAATTCATCCAACCTCAAGGGTACCAGTAAGCCAATATTTTGCATTCACTAATGTGCTTCAATTATCCCAGAACATTTAGGAGTCATAGCATCAAATTTCTACACTCCAATTATATCATCGGATTTCATACTGTGATCTTTAGTAGGTGAAATCGTCTTACCAGTCAAAATTTCAAAGATTTCTATTTAGAGTCCTAATCGTATTGAAGGTAGTAGCAGTCAAGCGGCTTAAGAGTATCTATATAATCTTTCTATATCAATAAAATGGAAAATCAAAGAACAGAAGATTGCGAAATGCAATCCTTATGTTGTGTTTCATTGACTGGAAAGAGAAGGAAAAGGAAAATAAAAACAACTTTTCCCACACTTTCCATGAATTTCGTTGTCCCGGTAAAGTTTGGACCCACCAATAACTGTTTTCTTGCAAGAAATATTTTCCTCAAATTGTCTCCTACATTTGTCTTCTTTTTTTTTATCGGTTTCTCCTACATTTGTCATGGGACAGTTGAAATCTTATTTTCTATCAAACTGTCCTGCCTTTTCATTTTTTTCTTAAAAACAACTTTCCTGTAAGATCTTCCCTGAAACCAACTGGATCCTTAAGGGGTGAAACCCAAGGAAATCTAGGTGAGATATCATAAATTATTTTTCCTCTTTCTTTTCCTTAATGTTTAGCTGATTGCCTTATTTTTTTCATCCTAAAGCCTAAATCCACAGCCATAACCTTTCCCCTCCTCAATTAACCTTTTAATTAACCTTTTAATTAACACCAGAACCGCTAAAATACTTACCATCTGGAATTTCCAGCAGTAATTTTTTTTTAAGTTAGTAGCTATACACGTTTAAAACCAAGGAAATTCCTAACATTTTCAAATCACAAAGCCTTCAACTTTTCTTCTCTCTTTTAAAACCCCAAACCTGCAAGTTTTTATAACCTTTGACCATCATCAACCTAATCATAGGCAGCATCATTCTAAGTTTTCTACAATTGTCTAACATCAACTATAAAATGTTTAGGAACTCATAAAATATAGGTAAGCAACAAAAGGTATCCATATTCCCACCACAGTTGCTCTTTATATGGAACACAAAAATAATTAAAGTTTTGTGTAGTTAATGGTTTTTCTAACTTTTCCTTCTAGTGTTAACTTCATCACAATAAATCTTCAATTTTTTTTTTTATAGGTACAATAAATCTTCAATTATATACTTAAACTTACGAAAATAATTTATATAATAACATAGATGGTTTCATCAATTTTTATCTCATGATCCATGTCATCCAGATACTTTCTTAATTTTGTTTGGTGTCATGGTGTGTCCTATCTAATATGTGGTGAACTCTTATGAAACACCATACACAGGGACACCTCAGCCTCAGACTGGCATAATAGTGGCCAACAAGAAAACCTATTTTGTTTCCAATTTTTGAATAAGATGAGCCAGAGAACTCATATTGCCTCTGTTTTTTTTTTTAAAAAAAAGTGGCCCTCGGGGTTATATGGCCCTGGTTTTTTTTTATAAGCATCAATTGCCTGCATAATGCCCAAAGGCTTATAGCTTTGATCTTCTATAGTGAATTAAGTACACTAAACAGAAGGTACAATGAACTTTACAGAATACATGCTTTCACACCTCTGCAAGCCATAGAAATGCACCAGGACTTAAAGCGGGAGTCTGAAGTCATCTTTCAGGCTTTCTTAGTGTGTCGCTAGCAATGCAGATGAGGAACAAATAAAAATGTTAAACATCTTTTGTTGTTCTCCCATGATGCATGAGAATAGGTAAGTGATCTACCTTTTGAGAAAGTATTATACAAAACAAAAATCCTAGCCCCTACAGAAATTCACAGTTCAAACTTAGCAGTACTTGAAGATTTGTAACAAGAACAACCTTTTCTTGGCCTCTAACCCTCTCTGTGTCAAAGAAATCAATCACCAGTCCAGATTTATGAAATATATGTCCCAAAGAATAATTGAAACTCACAAACATCCAATCAAGCTTGTTGACATGGCAAAAGAATGTATGTATATATATATATATATATATATATATATAGTTGGAGTAGTAAGTCTGATATCTCAGATTCACATAGTATGATGACATGTAATAAAGTTAGCATAACTAACTGAACACTATGCACAAGCACAACTGATAGATTGTACTCAATTGGCACTTGAAAGATAGCAACCTTTTGCTTTCTTTTTTTTTTGAAAGACAAATAAATAAATGACAGCAAAGTTATTATGATAGAAACATACCGTGATGAAATTGCCACTGTTCTGACCATCTGCCCGAAAGTAGTTGTTCGAAGGGTTACTTTGTGTACCTGCAGGGATTTGCTTACTAACATCTACTGGTTGAGGAACAGTAGTAGGCTTGGGGGAAGGCCCACTATTTACAGCTTGCCCTTCATTTGGAACAGCTTGAGCATTACTCGGGGTCGGTTTTTGAGCCTCTCCACTCCCAAACAAGTAGCCTAGTGAACTTTGTCCCCCGCCACTGCTGACTCCACGACCCATATCTCCAACTTCTTCCTAGATAATAAAATCCCTGTCACAATTCAAAACCAAAGTTGCAAACAATCAGTGAGAATCCAAAACAAAGAAAGGAAAGGAAAACATAATATGGCAAGGTATTATATTGGGAATTGAAACAGGTCGTCCATAAAGATACCATCCAAAACAGTGCACCGTATACGAGTGAGAGGATCACTAGAGAACTAGATTAGAATTCAATTTGAAATCTTAAAATTATAAAAATAGCACAGCCTCTTTCTCGCTTGCACTAGGCAAGCCGATTTGAAAACTTGGAGGGATAAAATCAAACAAAAAATGGAAGAGACACTGACAAACAAAGCTGTTTTCAGCAATTTGGTTCCAACTTCCAAGACATCCAGCTCATTCTATTACTTCATTTTAAAGCCTCAATTGATTCAAGAAAACGAATCAACTTTCCCCCACAATTCTTCCTATTCCAAAATGTAGGAAAGATATGTGAGGCTTCTGCCTCACCTTCAAGCCTACCCCCAAGCCTAAGAACAGCCGAAAGCAACTAACTCAATGCTTATCCCTGAGGATCTAACCGCAAAGTTAATATCTTGATAATTTATCTTTGATATTTAATTATTGTTTTCCTTCTTTCAACTATAAATTCATTCTTCTCCTTCTTTCTTTTCTTTCTTGGATGGGAAAGTCGAGATAGGGGATGAAGACAGTATTCAAGTTTCTTTTGAGACTTGAACCTAGGTGTGCAATTTTACCACCTACATGCCTTAATAGCCAAGCTAGTTGACATCTTTTCAATTAAAACTTCTTTATTCAATTTTCAAGAACTCTTTCAAAGATAATTTTCTTTTCTTTTTAATTGAATCCTAAATTCAGTATTTCAACAGAATTATAAACTCTTGAAACAATGCTGTCTCAACATACCATATTAAGAACATATCAATTATCAAAGATTGGCACCCTAGAATGGAAAATCTATAGTTTTAATACTAGATCTCCTTGACTGCGTGTACATGACAAGACCTAACAACGATATATCTCATTTAATGGATCTACAAGGAAAAATAGTGGGATGATCAAATGATGCCTTGGCAATTCCATGGATGAGCATTATCAATCAATGGTTAGTGAACCATACAATACATGCGTAGTCACAATGCTCCTTGACTTTACACAACTAAAATATTATTAAGTGGAAAAAAAACTAAATTAATTAACCTATTTTAGCTTCTTACTTGTCAAAAACAAAAACTATTTAGCTTCTTGATTTCTCGTAACTAACATATTAATAACTTTAAAAAACTGAATTAAATAACCTATTAAAAAAACAGCAACCCACTGCTACAAGAACAATGTCATATCATTGTCTACTAAACAAAATTATACTTCTATTGTAGGAGGAAGAGAGGAGGGGACAGACACGCAGGAGAAAACAATTCCATAAGGATCAATCAAAATGATTCAAGTATGATTTAAAGAAGAAAAAAAAAAAGAACCTCGATAAATAAAAAACAGCATGTACCAGAAAAATATTTGATATATAGTTAGAGATATTATATTCAATTAATAGGTATCATAGCTGCAACAAACTGACAAACTTTATAGAATTAACCTACATTGAAATTGTTTTCTTAACACCTCATTCGCATATTATTTGATAAGAGAAAACAATGGAAACACATCACTCGCATATTATTTGATAACAGAAGACGTTATAGTCATCATCGTACAATGATAACGACTTTATGTAAATTTAATTCATCAGAAAACGGTATTCAGTCCATAGTTACAAACAATTTCAGTTGATTTTCACAATAGAAAGCAAATAATGATCCAAAAAAGAAACGCATTTCACTAAACTAATCATTACTCGTATTGCCGGTAGAGATACAGTGAAGAAGTGTTGGGAATGAGTCGAACAAACAACAGTTAAAAGAATGGTTAAAGAGAGAAATAGACAGACGATTGAAACCCTAAATGTGAGATGCAAGTGACCAGATATAGAAGAATGCGAGTGTAAAGCAAGAGATCTAGGGTTAGGGTTTTCATACCTTTGTTCTTACCGATCTGATCTGGCGGAGCGAAAGCAAGTACAGTGAGAGCAAGTGACGGAGTACAAAACTGATGTTACAACTACTAAACGCCGATTTATAAACCGACAAAGAAAACAATACTATTGTCGCTCCCACTTTTACTTCTTTTAAAAAAAACTTTGTTCTAGCAATTAAATATGAAGTACAGCTGGAACAAGCAAATTGAACGTGGAAATAGTCATTTATCTTACCTTATGACTGGTGACCGTCTACCACTGGGACTAGATAACTAAAATCGAATCTTCCTTATCCTTCCTTGCATTGCTTATGCACTGATGAATATTTGAAAAATCAAAAAATTATAAGTGAAATTCACCTATTTTGTTCATGCTACGCCCGACCTTACTTTGATATCTTGACACGTGTTTATTCAGCCCGGGATGCCATAGACCAAAAACATCATAACACCATGACAGATTTGATTGGATATCAGGCAGTTCATTATTTCAAAAGGATTACCCATCTCAGAAAAACAAAATTCAATGTAATAATTTATTATTATGAATATCTTCGAATTCTAATTTATACAGCTCTTAATTCAATTTATAAATAAGACTTTAAGATACGTTTTGAATTCATAATCAATTCGTCTCCTTAATTGTTATCTTTTATTTTTCTTTAATCTAACCATCGGAACCGTTACAATCGGAGCCAATTCAATTGGCCTCTGACAATTGTTTTTGACATAAAACTTGAGATAATTGACTTCTGATCAAAAAATTGGTAATATCAATTAATTTGTTAAATATTTATAGCGAAGAATATCATATTTTTATATAAGCAAGGTCTCTTCATCAAAATTCTATTCAAGTGATGCGATTATTTACTTTTCACACAATTGTTGTAGGTTTGATTCCTCTCATTCCATTGTCAAATAAAAAAAAAAAGTTGAGTTCAGTAAGTGAATGAGTAATTTTCTTTTTACATATATTGTAGTTTATATTAGGTTGACATCTCTCAGGGACTGAATCAAGGGATTTTTTTTTTTTGGTTCAGATTAAGGAGAGATTCTCTCCGACTCAACTCAAGATTAGAAGCTATTCAATATTTCACTCTATTGTGCCTTGAAAACATGGGTCAGCTTCTCAAAACAGTGTGGGTATTTCAGTAGGTCGGTTTCACAATTTTCAACTTGCGCGTGGCCCCAAACACACTCTATTTGATCTAGTACTCATTGGTTGGACTTAATCAAATTGACCCTGCTCAATTGTGCTAACTGATTGTAAATCCATGTTTGCCATAGTTGTGTGTTCTGGCATGAAGCATTTGATCACCTCCCCCTCGAGTCGTACCCTTGGTAACTCAATTTCTTCCATCTTTGTTGCCAGGATAATTCTCTTCTCCAATCCTGAATTTATTGCCCAGTTAAAAGACTAATCCATAAAAGTCTTGTCATAGAAAAAATTGGAGCAAGTTAAATATACCCGGTCTTAATTCTTACAAACGACGTGAACCTAATTATAATAAAACACATTTACCGTTACTTTTGGCCAGTGATAATGATAATTAATGAAGTATGAGCACATGCCAGACGACAACATGTAACCCTTCCAATGGCACAAGCCTCGTGTACTAGATTGTGTAGTCAACTCCACTGTAGTAAGCTTGCCTTGCAGCTACAAGAGCTAGGAATGGCATGTCTATGCAAGCATGTAAAATAAAATATTAAAATGTGATTTTTATATCAGACAACATACAATATGTCATGCAATATACACACACGTGGATATATGAAGAGACAGAGAGAGAGAGAAATAAATTCACAGGCATTCAGTAAACATAAATGTAATGATGTTTTATAAGTAAACAAAAAAAATAAAAATAAAATAAAAAACAAAGAATAAATAACTCAAAACTATTACAAGGAAAAACCAATCCTTCTTCTGGCGTTCCGCTACTAGTAGAGTTAACAGGACCCCACCAATGTTCATGCATGACAGCCACAGCCCCATCCACATTTTTTGCATGTTGCAATCTCAACTCGTCAATATAGATATCCTGAATGGAGTAGAGGCAGGTCAATCATGAAAACATAAGTACCAAATAATTAGAATGAGACTTTATTTTTTTAAAAAAGGTTTTCAACCATTTTTGTAAGACAATTTGACTTTAAATTATACTTCTTTCTCTCTTATTATTTCGTAAATTCTTCTATCACTTGTTTTTATATCATAGTATTATTAAAGGGTAGTCCTGTTCCTATTCCAAAATATATATTAGAGCTAAAAAAAATTATTTTAGTGATTAAAAATGTAGTTCATGAATACTTAATGAAAATGGAAATGTAGATCAAAGAGTAGGAATAACATTTCCCTTATTAAATTTACATATTCACAATCAGCCGAGTCTCCAAATCAAATATATGCGTAGACTTGTATAAGATATCCAAATCACATCATCAAGTGATGATATGTCTACTAAAATTTTATATACGTTTTACCAATAAAAAAGAAAGTTCAGCCAGCTCAGTCATACCAAATTTTTCTATCAAAAATATTTGATTTCATGATTTGTGAAAGCGCCACATTATTGTTACTTTAAGCACAGTTTAATGTCTAATCCATCACAACATCTCACTAGTTACTCTATATATGTACCGCAATAATCCACCTATAAACAAGTCTAATTTAAATGTACCGCAATAATTACAAACAACTTTTACTCTGGTGGATTATCACCAGAAGTTCAATTCCAACGGGCAATCAACGAATTCTGGCGAGATATAAGCTCAACTTGACCAAATGTTCCTGTTCAAAAGATCTCTCTTCTTCATTCTCAAGAGCAATGCATCAATCTTGCAAGGTGTAGTATTGAGGAGCCAACTCAGCTAACCACAGGTAATCGATCCTAGTAACATTGCGGATGTAATTATGATTAGTTTCGACGAGTTCGTCAAAAATTATGCACTCTGGTTTAGCCCGAAATAACATAGAAGAAGGGTGGATCTGCACCACCTGCCCACTTGCCAAAACCCTGTCATTGGTATTGTAGCAGTCAGAAGTCTTTCAACGGGGGGAAAAAAGGAAAGAATTTACACATAACTAAGGGGGACACAAACGTAAGAAGATTGCAAATGACAAAGAGGTAACCGGGATCAACTATTTAAAAATTATAGTAATGTACCAGTCCTTGTTAAAAAGTATAAATAGCTACAGAACCATAAACATCCTGCCAAAAGAGATTTAAAACTTGTAACATGGTGTATTCAGTACCTGTATTTACCGTCAGGCTGCTTCAAAGCTGCATTCAAGAAAAAGGAAGCAGCGAGGCATCTGCGGAACTGAAGCATGTCATTCCCACAAGAAGCGGCATGAAGACCCATTTGTTCAACATTTCCCTGAATTTGACTGCAAGGAACCACCATTAGGGGGCAGGGGGGTTTGAAGAATGCATTTATAGAGGAACTACAATAGATCTGATGGCATTAAGGACGGCTCAACCATTAAGCTAATAAAGCAAACGCTTTATGCCCACTTATAAAAAAGGCCGTAAATTTTATATGTCTATAATATAATTCAAATAAAAGTCTACGGTTAATAAAAGTCAAACTTCAAAAAAAAGGCCCCCATAAAAGAGTTCAAAAAAAATTCAATTTTATTTATACAATTGTTCAATTATGTAAGAACTCTATTATTAGAGTTTATTCACAAACACATACATCTCTCCTATTAAAAATACTATAATAATAATATATATATATATATAGAAAATAAAACATTAAAAAATAAAAGGCCCTATTTAAGATTGTTTGATATAGGCCTCAAATTATATTGAGCCAACCCTGGATGATATCATTTGAGAAGGTAGAAAACAAGCCATTTTGAGAGATTAAATTTTGTGTGAAACCAAAAGGTAAAATTGGGGTGTCTGCACATGCAAACACATCCCTTTTTTCAGAAAGGGGGTCAAACAAAATAAATTACAAAAGACTGAATAGAGATAACTTTCGCACCTATTTAGGTCTCATTTAAACTAATAACAGATGAGATTTTCATAATATTTTGCTTTAAACCTGACACAGAATATGATCAACCTGTGAATGTCACGAGCATGTCTTAGGGATCGGCTATTGATGAAATTTTCCTTGCACCATTTCCTCAGATGTTTTTCAGTTTTTTCTCTACTGTTACTCATCTTGCTCTTCAAGAACTCCTCAGAAGCCCGATATACATTAATCAAAGTCGGATGGTCTCCCTCTGGACTTGAAAAGCACTTCGTTGCGGTCCGCACCTGGCCAACAAGAGACAAATATGTTCAAATGTTACATCTCCAAATGAATGTATACTTTATTTTTCAGCTTTCTTTAACACAAACATTATCACAAGGGAATGAATCACATCAATTAATTTAACAATGTGAAGGAGCTGCATAAGTCCTCATCTCCTATATTGTCCCATAAGAACTCTTGTTGAAGCTTCTCTAGCATTTTCTCCAAGTGATGTTGGAATAGTAAGTACAAGCACAAAATATGTTGAAAGGCTTGATAACATAATAAGGGTGAGGGGAAGACAATGCCCCGTTCAACCAACCAACCTCCTCTAAAACCTCTCTACTATTGATTGCCACAGTGCCATCACCTTAAAAGACTGATCCTAACAAGAGCCCCAAGTATAAATGTAGGTAAAAAACCAACCTTACACCCTCACTTCTCTACAAATGCAGACACGCCATCCACCTCACATACTGGGATCGACTAAGTCTTTCCCAAGTGCAGTCTTAAGCCCAACGCCACCTCAAAGCACAAAGGTGCACTACAGTTGCTCTGCCTCTGCAACATAAAAATAATTGTACCGTGTGCAAATAACCAAAGTGACATTGCCACCAGGTCACCACCTTGTCACAAATCAAAAACCACCCAACATACCACCATCAGTTATCCTTAACAGCATCCGACTCAAAGCCTTCAAGACTAAAAAGAAAATGAGGGGAAAATCCCCCTATATCAAACCCCTGGAGCTCAAATAGAGAACCCATGGAAAGTCAATAAACCAAATGAAAAATCTATACATGCACGTGTCCCAATCCATCTCTTTGACTCAAGACCAAATCCAATCATCTCCAACACATATATTTAAATATTTAATGCACATGGTTGTAGGCCTTCTCAATGTCAAGCGTATAAAAAAATTCCTACGCATCACACCCAAGTCTTGAACCAACCCACTCATTGCAATTAACACATCCAAAATCTGCCTACCACCTGTAAAAGCATTTTGAGACTCTAATACAAGACCACCAACAACCCTAATTGCAAGGATATCACCTCAGCCTATAAGTTATACGCACTCCCACTGAGCTAATCGGCCTGGAATCTGTAATATCAATAACTCCACCTTTCTTAAGCACAACTGCAGTAATGATGGATTTAGACTCTTCTCAAAGTTCCCATGCTCGTAGAAAAAATGCAAAACTGATATTACACTCTCCGAACACACTCCCACTAAGCTAATAGGCCAGAAATCTGTAATATCAACACCTCCACCTTTCTTAAGCACAATTGGAATAGATGATGAATTCAAACTCTTCCCAAAGTTTCCATGTTCATAGGAAAAAATGCAAAACTAACATTACATCCTCTGAATGATAGACCTAAAATGTTGGAGACATAATTGGCATCACATCTTATAAATGGATTCAGTTTCTTCTCAAAGTCCCAATACCATATGTGCATGGAGCCAAACCCTCATAGCAACTCTTCAAAGCCTCTAACACCTCCTTCTTTGAGAAAGGTCTCTCTAGCCACCCCCCCTTAGCACCAATAGATGCAAACTCCAAGCCTTCCAATTATAAGTCTAAATATATAAACTCTTAATAAACTGCACAATACTGTATCTGACATCCTCTTCAACATATAACTCCTCTTATCCCCCCCTCCTTAAGTCAAGGGTCTCTAGCCTCTAAAAATTTCTTCAAATAATGTCAACCTTCGCAACTCTCCACTCATCTCCACCTTCCTATCTCTCTTTTCAATCGATAAAATCCCTAATACCATGCACACCTTGCTCCATGATCTCATCCCAGGCATACCTAAGCTCAATATTATCAAAAACCTCCTCCTTTCATTTTTTCACGTCTTTTTCCCACATATTCAACTTTGGTGACAATTGGGGGTAACCTAGTGTTTTGGGTTAGTTAAGTGATCAAGGAGGTGGATGTAGTACTAGGGGAGTTTTCTATTTCTTACCTCCTGAATTGCATTGACCATTGATCTTAGTTGGTGTTCTCTAAGGTGTATGGACAAGTGGAGGATGTGGATTAAAGGAAATTATTAGGGAATTTGATGAAGCTTTAGATTATATTTATTATATCGATTTGATGGATTTGCCCCTAGAACGGAGAAGAAACACGTAGTAAATAATTGGGACTCGCCATCCATGTCTAGGTTTGACCAATTTTTTATTTCATCGGGATAGGAGGAACAACTGCTAGATGTTGGTCGAAGTTTGCCTTTTAACTTAATGGCTATGAGAACACAAGTAAAACGCATTTGAAGTAAAAGTCAGAAATGCATACCTCTTCCAGCTTCTCACGAGGGGCATAAAAGATAGATTCCACTGAGAGCATAGCAACAGCTATTAACATTTCTTCTAAGCAATTGAACTGACTAGCAAGGATGAGAGCCTTAGAGTAAATAGGCTCCAAGGGAAGCCGCGCCATTTGATGCCCAACTGGATCTGATAGTTTATATTCTTCTGTTAGTGCACCTAACAAGACCAATAACTCCAAAGCTTTGATGATAGACATCCTGTTCAAAATGAGTAGAAAATGTATAGTTAATCATAGAGTGCAAATTTTGTAAGAATAAAGATTATTGTTCAATGAAGAAATGTCAAAGGCCAATTATTTCCTGGTAAAACAGGCCTCCTGAGATAGCAGCCAGAAGAAGTGGACAAATTACATACTTAAAACTTCTAGAAAGCGAAAGAAATCATGAACCAGATTGATAAATAATGAGACAACTACTGTAGTAGGTAGATAAAGGTAAAACACCCTGCAAGGTTGCAAGTCTTTTTTAAAGGGAGGCAGGATTACTTTAATTAGAAGGGCATTGGTGAATCCCCCAACCAACTTTATGTCTGTTTACCATCCTGACCTCAGCTGAGAAGAGGTTGGACAGACTTCGAAGGGACTTTCTATGTGTTGATTTGGAAAGAGAAAATGCATCCAGTAGGGTAGGAAAAACTATCTAAGCCAGTTAAGGGGTGTGGTTTGGGTAGTAAGGAGTTAAGAGGTGTTTAATCAAGCTCTTCCTGGAATGTGGCTGTACATATTTCCAACTTAAAGGAACTATTGGTGAAAGAGAGTGGTTGTAGTGAAATATGGTTGTACTTTGAGCGGTTGGGTTTCTAAGGAGGCCGACTATCCTTGTGGGATAGGACTAAGGAAGATTATTAGCAAAGGGTTAGGGACTTCATTCACCATTAGATTCTGCTATGACATTTTCTATGCAGAATCTGCAGATGCTGCCTCAGAGACAAATTCCCGCCACTTTTTCAGATCTATAGTAACAAAGAGCCTTTGGTATCAGATTTTGTTTCATTCACGGAGAAAGGAAGTGTGGACCCCAAGGTTTAAAAGGGATTTTCAAGATCGAGAGTTGGATTCGATGGTGACTCTTTTGGAGCTGTTGCAACAGTCTAGAGTGAGCAGGGAGAAAGGATGCTAACAGATGGAAAGTGAGGAGCGGGGGATTTTAGTGTCAAATCTTTTTATGCATCTTTATCAAGGGGTGGGGTGATGAGTTTTCCTTGGAAAAATATATGGCACGCAAAGGCACCTCCCAAGGTAGCTTTTCTATTTTTTATGTTTTTTTATTTTTGTGTGGCTGGCAGTGTGGGATGCTATCTTCACTACAAATAATGTGCAAAAAAGAGTTCTCAATATGGCTGATCATTGTTGCATGTGTAAGCCTGAAAGGATGCCAAGGAGATAATCAATCACCTCCTCTTACAATTGTGTTGTGACAACGGAGTTATGGAACCTTCTATTCTCCTTGCATGTGCGTGGGTTATGTCCAAGATGGTGTTGGAGTTGCTCAATGAGTGGAGACTGGAGAGGGTGCAAGAAGAGGAATATTAGGAAGGTGTGGAATATGGCTCCTTTCTGCGAGTTTGACTCCTCTCCAAACCCAACTCGCTAATATCCTCCAGACTTCTTTCCTACCAAGGACATGTGTATTTTATCATATCTAATGAATGCCAACTCATAAAGATAAATAAAGTATTTAATAATAAATTCATGTTAATGGTTATTTGACGGAAATTGACTTTCCCACCGAGGGAACATATTTTATCAATATCTATTAAATTGTAATTTTTAACATTCTAAATTATTATATTTTGCAGGTTTATATTTTAATGTTATCTCTATGTGCTCTCCAGATTATCTAATCTTTTGTAGCATAAAATTTAGTACTATATTTATTTATCAATTTGTTTCACTTACAGGTTTAGTTAAGGGAAGAACCCATAGAAGTTACACCATATGCTTTCTAGAGCAAAGGACTTGATGCATTGAATTTCATCATTCATAGTGAAGGGTTATTTTAAATTTTAATGGGAAGAACTGCTCGTATGTCTCTATTTTTATTTCAAGAACCCAGAAGTAACGAAAGATTTGTCTAATCTATGAAATATTACTTGTACAGGCTTGTTGAATTTTTTATTTTATGTTATTATGATGGAATGGTTTATTTGTGAGCCTTGTCTAATTAATATTTAATCGGTGTATTTTGAAATAGAAAGAAAACTCAAGAGTAAAAAAAATAAAGTAAATATTCATTGTATTATTTGTTTTTTAACGCGTTTATTTCTTTTAACATTAGCCGTTTAGGTCTGGTTAAGTAGAGGTATAGTTTAGGTAGGTTTCTTATTATTTTATTTTTAATTTTAATTTTTTTTACATTAGCAAAAAAAATTAGAATGCTAAAAAGAAAATTCTTAATGTTATATGCAATATGTTAGGATGACATAGCTCATTAGGTTTCTTATCACAATTTATTAGATATTGATAAAATGTGTACTTGGTAGGAAAGCTAATTTCCGTCCAATAACCGTTAAGATGAATTTATTATTAAATAGAATTTTATATGTTTATGAGTTGGCATCCATTAGATATGGTAAAATAGACGTACTTGGTAGGAAAGAAGTCTGGAGGATACTGGAGAGTTGGGTTTGAAGAGGAGCCGAACCCCCTTTCTGCTTAGTTTGGTTTATATGATGGGAGAGGAATAGGATAATTTTTTATGGGAGAAGTTAACCCTTGTGAGGCTTAAACATTTTTTTTTTTTTTGAGATCTTTATACTCTTGGATTGTAGAATTTTTGTTATATTTTTATACTATGAAATACAAACACTCTAATTTGGTTCATATACTTTTTTTTTGATAAGTATAATTTGGTTCATATACTATGAAATACAAACACTCTATTTTGGTTCATGTATCAATGTCGAATTTTTAATGACACTATTATTTTGACATTTCAATAATATGGATCCCGTGATTAATAATATTAGTTTTATTATATAGTACAATTATATATTCAATTCTTACATTCTTAGGTTTGATTGGTATGTCGTGTTGTATCTGTATCCGGTGTTCATCTTCTTAGTTTTAAAATTATATTGTCAATTTTTTACAAGGAGTTGATTGTGTATAGCTTGGTGTATTTCTTGTGTTCATGGGTCGTACCCCTAATTTTTGGTGCCTTTTTTAATTTTACTTGTCAACCAAAAAAGATATAGATAGAATACTGACAGTCCAAAAAAAAATCCACAAGGTAATTCTAGTTATTACTCTTTTACAGCCGTAAGATATGTCATTTTCTCATTATTCAAGTTGGTGAAAATTAGATACTGGTACAGCTAAATATGTCAAACATCATAACCATTCTCAACATGAAAAGTCCTGCACGCTTCATAGTGAATCAGCCAGCACAGAAATTCAACCTTTTATTGACATCATGCTTTTCGCATAGTACCACAAATTATTCCACTCCACAAGCTGCCAGTGACAGCAGCAGGAGTAATTTTTTTCAAATTAAAGAAAAATGAGAACATTAGGAAGACCAAAAAGAACATGGGTGAAGTGAGAACAACATGATGGCCTATAATTTAAGCACGAAAGGGCCTAATAAAGCTGGGTGGCAAAAAAGGACATGCTAGTGAACCCAAGCAGTAGGGAATAACGCTGAGTTTCAAAATGAGTAATATTCATCCTACAGTTATCCTCAGTTCCTATTGTGGAAAGATTTTAGAGACTTCTAGCGGGATGGAAGGGCTAGTATTTGTCAAAGGGAGGAAATATCACATAGATTAAGCATTACTTTGGTCAATCTTCCAACGTATTACATGCTTCTATTTCCATTCTGACTACGAATAGAGAGGAGGATAGAACAATTACAACAAGACTTTCTCTGAGGAGGGTAAGGGATGAAAAGAAGACTCACTTAGTTAGATGGGAAAAGGTGAAATCTCCATCTCAGGAGGCAGTTTGCAAGTAATGAATCTTAGGAATTTTAACAAAGCTTTGCTTGGTAAATACCTTTGAAGATATGGGGTGGAATCTGATGTTCTATGGAAGCAGTTGGTGATCACTATATATGGGGGGGTATGAGGATGGTTGGTTCCATAATGAGGTGGCAGGGCCGTTGGGTTGTGGAAACGCATTCAAAGTGGAGTGGACGCTTTTAAGCTAAGAAGCATGGATACGGGACACAAACACATGGACACAACATTTTTCAAAAAAAACACGGATATGTTGAAGATACGTTGAATATATTTTATTTTTTTTATTTTTTATATGACTATATAATAAAAATTAAATATTATTTCAGTCAAAATTGGCATAAAAATATACAAATCACATAAATATTATTAATATATCAAAATAAAAGTCATTAAATAAAAATTTAAAAATTTCATTTAATAATCAACATTCATGATTTAAATTTCAAAATAAATTTGTTAACTACTATATATATATATATATATATATATATTTGTGTATATAAAAAAAAATAGTGGAGAAGAAGATGAGAAAAAAAGAGAATAAAAGAAAATCTAAAATAAAATATAAATTCAAAAAAGTGTCCCCCAACATGTCCAAGACGTATCCGAATGTGTCTGCACATGTCCAAATTCAAAAAAATTAGACACTCCTTTTTCGTGTGTCCAACACATGTCCAACACGAATACGTGAGGCAAAATAAAGTGTCCATACTTCCTAGCCTTTAAGAAGCTGATTTGATTTGGGGTTTGGGAGGGGTGAGAGTGAAATTTTGGGAGGATCTTTGGTAAAGTGATAAGGTGTTGAAGGAGAGATTCCAGCATTTGTATACTTTGGCTAGTCATCAGAACATGATGGTTGCAGATTATTTTGTGCAGGATGGTAACGATGTGTTGTTGATTCCTCACTTTAGAAGGCATTTCTATGATTAAGAGGTTGATGAGGTAGGAGAGTTATTGGAGGTATTGAGAGGGTGCAGGTTAATGCGTGGCAGGGAAGACACTTAGGTGTGGACCCGAGATAGCCATGGTATTTTCTTAGTGAAGTCCTATTATAGAGAGTTGACTGGTAGTAGTGGGGGGCAGTTTCCATGAAAGCTCATATGGCATTCTGGAGTTCTATCAAAGTTTTTTGCTCGGGTGGCAGCCTAGGGCTGCTACATTGACTTCGGACAATCTTCAAATGAGAGGCTTCTAGTTGGTTAGTAGATGTAGTATATGGAAGGAAGTTGACAGAATCGATTGACCATCTTCTAATTCATTTACAGTGGCGAAGAGACTGTTGGAACCTTATATTATCTATTTTTTGGCTGTTCGAGGGTGATGTCAGCTAACTTAAGAGATTTGCTTCTTTGTTAGGGAGGGTCTCAGGTTATGAAGGAGGTTAGGAAAGTGTGGAGAATTCCCTTAGTTTAATTAGGAGCATTTGGAGGGAGTGAAATAGTAGAGTTTTTAGGAGTCCGAAAAACCCCTTTTTTCTTTTGAAATATGCTTTTTTACACCTTTTGTGTTTTGGGGCTAAAAAGACATACTCTTTGTATGTAGGGTCTCTTGTAAATATTTTGGAGTCTTTGAAGCTTTAAATGTATAGTGCCCTCTTTTGTAATTGTAGGTTCGTCCCCCTCGGAGGTGTCTTCTAATACAATTACATTTACTTATCAAAAAAAAAAAATATATATATATATATATATATACAAGGCAACACTGTGCCAAAAGTGGAGTCATATAGCCAAGCTTTACATTGAGATTCAACAGCCTATTTCTCCCACATTTTCCTATATATTAAAACAACCAATATTGAATCAGGTAAGTACCAAAAATAAAGGAAGGAATCCCAAGAACATTTATCAATATCAAGAACATGAATGGGGAGCCGTAAAATAGTAAAGAAGAATGAGAAGAGATAGGTGAGTTTTCAATCAAAAATACACAATGAACAATCCTTAACTCACAAAAAAATATAGTAAATTCAAAACAAACATTTAGAGCACAAATGCTTCCACAATTCCTCCCTTGTAATTAATTATTTAGTACATTATTATAACAAACATTCAATTTATATAACACAAATTATGATAGCACATTAAAATATTAGATATAAACTATAAAAAAAAAAAACAAAAACTCATTAATCATCATTCATCAATGATTAGTCATTGCATTAAAATATTTAATATTTAATATACACGAAGAAGAAAAATTTTATTTTAAAATATTCGGGCCACCCAACCATGAAAAGGCTTTATGACAAAACCTATGACATCAGGAGGAAATTAGCATTAGGATTTATCTAGAATAAGAGATAAGTTGATTCAAAACAAGCTTATTGCAAGAGAGAGGGTGAGTTTGATTAGCTTGAAGTAATATTGTTAAAGTACACTTTTTTCTAATGGCAATATTGGACCTAAACTAATCATAATAAGGAATTAAATGGCTTAAATCAACTACTAAAGCACTCAACTGGTCTGAAGAAAACTAGAAGAGACTTCGAGCAGTCAAAATGTGAAGAAATTTTTTAACCGATCAAAAAAAAAAATGTGAAGAAATTTTTGACATAATTGTCTCTCTTGAGACATTTACATGGGTCTTGATATTTGTTTTACAATAATATTAGTGTCTCAGGTTGTAATTTATCAAAGAGAGATGTGAGAATCACATTATAAGGCTACATTGTAAAATTGGTAGTCAACTTGGGACCCTACGTTCTTGGGCAATTTTACAGGAATTTCACAAGGATTCTATACCCTAGAGATTTTTGGTGCGATCCGGATTGATTTGGTATTTTGATGTTAACTAATCATGTCGAAAACAAGGAGACAAGATGATGATATGGAGATAACTGAGTGGCCTAATAAGAAGTCAAAAAATTAAGATTAAATACATTGGAAGAAACCAGAGTTGGCACCAAATGAGGACAGAGAAAGTTGAGATTATACCTTCACATACCATGCAGACTCATTCTTGAATCACTAAGGAGTAATATGAATAGACCTAAGAAAATCAAACCCAGAAAATCTTACCTGCTTGAATCCATCCCATTACAATACGTTAAGCACGAACTAGGATTTGGGAACCATACAACCGGAAAAAAACAATCCAATTAGACTTTTACTACATAATCTCTTAACAAAAATAACTACATTCCTAAATTTTGTTTATGCCTTCCAAATTCCAACACAGTTGAGTTGCTGGGGTATACTCCAATGACAAGGACCCTAATAAAGGGGACTAGCGAGTAAGATTCAGGGTAATTAACCCAAAAAGTTGACATAGAGGCTTAGTTAAGTTGACATGATAAGAATTCATCAAAAAGCATCCAAACATACACGCAAATGCTAAAAAAGTTGAATAAAATGCTGAACGAATGCAAGTCTTATAGTTTATCTTACGGTATTGGTTTTTCAATGAAATCAAACCCAACAATATCATCAACACCCAGAGCCTTGAGCTGCAAAATGACGTTCGAGAGGTTGCACCGTTTGATCTCTGGATCCGTGGAATCTTTAAGTCCGTCAAATATGCTCTCTGGATAGAGACGGTAGCACTTCCCAGGTCCTTCACGCCCTGCACGTCCACTGCAACAAATTTAGGAGGCATAACATAAGATTTACAGTTCAATTTATCTTTAATTGTTTTCCTTGAAAGTTTTTTTTTATGAAAAAAATATCGTGCAAGTGAAAAGACATATATACCATTTGGAATATCTTTTAAGAATGTGTTTGTAACCCATGCGTATTTCAAATCCCTTCCCTTTCTCTCCTCAACCCACACCCACACGGCCACACAAAAGCTAGTTTAGAGCAAGGCACATACCATTACATTTTCTTTCTATGTTCTGTTCAAAGAAGAAAAAAAAAAAGGAAAGGAATGTAATGGATGAGAAACTAATTAAAAATAGTGGGAAAAAAAATCACAGGATTTTGGTAAACAAATCCCCCCCTTTTTTTGAAAGGAAGAATGATAGCTCAAGTGCCAGTATTCATAACCAAAGCAGTTAACTAGAAAGTAGAAACAATGTAGATAATCTCCTAGTTGTTAATACTATGATTCCCTTGAGTGTCACTAAATCAAATGGTCACTTAATATTTACACGTCAAATATTATTTCATATAAATATTCTTCCATGCATAATCTAGTCTACCTACCTTCTTTGAAGAGCCTGTGCTTTAGAGGTTGCAATAATTTTCAATGATTGCATCCCAGTACGAGAACAGTACGTGCGCGTCTTCACCTACTCCAGGATCAATAACATACTTGATTCCAGGTATTGTCACAGACGTCTCAGCAATATTAGTTGCCAGTATTACCTAAACAGAATTTATAAGCATATCAACTGGTGGTAGACAAGAATGACCTGGACAAATGTTTAGAACAGTGCAATAGTACAAAATGTTTCCCCAAAATTTAGGTTCGTGTTTTCATAACAGTGCATTATCAGACTAAAGATAGCTCGGATTTTTGCATACAATACTGAAATTATTTGCATTTTAGAAATATTCATGCCAGAAGAACAATTAAAAAATCAAAAGGAATAACAGAAGAAACAGCAAGCACCTTCAAATTAAATTATTCCAGTTATTTTCAACTCGAATATCAGCAATTTTATGGTACAGCATCATAGAGGACTAAAAGCATCTTAAAACATATAATACAAGCAGCAGGGACTGCCCCTCAAAT
Organism: Nyssa sinensis; assembly: GCA_008638375.1. Lineage (NCBI taxonomy): Eukaryota > Viridiplantae > Streptophyta > Magnoliopsida > Cornales > Nyssaceae > Nyssa > Nyssa sinensis. The sequence goes on from CM018042.1 coordinate 27,049,861, forward strand.
ATAGGGAGGGACTCATGCAGGCTGTCCAACCAACATGTGTGGCACAATTAATAGTTCCATGCAGAATTCAAGAGAAACAATATATTCACTCCTCAGCCAGTACTTTTATAATCCGCTTGTCTACTTTCTGGTGCACCTTGAATGCTTCCACAAGAGCACTAATCAAGAAACAGTACCTAAGGCTAAATCAAAATAGTAACATAGCTTGGTTGCAGGCACTCAACAAAACATCAACATGAATATGCTGATTAGGTGAAATTAGTTTTTCAATCTTCACATAATTTAGCTGTATTTAATTATTCTGATAGCAAATTCCTACATCTCATCATTATTTCATGAATCATGCTTGTCTATACAAGTAAAAAAAAAAAAGACTTGTATAATTGTCGATAATATGAATCAAACTAATTTTTGCAGCATTTCTTATCACAAGGACCTCTACAACACTGAGACTACCTCAGTATTTACAGAGTCTGTGTCCAACCACAGAAATCAAACCTAGAAATGGAAGTTTATGTTCAAACAAGGCAAAAGAACAATGTCATTTTAGACTGACTTGAAAAGAAATTCATTACTTATTCTTCCTTCTAGAATACCAATCCATTGAGAATCAAATCAAACATTGATCATGTCAACAATCATATCTATCTGAATGTGTCTAGCTCAAACCAATCTAAAAGAAATTTAACAGACATCACCACAGCTACCTTACGAAATCCAGCTGGAGCGGGCAAGAAAACCTGCATTTGGTTTTCTGAGGGGAGAGAAGAGAATAAAGGGAAAGTTAAGAGCTTCTGATTGCGTTCGGGTAATTTTCGAATTCTCTCTTGGATAAGCCTCTCAACGGATTCAATCTCTTCTTGGCCTGTCAGGAATACAAGTATATCGCCAGGAAGTTCCTCCAAATGTATCTATCAAGATGAAAAATGAAAAGCTGTAAACTGTTAATGCAGGACAGCCAAACAAGCCCTAATAACAAATAGTAAACAATGGAGGAGCCAACTTAATTCGGGTCAAGCTAGGAGATGGATTGGTTTCCAGAAAATCCATTACGATCTATTCAAGAAAAGATCTGAAGAAGCTTTGCAATTTAATGATTACAATGAAGAAAAGGAAATATTAAGAAGTAAACCAAGTATTCAAGAGAAAAAACCTTAAAACACATGCACGCACTAAATATTCCCTCAGAACCTTTAATTCTTTTCTCTCTTTTTTTATCAGTAGAAACCTTTAATTCTATTTGGTGAATGCATAGACCCAAGCAAGTTCAAACTGAATTGAGCATACAAAAGTTGCAAAGAAAATTAGGGCTAATGGAGTACAAAGATTCAAAGCACCGAGGAGGGGGTCATTTCACAACCTGAAATATAGTAATTAATGCTGCATCTAAATAATCTGACTCAGGATGATTGGTGAAGAGTATATCCACAGGAAACTGTCTCCCTTGAACATGAACAGCTCTTGCACCACCAAAGTACTCAGAAAAAGTACGTGCATCTAAACTGGCAGGACATGATGATTAACTTCAATGGACCTGTGTTTTATGGCCTCGACATTGCTTTGAGAATACCAACACGCCTGAGCATCAATTTCTTTATCCACCAGAATGCCACTATTTGCCTTCGTATGATCAATAATAAGGCGGTCATTGGCATGTTGTGACCTCACTTTTTGTACGCTCTTCAGCAAGCCCAGCAGCACATCAGTGTGGACAGTTCTCTCATGAGCCTCATCAATAATGATAACTGAATACCTAGAGAGATAAGGGTCTAATAATGCTTCCCTGTGAGAATATTCAGCCTTACGTCAGTTTGCACTTAATAAAACCCCCCAAAAAAAATTTCATAATAGTAAACAGACAGTACCTAAACAACTATATATCGATTTATACAATCCAGAAGTCATGTAGCATGTTCATACCATAAATCCATTGATAATACCCAGATTCTTCAATCCCTCACTTTCTTTCTTCTCAAACCCACACTGTCTTACCTATGTAGTTATATTTGCCTTTCGATTGACAAGAATAAAAGAGGTGATCTCACAGTTCTGGTCCATGACCTGTTGGATGCCTAACACATCTGTCTGGTCTCACACTGTGCACTGTGCACTAATAGTACTAATAAGTAAACCATATACATACATCTTCCTCCTACCCTCTTTCAGGAGGAGGGGGGTTCTTCAAACAATTTGAAATCTTTAGATGCATCCAGGTACCAATAATACCACATGATTTTTAATCACCAAACCATCCTCTAAATTGCCCACCAACCCACAAGCTAGAAATTTACTCAACATATGCTACCACAGTACCACTGGTTCTAAACAAGCTATTACCTGAAAATTTTAGGTATACTACTACAAATTTAACATAGTCAAACTGAAGCCATGGATTCTTTTTACCTCAATAGCAATCCATCTGTCATGTATTTGATCCTTGTTGAGCTCGAAGTCACATCCTCAAATCTTATAGAATACCCGACTTTTTGGACCCAATTCAACACCACATTCCTCAGCTACCCGTTTTGCAACAGTAACAGCTGCAACACGTCTAGGTTGAGTGATGCCAATGATTTTCCCATCATGACAGTATCCCCCAGTTGAATAGGAACTGGGGTAACTCTACAAAAATTTAGTCCATATGACAATAGGTTAGAGGGAGAAAAAACCAGTTACTAATGTTCAACTGTACGGGGGGGCAAAATAAGATGGAGGGATAAACAAACATGAATATAGTAGAATGCAGTTGCAGTTCAGAAAAAGAACAAAAGAAAAAAAAGCACATACAAAAAGAAGGAGGGCGCAGGAGGGCAACAACAACAAACAAACAAAGATGCCACATAAACAGAGGAAAGGAGCTCCCCAGTACCAATTAAAACTGTAATCTCAAAATTTCTTATAAATGAGCCGATCTACACTGCCTAGAAGTCTATCATCGAAGTCCTAACTCAAAATCCTTCAAGGAAACTGAAACAATGAAAATCTTAAATATGTATGCTACATATGTAATCAATTTGAAATTAAAAGGTGAAAGAGGTGCAATTATAGGTCACTGCTAAACCTAAACAATAAAAGGATCCATACTAGAGTGGAAGTGTCAATATAAAAATATATAAATAGAAAGTCACAAGTAAAATCAACATTATGAGCTTATAGGTCATCCTAAACGTTGATTCTATACATCCAAATTAAGACAGGATCCCCTCTTTTAGCATCAAAAAATATCTAATTTTCTATATTATAGCAATCACAACTGTCTCCGTCTTGTGATAGTGGTGTTGACTGATGATGGGATGAAGAAGAACAGTCTTTGAGTTTACGGTTAACAGAGTTTGAGGAAGAAGAGATGAAGAAGAGTCTATGAGTTTGCTGTTAACAGTGTTTGAGGAAGAAGAGATGAACAGTGGTTTGTGATTAGTGATAATGATTAGGATCGCAATTTGCTCTTATACCAAAGTTGATGTAGGACAAGCTTAGGAATAGGGAGAAGTTATTGGCATCCACATCAATAATATAGAGAAAAAATACTAATCAAGCCATTATTATCTTAAATCCAGACAAATAGAGTCCTTAAATAGACTCTTAACATATAAGAGCTGCCTAGGTAACTGACGATAAGTGCAGCTAACAGTCAAATCCTAAAATAGATAAACCCAATAAAATAATAAAAATCCCTAACAAATAAACTATGAATTCATATCCACATTAGTCTCCCTTGTCGCCTCGTAAACGGGCCATGACCATGGGGCCTTGCACCAAAATTGCTTTCAAAACCACACTGATTTCTCTCCCTCCAAATACACCAAAACAAACAAATAGGTGTGATCCTCAATATCCTCCTTCCATATCCCTTACCTACACCCCCACCCAACTTCTAAAAAATCCTAACAACGAACAATGCATCACCCAATGACACCCTAAACAAAGAGAACAAAAGGTCCCAAATCTCCTTCACAAAAGAACAATGAAGGAAGAGGTGATTGATTGACTCAATCTCTTGTAAGCACATACTACGTCTTCCCACTAGATGAAATCTCCCTTCTTTGGAGAATTTCCGTCATTGGAACCGTACCCCGCACGAGACCAAACAAAAATTGCAGCTTTCAACGAAACTTTTGTTCCCCACACCACTTTCCATGGAAAATTGCTCTTGTCCTCTTTTAACTAAGTAACCAACCCAGATATATCGAGCAAGTAAGCATTCTTTAAGCTTGTAAACAAACTAGATAAGGGCTAATGCATTCATTAACCTTGGCACAAGCATATTTGTTTGGTATCTTAATCTATTGAGATTCATAATGAAGAGATCGGTACCATTTAAAGAAATCTTCCAGTTATATAATAGGGTTAATCAGCCTTGAGTCCCTAAACAAGTTGCTATATTATAATAAGATCCGTCGATATTTCCAATTCAAGGTCAAGGACTTGCTTGTTTTTATTTTTGAGCTCAATCCATACTTGATGAGGTTTCACTTGTAGCTTTTTTTAGTAATGACACTAATACCCCAATAACACATCCATCCAAAACAAAAACCTCCCAAATAACACATCCGTCCAAAATAGGAAACTCCCAAATTAAAGAATCCCTCACTCCACTCTCTCTTACTCGCCCAAATTCGTAATCCTCCATTGTTGATCCAGTAAAGGTGAATAAAACTCCCACTCAATCACTTATCCCTCTTCTCTCACTCTCTCATTCTTCCATATCTCACCACACCACTTATCCCTCTAACTTTTTCCTAACCCAATCGCCACCACCAACTACATCTACGAACAATTTATTGTAGTTTTCAACAAATTTGTGAGTGATTTAATATATATATATATATATAGAGAGAGAGAGAGAGACAGAATTCTTGTTAATGATAATTAAGTTGGCAATGACAATGGAAGGGTTGTTCTGCGGTGTGCCGAAGATGGCAACGGTGGTGGTTCTCTGTGATGGTCGGCCATGACTTAGTGGTGATGGAGGGTGATTCTATGGTAGCAGTGAGGTATTGAGGTTAAACTAGAGGAGCAATTCTGATTGCTTTGTGAAATTTTACATTGGTCTCACATATTATAAAACTGTACAGTCTCTCCCTTTCACTCTCTCACTGATTCTTTTTCACTTTTTTTTAGCGGTGAATCCCATTTTGGCAGCTTCCTTGCAATCTAATCCCCTCCTTCAAATTATAATTTGTATTAAAGTGTGCTTATTCATAAAGCAACGCAAAGGTAAAATTACCCTTTCATTGCTTTCACCCTTTCGCTTTCTCACTGATTCTTTTTCACTTTTTTCTAGTAGTGAGGCTCATCTTGTCAGCCTCCTTATAATCTAAGTCCCTCCTTCCAATTATAATTTGTGTTAAAGTGTTTTATTCATAAAGCAACGCAAATGTAAAATTTTACATTCTCACTGCTTTTATGTCTAAACTAATTTTTTGTTTTTGTAATTTTTACTACTTTAAAAAACTCTTTAGCATCCAAAATGCAACTCAAAAAAATAAATAAAATTAGTAACAAGCAAAAAACTTGTGACAAAATTAAAAATTTCACTACCTTCTTTATAAACGTGAAATTTTACCGTTTCAAAAGCAATTTTTTTCTTCAAAATTTCATATTACATCTGGATCTTGTTTTATAGATCTCAATTTTTAGTGTCAAAATATATAAATTTTATTGAAAACGGATTTATATATTTTAAGTTATTGAATTTTAAAATTTTAAAACACCTTCTTAAAAGTTAGGCAAAAGTTAAGCACATCCAACTTCATTATTTTTGGAGAAAAACACTAAAAAGGCATTTTAGTCCAATAAAAGATGATGAACTTGGTTGGTAATTAAGTTTGAAATTGGACTTGTTGATAATTTTATTACTTTTTATAGACCTAAGGCTAAACGGCACTATATAATACGCATAAATTCAAGTGTGCAGGCATATGAAAGAGAGAGAGATTACCCTAAATTGCAAGCACATTAAAAACAACTTGAAAGAACAAAAGCGCAAGTATTTCAAATTTATGTAACAAATTCATGAACGCACAGCAAATTTTAGTTTTTAGAGCAAATAAGCAAATTACAATATGACAAAATTACGCTCTAAGATGAAACATTATTAGCATTTGCTACTATCAACCAGCCATCTGAATGGTGCATTATAACGTAACATTACACAGCAAATCCCATTTAAGAAAGTTCTTTGAATTCAGGAAACCAAAATCCATTACAAAACTTATAGAGATACAGAACTTACGCGTTGTTTTTCCACTTCCAGTTTCACCGACAATTATCAGTGTATCATTATTCCGGACCTCCTCCACAAGTCGTTTTTCAACTAGTGAATTCAACAATGAAAAAAGTATGAGAACCACATTTACATGTGAACAATATCAATAGAAAATAAAAGTTTTACTAACACCATGATAAGATCATCGTATTACATGAATGGGTTTTAAATGTTGATAAAATTCCACCCAAATACACAACTCTTAATGATAATTAATTTTTATTTTGTGATTCTCTTTCAATTTTATTGCCAATGTCAAGAATAGTTCATGTAAAGGTTTCCAACTTCAAACCTCCACAAGTTAGATTTACATTAAATTAACTTCCAAGAGATGTCCTACATACATAAAACGTAAAGGAGTGTTAAGAAAGAGGGAGACGAGAATCTTCTCACTACACAGTCGTTAATTTCAACTAAATACAAGCAGGCGATATATCATGCAACTCCATAATGACCAAATATGTGCGCAGCCAACAATCTAAAATAGCCTTCAATTAGTTAAGGATAAAATTTTCATATCCTACTTGTTTTATTTTCATAGGTAAGTGGCCCTTGTGATGGGAGTTGAACCTGGGATCCTTGAGTGGTGATGAGAACTTTTTCATATCCTACTTTGTTTTTGATAGTTGAGTGACCCTTGGGATGGGAGTTAAACCTGAGACCTTGAGTGTTCATATTCTATATTAATCTCTCTTTCTTCATCAAGTAAAACTGCACTGAATTTGAGTGAGACAAGGAAGCTGAAGATTCTTTAGTTATACAACAGTAAGTACATCAGCTTCAAAGCCAATTTCTCAATTAATGTTTTCCTAATTAATATGACACTTACAAGCTTCATAAATGTATCTAATATTAACAAGATTTGCAAGCCCAGAGGATGTGTATATGAAGCATAAGCAATTGCTCCATATAATGCCTCAACCATCACCCAAGTAGTACAGCAAAATTAAAAAGGTTTGGCAACAATTTAAAAACTCTTTTTGTCATATATAGCCACAAATTTCAATGCCGACTAGGAAAATAACTTTATGCTGGAAATCTCTCAAGACCGTCAATCCTCTCTCAATAGATGTGCCCCTTAAACAGTGTGAAAAGGTGGTAGGTAGAACTAAGGGTGATTAGGTCTTGTTTGGTTCGATAATGGAATCAATAGCTTGCCCAAACAGGGATATAGGAAGAAGCCAATAGCCTACAAGGTTGCCACTTGCCAGCAGACTTGCTTGACCTATTGAAATGCCAGTATGGTTGATATCTCACTTTTGAACTCCCCTTCCCTAAAATTCCCTTTTTCTTTATAAGTGAGTCATAAGCACAAATTTATAGTTCCATTCAACACATTCAAAAGTAACAGTATAGTGATGTTCAATATTTGTTTCTCTTCTCCACGCTTAATTCGCAGCGCAGTTTCTGAAAAAAAAAAAAATTCAAAAAATGCAACATCAAAGTATATGAAAATGAAATTACAAAAGAATGCACAATTATACAATTTGTGCCTAATACTTCCTTCGGAAATCCAAATGGAATACCAAATTTTATAGATCAGAGAAAAGTTAAAATATAGCTTGAAGGCTCGTAGTCACTAGTCAGGCCCTTGTGTAGAACACACATAACAAACTGACACTGTAGATCTGAAAGATGAAAAAAAGAAAACACCGGAGTAGCAACGAGCAGCAAATACCTGAAGCGATTGGTAGAGACTTTCTCTGTTGCGCAATCCTTTGCCGCCTGTTTGCATGACAAACAGAATCATATCAATCGATGAAAGAGGAGTCTAGGAATAATCATATATATTGTTATATTTAAATGAATATACTGTATATAGTATAATTTTAGACCTAGCAAAGAAATCGCCCCGGCGGTCGGCATTAGATATTTTGCCGTTGAGTTGATTCTGGCTCTGTGCGAACTTTTTGCTTCCAATGTGAGGAACTAAAGGCATCTCAAACCTTTTCCTTCTTCAAAGGACAACGGAAATTAGTCGCGATAGATATACATACAGGAGGAGGATATATATATATATATATATAGAGAGAGAGAGAGGGAGGGGGGACTGGTAAGTGGTAACAAATAGGCATGGCAACTAGGCGGGTCCCCTTCCCCAACCCCGACCCATTTAAAATCCCTGCCCCGCCTGATAGTTCACCCCAACCCAATCCCGTTTATGGACCCCACCGGCCCCACTCCCCAAACAACTATTACCAAACAGCTTTATAAACCTAATTCAAAAATGCTGAAAATTACCCAAAAAAAATTGATGGATCGGTCAGGTTTCCTGGGCCAACTTCCGCACACGAGAATAAGTCCCCCTCCCCGTGAGGGTCAAGCCCACCCTCTAAGCAATGTTTTAAAACCCAGATCATTCAATGAACTGGAAAATTGACTGAGTCACGGGTCATCGGTTCAACCGTTGGTTCAACCGAAATCGAACCGTGACGTAATAAATATTAATAATATATTAAATTAAAAAAATATGAAAAGATCACTAAAACCTGCAGCATACGATCAACAACTCAAACAGCAAGTTCTGTGAAATTGTAACTTTGTACATGCAATCCAATTCATAAACAAGAGCTATTTTATCCCAACTTTATGCTATTTTATAAACAAGAGCAGCACAATCTGTTCAATAAATTTTTTTTTCTTTTAAAAGAACACAGCACAACACAGCACATGGACTCGAATTAGGAAGAGAGCATAACACAACACAGGAACTTGGGAAACATAGCACAGCAGTTCAACACAAAAATCTATCACATATGATGCTATTATTTAGATTTTGTTAAGAACAATAAAAAAAAAAAAGATGCTATTGCCTTAACAAAAAAATAAGAAAAATTCATGAATGCAATCTAAAAAAATATAGAATAATTTTTTTTTTTTATGGAGCAGGGAAAGCAAATGATAGAAGATCAACTTTGAAAAATTCATGAATGTAATCTTAAAAATCTTTTATTACTTCTTGAATTTTTTAAAATTTGTCCGGTTCACTATTCTACGAGATATGGTTGTTGGCAAAAGAATCAGCCTTTTTTGGATGTTGCAGCTGATTCTCATGCTTTTCAGCTAATAGATTTAGAGAGAGGGCAACCAATATGAGAGAGTGAGAGATAGCTAGAGAGAGGGGGGGAAGAGTTGGTTACCGGCGAGGAGGAGAGACGCAATTTGGGTCTGTGGGCAGTGCAGGCGACGACGGCTGGCTGTGCAGTGGCGACGGCGACAGAGACTATGGACTGTGCGGGCGGTGTTGGAGACAACGAATAGGCGATGCAGAGAGAGGCGGTGAGAAGGGGAGAGCTTCGGGGGCTGAGGGAGTTTTGTCCAGCAGAGAGATGTGTGGTGGGATGTGTGGTGGGACGGAGAGAGAAAGACGCAGAGAGCGTCGTCTGAGAGAGGGAGGGCTGGAGGGATGTGAAACTCTTGCTGTGCAGATGATCGAAAGAGATGTGCGTGCTTACATGGATAACGAGCACAGCAACAACAATGGCGAATTGCAGGTAGACAGAATTTTGGCTTGGAAAGCAGTGGAAGAAAACGAAACAAATATTGGGTTTTAGGGTTTTTGTGAGATTTACAGAGGTAGTACGGAAGGCGCCCAAAAGATTGATTAGTGTTTTTATGTGACGGCCTCCTGCTTTGGTGTAGTTTTGGTATTTACAATGAGGCCCTTCAAGAGATTGAATTTAGACCAAAGTAGAATAGCGAAAATTGTTCAAGAAATTTGAAGAAAATCTGTTTGTTTATATTTTTAAAAATAATTTTTTAATTTCAAAACGCAGAATAGGTAGTTTAAAATATTTTTTTTTAATTTTTAAAAATTTAAATTATCATATTTAAATATATTTTTATAATTTTTAAAAAATTAATTATAAAATTTTGAATATATTTAAAAAAAAATTTAAAAATTGTTTCTGAATCACAATCCAAACGATGACTAATAAAAAAATTTATTGTGATACAAAGGCTTGAAAAATGTATAGTGAGAAGATTATGGAAAATACATTTGTAAAACATTTATTTTTTTCATAATTTATAGTTGATTTTCTTAGTTCTTACGTAGTAATGACTACCAATTAAAGGAATTTATAGGTTAATATGTTTGGGAGTGAATCTAGTGATAATTTTTATCTCTTTCATGGACCTTTGATTGAACTACTCTATTTATAATTATATTACCCACTGTATTGATTGTAGACTACTACACTGTCTTAATGTTTTGGACGGATGTAAGAAATATTTGAACAAAATTAATTTGAAAGAAATTTGAAGAAAATGGTAGGAAATTAAAATAATAGGAAAAAAATGGTAGAAAAATTTGGATGGGAATGAAAATTAAGAATGAAAGAAGTTTTGAAGGAAAAAGAAGAAGGAAAATAATTTTTGAAGGGAAATGACATAAAGTAGCTTTTGGGATAAGGTTGAAATTTTTTAAAAAGATTTGAGTAAAAACTTAAGTGACCATCGGAGAACATCAAACTTAAATTCACCTTTTACTCAAATTTTAAGTGAAATTTAGGTTTGAATTTGAGTCACCACTAGAAATGGCTTAAGAGAGAGTGGAGGAGGAGAGAGCAAAATAAAAAATAAAAAAAAAAAGATTTTTTTTATTTTTTATTAAGAATAAGTTATTAAAATAAGAAGATAAATATATAAATTTACGTGTTCCTTTAACACTGTTTGTCTGATCAATTTGACAGAGGAACAATGTAACTTTTTAAATTATTGAAGAGGTATCTGCAATTGTCAGAAACTACATAAGACGTAAGTATAATTAATCCAATAAATTATTGTATAATAGATTCTGCACATAAATTCTCACTGTTTGATTAATAATAGCTTACGAGTATTTAGTGTTTGGATAAAAAATGAAAGTGTATTTTATTCTTCATATTTTTCTAACGTAAGTTTATTTTATCCTTTAAATTATTAAATATGATAAATTATATTGACTTTCTATGAAATTTGACAATATTTTACACATATTCTTGAATTTCTGAAAATTACATTGATCTTTCTTATTCGAGTTTATTTTTTAACATCGTTAGTGATATGTATATATATATAACTCTACCATGAGTGAGTGGGAGTCATCATACAAATAAATTCGCATCTATATATATCTGAGACACTAGGGGAGTTTGTTGAACCACTCGTGTAGCTGGTGCAAAAGAAAAATAAGGATTGTTTAAATGATTTAAGGAGACTTGGGTTTGTGGCAAAACCTTTTGATTAAGCACTGCTTTGAACATTATTCGTTAATTTTGTCACAATTCAGCTATAGAATTGACAAGATTTGTTAAGGTCTAAGTAGAGATTATAATGTGGTTTTGAAAAATTTGACCCTTAAAGAGAGCAGTGGGTGTGACTTCAGAAGTCTCATTCCCTCTTCAGGTGGGTCCCTTGAACCGATGCCATTTATGGGTTGAAATGTCATCTTTATTAGATCTTACTCCCTAGTGGAGTTCCCAAGATGTTGATAGTAGGTAGGAATGGTGATTAGTCAAAGATGAAAATAAAGATTATCGTATAGAAAGTAAGTATTCTACGTCTAACACTCCTGAATCCTAGAGTGAAATGATAAGGAAAAACATTGGCAATCTATATATAAAAGATTCCATAAAGGTGTGGGGGTAAAGATATGAGTGTTTGATCGATATCACTATGAAAATGATATCACTATAAAAATGATGACAATGACTCAATATCTAGAGCATTCCTTTAGGGTTGGGGTTTGTATACAAGGGTTGCAAAGAGTACAATGACAAAGCTTAGAGAAGCAATGATTATACTGGTTGTAATATGATTTTTGTTCATAGTGATGTGAATGAGCTATTTACAGCAATCACAACACGTGAGGTTGTTATGGTTTGACATCACATGTAACAAACTACTCACATGGGGTATTACAGTCTAAAATAAAAGGTTAGTCGTGATATGTAGTAGAAGGTAATAAAAGGTATAGGAATCTTGATGGAATCTCTTGTTCTAAAAGGACTTTAAGTATTGCATGCATAGATCATGCGATGGACACCTTGTGAATTCTCAATACTTTAGTCTCTATGCCACAAAATCTTAATTAAGTATCTCAAATAGCGGGTTTATAACACCTTTCAGCACCATAACTGCGTGCTAAATTTACGAGTCTCCTAATTACTTATCCCCAAACCTTTAGGCATCCCTATAAATGGGGAAGCAAGAGTTCCTCAAGGGGAACTTTAGGAGAGTTAGACAAATCTATGAACTATTTAAGTAACTTGACCAGATTTTGGCCTCATACTGGTAGGTTTGTGAGCTGAGATTAGCTTAATCAACAACTAAACTTATTGTGTGGTGCTAAGTTCAAGAACTAAAGATAGTTCAATTAGGTTTTAAGCACGTGCAAGATTGAGTCAACCAACACTTGGGACTTCGCTCCATAGTTGCTTCGTCATGAGAATCTTAAATGCTCTTTTAATGAAGACTTATGACATGTGTCAGTTTAGAACTAGGCCACGTGTTGCTATTCAGATCGATGACATGTCAACCTTGGTGGTTACTCTGTTAGGTTGAGTTGTCGAGTTAAATAATGGTTGCCATATGATAGATCATACTCGAGGATAACTTATTCATGTTTGGTTTAAAAATAAAGAAGGAAAAAAAACAAAAAGAAAGGGGGAGGGGGAGGAAGGGTCTCTTAATCCTCAATTAATCTTTTTTTTCTCATTCTAAAAATGGAAGGAAAGAATTAAAATAAATGAAATTTCCATTTTTATCTTTTATACTTACATATAAAACATTTCCTCTCATTTCCTTTCCCTCGACTATCTTTCTCAAGTAAGATGAATGTATTACACTATCTTTTTCTTCATTAGCTATCAAAGCATGAAAGATCAATTATATTCTCCTATCCCTCATAATTACTGCCAGTTTTTTTTTTCTCAATCCCCTCCTACTTATCCAAACATAATGTTAGTTTATGAGACATTTTGGTCAACTAACTTCTAGTCCGGTTAAAAATCAATGGACCAACTTAAAGCCTTTTAAGAATATTGGTCACCAAAGTTTGTTGGATATTTAAGGCTAAAATAATTGTTTTCAAGTCAATCTTAATCCATTAATCTAAAGTGATCGAACCCAGACAACTAAGACTTTATCTGAGGTTTCTACACACCTTATTTTAATTTCCTAGCTTGTTTTTTTAGCCATGTGATGCTTCAATACTCTTGCAAAGTTGATGAAGATTTTAATATATTTTCATTCTTCACTTGCATGTTATTCAAAGTATTTCAAGTTTTCTTGTATGTTTTCATGATGTTTAATTACTCACTCCGTTCACCCATATTTTTTTCTATTTCTTTTCTAAACATTTAAATAACTAAATACAGTGAAGATGATTCTTTTATTCTCTTTCCATTTTTCTTATATTTTACATTAGGTAGTTTCTATTTACACTCTAAAACTAGTCACCTGCACTCCACTGAGTATAAGCAAATTTCAAAACTACCTTTGATAGTGTAGGAACAATCTCATTAACTTTATTAATAAAATGGAGTGCATTCTCCAAGTGACCTAGTTGCAGAGTGCAACTAGCGCCTTCTTCCTCTATTAAATTCTGAATCTTTCTTTTGTTTCATTTCAAAAATTTTCAAACACGTGATTAAATTCTATTTCTTGGCGCACAAGCATACTTGGTATACTTTAATTAACCTTCTTTTTGGTTGTTGTTGTAATCAAATTAACTGGTTTGCAGTATTAATTCCAGATCAATTTATTTTATATTTTATGGCTGTATATATATGTGTGTGTGTGTGTATATATGTATCTACATTGGTCCAGGGTGGTTGGAACTAGGGTTACGTAGTTGTACTATTATTCTCTAATCCAATCACAATCATCACCGTTGATTAGACCTAGTGTATGTGAATTGGAAAAGTTTTTGTGGAACTTCGTGGTGGGAGTATAGAAATCTCGGTCTCCTTTGCTTGCTTAATTTTGTATTTTTTTTCTTGTCCAATTGTATGTGCTTATTTGGCTTCTTCTTGATTAGTTTAATTTAGGAAAGTTGTCAATTTTTTTTCTATTTTTAATGTTTTTACTTATTCGCTGCATTTTTTTTTGTTTATAGAACTAACTATAAAGCCTTAATCCCAGTTAAAAACTATATACCTAATTAAATGTAGAACAATCTTATCTTCAATGGGATGAATTTCTATCTTCCCATGAATGGCCAGAGGTTTCCTGCCTTTTTTAATTCAGTTATCTGATTGCCACTTCACTTCACTGTTCTCTTAATATATTTGATTCTCTCTTTTTTTTTGGGTAAGTATATTTGATTCTCTTTAATTTGCACACATATAACATATCTTTATATTAGTGCCCTTTATATAGATATATTCATACATATATGCTACCATCCAGCCAGGTGATATCTGGTTGGACTCTCTGGAATATATATGTTTGTTTGTGCGTGTGCTTGTGCGTGTCAGCTTTAATATACTATATGGATTCTTAATTCTCCTTTTTTTTTCTTCTGGTCTTGTTATTTCCTTGTCTATTGGACTTGAATGGAATTAGTTTTTCTATTATATATTTATATTCGTCTTTTTTTTTTATATTATATATTTAAATTCGTCTCTTTTTTTTTACTTTCCATATGAGCATGATATTAATTTTTATGTTTTAGAATAAACTAAAAAAAACAGTCAATTTCTAATTGACTGTTCTTACCATAATGTGTTGATTTTATACTTGTGCAGAGATAGCAATGGAGACAGCAGGCCCTTCCTATAGATGTAACAGTTAAACAACTTGAAGCAGAGTTCAAAATTTTTGGACCAATTAAACGTGACGGTGGTATCCAAGTCAGAAGATTTAAGGTTTGCTTCAAATTTTATTTGCTCTATTCTATTTCAATTTTTTCTTGACATGGTATTGACATTTTCATTATGAAAATCCTTTGTCCAGGAAGATGGATTCTCTTATCGATTCGTAGAGTTTGAATCATCAGATTCTGCGCGTAGTGCAATATTCAGGTATTTATTTTGAAATTTCCTTCTCACTTGAATAATTTGATCATTTATTTGTGGATACACATGCAAAATTTAAGGGTGGGCAATTCTAATTGCTATTAATAAAAACTTTGTCATTTCAGGCTCGCAAAATCAGAATTGGGAACAAATATGCTCATATCGAGGAAAAGAGAATAGCAACTCAAGGCAAGTGGGAATGCATTCATGTTTTCTACATTTAATTTAATGTCATTCAAATTGGGTAAATATTTGCTGTCCCGCAAAATATTTACGATTCTCAGAATTTGCTTGCTACATGTTTTTCTCTGGACAAAGGTTGGCAACCTTCTGAGCTGGGGCAATGCAATGGCCAAAGCTATATAATGATATATACAATAGTTAGATCTGCTTTTATTGGATGGTTAGGCTTCTATATACCAGAGAAGGGAATGATTTTTGTACTGTAAACATTGTCCAACTCATGTCTTCTGTTGATCATTATAATGTGCTTGTTATATACTTGTATCCTTAATTTGTTACACCCTTCTGTAGTTATCTAGAAAGGCAATTCAATCATCTGTTTTTCTTTCAAAAACTAAGGAGTAGAGATGTTATGGAACAGAAAATATTACGGATTGTATTTTGATCAAACAAGTTGTTGGAAGAGACTGAATGTGTTATTGGTTCTTGCAGTTGGCAATGGTAGAGAGAAGTTCTCATCGGGAAGAGGTGGGTTTTATGGTGACAATTTGAAGGGCTGGAGGAACGACGGTGGAGGCCGGGGTTTTCAGAATGGTGGCGGTAGAGCTGCTCATCACAGTGCCATGAAATAGACAAACAAGTTGTTAGAAGAGACTGAATGTGTTATTGGTTCTTGCAGTTGGCAATGGTAGAGAGAAGTTCTCATCGGGAAGAGGTGGGTTTTATGGTGACAATTTGAAGGGCTGGAGGAACAGTGGTGGAGGCCAGGGTTTTCAGAATGGTGGCGATAGAGCTGCTCGTCACAGTGCCATGAAATAGACTGATGTTTAAAATTTGTTGGGACATTTTTGTTTACGTTTTAATATATGGATGATTTTTCCATAGCTTGCGGCATTTGAGCTTTCAAACAACAATTTGATGGAATTTACAATTGAGGTGGAAGTTGTTTCTTTGTTAGATAGGATAGGGAAAGAAATACTGGGGACTTGTGTAATTAGACGCTATTGTTTAATACCATGCCCTGCAAGGGTTTTTTATTATTATGATGAAACCTTGGTCTTTTGCAAGTAAATTTAGGTCATATTTATGCTCGATTTTATACATGTGTTCTTGTCTGCATATTTTTATACATTTATACAATCAACTCTCTTATAATTAATAGATTTAAAAAATAAAAAATTTATTAATTTTTAAAATTATTAAGGATAAATCATACTGATTTTTATGAGATTTTTGATAATTACAAAAATTCTCGTGAAATTTATCAAATAATACTGCTGATCTCTCTTATTTTTACTGACAAATTACAAATATTTTCCTTTCTTCCTTCCAACGTTATTATTTTTAAAATGATAAAAGTGTTCCATTTCAAATTTTTATTATCTTTTTACATTTTTAAAATTTTGACCATTTTATTCCTATTTTTCCTCCATAATTTTTATTTTTTCATTATTTTATTTATCCTCTTACATAATACAAATTAATTTGAACTAGTTTAGTTGATCATGAGTTTAAGTCTTACTTTTTCTATTAGAGTATTGTAAATATTATTTTTATTCAATCATAAACTGGATAAATTTATATGTATAGACTTTATATTTAAGGGGCTCGTTTTTATAAATAAATATAAGAATAATGGAAGACAAACATTACCATTTGATGATTTTTTTTTTTTGTTTTTTGTTTTTTGGTTTTTGTTTTTGTTTTTATTTGATTGAAAACAAGAGTTAAAAACACATTTGATTTAATATTTTTGTTTTTTTTTTTTTAAAATGTTAACAAATTTTGGCTAAAATCTGAAAAGGAAAAAAAGTTATTTCTGAAATTTTATTTGAGAGCCTCCCTTTATATATATAAAGAAAATTGATGGAAGACAAACAATTACCATTTGATAACATATAATAAGTAAAGGTAAAGGTTTATTTTTTAGTGTATATATATATATATATATATTATTTTCTGTTTAATTGTATCATTCAGCATAGACAACAAGTTTACATTCTTCAATGTCCCAATTTGACAAAATTGAAATAGTAATTTGATTGAGTAAAAGAAAAGATTTTGTGTTTAGAATAAATTCTAAAAATATATATTATGAGATATTTAAGTTTAACACGATTTTAATTATCTAACACGTTTTTTTTTTTTTATTTTTCTAAAAATAATGTGTGGTGTTAAACACATTTTTTGTTCTCGTTCTTACTTGAAAAAAAAATAAAAATTAATTTTGATTTTTGAAAAATAAAAATAAATTTTTTTTTTATTTTTCTAAAAATAAATTGAAAGAAATTTAAATTAATAGATAAATTTGAAGGAAAATTTGGGACACTCGAATTTTGATTTTGATAAAAAAAATAAAATAATGAAAAAGTTAAAAATATGAAACAAAACTTAATATTATTAAAAAATAAAAATAATAAATTTGAAGAAATTGATGCTTTGTCCAAACAGAATGCGAAACGTGTCACTGACATGACATCAGCATGCAGCAACTTGCACTATTGCTTGCAGATGCAACCACGTAAGCTGTGGGGACCGTATGCCGCTTCCAATACGTGGAAACACATCAATTTCGACACGTGGCAATTACGCCAACACGATTCCTCAGTACTTTTACTCCGCTTTTGAAAAGGGTGCAAGTTGGCCGCCCGGGGTCGTAAATGGGACCACGTGCGCCACAGTGACTCCTCGCCGAGTTTATACCGTTTACTTCCTCGTTCGTTGACCCAAAGTCCATAATTGTTGTGCCACATCCTCCCCCACGTGAAAAGTGTAATTTACAAAACTAATTTCATTTCATATTAATTATTACATTCACAACAAATTTATAGATAAAGTTGTAAAAGAATCAATTTAAACTAAATAATAAGTTCTTCTAGATGATCTCGAGTAGATTAATTTTTTTATAATATAATAATATTTATTATTTTATTAAACTAAATTCGAACTAAATCTAATAAATTAAAAAAAATTGAAAAATTTTACAATATTTAAATCTAATAAATTAAAAAAAATTAAAAAATTTTACAATATTTTAAGCATTAGTTATTAAAACAAGATTTTCACAACATCGCAAAAGAAGTAAAAGTTTTTTAAATTAGGACAGAGAAAAGAGTAATTTTAGAAAGAAAAAAATTACCCAAATTATGTAATATTTGAAATTCATATCTTTTATAATAAATTTCTTACAATCTATAATAATATATTAAATTATATAATTAATTATTACTTTTTTAAATAAAGGCCAATAATTTACCATAATACAATGATTTAAAGGCTTGTAAGGAAGTTACCTTTCTTTATAGCTGAAGATTGTAGAAAAGTTACTGCATTGTAAACCATGACTCGGGAATAATTATTTATTGATCTGACGGGTTACACTCGAGACTAATAAATATTAGCTCGTGATAATTCGTAAGTCATTCTCTACGTACTACCACCACGTAACAGCATATTTTTTCAATAATACTTATTTTATGCGTTACAACTTAAATAAAAAAATGAATTGTATTACATGACATAATATTATTAAAAAAATACACAATAATAGTTTAGTTATGTTCAAAAATTTTTCCGAGTCCGCTAAATTAAAGTGTGTTACGAGTTTAGAAAAAAGTTTATTTAATACTCTCGTCTTAATAATGGTTCAAATGGTTAGATAATAAGGAATCAATAATGTTATGCTTTTCAAATATTTATTACAAATTTTGCATCTTAAATGATGTAACACAGTAATATTAGTAATGTATTAAGTCACGTGGATGACTCAACTATTAAGCCAACAAAATAATCGTTTCAGACTCTACTTATAAAAAAAAGTCTTAAATTTTACGTAACTATAATATAATCCAAATAAATATTTAAAATTAATAAAAATATAACTTCATAAAAAAGGCTTCATAAAAGAGTATAAAAATAATTCAATTTTATTTATATAATTATTCAATTATATAAAAACTCTATTATTAGAATTTATTTACAAATATATACATATCTCTTATTAAATATATTATAATAATATACATATATATATATAAAATAAAATATTAAAAAATAAGTTATAATAAAATTTCGTCATGTAACTATTATATCATTTGAGACAAAATATATATCACACTACTCATACAAGATATATGTACATTTACAGTACATTGAGAACATGGTGTAAGGGGAGCACCGAATAATTGCTCCCGCCCACGTGTCAAAACTAAAATCGTTACTCATATATACTTTATCGTGAAGGACAGCTAAGCAGAGATGATTGAAAACAAAAAGACAAGGTCGCGGCTTTAAGAGGCCGAAGATCTGGCAGCCACGTGGCGAATCATGGAGAATCCGAACCAAGATCGGCACGTGTCAACAACTCCATGCTTTATTCCCTCGGCGACACGCGTCTACCAAAAAAGACTCCTCGCCTTTCCAACACCATCCGTTGAAAGCTCTGACGCTCCAAAAAGGCCACCCCGTCAGTCTGACAGGTGTCTCCCTAGCCCTAACTTGGCCTTTCCTTAAGGGTATTCTCGTCATCTCATTAATTCTCTCTCTTCTCCTTTCGTTTTCCTTGTTCTTTTCTCGTCTTTTCGTTTCTTCATGAGCTTCAATCTCTCTCTCTCTCTCTCTCTCTCTCTAATTGTTTTGCTTGATTTTCCGGTGAGTCCTCGGGGAATCGTATCCTTTTATAACTCTAATCCTGTTTCATATGTGACTTGAGGCTTAAAATTCTCAAATATAAAGTAAAAATGAGGTTTGTTATCAGATTTCTGCATCTGGGTATCTTAGAATCAGATCAGAGAGTTGATAAATCCTTATATTCATATGGATATAGTCGAGTATAGTACTATAGTTATATATAAATTTTTGTGGGTTTGTTTATATGCCATGGGCGATGCTTGCGGAGCTAAAAATAGCTGCGGAATTGAACAGCTTTCTTTGCAAATAGATAGATTTCCTAGAGATTTGTTAGATAGATTCGTGGCCACTAATACGCATCAATCGAAATTTATGGAGAGGACGAGTAACGAAGAGGTTTCCGACGAAATCGAGTTGAATCTTGGGCTATCGTTGGGCGGAAGGTTTGGTGTCGACAAGAGTGATAAGAAGAAGATAATGAGATCTTCGTCTATAGCTGGGTCTTTACCAATTGTTGTAGACGACGATGCCTTAGCTCCGAGGCTGCCGGTTTCGTATCAGACCCTTGTAAGGACTTCCTCGCTTCCGACGGAGACCGAGGAGTGGAGGAAGAGGAAAGAGTTGCAGACTTTGAGAAGAATGGAAGCGAAGCGAAGGCGGTGTGAAAAGCAAAAGAATTTGAAAAGCGATAAAGATGGTGGCGGTGGGTGTTCGAGCCGGAGTTTTGAGTTTGAAAGGCACGAAATTGAGAGAGAACAATGTATGGCGGCCGCGAATAGATTTGATTTGTCGGTGGCACCCACTATTGGGTTGCCAATTTGGGCTGCTGCTGCTAGACAGGCTATACTTTCCGGCGGGATCGATGCTGCGGTGGGGAAAGAGAAGGGAAATTCTATGGTTGCTGGGTAGTGGTGGTGGTGGTATGCAAGGGTTTGGACAACCGTTGTCGCAGGGTTCAATCGAATCGCAAGGTGGAAGCTCTTCTGGGATGACGGAATTGGAGAGTAAAACTCTTCAAGGTACCACATTATCTTAATTTGAATTTGGTTTTCTCGTTTACCATTCGTTTTTCATTTGAACTTTTGATTATTAGGAATTGAAATAGACTTTATTTAACATTTAATTTTTTCATAAGAAGATTTTGTATGGACACTAATATGATTTTCTTAAAAGTATGTATTTGTCTTGTGTTAATAATTTGGGCAATGCTACTATAAGTTCAAACTTTTATCAGACAGGATTTTAATCATTAGATGGTTTAGGAGCCCGAGATAAAGTGATTGGGATGAATAAAAACTCAATCCCTAGATTATCTAATGGTTAAAAGACTTTGCTCATATAAGCTCGAGCTTATGGTAGAATTGTCCTTATAATTTTAACTATCAACCCAAGATCTGAACTTTCTTCTTTTTCACTGTTATCGAATTGAGTTTTATTTTCTTGATTAGAATTAGATTAATACATCGAAGGCTCTACCAATTGTGTTTTTATTTTTCCCCCATTGGGTTGGGTATTGAAATTGGGAATGCTAGACTTTTTAAATTTTATACCAAATTTTGAATCTCAAAATATGTGGGTGGTGCATTATTGGTTCATAATTTGATGCATAGCCAATGATGCCCTGCTACATTACATGGGATTCAAAATTTAGAATAAAAACTTGGAAAGTTTAAGATTATTGGATGTCGAATACATTCACTTAAGTTGAACCCTAAAAATTCCTTTTATGGATTATAAAAAACGGTAACATCAAAATGCATTCACTTAAGTTGAACCTCACATTCCTTTTAGATGCTGCTTTGCCACATTCTTTGGACACTCCAAATTGGATGTTAAATATTCCTTTTTAATTGACTGTGCGTGTCCCTATATGGTTAACATGCTTCATATGGGAAACAATGTCTTCTGCTGGAATGGGATCACAAGAGGATGCTTCTTCTCGATAATAGGGGTTGCCCAAATTGGTTTTCCTTTGTTTGGAGCTTAGTTTTGTAGGAGACATCTCCGGTTCCAAATTGGTTTCTTAATGCCTAGTAGTTTTGCCTCATCTTATCCAGTTGGAATGACAACTTGATTTCTAATTATTCATGATTTCTTGTCGATATTATGATTACACCCTTCAGGTTGAATCTAGAGATTTGGAGTTTGTTTGTTTCCAGTCTCATTATTTTTTTATTCCCTTCCTCCTATTCTCCTCCTCCTCCTATCACTTTGTGCTAACTACCAGCTTCCATTAATTTCAAATGCACCTCCATGGCATAGTTTTCTTTCTTCTACAATGATATCAAGCAAAATTTTAGCTCTCAGCATTCCTTTTCGAAACAGCTTACTTTGTCTTAATTATGAATTTATGTGCATGTTAACTCTTTTCAGTGTTTTGAATAGATTTTCCAGGAAATTAGGTGCTGGGCATTGGGGGTCAGCCACGTATAGACCTTGTGTTTACAAATTAAAAGCCAGTATATGCTCTTTTCTCATACAAATTGTTAACTATCTATTAGTTATAAGATATTATAGTAGAAGAACAAATAGCATTTATGTATTTTTACAAAAACCAAGGATAAAATTTCTTTTTTGCTGGGTGTTGAAGTTCTGGATGCAAGTTGCTAAACGGCATTTTATAGTTTGTTTCTTTTGAGAGGTGAAATTTTTGTATGCTTGGTTTTACTTATAAATATTCAGTAATTGATAGATAACATCAACATTGCCAAACCGATAATGCGTAGAGGGAGATAGTGAGAGAGGTACTGTAGTTGGTAAGGAGGGGCTGCATTTCTAGGCTGGTGCATTAGGTGCTTGCCTGGGTTCCATTCTCACCTGATTGCAATGGTTAGAAAGGGTGAGATAAATATAAAATTTTTTGATAAGTAAAGTGTATATATATATAGATTTTTTTATCGGTACAAGTAAAGCATATTAATTGATGAATGCCCTTGAAAGAAGGGGGCAGGGGGTGCACCCAAGAACATTATGCGGAAAACTGCTCTATACAGACATAAAAAAAATCTTCCAAAAACTCTACAAAAGAATCTAAAGATGTGTTAAAAATCCCAACCTCCCAAAAAGTATAAGACTCCAAAAATAAAAATAATCTTATAAACTCAACAAAGTCATATCCCAATTATTAGGGGTTGGTTACATGAATCCTATCTTACTATTCTTCTCTATTGAAGATCATTTCTTCTGTTAGATTACACATTTTCATATATTTTTTAATTACCTCTACCAAAGTTAATTTTGGTCGCCTTTGCTCCCTAGTATGATCCCTTAATATGAATCATGTCGCTCTTTCTTACTGGTATATTTATTGGTCTTCATTGTACATAGCCATACCACCTTAACCGGTTTTCTCTCATTTTATCTCCTATAGGTACTACTCCTAACATCTTACTAATGTATTCATTTTTAATTCTTTCACTTAATATCTTACTGAGTATCCATCTCAACATCCTCATTTCGGCTATACTCATTTTATTAACATGTTAAGAAGCCAACATTCTATTCTATAAAAATAACCTTACCTCCTAGACTAAATAACTTCCCCTTCAACTCTCTTCATGAATAAGGAAAAAAACATGAAGGCATCATATCCCACACTTCCCTAATGCTCCGTATCTTACATCGCCTTTCAAACTTGAAGTATCGAGATATTCCTTACACTTTGTTTTATATAAGGAGATGGAGGGAAAGAAGAAGATAAAGATGGAAGGAGTGTGCTCATACCTTGTTTGGGAGTTTTAAGAGTAAGGGAGAGAGAGGAAGAAGACGGATGGAGAAACTCCTCCAGCAGTACTTTTGTTTCCCTTCGGGAAAAAGGGAGGGAAAGGAAAACAAATTCATGATTAACCGTTTTGTCTCTTTTTTTTATATAACAAGTGATTTACCATTTTGCTGTTTTCACTTACAAAATAAAAGACTCTTTTCATTTCTTTTCCCTCTTTATAAAATCCCAAAAACAAGGCGAATGGAAAGTGACTCTTCTTTCCTTTCTTTTCTCCTCAAAAACTCTCAAAAAAGGAGAGGTTTAGTTTAACTTTGTTTGCTTTTTATTTTCCCCTCTTCTCCAGTTCTTTCTTTTTTAAACTCCCAAACCAGCTGCTAATGGCTTCAGTATGCAGTTTACTTAAAAAGCATGAATGACCCTCCTGGAACATTGCTTTTCAGGGGTGAAACTTGAAATGTTGCAATATGGCAAGCTTGAGTAGTGATCAGTTTTTTTTTTTTTTTTTTTGTTGGGGGGGGGGGGGGTGGTCACTCTGGATGATATAAGCACCCTGAATTATGTCAAACTCCTTGAGTGGATGCATAATTATGCGATCTGATGATGCATTAGTTATAGCAGAGTGTCTCCTGCTGATGTGGGAGGCCTCCTTTCCACCCTGGGGATTTAGCTCCCTGATTTGATATCAGTTTTCCCCTCTTTTCCAGGAGACGTATTAAACGAGGGATTTAACATTGATTTTTTAGAGTTTGTAACCAACAAAAATTGATGGAGCAAAAATGAAATGACAACCACCAAGTTAGTTTCTTTTGTCTGAACTTATATAATTTTCGTTTACAGTCACAGGATCCAGCAGTTGTGGTGAAGCAAGCCCTGCGAGCATTCAGTCATTGCAAGAGCAAAGCAGTCAAGAGGCTGTGGGTTCTTCTGGGACAAGGACGGGGGAAAATGATCGCAGAATATCTGGAGCTCAGATGGGGAGCCCATCTAAGAGAGCTGAGGTCGCAAAAAATAGAGGGAAGGAAGTGGGGGTGAATGCAGTGGAAGATATGCCTTGTGTTTTCACGAAAGGAGATGGCCCTAATGGGAGACGAATCAAAGGAATTCTATACAAGTATGGAAAGGGTGAGGAGGTGAGGATAATGTGTGTATGCCATGGCAGTTTTCTCTCCCCGGCAGAGTTTGTCAAGCATGCTGGTGGCAGTGACGTAGCCCACCCACTCAAGCACATAGTTGTAAACCCCAACTCTAGTTCCTTTTTGTAATGGCGCCAAAAGGAGGGTGGGGGGGGGGGGGAGTTTCTTCTTTTTCTTCTCTAATCTTTTTTTTTTTCCAGAAGGAAACGTTAAAAATGTTTAAATTAGAGATTTTTGAATGTATCATTGCGGAGTGTTTTCATGGAATTCAGAGAAGCAAAACTAGTGATAACAAATTCTTTCTGATCGTTGCCTTGGCTAATTCAAATGTGAAGATAATGGTTTACTGATGCATTTAACAGTTATGATTGATATTTTTGTAGCAATTCAGTGCTGTTTTTGTATCTGGTTTTGAAGCTGTTTGCATTGACTATAGAACCAATGTTTAATCTTACCTCAACCCTGCTTTCAAGCTCGACTGACAAATACCAGTTATCCTGTGAAACTACAAAGGAAACATATTGTGTTTTGAAAAAGTATTTTTGACTTTCGAAATGAGTTCTTTTCTGTTTAGCTTCCTGAATGTATCACTGCCTTAGTAATTCTTATTGATTATCTGTCTTGAAGAATTTAGTTTGCATGTTCTCCAGACTGAAAAAGGGCATCACAACCAGGCTCTCTCACCTTTGTAGATGGGCTATATATAATGTACTGAGATAAAACACACGCGCACACACTTTTGTAGATGGGCAATCTACTGGGATGCGCATGAAAGAAATTTGTTGCTTGTTGCTGTATTTGAAGGCAATTAAAAACGATAGAGAAAAAGCCTAAAAGAGTAATTTAAAGTGAGAACGACTCCACTGGGGATCGAACCCAGAATCTCTGGTTCCGTAGACCAGCGCCTTATCCATTGGGCCATGGAGTCCTTTTTATTGACCTTGTGGCCAATTAAACTCAAAACAATTACCTGTCATATGCTGAGCAATAGAAGGCCTTTTCTTTTTCGCTGTGCTAATTATTTCACGAGAGTGTTTCAAGTATTGCATGATATAATCTAGAAGGCCGTAAAAATGGCCATTTCATCTTCTCTTTCTAAACTCTACCATTAATTTTGGTCAATCATATATAATACCTAAGGATGCCATTTCATCTTCTCTTTCGAATTCTACCGTTAATTTTGATCAATCATATATAATACCTAAGGATGCAAGTTGGGTTGGCTAACTCGAATCCAATCCAATTTTTTTTTGAGACTTGGGCAACACATTTCATATTTTGGGATAGGCCTGGAATTAATACCATCGTTTGATTGTGAAAAACTAGATCCAAGGCTGAGACTCATGAAGTGTTGTTTTTCATGTTTGGACGCTCTGCCAAACAAACTTAATGAAATCTAAAATTAAGATTATAATACGAATCAAGTTATTCAAGTTCGATGTATAATCCTCTCATTTAGAGATCTGCTCAAAATCAACTTATGTGTGAATATTACAGTCAAGTCCTAAGAGCTGCATTGGATACAGTAATAAATAATAAATTCATTTTTTTTTTCTGTGGGACAAAAGAGCTGCATTCACCAGCCTTGTTTTTTCAATCATACAAGAAAATGAGGGTGAACAAATATTAAGAATCTCTATCAATGTGATTAGTAATTGACTAGTGTAGCACAAGAGCAAGAGAACAACAATGACGTTCCTCTGTTTCCCTGCCAAATTGTTCAAGTCTCAACATAAAATCTTGTCAGACCCATATGAACTTGAATCTTACGAATATGAACAAATACTCATCCGCTTACTTCAGAAAAAAGATCAGCTCCCGGCTCCTGTTGCACCGGGCCAAGGTCTAGCGCATGAGCATTACAGAAATTGGGCATTCAGGATGAATGGGTAAAACCAGCAATATGGGCAGTCCAACAGTACTGATTGCTGGCTTTGCATCTGTCGGCAGTCAGCCAAACTGCAGGCTTTCCAGTTCGGCACTTACCACACATGCATTATGGAATCAATGCTCTGCAATTGTCTAACCAGAATGATGCATACAACATCAGAAAGAAAACAACATTAATGAATGAGCCTGAAGCTAGTTTGGAATGATTGCCTTGAATGTTTCTCCAATCTCTGCACTCTTAACTCTATTGCATTGCAGCCCAAAAATCTAGAAGATGAGATTAATGACGAAAGAAAGCAGTCATCAAGAAGCTTAGGATTCTATGGTGAGGCAGTGCTACAAATGACCTTATATGACAAGGATATTGACAACGTTGCCAGGGTTTGACATAGGCCTGGGGTGTAGAATGCAGTGACGCTCATCAACACCCTAAACAGCAATTATAAATATGCAAATTGGTGCAATCTGAAATGGCTCAAAATGCTAAAATAGGAATGTTGTTAATATAAGAAGCAGGAGTTGCAAGGTAGTAATCAGGTCTGTTAAGTAATGGAACATTGGAACCTGACTACCCATATTAAGTTACATGCAAAAGAGCCAAAAAAAAGAAAAAAATTGTTTGCAGTATAAAAAACATTATCCACCATTGCATACCAAGTTTTGAACAACAAAAGATATGTGAAACAAAATAATTTACAAGAGATAGCAACATTCAAGACTTATTAAATGACAGATGCATCCAACACAATGTCAAGAATACATATTTGCTGGAGAATGCAAAGTAGTGATGTCAAACCTCAGGCCTGACTGATTTGACATAAAAAACTGCCTGCAAAGCTCTAAATAAAATTAGAAAAGGCTGAATTTTCTTTATGGGATTATCAACATTTACAGTCCTTGGATTTATGTACAAATTGTAAAATGACCTTATATACCTGTATGAAAGCAAAATCTTGAAAATTTCTCGGCTCACAGGACCGACATCTATGTTATTATATTGCTGAATTGTCCTCATGAAATGGCACTGGAAAATGGCTGCAGTAGGGAAACCACAACCTAGGAGCAAAACCTGAGGGATGTACAGGATCAGGTGCAAAATTACAAATTACAAGTCTGTTTTACCTCTTGATGCCTGAATGTATTAATCCAGAAGCCTCCTTATCTAGCTAGCTCGAAGGAGGTTGAAGTTGCTTCAGCCAATGGACAACTTGCTTCATTGTAGGCCGATTAGAGAGGGATTCACCAGTACACATAAGAGCCAAGTGCAGCATGTCCACCAGATTATGATGAGGACCAGCATCCCATAGACCGGTGGCGAAGAACTCCTTAGCCTGACCTTTCTGCAGTAGCATGCATGCCCAGGAAACAATATTGAAACCATTTCGTTGTGAACAAAATGAAGGATCCAAAGCTCTCTTATCTGAAATCAGCTCAAGCAGGACTACACCATAGCTGTAAACATCTGCCTTCTCAGAAACACGACAGGTCAGAGCATATTCTGGTGCTACATACCCAAAAGTTCCAGCTACACCAGTTGTTGCATGGGTTTCGGAAATTCCCAGAAGCCTAGACAACCCAAAGTCTGACAAATAAGCATTGAAGTTGTCATCCAACAATATGTTACTTGGCTTGACATCACGGTGTAGAACACGGGGATTACACTGATCATGCAGATAAGCAAGTGCGCTGGCAATATCTAGAGCAATCTTGTGAAGTATCTTCCAGCCTACAGATCTTCTGGCTCTTTCCAGGATAAACTTTTCCAAATTACCTCCTGGAAGATAATTATATATGAGGAACATCTCTGCTTCACTGGCATAGTAACCAATCAACGTTATGAGCTTTGGGTGCCTTATTCTACCAAGAGTCCTAATCTCAGCATGGAACTGTGGAATACCTTGGCACCTTTCAATTGTAAGCCTCTTTACAGCCACTAGCATTCCTGGAAAGATTTCAGCCTTGTAAGTAGCACCAAAACCACCACTCCCGATGCAGTTGCTCGCATTGAAATTCCCTGTTGCCTGAACAACATTTTCAAATGTCAATGGTACCCCTATACCATTGAAAATTGTAATCTCCCCGGTTTCAGAGGGTTCAGAAACCTGAACCCTAGAATTTGGTTTCCATTTTCTTGTGTAAAAGAAGATGATAACAAGAGCCAGAAGAACAGCAACAATGACTGATACAGATAATATGGATGCAATCTCCAAAGATTTAATTCCCTTATTCCCACTTTCAGAATTACTTTCTGATGGGGAAGCTGCATAATTTTGAGACTTACTGCTGCCCTGCAGTTCTGAAGGTGATACAGATAAAGAAACTGTAAGGCAAGGAGAAAGAAAAGAGTTTCTGAGGGTGCCACTACAGTTCATCACATCACTGTAAAACAGCAAACGTCCAGACAAGTTATTAATGGAGACGTTAAATTTAGTGAGTGATGTCACATTAGGCAAACCTAAGGGGAATTGTCGGTCTCCTAAGCTCACATGACCTTGTGGAATCTCACCAGAAATAGAGTGTGAAGAAAGATTTAAAACTTCAAGGGAATGTAGCTGTCCAAAAATAGAAGGGACAACACCAGTCAGGTTGTTACTAGCCAATGAGAGATACTTAAGATACTTCAGCTGTCCAAGACTAACTGGAACCTGACCATGTAATTTGTTCCTGCTCAAGTCAAGCACAATGAGATATTTTAAATCCCCAAGGCTTTGAGGTATTGAACCAGAAATCTGATTCCTCGAGGCATCCAAAAATTTAAGAGATCTGCACATTACTCCAATCTCTGAAGGAATTTGACCAGATAGTTTATTGTTGCTAACATTAACAATCATTCCATTTAATCCATTGCACTTTCCAAAAAAATTTCCAGGAAATGATCCACCAAGCTTGTTTCCACCTGCAAGAAATGCATAATTGATTTTCTTCTCCAATCTTTCAGGGGCTATTGGAGGCAAAGGGATTGAACCGCTGAAGTTATTACCACCAAAATTGTGAATCACTAAAAAACTGGTGCCGGAAAATGGCAAAAGGTTTTCAAAGTGAGGTTTATACATGAAGAAAGATAGATATGCAAAGGATGGCTTGTAAGATTGGACAAGATCCACATTCAAAATGGGTATATGAGGGCAAGCACTACAATTAAAACTAGGGATTGATCCTGACATGAGGTTCTCACTAACGTCAAAGACAGTCATACAAGGAACTGGAAGTTTTTCACTGAGCTCCCCAGTGAGCCTGTTTGAGCTCAAATTAAGAAAATGTAGGTTCTTGCATCCACCAAACACTCCAGGGATTTCTCCATTGAAAGAATTCTGAGCTAAGTTCACCATTTCTAAGCTATTACAATGACCCCAATTGCTTGGGAACTTGCCTTCAAGATTGGCATTTGGAGCCCAAATCACCTTCAGGTTTGGAAGCATAGTTATTTCCATAGGAATGGAACCCTGGAAAAAATTGTAATCATCCTTGGAAGACTTAGTTAATCCAAAAGACACCTCTCCAAGTAGCGGATCAAAGAGACTTGAAAGAACAAGAACTGACAATTTAACACAATTTCCTAGCTCTGTGGGGATAGGACCACCAAGGGTATTTCTCGAAACATCTAGAACCTCAAGCCTTGGAAGCTGACCAAGCTCATGAGGAATAACACCATCCAACATATTGGAAAACAATAGAAGTGTCCGCAATCGGCTACAATTTCCCAAACTGCGCGGAATCTTCCCTTTTATGAAATTACCCGAGAAATCGATATGTTCAAGATTCTGACAATTACTTCCCCATTCATCTGGCACTGACCCAATTAACCGATTAAACGACAAATAAAGCCTTTTTAGCTTTGAGAAACTACCAACGAACGCTGGAATTGTACCATTCAATCGATTTCCCGCTAAATTCAAAACCCGCAATCCTCTACATTTTGAAAGTGAAAATGGAATATCCCCAACAAACCCATTCAACCCCAGGTTAAGAACACGCAGTTTCCTCAAACCAGTGAATTCATGCGGCAAATTCCCAGAAATTAAATTCCCTTCAAGATCAAGTACTTCAAGATTCCTTAAACCCCATATTTCAGTAGGAATTTCACCAGTTAGTTCATTAAACGGAAGCGATAAAACCCTAAGTTCAGTGAGCTTTCCAATTACAGGCGAGATTTTTCCACCTAGTATCCCCTGTTTACCAGAACAATTCCTTCTAATTCCAAACCCAAAAAATCCAACATGCGAGTACTTGGAGGAACAAAAAGGAGAACAAGAATTGTTACCTCCATCGCAGCCTCGGCCCGCTATTTTGATAGATAAAACCCTAGAATTCGAGCCGCATGAGACACCAAACCACGAACAGTAGTCGGAACTGTCGACTCTCCAGCTGGAGAGAAGCCCAGATGGGTCAGAAAGAGAGTACTTGAACTGGAGGAGAATCATTTTCTCGGAAAACACTTTCCCTGAAACTGAAGAGAGAAAGCATAACAGAAAAAACACCGAAAACAAGTTCAGGGTTTTAGCCAACTGCTGGTGGTGGTTGTCTCCCCTTGCAGCCAAAGACTGCATTTTTTTGGTTTAAAAAAAAAAAAAAACTCAGAACTTAAAAAGAAAAGTTTTTTTTTTTTGCTTGCAGGGAATAAGAAATCTGTTTTTGGAAAACAATTATGTTTGTGTTTTTTGAAACGGAGAGAGAGAGAGAGCAGAGGAAGAGGAAGAGGAGTTTTTTTCTGCTTCTGGGCTGTTGTTCTCTCGTTGTGTTTTCATTTCATAAAAAGTCTGGTGGGTCCACATAAAAGGTCCCCAGATGACTTAACTGGTGGGGATGGGACACCGTCAATAAATACAAAAGGGTCAGCCCGTCAACACACGGCACGCTCGCGTGGACTTAAAAAAGTTAAAGCTGAACAGGGAGTCGTCCGTCAGGTGAGCCACTTGGGCGAGCGGTCCGCGTTTCTGGATTTGCTCATTTATTGCAACTGTTACCCGAATCTCTCGAAACGCCGTCGTTTTGGCTGTGAATCTAAAAGTACGCTGGCAGTGACGGTCTAATGACGTCATAATATCTCTAATCATAAATAATTTGGAGATTATATCCTTTATTTTAAAAGAATAAATTATATATCCAATTTGTATCTCAATGAAATATAACTGCATTAATTATATGATTCTCAATAAATAATATTGTTTGCCTTAATTTTAGTTACTAAATTTTATATCTAAAATGATGTAACATTTAATATTTTACAGTAAATTAAATATATTATAAATATTTTATTAATAATCTGTTACCATATTATTTAGAATATAAATTTTGGTACAAAAATTTAAAATATTTATTAACATTGCTTTTTTAATAAAACATAATTACATAATTTGAGTTATAAATTTGAAATACAAATTTAGAAAATATAACATTGCTAAGAACTTATAATTTCTTGAGCATTTTATTAATCTATTACAAATAAAAATGATAACAGATTCGGTCAATGTTTCGTTTCTAATTTCAAGTTTTCAATCCCGTCTCTTCTCCTTGATTTTAGAATCAATACATAAGACTGAAAAACAAATTGAAAACCTGTGCACCGAATTCATAACACATACCAATTAAATCAATAACTCGCTCACTAAACTTAGTACACCAAAAACTTGAGACTAAGTCATTTTAATCAACAGGTTACCATCCTATGATGGCTTCTAAACTCCCATCCTCTGATTTTGTTTCTATATGTATTGTTACAATTTAAAACTAGCTATATTCAATAACTCAAAAGAAAGAAAAGTGTCTTGATTTTGCATTCAATGATTATTCAAGGAAGTGAAATATTTTAGGTAATACGAGAATAATGGAGAATATGTATATAATATTAATGTATAACCTGGTGAAGGTGTTCCATTTTTACCCTCGAACACGAATGAAAATTTAATATTTTTTTTCTTTTTCTGATTTTACATTTATTTATTTATTTTTCAAACACGTTATATTAAATATTTTACCATTTTTAATTGCAAGGAATATTAGAGAAACTATGATAATCCTATGTTCACACTTTTAATCCTCGACAAGTATAAGCTACAGTATCTGAACTGTATGACTACTTCAATAGCTATAATATTAATGACTGTATAATTAATTTAATGGAAGAGAAATGACCAAAGTGCCACCTTGGTTACATTTAGTAGTTTAGTAGTAAGTAAACATCCTTTTCTCTTTCCTCTAAGTCTGAGTATCTAGTCATTTGGAAATGGAACTAGTCAACAAGATTTGAAGTTCTCAAAACAATTATATATATATATATATATATTACTTATATAATATATGTAGGTTATTTTTTGTACTTCTGTTATTAATCTATTGTTATTTACTTTCTTTACTTCTTTCTCGTGTCTAATTTACTCTTTTGTTTTTCATTTATTAATTTATTGTGATTTATCATTTTTATTTATGAGTTATTTATAACATTCGTCATTAATTATAAAATAAGTTTCTTCTCGTTCTAAAATCATTCTTATCGTAGTACACATGATATTTGTGATAATTTCTTTTATCGTATATAAAAAATAAAAAAAGAGTACTGCAAATCAAATTAAACACGTGCACGACACTAGATATATATATATATATATATATATGTGTGTGTGTGTGTGTGTGTGTGTGTAATAGACCATAATCTATTAGACTAAAGAAAAAGGACCATCTTCTATTGTATAAATGACTGATTTGTGCTACTAATCTTACATGCTGTATACAATGCATGAATGATTACAGTTAGTACTCTTCAAAGTTGGTCTATATAAAAGCCACAGTTCCACTATTACAACACCCTTAATTTCTATTCAGGTGTCTCTCCTGCTAAAAGATGGAATTGACTCCAGTCACATGACTACTTAATGAAATAGGCTGCTTAGAGGTAAATATATGAATTAGGCTGCTGCATTCTCTGGCAATGTCTTCCAGATGGCAATATATTTTAAGTCACCTTCAACATAAATTACATAAATATAAAGTGGTAGAAAGGGCGGAAATAAGTGTCTTAGAAGCATAGTCTCTAGTTCAATTCCCATTGGGTGCAAAACCTCCTTTTGGGGCCACCCATTGCAAGAAGCAAGTCTTGTTTCAGAAGACTTGTGGAAATCTGAAAGTTTACAATGTTTGGCGTGTGGGATTCTCTTCGTATAAAAAAAATACATAAATATAACAAACAGAATGGAGAAATAAAAAATACTGCTAAATTTGTCTGTGAATCAAATACATATATACAGCGTCATCAGAGGTGAATGTTAGATGCATTTAACACTACTAGAATAAAGTACAAGTCTCTTCCCCTAATTTTGTCAAAGGTCCTGGGCTCAATTCCCATCCCAGGGGCCACTTACCTATTGAAAACAAAAAAGCCTCTTCCACTAGTTCATCACCAACATCATGCAAAATTGTGGTGTGAAGAATCCTCAATCATGGCTTCCCTTAGCACCTTTGTTCTTATTCACACTTAAAAGGAACTAACATTGATTGTGCCATGGGACCATCTAGCACGTGGAAAGAAATAATATCCAAACATGACAGAGTGAAAAGAGCAACTGCAAACTATGAACCTTTTGCAATTTGACAGGATCACTGATAATTGAAATCACATAATGAGTGTACGTAAAGATCACTTTCTTTTCCTTGGTTCCAAGTAATTAAAGGATAGTTAGGCGGTATTTTTAATGGGGGCGAAGCTAGGGATATCTGAAGCACTCACTTTCTTAACAACAGTTTGAGCAACATGAGAAGCAAGAAAACCACTTGTTGGAAGCTGCCTTTGGAGTCACTTCAGAGGCTTGTGACTTTGAAAGCTGCCGCTCTGGTTCCGCCTCCACTAAATCACTTGTTCCCCCTGGTTCTTTAGACGAAACACTCGTTCTCTCATCTGTCAAACTGCAATAAACCTAAAGAATTTACTTCAGTGTGTTTGCAAAGCAGGAACACCACTCAAGGATGCATTACTGTGTGGCTAACATCTAGGAAATCATAGCTGGAAAAAAGTACATAGACAAACTGAAAGCATCAAACAAATAGAAATGCAATACAAAATAGTGAGGGAAATAAAAAATTAAGAACTGACTTCTCAAGTTGCTTGATGCAGAACTAATTGTATAGATTGAGAGAGAGAAGCATACGTGTGAGTAGAACAACAACAGGATCTTTTTCGTCTACAGTTCCAACAGTAGCAGAACCCCCAACTACAATTAGAACAGTAACAGCTTCGGCATCTACGGTAGCAGAATGCCCAGCCACAATTAGAGCAGTGGCACGATGGCCATGAAGACTTCTTTCTGCAAAACACAAAGTGTATATCTTTCATCCACAAAGTATTAGGTTTCAGAACTTTCATATGAGATGAATACACGCATAATACACATGTATATATGTGGAGTAAAAGCCATATCAGGTTTACATGCACATTAAGACACAGATTTGAATACATTCTTTGGCAACTACAACCCAATCATGAGTCCACAAATAAACCTACAACTGATACAAGCATGTATAAAGGGTGCATATGTATGCGCACGTAGGCTATGGACATGAGAATGAAGAAATAACATCATTTTAATGTATAAGTGAAAGGTGCATACATAATTCATTGCCATCCATGTTTATGTCCATGAACCGTGCGCATATAGGAAAACACATATTATGTGCCATCCATGTTTATGTCCATGAAGCATGCACATATGGTAAAACACATATTATGTGCAAATAGTTACTAAAAAAAATCATTTCCTCCAATTATTCATAGACAGAGAATGACACTTCATTGAAAGGCAAAAGATTGCCTGCTGGTTCCCCTCAAATCTGAACGGCGGTGAGTGGTAGGGGAATTCGAGGACCCCTCTAGATGAGGTAAGTTTCCCTCACTTTGATCACCCTCAGTTCTTGAAACGCGTTTCATGGTTTGATCTGCTGCTTCTGCTAGTCTGAGGTTCTTTCCCACATCCACACTTTTTTGGTTACTTTCCCTTCCTACTGTAGCTGGAGGATATGACCTTAACCTGATCAACTCACTAGACTTGGTCAGCTCTCCAGACTTGTATGAATATCCACCCAGCATAATGTCTCTGGAGAAGCTATTGTTCCCAATTTGAATACTGAACAATGAATCATTGGAAGCAACACTCCATTGATCATTTGGCACAGGGGACTTACTAGCAAACACGGATGATGGAATCCTAGAGGGGTTGTAACCTCCAGGTCTTTCCATCACTTGGATAGTAGGAGATTGTGTTGATGACATGCCGTGCAACATGGATTCATTGGTAAGATCAGAAACTGCTGAAGAGGTAACTGTAGATCCAGTATCATGTTCCTCTGATTTAAAAGGGGTGTTGGAAACACCCATTTTGTCATCTCTATGTAATAGTTCAGCATCCTCGTGAGGTATAGGGAAGGCAATTACGGGTGCACTAGACTTAGAAATTACATTTGGATCCACTTGGAAGAAACCTTCCAATGAAGAGTCTGATGAAGAAGATAACTTTTTCGATGGAACAAGTGCACCTTCACTTACAGTACTCTCTGGATATGTTGTTGGATGCCTACTGCTTCCACTCTCCTGATCAGAATCCGAGAATGAAATTAGTGGGTCAACTTCATCACCTTTATTGCCAGTAGCCCCAGCATCTGTTCTCGAAAGCTGAATATTTCCACTCCCATGTTCAGAGTCCATAACTGAAATCATTGATGAAATCACACTAAAAAAAAGGTCTATAACTGAAAAAGCCTACCCATGGTAGGAAATAATAAACAACTCAAATGAGATTTCCATTTTAATTGCATAAATGAGGAAAGGAAAATATAAATTAAAGTGCATCTTGAGTTTTCTCAAACGCGACTACTTTAATGGTTGGAATGTTGAACATGGAAGAGAAAACAATATCTTTATCTGACATAAATACATACATGCAGGAACAACATTAGGTTAGCGAATTCAGAAAGAGCACATAGTAAGCTTAACTATCAATCATCAACAAAAGAAAAATAACTGCAACCCAAAGTAGCTTAACATGCCATTTGCCAGTGTCCATTTACCGACTCACACAATTCTATACAACCTACTATGATAAAAACATTAAGAAATTAAATTTATCAAAAAGGAGTTTATCCACTTAATGCCATTATTCATTTCTATCTTATCCCAATCATTCTTTGTATCAATTCCTTCAAAAATTTTGTGGGGTTTAGAAAAAAAAAATTCAAAAACAAAAGAGAATTAGAGAAAAGCATCATTTTTTATATGAGTGAAAACCAGAACATCATAGTTATCAACACAATCATTGGTAAGAATCTCACCTAATCCATAAAACGGCCTTTAAATTTCTTTAATATCCTATAAATGCAGCCACCCAAAATCAAGCTCGCCGGGAGTGCAACTGGCACCGGCGATCAGCTGCTAAAATTTTACCATTTATGATTTATCAATCTACAAAACTACCCCCAAAAAATTAACACAAAAAAATTAATCGCACATGCAAAAAAGCTAAAAGAAAATACGAATATTTTACAAAATATATCACAATTTTTTTTAATAAAAAAATTAACATTAAGCGCAATGTGATTGAAATCTAAAAATCAGTGGTGGCTAGTATTGGGAATTACCTGAATTAAAACCCTCGATTAGCAACGCAACTGGGTGAGACTCACTTTTGTCTGTATTTTAGTTCTTGAATTTGTCATTTTCCGGTTCTTTTTATGTCGGGAGCGCGAGGAAATTAAGCGATTTGGGACGAAATTTGAGAGAAGCGAAAAGGGAATGAGTTAGGGTTTTGAGAGATCTGTCTGATGACGGAAGCCAGAAGGCATAACGATACTTTTGGGTGACTTTTGAGATCCCAAGGATAAATGGATAACTAACTCTAGCTCCCATTCGCGCCAGTCCTCTAACTGCTTTCTCACGTCCTCTGCACGTGCTTGATTGATTAATAAGTTAGTGAATAGATAAGTAATGTGATTTTGATTTCGATAAAAAAGAATAATGGATTTAATTAAAAGAATTTGAAATAAATATAAAACTTGGGATTTTATTATGTAAATTAATATTTTGCAACTGGATTAGTCTAATTGATCATTCATACCTCCTCCTTGTGATTTAAGTCTCACTCTCTCGTTACAAGATGCGAACAGTTATTTTTATTCAATTATAAGTTAAATTGACTTATTTCTCTAAAGTCCATTATTAAAAAGCTCTTAGCATAGCTATGTTTGGATTTTGTGTTAGTAGAAACAATTTAAAATTTATTGAAAAAATTAAAATTTAATTCAATATTTTTAAAAAAATAAATTATTATTAAATTTATTTTGAATAATTAAAAGGAACAAAAAATTGTTAATTTTTCGTAGTAGATAGTTTGATCATAATATTAACAAAAAGTAAAAATAAGTTTGATTTAACAACTATATTTTTTTTACTATAATGAGAAAAGTTACAATCTTTGCACATGTTATCAATGGGATTTGGCTCATTTGAGTTCATTCTATACATTTCTTATTATTATTTATAAAAATAAGTGTATATTATTGATACTAATTCCATGAAAATATTAATTCCAATTTATAAATCTTATCTAAAAATCTTAATTTAATTATTTTTTATGAGTGTTCTCTTATTTAGTAAACATATATTTTTCTATTCATTTTTTTAATTTTTTTCTCTTACACTTTTATTTAAAAAAAGTTAGTGTGTCGTAGAGTAGTAATATAAATAAATTTGGAGTTTCATATTTGGATAAGATATGAAGCATAAATTAGTAACTATTTAACTGAGATCTAAATATTTACTAAAACCTTTTAAACGCTGAACTTCTCTCAACAACTGTCATTTTGAACCTTCAATAGTCAAATAACTTGGTTTCTTCGGGGGTTCAACTATAAAGTTAAAAAAATAATCGCTTTAGGTCTCAATGAAAGATAAGGCCCAAATTTTATATATTATAGCATAAATAAATTAGAAGTTTAAAATTAATAAAAGTCTAACTTTATAAAAGACCTAAATTTTATGAATTTATAGTATAATCAAATTAAAACTTAAAAGTCTAAGTTTAATAAAAATCGAACACTATTAAAGGGTCCCATAAAGACTTCATAAAAATTAATTAATTTTATTAATAAAGTTTTATTTGTATTTAACTCTAATATTTTATTATTATCTATTTAGATACAAAAATTATGTAAAAACTTTATTATTAGAATTTTATTTAATATAGACCTCTCTTTAATTGAAAATAATTAAATTTTATATAACAAAAGTAAATATAATATATATATATATAATAAAG
Organism: Nyssa sinensis; assembly: GCA_008638375.1. Classification (NCBI taxonomy): domain Eukaryota; kingdom Viridiplantae; phylum Streptophyta; class Magnoliopsida; order Cornales; family Nyssaceae; genus Nyssa; species Nyssa sinensis. Next base: position 27,088,983 of record CM018042.1, read on the forward strand.
TAAAAAAATTATATTAATATTTTAAAAAATATCATTTAAATTTTAGTTTTTTTATCGTTTTAAGTCTTTCAATTATTTAGAACTGACCTTGTCTTCGAGTTGATGAAAGAAGCAATTAATCGGTATGAGAGATTGAAATCATGAGATGGGTTACACAAAATCATATGCACATGGATACAAAATTATCTGCTTTGGTTTGAATGCGCTGTAATCTAATCACAAGTGTCATCACACATTCTAGTAAAAATAAATAACTTGGCCTAATTTTTGTGAAATTTTAAAATTTTATATATTGAGAAAGTGTAAATTTTACAATTTCACAACGAGTGAATTTTTAATTACTATGTTTTAAATATTGTATTTTTTCAGACAAATTTATACTATTTTGAAAGCCTTTTTTAACCATTCAACATGTGGCGGCTCAAAACCTCATTAAAACTAATTACAATTGAGAATTTGTTCACTTTATATAAAATTGTAAGGTCCCGTTTGGATAATATTTGAGAGAAAGTTTTAAGAAATATTTTGAGATGTGATTTTAATTAATTTCTTGGAATCTGAACTATTGTTTGAATTGATTAACTTGAGAAAATATGAAAAAATAAAACTATATTTGTTTAGGTTTTCAAAAATAGATATTTAATTTTAAAACACGAAATATGTGTTTGATTCTTGTTGTTAGGCATTGGTAAACTGGGTGGTGATAGAAGGGGCATTGGGATGTGTGCGAAAGATATGGGTAGATATGAAAAAAAAAAAAAAGAATAAGTGGGATGTAGAAGGTTTTCAGAATGCTTTTAAGATTTAGTTCAAGATTTTGTCATTTTTGTTGACTAAACAAACAATTTTTTAAATAGTGAAATAGAAAAATCTGTTTTTAAATTTATAACCAAACATAGCCTAAATTTTTACAGTGATTTTTTTGTTAGGTTATGTGGATCCTGATAAGTACTGGACACTAACCTCTCGACCGCGAATCTAACTTTACAGTAAGTTGATAGGAGGTTGAGTAACTCTTTCAAATCATAGTCAAATTACAACAACTATGGGCGTAATCTATTCTAGAGTGAACTGTGTAAATCTTTGTATTTTTGTATGTGTGTGTGATTTTATATTCGTTTTTTTAATTGCTTTCGTGTCTCACCAATCTTGGTTATGTGATTATATTCCTAACATTTTTTTCTTCAAAATTTTATATTTAATATGGATCTTATTTGATAAATTTCGATATTTAGAATCTATTTAATAAAATTTATAGAATATAAGTTATTGAAGTTTAAAGATTTGCAAAATTTTTTTTAGAGTTATTCTAGATTTCAAGAATTTTCCTAGATAGTTTTTTTAGTATTGAATAGTTAAAATTTTTTCTGAATTAATATGTTTGAATATGAATAAAATGATAATTTTAATACTTTTTATGAATTGTTAGTTAAATGATTCTAAATTTTATTTATTAACGGTTCGTTTCGATAAGTAAGGGAGAAAGGAAAGAAAAGAAGAATATTAGTTATGAAGGAAAGAAAAGGAGAGGAGAGGAGAGGAGAGGGTAATTCCTCCTTTATGTTTGGATAACTAATGAAAGGAAATGAATATAATCATTTCATCTTGTTTGGGAATGATAAAAGAGAGAAATGGAAAGAAATAATTTTATATTATTTTATTATTATACCCTTTTAAATTATATTTGGATGTCTTAGGATAGAAGTGTCATTTTTATTTTGTCTTTTATAATTTTAAAGATAATATTAATATTATTAAAAATTCATTAAATTTTTATTCCTTTTTTTTCATTTCTGCCCACTTTTAGATGGATAATAAAATTGTTTAAATGAGGGTTAAGCTCTCCTTCCCTTTCTTTCCTAATTTTTAAAACAAACATGCATTTCCTTCAAATTCTTTCCCTCCAAACATAAGTGTAAAATAACATTCTAATTTTAATACAATGACTTATAAATATGTAAAAAATAATTAACTAAATGATAATCTTTTCTAATTTTAAAGGATTGATCGAGTGGAGGATGAGTCGCTTATATATATATATATATATATATATATATATATATATATACACGCGCTTTTACTGCAACGGTACAAAATACAAACGCTCTTGTACATTTATGAGTAAAAAAATTGAAAGCAAAACCGGACGTTTCAGATGTAAAATCGTACTCAAATCATTCATGTTGGCCAATCAGTGAGGTATGTTCGGTTCGTGTTTTCTCTCTCCTCACCGTAGCAGTGAACAAACGATTCTCTCTCTGTCTCTCTCTGTCTCGTTTCAAGCATGGAGCTCAACCTCTTGTCAGGGACTCAGGTCTGGTAATCTAAACCTTTTCGAAAGGCTATGATTGTTCTTTCCCGTCTCCTCTATCTGTAGTTCATAGATGTTATGTTTCTATTATTTTTCGTGCTGTTCTATCACCGGTGCATGAATCTCAGAACGGATGAATTGGGTTTTTTTATTTGATGCTTTCTTTCTGTATAAATCTATGGAATTATGTATTTTGGGGTTAGTTGTCCGTGTCAACTTCCTATAATTGTTTTATACAGTACAGTTCCTATAGTCGAAATTGTTGGTGCATTCAATTTACTGATATTGGCTTCTACTACAACTGTAGGGTTTCTGGATGTTCAAAATGTGATTTCTGATTGTAAATGTGATAATTTTTATCTTCATTTATTTGAAGTTGTTGAACTAGTTTATATTAGCTCTGGTTTTTGGTGAAATTGATCAGCTATAAGAAATCAAACTCTTGAGGGTTTGGGTTTATCAAACCCGTAGTATTCTTTTGGTGAAAGGGTTATGTTTTGTTTGATTGTGCAAATGGGGCCTGAAAATTGGATCTGGAGGCCCCAATTCCATTCCCTCTGTTTCTTTCTTTTTCTTCATTATTATTTTTCCTTCTTCTAAGCAGGGAGGGTGGCGGGATTTTACTTTAAGGGGGCAAATTTTTTTTGTTTGTTAAATTTATAATTATAAATTTAAAAATTAATATTAATTGATAATATTTTAAGTAAATAGATTTATTGATATAAAGGAATTTACAGAATAGGCAAAAAATTCTAATAAAAAAAGAGACCCATAAAAAACTTTAGACTATACAAAAATATTGCAAAAAAATGTCAATAAAAGTTTCATTAAGGGGTTAAATTGAAATTAGAGTAATGGTAAATAGGGGGGGGGGGGCGCAAAAATATAAATTAAAGGGTATATTTGAAAAAAATTTGGAAAATAAAAATTGGGGGGGGGGGGGGTTCCTTATGTAGCTCCATCCATACTTCTAAGTACATTTGAATACAAGTGTTATTCATTTAATCTCAGGTAGACCCAAAATCCACATGTCAGTTTTGCAGTAAAGCAAGATTCCAGAATCCTCATTAATCATTAGGGATGGCAAAATTTCCGGCCCGGCCCGGCCCATGGATTCCAAATTGGGTCAGTTCGGGGAGAGGTTTAAAACCCCAAGTGGTTCGATTTGGTTGGAAAAGGTACCCGACCATACCCATTTAGCAAAAATTGATAACATTTTTTTCACTAGTTTACTTAGATCAAAGTAATGTTGTTACATTTAAATCAGTTATGTATATAGACTTGGCTTGGTGGGTCAGGGATACGTGGGTAATATAAACGGCGTCGCAGTGCAATTTTTTTAAGCGGGGCGGGAGCTCTCATCCCGACCCCAACCCTTTGCCATCTTTACTCACAATTGAATTTCAAATTAAATATGACTTTGCTTCCAAGGCACAACCTAAAAGTAGGGTTTGTTGGAGCTTACCTCCTGATTGATTCGATTAGGCTTGCTTGAGATTGACTTGTGAAATATAGGAGCCAAGCTTAATAACCCTTTGAAACTTGTTAATTTATCGAGGTTAACTTGAACTTGGCTTACTAAGCTAACGAGCATCGTAATATTGTATAAAAACTCAAACTACTCGCAAGCTTGGTTTGAGGCTTGCTCGAGATCAGCTTGTGGATAACTTAGGCAAGCTTTATTACATTTTGAAGCTCATTAATTAATTATTTATTTTTTGAGCTGAGAATGACCAACCCATTACTTGGCTCGTTTACAGCTCTACCTAAAAGTATCCATTGACTCATCATCTTGCTTGAGATCTGCTCGTGGATAACTTAGCCAAGCTTGATTACATTGTGAAGCTCATTATTTTATTATTATTTTGGAGCTAGACATGACCAACTCATTACCTGGCTCATTTATGGCCCTACCCCAAAGTAGTCGTTGACCCATCATCATGAAAAAAATTGATTGCTTTCTCATTTAAAACTGATCACTTTGTTGGACTTCCGTTCAAGTTTAAGATCATTAATCTGATTCTGGGATCTGATATTTTATAATATGCCTATGAACTGAGTTGATTGAGTTCCTTTTGTACTGTTTCATTTCTCAGGTTTTACTTAGAAATGTACAAGGAACATGATTAATATCAATTCAAAGATATGTGAGTTTGAATGAATAACCAATGCTGCAGTTGTCACCTGTAGAGTTCCAAACCATTTGATTTGTACTGATGCAGGAATATCTTCACTGAAAAATTTTGGGGCTAAACTCAAAGAAGGAAAAAGAAAAAGCGAATGGGAGAATCACGAGCTCCATTTCTTCCTTCTCATATTCCTGAATCTGCCTCTTCTCAAGACACTTCAAGGCTTAATTCAGATGATTATGGGGGTAATCTCTTCCGTGGGTCTGGTTTTCTAGGCCTGAAGAATAGAGGCCATGGTCAAGGAAGTCGTTCTTGGATAAAGATTGATCAGAGTGGGAACTCTAAGATTTTGGAGCTTGACAAGGCTACGATTATGAGGCATTGTTCTTTGCCCGCTAGAGATCTCCGTCTTTTGGATCCTTTGTTCATCTACCCTTCCACAATATTAGGCCGAGAAAAGGCTATTGTGGTTAATCTTGAACAGATTAGATGTATAATCACAGCTGATGAGGTTATGTTGATGAATTCTTTGGATGGATGTGTTGTTCAGTACAAGTCGGAATTGTGCAAACGTCTTCAGGAAAACAAAAATCAATCTGGTAAGATACTATCTATCTATATTCTGCTGCCACAAAAATAGATGGAAAGAAAAGAAAATCTGGAATCTTACTGGAAGTTGTTCCCCTTTGGCGCCTTTTAATGAATTTACTTGTTAAAAGAAATCCAACAAGAATTGAGATTGTAGTGGTTTTTGTAAGATTCCTATATTTTCATTTCTTTTCCTCATACAACTATAATGAAGTGTTGTGAAATCTCAAATCCTCTTGAATCAGTCGTATTGGGTTTGGCAATTTCCAGGAATTACCTCAATTTAACATTATTCTTTCATCCAAATCTCATGATTAAAGCTTTTGAGAGAGTTCAATTTATATTGAGAGCGAACCTTAACGTTAGGAAGGAACTACAATCTTGTAAATAGTTTGTTTAGTTTAGAAGTTCCAGTAACTTTATTTTTGGAAGATTGGGTTCATCAATTGAAATGACCCCCTATAGTTTGAAGAAAGACGTAGATTCAAGCCTTTTAAATCTTTTTGTTTAAATCTGGGAACATTAATCATCAGGATTAGTATATGTTCCCAGATTTAAACAAAAAGATTTAAAAGGCTTGGAGTAATCATTAAAACACATAATGTTCGCTCAAATAGGGGACAAATCTTTTGATATTGTCCATGAAGTGGATGCTCCGGGCGAACTGTTTCAAATCATAGAAAGAGGAGTAGGAGTTGTCCGAAGGTTATGGGTTCGAAGGTGGAAACTGGAATGGCTCTGCGACACTCTGGCTGCTTTTTCAGCAGGAAGAAAATGGTTAGTGTTTCCGATCGGACTGCATGGACGCAACAGAAGCCTCGTACTGTGGAAAGGTTCCAATTGGAGAGGGAATTTCATGAGGCTAGAAGGTCTTTCGGAGAGGGGGATTTTCTCTGTTTTTTTGCCGGAGGAGCAAACGACAGGGGGTTGGTCTATATACGCACAAGCATTCCGATCAATAGGCCTATCTAAACAAAAATATGCCAACACGCGAAAAGGATCTTACCTGGATATTTGCAAAATCGAAGAGTGGCCTGCGGACCTTGTTAGGGTGGAATCGCGTCCAGCTCATGCTCGTGAAGATATTGAGGTTCTGGCGGCGACATGCGGAAGTCGACTCAATTACCTCCGACGATGCCTAATCGACAGGGTCGGTGACTTCGATACCCCAGTCCCAGATAGACTCAAAATTCAAAATTGGGCCCTCAGAAATTGGGGGATCCAAGCAGGCCTGAAGGTTCTTGATTTGAACGGTTCCTGGTTTCTCTTCGAGCTGCCGTCGGAAAAGGAAGCAACCAGGATTCTTAATCGAAGAAGTTGGTCTTTCGAAGGATCAGCGATGACTCTGCAATCTTGGTCATCGTCGGGATGCTGCTCAGGACAAGAAGAAAAAGGTTACATATGGTTACGGTTGATGGGTCTTCCAGCCTTTCTGTGGAGCACGGAAGTATTCCGTGCGATGGGGAATCGATGCGGCCATTTTGTAAAGATCGACCGAGACACAGCTGAACGTTGGCACTTGAGATGGGCAAGGATCCTGGTCAGAAGTAGGCCGGAGGACATTCCAGCAACTCTCAGCATCAGGTGCGGACGCTGGTCCTTCACCATACCGATGTGGTCGGAAGCTAGGCCAAAGTGTATCGAAGATGCTCCAAGCCGGCCGGAGGTCGCAACGACCAAGAGAAGAGAGGGAAAGGCAGCTAGCTGGACGGAGGTCGCAGCGGCCAAGAGAAGGGATGGAAAGGCAGCTCCAAATGCTCACGCGCCAAGAGCGCGTCCGAACGCAAGAAGCCACTTTGACATGGTGATACGGCATCTTGACATGGGGTAAGGCACCCTGACACGGTAGCGGGGCCGCGAGATACTGACATGGAGCTACGGCATATTGACAGAGGTTGCCGCCGACGCAATCTCTCTGGCGCAAGATTAGGAGATTTGAATTTCGAAAAAAATTCGGATGAGGGCAGGAAGTATGATAGGAAGAATCTAGAACTTGTGAGAAATGGAGATCTTCAGGGCTTCGGCCATATAAATGTAATCCATGTTGGGCCGCATGGTTTGGCCCAACCCCAAAAGAACATGTTTTACGCAAGAGGCTCGGGTCATGTTTATAAGCCTGGGGTTAGTCCTCTTGGGCCTCATAAAGGAAGACTTGGTTGGGCCTAAAGAAATAGAGGAGCTAAAGAAGGGAAAGGGGCAGCCCAATCTGAAACAAAAGAGCCCAGTTCGGGATGCAAGTCTGCACAGGGGACGGTCCAAAAACATGCACCCAGTCACAGTTCTGGGCGCAATGCTTCGCAAGGAGCCTTATCTATCTACAGCCCCTCCAGTTTAACGGTACACGCAGACATTGTACAGGGAATGCTGGCAGCAAATGGAGACACAACTCACGGATTCAGGGACGACCCCAGGGGATCCGAGTCAGGCATAGAAAAGTCACTGAGAAGTTCAGGGAAGCAGGTCGCGCAGGCGGAGGACAGCTCAGACTGGCACGACTCTGATTGCAGTAGCATGGCAGATGAACGTGACTTCTTACAATATCTGGAAAGTAGCTACTGTCCAGATCCCCTCCAACACAATTTGACAGCAAGTTGCTCCTTTACCGCAGAAGAAGAATCGACTTCAAATCAAGGTATGAAGGCTTTGGCAGTCACACAAGAAGGTGCAATGGAGCTGCAAAGTTTGGGATCCTCAAAGAATCCAGAAGACTATAACCCGTTAGCGGTAGTCTTGCCGGTTGGCTAACCCATTGACTCTCCTCAGACTCAAGAGGCTCAACCAGTAGAACTTCTAAGTCATCAACAGATAATATCGGATGGTTGGGTGCTCCGAAAAATGGGGAAAGTGAGTAAATTGCTCGGAGTCACTTGTGCAGGCTTTGAGGATCGCCTGCTGGAACTTTTCAGAGAAATTGTAAGGTGTAATTCCTTGTCCAGACCAAGCTCGAGTACTGCCTTCGAGAAAAAAAAAGGAGGAAAAATCAGCGAAAAGAATAAGAAGGGTAATGAAAGAATTGTCTTGCTCGAAAAATTATGGGGGCAGCAAAGAGATGGTGGTCTTTGGGGAAGGCATGGAGAGGGTCTAATTTTTGTCTTATGCATCTAAAAATCTTATCCTGAAATGTGAGGGGCTTGAATGACCCAGACAAACATGCAGTTATTAAAGGTTTGCTTCAGGAATGGAAGCCCACAGTCATCTGCCTTCAGGAAACCAAAATGGGAAATATCTCGAGGAGCATTGTTCGCTCTATTTGGGGATCCAGATGGATTAAGTGGGCGGCATTGGATGCCCAAGGTGCTGCAGGAGGTATATTGGTGGCTTGGGATTCCCGTGTGGTCAATGGTATTGAGCACAAAGTGGGTGATTTCTCCATCTCATGCAAGTTTAGCTTGGTTTCCAACTCTTATGTGTGGGGTTTTTGTGGTGTCTACGGGCCATTGACGGATGGTGGAGGGGGTTTTTTCTGGAACAAACTACAGTCGACGATTTCCTCCTGGCAGGTTCCTTGGTGTCTTGGGGGGGACTTTAACGAGGTGTGGTATCCGGACGAGAGGCTTGGGGGTGGTAGGCTGACCTCGACAATGAGGAGTTTCAACGAGTTCATAAATTCTCAAAGTCCGGTGGATTTACATCTGGAGGGAGGGCGGTTCACTTGGTCCAGAGAAGGTTACCAGACGGCTATGTCTCGTTTGGATAGATTCTTGGTTTTAAGCAACTGGGAGGATGTCTTCTCAGGTATCTCCCAAAAGTTTCTTCCACGGCCTTGTTCAGATCACCACCCCATTATGCTGTATTGTGGGGGTTTTAGTGCAGGAAAAAGCCCCTTCAGATTTGAAAACATGTGGCTAGAATCGGAAGGTTTTGTGGAGTTAGTTAGAAATTGGTGGAATTCTTATGCCGTGTCAGGATCCCCTAGTTACTGCATTGCTAGAAAGCTAAAGCTTCTCAAAGAAGACCTGAGAACGTGGAACCGTAAGGTCTTTGGTTTAATTCAGGTCAGAAAGCAAGCTATTCTGAATAATCTGATGGAGCTGGATAGGGAGGATCAGTTGGAACCCCTCTCTGCTGAGAAAAGGAGTGAGAGAGAAGGTTTAAAAGGCCAGATTGGACAGATTCTCAAGATGGAGGAAATCTCTTGGAGGTAGAAATCTCGGGCCATTTGGCTTAGAGAGGGTGACCGCAACACAAAATTATTCCACAGAACGGCTTCTTCGCACTACCGGAAGAATAAGATTTCCTCTATTGTTATTGATGATCAAGTTCTCTCTGAGGACGAGCCCATCAGGAGAGGTATTGTTGACTTCTTCTCCCGCCTTTATACAGAGCCACATAGATGGAGACTTGGGATGGATGATGTCTGCTTGGAAAGGCTAAACGGGGAGGACACTTCTAATTTGGAGATCCCTTTTTCGGAAGTTGAAGTGGTGAAAGCCTTGGATGCTTGCAACGGGGATAAAGCTCTAGGCCCAGATGGGTTCACTATGGCTTTTTTCAAAAAATGCTGGGACATACTGAAAGCAGATATTATGGCAGTCTTTGGGGCCTTCTACAAGGAAGGGGGCTTTGAGCGAAGCCTCAACGCATCCTTCATTGCTCTCATTCCTAAAAAGGATGGCACTAATAGTATCAAGGACTTCCGCCCCATAAGTCTTGTGAGTAGCGTTTATAAACTGAGATTGCAAAGGTTCTTTCTTTAAGGTTGAAGAAGGTTATGGGTATCATCATCTCTCCCAGTCAAAATGCTTTTGTGGAGGGTCGGCAAATTCTGGACGCGGCTCTCGTTGCTAATGAATGCATTGACTCCAAGATAAAGCAGAACAGGAAAGGGCTCATTTGCAAGTTCGATATTGAGAAGGCTTTTGACCATGTTAGTTGGAGTTTCCTGATGGGTATGCTGGCTAAGATGGGTTTTGGGAGCATGTGGAGAAAGTGGATTCAGTCGTGTATATCCACAGTCTCCTTTTCGATCCTTGTCAATGGCTCCCCTGCAAGTTTTTTCCGGTCTTCCCGAGGCTTGAGATAGGGGGACCCCCTATTCCCCTTTCTCTTTGTGCTTGCCATGGAGGCTCTGAGCTGTTTTTTGTTCCGAGCTGAGGAGGTCGATCTCATCAAAGGCTTTCAGGTAGGGGACGTAAGGGGTGGTGGTGTTGCCATCTCTCACCTTTTGTTTGCTAACGACACCATCATTTTTTGCGATCCTACAGTACGCTAGCTTCGTTTTATTCGTTGCATCCTAGTGTGCTTTGAAGCTGTGTCAGGCTTGAGGATCAACCTCACAAAAAGCAGCATTTCTCCGGTTGGTTCGATTCAAGAGATGGACATGTTAGCCAGCACGCTAGGCTGCAGAGTGGGTGGTTTTCTCTTGATTTATTTGGGACTTCCGTTGGGTGCTCCTTTACGTTCGACTGGGGTTTGGGATCCTATGGTGGAAAGGTTTTTCAACAAGCTGTCAAGATGGAAGGGCCAGCTCCTCTCTACGGGAGGCAGGCTCACCCTTATCAAAAGTACCTTAGCCAACCTCCCCACCTATTTCATGTCTCTTTTTTCCATGCCGAGATCAGTTAGCAGAAGGCTAGAGCAGATTCAAAGGAATTTCTTATAGGGCCACGAAGGGGAGCGCAGAAAGTTTCATCTAGTGGCTTAGGATAGAATTAAGAAGCCATTGTCTCTCGGGGGCTAGGGTTGAAAGACTTGCGTACCTTCAACACAGCTCTTTTAGGAAAATGGTTATGGAGGTTTGGCGAGAGCAATGGGGAGCTTTGGAGAGACATCATTGTTGCTAAGTATAGGTGCGACATCGGAGGTTGGTGCTCGGGCAGAGTGGACGGGCCAAGGGGATGTGGCCCTTGGGTTTGCATTAGAAGTGAATGGAGGACTTTCAAGAAAAAGTGTAGTTTTGTTATTGGGAATGGTGCCTGTGTTAAATTTTGGGAGGACATTTGGAGTGGTGACTAGACGCTGAGGGTGAAATTTCCTACTTTATACAGTCTAGCTAACAATAAGGCGGCTTGGGTTTGCGAGTACCTGGAGAGAGTTGGGAATAATTTTGTTTGGACACCTCGCTTTAGGAGAAACTTTCTCGATTGGGAGTTAGAAGAAGTGGGCTCCTTTTTTGGACATATTTGCAAGTTTCGTACTACGGAAGGGAGGGAGGATAAGAGGGTGTGGCTGCCACATAAGAGATCTTTTTCTGTCAACTCCTTCTACAAGAGCCTGGTTGATTCTGAAGGCCCTTTATTCCCTTGGAAACTCATATGGCATTCAAAAGCTCTCCCTAAAGCCTCCTTCTTCGCTTGGGAAGCCTCTTGGAAGGCCATTTTAACTGTGAAAAATTTGAAGAAAAGAGGATTTAGCCTGGCTAGCAGATGCTATTTTTGTCAGTAGGAAGAGGAAAGGGTGGATCATGTTCTCATTCACTGTCATGTTGCTTGGAGTTGCTGGAACATGGTCTTTGCTCTTTTCGGTGTTTCCTGGGTTATGTCTGGCTTCGTCAAAGACCTTCTGTTAGCTTGGACAGGGTGCAACATTTCAGAAGAGATTCAAAGAATATGGAGTTTGGCCCCTATTTGTTTATGAATAACCGTGTCTTTAAAGATGTGGAGCTCTCCACTCCCTTCTTTAAAGACGCGTTTTTGCGCGTATTAATTTTTTGGACCAAAGAGGCTTTCCCTGTAAATGTCTCTTCTTTTGTAAATTTTTTGGAGTCGCTAAAACCTTTGTAAAGTTTTTTGGGGTCTTTCCCCTGTTGCCTTTCTTGGGCACTTTTATTATATACATCTTGCTTACTTATCAAAAAAAAAAAGTTATGCAGCTTTTACTTATCTCAAAAATATTCCTTCTCTACAAATCAGTAAATAAAAGTTAAGTTGAAATCTAGAAGACAGATTTAACAGAAAGGTAGAAAATCTGGAAGTCTTAACTAGATGTTTAATTAAGCCTTCATAGCTCTTGGGTTGTTTTAGTTATGTTGTTATTATTTTTTTTTTATAAGAACCAAAAAGAAAACGGAAGTTGAATGCTCTAAGGTCTTACCAGGTTTGATGTTTCCATAATTCTTATATAAAGTGGCCATGTCTGTGTTTCAATCTCATAGAAATGCATTTGAGAGCATTTTCTAGGAAAAATGATGCGTAATGGTCACCAGAATAAATATCTAGCGGTCTTATATCTTTTGTATAGAGAAGAAGGTGAAGCAAAGTATGGTATGAGATTTTATTAGTGATTTTTCCTTGTCTTTCTTCTGCACGACTGCACGTTCCTTGAAATTTTCCTAATGTTTTCAAATTTTAAAATAAATTCTGCATGGGTTTCTGCATGCTGATTTGATTCAGAGGATCTGCCTTTCGAATTCAAGGCATTAGAGCTGGCTTTGGAACTTGCATGCACGACTCTTGATGGTCAGGTATGGAATACTCTGCATTTGTGACTAATTATAGGGACTGCTTTGTTCTTTTTTATTGTTGTAAAAACTAAAAAGGCCTTTTCTAAAAATTGTACTTTAAAAAAAAAGAACAAAGGACAACGTAGAGGTAAATCTATGTCCTTGGAAGACCCTTGTGGCACCATGACAGGAACACATTGTTGGATAAAAGAACTTGGTTATCTAGGGTTAGGGATTCATTTAATGGTAATATGCCAAAAAGTTATGGTTCTAGACAACTTAAAGAGACCTAAATGACTGTTCCCAGGTCACGTCAGACTCATTGCAGTTGGAATACAGTTCCATTCAATTAGTATGGTTCATCTGGGTCAAGCCCTGGTTGCAGGAACTTCTACTCAAGATTGCAATGACCGAGACAACTTTATATATCAAGAACTCAAAGATGGTATGCAACTAACCCAAATGCAGACATTTATGCCCTGGGGCTTGGCCAGTTGATGGGCATACCATATTGAAGATTTGATATTGAGAATTGGTGTAGGAAGAAGAAGAAGAGAAGAGAAGAGAAGAGAAGAGAAGAGAGGAGGTAAGAGAAAGAAGAGGGAGAGTTATGTCCAAATTGCTCCTCTCTTGCCAACCAAATGTAGCCAAAGTTGAATACCTTTTGGACTTAATCTTCTTGGTTCAATTGATAGGCGATGACGGTGGCTCAGTTTGGTGACAAGACTTGTGAGATTTCTGATGAGGGCAGAGGTGGCCGGGAGGTGCTCCAAATCACGGAGTGAGGTTTGAATGTGGTGCATTAGGTTTGGCTGACTCACTCAGAGTTAAGAGTGGATGTGCAACATGTTGGAAGAATCATCGAAGGAGAAAAGGAGGATGGTATTTCCTAGAGCAGTCCATGGCAAAGCATCGGTCCAATACTGAAGGGAATAATGAGGCACAGGAGACATGAATGACGATAATGAGTTTGCCCTGCATTCCTTTGGAGTAAGGAGGTGTTGAAGGCTTTTTTTTTTTTTTTTGGGGGGGGGGCGGGGGGGTTTCTTGAGGATGAACGCGGCCACAAAGACGAGCTCATCTGCGGTGGGCTGGTATTCTTCTAATGGCCTAACGGGAGTCCATTCCGGCGGCTAATCAATTGAAAGTGGGTCAATGGAGGTATGTAATACCGATACGGTCAGAGTCTGGACCACATTTCCTTGTCTCTGGCTTGGAAAGTAGGGTGGTAATGGCGGAAAATACAGGGGAGGGTAGGAGGATAGGGGTTGGGGAGTACTTGCGTGGCGGGGTAGGAGCAGTGAAATGTGGTGAGCAGACGTGCTTGGAGGAGAACAGGTGGCAGTCTGATGAAAGGACAAGTTTTAAATTTTGAATGGAGACATGGGATGCGTGGAGAGGATAGATGGATGGGCTAGTGTGGATGGAATGGGCCAGTATTGGGCCAAGGCCAGAAATGCAGTGGGGGTCCTCAGTCTCTTAGACGACGCAGCATGGGAGGAAGGCCTGAAGGGCTTAGGCCCAAGCAAAGTTGTCCAGGCCCAGAAGCATGGTCTGGTTGATCGAGCAGTACAGATGAGTCCAATTAGTGGACGTAAAGCCACGACCCTAGACAAGAAGGCGGGCTGAAGCCCAACTCTTGAGGCCCAGGGCATGGTGCTCTTACATGTGGAAGAGAAGAATGTTATATGGGCTGAGAGAGCTGAAGCCCTCAGTGACGATGATGTTCACCAGAAGAACAGAGACCAGTGCTCTGCGCAGAGGGGAGATGCCTCAGTGAAAGGGGGTGGAGAATTGTAGGTGCTCACTGTGAGAACACGACCAGGAAGATGAGCTACAGAGGGGTGGTGTTCGTGGGTTGATGGAGTCAGTTTATCAAGAAAGAGAGCAGGGGCAGCGTGAGGATGACCTTATCAGTGGGGGAGTTGAGTCAAACAGCTGGGAAGAAGATTCTCTCGACGCCTTATCTACATCCTGGAGAGCTACTGTGGATATGGGACTGGACTTCAATTGTATTTAGCAAGGGGTAGATCATGCAGAGAGGATTAGTGGCTGGGTGGATGAAGCTGCGCAGGAAGGACAACTGGTGATCAGAGAGAGTGGGGAAGGTGAAATGCCTTTATTGTGCAGCCCTCTTGCAGTAATTGTTCTAGAGGAGGGTAAAACAGGTGGGACAAGGTACCCGGGATGTTGTGTTTTGAGGAAAGAATGATGGAGCTTTTCAGGGACATTGAGGAAGCCAACAAGCTGAGTACCAGTAGCAACAATAGGAGCATAGTCTTGGGCAAAGAAGAACTATCAGCGAGGAGGTTGTGGCGAGTGTTAAAGAATCTGTCGAGTACGGTTAATTATGATGGCAGGAGGGGCTGTGAGGAGGGGGCTGTTGGGGGTTTAATCTGCTTAAATACTGAAATTGATGATTGTTAAGATCATAACTTGAAATGTGCGTGGATTGAACGACCCTGACAAGAGGATGCAGGTGAAGAGATTGTTGAGAAGTTGGAACCCGGCAGTTGTTTGTTTGAGGGAAACTAAGCTGGTTCTATGTCCAGCGGGATTGCGAGGAGTCTATGGCCTACGAGGAGTGTAATAGGCAAGTTTTTGAGGAGAATGAAAAAAAACCCCTTTTATTTTGAATGATTCCTTTTTACGTCTTTTGTTTTTTTGGGCCAAAATACCTACCCTTTGTATGTAGGATCATTTGAAGATTTGTTGGGGTCTTTAAGGCCGTAGATGTATAGTGTTCTTTTGTACTGTTGGGTGCGCCTCCCCTGGGTGCAAAGAGAGTAGAGAAACAGAGGGATCAGAGTAGAGAAGAGGGAAAGAAAGAAGAAGAGAAGTAGAAGAAGAAAAGAGAGTAGAGAAACAGAGGGATCAGAGTCTGGAGAGAGAAAATTCTCCAATTCTGTAATTTGCCAAAATCCCTAACATAAATACAGGACATGCAGGCCATGTGGGTGCCATCCTAATCACCATCAAGGAGTCATGCTAGTCCCTCAATTAGCTGAAATCTTGATTTGCAATCTTCATCTATTGCAATTATGATTTGAAATTATATTTTGTTCTAATGAGCACAATTATTGATTTAACACAGACACTCACATACGTGTTGACACAAGAGTATGAAGTGCCATTGATATTATGAATCATTTGTGGGATTATTTGGTGTAAGTTTGAGATCTTGTCAGCCTAAATCCCTAACGTTAAGAAGTTTTTGAATTGATAGGTAAGAGAATTGGAAATGGAGATATATCCAGTGCTTGATGAACTAACATCATCTATCAGCACTCTCAATCTAGAACGTGTCCGTAGATTCAAAGGCCACCTCCTTGCCTTGACTCAGCGAGTGCAGAAGGTAAAAATAATCAAATTGTTGTTTCAGCCTATTTGTATTTTAAGCTACTGCTTGTTTCCTCCACTATTAGTTTTTAGATTGAATTTCCAGGTCTGTGATGAAATAGAACATCTTATGGATGATGATGGAGACATGGCTGAGATGTACCTAACAGAGAAGAAACTGAGAAGGGAGGCTTATCCCAGCAGTGACTCGTATAGTCAAACTAGTATTTTGGGCGGGGCAAGATGGGGGTCAAAGTCTGCACCTGTTTCGCCTGTGGGGTCAAGCAGTGGAGCTCGGAAATTGCAGAGGGCTTTCAGCAGCATGAGTTCAAGCAAACATGGAAGCTTTGTTGCCTCATCTAATAGTGGAGAAAACATTGATCAACTTGAAATGTTGCTTGAAGCATATTTTGTTGTCGTTGATAATACCCTCACCAAGTTGTTATTGGTAAGAGCGGTTTAAAATTTAAGAGAGTATAAAGTTCGAGTCCCAGAAACAGCCTCTCCCATTTCAGAGTTAAGACTGCTTCCATCTAACCCTCCCTAGATTCCACAGTGGTAGGAGCCTTGTGCAATGGGACTGCGCTTTCTATTTGGGTATTGTCAGTTCTTATTTTTATAGTTAGTTTCTTCATTAACCATGTGATTGGTTAAGACACTTCAAGGCTTCAACAACTTTTTTCTCAACCAATCAGTTGATCTTGACATTTTTTAAATTTTGACATACAGAACCCAAAGCTAATGGAAATCCAAGATTGGATTTCATTGCATAGAATTAAAAAGGTCTAAAAGAGACGAGGCATTCAGTTTATTACGCTATATTGTCTTCCACTAAGTGACCTAAAAGAATTGGATTTTTACCATGCGACAGTCATATTGAAAAGTTCTAATTTTCTTTTGTTCATGGTGATGCAGCTTAAAGAATATATTGATGATACTGAGGATTTAATCACCATTAAACTGGTAAGAAGCATAAAGCCTTTGTTTTATTGCTGTTTTTCATACATTTCTTTGAACTACCATACATGTAATTGCAAAAGAGACATCATTTTGTTGGAATTTGTATAAACAGGGCATTGTTCAGAATCAGCTGATACAATTCGAGTTGCTTTTGACGGCAGCAACCTTTGTGGCTACAATTTTCGCTGTTGTAACTGGGATCTTTGGAATGAACTTTGAGGCCACTATTTTTGATTACCCGTCCGCATTCAACTGGGTTCTAATTATAACTGGAGTGTTCTGTGGGATTGTATATATCTCTTTCTTGATTTATTTTAGGCACAAAAAAGTCTTTCCTCTGTAAATTGTATAGTGTGAAACCCTTCCATTGAAGATGAACACTGATTTTTAGGCACAAGAAAATGAACACTTCCATTGTTTCTATAGGGTGAAACCTTTCCATTGAAAATGAACACACTTATTTTTTTACATCAATCTACATTTTTTCTTGAGCTTTTGGTCATGAAATCTGGAGCATTGACATCTATACTTTTTTGTCCATCATACATTGAATTGCAGCACAAGGAGTGCTCCTGCACCCAACTATTTCTCAACTTTTCCGTTATTTTCTTCATCTGAATGACAAGAATAAGGTGTGTGTGATGTAAATCCCTTTAACTTTCAGCTTTTTCACTTTTATCTTATCTTTTTTCTCATTGGCTCCTTTCTTTTGGCAGTAACTATCCAATTTTTAAGGATGACAACGGGATAGGTTGGCAACAGGGAGTTCTTCTCCAATCCCACCTGGCAAAAAAAATTGTCCTCGCAAACCCGTTTAGACCCCATGATGGAATGAGACGGGTTTCCATCCGGGGTACCCATTTAATTATAAAATTTTATTTATTTATTTATTAAATTAATTGTAATTAACACATTCAAATACGATATTAAATGCATTAAAATAAGAAAAGTCTGTAAATAGAGAATTAAAATAATATTATTTCTTTTTACAAATCTATAAATATTGACTATTTAAAACAAAAATTTATTTGTTATTTTATTTTATATAATCGGGACGGATCAAAATGTCTTTTCCTTAATTTTAAACAAGTTTACGTAACTTTTTTTTCCAAAAATAAGGTATATCAGATTTTTTACTGAGCGGTTACATTTCTATCCCTCAATTTCAAAAGCAAAATTGCTCAATCTAAGATAAACATTTTGTGTGATGGGAATTAAGAGAACTTTTAACTTTGGCAGGGATGTGAAGGTGGACATCCCTCTCTCTCTCTCTCTCTCTACTTTTTTGAGAAACCTTTCTCTGCATATGATTTTTCTTTTTGGGTAAGTTTATATATATGAATTAAGGTTATTCGATTGCCAGCTGCATTCAAGTTTGTACTCATGACTTTCCTGTTTTTCTATACAATGGTAGTGCAAGCTCTAGCTATCTTTAAAACAACATAATAATTAATAATCTTGGAAAATCCAGAAACTATTAATTTATGGATCTATTAGTTGTTAAGTTCCTTGTATGACTTTTATTTACAAAAAAAAAAAAAAATCTTCAAATATATGATTTTTAGCATAGAAGTAGCCCAAAGGTGAAGAACCATTTTCACCAAAAAAAGTTGTATTCTGCCTAATTTAAATTATAAAAAACTTCTAATTTTTTTTATTACTAGATTAATGGTAATGATAATTTTAATGTAATAAAAATACTACGTGTACATTTTAAATTCTAATAATTCTAATTAATTTTTAATTATTCACAAAAAATAAAAAAAAAAGGTTTCTCAAGATTGGGTTGGATTGCAATAGCATCAGAACCGACCCGACCCGACTTTAAGCAGTTCTAAAAAAATAGAATTAGAACCGGAACCGTGAAATATTGGACCCGACCTAATCCGAACCGAACATTTTCGAGTTGGGTCAGATCGGTTCAGTTTTTTATTTATTTTATTTACAGAAACCAAAAATAAAAAATAAAAAATTAATTCTTGATATATATATATATATATATATATATATATGCAATGAAAATTAAGCTATCTAAGTATTTATTACATTTTGACAATAAAAAAAGACTTGATATAACCGTGGTTTTAAAAAAGAAAATTAATAACTTAATTTATAAGTTTTCTTTAGTTAATAAATGTATTTGATATGTTCTTTCCTAATTCTATTATTTCTTGTCTTACTGTGCATCGATCTTTAACATCTTTATTTCGATCACATTCATTTTATTAACATGCTGTCTTCTAATTATCCAACATTCTATTTAATTATCCAACATTCTATTTATATAACATGGATAGCCTAACAACTGTTCTATAAATTTACATTAAAAAGGAAAAAAAGAAAACTATGAAGTTAGCCTGTGCTGCCTTGAAAGATTTAGATATTCATTTGGCAGAAATGCATAGAATTACCTCACAGCAACAGTTGAAGAATAGGTTGTCCGTTTATTGTCATTAAGGTATCGTTTGGCGGAGCTGGAGCTTCGCCCCGGACGCTGTTTTTGGTGTCTCGGACGCGTGACCAAACAGGCGCTGAAAGTTGAACCTAAGTAAATCCACAACACAATTCCCATGTAGACTTGGAAAATAGCATCTGTACTGAGATTAAAGGAGGAACAACATAAGACATTACTGCAAAGTGCCAATCATCTTTGAAAAGTAAGCAGAGTGCATTTTCAAATTGAATTTTATATATTTCAATTTTTTTTTTATCCCTGTATTTACATATTGTCCTCATTCTGATATTTGTTGGTTCATTTTGTACAACATCTGATGAGCATTTAAAACTACAGAAGAACCTTGCCTGGCTTTCTCCACTATCTGTTTTATTAAAAGCTTCCCTACCTCATCATCATCATCATCCTCCTCACCAACCTCATTTGATCCCTGACTTCTCGATGTCGGCTCTTCCCACATCCTGATTTTATTTTGAAACAGGCTCCTCAACCATCTTTCTTCAGTAACATCACTCTCTGAAATAGACACATTATCCCCATTATTTCGATTCTCAAACAGCATTTCATTCTCAATGTGGTTGCTGTTACATATGGCATCTGGAGTGTCTTGATCTGTCTCTGTCATCCTGATCATCTCTTCATAAGCCTCATTGTATGCGTCTAAAGCTTCCCCAGACAAATTAATCACTAAGGGCCGGTCTATGTCAATGCCTTCATCAATAAAGGTTGGACTTTCCGGGGTAGATGAAGATTCTACTTCGTTATAGGCCAAGCTCTTCTGAGAAATTAGGCGTTGCGATTCCAGGGAATGCACCCTCTTTTGGCTGTTCTCAAGTGCTGTCTCAAGCTCCTTTATGCGTTCTTCAAGCCTTGATTCAATTACCTCATGAAGACGCAAGCTCAGCTCCCATGGCAAAACTGCATAGTTTGCAATAGGAGTGTAATTGGTTGAGGTCCCACTTGCATCACGGTCTGATTCAGATGTTTCACCTAGTTGCCTGTTGACCACATCTAGTCTCAAGTCTCCTTGAACCACATCTGCTTCAAAGTCTGGATCGAGCTGCAACAGAATATTTAAAACTATAAATCTCTGAAACAAAATAACATGATACACAACAGAAATTGATATTTGCTTTGGTCAAGCAAGTTATAGTATCTCGAAAAAATCTCGTTAATGAAAGATTAATGGTTACACAGACCCAGACTAAGGGCTCCTTGCTTCTTTTGTGTCAATTTTTTGCTCTCATTCTGCTTCATGGTGAGATTTGTATTTTTTCTAATAATGTTTTGTTTCTTATCAAACAAATGCTGTATGAAGGAATGTGTCTCAACGCTTGACCGATAATTATATTCTATGATACAGTGTGGATTGTTGTACATGGATGTGCACATCATTTAAAGAGTCAAATGATAAGTTTTCTCAAAAGAGTGAGCAAAGTTTTATCCTCCCTTCAGAATCAGTCAAGCCAATATTCATCTTTGGTAAACAATGAACAGAAAATGACAATGTAGAAATCTAAAAGCAATTATAATTTAAAGTAATACAAGAGACAAGTAGGGACCAATTTCAATGTCCCCTTAATGTCGGGTGTATCACCATGAAGAGATGTGGGTGGCTATGTCAAGGGTTGAAGTGTCAAAGTTGGCTCATCACCTTCAAATTATTTGACAAGAGGAAGCTCGCCAGGAGCAGGCCTTAGGTACATGACTAAAAGGTTGTTACCCGTGTTGATCCAGTTAATGCTGGTTGCTGAGAGGGCAGATTAGATACAAGAAATGCTAAGGACAGTTGTGACTATCGAATCTCAGCAGTCCATGCATTTCATGCGTGTATGGGTCCTGCACAATGGACGGCCCAGATTCTGACGGTTGCAGCTGTGAAAAGACCTTCTCTAGATACAAACCTAAACTTATGACACATGATTAAACCCCGAAAACATTCAAATATACGAGAAGAGACGGGCAGGAAAGGTACCAAAAAATAATTGAAACCTGAATTTTCAAATTATCTTCCAGGAAAAAGGAAAGTTTTTTATAGTAGGGATTGGTCAAAAGTTTTTAGTAGTTCAAAAAATCAAGTCAATGCAGATGTAAACTTCTCCATTGTTTTCAAGTTTTAAGCCCTTGTTTTGTGAAAAAAATTAAAATTGATAGGGAATGGGAAGATCATCACTTAGGAGATATATCTTTGATCACAGAGGATAGGATAGGATTTATCATTATATGTTTGAATTTTATAATTTAGGTGTTTGTCCTTTTGTTAGTTTATCTTTTGTGCTTCGTTTTTAAAAAGGATGGTTGTAAATGAATTATCAGATTTTGATTGAATGAAAATTTGTTTCTCTTTAGTATTGGTGTGGATTCCATTACCCTCCCCAGGTGCAGATTCTTAGGGTTTCACAAATTTTCCATCCTTAGATGCGGAGTTCTAAGGTTGTTAAAGTTGTCCTGAATCAAAAATCCTTTTTCAAATATCAAAAGCCTTAAGAGTTAAGACCACATCCATGGTTGTATGATAAGTCATAAATGATGACACGTGTTTGCCTTAATAAATCCAAAAGGTGTACAAATCTCCAACTTTTTTATATTTTTTTAGGGACAATGGAATCCTGTTTTGACGTTAGTATGTCCTAAGACCACTTCCAAGTTTTTCAAAGTTTCACACTTGGACAACATGCCTCAATACAGCTCTAGCTTGATAAAATCCAAAACTCAATATGTGATTATACAATGTTGCATGGCTTCATCTAGGAAACTTCAACATTACCAATTTTGCAAAAAAGAATCGTAATTTTTCAGTCCAAATTGACACAACGACGAGATAGATGTAGGGCAGTCAAGAAAGAATGTGTTCATAAAACTAGCAGAGTCAAAACATTAACATTAGACAGATGATTAGAGACAAGAATTTATGGGGTTCTCATTAAATTCATTCATTACAGATTAGATGTGGTATGGACTGAGGACAGGATGAGAGGTTGGTTATGATGATTTGGTCATGTGCAATGAAGAGTAGTGACTATATTAAAGAGTATTAATATGAAAGGGCCACAAGGGAAAGATTTGGCTCACAAAGGGAGGACCAAGGAAAAAAAGGACATAATTTTTTTTTAGCCAAGCCAAACAGTTGAGATAAGGCTTTGTTGAGTTCTATAGAAAAAGGAATATGCACCTACTAGTTTTCCTCCGTGGCAAAGCCAGTGGGTTCGAGAAAAAAAGAATAATAGTCAATTTATCAAGCTAAGAAACCCCTGATCGAGAAACTCAAATTAATTCTTTTGAAGCCAATGTAGCAATCCTTTCACAAGAAACCAATAAGGAACTAATATATGGAAATTAAAAGTTATTTCTTAGGCAACAGTACCAAAAACAACTCTCTGATGTTTTGACAGTGTTCATATAGACATTAATTGTGGCAATGCCCGCTTCATATAGGCACTACCTAACTTGTTTCTGAAATTAATGTCCTGCTACCTTCATGAGTTCAGTTATAGCCCATCAGCACTATGAATGCACTCTTAGCAATAAAGAAATACTTTAGTTCACCCTCTCCTCCTTCAAGGTCAAGGGAGGGTGCCAATATGCTAATGCGGGCCAAAAGAACTTCCAACAAATAGATGCAAGGAATGAAACAACAAAAGATTTATTTTTGAGACAAAGAAAGCAGGGGAAGGAGAGAGATGTGGCAAGAAATGGAAGAAAGTGACTCATATACGTTGTTTGTAAATTGTACTCTTAATCTAGATCAGTAGATCTAGTAGTATTTTTATGAAATTATTTTTAAGTAAGATTTATATTTGAGACAAGGGGGGGAGGAGGGGGGAGATGTGGTAAGAAATGGAAGAAAGGAAGTCATATATGTGGGTTGTAAATTGTACACTTAATCTAAGAGTATTTTCATGAAATCATTTTTGAGTAGCCGCAAGACAGGTGCTCCTGCTCTACCATGTTACAATAATATTTGGCTACCTGCATTTATGGAAATACTAAGTATAGTTCATGTCAGAAAAGGCTGAAAATGAGATAGGCAGGGCTAAAACAACGCAGTATTGATGCAGAGCATGTTGAGGACATTTTTCTAAGTTCTTGATTATCCTAAGAACAAGTTCAGAAGCCACTTTAGTGGTGCCCCTAGTCATCTTGTGGAGCCCTTCATGTGTTTTGGGTCACTGATTTGAGTCCTAAATCTGTCTTTTGTTTTCTGACTATCTCTTAGTTTGTGGGTCACTTGGTTAACTTCTAATTGGGGTATTCTTGTCCAAGTGCTTTTATTTTGAAAGTCATGTGAGTTTTAAGTTTATTTTTTATTTTCTGCTAGACATATTTCTAGCCTTTAGATTAGATTAAAATAAAGGACGGAGTTTTTTTTTTCTTAGGCAACCCTGGTGACTTGTAAAAGGGTTGGCACTGCTTGTATTCAGCAGCGTTTTGAAAAATTTTAATAAAATTCAAGCAGCTATTTTCTTCTCCCTTTCTCTTGGGACTGGGACATGGGTGTTTAGGCTATTGTTGCAGTCTATTCAAGCTCTCTGATTTTCCCTCTTATCAGATTTCTTCTTCTACTTCCTTTTTTTTTTTTGGGTTTTTTCCGATAAGTAGATTTCTGCTTATTTTCATTCATGAATTACATTGATTGTTAATGAGAATTGTTTGGAGGAAATGTATTTAAGAAGACATGGATTAGGTGTAAGAATAGATCCTTTTATCCAATGCAGACAGTTGGGACCCAGTTTACGTATGATTCTTGTGATGATGAGCACATTATCACTTGAATGCTCAGATACCAATATAAACTAGTAGTCCTTGGTTTAGAATATCCACCATCCCATCCCATCCCATTCAGAATGAATCACCAGATAGAGAGAAAAAAATGGGGCGAAGGGAAGAAAGGGAAGAATTCTTGGAGACAAGGCAGTGCTGCAAAAGCAGCAGTTAGATGTAGCAACGTTTCAAACTGCTGCATGGAACTATGCAAAGAACTAGAATAGAGTGACTGGAAAATATGATGGCAGAGAACAATCGTCCAAAACTCACCCCAGCAATCATTTTAGGTCCGCCAATTGTTGGAGAAACAAACTTGAAATATGGTAGCAAAGTATGTGAAATGACCATGGAATTAATATATTCTGAAGAAATACAAAACATCTTTGGCAACAGAGTAGTTTATCGTGAAAGTTTGTAAGAGAGAATTCCTGGGAAGCATCCAAATACCAAAAAAAAAAAGGCCTATCTGTATCTGTTTGTCAAAATAAAAATCCTATGGAAATTCCATAATCTTTCAATTTAAAACAAAGTATGACATATGCAGTTTAATTTTTTAATGGTTACATGCATGCTTACCTCAACAAAATCAGATATTCTCTCCAAACTAGATGCCTTCATGTTTAGTTCCAACCTCTCCAGCTCAGCTTCAAGCTCTGCCTCAATTTTACTCATTAACTCAGGATTCTCTGCTTTATGATCATCTGGCTCTTTGCTATCATATTTTGTGGACTCATCCGGTTCCTGTTTAGAAGAAGATGCAATCGGTTCCCGATTGAAGGAGCAGTCTATTGTTTTCTGGGATTGATTATCCTCATTGGCAAGCTCCTTCACAGTTAGCATACCTTTCATCTCAAGCTCCTCATGTAAATCTTGAGCCAAGTTCTCTGTTTGCTTCAACAGCTCATTTAACTTGTCGATTTCTCTTTTATTGGCTAGAATGGCAGATATCATACCTGTAGTGATTCCAATAAAGAATAGAAGCATTCCACTGGGTGACCCTGATTGAAATACAAAAGTATAGTTTTAGAGCATGTATGGCATTGGAAAGGAAGAGACAAAATCAAGTAATTAACAAATTGAGGTGTCAGATTCTCAACCATGAGAAAGACTGATTCACCAACAGGTCCATATGGGTTACTGGAAGTTATGTTACATAACATGCAGAGAGAATGCTCCCATTTTAGCATTTCTGTATTGTTAAAAGCACTGACATGTATGCATATGCTAAGTAACACTTTTGGCGTGCCCACTTATGCAGTACTGTAGTAGTAGTTCATTTTGTTTCGAAGTTGCCATATCAGACTCCAAGAATCTGTGTTGGGTCCCGACACCTGCCCTGTGTCTGAAAATTAATCATTCCAAATTTCAAGAGCACCTAAGTTCTACATATGACCAAGCAACTCATTTACCCAGAATAAGCATGGCCACCCTTCTGATGCTTACATGTTTTCATCGCTCTTAGTCAGAAAATTACATTTTACAAGAGGGATTAACGACTTACACACACACATACATTAGGGCTAGCCCAGTGCACGAGGCTCCCACCATTGTGGGGAGGGTTATATGTACACAGCCTTACTCCCCCAAGCGAAGAGGCGGTTTCGCGACTCAAATCCGTGACCTCCAGGTCACAATGGAACAATATTACCATTGCGCCAAGAACACATATACACATTACTTTTCTATACTAAATAAAAAAGTTCTAGAAACAAATTATATTAATGATTACACTTTTGTTTTTGGTCAATTAAGGTTCACTATATATATATAAATGAAGGCGCCTGAGGGGAACAAACCCATAATTGCAAAAGGGGCAAAGGCCACAAAATCAAAACCTTAGGTCCCCCAAAATTTTTTTAAGTACATCTAAACACAAAGGATTCTTTTCTTTTACCCAAAAGAAAAGTAAACACAAAAAAAAATTCTTTAAAACAAAAGGGAGCTGCTCCATCCGCTCAAAAAGTCTCCAGTGTCTCTCCCTCCACAAGGCAAAGTGATGTTATCCTCCAAAGCTAACCTCACCTCCTTTCAAACCCCTCTACATCTCCATCCCAAAAGCACCTCCCTAAAAGTAGCTGACATCATTCAACTACACCCAAAAACAAAAACAAAAAACAAAAAAATAAAAAATTCTTGGGAGGGGTTTGAAAGGAGGTGAGGTTAGCTTTCTCGCCACCTCACAATGTAATAATTAGGGAAATTCACCAATGTACTCTTGATAAAAGTAATCTTTCCTCCTTTTGAGAGGTACAGGCACTTCTAACCCGCTAGGCATTGTTGAACCCTCTCATTTTCGGCCCCTTCTTTTTCCTTGGAGTGCCTCCAACTTAAACTATAGTGTTCTTTCTTATTGGTGCGGCTAGTGCTCTTCCTATACAAGACCAAAGTCATGGAACCAGCTCGGCCAACTTTCTCTTATCTTTCCCACAACCAGTGCCATGAATGCATACATATTTCTATCCCTCCAAGTCAGCACTCATCCATTTCAGGACCCTCATTTTAGATAGGCTCAGTTTTGAGGATACTGACCATAATTTTTCTACATAACGTGAAACTAGTCTTTGATCCTACAAATTTTTATTTTAAATTTTTTAAAAACAAATTGTCAACAACACAATACTCTAGATGCTCGTTTCCATTTCAGGATTCATCCATGCCACTATAATTTTTTTACAATTTCTTTCAGTTTCCTTTTTCTCTTTTTATGAATGTAAAACCTGTAAACACTGCTGGATATGCTAAGTGATCAGTCTTCATTTATGATCCCTCATGTCCATTCATAGTATTACTAGAATAACATTCCATATAATTTGTAAAATGACAGTTGTCTTAACATTTTGATTTTGTTTTTTCTACCTTCTGGTTTTACAACTTTTTCCCACACTGTTCACTTAGCATTACTACTTCAGTCCTAGTTAAACATTTTTTTTCTTTTTCCTATTTCTTTCTAAAGTAAGGAGTATAGTATAAGAACCAATGCCGAAGGGAGAGCAACAACCAAAAAACACCAGGAGTTACAAGGAACCCACCTTACAATTCAGCTCTTCCAAACAAAAATCAACAAAAGAATGTAGAGAAATGGTATATTTCCACGAAACCCAAAAATGAAAAAAGTATCTAGATCTGCTTCTTCAACTTATGGATAGGTAACTTCATCTCCTCAAAAGTACCCCAATTTCCAAAAAACTTATTTTTGTCTAAACCCAATCGATTTAAGAATAACTAACCAAAAGAAAAAGAGATAGGAGCTCAATGTGAATCTTGATGTACGCATGACATGACCGGCAAAATAGAATTCACATCTATCCTCCAAAAATTCTCAATCTAAAAACAACTCCATACATGCCCTGATCATGCCAGTATAGTCTTTTTTTATTATCAGTAAATAAATATATATTCCATTAAAAGGGAGCCTGCGTAGGGCAAACCCAAATATACACAAAAAAGGGAATAGGCAACAAAAATTATGGCCTAAAATCTCCCAAAAAACCTATAAAAGTTTCTAAGTACATAGGATATTCTTCTTTAAGCCAAAAGAAAAGTAAACACAAAAGTCTATCTTTCAAATGCCAAATCGGAAGTCTCAATACCTTCAAAAACTCTTTGGTTCCTCTCCCTCAAAATGCACCATGTCAACAAAGAGGAGACATTTTCCACACCCGGCTCAAATCCTTCCTTAGACGACCACATCTCCACCCCAAAAAGACCTCTCTAATTGAATTCGACATCACCCAGCTGCAACTAAACAAAGAAAAACTAAGCTCCACATGTCCCCAGACACCTTGCAATGAATCAGAAGATGACCAGCCATTTCTTCAAGTTCTTTACACAATGCACCTACTCGGGAGATGGAAACCTCTCTTCTTGAGATTATCCACCTGTAAGAATGGCTCTCCCAAGAGGCCGACCAACAAAAAAATGCAGCTTTCTTTGAATTTTAGATTTCCAAACAAGCTGCCAAGGGAAATTAGCATCTCTGTTACCCCTCAAGTTCCTGTAGAAAGACTTAACAAGTTTGTAAGTATCTTTTTCTTTTGATTAGTAAAAATTATTATATAAAACAGCACCCCTGAGGGGGGCGAACCCCTCGTCAAACTCAATCAATCACCTAAGCCACAAACTAACTTCCATGGTTACTTTGACATGAAACCAAATTGATTATTTAAAGCTCTTGTTTCAAGTCTTCGTCTTTTCTCAATCACTATCCACCCAAATAGTATGACAAAAGTACAATACGAGGACACTTAGAGCAATTCCTAAGCATCAATCATACAAATATATAAAGTTAAAAGAATGTTTTTTCTATTCATCTGATTTTTTTTTTTCATTTCAGTTCTTACAATCATTTTGAACAATATGTCATTCTCGCACATACAGTTCCAAGAAAGAAAAGCCTTTGTAATCATCGTACAACAGCTTTTCCAAGCTCTTATCGTCGAGCTTGATAAAATTGAATTGAGTACTAACTTTATTTAAATTAATTAAAACTAAAAGGAACTCTTCCACATTTCAACCTATAATAGACACCCACGACAAGGTAATTCAGCCAATGCCTTTTTTTTTTGGCCTAAACCTAGAAAGTTTTAGATGTTTTTGAGCATTCAAACATATAATATAAAACTTCATAGACCTTAGATGTAGCCCCAATAACTACTTTCCTTGTTACCTTATAGAAAACCTGTTTTTCTAAACTTTCCTCATGCCTACACTTTCTACTTTCTAGTAACACCTCTTCACAGTTAATTTATCACTTGACCTTCATTTCTCTACCACCGGGTTGCTTTAGATGATGACTCATTTCTTCCAAATTATCTGAAAACCTCTTTTGCTATTCACTTAGTAAATCAAATTCAGGCTATGAAGTACGGATACTCTATTTTGACTCACGTGTCCATGTCGGATACGTGTCGGACACCAACACTCTCGGACACTTCCCAGACACGTGTCTGAACACTTGAATTATGAAAGTTGATGATAAAATAAAGAAGTTCTTTATTTTTTATTTAATGATTTTGTTATTTTAATATTTTAATAATATTTTTTAAATTTGAGTTTTTTTATGTCAATTTTAATTAAAATAACATTAGGTTTTTATTATATGGTCATATAAAAATATAAAAAATTTATATATATTTAACGTGTTCCTAACGTGTCCATGTCCTACTTTTTTTTAGAAATAACGTGTCTGCGTGTCCGTGTCGTGTCGTATCCATGTCTCGCGTCCGTATCCGTGCTTCTTAGAATTTAGGTATCTCATTTCACAATCAATAGCTTCTTTTCAAATCTAATTTTCTTCTTTCATTAATAAGTAGTTTCTACTTTCAAGTTCCACCATGGAGTTCCTGCTCTTATCTTTTTCCTTCAATGTCTACTACACACATTTACTATAGAAAAGCGATAACCTACCTTGTATGGTAAAACTCTCCATTCTTTTTTTGATAGGTAAAATCACACACACTACTTTTCCCCTTAAGGGGGACTTGAACCCTCAACCTCCCATATAGGGAGGTGAAGGAGGTACAAACCAAGGCTACCAAGCTAGAGCCCATTGATAGTGAAACTCTCTATTCTAATAAATATTTTTTAAACATGAATATATTTTCTAAGGTTAATAATATATGTTTCTTTCTCCACCTTGTCATTAATATATGAGATCAAACAATTTTTTACCAAACCCACGTGGTTTGGGTTTGATTTAACCTGACTTATGCAGGTTTTCACTTATTTATTAAACACATGTAGTTTTTAAAATCTCATCTTCAAGATGTGATTTCAAAGCCAATTTTTTAACGAAATCGCACCTTGAAGATGCTGACCAACAAGGATTTGGGAGTCATCCCAAATCCTTATTGGTTTAAAATCGTATCTTGAATATGCGATTTCAAACGCCCATCTTAAAGATGCGATTTCGTTGAAAAATAAACATTAAAATCGCATCTTAAAGATGTGATTTCAAAAACTATATGAGTTTGATAAATAAGTTAAAAACCACAAGTGTCGGGTTAAATAAAAGAAAAAATCGCGTGGGTTTAGTAAAAAATTATGAGATCAAATATAACAAGGTTGCTTTCTCCACCTTACTGATCGATATCCCCCCATGTACATCAAACCCTTTATTGTCTTCCTACATATTCATTTAGGTTTTATCCTAAAAAAGTTCTCTCTATTATGGATTATTGAATTAGTTCATTCACATTCTCGAAAAGTACTATACAACACATTCATTTACCCCAATAGGGATGCAAATGCACTAATAATGTCAATTAGCTACTCTTGTATAGACGAGTTTAATTGAAGTTATCCTCACATTGATTCATTCAATGTCTATAACTTCATAGAAACTTTATTTGCATTTATCCTACCCTGTTATATTTGTCCATTCTTATGTAACAAAGATCTTGAATATTTTCATTCACCTCAAATTGTTTCATCATCCATTTAATTTCCTGGAAACAGATCACATGAACTCCTAGGTAAATCCTTGTATCAACCAAGTCCATCTCTTTAGCCATCAACTTTTTTTACATTTGTATTTGCTAGGAAAAACCTAGTTCCTGGAACTTTTTGGTTAATTTTTTTAACTGAATAGAAGATGTATTAAAACTGAAAAGAAATCCAGGAATTAATGAATTATGAGATAAGAGTTAAGAATTTAGGGCCAGCAGGCCCAGCACACTAGCCCCTCTTACTCCAACAAGAAGACGAGCTCATTCACTTTTTTTTAGTGTTACAGCCAAAAATAAAATAAATCCTTCACCAACTCTTTGTGAGTAATTAGAATTTAATTCAAGTAAATAAAAAAAAAAGATAAAAGAAAATTCTAATTATTTCATTCATCTAGAGAAGCATTCTACCCATACGATAGCAAGCTAAATTCTTGAGAACTAAGGAAATAGACAAGGAATATCAACATGCCAAATAAACATGTAAAGAGAGTATAACCTTGTGAATGCAATGGCCTGCCAGATCTGCTCAACTGCTGCTTTCTACACCTTCGATTTGGTTTCCTTGGGAGCTGCACTGATCTAATTTCTTCAAATGATGGGGTTCCCAACAATGTATTATTTTCTTCCAAACAGACCTCAGTTTCCCTCGTAAGCTTATCTTCCCCACCATCAAATTGCACACTAAATGAATCACAACTAGCTCCACTGATTATTCGACTCCCATCAGTTACCAACAATGGTCTCATTACTGGTGTAGATTGTGATGGAACTGAACTTAACACAAATTCTTCTATTTTGGATTGCTCTCTAAACAGCTGAGCTGTGAGGCAACTTTCCAAAGAATTTGATGGTTTAACAAAAAACCCAAGAGACCTTCTACGCCTAAGAGACCCCTTCATCGCGAATCTATCGGTTTTAAATTCAGGTAACACATCATTAGAATTGCCAAAATACTCATTCTTTCCACTGATTCCATCCACATTCTCTTGAAAGCTTTCTCTTCCATTGAATCCTGGTGGCAAACTTGTCAATGAAAGTACATTATAATCCTCATAATTCCCCATATTCGCCACAACTTCACCATTACCGCCGCTGGTAGATGCTACTCCAGCTGCAGAATCACCACCAACCCTGTGCCATTTCCCTAAACTTCTCATTTGAAGCACCTTCTCTCTCCAAAGAAACATCTTCGCCTGATGGTTTTTGTGTCAATCTGCGGAGTAGAGAGGTTCGGTCCCGTATCTGCTGCAGCGAAGTCCAGGATTCGGATTGCCCGTGAATTGAATTCCCGGAAAATGACTCGGACGATCCATCTTTTGCCCCAGACAAGTTTTGCCAATACTTAGCTATATACCCAGCACCAGCTGCTGCTGCAACAACCCATAAATCCATCTCTCTCTCTCTCTCTCTCCGCACACAAATAATACCCTAATTCTTCAAAATATCCATAACAATTCCTCTTCCTCAATTTTCAAAAACCTTGGAAATTTTTAAGAAATTAAAGAATTCAGAAACAATGTTTGGACTCAAAAAGTCAAAACCCAGAGGCTGAAATCCCCCAAGCCGTTTACGTTAATAAAGATGTGAAGAAAAAGCCCAAAACCAAGAGAGAAAAATCTAGAGAGAGAAAGATACATATATATATATATCTATGTGTGTGTGTGTGTGTAAAACTAACTGAAGCTAATTTGTAGGAAGAAAGCGTTAGGGAAGAACAAGAAATTAATATATTGTTAATGTTCAGCGGACTGAAAGTTGATGAAGGCGACAATGAACCAGTCTTGGTTTCCAAATAACAACAACCCATTTGAGGGCAACTTGTGTGCTGCAAAACCCAATCATTATTTTTCTTTGTTAGAGCTGTAGTTGAAATTGAAGAGTAAAAGAAGGCCAAGGAAAGGCATACTGGTCAGCTTGAAAAGGCACTCTGCTTGGGGCAGGACATTCCGGGCCACTAGATTGTGGATTGGGGACCCCAAGTCATCTTCCGCCTATCACTCTGTCATCTGCTTCCGGCCGTGGAATGAGGCTCAAAAATGAATCATATATACTAAAATTGAGATTGTTTTTAGGAACCAATTGTTCCTGACAGAATGTTAATAGGTAGTATCTACCCCTTTGTTCCAAATTAAGATTCTTCTTTATGGGTTTTTTATTTTATTCATGCACTTTTAAATAAAATTTCTTAAATTCATCAAGTGCATTGATATTTTTTTCAAAGGAAAATATTATTTATCCGTAATTGTATTTTCAATATTTTATGATTTTAGATCTTATAATGTGATTTCTAAATTTACTATTTCTTGATATATCACGTTGAGATATAATTAGGGATAGAGATATTAATTGAAGATAATTAGCATTACTTATTTTCAAAAGAGTAAATTATGCTTAAAGACAATTCTTAAAATTTTTTTTATTCAACTCACAATTTCTTTTTTAAACAAAATTTTCAATCACGCATTGTTTTTATATTTTTTTTTCAAGCTACTAGATTGGTATGATTTGCCAAAGAACACCAATTATTGGCACATCTCAATCACACAGAATAAGAGACTCCCAAAAGGACATGAAAGCCATTTTGTGTAACATTTAATCACTAGGTGATGTTCAAACCTGTTAGGGGACTGAAGTCTTATCCGAGTGATGCGAGTGTCCAATTCCCACGTAATTGGCACGGATTCGATTTCTCATCGTTGAATGTAAAAAAAAAAAAAAAAAAAACCTTCTATATTGGTAAGATTTGCCAAAGAACACCAATTATCAGCACATCTCAATCACGCATAGCAAGAAACTGCCAGGACTTGTAAGCCATTTAGTGCAACATTTAATCGCTAGGTAATGTTCAACCTGCTAGAGGACTGAAGTGCCTATTCAAGTGGTACAAATGTCCTACTCCCTATGTAATTGGCAGTTGATTTGATTCCTCCTCTCTCACTTGTTGTATAAAAAAAACTTGCTAGATTGGTATGATTTGCCAGAGAACAACAGCACAAAAGGGTCCACAACAGGCTGAATGATGTAAAAGGGACTGTCCCTGCCATTACATGAATCAAACTCAAAACAGAAATGTCATCAAAATCAAGAAGCCAGAGTTGTGCTTGGGCAGCTATCCAGAGTGCAGGCCAAGATGTCTCTATAATCCCTTGATATTCTGAAGGAGTCATATACCTCCCCATCCCTGCTTTTCTTGTACTCAAACAGCAGGTTTGAGTGGTCGAACGCTGTGAGTTTTACAAATCCATAATCGAAGTCTCTGAAATAACTCCACTTGGTTTGAATGGGGGTGAACTCAGAAAGACTTGCTCCTCCGCCTCCGGCAACCACGTGTATTGTCCCATTCAAGGGGCCCTTATAATAGTGCTTCTCTTCATTTGTGCAGATGTTCTGTAGCAAGGGAAAAAAATGAGAGTCAAAATATTAGTTGCAAAAGCATAGAATCTAGACTATGTTGTAGATTCAACATGATAATGGACAGTGCTTACTTTATATACAACAAATTGAATGTTTACTCAAATGAATATATTATATGCCGGGTTGCATAGTTTATCATCATGTCTTACTATGTTCACGAATTTACAGTTGATGGTATGGGAAAGACAAGTATCCTGCGGAAGTACTCAAATACCAATTTTTACCTTCACAATTATCAAAATAATTTTTCTTACTACTCGTCTTTTGAAAAAATTTCATTTTGCTTTCTTTTATTTTGTTATTTTCATCACAAGAAACAAACTAACAAAGATATGGTGGAGGACCTCAACTGTGATGTAAGTTTTCAAGTCACACTGCTCCAACCCTGTAGTTCTGTTCCATTGCATATATATATATAGACAACAGGCTTTAAACTCTAGGCCAATTTCATAAATGTTGAGTCAGGAGCACTAAGACAAAATAAAAGCAAAAAATTAAAAGAGCCCGGGAATCATGTTAGCCCAACATTGCATTAGGATATGCGGCCACCATTAGTAACATTTATATGTATTCTTCTTAATTTATTGTATTTTCATTTACATCTTATTTAAAACTTAAAAGAGGTGATTTAGGAAGTAAAATCAAGGAAGAATGACTTCTCCTTAAGCTTCTGTAAAATATTTTTCCAAGTTATTAACTTCAAGAAAACCTCTATAACTTCCATAATAAGTAGGGTAAAATATACTGACCTCCTTTACTTTTACTGACAAACTACAAATACACTCTCCAGTCAATTTTTTTTCTTTTCAAAATAGGCAAAGCTGCTCCTCTCATATTTTTTTTGCATTTGGCATTTTGCATTTTTTTCAATTTTGATCAATTTTTTTAACTTTTTTTAAAAAAATATTTCATATAAAAAATTTAAGGTAAATAACTTATTTTCATTTTATATAAAAATAAATTTAAGTTTTTAATCAATATTTATTTGAAAATGAAAAAGAATAAAAAAAAATTGGTCAAAATTAAAAAAATGTAAAAAAAAAAAAATGAAAGGGATAATTTTGTCATTTTTGAAAAAAAAATAACTGGATGGGAGGGGTATTTGTAGTTTGTAAGGTAAAAAAGAAGAGGTCAATGTAATTTTAGAAACCTCGGGGGATTTCAGATAATAGTTAGAAACCGGTCAGTGTAATTTACCCTAATAAATAATACCACCTGCTTTTGACAGCTAGAAAACAGATTCAGGAGAAGCTACATGTATAATTATCATAGTTTCTTTTGATCTTTTCTTATACAAAGGGAGCGAAAACAGGCCATTAGAAACCATTTTACAGGCCATTCAATGTCATTCTTCAAAATATTTACTTCCACAAGCATTCGAGAGTCATAGCACTTATCACAACATATACAAGCTAACTTAGAAATTGTCTAAATCCCATTTTTCACGGTTTGGGCGATGAGAATGCAAGATGGAACAAATATTGAAGCAGCCAAAACTTTCTTTACAACAAATCCAATTCCAGATTGGGGCAACATGCAGCAAATAAACATCTATGCATAGAGATTAATCAGCATGAAGTCAAGCTTACCTGATAAACGGGACATGTCCTTTCATAATTGTGCACAGTGGCCATAGATGGCAATGTCAACTTTGTACTTCTGCCATAGTTTTTGAAGGCTATCCCTCCCCATTGGTTCTGAAAATGATCCTTCATCAACATAATAACTGCATGAAGAATAACCCAGTACTCGATGTGCAAGGAAAATCAGCCATGGTTGCTTTTGTCTATCGACAGAAGCTAGGCAGTGCTCAATAAAATTGTATTGCTCTGTTCCCTCTCTCCAATCATGTTCTGTGTGAGCTATGCAGAAACGGAACATGCCATAGTCAGTAGAATACCTGGCAGAAGAAATTAATATTGTTCAACCAGTTCTGTGTAAATCTAGAAATGAAGAATATATGAATACATATTGGGATTGATAATTAGGATTCCCTCTTCATGTGTGTGTGTGAGAGAGAGAGAGAGAGTGCACGTGCGGAGCAGTTCTTGGGGGGTCATGGGAGCAAGTTAATGCCAGGTCTATGGTCAAACAGAAAGAGAATATAGGAAGCAGGTTGGAGAAAAAATTGAAGAATGATACGAGGAGAAAAGCAAAGAGGAAAAAGAAGCAGCATGTGCTGTCATTCCTGCAACTAATAGGAATAACTCAACCATGTTACATTCAGAGTCGTTCCAAATATTTGTGATATTATTGTAGTTCATGAATTAAATGATTCTACACAATCATATGAGACTACACATGTGTTTTGACTGTAAAAAGAGAATTGTTGCTGAAGCCAAACTAATCCCTATAATTATGATGATGTCTCTGTTGTGCAGGGAAGTAGGGAATTGTCCTTCCGTTATGGTTCACTTGCCTCAATGAAGAGGACTTCCAAATTCGCTGAAAGAGTTAGAGAATTTTTAAAATAAAATAAGGGACACTATAATTGCAATGAAACTGAAATTGTACTTGTACAGTAACTGGAAATAATTTGCAACTCAGCTTGAAAAAAAAAGAAGCTACAAATTGGTGGATTGTAGATGAGATGAAAGAAACAATACTACTGCTACAACAAAAACTAGTACTAATCTTATTCCTAATCTAATGGCCTGCGGAGGCCTTACAAGAATAAAGCTAAAGAGACAAAATGTTTAGTGTTTGATGTGCCGAAGGGGCTTTTTCTATGTTGTTGATGAAAGGGTAACTTCGAATTTGTGATAACCACTCATTTTAGCTTATGCCCTTCACCTCTTGATACCAAGTGTCCACTTCCATCATCCACTCCATCTAAAATCACTACCTAGTTTTTTAACTAACCACTCTCTCTTATCTTCTCTCGGACCACTTCGGGGGACCATTATCTCTCTCTCCCTCCCCAATGTGATCTGTGTTCTTCAAGACTCTTTGTGCTGCCATATGTCCCTTGTGCATAATTAAAAATTTACAAAATACAAAGAGTGGTCGTCCAAGACAAGGACCCCCAAAAGCAGGGATCGGCCAAAACTCTCTCCAACAGTTTAATAACTCCATTCAAGCCATGTGTCAGCGTCTGAGCATATTTTAAGGTACAAACAACATGCTTAATGAATAAACGAGTATATTTCCATACTTGTGAAAAGGTCGGAGAGTATAACTAAGTGACTAAAGGGTAAAGCTGTGAACAACTTAATGATCAGTATCAAGTAAATATAACAAGTACATGTACTTGTCTATATATGTGCATAACAAACAAGGCAAAGGCAAACAAATAATTGGATGTTATCACAACGTTCCCATACCAGAACTTAGCTCTATTATCGGCAGGAACATAGAACATAGTCTCGGCCAGCACACCACATTCTCCTCCTGAATCCATACTCTCATAGAAGGATCCTGTTCCGGGCCAGTCACGCTCATGGTTACCACTACAAGGACAAATTATCAAATGTCACAGTAAGGCATAGCAGATGACGGCGCATGCTCTAACAAGTTTTGCAAGAAGTTGCAACAAACCTTGCAATCATGTAAGGCACAGTTGAGGCAATTGGCTCAATCTGTGAAGTAAACTGATCCCACTGTGAAAGATATCCATTTGCATAACAAATATCTCCTATGTGGAAGACTATATCAATGTTCTTTAAGTTTCTAATAAGCTGCTTAGTAGTGTTAAGAGAGCCACGCTGGAAATTATTATATTCATTAGAGCCATCAGCCTCATCCTGCATGGTGGATTCAAAAAACAGGCAGGTAAGAGCTTCTTCAATGCTAAATGTCATTTCATCCATGTCAGTTTTATATTTTGGCATTGCTACAGTACAAAAATGCCAAATTTTGACTACCATACTCCAATGCTAAAATGCTATTTTTTAGCACAACATATGACACTGTAGGAACCCACCTTCTCATACAGTTGGAAACTAGCAACCAAAATGAGTCCAAGTGTGGCTAGCACAGAAAAGTGAAATAGTTTAAGGCAGTGGACTGGTGGACCCCACCGTTAGAGCTTCTCCATTTTGCAAACTCAGGCTGACGCAACATGGCAAAATGTGGACCCCACTTCCCATACAGCTGTCATCCATTGAAATAGCTCTAGCTACTTCCAATGCCAAATATGGCATTGCTATTTTTTAGCAAGCCAAATGGCATGCCATTGGAGCAATGCCAAATAGCTGTAATCCATTGAAATAGCTCTAGCTACTTCCAATGCCAATATGACATTGGAATGGCATTGCCATTTTTTAGCAAGCCAAATGGCATGTCATTGGGAGCAACTTTTTTTACATTCTTGCCAAATTTTGGAATTGGCATGACATTTGGGACATGCATTGGAGAAGCTCTAAGTAGACAAATGTGATTGGATTCAGAATCTTCAAATAAAACTAGACAGTTGGATATTCAGTAATATTAAACTTAAAGATACATAATCTTTAAGTAAACACTGACTAAAAAGTCCAAACAGTTGACTACTTGTTGAAATCCAGCATTAGTCAGGTACATACTCCATTTGGGACTGCTTTGCGGTCACTTGGAAGCACTGCTGATCTGCTTTAGTCTGTTGGGCTACATCTCAAACGTAATTTGAGATGAAGAGGAATGGAGGCAAAAAGGTCGTCTTGGTGAACCAGTAATCGAATTCATTTAGCATAAACGCTGCTTCGAATAACTAAGTAAACTGGAAATAGATATTTTAAAGCAGAATGATGTATTTTAAAAAATATGGGGTAAAATATGTCAGATGATAGTAACATCGTGAATATCATGATTGAGCCAAAAGAGGGAGGATTCATGCTTAAATGTGCATAAGTAAAGTTTTCCAAGGGAGATTCAAACCTTTCCCATATCACCAAAAATGACTACACGTTGTAGAGAGTTTTGACCAGGATAAGGAGATGCCCTAAACTGGTAATTCCTGACTCCAAATATATGTACCATTGAACAACCTATGCCCCAGCTTGTAAGTATACCTGCATAATCGGTACAAAGCATATGTTTTGTAAAGTTGAGTGTAAAGGTGAACAATTGACTACAAAACTCCTCAGGTAATCCGAACTTTTGTATATTTAGTCCAACTCATCTAGTGAAAAGAGTTTATATTTTGAATTCTGTCTGTTTAAAAAATGTAAAAGAAAAGAAAAGAAAATACTCCAGTCCTTGAATGTATATTTCTCCTGATAGATAACACATTGCTATATTTCTAATAATTCTACCTGTACCATTATTTGCAGACACTTCCTGATTGGAAATATATTAATTCAAACCTCAAGATTCTACCAAGATTAAAGATAATATGTAAATTTCAATTGTTGTTTAAAGTAATTCTATAGTCCACATTTGGTAACACTGGATTCATTATTTGATTTTAAATAAACCAAAAAGTCATTGATAAATGATTTCCTCTAGCAGGTACCCCAACAACTTTAGTTGTTTTCATTTACACTGTTTGAATAATAAAATTTAGTTTTAACTTTAATTTTATTTAGTAACTATAAATACATAAAGATTTTTTCGTGAATAAAGAATTGAAACTAGAATGTATAAACAAAATGAAGGTAAGAGGAAGGGAATCCCAAAAAATGCAGTCCAAACAACTGAGATGAAGAAGAAAAAAAAAACTAACTACTAAATCAATCTAATATCATCGCAAAAGATATGACATACACTGAGTTGGGCCACAACTCCTTCAGAAAACTAGTGTGTATGAATCCAGGATCACGCCACCCCACTGTCCTCGCTGGTGCACCTGCATATAGAAATGATAAGATGAATTATCAATCATTAAAAAAATTAGCTGTGTGAAATGCTTGATTTTCACCAATGAAAAAAAGGTTGCTGGAAAACCCATTTTGACAGGCAATGAATGCAGGAAAAAAAAAAAGATGAAGAAGTTGCAAGCATAAGCATTCGTGTTTGGACCCGTTACAGAATGTGTAATTGCTATAATAATAAAATGGGTAAATTACACTGACCTCCCTTGAGGTTGGGTGATATTACACATGACCTCCTCGTAGTTTGAGAAATTACACGGACCTCCCTCGAGGTTTATGATCAGTAACTAATTTTTCCCTTCCGTTGGTCAACTGTTAGTTGACCTAACAGAAAGGGCTGACATCAGCTTTAAATTTTTAAATGGACAATTTTATCCTTATACAACTAAGCACATTTGCATAAATACCCTTTCTCTTCTTTACTCTCTCTCTCTCATCTCTCATGTCAAAACCCACCTCCATCACCACCAGATATACCACCACCATTGAGAAAAAATTATCACCTCTAATGTGAATATATCCCATCCATCCACACAAAGGAAAAACAAATTCCTCAGTGATCCTAAAATTTAAAAATCTAGGCACCAAAAAACGAAAGGAAAGATAATATGGGTATGGTTGTGTGTGTGTGTGTGTGTGTATATCGTTATATTAAAGGAGTATATGATACAAATATATATATATATATATAAGCCGAGTCTTGAACTTCACTAGAGATTGATATATATATATATATATATATATATATATTCCATGATGAGGAGTTTATATGGGCTTTCAATGTGATGCTGCTCTTTTTTCTTTAAATTTACAGCCATTTAACAACCTGCTTCAACAGTGATTTTACATAGGTTTTTGTCTAGAGATTTGAAGGTCTTCTCCAATGGCCCAAAGCTGCTTAGGCTTGTACACTGTTCAGTGTCCATAGCTTGATGGCCACGAAATTCCAATGGCGTGTGATTTTGCAAATACATATATATATGAATCATACATAAATCATATACATGAACCCTTATATATACATGAACCCTATACACCTTACATACACAAATAGATATATGAATCAGTTCAAAAAATGGGGGATTGATGAGAAAGGTAGAGAGACAAGTTCATGTGACCATTGAACTAATTTTAGAGAGAATGTGGGTGGATAATTAACTCATGGTAGTTGTTTGGATTTTGAACCTTTGAAATTCATACAAATATATCTTTAAAATACACAAAAGTTAGGCTTTCATTACCTGAGCAAATAATGGGGAAAAGATGATCTGGGTCTGGAAAAGAAGAGAGTTGATGATGGTGGTGGCAGAGTTGTATCATGTATGGGTTTAAGAGAGAAGAGGAAAAAGGGGTTGTGCGAACGGTAAAACTGTCTTTTCAAAAAATTTGAAGCTCATGTTAGCCCCTTCTGTTTGGTCAACTAACTATTGACCAACTGGAAGGAGAAAATTGTTATTGACCATAAACGTCAAGGGAGGTTAGTGTAATTTCTCAAACTATGAGGATATCATAAGTAATATTACCGAACCTCAGGGGAGGTCAATGTAATTTACCATTAATAAAATATAGTTAAAAAAAGGATTCCTGTCCATTGCCTATGGTCCTATGGGTTGTATTGATTTTCCAATTCCCATGTAAGAGCATTTGTTGTCAGAGTTGCACAAAATGCTGCATCAATTCTCTGTACTTGAATTAATTCATATTAATATTAATAATATGCACAAGAAGTATTAACACAGAAAGCAACATGAGGAGATAAATTACCTCTTATGCCATTATTAAATCCTGAAATAGAGAAATATATGAACAAAATACTGTCTTCTGAAGTTTTATCATACAAGAGCAGTGTATTACTAAATATATCAAAAAATATTTAGTCAAATAAATCTTGATTTATGAAACTTATCAGCATTTCGGATATGTTGATGTTGAAGATATTCATTTTATAAATTATTTTCTGAAATTTTGTAAGAACCCATTATTGAACTAAAGTAGAATTGTGTCCAAGGGCCACATGCTTCCATCCCATAAGTTATAACTAAGTATATGTTATGAGATAAATTCAAAAGAAGAAAACAAAATACACACCACACATGCTGCTGCGGTCAAAAGTCAGTGTCCCAGCTGGGGAATGCTTCTGTTCGCCGCCTTGTGGACCCCATTCAACAAAAGGTTCTGCTTCATTGATTCCATATCCACTTGTCCATGTTACAGTCATCTGAGAATCAACTTAAAAGTGTGTCATCCGCTCAAGAAACTATTATCCCCACAGAAAAAGGTTAAGAAGTAACATTAAAGAAGAACCTGGCCATGAATTGGCAAGGCACTAGGCACCATCTTGTGCACAAGATACTAGTTTTTCCCTACTTTTGTTATATCTTGTACAACATGCATAAGCTTTGAGAACTATAGTGACTGAGAAACATACTTCATTCCAAGTCTTTCCTTGTGCTAAGCGTGGATAAACTGGTGCATTTGGATTTGAAAATGCTACTAAATTTGACACTGCCACCAGCTTTGGCTGTTTCATTAAAAATAAAGGAATTATATTGCAACAAAGGTTAATCATGGTTGCAAAGCAAAAAGGAACATAATTCTCATATACAATCTTCTGTAAAAGAAACAAAAATAAGCAGCATGGGAAAATATAATAAAGAAAAGAAATGAGATTAAATTTTGCCAGAGAAAATCCATAGGCCAGCGATGCATTTATCAGCTACTACTTTCAATAACATGAAATTGTGGCATCAAAAGCATTCTTGTTGGTAAATGGAAAGAACGAGAGAAGAATATAAAATGCTTTATATGAAGTTCAATTATGAATCTAATCCAGTTGGAAAACATTAGGTCAAGCAACACAGTGCTTTGAAAAATAAAAGCAAATAAAAGAAGAATGGGAAGAAAGAAGCTCAAAACAAATCAATTTGACTCGAACATTTTTCCAGAAGTTTTCAATTGACTATAGTTTGATGCCGTGACAATCCATCAAGAAGCAGTTAGAAACGTTATGCCCCGAATGACCAAAGACAAAGCAAGGATCAGACAATTAAACCTACAGAAGAATTAACACAGCACACATAAAAATAAAAGGTTCTCCATTATTTGGTTCAAGAAAGTAAATTTAGTTCTCTACATAACTATGCTGAGCATAGGGCAAGAGTAAAATAATTTGGAGTATACATTTAATAATCCACCAGAAAAGAGTGCAAAAGAGAAGTCCGATCTCTGGTTGATCAATTGAAGCTTCAGCAGTCCTTTCCCGGTGTCTTTGAATGTAGGATTAGTGTAATTTGCATATTGGTACTGCAAGAAAAGTGCAACAGTTCAATGTTCAAATTTGTAACCACCTCTTTAAATTATAATTTTTTTATAAAAAAAAAAAGTCATGAAGTTGTAGAAGAAATGACAAAGCCGCACATCACAAACCTTAATAGGAGCAGTACACAATAGTGGAGGAAAAGCTCTTGGACTCTCAGGGAGGCAGGTGGAAGCACTGAAAATAGTAGAAATAAAAATGATTCGGTTTCTAACACCACCATTATTTTAAATAAAAATACACCACGGGAGAAATCATTTTGCCTGAAATTGGCAGGTGAAAATACTCCAATCCAATCATCAATTGATGGTTTTGGAATGCTATATTCGATAGTCACCCATTCTGTATCTT
Source organism: Nyssa sinensis (assembly GCA_008638375.1). NCBI lineage: Eukaryota > Viridiplantae > Streptophyta > Magnoliopsida > Cornales > Nyssaceae > Nyssa > Nyssa sinensis. Next base: position 27,132,226 of record CM018042.1, read on the forward strand.
GGTCCTAGAAACCACAAATTTTGCATTAGTGCAAGCTTATACATTAAATTCTTTTGAATTACAGGTGTTTGAAACTTGCCTCAGTGATTGCTAATCAGAAACTACAACTAGGAAATTCCCATCAAATTTAATGGCCGCGATATAGCAGTGGTACCACTTTATGTAGTTTTCGAAGGGAAAAAAAATCTCAGTGCAATTGAAGCTTACCTTCAATCCAAGAACTGGTGGGGATGCTTTGATATAAGCGAGGTCATTGAGAGCAAATACTGCCTTCTGAATAGGCAATCCTAGAAAGAGGCTGATCTCCATGCGATGTTGTCCCTTGAAGGCTCGCAAAAGCCCACAAAATTGCCAACAAAAATAACCCAAAAAGTCTCATCCCACGCAGATCTAAAATGAATCAAAAAGGAGATATCTAAATTCATTTATCCATGGGAACACAAATGCAAAGTCGAAAAACAAAACTTGCAACTCTGACATCAGAAGGTATATCAAGGTATTGAAATGTTGATTTTTATTACCAGTTAAACAAATCAAAAAAATCTGTATTAAATTTTTTAGTCCAAAATTTTAAGTTTCTGGATTCCCACAAGAATAATAACAGAAATTCCCAGTTGAAGTTAACAGAAAAAGGAATTGTTAATATAGAGCATTGCCACTCACCTACAATTATCTAGCAAACAGAAACTATGTACACACATATACATATATACATGTGTATACACACAAAAACACCTCAATTTTTACTGGTCTTACCACACGAAGTTGCAAAACGAAGCAAATAAGTAGATATATCAGGTAACAACAGAAGCACAATCCTTATTGTACACACATAAACATGTTGATTTTTATTACCAGTCAAACAAACTAAAAAAATACCTTATTGAATTTTTTAGTTAAAGATTTTAGGTTTCTGGATTCCCACAAGAAAAATAACAGAAATTAGAAGTTTTAAGTTCACAAAAAAGGGAATTGTTAGTATATGACATTGCCACTCACCAACAAATTATCTAGCAAACAGCAACTATGCACACACATATACATATATACATATGTGTGTATATACATAAAGTCACAATCACAAACATACCTACCAAAAAATAAGTCTATATACATAAAGTCACAATCACAAACATACCTACCAAAAAATAAGTCACAGACACACTTCAATTTTACTGATCTTACCGCACGAAGTGGCAAAACGAAGCAAATAAATACATATATCAGGTAAGTACACTAATAAGCACAATTAAAAAGCAATTGGGAGTCCAAATGAATTCAATATTGTCAATTAGCGAGCTCACAAATCATAGTAACTTAAACAGAGAAAGAGAACTGACCTGTAGGAACAACTGAATTGAGAGAGAGAGAGACAGAGAGAGAGCGCGCTGACCTGTAGGACAAACTGGATTGGGAGGAAAGCGAAGATCAAAAGTGATGCAGAGAGTATAAAGATTGTATGTAAACAAAAGTTTGTGATGATTTGAAGAAAGTGAATGGATACGAGTCGGTTTACAGACTCTGTACGAATGTATAAATTTTAAGAAAGGAAAAGAACTTTGGAATCTCTTTAGTGGAAGATTCGACATTTCGACCCGTAGGTCCCTAGTTTATGAAAAAACTATTGAATAATCCGGAACATTAATATCCAATGCATTCAACCAATCAAATCATGTCATGTTTACCATTTTTTTTTCTCTTTTTTTTTGGAGGTAAGTTTCATGCATATCAAAATTACTTTTGTATTCTTTAGCGTTTCTAGTTCAAGTTTTGGATCAGTCACCCGAGCACAATTATAAAAATTAGTTGGACGAACTCTTTAATAATTAGGCGAATCTTATTTAGAATTGGATGTGTAATCGAATCATCGTAGATATATAATATTAGACAAATTGTATCTAAAACTAATTATGGAGTCAAATTCTTGCTTGATGTACAAGTTCGCGATTAATCTTACTCTTCAATGATTAGACGAATTGTATTTATAATTGGATGTGGGGTCGAATCCTAACCGATATATAAGATCAGACGAATCGTATCTAGAATTGAGTATGGGATCGAATTCTTGTTGATGTATAAGTTCGTGATTAATCTTTACACATGTTGAGTGACATGTACTTGCAAGACCTACAAAAAAAAAGATTTTCATTGAGAATCAGGCATATAAGAAAGTCTCCTTTAGGATTTGGTCCCTACTTTTATATTATGAAAAATTGAACATATTGTCACTTGAATCACATTTGATAACTTTTCAAATTTTATAGAGAGATCCAGTGTTACAATTTGCAATTAGTCAAAACTAAATATGAAACTAAATCGAATATTTTCAGGTCGTGTAATAGACTGAAAAGACAAAATATTCCTTAAGAATTATTGAACCACAATCAATTGTTGTTTATTTTCCTCACCTTTTTTTTGCTTTGTGAGTGTTCACAGTCTTCTTCTCCCTTTTTTTACAAAAATGAGGAGGGATAGCTAATGTGTTTTTACTTTGTAGCGATTCTAATAAAACTACAACTTGAGTAGACTAATTTGAATCTGATTTGAGTTTAATACAAGAATTTTAAGACTTAGAGCTGTATTATTTGTGATATGTATATATATATATATATATTACATTTTATTTTTACACAATTATATTAGTAGAATATATCTCATTACACACTTCTTTTAAGGTCACATAATAAACTCACCCTAGCCTCACAATCCTTTAGAGGAAAACACCAATCTAGAGAGAGAGTTGTTAAGACATAGAGTAGGGATGACAATGGGGTAGACGAGTCTGATTTTCCAATCATACTTCAGCAAAAAAGAAAAATTATATATATATATATATATATTTCAAATTTGTTTAAATTTCATGATAAAATAGAACGGGTATAGGAATTTATTTAATAACAAAGTATTTATTTATTTTATTAAATCAATTCTAATTAACACATTCAAACAAGACATTACAAGAAATATGCATGCCATTAAAGTGTAAAATTCTATCAAGTTTGCCTTAAACTTCTAATATGAGGCTAAAACTTCTAATGACATTTGATGTTTCATAAAAATAACACAAAATGCACAACTTAAAACATAAAAAAAAGTATAATGTCATTTTCAAATTATAAGTTGTTTCTTAATTATGTTTCTTACTTAGAGTACTTTTGACTTCAATTATGTTAAATTAATAAATATAATTACTAAGATATGTCATTAATAAGATATATTTAAATACATATATAACTATTTTGTTTTTCTAATAATTAATATTATAAAACAATTCTGAAAAAAACATTAATTAATAAGTAATAAAATTATTAATTATCTATCATACAACTAATTTGATTCCTTAAAATTTTATTAATTATTAAAACTTATTAAACTTATTAAATATTAATTATAAGAGGGCCAACTATAGAGTGACATTAAGAAGATTTTTAAATCTAAAAAATTTATGATATTTTTCTTTGCTATACTTATCGTTATGTGAATTTTTTTCAGATTTAAATATCGTATCGCAATTACAAAAATTGCGATAATATTACTAAATTTTATTCCGTGACATAATCTGCCAAAGAACAACAGCACAAAAGGGTCCACAACAGGCTGAATGATGTAAAAGGGACTGTCCCTGCAACTACATGAATCAAACTCAAAAACAAAAATCTTATCCAAATCAAGAAGCCAGAGTTGTGCTTGGGCAGCTATCCACAGTGCAGGCCAAGATGTCTCTATAATCCCTTGATATTCTGAAGGAGTCATATACCTTTCCATCACTGCTTTTCTTGTACTCGAACAACAGGTTTGAATGGTCGAATGCTGTGAGTTTTACAAATCCATAATCAAAGTCTCTGAAATAGCTCCACTTGGTTTGAACGGTAGTGAACTTCGCAAGACTTGCTCCGCCGCCTCCGGCAACCACATGGATTGTCCCATTTAAGGTGCCCTTATAATAGTGCTTCTCTTCATTTGTGCAGATGTTCTGTAGCAAGGGAAAAAAATGGGAGTCAAAACATTAGTTGCAAAAGCACAGAATCTTAACTCTGTTACTGATTCAACTGACAATGGACAGTGCTTACTTTATATGCATCAAGTTTAATGATTATTCAAATCAAGATATTGTATTCTGGGTTGCATGGTTTATTATTATCTTACTATGTTCACAAATTTGAAAACAGAGTTACAGAAATTACAGCTGATGGAATGGGAAAGAAGTATTCTGGTGAAATTACTCAAGTGACAATTTTTACCTTTTCAAGTATCAGTTTTTGAAAACAATTCACTTAGCTTCCTTTTATTTTTTTGATTTCATCTCAAGAAACAAACCAACAAAGATGTCGTGGAGGACCTCAACTGTGGTAGTAGTTTTCAAGTCGCACTGCTCCAACCATGTAGTTCTGTTTCAATGCGTATATATGTATGTGTATTTGTAATATATAGATGCACAGACAACAGGCTATAAACTCTAGGCCAATTTTGAAAATGGTGAGTTAGGAGCAATAAGACCAAAAAAAAGTTTAAAATTTAATAAAGCCTGGGAATCATGTCAGCCTAACACTGCATTAGGATACAGGCCACCACTAATAACATGTTTATGTACTCTTCTTAAGCTACTATATTTTCATTTGCATCTTATTTAAAACTCAAAAGAGGTAGTTTAGGAAGCAATGTCGAGGAAGTATGACTTCTACTTAAGCTTCGGTAAAATATTTTTCCAAGTTATTAACTACAAGAAAATCTCTATAACTTCCAAAATGAGTAATAACACCTGCATTTGGCAGCTAGAAAAGGCCATTCCCAGAGATTGAAAGAAACAGATTCAGGAGAAGCTACATGCATAGTTATCATAGTTTCGTTCAATCTTTTCCTTCATAAAGGGAGCCAAAACAGGCCGCTAGAAACCATTTTACTGGTCATCCAATGTCATTCTTCCAAAAACTTGCTTTCACAAGCACTCGAAAGTCATAGCACGTATCACAACATCAACAAGCTAAACTTGAAATTGTCCAAATCCCATTTTCACGGTTTGGGTGATGAGAATGTAAGATGGAACAAATATTGATGCAGCCAACTTTTCTTTTCAACATATCCAATTCCAGATTAGGGCAGCAAATAAACATCTATGCATAGAGATTAATCATTGCATGAAGTCGAGCTTACCTGATAAATGGGACATGTCCTTTCATAATTGTGCACATGGCCGTAGATGGCAATGTCAACCTTGTACTTCTGCCAAAGTTTTTGAAGGCTATCCCTCCCCATTGGTTCTGCAAATGATCCTTCATCAACATAAAAACTGGAAGAAGAATAACCCAGCACTCGATGTGCAAGGAAGATCAGCCATGGTTGCTTTTGTCTATCGACAGAAGCCAGGCAGTGCTCAATGAAATTGTATTGCTCTGTTCCCTCTCTCCAATCATGTTCTGTGTGAGCTATGCAGAAACGGAACATGCCATAGTCAGTGGAATACCTGGCAGAAGAAATTAATATTGTTCAACCATTTCTCTGTAAATCTAGAAATAAGATAAATATGAATACATATTGGGATTGATAATTAGGATTTTCCCTTTGTGTGTGAGCACACACTAGGGGCAGTTCTATTCGGACATGGGAGCAAGTTAATGCCAATTCTATGGTCAAAGAAAAAAGGAATATGGGAAGCAGGTTGGAGAAAAAAATGGAGAATGATACAAGGAGAAAAATAAAGAGGAAAAATAAGCATTTACGGTCGTTCCTGCGACTAATAGCAATAACTCACCCATGCTACATCAGGAGTTGTTCCAAATATCTGTGATATTATTGTAGTTTATGAATTAAATGATTCTACACAATCATATGAGATTGCACATGTTAATGAATATTCTTAAATGACTAAAGGGTAAAGCAGTGAACAGCTTAATGATCAGTATCAAATAAATCTAACAAGTACATGTATTCGTCTATATATGTGCATAATAAACCAGGAAAAAATAATTGGATGATATCAGTGTTCCCATACCAGAACTTAGCGCTATTTTGGGCAGGAACATAAAACATATTCTCGGCCAGCACACCACATTCTCCTCCTGAATCCATGTTCCCGTAGAAGGATCCTGTTCCAGGCCAGTCACGCTCATGGTTACCACTACAAGGACAAATTATCAATTGTCACATGAGGTATGTCAGATGACGGCGCATGCTCTAACAAGTTTTGCAAGAAGTTGCAACAAACCTTGCAATCATGTAAGGCACAGTTGAGGCAATTGGCTCAATCTGTGAAGTAAACTGATCCCACTGCGAAAGATAGCCATTTGCATAACAAATATCTCCTATGTGGAAGACTATATCAATGTTCTTCAAGTCTCTAATAAGCTGCTTAGTAGTGTTAAGAGAGCCACGCTGGTAATTATTATATTCATTAGAGCCATCAGCCTCATCCTGCATGGTGGAAAATGAAAGAGAATAATTCAAAAAAAGGCAGGTAAGTAGACAAATGTGATTGGGTTCAGAATCTTCAAATAAATCTAAACAGTTGGATATTCAGTAATATTAAAAAAACAAAAGATGCATAATCTTTAAGTAAACACTGACTAAAATCCAAACAATTGATACTTGTTGAAATCCAGCATTAGTCAGATACATACTCCAAGGTATGAACAACACGATGAAGTAAAATATTTTAGAAACCATGAAAGGTTGTGAGAGAATGTGGGCCCATTTGTGACTACTTTGGCTTTGCGGCCACTTGGAAGCACTGCTTAGCTGCTTTAGTCTGTTAGGCTACATCTCAAATGTAATTTGAGATGTGAAGAGGAATGGATGCCAAAAGGTCTTCTTGGTGAACCAGTAATTGAGTTCGTTTGGCAGAAAGTCTGCTTCGAATAACTAAGTTAACGGAAATAGATATTTTAAAGCAAAATGATGTATTTAAAAAAAATATTGGGAAAAGATATGTCAGATGGTAGTAACATCATGACTATCATGATTGAGCCAAAAAAAAGAGCATTTATGTTTAAATGTGCATAGTAAAGTTTTCCAAGGGAGTTCAAACCTTCCCCATATCACCAAAAATGACAACACGTTGTAGAGAGTTTTGACCAGGATAAGGAGATGCCCTAAACTGGTAATTCTGACTCCAAATATATGTACCATTGAACAACCTATGCCCCAGCTTGTAAGTATACCTGCAATATTGGTATGAAGCATGTGTTGTGTAAGGTTGCGAGTAAAGTTGAATAATTGTGAAAGCATATGTTGTGTGAAGTTGCGAGTAAAAGTGAACAATTGACTGCAAAACTCCTCAGTAATCTGAAGTTTTATATGTTTAGTCCAACTCATCTAGTGAAAAGAGTTTATATTTTGAACTCAATTCAGTAAAAAAGAAAAAGAATAAAAATACACCAGTCCTTAAATGTGTATTTCTCCTAATAGATAACATATTGCTATAATTCTACCAGTGTCATTATTTGTAGATACTTCCTGATTGGAAATATATTAATTCAAACCTGAAGATTCTACCAAGATTAAAGATATAAGTTTTAATTGTTGTTTAAAGTAACTCTATAGTCCACATTTGGTATCACGGATTCATTATTTGATTTTAAATAAACCAATAAGTTATTGATAAATGATTTTCTCTAGCAGGCAACCCAAACACCTTGTTGTTTTCATTTTACTCTTTGAATAATAAAATTCAGTTTAACTTTAATTATATTTAGTAACTATAAATACATAAAGGTTTTTTCTGTGAATAAAGAATTGAAACTAGAATGTATAGAAGAAATGGAGGTAAGAGGAAGGGAATCCCAAAAAGAAGAAAAAAAATACTAAGAAACTTATTGGGAGTAACAGATCTAAATCAATATAATATCATAGCAGAAGATATGACATACACTGAGTTGGGCCACAACTCCTTCAGAAAACTAGTGTGTATAAATCCAGGATCACGCCACCCCACTGTCCTCGCTGGTGCCCCTGCATTTAGAAATTATAAGATGAATTGTCCATCTTTAAAAAAATTAGCTGTGAAATGCTTGATTTTCACCAATGAAAAAAGGTCGTTGGAAAACCCATTTTGACTGGCAATGAATGGCAAAAAAATAAAAATAAAAATGAAATTGCAAACATAAGCATTCGTGTTTGAACCTGTTACAGAATGTGTAATTGCTATAATAATAACATATAGTCGAAAAAGGATTCCTGTCCATTGACAATAGGTTGTATTGATTTTCCAATTCCCAGGTAAGAGCATTTGTTGTCAGAGTTGCATAAAATGCTGGACCAATTTTCTATACCTGAATTAATTCATATTACTAGCATGCACAAAAACTATTAACACATAAAGCAACATGAGGAGATAAATTACCTCTTACACCGTTATTAAATCTTGATATAGGGAAATATCTGAACAAAAATGCTCTGTCTTTTCAAGTTTTATCATACAAGGGCAGTGTAGTACTAAATATATAAAAAATTTAGTCAAATAAATCTTGATTTATGATGTGTTCTCAAAATAATTGCACCAATTTATCAGAATTGTGGATATGTTGATGTTAAAGAAATCCATGTTATAAACCATTATCTGAAATCTTTGTAAGAACCCATTGCAGAACTAGAGTAGATTTGTCGTCCAAAAGCCACATGCTTCCATCCCATAACTAAGCATATGTTATATGAAAAATTCAAAAGAAAAAAAAATACACACCACACATGCTGCTGCGGTCAAAAGTCAGTGTCCCAGCTGGGGAAAGTTTCTGTTCTCCTCCTTGTGGACCCCATTCAACAAAAGGTTCTGCTTCATTGATTCCATATCCGCTTGTCCATGTTACAGTCATCTGAGAATCCAGTTAAAAACTATATCATCCCCTCAAGAAACTACATCCCCACGGAAAAAGGGTAATAAGTAACATTAAAGAAGAACCTGGCCATGTAATTGGCAAGGCAATAGGCTCCATCTTGTGCACAAGATAATAGCTTTTCGCCTTTTCCCTACTTTTGTTATAAGTTATACAACATGCAAAAGCTTTGAGACTGAGAAACATACTTCATTCCAAGTCTTTCCTTGTGCTAAGCGTGGGTAAACTGGTGCATTTGGATTTGAAAAGGCTACTATATTTGACACTGCCAGCAGCTTTGGCTGTTTCATCAGAAAGAAAGGAATTATATTGCAACAAAGGTTAATCATGGTTGCAAAGGAAAAAAAAACACACAATTCTCATATATAATCTTCTGTAAAAGAAACAAAAATAAGCAGCAATGGAAATATAATAAAGAAAAGAAACAAAATAACCCAGATGAAAGCATTTAAAACAAATAGATTAAATTTTGCCATAGAAATCATTGGCAAGCAATGAATTTTTCAGCTACTACTTTCAACAACATGAAATTGTGGCATCAAAAGCACTCTTTTTGGTACATGGAAAGAGTGAGAGAATAATATAAAATGCTTTATATGGAGTTCAATTATAAATCTCATTCAGTTGGAAAACATTAGGTCAACCAAGATGGTTCTTTAAAAAATAAATAAAGAAAAGAAAAGAATTGAAAGAAAGAAGCTCAGAACACTTTCAATTTGACTCAAGCATGTTTCCAGAAATTGACTAAAGTTTGAGACCGTGATAATTCATCAAGAAGCAGTTAGAAACATTATGCCCTGAATAACCAAAGACAAGGCGACGACCAGACAATTAAACCTATAGGTAGTGGCGGATTCAACAATTTTAGTCAGGGGGGCCAAATTGAAAGTAATAAAATTTAGGATGATTCAAATGAATATATAAAAAAAAATTGGGCAGGCGGGGGGGGTCATATTTTGTTAAAATATTCTAACAAAATTTGTGGTAAAAAATATAATATCAAATTTTAGGGGGAGGGGGAGGGGGGATGGCCCCCACTTGTCCCCCCTTGGATCCACCAATGCCTGCGGGAGAATATAACACAGCACACATAATGATCAAAGGCTCTCCGTTAAAGAAAGAAAATTATCTACATAACTATACTGAGCATAGGGCAAGGGTAAGATAATTTGGACCATACATTTAATAATCCACCAGAAAAGAGTGCAAAAGAGAAGTCCGATCTCTGGTTGATCAATTGAAGCTTCAACACTCCTTTCCCCGTGTCCTTGAATGTAGGATTAGTGTAATTTGCATATTGGTACTGCAAGAGAAGTGCAACAGTTCAATGGTCAAATTTGTAACCACCTCTTTAAATTATTATTATTTTTTTTTATAAAAAAAGTCATTAAGTTGTAGAAGAAATGACAAAGCCGCACATCACAAACCTTAATAGGAGCAGTACACAACAGTGGAGGAGTAGCTTTTGGATTCTCAGGGAGGCAGGTGGAAGCACTGAAAATAGTAGAAATAAAAATGATTCGGTTTCGAACACCACCATTATTTTAAATAAAAATACACCACGGGAGAAATTATTTTGCCTGAAATTGGCAGGTGAAAATACTCCAATCCAATCATCAATTGATGGGTTTGGAATGCTATATTGGATAGTCACCCATTCTGTATTTTGGTCCTATAACACAAAAACTTTGCTTTAGTGCAAGCTTATACATTAAATTCTTTTGAATGACAGGTGTTTGAACCTTGCCTCAGTGATTGCTAATTGGAAACTGCAAATACGAAATTCCCACCGAACTTAATGACTGTGATAGAGCAGTTGTACCACTTCATTTAGTTTACTAGTACCCAAAAAAGAAAAAAAAAACTCAGTGAAATCGAAGCTTACCTTCAATCCAAGAACTGGTGGGGATGCTTTAACATAAGCGAGGTCATTGAGAGCAAAAACTGCCTTCTGAATAGCAATTCTTGAAAGAGGCTGATCTCCATGCGATGTTGCCCCTTGGAGGCTCGCAAAAGCCCACAAAATTGCCAACAAAATCAACCCAAAAAGTCTCATCATACGCAGATCTAAAATGAATCAAAAAGGAGATATCTAAATTCTTTATCCATGGGAACACAAATGCAAAGTCGAAAAACTAAATTGCAACTCTGACATCAGAAGGTATATCAAAGGTATAGAAATGTTGATTTTTATTACCAGTTAAACAAATCAAAACAATCCCTACTAAATTTTTGAGTCCAAGATTTTAGGTTTCTGGATTCCCACAAGAAAAATAACAGAAATTAGAAGCTCAAGTTCACAAAAAAAGAAAAGAAAAGGGAATTGGTAGTATAAAGCAATAAAGCATTGCCACTCAAATACATATTATCTAGCAAACAGAAACTATGCACAAAAACACCTCAATTTTTAATGGTCCGGGTACACGAAGTGACAAAACAAAGCAAATTAGTAGATATATCAGGTAACGACATAGGCACAATTAAGAAGCAATTGGGAGTCCAAATCAATTCAATATTGTCAACTGGCGAGCTCACACAATATATTACAGAGAAAGAGAGAACTGACCTCTAGTAACAACTGGAGAGAGAGAGAGAGAGAGAGAGAGAGAGATGACCTGCAGGACACAACTGGATTGGGAAGAAACCGAAGATCAAAACTGAAGTCAACAAATTCAACGCCTAGAAGTTTGTGAGGATTTGAAGAAGATGTATGGAAGCATTCACTACGGATCGATTTACAGACTACTGTATTGGAGTTGGAGTGTGTAAATCTTACAAAAAAAAACCGAAATAATCCTGGAATATCGGCCGGTGGTATTCAAAAAAGGGCGAAATTACTGTCATAGCCCCCGGTAAATTAGTAGTTAAAATTAAAGTGAAATTATAAATTTTTTTTAAATAAAATATACTAACATTTCTTACTTTATCTAACAATACACAAATAACTCTTCTAATCAATTTTTCTTTAAAATGACAAAATTAACCTTTTATATTTTTTTTCTAATTTTAAAATTTTAAAATTTTTTTAATTTTTCAAATAAATATTAATTAAAATATTAAATTTATTTTTATATAAGAAAATCTTTTAAAAAAATTGGTTAAAATTGAAAAAAAATTGCAAAAAAAATAAAAATAAAAGGAGTAATTTTATCTTGTTGATTATTAATTTTGATCGAATGGGGTATTTGTATATTGTCAGGTAAAATAAAATAGATTAGTATAATTGTCAAAACTCTCAAGAACAGTTAGTGTAATTTATCATTTTTTTTTGTCAAAATACATTTTGGCTATTTTTTACACGCTTAACACCAAAGTTATTGGAATTATGTATATTTTGTCACTTACCATAATGTTAGTTTGATCTTTTGTTATTATCAAGTAACGACATTATAAATTTCATTTTAATTTTAATGACATGAGAATAAATGTCTACTTTTATATCACATGCATTATATGTATACTGACCAACTAATAGAAAGTTATATGTAATTTTTTCCTGAAAAAATCATGATAACACATAATTGGTCCAAATCAAATAAGAAACAACATCAAATTGTTTCCAAAATAAGTTAAAAGACAAACATGCCCTCAATATTATTGACTCATCACAATTATTTATTTTTTTGTTGTTGTCAATTTCTAATGTTTTTTATACAAAAATGGGAGAGGTGGAATAATTCTAATATTATGTGTGCACATTGAATCATAGTCGTGTGTATAAAAAAGATGAATATTTTCACGTTAAAACCAACTTCTTGTTGTCAACATCTTTAAACATCGTGATTTATCCCATCATAGTTTATTTTATAAAGTTACAATCTTCTTTATCTTCCTAGTAAATGGTTTTGAAGTATGAGTAATTTTGATATATAATAATTATCTTTTAGAGTAGTTTGTCTATGTTCTTTTATAACAACATGCTTAAAATATATTGTATATAAAGAATGATGAGTCATTTTTTTAAAATAATAAAAAATAATTTTCACACAAAATAAAATGATTTAAAACTAATTATAGAAAATTTATTGAAAGGAATATGAATCTTAATAAGTAACAACCCCCCCCCCCCTCCCCCAACTAAGAATTTCTTTGAAAAGAAATTAAAAAATAAGCATTTAATTCTATTACACTTGTGTAAAGTACATATAAATTTATAAAATTTATCTTTTTTCACATTACTTATTACATTCAAATCAATTTAGTAAAAGAGGATAATATAAAAAATTTATAATTTTTTTGTATCAAATTTTCGACCTATAACGGATATTCCGAAAAAAATATAAGGGTGAAGAGAAAGTAGAACTTTTAAAACGTAAAATCATTTATTTAAAAATAGTTGACAAATTATTACACAAGAAAATAAATTATAAGACAGGTAAGTTGATTTATTTAAGATAAAAAAATATTTTCTTTCATATATACGACTCTGATTCGAATTGCTATACACACATAATATTTAAAACTTTTTTATTACTCATATCGATTGATTTGACAAATCAAGTATCAACGAAACCCCTCTATCTAGATGTATAATAATTGAGCAAATGAGATTAAATTGTCACATCTAAACCAAAACATAAAGTAGAACAACATCTTTATGAACCCAAATGAGACCATTGATGTTACCATGTTCCAACCATCACAACTAAAATTAGCAAAATCCAAATGTGAAAGAAGGCTTTGGTATTGGTCCGTGTGAAATGACTGAATCGGACCTCATTTAGTCATTGCATGCGTAAATGTGGTGATACTAGCTTGAGAAAGTGGACCTAGTGTGTTGCTTTGATAATGTGGACTTTGGTCCCTCCTAGAGCCCTTATCTCAAAATTGGCAGTGCATTACCCAATTGTATTGGTTATTTTAATTTTTAAAATGATTAGTTACTTAAAAATTATTAAATTCTTGTATATTATTAATTTTTTATCTAATTTAATTGTACTAAATTATGTGATCCAAGTCAAATCTAAACATAATAAGCAACTATTTTGAAAAAAAGTTTCATTGAAAAGGGGTTGTGGCTTGTCGCATTACATTATTCAAGATTTGGAAAAAAAATTCTACAAAAAAGTCTCATCGTGTGACGAAAGGCAGAATAAAAAAAAATAAAAATTAGGATAGGATTAGAAAATTTTTTAGAGTAGGCCAAAGTGTTTAGTTAAAAAATGAAAAAATAATAAGTAAAGATTGAGTTAGGTAAAATTTTGAAAAGTGGACTATAATTTTAGATGAGAATGAGAGAAATAATGGATAAAAATTAGGTTAGGTCTAAATTTTAGAATGGGCTAATTTAAATATAGCCAAGATTTTATATGTATAAAAAAAAATTTCTAAAATTTGAGGAGGGAGATCCGTCTTTGCATGTGACATCATGCTCAGATTTGAGTATTCTGCGAGATTCACCTATTGAACCCTACAATGAACTCAAATTTAGGCAGAGATCTCAACCTTCATTCATACTAAACGTTTTTCTCAAGATTTGAGTATAAAAAGTGATAATATTTGAGTGCCTATTACATTAAATAAGCGATGCCAATCAGGGATTGTCACATGAGGGCTGCTTTGGAACGTTGCGGGGGTGAGATTTTTTCGATTTTATTAATCCGTACAATACGCGCACAGACATATATGTTACATGGATCAATGAAGTCGTGGAGATTCCTCCGAGTCTCTCCTTAATAAAATTCTTGTCACACTAGCTGGATAGCTAAGTTTTGAATAATATAACAATACTTTGGTGGTGCTTCTATTAAACAAAAAAATGTCATCCTTTCCATAATAATCACTTTTGCAGCTGTCCTGGCACATTAGCGGTCCTTCATGGTTGGGACACCATGCGGTGCCTCAAATCATCAGTATGGGCGTGAAGCGTGGGGCTAACTTTGAATGATTTCATATTCTTTCTGCCTGTCAAAACAACTCTTTTAATCCGTTTGGATAAGTTAGAAGGAGAGAAAAAGAGAGAAGAACATTCATTACGAAAAAGGAAGAGGGTAATTCTTCTTTTATGTTTAAATAACTAATGAGCAGAGAAAAAATGAGAAAGGTAGTATAATTTTTTCTTCTTATTTAGAAATAATAGAGGAAAGAAAAGAAAAAGAAAGAATTTTATATTAATTTACTATTAAATTCTTGGATAGAGATGTTTATTTTATTTTTACTTTTATAATTTTAAGAATATTATTAGTATTATAAAAAATTCATTAAATAGACATCTCTTCTCCCTTCCTTTCCTTTCATTTTGGATGAATTTT
The DNA here is from genome assembly GCA_008638375.1 of Nyssa sinensis. Taxonomy (NCBI): domain Eukaryota; kingdom Viridiplantae; phylum Streptophyta; class Magnoliopsida; order Cornales; family Nyssaceae; genus Nyssa; species Nyssa sinensis. The sequence continues at coordinate 27,147,302 of CM018042.1, forward strand.
AAAATGTGAAATGAGTTAAATAAGTGTTAGAACTCTCTTTTTTCCTCCTTCCTAATTTTTAAACTTTTCCACTCCTTCCGTCCAAACCGGCCGTAAGAAATAAGCCTCTGAAATGTTTTGTTCATTGTTTCAATTGGAACTCATTTTCTCATGTACTTTTGTTTCTTCCACACACACACACACACAGACTCTCTAGCAGCCCAACAATCTTATATCCTTACATTCTGTATGATTTGTTCAACTCTTGTGATTTGTAAGAATAATGAGATTGCAGTAATTTTGGCCCAACAAATCAAGAAATTGGGGCATAAAGTATTATGAATATTATAGACTACATAGAAACAAGAACATCAAAGATTTCACCAAAGTATGTGACAAGCTTTCCTGAAATTTCTTAAGCCTCTTCCATCCACATCTCCGGTAACCAAAAGTCTCAAGAGTTGTTATCTGCTTCAAATGAAGAGCAACATCCACAACAGCAAAATTCCTAAGAGGACAAACACACACACACACACACACATATATATAGTTAATGAACATGTTTTGTCCCATATTTAGCTTTACATGGAATTTGTCACAGAACTTGCTATGAAAAATATGTTATAGCAGGAAAGGGAGATATACTAAGTTCAGTTTTCCACAGAAAATTTCTGTGTTGATGACTGATAAATATCCTTCAAAGTTGAGATTTCCCTGATTTGAATTGTTTTTTTCCTCCTAATAAATGATAATTGCAATACAGTAGAAAGGTCAAATATAATGCACTTTGCTACCACAATGTAATCTGAGAGCTCATTTGAGAACTTCTGATATGAAAACTGTTTGAAGTGAGAACACATTGATATATTTGGACAAAAGAGAGGAAAAATCAATGAAAAGCATGACCCTACATAGCAAATATCTTTAAGAAAAAGAAGACTTTTGATTGAAAGAAAGAAAGTGAAAAGTAAATAAAAACAAAAGGTATAGCCTTTTTATGTACCTCCAACACTTATCTTGGTTTGAATTTTGGGGTAACCATGTCCCACTCCAAGCATACCGTAGACAAATCAAAACCAAATATCAGAAATATGAATTGGAAAGACAAAACAGAAAAATCAGGTCTGGATGTGTCCCCGGGGAGTAAATTTTGGGTACTCTTGGAGTATCTTATCCCGACGGTGTTGGTTCAGAACTATGAACTATCCAATATTTTTTCCAAACCTATGGTTAACTAACATGAGCACTGGTGAGCCAAGAAGCACGGATACAGACACGAGACACGGATACGATACGACATGGACATGAAGACACGTTATTTCTCAAAAAAGTAGGACACAGACACGTTAAATATATATATATATATATATAGATTTTTTATATTACCATATAATAAAAACCTAATGTTATTTCAATCAAACTTGGCATAAAAGCACACAAATTAAAAAAATATTAATAAGATATTAAAATAACAAAGCTCTTAAATAAAATTTAAAGAACTTCTTCATTTAATCATCAACATCCATGATTCAAGTGTCCGGACACATGTCCGGTAAGTGTCCGAGAGTGTCAGTATCTGACACGTCCGACATGGACACGTGAGTCAAAATAGAGTGTCCATGCTTCTTAGTTGGTGAGGAACTGACCTCATCCAAAGAAATTGCTGGCGGTGTTCACTCCATTTCTACAAAATTCAAGCAAAGGACTCATCCAAACCAGCAAAGCCATACATGCCCCACTGTCTGCACAGTTCTTGCATGCATCAGTGTAATAGGAATCATTGTATTGCAAAGAAATCCCGAACTGCCATTTCATTGCCTTCATTTCCTCCATAACCATATTTTGATGTATAAGATGAGCATTGGAGCTTGGGAAGATCCAACCCATAGCCTGACCCAAGCACAATCGGTGGATCATAAACACAAGAAATAGAAATTGGTGTATTAGGCTCCAATCCAATTCCTGTCACCCCTTTGCAAGAATACAATCCTCTGCAGACAAGTGAACCTGACCCTGACCCTGTGTCACATAAATCTTCATTAGGATCAAACACCGGAGAAGTATTGGAGCACCCAAGCAAAACAAAGATATCTTCTGCCACTATGTTGAATGGGCTAACATGATCCAAGCTAAAGCTTCCGGAGTTCTGCATTGAAGTACAAGTTGACATGAGGGGGTCTTTGACAATTATAGTGTCGCTTGAGTAGTCAATTGAGGAAATGGTGTAAATGCCAGTGACAGTAGATAATTGGAGTGTCCCTGAGCTTATGCAGCCTCGCAGTTTCTATAACTGCATATAATGTATATATGTGCACGCGTGTCATGCACCTTCTATGACTGCATATACTGAGGTTAATTTTGTTATACTGAAGTCACAATGCTAATTTGATACTCTTTAACATCATATATAGATATAGTAATATACTCCCCAAGCAATGCTATACAAATGAAATCTTATGCTTATACAGACGACGTTCATAATATGCAATTCATTTCGTAAGCCAAAATTATTTTAGCTCAGTGAGAAGTGCTTACATGGCATCTTAAAGGGATGGAAGGGATGATGGGTTTGAATCTTATTGCCCTCATAAAAAATATAATATGTGCAATTAATTCACTTATAGAAAGGTAATTAATTTCATAAATAAGTACACAGGAAACTGGTATAATGAATCAGACATTAGCATTTTCCTCTGAACAGAGTCGACAGAGCAAGATAGAGCATTCTTTTTAAGTTCTTGTTACTTTCTCAATTTAGAGGCTTTGACGGAGTTTTCCAAAGGAAAATGGTCATTGTTCAAGAGGTAAAGTTTTTTCTCCATTTATTTTCATTTCACCAACAGATGTGAAAAAAAAAAAAAGATTAACCAAAAGCATAATGCCATACGTCGTACGATAACTATCCATGGAGAAATATCTTCTCCTCACAGACATCTGAAATGCGGGAAAGCTGGTGTTATACATTCACTGAAATAAATCAAAACAAAGTGAATTCACACTGCCATATCAACCACTTACAATTCCAGATACTTGCTTATGCACTTTTAATCTTATGCTAGGATTGAGCAAAGTATCACCCTTACAATCAATTCTAATTAGGACAAATCTGAAAACTGGTAAATTATCTCACTCTAAAAATTTGCACTATGCTGGTTTTCCTCTTCATGGAATCCTAACCCGATGATTCTTGAAACCACAAGCGTTTCCATTTTCCTATCATCATCTTTTTCAAGTTCCATTTTAAATGCCACCCAGTAGCTATTAAGCTCGGTTCTAACCTGAGCCGCTTTTATCAAGCAACTGCTCAAATTCCACAAGAAATTGTTATCAATAAACTGCTCTCTGTACTGTGAACAGAAACCTGAGTGAACAAAATAACTAAATAAGCAGTAGACAGGTGTGAGGTTGACTCATGCATTCAGACCAGCCCAATTTTTTAAAGCAATAAGTGTTTCCATTCAACACTTTGAGCTTCTTATGCATCTCCATGAATGCTTAATTGTGCTTGTGCCTCCACTTATCAATAAAGATCTTCTTCTCCCGAGATTTCTCCACAGTGTGCATCACTGCATCAAAGAAGCCCCCCCCCCCCCCCCCCCCCCTCTTCCCAAAACGGGTTAACCAAACCATACAGGAATGCATCAACCAGGTCGTGGTCCAATTTGAATCTCCTCTCCATCCATTGAAACCCTTCCCTTAACCTCATTCCACATCATCAAAACACTGTATTTCTCTGTAGTTGCTTACCCATTAATGAGGGACAGAAGTTTACTCATCCGGTTCAAACTGAAGGAAGATCATCCTTCTGAAAGTCCTTGCATCTTCTAATCCCCCAGATTTACAGAAGGCATGAATAATAGAATTCCAGTCATAAGTACCCACTTCAGCTTGAGGAACCTCACCAATAAGAAAACTACCATTAGCTCAGGCCATTGATTCTCTGTTAAACCTGTCATTATAGTCAAGTAGCTTCCCTTCAATTCAGGTATTCTTGCTTCTTTCATCTCCCTGAACAGAAAATCTTGGCTCAATATGGATGCTTCTATTAGAGCATCATAGCTACCGGCATCTAATTGGCTCCATAACGAATTCAGTAGCTTCATTCAGCTGTTCGCAGCTCTTTACAATACGCCTTCAAGATTGACACACAGACCTCGAGCCCAACAGAACCTCTCTGAGCATTCATTTCATAAAAAATGCAGTAAGCCTTATCCAGTAACCTGAGATTAATACAAGCATTGACAATTCAATATCCAATAGATTCATCAACCCTAGTTGATGAAGGCTCCAACTTAGCTTCAATTATCAGACTTGCTAAATCCTTGATACTTCCATTTTGAAGATATCCTCTTACCACTTGGCACTATATTTCTTAACTAAAACATGAATCTTGTCCGTCTCTTCTCTCACACTACGCAGAATGGTAACCACTTACCAAATTACTACGAAATGCCCGTTTTGTTAGAGAAACCAAACCCACCCATCAAACCTTCTAGCTCAGTTGTCTTTTCTTCGAGCCCCTTCAAAGCACACAAACAAGCTCGGAACTCGAAACTCGATTGGTTCGGCCGAACACCCAAAACCGACATTTTTTTTCCACAGCACTCTTCGCGACATTCAAGATAATGGGGAAAACCCCTTCAATGCTGGATTTCAAGTTGCCAAATTGGGTTTCTGAAAATTCAACTTTTCGTCTAATGTAATCCTACAATTCTCGATGAAAACCTGCAAAAAAGACAAAGCTACCATTTTTCCTGCTAATTTCAACAAGGAAGCTTGAAATAACTATTCTTGAACATGGACTTGACCAATACAAACGCAGGGGCACAAATTCAAAATGGTTTCAACAGACCCATACTTATTTTGGGTCTCTCTAATAAAAACACCACGGAGGCCTCTTGAGATTGTGTCATTGACTGAAGACAAGTAGGTTATGAGAGTCTTTACTTCGACATGAAGAGCCGTTGGGAACACATGGAGGGTGGTTTCTAGTGGTGGCACTGGAAGGTTCGGAAGAGAACTTAGACTTTTAAATTAATAAAATATACGGTGATAGCATTGTCAACAGCTGGAATAGCTCAGTTGGTTAGAGCGTGTGGCTGTTAACCACAAGGTCGGAGGTTCAAGCCCTCCTTCTAGCGATTACCCTTTTCTTTTCACCCTTGGTTTGCGGTTTGATTGTAAAATTCATTCGTAACTCTGTCTCCTCTCTCTAGCTTGATTTTGTGGTTCCATGAAAGGTGGTTTGGTTTGATTTCAGCTTTTGTTAGAAGAAGAAAGTTTGATTAATTGTGTTAATGTTGATAACTCAATTTATATTTTGACTTTGATTGGATGAATGTGTGAGAATGTGTTAACTGAGTATTGGATTAGTGCTGATGTGTGATAAATATGGATATGTGATATAAACGAGTGATGTATAATTTCATTAGGTTTTCTAGCTCTCCTCTCATTTTTTTTGCTTAAACATAGGTATCAAGAAGAAAAAATTAAAATTATATATTTGCCGTTTTACTTGTTTTTACTATGAGTCAATTAAATTAATTTTGACAGGTGAAAGTGTATTTCTATCTACTTTAAATTTATAAGAGTTAAGCGAAAATAAGCAAAATTATAGAGAATGTTTGTGTAATTTACCAAAATAAGGTATGAATTATTGGTGTTTAGACAGCCCTCAAACAAAGTATCCAAATTTAAGAATTTTATTTGGAACAACAAAATGCTATGTTCATTGTTTGGCAAAATTGGCCCTTTTTTGGCTATATGGCAATGGAATCAGTCTATTTTATTACTTGGTTTGGTCCTAATCTGTTATTCTATCACTGAAACTACATTTTGGGTAAGTTTTACAACTGAAAAATGTTACTAATACACAAGAAATTGAGTCATTGTATCCAAATAGAGAGAGGCCAATCATATTTTTTCACTACACCTAAATAATAATGGTCACTTATAAAGAAGATTCAAAATAAAAAAAATAAAAAAAAAAACACTTTAATTTTTCTTTTTCTTCCTTTTATTTGTTTGTAACTTTCTTCTATTGACAACAGAGTTTAACATCACTCCATAGAAATGTTTTGTGTATTTGCTATCTTAACCAACCAGGTGGCTGCAACATTTGCTGTTTCTTGACTTGAATCTTTCAATAACTCTTTACTTGTAGCGCATTATAAAGCAACATGACTGGGAGACCTTGCAGCTGCATATTCATTTTCGATGTCCTGACGATGCCATGAGAACCCCAACAGCCGCAATAAACATTGACAACATGCCTGCAAGGAGTATATATGTTCTTCTTGATGATCTCCGGTACTCTCCGAACAGAATCACACCCCAAAAGGTACTCACAAGTGGAAGTGCCTGATTATACCACCCAAAATCCATACGAGTAATTAAGCAAGCATATTCACACACGCTACTATGCATATATAAAGGGTCGGCCACTGTTGGGCCTGTAGAGGGTTAGATGCACATGCAGTGACGGACCTAGACTAGGGAGTTGGGTTGGGAGTGGGGGGGCAAAAACATAAAAACTAAATGTTACAATGGAGCAACCTTACTATTGCTACTATGCATATGTGTATACATAATAATGCATGTATGTTCATATATGAATGTTAAAATCTGAACTAACCTGAACAGCATCAGCTGCTGCATATCCTGCAGCTTGACCTCCCATGAATTGGAGACCATTCCCAAACCCACACAATAATCCAGCCAAAAAGGCCCAACCTCTGCCATTCCAGTCATTCAGATAAGCCCTTAGTGATGATCTGGGTAAGTTTAATACAGGGTGATACAGGAAGGTGATATTTAGTATGATGGCAATCACGAAACAAGCTACCGAGAAGTAGAAAAAGGCAGTGTAGACACTTAGGTGAGGGACACCATCTTTCAAAGTATGCCACTGATCATTTGTTGCCAGGTTGAATGCTGGTGAGAAGAGAGAGAAGCAACCCCCAGCAAAGAAAGTTATGGCCAATCCAATCATAATGCTCTTCCCAAACACCTGCAAGCAGAGTCATTCTGATTGTCACTACTACATTGCACAGACATTCATGCATCCAAGCAAAGCAACTATGCATGGAAAATTAAATTGTATGTAAAAACATGTGACAATCCTTGCACCTACAAAAGTAAACGTTTGTATATGCTGCTTAATGACACTCTACCAATGTGCTTATATATATGAATATACTCAGATAAATGGAAAATGTTGTTCATATTGACTGGTTTGTGCTAGACAAATCATACGAACCAGTCGGGCAAGGACATGTCCAAACATAATGGCATAATAGTAGGCAGCCCTAGGGTTTTTGTACAATTAATTGGTTTGTTGAGAACTGCTGTCATACATATAAATGCATGCATAAGAAGTAAAAGGAATATTACACAAACTATGTGAGTAGATACCAATCATGTACACCAACCTTAATTGATCTCCTGTTCTCAAGCTCTATAAGAAAGCCTGCTGTCCCAGCTTTTGCCTTCTCTGCAGTACTAGTTCCATTCTCCAGGTCATTTTTTCCATCTATGGATATATAATTGAAAAAAAAAAAAAAAGATAAGATAAGATAAATGTCAGTTTATCAAACGGAACGAGCCACGAGATGAAATCAGAATTCCAGAGAGTTTCTTACCTATGGTTGGATTTGTTTCTCTAGATACATCCGTAACCCTGTCAAATGTTCATTTTAATAGTAATATCAGTTCTTTGTGAGTATTGGTGAATAAGAAGTTGAAAAGCATCAATGTAGATGAATACATCATCAGAATCTACAACCAAACTCTTGCTTATATCTTTCGATGAACAAAAATGTTTAAAAAGGAAAGCTTAAAACAATTCTAGGAGAAAGGCCGTGTTTGGTGCCTGACAAAGCAGATCCAGGAAATGTGTCTGAAAAAATCCCACTGAAGTATATATGGCAGAAGAAGATTGATACTATTTCAAGTACAGTTTTAGTGGGATTTTTTTTGTTGGAATTATAAGAGAAAATGGCTTCTACCTACTTTTATTTTTAAGGATGCTGTTATCTGAAAAGGGCAGGCTATGTGTTGCTCACTCATCTCATTCTCATTATTTGCAAGTTACTTCAAATGTGTCTGAAAAAATCCCACTGAAGTATCTTTGGCAGAAGAAGATTGATACTATTTCAATTACAGATTTAGTGGGGGGTTTTTTGTTGGAAATAAAGAGAAAATTGGCTTCTACCTATTTTTATTTCTAAGGATGCCGTTATCTGAAAAGGGCAGGCTATGTGTTGCTCACTAATCTCATTATTTGCAAGTACTTAAACAGCATTGGAATATTAACAGTGCAATTGGAATGATAAGCCCCACCCAAAGATACAAATATTCTCTTTCTTAATTTGATTTTTAATGGGAAAGAAAGAGCCAGATAAATAGAAACTGGTATACAAAATTGGTCAACTTGTATTGAAGCTTACGAAAGCTATATTTAGCCAAAATAAATGGATAAGATAAGAAACAAGCAATACCGAACAAATTAAACTCTTTAATTCTCTAACCATCACATGACTAAAATATAAGAAAGAAATATACCCTGCCCCGTTGTTGTAATCATTCGGCAGACGACTAAGCTTTGCTTTATTATCAGCCGCATTGGATGTGTGAACAGCAGTGCCAAGACAAACTGCAATCAAGAAGCATCCAACACCAGGGAAAAGAATCTCGGCTTTGTTGATTTTGTCATCTAAGTAGTAATTCAATGTTGTGCCTGTTACAATCAGGAAAAGCCTATTAATGAAATTCCAGAATAATGTTATGCAATATATTTAGAAAGGTAATCTTGCAAGCAATTAAGTTTCACTGATCGCATGTGTAGAAAATAATACCTATAACAACAGTTATGCTTGAAGTGACCACTTCAGTCACTGATAAACCAACAAAAGCCCAAGCATATTGTGTGGCCAGGTTTCCAAGGCTGAGGACTACTCCACCGGCCATTGCAAACAAAATTGATGGCCAATTGTCCTGCAACAAACACCTAAAAAGTTTCAAAAACCAGGTTACAGCTTAAGCATAATGCACAAAATTTGAATGGTAACACCAGATAATTGGAACTTGATTTGGTTCGGACAATGATTGGGTCAAAATAGAAAAACCCATGAGCTTCTTATCGACAAGAGACACCGCATCATTCCAAGACACAAAAGCCAACTCCGCAACCTTAAGCAAAAATACATCAGAAAGTGAAATTACATAATCCCATCGGCACCCTTCAAACACCTTAAAGATGTTCTTATTTTCAACCAGCAAGTATCGTACTGGAACCTGGCACTCCTAGAGGTGCTATGACACCTATGCACATAACTTTCATTTGCCAAAGTATTGATATATTGCGGTATATATATTTGTTATTTCAATGATTAAAATGGTTAGGGATCATTCATTTAATTTTGTAGCATGGATGCTGCCCTTGATGGGAACCAACAAAATGAGATTTGAATGCCCTATGCATAGCAAAAATAATGGAAATTTCCTTATCTTATTCACCCCAGACAAAGGGGGAGAAGAATAAAGATAGAAACCCCAGTAGCGAAATTAAACAAAAATTAGTCCTATCCCAATTTCCCTTTCGGAGATTTCAATAGAACAAAAATAAACCTGCATTCAGGTGAAATAGAATACAGAATGTTTGGTATCACAAACACAAGACCAAAATGATAATAAGAAAATTTAGAAGGCATTAATAATGATTACAAATAAAAATTTAGATCATTTTAAGTTATGCAGCATTTGGAACACATTTGTTTTGTTTCCAATATTATGTACAGAGAAACCATGTCTTATCTACTCAAGTCCAAACAGCGCCATAGACTATGAAGGAGGCTCACCTGAGAAAGTTGAGGTAAGAAATCTGGCTCTTTCCTGCCAATCTCACCAAATGTGAAAGCGATAATTACTGCAGCCAAGAGATTTGTGATTGTGTAATCAAGGTAAGTGTGCTGAGGAAGACGGCCTCGCCTTTCCAAGAGAGTCATAACAGCAGGCCATGTGCCCAAGAAGAGCAGGGAAAGCAGCATACATACTATGGCACCTCCTTTGCTCTCCACCACATACATCTTCAACCCACTAGATAAAATCCTCTCAGATGGAAGAATTATCAATGAAGAATTGCCGGATAAATCCTAACAAAAGAAGGACCAATTTGAATTAGACTCTTTCAAATGCCCTCCTGTTGAACAAAATCTAGCAGTTCCACTAACTTGGGAGGGTAAAAAGAGCAGTACAAGGCAATGATACTTTTACTTACTAAAGAAAATATAAAACAAAAGAGGCACCCAGTTAATAAATCACTAAAATTTCAAAGAGTTCTGTTTGGTTGCCATGAAAGACTGTATATATCATCCCAAGCAGCTTGAATCAAAATAAGACCACATACATAATCAGGAAACAAAATGCAGAGAGACGGGGAGATGGGTGATATTAAGCAAAGAAAAACAAATCACAATCTTGGGAGAAGAGCAGTTGGAATCAAAATAAAGCTGGCATAATAATTGTATGGCATTAGAATATGAGTTAAGAGAATCAACAAATCAAAAACCAAAGGTCATGACTCATGACAGATCAATATCCATTTATTAAATTATAGATATGGGAACCCATTAAATTCAATGGTTCCACTTACCATAATAGAGAGATTTCAGAGGGGAAAAAATGGTATAACAGAGATATTCAGGAAGTTAACAGTGTGTATGTGAAAAAATAAAAAAATAAAAACTAAAAATTACCTAACAATCAAGAGGAGAGGATTTGAAACAACTTTGGGGGACCCTTTGGGCCACAATCAAGATTCAAAAACCACAGCACATCAAAATTCAAAGAATCTTGTAAATATGCTCTCCAATACTGCTATTTGTTTGAATTTGCAGATGTATCAGAGATGCAAGCAATGTCAGAGAAGGCGTTGGTGTTGAATAAACAAAATGGGTGTTGCTTGATTTTGATTGGCTGTGACTAACGAATACTATCTTGAAAATGGGGTTTAAAATGGAGATATAAACTGGAATCTTGAGCGTAGATCCTTTGAATCCAATAATTTTTTCTCAATTTTCCACGAGTCCATGTTCTGTGTGAAGAGCTAAACCTTTTTGGATTGTTATTTCGTCCAAAGTCAAACGAATGGCGACAAAAAATGAATCACTGTGTGGAAAAGGTTGCCCAAATAGCTTAATTTATTATGCAATTTTAAAGATAAGGCTTATAAACCAGCCGAGTTTAGTGGAGTAGCGGGTTACTTCGTTTGTTCCCCTGAATTAATGATTTTGACTTTTGCATGTTTGATGGCTGCATCGTCTTTGAAACCGACGTTTTAGAATTTAAGTCAGGCGATTTTTATATTTAAATGTTTATTTTCTGTTTTTAATATGTTTATTTTAAAAAAGTATTAATAAATAATATTTAAAAAAAATTAATAAGTGATTTTTTTTAAACTCTCATTTTAAAAATATTTATTTTATATTTATAAAACACATTTAACATTGTTAACGATTTATTCAAATTTCATTTTTCTTAAATTTTACTTTTTTACTCATCATTCGAACAAATACTTATTTATGTCTTAAATTGATATTAAACGATTAAATAAGAGTAATACTACATTTATCTATAATTTTTTTAGAAACATTGATACATTAAACAAACAAAACAATCATTTTAAGTCTCAAATTTTATGTTTTATAATATAATTCAAACTAAAAATGTAACTTGAATGAAAGTCTAATTCTATAAATAAGCCCCAAACCAAAATTCTAATTCCCAATTAATTTCATAAATTTTATATTTTATATTTTGAAAGTCTAACTTTAATAGAAGTCTAATTTCACAAATAAGGTATTATAAAAACTCCAAAAAAAATTGAATTATGTTAAAAGAGTTTTATTTTGTTTTATTTTTATTTTTTTATTGCAAATTATTTAGATTTTTTTAAAAAACATTGAATAATTATTTTGCATTGCCTAATTTATATTTTATAGATTTTATTAGAATTGCTCAATTGTTGATTTATATAAGAATATATTTCTCTTATTAAAATATTATTATAATTTTATATTACAAAAATATGTATATAAAACAAAACAATAAAAACATTTATATATATTATATATTCATTAGAGTTTTATAGTATTAATATTAAATAAAAAGTTAAAACTATTATTCTTTTTTTAAAAAAAAACTTTCATTTAGAGTTGTCACTTTAAACTTCCAATTATCGTGAGTGAGTCGGTCCTATGTTTGTTTTGATTTTGCTATAACACATGTTAGGTACACTTACTTTGGGCTTACTTGATAGACCCCACGTGTGTTTTGCAAGTGTTAAGCGGTAGAAGAAATATTATTTGAAAAAAGTACCGTTTATATTAAATTGTAAGTTAAGCTCGTTTTGAATTAAGGTTCCGTTTGAATTGTGATTCAGAAACAATTTTTAAAATTTTTTTAAAAAAATATATTCAAAATTTTGTAATTAATTTTTTAAAAATTATGAAAATATATTTGGATATGATAATCTAAATTTTAAAAAATTAAAAAAATATATATTTTGAAATGCGTATTCCGCGTTTTAAAATTAAAAAACTGTTTTTGAAAACAAAAACAAACAAATTTTTTTTGAAATATTTGAATGAGTTGTTAAAAGTGTTAAATGTATTATATAGATAAAAAAAATAAATATTTTTAAAAAATGAGTTTAAAAAAATACGTTTGGTAACATGTTTTCAAAACGAGTATTTGATTTAAACTTTCAAACATAACATCCGTTTCAAAAATTTTGCTGCTCAAGAAAAAAATATGCTTAAAAACAAGTCGGATTTGAAAGTTTTTTAAAGTCAAACTAAAGACAAGTTCCGTTCATCATTCTCTCACTCTTTCGTGTGGGAAAGATTGTGTACAAAAGTATCTTCAAGACATTTTGACCATCAATGTCATGGCCAACTTTCATTTATTATGATTTATGAAATTATCCGAATAATTTTTAAAAAAAGTTCAGCTGAATTTTACATCATTTGTTAGTTTTCTATGTGGTTAGATCATTTAAAAAACTTCGAACCAATGTCACGTAGGATTGGCAACGAGATAGGAATCTTTCTCCAATTTTATTCTATGAAAAAAATATTCAAATTCGTTTGAATCTTGTAAAAAGTGGGGCTGGTTTCATCATAGTCTTTATTTATTTTTAAATTTTTATTTATTTATTATTTTATTAAATTAATTATAATTTACATATTTTAAACAAATCGTTACGTTTGTTAAAAATAAGAAATATGCATCCTAATTGAAAATTAAAATTACATTATTTTCGTTTTAAACATATAACTCAATCAAGTTTGTATAAACTTATAATAAATGACTAAAAAATATTATTCTAAACATTAATTATGTAATACAAAATTTATTTAATATTTTATTTTATATAATCAAGCCGTGTAGGGTCGGGGTGCCTTCATTCCAAATCTTAACGGGTGAAAAAAGTTTTCCCAAACTCATATCATTAGGGGCAAGATAAGTACATTACCAAGAGAACAGGGTCAAATTATCATTATTAATGTTACACGTGAATATGTTACTTTTATAATTTTATTATTAAAAAGATTCAAAAGTTATTTATCAAATAACGTGATGATATTATATTAGTTTTATTTTAGATTATGATATAATATTTACTCAGTATAATATTATTATATTATTTATTTCAAGTCATGATGCGAAATTAAGCCATTATAATACTGTAATGTCAGCAGATAAATTATTTTAATAAATAAATAAATATGATAAGTAAAACAATACTCTTACTTGTTACACAAAGCCATTGCTCTGAATTTTTTTTATTATATATTAATACGTCTTTTTTCAAAACCGTTGACTCATTCAAAAGGATCATAATTATGTCATTGAAGCCATTATTTAGAAAATTTAAGACATTACCCAGTTGGAACATGAAACACACGTGCCACACTTTTTTATTTAGATTAATATTACATTTTTAAAATTATATTTTAAATTTTTAAAATTGTATTTTAAAATTTTTAAAATAATATGACATTAATTACTTGAAATTATATAATTAATATGATTTTACTACATAGTATTACATTATTTGAAATAAAATTTTAAAAATATAGTATTTTTTATTTATTAATAAAAAATAAAAATCTATTATATTTAATATTTTACATATTAGTTATCACTAGGCTTAAAACATGAGTAAACTGCTAGCATTATTTGCATGCCCAAGAGTGATGTGATTGGTGCGAACGTATTAGCATTAATTGAGAAATAATATTTGAATATGCATTAAGATCGGGTGAGATTCTTTATTGTAGTCATTTATATAAATAATTAAATATTTTTTTCTTTTATTTGTAGACGTAGGCTTGAAGTCGAATTACATAAATATTCATATACACTTGTGTGACTAGTATTGTCTATCAATTTCACAACACGTTATCAACACAAGGCTTTGGTCTACTACGGAGGTATTAAAATAGAGATTTCCAGATGGATAATGGAGATATCTATCTAGCAAACAGTGTCACTACTCATACAATCTTTCGAGATAAAAGATATTTCTTTACTCTGAAATTATAAAAAACTAATGTCAACACCATATCTGGTACCGCAAACATGATTGAAGGCTCTAGAAGAACTAGCATCACTTTGCCGAATGAGACAACATTTCATATAAATGATGTCTTATACTCTATCAAATTCAGATTGCTTAGTTTTAAAGATATCCACCGAAATAGATATCATATTGAGACCATTAATAAAGGTAATATAGAATATCATTTGTATTACATCTATTATTTCAAACCAGAAGAACTTCTTGAAGAAACTTCTTGCTCTCTCCTTGGTATCGTACCTGAATTACTATAAATTTCATTGAATCACATGATGTGATAAACTAGAAGTTCATTGACTCAAAAACTTTTGTATTTTGGCATGATTGATTTAGGCCACCCGGAAGTAATAATAATGTGGAGAATCATTGAGAATTTTCATGAACATCCTTTAAAGAACCAAAAGATTCTTTTACCATGTGAATATTCATGCACTGCTTGTTCTCATGAAAAACTAATAGTAAGGCCATCTCCCACGAAAATGAGTGTTGAATCTCTAGTATTTTTAGAACTGCATTCAAGGAGATATATGCGGACCTATTCACCCTACCAAGTGGACCATTTTGTTAATTAATGATATTGATAGATGCATCAACTAGATGGTCTCATGTATGTTTACTTTCATCTCGTAATGTAGCATTTGCGAGACTCTTTGCTTCAAACCATTCGATTAAGAGCACAATTCCCTGATCATCCTATCAAGACAATACATCTTGATAATTCTGGATAAATTTATATCCCAAGCATTTAATGAATATTGCATGTCAATAGGAATTAATGTCGAACACCTTGTTACTCACGTACACACACAAAATGGTTTAGCATAATCTTTGATCAAACATTTTCAATTAATAATTAGACATTTACTTATGAAAACAAAGCTTCCTACTTCTACTTGGGGGCATGCCATATTGCATACTACGACATTAATTTGTATTAGGCTAACTACTTATCACAAATACTTCCATTTACAAATTGTACTTGGTTACCCTACCAAATGTGTCTAACCTAAGAATTTTTTGTTGTGCTGTGCAAGTCCCTATAGCACCCCCACAACATACTAAAATGGGTTCCCAAAAAATAATTAATAATTTATGTTGATTTTGATTCTCCATCAATTATAAGATATCTTGAGCCTGTGACAAATGATTTATTTACTGCACGATTTATAATTTGTCAGTTTTGATGAGACATTCTTCCCACCATTAGGGGGAGAAAAGCTGAATACAGAAGCTCAACATGAGATTTCATGGAATACAACAACATTGGCTCATATTGATTCTCGTACTAATCAATGTGAACTAGAAGTTCAAAGAATCATTCATTTGCAAAGTATTGCAAATCAATTACCAGATTCATTCACTGATACAAAAAAAATAATGCAATCGCACATACCAGCTGTAAATATCCCTGCACAGATTAATGTCCTTGTAAGACAATAATCCATCACTACAACAACAAATGAATCTATGGCACACATGAAGTATGGTAGACCCATTGGTGTGAAAGATAAGCTTCCCCAAAAGAAAAAAACACAAGAAACAAAAGAAATGGAAACTCTTGAAGAGACCATACATAATAAAACCAACGTTGGTATAATGATATCTCACAAGGAAGGTAAACAAATACCTCTAGAAGAGGAAATGCTTCCTAAAGAAGTAAAATCCCATGAAGGGGAACAAGTAACTCCTAAATAGGCACAAGTACCTGAAAAATAAAGAGATCTCGATACATTATGTATCTAATAGGAGATATATAGGATCGAAGTGATATTATCATTGATAATGTATTTACCTTCTCAATATCACTTGAAATCACTAGAAAGTAATGAGGATCCTGAACCACAAAACGTCAAAAAATGTTGACGTAAAAATGATTAGGCCAAAATAGGAAGGAAACAATACAGGCTGAGTTAGACTCGATAGCAAAACGAGAGGTATTTGGACTTGTAGTCCAGACACCTAAAGGTATAAAACCTATAGGGTACAAATGGGTATTTGTACGAAAACATAATGAACAAAAAAAATTATCAGATATAAAGCCAGACTTGTAGCACAAGGTTTTTCACAGAGACCTGGTGTTGATTATGAGGAGACATATTCTCCAGCCATGAATACAATTACGTTTCGATTTTTGATAAGTCTGGTAGTCTTAGAAGGACTAGACACGCGTCTTGTGGACATAGTCACAACATACTTATATGGATCATTTGATAATGACATATACATGAAAATTCCTGAAGGATTTAAGGTTTCTGAAGCTAGTAATTCACATCCTCATAGCAAGTATTCAATCAAGTTACAACGATCACTATATGGATTTAAATAGTCTGGACGCATGTGATACAATCACCTTGGTGAATATTTACTAAATAAAGGATATACAAATAATCTGATTTATCTATGTATTTTCATAAAGAAATCAGGTATTGGATTTACAATAATGGTAGTATATGTTGATGACTTAAATCTTGCAGGGATTCCTGAAGAGCTCACGAAAATCGCTACTTATTTGAAACAAGAGTTCGAGATGAAAGATTTGGGAAGAACAAAATTATGTCTCGACCTGCAGATCGAGCATTTCCCAGAAGGAGTCCTTCTTCATCAATCAATATATACAGAGAAGATTTTGAAACTATTCTATATGGATAAAGCACATCCATTAACATCACATATGGTTATCCACTCACTCGATATAAATAAAGGTCATTTTTGCCCTCGTGAAGGTAATGAGAAACTCCTTGGTCCTGAAGTACCATATCTTAGTGTAATTGATGCCCTCGTGTATCTTGCAAATTGTACACAACCAGATATTGCATTTGTTGTCAACTTGTTAGCCAGATATAAGGCATTGGAATGACATCAAGTGTATATTTCACTATCTATATGGGACAGTTGATATGGACTTATTTTATTCAAAATGATCCAAATCATCCGTTAGTCAGATATGTTGATACTGGATATCTTTCTGATCCACATAAAGCCAGGTCATAAACCTAGATATGTGTTTACCTATGGTGACATTGCTATATCATGAAAATCTACAAAGCAAACAATGACTACTACTTTTTCAAATCATTTTGAAATTATTACACTTCATGAGACAAGTCGAGAATGCATATAGATTAAGATCTATGGTCAAACATATTTGGGAATCATATGGGTTATCTTCCATTAAAGACAGTCTGACAATAATATATGAAGATAATGCAGTGTGCGCTACACAAATTAAAGGAGGATATATTAAAGGAGATAGAACCGAGCACACCTCGGCAAAATTCTTTTACACTCATGAGCTCCAGAAGAAAGGTGGTATTAATATACAACAGATACACTCCATTGACAATTTGGCTAATTTGTTCACTAAAACATTACGAACAACAACCTTCAAAAGGCTGATATATAAATGTGGAATGCGGCAACTCAAAATTTTGAACAAATAAAGAAGCCATGCCCATATCATGATGACGAGGAACATGAGAAGATATTGATTTATAACAATCTGAGTATGAGCAAGTGATAGGCATCCAAGAGGGAGTGTTATGATATGAAAGGTGGATACCCACCACAAAAAAGAAATCAACTTGAATTCTTCAAGTTGACATATTGCAAAATATATGGATAAGGATCAAGCAAAGTTACAAAAGGGCGACAAGGCAATTGATTAATATCAATTGTAGTAAGGTGGCAAAACAACCTATATAAGGAGCATAGTAGGTAGATTAAATTTACAATTTGACTGAAATTGAAAGTATAACTTATTGTGAGCCTAGTAAGATCCTTTATTATACTCATTTATATAAATAGTCAATTTTTCTCCATTGTCTATGGGCGTAAACCTGTAACCGAATCATATAAATATCCGTATACATTTTTGTGACTGGTACTATCTATCAATTTCACAACAAAGAAATTATTTTGTTGAAAAGAGAGAGGTCCTACTTTGGTAACAAAAGTCAATGGTGGCAAAAGGAATTTTTAGATGCGAGCACAAGAATAGCACACCAACTCGGACACATTAAGAGTAATAGACTGTTTTACAAAGCTTTTCCAAATATACACACACAAAAAAAAATTTGCTTGAAATTGAATTGCTTTTTTTCTTTAAATATAATTTCATGTATTTAAACAAGATGGAACAAAGTCGGAGACAAAAAATATAAACAGGATCAGGGTCGAAAAAAAGCCACCCCACCCCGTTGCCATTCCTACCCCCAAAGGCCCTTACTATACTTCAATTTTTCTTTTCTTTTTTGCTTACACTGCTTCCTAGTATATATGTACCGCCTTTTTTAATTGCCAACCCTCCCATAAGACCTAACACACTATTCTTTTGTTTGTATATTTAGTAAGAAAAAAGGCAAAAATACAAAAATATATATTTTTATCATTTGATTTTGACTACCATGAAAACATATAGTGAAGGAACAAGGATATGAGAATTTATCCTTTTCCAACAATTTTTGAGTATTTTTAATTTTATTTAATCAAGAAATAAAAAATTAAGATGAATCATTTTCCCCTTAACTTATTTTCTTAATCGCAGATCAAAGCAATAATTGTAACATTCAAAATGACATTGATGTTCACAAAATGTCAGCCAAATAAACGAAGGAAAAGATAAATAAGCAAAACGCAATGCCAAAAGCACAATAGGCCTGCTGTAATTTTATCTTCTTTTTCCTAGTTGAACCTATGAGTTCATCAGATTGAAGTAATCGTTGTTGGAAAAAATTGGTTTGAGCATTATAATTAGTTATTTTTGAGCTAGAATTAAAGTGGGTTTTATAAATTAATTTTAGTGGATCCACATGAAATATGTTATCCTTCATGAAGAGATGAAGATTATATATTGAGTTGCTCAAAACCATTAAGTAATGAATGAGAAATTGATTCCAAACATCACTACTTGAAAATGATAACAAAAGCTAAAAACTTAAAGCTTATGCAAAAAACATTTGTCCCACATAGGATTGGTACAAGACTTTTAATTAATATATATACACATACCTTGAAGGAGGGTTTGAGTCCCAAAGGACACCCTAGTTTTGTGGAAGGGAGAGGACCTAGCACATGCTTGGTTCACCAAACGCGTGCGCGCCGCCGCCCCGAACCGGGCCGAACTTGTATATATCTTTTTAGAGAAAATTTATTTAAAATTTTCTAAACCAGAAACGCAGTCATTTTGAACACGCGTTTAAGTTACCGTTGAGATTCCGAAATACTGTCGTTTTACGACGTACGTATGGTTACCGTTGAGAGTCAAAAACGTTGTTGTTTTGAACGTACTATTTGACTGAATGGGCATCTTTTCATAGATGCGCCTATGTTTGTTCAGTCATGAAGAAACCTATAAATACCAAACCTTCATTGCATTCCAATCCATTCAAAAGATTGCATTCTCTCTCTCTCTGCATAAGTCAAAGTTTGAGCCATTATTGTGTTCGTTGGGTTCTAAAGATTAAAGTGCTGCTTCTTTAGATCCGAAATCCGTTCTATCTTAGGAAACGATTGCTCATCACTTTGATCACCGAGAAAGAGCAAATTCGCCTTAAGAAAATTGTGAATTTCACAAGACTCGAATTTTTTCATTCTGTGATAGTAAGTTTAAGTTCAAACTCAAATACAGTGTTTTTCCATTCTGTTTTCATTATTGTAACATTGTTTACATTCTATTTTAATTCCTGTAATAGTATATAATATATATATATATATATATATATATTCAGTATATTACAGGCTTACAATCGTCGATAATAGCAAACAAAACGTGTAGCCACACAAAAAGCATGAACCCAGATGAAATCGTCCCTTCTTTCCTTATTTTTTTTTTTTGATAATTAAAATCATCCCTTTCTTTCACACTATTTTTTCATAGTATACCTGTTTCATCACTTCAACAAACTGATTTCAGAACTAAAGTTCCATGTCCCCCTAGTTCGCCACGTCTTGCAACAGGTTTCCAAGCAGCCTCTGATCAAGAATCATATTAGGTACCTGCACAATAAATCTAGTATGTTTGAACCTGCACACACGAACACACACACAAGGGGAGAGAGAGGTGGGTGGGTCTAACCTTGTTTCCAAAAAATATTTTGGAGTTGTTCGCAATTGCTTCAATGAATTTGAGCTCCAAATACTGGGGGGTAAGCTTCAACTTGTTTGCTTCGGCTTCTTTCAATGTTCTAAAAATGAAGACGATGCAATTTCATTAGTTACCCTTGTAATATTATTCTGATAATTCCATTCCAGGGAACAACAAATAAATAAATATGTATAAAGGTAGGGCAAAGAAAACACACCGGTAGAAATTGGCATCTGCTAAGCTCTTTTCACGCGCTCTGTACATTTCATTCGAAATTTCTTCTTGCTTCCTAGAACTGTCTTTCTCCATCAACTTCTGTTCCATCTGGATCTTGCTAACGTGGGCATACTTCTCAGCTTCACTTATAGCTATCTTCTTCTGTGTCTCTGCCTCTTTCTCAGCCACTCTCTGTCTCTCCACTGCAATCAAGACCTACATAGAAGAATCCATCAACAAAAGAAATTAAAGTAGACTGTACCTAAATCCAGGCATATTAATATAAACCTCTGATCATTATTTAGGTGTAATGAACAAAGCAAAAGTAAAATTGAACCACCAAGTGGAACGGAATAGTTTTAATGGGAGTACCAAGTGTTCCGCATTGATATAAATAAAAAATAAAAATATAAAAACTATTAAGCCAACAAAATGTTACTAGAGGAAATTTGAAGTCTAATATATTAATTTGTAGTCTAATATATTAATTAATTTGAAATTGAGAATTTCTTGACATGGCAAGCCACTATAAAAGAATCAAAGATACTTGGCAAGTCAGGTGAGACCGTGAGACCCAGCTGTCACATGTGCTGATTCTTAAGTAGGTATTTTTTCACCTTTTTTTTTTGCCCCCATCATTAGTCGGTAGAAAACGAATGAAATGAAATTTTTATGAAATTTTTTAAAAATCAGAAAAAAAAAATGGAAGTACCTTGGTGCGCTCCTCTTCCATCTGTTCAAAATTCCGTCTTATACTCTCTGGGATACTAGGTTTTGTGACACGGACACTGATAATTTCAATACCTGGAGCGTAACGTGTGCAATCAGCCTGAAGTGCATCTTTCATTTTTTCATCAATCTAAAGAGAGAAAGAATTGAAATGATTATTTCATTAAAACCAACATCAATCCAAATGTCTAATGCATACCTTAAGCATCATTTAAACACTACCTAAGTTAGCCAAGCATTTCCATGGTTCACGATTTATGTGCATAAATTTGCTGCTAAACAGACAGTTGACCAAAAAATAAATACGCACCAACAGATGCTTTCTGCATCTCACACTACATACAACTAAAATTCATTAATTGCTCCTTTGTTAATGGAGACCACTAGAGAATTAGCACGCCATACTGTGCAGTCAGATTTCCAGGAGAATCCCAATGATCTTTTATTCCACATATTTGAATAAATGAAAAATAGATCACTGTGAGACCTTCAATAAAATGGGTATGTTGTTATCTATGGTTTTAAATGTTTAATGTTGCATTAGTTCAATTTCTTGCCTGATCAAACATATCGATATAAACTTGCTGAAGGGAATGAGCACTGCAGAACTGATTGATCTCATGATGAATCTTGTCATAGATCCATGTGTTGTCATAATGTACACCATAGTCGTGCAGTGTGTCATACACATTGTCCTTATGAAGGCGGTTAACAACCTGAAAAAAGCATTTAAATCAACACATTTAAGAAAAAAAGAAACATCATATAACAATGACCACACAGTTGTGCTTTCAAAAAGAGAACAAAATCTCAGAGGCTTACCTCTATCTTCTCAAAGTTGATCATAACACCCCCCTTTGTACCACATGGAATATCCCTCACCTGCATTATATTACAAAGCGCAGGTTTCAGAAAGTACCCATAAGATTAATAATTCGAGAATTATGATGATATTATGGCATCTCTATGTTCAAAACTTGGAAAAAATAAATCCTACAAGATCAGTCTGAAGGGTCACTTGAATGGGCTCAAAGTTTGTTATCAAAGGCAGTTTCAGATGAAAACCTAAAAAAAATAGAATAAAACAAAGAAATAAGCAGCAGCAGTCAGACTGTAACTGATGTGCAAGCATCTATAGGATGCAGATCTCAAAGTGAAAATAACACAATGGCCAAACCTGGATCTGTAACTGTTTTTAGGAGGGCACCTCCTCTCCAATACACCCCAACGTGACCTTCTGGAACTTGGTGTAAAATGGATAAGGTATTCTTTAAATTTGTCGATGATGGAAGAAGGACCTGTAAAATCATCATAGCACTTCCTAAACCGCTTCACTCAAGATAAATAGTTAATGATACATATATCTGTACTTCTTGTATAAGAATTCGCATATCTAGAATGTCAACTAAGCAATCATATAATCAGCAAGTCCCAAAGTTGTCAACATACTAATAAAGCACTAACATACTATTTTTCTCAAATATATCATATAAGAGATAAGTGAAATTTCGAGGCTGTAAATGAATTTTAAGTTAAAAATAAAATGGAATGTACAAGGCCCCATAACAAATTTCAAGTCTTAACAAAAATAAAATGCAATTTACAAGGCCTCATTATATGAGTTCTTTTGCTTGCAAGACCAATCAATAAATAAATAAAGAACAGCCACAAAATTACATATATTCAACAAACTCATCAGAAAAGCCATCAGCAAACTCGTTAATGATATGCTGAAAATCAAATAATTTTTCAGTCTGCACTGCAGCACAATAAAGACTTCTATAATAGAACTTACACATTGTGAGGCTGCAATACAGTTATCATTTTACGATCAAATTACTGTATGGAAAAGCTGTCATGCAATAAATCATTTGCATAAATTCTCCAGCTTTAATCAATAAAAGTTTGTTTCAAGAATTGACCAGAATATACATATTCTTTGTTTTAGACTTAAATTTTCTTGATGAAGGCTGCATGTTTATCAATAATGTAAATTCGTCTCAGTGGCACACTAATCAAATTCTAAAAAAAAAGAAAGAAAAAAAAAGAGAGAGAGCTCTTAGGCTCTTTCCAAAGCTATTTGTCACAAGTATTCACAAACAGTAGTTGATAAGTTTAAGGTGAAGAAATTTGCAATTTCCCGTAAACATAAAAACAATACAGCTAATATTGTCCCAATCTTCTCATATTGTAGACGTGATTATATCATAAGTTCTCCGGAACCATTTTACCAAAGTGTCACCACAAAATTATAAATATAATCCACATGACCGTCATAGGGATGGCAACGGGGTAGGTTTGGGGTGAGAGACCCTTTCCCCAACCCCGCCCGTTTGAACCTCGTGATAGGCGGGGGTGGGTTTCCATTGGGGTCCCTATTTATTTTAAAACTTTTATTTATTTATTTTATTAATTGTAATTAACACATTTCAAACAAAACGCTATGGTATCTCCGGTGGTTATTCAAACCTAAACTCAAATTAAAATTGAATCAAAATTGACAAAAAATCTTCTACAACCCTAGACTCAAACCCTAAGAAGCACGGACACTCTATTTTGGCTCATGTGTCCGTGTCGGACACCGACATTCTTGGACACTTCCCGAACACGTATCCGGACACTGAAATCATGGATGTTGATGATTAAATGAAGAAATTTTTTAATTTTTATTTAATAACTTTGTTATTTTAATATCTTAATAATATTTTTAAATTTGTATATTTTTGTATGTCAAATTTAATTGAAATAACATTAGGTTTTTATTATATGGTCCTATAAAAAATTTATATATATTCAACGTGTTCCTGACGTGTCTGTGTCTTACTTTTTTGAGAAATAACGTGTCTGCGTGTCCCTGTCATGTCGTGTTGTATCCGTGTCCCATATCCGTATCCGTGCTTTTTAGCTCAAACCCATACCAAATCTGTTTTTACTCAAACTAAAATCCAAATTTGTACCTTACTGTTCATGGACTCAGATTTATAATCGTAATTTAACTCAAGTAAGACCATTGGAGAGCATGAAACTCCAAATCAGCTTTTACTCAAATTTTAAGTTAAATTTGGGTAAGATTTTGAGTCACCACCGGAGATGATCTTACATTTGTTAAAATAATCAATATGCATGTCAATAGAGAATTAGAATGACATTATTTTCTTTTTCAAACACATATCTTTATCAAGTTTGTCTAAATCTTCTTTTTATAGAAGCGATGGGTTATTATAATCAATCAATCAATCAACCCAACTGAACAGTACAATTACAGAATTACATAATAAAAGAAGAACACGATCTAACAATCAACGAGAGCTTTTCAAATTGGGTAGAAATAATGCTCGCATCCCTCTAATGAGAGGAGTGAGACTTGAACCCATGACCTCCACCCTAATAAAGAAGACATGGTGGCTAACCGGACTAGCCTAGTTGGTTTTGTCTAAACTTGGGTGACTAAAATATATTATAATAAGCATTGATTATGTAACACAAAATTATTTTAATATTTTATTTTATATAATGAGGGCGGGGTTGCCTTCACCCCAAAGCTTACCGGGTTAGACATGACTTCCCCCAAACACGTCCAATTAGGGGCGGGGTATGGCG
This sequence comes from Nyssa sinensis, assembly GCA_008638375.1. NCBI lineage: Eukaryota > Viridiplantae > Streptophyta > Magnoliopsida > Cornales > Nyssaceae > Nyssa > Nyssa sinensis. Next base: position 27,172,549 of record CM018042.1, read on the forward strand.
GATTCTCATTGCCATCCCCTGCATATAGAAAATAACACCAAGCAATCTTTGAAAACAATACATTTTCAGAAACCTAAATTTTAATCAATCTCGTCAGGCAGTGCCTGAAATTTCTGTGTCTAATAACTCACGAAATGCTCGATTAAGTAGGGTGTTGAACAAACTGGTTTAGTCCACTGAATTTCACTAATACACAATGCATTTGAGGAAACCTAAAGCTTGGTAGATTAAACTCAAACATAATCCCTATAATATTATAACGAGTGGGAAATAAAACAAAGGAAACAAAAAATCATGCAGAACGAGTAAAAAAATATAGTTTGATAAATTTATAAACAGTGAAAGCACCGTGCAGTAAACCCTAGAATGTGTTGCGATCAACGAGGCATTATTGAAAGAGATTTCAACAAAATAACGGAAATAACGTAACGAATTGGTCGATTATTATATCGATTGAGCTATAGATACACAGAAGAGAGACATATTATGATCGGAACAGTCAGAAAGATCACCATACTGAAGATGGCAATGAAGGACAACATCACTGTGAAAATGGCGGTGAAATCTCCACCTCCTCCTTGTTGGGGAGACCGTGGAGGCAGTGGAGCCGCTACTCTTTCTGCCTGTTGCTGTGCTGTCTGTGCATCCATGGCGGTTTATCTGAAGCTGAAGTATCTCCCTCACTCTGAGTCTCTCCTTACGAATATATAGGTCCCCCGTATGGGTTTTTGTGTTGTAGTGCAGTGGAGGGGAGCTAACGGTTTGAATTATTGATGACCATTAATTGTGAGACTACTGATACACGTGGAGACCATACAGCCCATCTTATGATTTCCGGTAGTCGAAGCAACGAATATCTACGGTAATGACACTCGCGTGACTTTTGTAAGCATGGAGGAAACTTCTGTGTTTTTCATAAGAAATACTTGACACTAACAGAGAAGTGCTTCAACTCTTTCTCCTTGGCTAAGCAGAAAGTTCCATGGGCCTTCTTCATATGAAAGTCTAGTAAATTGCAATGACTTAGTTGCGACGACTTGATCGAAGACGTCAAAAGGAATACGTGTTCAAAGAGTATAAAAAATTTATAATTCAACATTTTTTGAAGGAATACGTGTTCAAAGAGTACAAAAAATTTATGATTCAACATTTTTTGAATGTTCTTGTCTATATGTTTTACGTAAAATTTGTTGTTTTGCTCTATTATAAAATATAAATAAAATTACAATCACTTCTTACGGAGTTTATATATATATATTATTCATTTTTGTTTCTTAATTTTTTTTAAAACAAAATATCAATATTATTGATATTTTGTGATACTTCTGTAATATATTAGTTGAGTTGGAGTAATATGATTAGTATACGAGACATTATAAATTTTACTACTAATAACTTGAGTTTAAGTTTTTGAGTCATAATATTATAGATTCTTTCCAGTTTTTGGGACAGTGGGTTTGGGGTGTTCTATTTGTGGTATCAAAATTAAGTTTCTAGAGGATAGAGACCCCTAGAGTGTCTGACTAATAGGCATCGGAGATCGAGATTCATCCCCCGAAAACGTATAGTTGTTCTACATTAATTAGGTGGGAGTAATATGATTGGTATATGAGATACCACAAGTTTTACAACTAACAATTTGGGATGGAGGAAACTTCTATGTTTTTCATAAGAAATACTTGACACTAACAGAGAAGTGCTTCAACTCTTTCTCCTTGGCTAAGCCGAAAGTTCAATGGGCCTTCTTCATATGAAAGTCTAGTAAATTGCAATGACTTAGTTGCGACGACTTCATCGAAGATGTCAAAAGGAATACGTGTTTAAAGAATACAAAAAAAATTATGATTCAACATTTTTTGAATGTTCTTGTCTCTATGTCTTACCTAAATTTATTGTTTTGCTCTATTATAAAATATAAATAAAATTACAATGACTTCTTACAGAGTTTATATATATTATCCATTTTTGTTTCTTAATATTTTTTAAAACAAATATCAATATTATTGATATTTTGTGATACTTCTATAATATATTAGTTGAGTTGGAGTAATATGATTAGCATACGAGACATTATAAATTTTACTATTAATAACTTGAGTTTAAGTTTTTGAGTCATAATATTATAGATTATTTTTAGTTTTTGGGACAGTGGGTTTGGGGGCGTTCTATTTGTGGTATCAAAATTAAGTTTCTAGAGGATAAACACTCCTAGAGTGTCTGCTTAATAGGCATCGGAGATCGAAATTCATCCCACGAAGACGTATAGTTGTCCTACATTAATTAGGTGGGAGTAATATAATTGGTATATGAGATACCACAAGTTTTACAACTAACAATTTGGAATTAAGTTTTTAAGCCATAATATTGAGAGTTCTTTTAGGTTGTTAGAACAATGGACTTGGGGTGTTATACGATGTACTTCTTTTTTAACTCTTTTCACTAAGGCAATCAATGTGTGGATTTCATAGCCAACCTAGAAGTGAAAGAAATAGAAAAATTAGTCATTTTAGATCAGTCACTGGCTGACATGGTCACACTCATTTAGGGTTGCTCACTCGTTTCGTTAAGGCAATCAATGTGCAAATTTCATAGCCAACCTATAAGTGAAACAAATAAACAAATTGGTCATTTTAGATCAGTCATCGGTTGACATGGTCCCACTCATTTAGGATTTAGGGTTGTAAATGAGTCGAGCACTGAGTTGTTAAAGTTCGACTTTTTAAAATAGACAAGCTTCAAGTTGTGTTCAAGCTTGGCTTGTTAATTTTTTTAGTCAGGTCTTGAATAAATCTCTAATCGAGTTGATTGCGAGTCAAGTTTGAGTAGTTTGATTTTTTATATAGTATTAGACTCTTTTGGCTTAACAAGTTGAGCTCAGTAAATTAACTAGTCTTAACATATGTTCAAGCTTGATTTGTTTATCTTTTGATTAGATTTCGAATAAGCCTCTAACCGAGTCAAATTTAAATAGAGATAATTACACTTACCTTCTCAGAGGTTTCTGACAATTGCAGAAACCTCCCCTATACTTTCTAAAATTACACTGTCCCCACTGACAGTCATGTTTCCTTAACTCCGTTAACGAACTTAGTAAAATTACTAATTTACCCTTATATTTTAATATTATAATTTTATCAAAAAAATCTATAACACTCTCTCTCTCCTCCTCCTCCATCCTGTCTCTCTATCCAAATCCTCCTCAGCCCTAACCCCAAAAGAGTGCACAGCCCCCCCTCTCACTCGCTCTTTTACATCGCCATCTCCAAAACCACCTGCACAACCCGTCGTCGTCCCTACGATCAGCCCACAAAACTGAAGCGGGTCTCTCATTGTTGGTAACCAGCCTGTCGTCAATTTCTTTCTTCTATCAAGGGTGACATGCAAAGAACCCTGACATTGATGTCAATCCCTTGTGTGAACGTGAGTCTGGCACTGTCAAAGGCCTTAAAATGGCTCAACTGGTGAAATCTGAGATGAATAATCAAATCAATCTAGTCCAGTGAAAATTGAATCCCAAATAGGGAAAAACAATTGATTCAGAAAAAGGAAAAGATGCGTTTGTCCCATATTTCTTCTGTTCAATTGATTGGGGAGTTTCAGAAGTACATATCAAATCTAAGAAACAGGTACGGTACAAAAATCCATCCATTTTCTTTCCTTTTCCTTTCACCCAGAAAATCTTTAATTTTTCTTGGCAAAATTTAAATCAAAACCTCTATTCTAGCTTTCTTTGCCATTCCACATACTGGGCAAGAATCTAGATAACATTCACAAGCTTTGCGTGAACAAAGGTGCCTGCAATGTAGGAAAATAACGCACGAATTTCAAAAATTACAGCTTTTGCAAACCATCTTTCTCGTTTTCTGCTCTTCGTTTTCTTCCCCATTTTCATTTCCCCTGAAAAGAAATTTGAGAAAAAGATATATATTATGATTACTACAACCTCATATATATATACAATACATTCCTAAATAAAGAAGGAAAGGAAATCAAAGAAATACAGACAAAATCAAAGATGGTCAACATGACCTAAAATAGGATAAATTTCCTAATTCCAACACTCCCCCTCAAGCTGAGGCGAAGATATTGACGAGCCCCAGCTTGACAAGAGATGACTGTAGTAACGACGGACCCACTGACTTGGTGAACATATCGGCCGTCTGATCAGATGAGGGAACAAAGCTAGGGGTAATAATACCCGAACGAACTTTTTCCCTAATGAAGTGAATATCGACTTCTATGTGTTTTGTTCTCTCATGAAGTACCGAGTCTGAGGATAACATAATAGCGGACTTATTATCACAAAACAAAGAAGATGAGTCCGACATGGGAAAGCCAAGCTCAGTCAGAAGAGAACGAAGCCATAGAAGCTCACAAGTGCCCTGAGCCATAGCACGGTACTCGGCCTCGGCAGAAGATCGAGAAACCACCGCTTGCTTCTTACTTTTCCAGGATATGAGATGATTACCACGAAAAGTACATATACCAGAAGTAGAGCGCCTGTCACTTTTAGAACCTGCGTAGTCAGCATCTGTAAAACAAGAGAGATTTGACTGTGCTCCTGTCGTATAAAAAAGCCCAAGACCAGGACAGGTCTTAAGGTACCGGAGAATATGATAAACTGCATCCAAATGAGAGGTACGTGGTGAGTGCATGAACTGACTCACAACACTAACAGCAAACGTGAGATCTGGTCTTGTGTTCGTTAAGTAAATAAGACGACCCACAAGACGCTGATAAATGGATGGGTCTGATAGTAACTCTCATGATTCTGCTGACAACTTATGATTTGGATCCATAGGAGTAGAAGCAGGCCTACACCCAAGCATACCTGTATCCTGAAGGAGATCAAGAGCATACTTTCGCTGAGATAGAGATATACCAAAGCGAGACCGAGCAACCTCAATGCCAAGAAAGTACCGCAGAGGACCCAAGTCCTTAATATCAAAAGACGCCCCGAGATCACGCTTTACTTTAGAAATACCAGGTGAATCATCTCCAGTAATAATAATATCATCTACATAAACGGAGATGATAATACACCGCCCATCTGAATGTCGTCGAATAAAGCATGTATGATCCGAATGGCACCTAACAAAGCCCATATCCAGAACAACATCACTGAATCGGCTAAACCATGCTCGAGGAGACTGCTTAAGACCATAGAGGGATTTTCGGAGACAACAGACTTTCCCAGAATACTCCCCCTGAGACCGAAAACCCGGTGGCGGATCCATGTAGATAACCTCTGTAAGGTCACCATTGAGGAAGGCATTCTTGACATCCATCTGATGAAGAGGCCAAGAATAGGAAGCAGCAAGAGAGACAAGAAGACGGACTGTAGTTAACTTAGCCACAGGAGCAAAGGTAGCACCAAAATCCTTACCTGGAACCTGAGTAAAGCCTTTTGCAACAAGGCGAGCCTTATACCTCTCAACAGTGCCATCAGCCAAGTACTTCACACTGAAGACCCACTTACAACCAATCGTTCTCGCACCAGCAGGCAAGTCAACAAGTTCCCACGTCTGATTTTGAAGAAGAGCATCCATTTCTACTTTCATAGCGGCCACCCACTTAGGATTTTGAAGAGCCTCAGAGACGGACCGAGGAATGGATACTGAATCAACCTTACCAAGAAAGGACTGATACGAATCTGAAAGACCCTGATAAGATATAAACTTGGCAATAGGATGGTCAGTACAACTAGAAAAACCCAAACGGATGGGGGGACGACGATCACGGGGAGGATACCGGGGAGGTGTGATATCAGAAGCTAAGGGAAGAGAGGAAGTACCTGAGTCCGGAGAAGCGTCTGGCGGAGGAACATGAGAGCGCGGACGGCGAGGAACAAGAGACCGCGGACAACGAGGAACATAAAGGAAGGGATCAGTAGTGGTTACCGAAGGAGGGGACCTGCTAGGAAGTGAAAAAGAGGACACCGGAGGAGGCTCAAGAATGGGAGCCGGACGAGGAAGCAAGGGATTGTCCTCCGGAGGAATCTCCTCAACAGGTCCCGGCAAGGAAGGAGTACCTGAAAAGAAAGGAACAGTTTCCAAAAAAGTAACATCTAATGAGTGATAGAGACGACCAGTAACCGGATCATAACAACGATACCCCTTAGACATGCTAGAATACCCTAAGAAGACACACTGGATGGCCTTATCATCAAGTTTAGTGCGGGAAGGGCTACGGTTTTGAACAAAACATGTACACCTGAAGACACGAGGTGTAATAGGAAAGAGTGTGCTATCAGGCTGAAGGATGTGGAGGGGGGCCTTACCTTGTAGTATCCGACTGGGAGTACGATTGATAAGGTAAGTAGCTGTGAGAACAGCCATATGCCAAAAATATTTGGGTACCCCCATCCCACACAAAAGACACCGAACAACAGACATGATGTGACGGTTCTTACGTTCCGCTACACCATTCTGCTCAGGAGTGTAAGGACATGTAAGTTGCTGGAGAATACCACTTTTGTTAAGCTCACACCTAAACTCATGCGATATATACTCTCGACCATTATCAGACCTAATATTCCGAACAACAGTATTGTATTGGGTTTTGATCATTTGTAAAAAATTAGTAAGGTGAGAAAACACTTCAGATTTTTTCTTCATAAGATAGACCCAAGTACAACGAGTATAATCATCTATGAAAGTGACATAATAGCGGTGCTGAGATAAAGCAACAACTGGAGAAGGACCCCATACATCAGAATGAATAAGATCAAAGGCACACGGTGCACGATGCATGCGAGGAATATAGGTAGTGCGAGTATGTTTTGACAATTCACAAACCACACATTTAAATTTAAAATTCCTGCATGCTTTATTCAACGGCGGAAAAAGCCAACATAAATATTGAAAGTTTGCATGTCCTAAACGGGCATGCCACAAATCTAAAGTTTGAAGAGAAAAAACAGAAGTATCAAACATAGGCAAAACAGACGCCTGAAAACTGGATGTTGACACTTTGGATGACGGAGGGTCTCCAAAGTAATAGAGTCCATCGCGCTCATATCCCCTGCCAAAAATCTTCTTCGAAATCAGGTCCTGCAAGAGACAACGATCGGGTAAAAAAATCACAGCACAATTAAGATTTTTTGCAAGTAAACTGACAGAGAGAAGATTGTAAGCAAAATTAGGGACATAAAAAACAGAAGAAAGAGTGATGTCTGAAGACAGGACTGCATCACCCTGACTACTGATCTGGATAGATGACCCATCGGCAATACGGACAGACTGAACAACAGGGGTAATTGGAGAAGACAAAATGGATAACTCACCAGTCATGTGATTATTAGCTCCGGAATCCAAAATCCAAGTGGGATGGCCTGACTTAACATGAAGAGCAGTAGGGATACCTGTAGCAAGTGTAGCCGTGGGATTGGCAGATGAGGTAGTCCCCGGAGGAGCAGAACCTAAGCCAAGGTGTGCCTGAAGCTGAGCAATCTGTGCCTGAAGCTGGCTATAATCTGAAATGGCTGGAACGGGTGCAGTCTCTGCAATGGCACCTGTATGAGGAGCCCATTTTCCTCGGTCTCGGTTCCCCTGATTCCCCTGGTTCCGGTTCTTGGAATAACCCTTCTTTAACTCAGGATGGAGATCAAAGCAGCGATCAATGACATGGCCGGGCTTGTGGCAGTGCTGACAATAAGGACGGTTACCCGTCAAACGGGAGCCCGAAGAAGCAGCAAAGGCCATCTGATCAGGAACAGGAGGAGATAGCTCAATTTGTGAAGGTGAAATCGGAGGAATAAGACGGCGCCGACGCTCATCACCATCCACAGTGGCAAACGCCTCATAAAGAGAAGGCATAAGAGAGGTGTTCAAAATCTGAGCCCTAAGAGCCTCAAACTCAGGTTTCAAACCCATCAGAAACTGATATGTATGCCTACGATCAAGACGTTTGGACTCAACATCACCATCAGTGGTAAAGTCACTAAGGGGCTCATACTGGGCCAACTCCTCCCATCTAGTCTGGAGATAACCAAAGAAGTCAGCAACCGATAGGCCCAAGGTGGCTTGGGAGGCATGAGATATATCCCGATAAAGCTCAAAAATTCGAGAATCACAGTGTGCATGCGCGTACATCTGAGACAGGGCAGACCACAGACCATGGACAGTCTCATGATACATGAACATATTATAGATCCTCTCCTCCATCGAGTTGAACATCCAACCCAAAATGATACAGTTGTTCATATCCCATTGTTCAAACGAGGGGTCAGATTCGGACGGCTTCGACATCTTTCCAAGAATCCACCCGGTCTTGCGTTTTCCACCAAGAAAGAGGCGGAAAGAGCGAGACCAAGCATGAAAGTTTTTTCCATTTAATAACACACTTGTGACACGTTGAGCCGGTGTATACTGGGCAAGAGAAAGATCGGGACGAGAAACCACAGGAGTCGGACGATTAGCAGGAACAACATCCTTACTTACATCAGCCATGAGACAAGTCCAAAAAAAAAAAAAACTGGAATGAACAGTAGAGAAACAAAGGCAGATAACGAAACGGCAACAAGAGAACGACAGCCGGACAGAAAATGGCTTACCAGACACGGGCAGCCTGACGCAGCCGGACAGAAAAATAGAAGAGGAGCACGGAGAGGCTCTAACACATCACAGACATCATAGACAGACACGGGCAGCCTGACACGGCCGAACAGAAAATAGAAGATGAGCACGGAGAGGCTCTAACACATCACAGACATCATAAACAGGCCAAGGAGGCCAACAGGTGCAGCACAGAAGCTGCGTGAAGGACCAGAGGGGTCCTGGGAAGTCACAGGTGGTGCGGCAGTGGCTGGGTGATGGGGGTGGATAGGCGAGATTGGGGGGGAGAGAAAGAGAGCGTTCTTAGGCTCTGATACCAAAAAGAAATTTGAGAAAAAGATATATATTATGATTACTACAACCTCATATATATATACAATACATTCCTAAATAAAGAAGGAAAGGAAATCAAAGAAATACAGACAAAATCAAAGATGGTCAACATGACCTAAAATAGGATAAATTTCCTAATTCCAACACCCTGTTTTCCCATGTTCTGTCTGCCGTGTCTCCTCTGTTCATCATATCACAGCAAGACTTTGCATCTTCAACCCCATTGGTAAAACAAACATTTTCCATCTTCTTCAGGGATTCAATAGAAATGGTCGTGTGCGCGTCCATATATATTCAAGATTCACAAATTTTCTATTGTGTATATATATATATATATATATATATATGGTCGTGTGCGCATCCATATATATTCAAGATTCACAAATTTTCTATTGTGTGTGTGTGTGTGTGTGTGTGTATATATATATATATATAAAAGGAGTTCAAGTTTGCATGGTTAAGGCAGAGAAATTGAGAGAGAGAAGTGATAAAAGGGTAAAGGAAATATGAGAGAGGAAGAAAAAGATAAGAGAATTTTTGTTTTTGACTTTAAAATAATTATTAAAATATAAGCAATTTTGTCCTTTTTTAATTAGAAAATTTATTATTAAAGTGAGAGTAGTTTTGTCATTTAACCATGACTTATAAGGGGTAAAATTGGCATTTAGACAAAAAAACTGCTTACATTATCAAACTCTGTTAAGTTAACTAACGGTCACTAACGACAGAGAGGGAATCTGTTATCGACATTGAAACCAGAAGAGGGATAATGTTATTTCAGAAACTATAAGGGAGGTTTATACAATTGTCAGAAACCTCTGAGGAGGTAGGTGTAATTTACCCATTTAAATAACTTGACTTGTTTTACAACCCTATACTCAGTGTTGCTGATCTCGGGGATTACTACGAATAAGAGACCTATCCCTTTAAGCATGTCTCTATGTTTTGTTTTCATTTCCTTTGTACCAGAAAAAATAACATGACACAAAACTTAATTGTTACATTTATATAATTGAGATGGCCAAGATTGGATACTTCAATCTTGAGCCAAACTTTATCAAAATTCATAGAATTTGTCTAGAATTTGTTCCAATTAATAAATTGGCATCGAAAACATAATAAAAATTAATTGAAATTAATTTAGTTGGACACTCATACTTTTCTCTAAAGAAGAAATCACGAGTTTGAGCCTTACTCGTATATTATTATACCCCATTACTTCTTTCAAAAATAAAAACAAGAATTTAAGCACCTATTTGAGAATCTCGAATCAGGTTCAGTCATTCATTCATTCAATGCAAGTTTTAATTTGAACGGATTTGAATTGTGAAATAATTTGTTTGCAAAAGCCTTATTTGAAGATTTATAGGATTAGAATAAAAATGTTTGATCTATGATCTTTAAATTAAAAAAAATGCTAGAATAAAGATAAAGACCAGCGTTTGAACATTTTGAAGCCCAAACTGCGCTTACGGATTACCGGCTATTTGGTTAAGCTTGGGTGCCGCGCGGACGGTTCGCAATTCAGCCCAAAACGGGCGTTTTCAGCAAGCAGCTTGCGAGAGCTTTTCCAAATCGGCAACGGCCCAACTTTTTAATGTTATAGCATCATCCCACATCCTTTCTTGTTTTCACGGTCATGTCATAGGCAGACCAATTCCATTAGCCAATGAAAGAATACCAAAACGTGTTTAAATTTTGAAGAAACTAATTTTTATCATAAATTTTTATTTTATTCCTTTCACTTGCCAATGGTCAAGTGGTAGAAAGGTAATATTGTATAGATTTTAATATGATATAATATTTAATATTAAAATAAATAGTATTATATTTTAATATTAAATAAATTATATTATATTATATTATATTTATTTTATATTTTATTGTTCTATATATTTGTTATTTATAAAGATAGTCTTATTTAAAAAATATAATATATTACTAAATACACAATTTAATATTTAAAGGTAAGAACTTAAATTTAAATAATATTTTTTTATTGTTCATCCAAATATTATAATATTATTTTAAGCACTTAGGCCATGTTTGGTAGGCCTGAATCGAGGGTAAGAATAGAACGCGAATAGAACGCGCATTTCTGTTGCTATTTCATTCTTATATTTGTTTAGACTTTTTAAGTCCGGAATGATCATTCTAAATGGAATGACTATTCTCAAAGAAACCGGAATCGTTATTCCTTACCAAAAGTCACGACAAACTCATTCCATTCTTTACCAAAATTTTTATTTTTTAATTTTTTTCTAATAAAAAAATACAAGTTGAATTTTTTTTTTTGCCAATAAAAAAAATATAGGTTGAATTTTTTTTCCATTAAAGTACATAAAAGTTTTGAAATTTATACAAGTACTTTGAATATCTAACTTAATATTAACTTCATTTCAATAATTTGATAATTCAAACCAAACACAGGAATGTAATTGTCATTGCCATTATTAGGTATTCAGCTAAACAAAATAATAGAATAATTATTCACATTCCATTCCTACTTTATTTTATTCTTATGGCTATTTTATTCCTATCTTATTTCATTCTAGCATAGTCAAATATGTTCTAATTAATATATTCGTTGAAACACTTAATAATTTAAGTTAAATTATATTTTTTTACAATTATTTAATTCAAATAATTATTTAATATCAACTATAATTTCTCACCACCGATCCAAACTAAAACCCAAATAAGAGTGTACTAGAAATGCAATAAAATAATGGAACTAGTTTGAACGCTAGCCACCATGAGCCACGTATATACAGTTACAGTCACTGAGGCGCCAGCGTTTACCCTCCCTCTGGAACGTACCACCGGCCGAATGCTAATTTGCTCCGCCGGTTACAAATGATGGTCGCACTCTCGCCCGGCGCCGTGGCCTCCTGTTGCCGGACCCTAATGCGTTTCAGAGTCTCGGCCGATGCGTTTCCGTCTTTTCTTCCTAAAGAAGTTGAGAGAATTAAAGACCCATTTGCTCGTAAGTTAGCCACAAGGATTGAGAGACTGCCCGTACAGGTAAATTCTCACATATCTTCAAATTCTCGTCTAATGGTGTTTCGATTTTAGTCAACATTTCTCACCCTTTGTTTGGTTGCTGTGAAACTGGAGGAGAAAGAGGAAAAGAATGACAAATCTAATCCTTTGCTTTTATACATTTTCTCAGGAGGCAAAACGTACTTGAGATACTTGGTTACATTTTTAAAAATAAATTTTAATTTTAAAATGCGAGATACGTTTTTGGCAAATGTTATTCAAACATTTTTTCATATATTTTTTAATTTTTTAAAATTTAGATTGTCATATCTAAATGTATTTTTACAATTTTAAAAAAATTAATTACAAAATTCTGAAACACATTTGAGAAATATTTTTCAAAAACCTTGCTGTTTTGCCTGTAAGAAAATAACCAATACCATGAAATGTATGCTGTTTTGCGTGTATAAAAAAATTACTTTACAAACTGAAGGAAGGATCAGAGATATGCAATCTTTATTTGTTATGGACTAAGCATGTGAGGACTTTTAAAGTTCACAAGGAGACAATTCTTTTGGTTCCCTTCTATTGTGAAAATAGCCGAATTTAAATGAAAATCAACACAAATAAAAATTAAGAAGCTGCGAGATTCATTACCTTAGTCAATAACTACAATAACAAGGAAAAAAAAGTCCAGAAAGAACTTTACCCTAGAACATTATAACTTTCTAAGAATGAAACAATGGCAGTTACTTTTAGGTTTTGTTTTCTGTGCCTGGTTTGCTTTGAAGTTTTGTAGTCTCTTATAGCACTAGTCACTACCCAGAGTAAGAACCTCAACTGATTATGTTACCTAGTTTTTGATCCCAGTACACCATATTCCAATCCAATTGAGCCTATTTATTTATTTTTGATTAGTAAAAGGTTGGAGAAATTCTAGCGAGATTTTTTATGCGGGTAGAGTTCAAGTTCCTTCCAGATTTATGGAAGAAGGTGTGTTCCCCAATTCAATGTGGAGAGGTCTTAAGGTTCGGAGTCTTACACTCTTACTTGGTAGAACCTGATATTCTTTGGCACAGGGTTGTGGAGAGAAAGTATGGGGGTGATGCTCGGGGTTGGATTACATTGGAGGGTGATAGCCCATATGGGTGAGTTTGTGAAACAAATTAGGAGAGGGTGGGAGAAATTTTCTTCTCATTTGGAGTTTGTGGTTGGTAATGGCACCTGTATTAGGTTTTGGCATGACATTTGGCTACGGAGACAAATGAAATGTAGAATTACAATTTTGTATCAGCATAGCTTCGGATAAAGATGTTGGAGTGATCAACTATGTTCATTTTTCGGAGCATGGTGTGATATGGAATTCTAATATCATAAGGACATTTTAGGATTGGAAACTGACTTCCGTTGAAATCCTATTAGTGGTGCTATATGGTTGTCGATTGGTGGCAGATAGAGAAGACTTGGTCAAATGGATTCCAGGCCCAAATGGGGGTTTGCGTGAGATCATATTACAAGGTGCTTCGTAGGAATAGTGGAATGGGCTTTCCATGAAAAGGCATTTAGAAGTCAAAGGTTCCTTCAAAGGTTTCCTTTTTTTGCCTAGACGCGGCTTGGGAACTGATTCCCACGATTGAAAATTCGGGGAGAAGGGGGAAGATTCTTTTGAATTCGGTGTAGTATGTGCAAGAATGCGGTAGCATCTACCAATCATCTTTTTCTTTATTGCTCAGTGGAAAAAGATACGTGGTCCATGTTGTGTGCTGTGTTTGGGGTTTCTTGAGTCATGCCTAGATTGGTCAACGAGTTTTGGCTAGTTGGGGGCCGGCTTACTTGTCAAATAGGCACAAGCATGAATGGAGGGCAGCCCCTCTTTGTGTCATGTGGAGTATTTGGTTGGAGCTAAATTAATGCACTTTTGAAGAAATGGAATTACCTTTATTTTTTTTTTTGATTGGTTACCTAAAGAATTCCAGGATACCTATCCATTTTTTTAGTGGTTGCAGGTTCATTGGCCTTACATTTTTATCTAAGGGGAATATGGGATAGAGTCTGGGACACAAGCTAACAAGTCCAAAAGAAATAGGAACTTCTATACATTATTCATTTTGAGTTGTTGGATGATCTTTCCATTGTTTGTTGAGGAAAAGACACAGTGATCAAATTGTTTGTATTATCACTCATCTGGCTGGCAACAGATTGGGGTTTAAGCTATTGATGTCAAATTCAAATTCGTCCATGGATGTAGAACAATCCATGAATTTTATTTTGGAATGCAACTCTATAAGTCTTGTAATTAGTAAAATTAGTGTTATCACATGACCATAAGAGCATAAAATTTCTAATAGAAGAGTTTTATTATTTCCTGCAGTCTCATGTGCATTGACATTATTCTTGATTGTTTCCGGTGTTAATAAACACCTAATTCTTTCAAATAATGCGGTCACAAATAAACACAATGCTAGAGCAGACCAATTTTTCATTATAGTAATTAAATCATCGGAACACATTTTGGCTAATTTAGTGCCTTGAGTGATTATTCAGTTTAAATCTAAGACATCTTAATTCATCCATTTACAGCGACACTATATTTTCCACAATTATCTAAATGATCTTTGCCAATGAGAAATTCCCTGTCAGTCTCATAGTACGTTGACTTATCAGTTTTGTCAAGATCAGCAACTACTTTAACTTTGCTTCTGGTGACTTGGTAAAATTCTCCAATTTGTCCTGAGTGAGCAATTTACACCCATTACCCATATATGAAGTCTCTATTCTCTAATGTTAACAGTTATGATTCATCACTTTTGAAACTCGCACATCTAACTCAAGGCTTCTGTGGGTGTCACAGGTTAGTTTCTCAGAGAGTTTTATCATGAGCAGTTGTGTGAAGCCATTGCCACAGGCCAAGACCAGTCCGGTGGTTCTCCTGCATGGTTTTGACAGGTCTCCATTATATGAATTGTATGGATTATATACTAATGTTATGAGAAACATTGGTCCTTCCTGCACATCTATAATTCATGATTTCTATCTTCAGCTCCTGTTTAGAATGGAGGTACACACTTCCGCTGCTTGAGGAGGCTGGTTTGGAGACCTGGGCAATCGACATTCTTGGGTGGGGCTTCTCTGATTTAGGTATTTTTTCCCCCAATCTTGGATCCATCTTCCTATTTTGAATATGGGATGAATAACTGTTTCCTGTTTATTTATTTTTTTAATGATGTTTTATTTTTCTTTTTAAATATATCAGACAGGCTTCCTTTGTGTGATGTGGCTTCCAAGCGTGATCATCTTTATCAGGTATTTAACTGCTTGTTTGTTCAAAACAATCTTTTATCCTTGGCTTCTAGATATGAAGCGAATTATGTAAAGTTGTAAACTAAATTTTGTTGACTTCTAGAAGCTTTCAATGATGCATAAAGCCAAAATATAACAGAAGGTGATATCTGGATGGCCTTTTGCCTTTTAGCTCCTTGTGTCTATTTTTGGTTTTACCTTTTGGAATCTCGCTCTATTATCCAAACGATCAGAATTTGGGTTATGTTGTCTCTCTGTTAATTGGATGGCAGGGTTTGATTGGGTCCACTGGTTAGTTACTGCCTGCTGGCAGAGAATAGCTATCTCCAATCTTGATGATGATACTTTCCTTTCACCCACCAATCTGAGACACTAAATTGATTTTGTTCAATGTTCTCATAGTTTTGGAAGTCCTACATCAAAAGACCAATGGTATTGGTTGGACCAAGTCTTGGTGCAGCTGTTGCAATTGACTTTGTGGTCAACCATTCAGAAGCTGTAAGTATTTCCCAAGTGCACCATAAATCCATTTGGAGAGGTGTTACTAGTTCCACTTGATACAAGTTCATAGAGTTAGAGCCAGTAATGTTCTAGTTTTCCTGCTCTTTATTTCAGGTTGAGAAGCTGGTTTTGATTGATGCAAGTGTTTATGCAGAAGGCACGGGGAACTTATCGAAGTTACCTAAAACAGTAGCCTATGCTGGGGTGTGTTTCCGTCATTAATTTTGTACATAAAAATGTTAGATTTTGATATGAGTGCTTTATTTTGATAATTGGATTCCTTTTCATATTATGTATAAATGCTTAAGCATTACATAATTTAGGAGTGCAGCACTCATTGATTAGTTTTTGAATAATGGATGGCTTGACTATCTTTTTTACCAAGTAGCCACAAAAACTTGCAAATGCTAACATTTAAGTTAGCAAAAGATAGTCTTGCCAATGACACTTCTAGTCTCCAAGGCTTCAAGGATTAGAGAGCACTAGTCATTCCGTTCAAGCTTCTTCTCAGTGAGGCTACATTTACATAGTTCGAGTTACATATGAATGATTGAAGTCTTTTTTTTTTTTGGGGGGTGGGGGCATCTTTTTTCCTTTTTAATGATGACCTGTGAAATCTTTGCAGCTCTTTACATTAGGTCTCATCCTTGGAAATAGAATTACTGATTTCCAAGGCCTATTGGCTTTATGAAATCCCAGGTGATTACAAAGTGACAGTGTGTATAACTAGAGTTTTTGCATTCTGTCATTAAATATTTCAGAATTTTTCAAACTATGCAACCAGCAATAACTTTTGCTTTCTGCCTGTCTGAAGCTACCTCCTAATAGAAGTGAAAGAGAATGAGAAAGAAAAGGCTGTCTTATGGTCAATAGAATGCCTGGCATTCTGCTATTGCATGATAAAAACTGCCTTGTAATTGGTCATGTTTTTGTATACGGCAGCACAGTTATCAGCCTTGGTTAACATTTCGCTGTGTGGCATCTTTGTGTCAAAGAAACGTTCAGAGTCAATTAGATATTATGATAATCAGACGAAACAATCTTGTCTTGTTATTTTTGGATATTCCACCATTCTCACATTTCCTAATGGAGTCAATGTCATGCATATGACACTAAAACCTACCATTCATTTCGTAACCTTTTATGGTAATATTATTGGCTGTGCTAGCTATTACATCAACTCTTTGGCAATACCATGCCATTGTTATGCCCGAAATAATGTTTTACACCACTTGACAGCTACAAAGCTAAAAATAATTGGATAGAAGATGAAAACTTAAACATGCCTCTCTCTCTCTCTAGTGCTGATCAATGTGAGATCGGGTGTTCTATTACTGAGGAATGAAAATTAAGGTGTTTTTTATTTTAAAGAATAATGCAACAGCAATTTGAATGGTGCAAAGAATATGAAATTAGTTCAGGTGCCTTTTCTTTTGATAAGTAGTTTGGGACCTTGGGTGCCATTTCTAAAAATAATTTTAGTTTGGTTAGAGATTTATTATTTGAAGGCTCCATGCGTAGGCATTTTTCTGCTGCAATCCACAATTATACTTTTGCACTGATAAGTTTACAGATATTTGTCTTTGATTCTGTGGTTACAGCATTTTTGGACATCCTATTCTATACATATTGATTTGGTAACTCTGGGCATTCTCATGAACAGGTCTATCTATTGAAGAGCTTACCACTACGCTTGTATGCAACTTGTTTGGTCTTCAATGGTTTGCCTTTCACTACATGCTTAGACTGGACTAATGTAAGTGTTGACCATCATAGTTACTGCCAATAAATCTAATGCAGTGTTGGAATGTTTTACGTTTATTATTTTTGAAATATATCTGATTTTTCCGGGAAGGTAGGATCTGATAACGTTGTTTTTGTCCTGTGTTGCTATCCTAGGTGGGCCGCTTACATTGTCTGTTGCCTTGGTGGGATGACGCAACAGTGAATTTTATGAATAGTGGGGGCTATAATGTCAGTGCCCTGATAGAACAGGTATTTGAGAAATTGTGATGACTTTCCAGCCAACAAGTATAGAAATGTCATAGTAACAAGTGTTGGAGAGAGAGAGAGAGAGAGATTTCTTATGCTTTAAAAGTATGCATGAGAAATATAAAAGTGCCTGATAGTTGAGTCTATTTAAACTCTTCTTTAAATAAAGAAGATTGTGTTTGGTTGTTTGGCTCTGACTTCTGTAATTTATGATGTTGCTGTGGTGGATACAGCCTCCAAATATATACGAGGAAAGCATTGAAATTGGAAAATGTGTGTGATGAAATCCCTTAGATCATGTTTAATAGGTTGGATAGGTCGCTGATAGGGCCATTTAGCTATTGTTTTGTTTGAAACAGGATATATAACTGAAATCTGAGCAGTGACTGAAACTCAGATGCTGAATATAATTCCACCATTAATATTTATCTTAAGTATGCACTACCTTCTGGGTACTTGTTAATATTCACTAGCTGTCCACTGCTATTTTGTTTTGTATATTACATAAAAGAAACATTTTCTAAACACCCCTTATTTTAAGTGGATGTTTTCTTGCTATTTCCCCTATCAAGATAGAAGAAAATATGACTTCTATTTCTTTTTATTTTTATAACTGATCTAGTTGCGAAAGGATATTTGCATTAGTTTTTCTTTGAATAAAATGGTATTAAAGCCTAGAGGAGTGTGTTGTTAAGTGGAATCTGCCTACCTCCATAGCTGCATGATGATACACATTACTTGGCTTGTTCACCTGGATTGTTCCTTCTAGGAGACCTTCTACACAGATGAAACTGATTGGATGATCTTAAAAACTACACTACAGCATAAGCAATTGTTTGAGAAATTTCTGAGCAGATGCCTTAATGTTATACTCTAGTTTTTTTTTAATGCCAATATCACGTGTATATGCCCCACAATGACTATCATGACTATGATCATTATTTGTTTTCCAACATTTTTTCATACTATTGAGAATTTTATTATTTAGGTTAAACGGAAGACGCTCATAATTTGGGGTGAGGATGATCAGATTATCAGCAGCAAGCTTGCAGTGGTCAGTACGTTTCTTACACTTTGCTGGTTATAAGCTTGAGCTAAAAATATAACAAAAAAAGAAATTACTTTCACAGATTTATGTATTGTAAAATATGCTTGAGAAAGAAACATCTTGGGGATTTTGAGGAAGAAAGTTATTTCTGCAAAATTCTATTCTATTCATTGAATTGATTTAACTTCATGTTGATCTAGTCTGTCGATAATGTAGCGATATAGGGTATAATTAGTTTCCATGGCTCTTTGACTTGTATAATGCAGAGATTGCACTGTGAACTGCCAAATGCAATCATACGCCAAATACCAGATTGTGGTCATATCCCTCATGTGGAAAAGCCCAGTGCTGTTGCCAAGTTGATTTCGGAATTTGTTCAAGATGATTGCTAGTTAGCAGCTCATTGTGTGTCCCGGTATTAAATATTTCCTCTTTACTCTGCTTTGGATTATTTTTAGCTTAGTTTGTTTTATTTATTACTTTCTTTATTTAAGATGATGACCTTTTTCTTTTTCCCCCAGATTTATGCAATAAGTACTTGTGACAATCAAATTATGCCATTTTTCATCGCGTTCATTTGAAAGTGCCATCTATCCGTTATGATGACGTTGTTGGAAAATTTTGATTCACCACACAAATTCCAGTGAATGAATGTTACAATTTGAAAATATGTGCTATGAAATGAAGAATAGGTTTATCTAATTATGCCATGTGAAGCACAACATACACTTCTATCCAAAACAGGTGGGTCTCACATGAATCTAGTCACCACCCAGTATCATAGCCTATGTGTCTAAATTCAATGTGAACTTGGTTTTGGTAAAAGAAGGGAATATATGATCGCTAAAAGTCCAAAGTTACTAATAGCCGAGCTCGACAATGACACGGGGTTTCAACGTCATCTCTTACAACTTTTTTCGTCCTTCGCTCGCCCTACTTTTTAGGATAGATAGAAAAGGATACAAAGTCACATAGTTATAGTAGGAGAGACGGAACGCAAAGAAAAGTTCCCTAACCTTAGTGAAGCGGTATCCGAGCTCCGTAGATACCTACCGGCGAATCCATGCTTCCTTCAAATAAAGGAAAGAGGGTTTCAGGTTGAAACTAATTAGGTGGATGAATTGTTTACAGAACTGTACTGATTACGCGACTCGACTTTGAAGAGGACGAGCTCCCGGGAGCCTTCAAAGTCGTGTTGAAGCGGGGACAGGATACCTGCAGTCTTCAGTAGCCAAAGACCAATTCCTTGTTTATACCCAACTCGTCAGTGTTTATTACTTTACTGCCGGCTAGCTTTAAAGTCTAAAGAACTCCACTTCTCTCTCTAGCGTCTTCCGGCGGAAAGAAAGCCGTTCCTTAGAGTCCGTTCCGTCGGTATTAGATTAGATGTTTGTAGAACCTCCTGAACGTTCAGTTGGGTCCCCATTAGTTTGTAAATTCTGTTAAACAGTACTTCAGTAATTACTTCATTTGGGTTTGGGTTTGTGTTTGTGTGTTTTTTTTTTTTTTTACTTTTACCATGAACTGCTTTGATTTTATCTACTAGTATAAATTATTCAGTCCTGCCTTTTTTACTTCCCCATCTTTGTGCTGAAATATTAAATAAAATTATTATGTGAACTCATGTTGTCTTGAAATAATACTTTCACTCATGCAAAAAAAATCTAACTTATGGGAGTAGAAACTTTGTTTCAAACAATAATGGTGGAATCAAAAACTAACTTTATTAGGTGACAGGTCATTGAAATGATTGATTAATTATTCAAAGAATAATGATTTTGGTGATGATAATAAATAGATTTATCTGATTACAAAAGTGATAATGGTTGCTAATTTGCTATGGATACCCATGAAATGGGCCTCAAAAACATTATTTTCTGCCTAAAAATTTTCTGTTGAAACAAACATCAAGATCGAAAAAATAGTCTTGCTTGGGTCATAACAAAATTTTCTCATGTGTTAACAAAACATTAAAAATTATTAAGAAAATGATATTAGCCATTTGGCGTTTCACTCAATTCGTTCAAAAACGTTTTTTTTAACCTGACATTTCTTTAAAAAAAAATTGAGATAAAGTTGTCTTTTCAAAAGACGTTTAAAAAGAATCTAAGTTTATTTTATAAATGCATGTTCTTTTTAGTGGTAGCACACCTTTGTCCTAGAAAAAATCTTTAAGAGACAGCTTCTAATGGACAATATGGGTTTGGGTGAAGATTGGATTGAGTAAAATTTTAAGATAAGTTAATTTAAAAAATACTAACACTATATTTGGATGGAAGGAATTGAAAAGAAAAGGAGAAGAAATGAGAGCTTGTATTATGTTTGTGTTAAAAATTAGGAAGGAAAGGGAGGGAGAGCTTAACCCTCATTTAAGTAATTTTGTTATCCCTCCAAAAATGGATGGAAATGGAAGGAAAAGAAACAAGGATTTAATGAATTTTTAATAATACTAATATTACTCTTAAAATAATAAAAGTCAAAATAAAAATGACACATCTATCTTAAAGCATCCAAATACAATTTAAAATGATATAATAATAAAATAATATAAAATTCTTTCTTTTTCTTTCTCTCTTTTATCATTTCTAAATAAGATAAAAGATGAAATGATTATATTAGTCTTTCCTCTCTTTTCATTTTATTATTTATCCAAACATAATGAAGGGATTATCCTCTCTTTCTTTTTCTCTTTCTTTTTTTTTTTTTACTTATCTAAACGAACAGTAAATTTTCACATGTAAATATAAATATATATATATATATATTTTAAATTTAGGGGCTATAGACGACCACCGCCTTCTCTTTGCTCCGCCGTTTAATGGGACAACTGTGAAATGAAGTAAGAGTTTCGTGTAACGGTACAATTTCGACCATTCACGTGTAAAGCCAAATAGACTCACCGCCGAAATTGCAGACTCTGCCTAACATTAGTCATACATTTATGGCCACGTGAGTTGAGTTGCTTGTATTTTGACTGTTTAGAATTTATGTCTATGTACTGTCGGAGAATTTTTGGAAAGTTAAGGGATCAATTTATCTATATTTAACCCCCCACCACCTACTTATTTTCTTTTATTTATTTTCATATATATTTATTTTTTGAATTCGTGCGAATAAAAAAGATATTTTTTGTAAAAAAAATTTTAAGTATTGAAATATTTATTACTATTTAATTAAAAGATGACGTCTATTAAAAAAATGCTTCTAAAATGGATAAAATTTTTGATTTAAAAATTATATGAATACGAATACACTTGTGTGGGGAAAAAAATATTCTGAGTTTCTTTCCTATACCAAATTAGTTAAAGTCCTTTTGATCAACCAATGATGCAAAGGTGTTATCAAATACTCGAAACTCAGTATATATGACAGTGAGTTTTGACATTTTGTGCTAAACAGCCGGCTGCTGATCTTTGAACCCCACTTTAATATTAGAGGAGTGCATTTATCGTGGGTGTGTGTGAGGCCATTTTATCATAGCTCTAGGTTCTCTCATTGTCGGCAAAATGAGTGATTGGTGGTTCACTTGTCTTGATAGTTGAAAAAGTTTCAAAATTTAATTGTAGCTAAGATGTCAAACTCATGCATGCTTACACACACACACACATGTATATATATATATATATATATATATATATATGATGTTGAAGCAAAGAGCATCACAGAAACTTTAATCATGATAAACCAAAATGAATATCTGATAGGTGGAGACGGGAACAAAATTCTTACTGCAACCATGCTCTTTTCTTGCAAATTTTCACCCAACAAAACTCTTTTGAAGTCGGAATTCAAACCCACAAGTTTATGTTACCATGTTATCACAATTTTCTGTTTTTTATTTATTTTATTTTTTTATTTGTTAAATAACGTGAGTTTGAAAAATAAGATTATCGATGTTGATATAAAAAATTTGATTTTTTTTTTCTTAATTAACGTGAGTTTAAAAAATAAGATTATCGATGTTGATATAAAAAATTTTGATTGAAAACTACATTTATATGATAAACAACTCATCTTTTGTCATTTAAGTATTCACAAACCCCACAAGAAACCTACCAAAATTGGAAGAATCACGAATAATTTTCCCCAGATCCTACAATAATGAAAGGTGTGAAAGGGAACGCTCAGGTCTTTTGTGCAAAGTGATGGTAGGATTAAGGTATTATATTAACATTGGTTAATAACTTAATGATCTCTTAATGCTAGAGGAGCCAAAACCTTTTAAAAATGATAAAAAAAAAAAATTAAATAAAGAGAGAAGAAATATAAGCCATCACATCAGCATTTAGCAGTAATTCAACACCAATATATTAAATTAAGGTAGATGGGGTAGTAAATTCTCGTTAAAATAAAAAATACTGTCTCTCTAGATATACAAAAGGGAAAATCTAAAAAAGAAGAGATCAGGTTCTACCCCAGTAGCAGCGATGTCACCCATTCAAAAGGAATCAAATTTCCCAATTTCTTTTTCACAGAGGAAGAAAATAAAAACAAAAACCCTAGTGGAGTTTATGTCCAGATGATCCCTGCTGCCTCACTGTAGAATCACATGATTAACACACCCCCCAAACATCTTCAAACCCTCAAAAAAATGAGGCCTGAAAACAAAAGGGTTAGAGTGAAAGAGCAAAACAAGTTGGTGTTTTGATGGAGAGACACACTACCACTGTCTGTGTTTGTGATGGTGCCTGAGGGACCCAAGCCAAAAACTGGAGTAGTAGTAGTAGTGCCTGGAGTAGCAATTGTGGGTGTGCCTGTGCTTGTGGATGGAGTTGTAGTTGATCCATTAGTTGTCGGGGTCGTGGAGCTGAACAAATGAGAACAATAAGAGCCAAGATCAGCCTCAACCCATATGGGGACTATAAAACATCAAAAACCCTAGATTTGAGAGCAACCATATTGCAAGTTCATTAGCGATTTTTTCATGTGTTTAGTTGGCTGAGCATTTCTGTAGTTGTGTCAGACTGAAAATCATTTTACTATGTTTTGTGAAAGCAAATGAGGTCCTAAGAGCAACTTCAATGCATCATTCAAACCCATGTCGGCTGAAAAATCTTGCTCTAATGCCAAATTTGGCAGCAAGAGCTATCTTGATCCCATGACCTACAATTTTCAAGAACTTTTCAATCCAACGGCTAAAAATCATCTTACTCAACAAATCTGTCTTCCTATCCCAACAAATAGCATTTGAACATTGGAGTAGATATGTTAAAATATACTATTGTAGCATTGCTAAAACTTAGCTTCAGCATGACTCAAAGTGACTTGAGAAAACTATAATAACATGAAGGGAAGACAGATGTCAAGCTGAGATCTGGAATCAATATCTTGACAAGGAAATAAGGACAAACACACATGATATTTCAACATCATGACAGCTCATAGGTGTAATGTAAGAAGATATTAAAATGGGTTGCTAGATCTATTTTCCCTCATATTTCAAAGCATCAAGCCAAGTTCATATCTATTACCAAGATACCAATAATTGAAATTTATTAGTAGAAGTTAGTGACAGAGGTCATACATACTTACCCAAAACCCTAATCCTAAATCTAACAAGCAAACATTGGTAATTTGGTATTGAGAAAAAAGTGAATCAGTGGTTTATGAATACCAGCAGCTGGATGAGAATCTAGAAAAAGGGAACTACCCTGGTAAATTGAAAATCACATAGAAAGATAAGAGAATCAGATTCTTCTCACCAGAAAAGATTACAAAAACTTTCAGATTACAAAAGTAAGAAACAATAGGGGAAAATTGAATCATCCAAACCCAACTTTTTCCCTTTCACCATCATCTAAGAAACTTGATAAAAAGGAGAGATACCCTTCTCCACCAAAGGAAAAATTTGGAAGAAAAAATAATCTTTAAGCATGGATATTATTATTGCATATATAATTTGCAATAACAATTTCCATATAAAAAGGATTCTGACTACAAAAACTAGGGGGGAAAAATCATTGTATGAAAAATGAGAAGAGACAAGATCTAGCCAGCATGTGAAGGTAAGGGATAAAAGGCATACCTGGCACTTGAAGGATAAACACAAGTAGAAGTTTGGGCTGTAAATTACCAAGAAAAAAGAAGAAAAACAAGGATTAGTATTCCATTAAAGAGGGAAAATTAGGGTTGTTTGGAGGCTTATTAGGGGACTTACTAGTAGACAGAGTTTGACTAGTGATGGCAGTGCCTGAAAAATCACAGCTTCCACTGATTTGAGCTTTCCTTTGGAAATAGCTGTTTACAGCATAGTTGCAGTGATCCTTTACAGTGTTGGGGTTGTAACAAGCACCATTTTGAATGATTGGAGTACAGTCAGCTCCAGCTCCACAAGCATAATCTATGTTCTTTTGATAAACTGAATCACTCAGTCCATCTTTACATACACAATAAATAGCACCTAACAAAAAAAATCCAAAAAAAATTCATTAACAATCAGCTCCTAAAAATTCTCTCCTCCCCACCCCCAATATATATATATATATATATATAGTATGAAGGAGTATGCAAATAGCATAATATTCTGAAAATTTTCAGTATATAGAGAAAAATAAAACACGAGGGGATGGGAATTTTAAAAAAGAAAAAGAGGAAAAAAAACAGTGATTCAGGGAAAAATGAGAAAAAAAAGGGAGGATTGAATTTCCCTATAATGCAAGCAGGGAGACGGTGCTAGAAGGAGGACAACAAAGGGTAACTTTGATGAAAACCCATCTCAATAAACATGAGATCCGATCAAAAACCCTTTTTTGCACCTAGGTTTTGAGAAAAATAAAATCTTGGAGAACTCAATAAGGAAAGCTTACTTGAATGACCAGCCATGGCCAAGAAAAACACTAAACACAGTAAAAAAACAGCCATGATTGTTGCAAGATTGTGGGCAAATTTATGAGAGATTATAACAGTGATTGCAGATGGTAGGTTGAGATTGAAATCAAGGTGAGAGAGAAACAGAAAGGGAGAGAGGAAACAGAGAGATGATGTTGTGGGGGAAAGGAGATTTCAAGACAAATAATATGAGAGTGCCGGTTGGTGGCGTTTGGTGTTGTTTCACTCTTTATAATATCTTTATTTGTACATTATTATTTTAATCTGTTGCTAAGGATGGGGGAGAGTGTAATGGCTTTATGGGGAAGTGAGCAATATAATACAGCTTTTGTCATGTATTTGACTCTGTGTGTGTGTGTGTGTGTGTGTGGTGTCTCAAACGGTCATAAACTCATGTGTAGGATTAGAACTTAACCCAACCTGGTTGAGTTTGGTGTGTCAAAGGGCCCCTCATTTGGCTGGTTTTTTGGTACTCTTTTTCATGTGCTGTCACCATGAGCCAGCACTATGTGGTGTCCTTCTTTACTTTTGTCGAATGGCATCAGCAATTCAGCATCTGTTTTTTAGTGCATGAATCATGATCTGTGTCTTACAAGATGCATCTCTCCTTGTACAAATTGTTGAAAATGCCCTTCCCCTTTATATTGACCAAATTAACCAATTAAATTACTGCCAAGATCCATCTTTTTCTTTTCATAAAATTATACTGAAATCCCGTGTAATTTAATAATCGATATTCACTTAAATCACATATATTTTAAAAATGAATAAATAATTTTTTTATAGTTTTAAAATTGACATGTATCTATTCTTGAAATTAGAGTGTGTTTATTTAATTTTCAAAATTACAAAAAAGTGTGTTCATTTATTTTTAAAATATAAAAAGTTAAACTAAAAATTAAATAAATTATAGGGATATTAGTGTAATTTACTCTTTTCTTTTCATACAACAGAATCTTTTTAGGATCGAGAGCTATTTCCACTCCTTTCATATGTTATTCACACTCCTACTAACAAAGTAACATAAAGAATTCTATCTAACAAGAGAAAATAATTTTTTAAAATTTATAATTGAATTAATATTGATAAAAAAGTTTACTATAAAGACTTATTATATCATATTTATAGTGCTAAAACACTACTATTTTAACTAAGAAACTAAAACTCCTATTTTTATATTAATCTTACTACAATAAAGACTAGTAATTCGAATAGAAACTATTAATTCTTATATTTTTTATACTAATTTTAATAAAACAAGGAAACTAAATAAATTAAAATTATAAACTAAACAATCCTAATACAATTTTAAAACAAGTATACTTAATTTTAGGGTACCAAATTTGTCCTATATCGGTCTCCTTTACTTGAAAACAATTCGTCCTTGAGTTAACTGGATGTACGCGACCACGAACTTGTTCGTAACCATGTTAAATTTTTGCAAAAACAATTGACTATTCAAGGATTTTTTTTTCTACCACATTTTCAATGAAATTTGTAATTTTAGGCTTTCTTTTTTTATGATAATAATGTTCTAATAATAAAATAAAACTTATTTTCTTGATCCGTCGCAATTTCAATTTTGCTATAAGCATCAGTTAACATGGTTGACTCATATCATAAATTGAAGTTCCTTTCACGACTATTTCACACAAAATTTTGCTTGCAGATAGTATAATCCTAAGAAAAGTTATATACTTTGTGGGATTTGAACATATATTCAGAGGTTCACTTCCCTACCCAATTATATTTTAAACCAATCTCAAAAGAAAACCTTTTATATGAAAACTTGAGTAATCAAGAACCAGAAGAAGCAAGGGATTTTAGTTCTATGGACCAACTATTTCAAAATTAACAACTAGATACTTGGCCCCTCTCAAAAAATTCTTTTGCGATAAAAATGTTCTTTGAAGCATATATTCTGCATTTGTCTCAAGAAAAATAACTAAGGGTTTTTAAATCAATTGACATAATCATAATATACAATAATTTTCAGCAAAAATTGCATAATTTTTTACTAAATAAACACAAAGCTATGTAATTTTAAGGACTCTTGACTTCCTTATGTCTTTCTATTCTGTCCATCAGAAGTTGTAATTATTTTCTAATAATACTAAAAAATTAATTCTCTAAAGCACTTTAAAAAAAAATTAAACTAATGTATTGTTTGCCTGAAATTAATTATAAAGCTTGATAGACATGATCAAAAGTTTTAGGGTAAATTATACTGATTTCTTTTACTTTATAAAATAATATACAAAAATCTTACTCTTGTCAATTTTTTTTTTTTCAAAATGGCAAAACTACTATCCCTTTTATATATTTTTTTTTCAATTTTTTAAATCTTAACCAATTTTTTTTTCATTTTTCAAATAAATATTGATAAAAACTTTAAAATTATTTTTATAGAAAATAAAAATAATTTATTTACCTTAAATTTATTTTTAAATAAAAAATTAAAAAAACTTTTTAAAAAATTTAGAATAAATTGGTCAAAATTGAAAAAATGTAAAAATAAATAAAGAAAATGGATAATTTTGTCATTTTGAAGAAAAAAAGTTGAAAATAGGAAAATATCTGTATATTATTTGATAAAATAAATTTCAAGAAAAGTCAGGTATAATTGTCATAAACTTTAGATGAGGTTAGTATAATTTACCCAAAGTTTTAAGTTCTTTTCTAAAACAAAATTTTAGAGAAATGTTAGAATCTTTTTTTGTTTTGATATGACGACAAAAGAGAAATCAAAATCACGTCAAGTCAACTGAGTGAGAAATAGACATTCACTCACTCGTATAGTACCTCGGTCTCAAGGATTGTGAACCCTTTCTATTCGTAAACCACTTATTAAATGACATACAAAAAAAAAAAAAAAAAACCCTAATCCAGTTTTTATAGGCACAGTGGTAATATTTCTATATGGGGATTAGAAGATTACTGCTAATAATGAGATCTTAGATCTTAAGCTCATTATTAATGACAACTCATAATAAGTTATCAATGAAACAGAATATAGGGAAGAAAGTGTTTAACTTTTGTTTTGTGTGGAGACCCACCAGCTAACAGCTTAGGAGGAGCCAAGTATTTTATGAGTTTTAGAACTTGCTTTTTACATTACCTTTTTCTATCATTCTTTGTATATTTGATTGGAGTTTTGAAATTCCTTCCAACAGAAACAAGAATATAACACAGCCACAGCCACAGCCACACACACAAAGACAGATTCCATCTCTCTCTCTCTCTCTCTCTCTCTCTCTCTATATATATATATATATATATATATTTCTCTTAAACATGTTATTTTTTTACATAATGTCATTTTCAATGATGTGATAGGTCAAACTTAAATTTGAGTCAAAATTTTTTTAAAACACTTAAATCTATACCAAATTTATTATTACTCAAATCATTACAATCTCGAAAGATTTAAGTAAAATTACGTGTGATCGTCTAAAAGTTTTAAATTCAAATAAAAATTTTACTTAAATTTTAGTAGATAACTAACAAAAGGGCAATATAGGTTCCAATGGTTACTGCCCAAAACTATATTGCCTAGTAGAAAACAACAGGTTTAGTAGATCGAGCTTTAGTGCAACAATAAAGTTTCTCATTGTGATCCCGAGATCACATAATGCAGTTAACGTTTCTCAAATTCTACAGCAACAAGAGTCTCACGCACTAAAGTTGTCCTAAAAAATAACAGTATAAGAGAAACACACACACGTATATACAAGGAATTTGTTACACATGTGATAAAAGAAACCTTTTACAATACACAAATCTCTCTCTCTCTCTCTCTCTCTCTCTATATATATATATATATGCGTGTGTAACAAATTCCTTGGGCATATACAAAGCCATTGGGACCTACCATCTCTCTCTTTTTTTCTCTCTCTCTCTCTCTCTCTCTCTATATATATATATATATATATGCGTGTGTGTAACAAATTCCTTGGGCATATACAAAGCCATTGGGACCTACCATACAGCAAATGCCACTTCTGATATCACACAACCATGATTATACAATTCCATTAACATGTGGTTAATTCAAACACCCAATCAAACAAAAAACCATCAATAGTACCTGGAATGGGCCCAGCCGATGGGGGCTTTAGACCCACTTGCACGTGCCCTTTGTCTTGTTTCCTTTCATTCTTTTTCCAACCCAACCATCCCAAAAAATCATGACCAGTGCGACACTATAGGCAACAAAAGTTAGTCCAGGCCGAGTTCTAAGGGCCAAACAGCCCAAACCTAAACAACAATTTCTACTTTAGATTCCGGGCCTTTCTTTATTTGGCCCAATCCAGTACAAGCGGTTGTTGGTAATCCATTATCTTCTTCTTCTTCTTCCAATTTTATACGAGTAAATTACACTAATATTTTTTAAAACTTTTTACAATTACGTTACTTCCCTTGAGACTTTAGAAATTACGCCAACATTCTTTATTTTTATTGACAAATAGTACACTCCTCCAATCAAATTATTTTTTCAAAATAACAAAATTGTCATTTTCATATTTTTTCCTTCCATTTTTTTCTAATGTTTTTTAAACTTATTTTTATTTTATATAAAAACAGTTTTAAGGTTTAAATCAATATTTATTTTAAAATAAAAAAATTAGTCAAAATTAAAAAAATATAAAAAAAATAAATAAAAAAGGGGTAGTAGTTTTGTTATTTAAAAAAAAAAATTGACTAGAAAGAGTTATTTGTAATTTTTCAAGTAAAGTAAGAAATGTCAATATAATTTTAGAAATATAAAAAAAATTAGTGTAATTGTAAAAATATAAGAGAGTTAGTATATTTTATCTTAAAAGTAAGTAGTACATAATTGGGCTTTTCTTTACTTTTTATTTTGAGCCCGACTTGCTAGCCCAGGCCTGTTAGAGATTTAAACTAAACTGTCCCAACTAAGTTTAGCCTTGTATTTCCCAAAAAAACAAACTTTAGACTTGGGCTGGGCTTGGAACCGGCCATAGATAAATACCCCATAATAACTACCAAACTTTTATAGATCAAAGCCAGCCCATATAATGAAGGGTGGCCTGTCATGAACGAAATAGGCCCATGGTTGGTAATCAGACGATTTTGACCATCTAGTCTAATCATTATGATCGATCACAGGGGGGTCGACAGCAGAATATCTCCATATATGGGACCCGATAATCCTACCGGTAAGTCCACCAATTCAGTTACAACCCGAACCCAAAACGGCAAAACCCAATTCCTTTTTCCCCGGTTCCCATGATGCCCCTTCGTTTTAACATAATGTCCAAAATGCTACTGAGTCATCAGAATTACAATAACACCCTTCGATTTTTCACTGACCTCAAAAAAATGATCACACGAGAAACGTCCGACCACCTAAAACACTTTCAAACTCAAAACCCTAGCAGCTAACGTTACTGAACTCTCTTTCTCTGAACCTCTGCAATAGAGATTCAGTTATAGAGCTACTCAACAATGGCGTCAATGGCGTCAATGGCGATCTTGACGAGATCACGATCGTTCATCAAGACGTTGAACCATGACTCTGTCAAATCCATAACAACCTTCACATTCCTCTCTCAAGAGCCACAACTAGCGGAAGCACCTGCACCAACACCACCACCACCACCATCAGCACCACTGCCACCTAACCCAGCCTCAGGAAGTCCACTCTACAATGAGAACTGGCGGAACCCAAACCCAAGCTCACCCACTCTGGCTCAGTCCCTCATTCCACTAGGGTTTATTCACCAATCACCATCCTCTCGTATCCAATCCCTCTCTCAAACTCTGGACGTCCAGAGCCTGATGAATATGTTCGCCGATTGGATGACTTCGCAGAGGTGGGCCGACATGAAGCAACTGTTCGAGTTCTGGATTAGGTCACTCGACAAGAATGGGAAACCTAATAAGCCCGACGTGAATTTGTATAACCATTACCTGAGGGCCAACCTC
Organism: Nyssa sinensis; assembly: GCA_008638375.1. Taxonomy (NCBI): domain Eukaryota; kingdom Viridiplantae; phylum Streptophyta; class Magnoliopsida; order Cornales; family Nyssaceae; genus Nyssa; species Nyssa sinensis. Next base: position 27,204,037 of record CM018042.1, read on the forward strand.
ATGATCGGTGCGTCTGCTGGGGAGTTGTTGGATCTGGTTGCCCAGATGGAGGATTATGCGATCGCGCCGAACACTGCGTCGTTTAATTTGGTGCTGAAGGCGATGTATCAGGCGAGAGAGACCGAAGCTGCCCAGAAATTGCTTGAACGGTTAGTTTTCGTTGAATCTTCGTATGTTATCAATTTGGGATTGGTTTTTGTGATTATAGCTCTCTGGTTAGCTATGGTGTTCATTCGTTTCAACGGAGAATGACAGCATACATAAGTATACTGGGTAATGTCTGTGCAAGGGTTCATTACTAAATCTGGAGGGATGCTTTGTTATGGAATCGTGGGTCCTAGGATAGTGGTTTTTGATTGGAAGGATAGTCAACTTTACTCAACTAAGCCCATGTCCCAACTGTTTATAGGGATAGCCATTGCAACAAAACCTAACGAAGCAAATAATTCTAAAGAATGGGGCTAATATATTAGAAAATCAAATTTGCTTCATGATTGGCTAATCAATTATTAAATTGATTTACTTATAAACAAATTTATTCAATTGATTCTGTTGCTGAGGTGACTTACTGAAAGTTTCAGAGAGAAGGAAAAAATTCCTTTTTTTTTTTTTCCTTTTGGACCCTGAAGAACCAATGAAATTTTGTAGGTCTTAATCTAATAGTTCTGTGGGTTTTAGAAAAGAATGGGATATTAAATGGACTTATTAGTGTATTGATGACATTTTTTATGGATTCTACCTTCAAGATAGTGATCAAGGGAAAAATGAATTTTCAAGTAGGATGGGGTTTCATTTCACCTTGGGTTGTATTGAATGTATTTATGGTTACATTCAGGTAGAAGATCCCACCATTTGTAGATAAATAATTTTAGATTACCAGAACATTGTATGAGGTAAGCACAGTATTAGGATTTTAGAATTGTGGAAATATTAGTCATTATGGTCTGTTCAGTGGTAGGGAAGAGAGGGAGGAGGAAAGGATGGATAGGTCTTCCATTATTTGATAGGAGGGCAAGGGAAAGGAAGAGAACAGGGAAGAACAATCCCTCATGGCGTGCCATATTCTTTCCTTTCAAAAGTGGGAGGAAAAAAGGGATAAAGGGCTTCCTCCTTTCTTTTGCATTTTTGTTCATTTTAAAAGAAAAGGTTACAATAGTAAAAGAATGAAAAAAAACCCTTCCCTTCATTCCTTTCCTTTTTCTGATCAACTAACAAAAGGAGGTGAATACCCCTTTCATTATTATAGGGATAACTTATGCATGCCTCACACTTTCCATTTCTTCAAACTTACCATCCCTCCTACCAAATGGTATATTAATATCTTGTATTTTCAGATAGAATGTACATAATTTATCATTTACAATAGAAGTGTAATAACAATGAATGTATAGTTAAGATTGGTGTTGAAGTCTACTTATTGGAAAAAATAAATATTGGTGTTTAAGACCCTAAAGAGATCCAAGAGTGAGCACGTTGATTTCTTTGGTGTTGGGTAAAAATTGTTGAAAAATGATTATGAAATAATAAACGACAAAAATGAAAAAAAGGACAAAGGGAAAAAAAAAAGGGAAAAGAAGAAAGGATAATTGGGTAATATTACATTATTTTCCATCAATTTAACCAAATAAGCATCAAGAAGTGTCTTATTGAAATAAACTCATTTCAGCTTAAAAAGTGTGGACCTTGCTACATAAGTTGATTGCAGCTTATTGCATTTAAACGACTAGTTTTGAGTTATGTGCTTAATTTCTCTTTCAAATGCAATAAGGTAACCTCATTAAGCTGAAACAAACGGGGCCCTAGTGCAGTTAGATATTGAAACCTTTCAACAATTCTCTTCTATATCAAAACACAAGATACACACAGAGAAGAAGAAGAAGAAATAAGCTGCATTTTGTTCTCTAGAAATATTGATAATCACATTTCTTCTTTTCCTTTTCTTGTTTCCTATATAGGCATGAGACTATATCTTCTATCTTGCACAAATGAACGAGTTTAGAAGCATACATCTGTCTACTATTTTAGATTCACTTCATCCCTAAATCTCAGGATCTGAAGCCACAGTTGAACTATCGAAGTGCTCAATTTTCTTCAAAACACGTGTGCAAAATTATATTTATATCTCTTAGGGGTTGGGTGTGGAAGGGGTGGTTGGTTTCCCATTTGGATTTTTCTTTATTTGTATGGAGTCTATAGACCTACTGTAGTAGCCTATAATACCACATAAGGTTCATGTCTGCCCACAATTTGGGAATTGATGTCTTTGTCCATGCATATGATGACTATTTAATGGATGAATCTGTACTTTATTGTTATCAGGATGCTGCAGACAGGAAAAGAATCACTGCCTGATGATGAGTCGTATGACTTGATTGTTGGCATGCTGTTTTTAAAAGACCAGATTGATGCTGCACTAAAATATATAGATTTGACTTTAAAATCTGGTTATATGTTATCAATGAAGGTGTTCACTGAATGTGTGAAGAGCTGTGTTAATAAAGGGAGGCTGGATGCGTTGGTGTCGATTATAGAGAGGTGCAAGGTATACCTGCTGTGGTTGATTATTGAAATTTCGATTTGAGGTACTGGACCTTATTTATTTGTTTTTCTTTATGTGACTTTGTTATTCTGGGTGTTATCAGAAAATGGATCAGAACAAAGCCCTTAGTCCCAACTGGAACTTGTGCAACTATATTGCAGATGTTGCAATGCAAGAGGACAACAGTGACTTAGCTTATTACGCCCTGGAATTCATGGCCAAATGGATTGCTCGGGGTGAGAACACAAGGCCCCCCGTTCTGCTCTCTGCAGATGAAGGACTGGTTGTGTCCGCACTTGGGACTGCTGCTAGGACCTACAATTCTAAACTCCTGGATGGAGCATGGGCAATCCTCAAGCGCTCGTTGCGTCAAAAGAAGGCCCCTAATACAGAATCTTACCTTGCAAAGATATGTACCCATGCTTCATTAGGGAACCTACAGAAGGCTTTTAGTACTCTGCATGAATTTGAGACCACTTATGGGAATTCTACTACAGAAGCTGAAGAGGATCTATTCTCTCCGTTTACCTCTTTGTATCCACTGGTTGTGGCATGCACCAAGAATGGCTTTGTGACTTTGGATTCGGTATGTCTTTTAATTTAGAATTCGCCTATCGTAGATTGTTGGCTGATACTGAATCATCTATCAGTCTAAACTTTATGTTATTGCAACCGGGCATGGGTTTCGGAAGGCATTAAGGGGGCAGGGTCACATTCTGGGAAAAAAACGCCTAGTGTACCCAGGTTCAGTCCTTTTTTGGGATGACAGGGCCCTGCCCCACCCCAATTATGTATATATCAACTGAACTGCCCCTAACAATTCTGAAAGTACCTTGATTGGCTTTCAAATGTGATACACAAGTTTACGGTTTATGATGCATGTGCAATCTTGCCCTCTCAAACTTTTTTACATCACTTTCACGAAGGTACTTCTGTCACCATTGCCATCACCAAAGTCTGCTGTCACTGTTACCATTGTATTGCATCACTGAAGCCCATCCACTCTCAGATTTGGTTGATTGTTTTCTTTTTCTTTTCTTTTTGCATGTTTTGATTTGTGAAACAATAGTTACTTCATCTTGGATCTATATTTTGTTTAGTTGCTGCAGCATGTCTTATATCTCTTCTTGAATTTTAGCCAAATGCTGTTAAAAAATATTAGTTTTCACTTTGTAGTTTTAACTTATTTTATTTTCTTTGGCACTTTTTTTGCTGATCGTTTGATTATTCAGAATCAGAAGTATAACAAATACAGACGCTCCCTGCTCATTTTTCCTTTTTGAAAATGAGTAGATGAAAATCCACAATATTGTCAACTACTATAAAGATTGGATAACAAACAAGTTGATTAGTTATATGCCAATGCACAGCATCCTTTTAGTTGGTAAGAAATAATTTGAAATTTTGTGAGCGAGATACCATTCTTATCTATTTTATTATAATTGTATGTTATTTAACAAGATGACTATTTCAGCCCTTATAACTGATAGCATGTGTATATAATTTTTTTTTTTTGTGTAGGTCCTTGTGCTGCAACTTCCTTCATTATTTTATCTAGTTTGGCTCTTGACTAATTTGCACTGTCGACATCCAATTCCAGGTCTACTATCAACTGGAGAATTTGAGCCAAGCTGACCCTCCTTACAAGTCTGTTGCTGCACTGAATTGTATAATTCTAGGTTGTGCAAATATATGGGATGTAGATCGGGCCTACCAGACTTTCAATGCAATTGGTACCACTTTCGGATTGACCCCTGATATCCATTCGTACAATTCTCTGATGCATGCATTTGGAAAGCTCAAGAAGGTGGACACTCGTGCATTCCTTCCCTTCCTCTCCTTCCCTATTTATATTTATACTAGTTGGTCCTCCATATGCGGCAGGCATGACACATGGGGGACTTGATAATTGCATGGTATGCTCATAGTATGTCATAATTAAATGTTAATGATATAGAAATGCTGCAGTGCTGGGAGCCTTGTTCACTGAGACTATCCTTTTATTATTATTGTTGTTGTTGTTGTTTACCTCCATCTCTTTCAAGTATGTGCTAATATCCTTAAATACATGTGGCATTCTGTGTATCATGTCTAGTCTAGAGTAAGAGTTGAATCTAGGACTTGGGGGTTTACTACAGGGCTTCACATTAACTCGTTTACACCCATGCATGCTATAATTTTTGTTTTTTTGAATTTTATTCTACTAACAATTAGAGTTTTTTTTTTTTAAATAATAAAAGGTATATGTCTCATAGCATCTGAAATGTAATGATTTGTTTTTTTAAGAGCAAAACATATTTCATTTCTTGAAAGTAAAAGATATCAACTTCAAAATTTTAAACATGCTCTCCCAAATAAGATTACTACAAAGAATTTCGAGTTACCTTTAATGACCAAATTATCTTTTAGCAACAATTTTTGTTATTAAAAATTGAAGTGCTTATAGGATTTTTTTTCTTTTCAAACTTTTCTTAGTAATAGTAATGTCAAATTTGCTGACTTCTAGGATACATATTTAAGAATAGAATTGATCAAGTTATTTGGCCATCCTTTTATCCACATTTTAGATTCCTAATGCTTTCTTGGTTTCCCTTAATGAACATTTGAAACGACATTATAACAACTGAATAGTTGTGCCAGTTAAGTTTGCTATGGTGTACACTAATTGACATTCAAATGGGATCGCAATCTCTGACCTAAAGGGTAAGAAAAAGTGAGACTCAATTGGGAACCTTTTTTTGCTATTTTACAAAAAATTCATTGAATTTATTCAAAATTCAATAATTTTTATTGAAATTTTACCATTGCTTGGTGCAATGGTTAATTGCTCAGTCTGTTAAGCGTGAGAACGCAAATTTGAGTCTGATGGAAGTTATTTTGTGCAAAAATGATGCCAAATTTTAAGTATGCCGCTAGTATACCCTTCCCAAGACCCTACATGTGCAACTAACATTGAGTAATGGCCTTTCTTATTCAATAATTAGCTAGAGGACTTATCAAAAAAGTAGCTAGAAGATCTTATAATTCTTTTTTTGATCAGAAAAAGATCTTATAATTCTGTTATGTTAATTTAATATTAAACTTATACAAGATAGAGAGAGTAACAAAATTTGGTTTTGTAACAAGCAACAGTAATTTCATATTTTTATTTCACTCTAAGCAAATACTTGACAAATTTTAAAAGTTTGCATTTTGGTATCTCTTGGTATTAATGTCGCTATTCTTTTTCTTTTTTTCCTTATGCTTGCTTTTACATATAATTTTTTTTTAGTAGATTACATTGATCTCTACTAAGGTAAAGCAAAATTACATGCATTTCCCTTGTATTTTCAGAAATTGTGCCGATATTCCTTTTTCTTTAATGGCTGTAACAAAAATCTCCCCTTCATTAGTTGACTAAACGAGTTATGTTGATGTTATCTCACATATTTTCCTAGATACAAAATTTACCCCCAGACAAAATTGATTCAAAATGTCCGTTTGGTAGCCAAGAAAATAAAATTTTTGAAACCCAAATTATGAATTGCTACATCTAACCACCAAGCCATTGCTACACCCCCAAAATCATGTAATGTCCACCAAGGACATCCAACCCCTCTTCCCTCTATCACAGTCCACCATTACCCCACACCTCCAAGATCACACAAAATCAATCAAACTCGTTTGGTTGCTGAGAAAATCTATAAGAAAAATACGTATGGATTATCATCTCTAGTTCAGCCACCAATCTACTTGATTATACATGGACTGGATTGGAAGACTAGAAAAACATACATACAAAGAAACCTTGATTACACCAGTCCATCTCTAGTGATCCAACCCCATCAGTTAAAAGCACCATAGACATATACATAGATATGTGTGCGTATACACGCACACACACACACACATACATACAGTTTTACAAGTATATTCTCTCTGAAATTGCAGAACCCGACTCTTTTATTTCTCTGTTTGAAACATATGCATACTCCTCAAATGCAGCATATGGTTTTGAAATTAAATGTGTTGGATGAGGCAGTGGCATATGGTGCTGCAGTTCAAGTGGTGTCCAGTGGTGGTGTAATTTTGCGCGTGATATAACATCAATGGTTCCACCTGGAGAGAGAGAGTTGTCCCCACCCCCCACCCTCTGCGGTTCTTGAAATCTATATCATTTTTTTAAATTAAAAATATATGGCATAAAACGTAAGGGTAATAAGGTAATTCCATTTCTTTCGTTAACACCATTAGGAGACAAACTCTGAAAGGGGGAGGTCAGTGTCATTTCTTGAAACACAGGAAATGTGTAATTTTACCTTTTCTCAAGAGAGATCAATGTAATTTACTCTTTTTGTTATAAGCATGGATTGAAATAAAAGGCGACACAAGTTATTATTTTTTTGGGCCAAAGAGGCTTTCCCTGTAAATGTTTATTCTTTTGTAATTTTTTTGGATTCTCTTAAGCAGATGTAAGCATTCGGAGTTTTCGCCCTTGTTGCCTTTCTTGGGCACCATATATATACAATTTTTACTTATCAAAAAAAATAAAATGAAAGGCAACACTAGGGGGGCTGTAAACCTAAATGAGAGGTGAGCATCTAAGACCTATCTCCCTATAGTACACATAGTACTTAATTAAGTTGTTCTTATATGTTAGGGTTTAATAATCCAAATGCTAGCTAACATGTCTTGAGTAGGGTACTCAATTATTATTTTTATAGATTGTTTGATTTTATGTTAAAGGTATTATTGCAAATATATAATAATATTTAAGAGTTATTTATTTATAAGACTTACTATGTGTTTATTGGTACCTTTTTCTTTTTTTCTCTTTTTAAAAAGGATTGAAATAAGTTTAGTAAAGGAATTTTTGTCCCTTCGAAAGTAAGGGACAAGCCCTATCTTTTATTACAAGGTTTGTGATATATCTAGTGATGCATTCCCCTCCTTCCCTCTCCATTTGTTCATAGCTTGCATCTGCATCTTGTATGTTTGTTGCCTGCACCATACATAAGGCTTTCCTGACAAAACTTGTGGTAACCCTCCCCTTGATTTGCCTGTCCCAGAAATCTACCTTGTTGCCAGGTCATTGATCATTGTTGCAATGATCACCTGGGTACAACATTTTGTCAACCATTATTATGGGTGTTTGTCATTGATTTTTGTGTGGGGGCTAATAAAATGGTAGGCAAGACATTTTTTATTCGGCCCACGTGCTTGTGTTGCAATACTGCATGATTCATGATCAACTTGCATATGCATCAGATGTGTGCAGAAACACAACCCTAAACATGCATTCTCGCAAACTGCATTTGTAGCACAATATTGAGATAGTTCTATAACATCAGTAAAAGATCTTTTCCTGGGACAGACATTTGAAGCTTCAAGTGTATTTGAGCACTTAATAAGTAAGGATGTGAAGCCAAATGCAATGACGTATTCTCTGCTTGTTGATGCTCATCTCATCAACCGAGATCAAAAGGCTGCTCTCTCAGTGATTGACGAGATGGTAATTGATTTTTTTTTTCTGTGACTAATGAGCTGGCTTTAGTTTCTGCATGTTGTACTATTTATTTATGCAATCAAACTAATGTATGGTATAACCAACTCAATGGACAGGTAAATGCGGGATTTGAACCATCAAGGGAAATATTAAAAAAGGTCAGAAGGCGATGTATCCGAGAGATGGACTATGAGAGTGATGACCGGGTGGAGTCCTTGGCCAAAGAGTTCAAAATCCGAATGGGTACAGAGAACCGTCGGGACATGCTATTTAACCTCAGCCGTGCTACTGATTACGCATGATAGGTAAATTCTGATGTGAATGAGTTGTACTTGCATCTTAGCATATCACAACTATGACAGACCTCATGCCTAGACCTTAATGGTTGACATACATTAGGATGAAGCAAACAAGCCTTGTTTGGTGTGTTTGGTCTGGATTCCACTGAGCATGTTACGAATTTTCATCATCTGTCCAGAAGAACATTAGACAAACATTTGATGTATAAACTCATCTGTTTGTCATTTTGTTTTCTGTGTGACAGACCACTCCACCACACCATTGATTCATTTGGATATACCTTCTTCATTTGAACATTTACTGCTAGATGCTTTTTATTAGCTTTTATTACTAATATTATAATGTTGAGTGCCTCAAATAGTTCTTCCGGATAATAGTCATTGCTACATTAACTTCTATTATTCTGTTCTCAGGTTCACTTCTCTTCTATTGGGATATCTCAGCACTGATCATTTGATTCGCATAGAGCTCTCATGTCTTCTCCCTTTAGTCTTTTAGTGAAACCTTCACCCTTTTGTCTGTAAATTATCTGATTTTTCTTGATTATGAGATTGTTAGGATCTAGCCATCTACAGCCCAATATTTTCTTTATTTATCTCTTCTTTTTGTTCTTTCTTGGGGAGAACTAAAAGGATAGTGAAATGCTATCAAAATGAGATGTTTGAATTTTGAGGAATAATTGTTGGACCATCTAAAAAATTGGAGATATTTAGTGTAGATTTTTTTTTCCCTTTTGCACATATATCATCTCGCCATATTGTTGATGGTAATGTTTATAATCGAGTGCATGAGTCATTGATGACTGGGTTTAATTTTCTTTTGTAGATAAATATTTATGTAATCTTCAGCTTTTGAAAGATTATTGTCGAAAAATAGTTGTCAAAATTTGTGAGGCTTAAATATCTGCATCTGAAGAACATCTTGTGGCAATCAGAAATCAGACTTTAGTATGATCACCCATATGCTTTTACCCCACCTTACTGCAACAGATGAATGTTGTATTTTCTGTAGATTTAAAGTTCCAAATGTCTTGACTGGCTGCCTTGCCTTGTCTGATTTAATGGGAACTGTTATTGAATGGTCGTGCTAGTTTCAGGAGACCATCAGAGCACTCCACAGTATCATTGCAGCTCTAAATGATAGTAACTGGTATGATGCATTTACTTCACTTCAAATGGGAGTAAATTATGCTGTGCGCGCTAATGATGCTACTCTAAACCCAAGACTTGGGCTGGAAAAATGTGGTGCCCAAGTGATATGGTAACAGTTGAGTGATTGTACATCACAAGCTATCAAAGCGTCACTTGAGCGGCAATTTATTGGACAGAGCAGCATTACTGTCTTCTCCTTTGAAATAGGGCAGTTTCATTATACTCATTGCAAAAAGATGATTGTAAACCAAGGACAGTTTCAGTAGAAAAGTACGCAGGGGAACAAGTTCTAAGGTTGTTACTGCCATTTTTTTTTTCACGGGTCAGGGGGCTGTGCTGGGAGTTGAACCTGAGAACATGGGACCCATTGGATGGAAGTCATAGTTCACAAAAAACTTCTCTACGGTAGGGAACTCCTTTTTGAATCCTTGGCTCCGCCCTCATTCTAATGAACTTTGAGAAGTTTTTGCATTTACCGGATTCATGATCTCGGTTTATAATAGTGTTATTTGAACAGGTTGTTTGAAGTTCATGAAACTAGGTTCATATAAGAATTTCTTATTGAACTTGAGCTTTCTAGCTGTCAATTTAGTCAAATGCTTGGGATATAGATGATTAATTCATTTTTCATGAGTAATTATACATATGTAAGAGTGTATTATACACGTATATATAGCCTGACCATTGAGACGACCATTAAATGATTTTCCTATTTTTCATACTCCCCAAGTATAACTAATTCTTTGCTTGCATCATTGATTGGACATCTTCATTAGTAAGTCAAGTCAATAAAATTTTATCACCAAACAAAAAATAAATATGGTCATTCAATAATATCTTAAAATGCCCTTACTTAAAATAGGTTACAACAAGAACAGCATAATCTACAATCATATCATAGTGTGTTGCTTTAGATATGGAATTTTAGAGTGTCACATGAAGACATCACTGTGATCAATTCAATTCCCTTTAACAAAATCATTACAATGAACAAAATAGAAATGTGGTCACTTATTGAAATGCTATAATTCCATTATTTAAAAGCAAATAAAAGAGGACCAGAATCAATCAAATGCCATAAAATTGATAATGTAATCAAGGCATATCTTTGTAAACCTCAGTTCACTTGTTCAATTTCAAGGGATGTCCAAATATCCTATTTATATAAATTATATAAGAATTTTCTTTTACATTTATTTGTATTTCCATAAGATTAAAATGCTGAGATATAATTCATATAATCGAGTTTAAATAATTAGCAATAAAAGTTTGTTAAATTGGGTTAAGAGTTATTTACTTGTATTTTCATAAGAGAATAAATATTATGGGTAAACGTGTAAAAGATTCCTTTGGCCCTCTCAAAAGGAGTGAAGTTGCTTGCCCTTTATTTTTATCTTATAAAATTAATATTAAGCTACTTTGATTTGATATTAGAGAGTTTTGACCTTATTAAAATAAGAGCAATGTTACTAAAAGATTGTTTGTATATGTGAACGAATGTTTTTTTTTTTTATATACAATGATGTGAAAAAAAGGAATTGAACTCGTGCTAATTACATGAACAGTGAGTACTTACACCACTTGAATAAAATTTCAATAATCCTCTAAGCGAACAAACTCTCATCGGTTAGATTTTTTCTTATGAGTTCTTATTTAGTACAAATATTTTAATATGTGATTAAGTCATGTCTAGAGAGGAGTTGAGAGCTCGGTTCATGATTGTCTTGATCAGAAATTTCGTTCGAAATTGATTTGTAAGACAAACAAACCAAAGGTAAATATATTTTGAGATTCGTTAATTTATTAAATTCGGGTCATTATGTCAAAAATAGTCTAATACTATATAAAAAATTAAATTACTTGAACTCGACTTGCGATTAGCTAGATTAAAGGCTCATTCAAAATTAATTAAAAAATTTAACAAACCGAAGTTTAAACATAGTTTAAAACTTATTTATTTTAATAAGTCAAACTTAAACAACTTATTATTCAACTTAATTCGGCTCATCCACAACCCGGACATGAACATAGAAGGATAGCCTACTCAAAAGTGTGCTGCGAAAGTTAAGAATAAATCTGACCAATTGGATCAGCTCAATCATGACTGAATAGAATCTAATTCATTGTTGGGCCTGTCTCAACAGCCCAATAGTATAACCACTTTTGGTTTTAGCACCCTTAGGAATTTGGATCAAACAATTGAAACCCTAGCTGTGAATGGAGCCTGCTCTCAATTTCGATTGTCTGACATATTATAATTTTGTTCGAGCGTAACAATATATATATATATATATATATATATATATATTTAAATCTACTTCTAGTGTTTTCACATTGACAAATATAGGTATATAGTAGCATATATATATTTTGAGTGTTTCTGAGGCCAATGGAGGGTGGTGAAGGTAGGGATGAGGAACAGGACGGTATGTCTGTACATTCTCCATGCAACGCTCCTCCTTCCTCTGCATCTTCACTCCGCAAGGTGGCCTCTCTTTCTCTCTGGTATATATGTGTGTAAATTTGTGTTTACAAGCAGCTTATTGTTTTTTTGCCCTTTTCCATTTTCTTTCTTTTTGCGTAATTAGGAGCAATCACAGGTTGAATTGGAGCTTAGATTGTTAGAAGCTCTTGAAATTTATCCTCCTGCGAAATTACGAGGCAAGTTTATTTCAAGTTGAATTTTGACTCTCTCTCTCTCTCTTCCATCAGAGCTTTTCAAATATATTAGTTTTTGTTCTCTGATGAACAAATTTAGAAAAAGAAAACTGCGTTGTATCTGGGAACTGAGATGTGAATGGAAATTTTCGCGCAATGTTGTATGTAATTGGAACTTGATTTGGTGAATATTATGAATACGAGTTGGACTTCTAGCTTTAAAGACAAATAATTTAATATTGAGTGCATCAGTTACTGTTCTGTTATTGTTTTAATCAAAAGTTTGGCATGTTTACATTATTGGGAAATTACTATGTTTAAAAAAATTCCTTTTGAGCTTGTTATCTCTAGATGCATGGCTAGGACTAATAGACATAGCTTGCTGAACGGCTTGCTTGTTTCAAAAGAAACTGATAGCCCTGGTGAAGGTGGCATGTAATGTTAAGGCGATCTAAAAAATTATTCTGTCTAAGAAATATGTAGTTGTTCAGATATATTAGGTAAAGAAGGCATTCTAGCTCCAGTTGGAAACTTGAACCTGACTCTATGGACCAAATTTTTACATGCTGAGGTACCAAACATATCCAAAGATAAGATATTTGTTCCAATAAAATGTTGTTTATGTTGTGCAGGAAGTGATCAAATAAACAAAAAATCGATCTCAAATAAGAAAAATAAACAAAATACACCGACAAGACACAATATTTATGTAGTTCGGTAAGATGCTTATGTTTACTGGTAGTAATGATTCAATTCACTATGTATCAAAGAGATTACGAGAACAAAAACTCACAAAATCTGAAACTCCCCCTTTTCTTCCAATAACATCTATCTTCTCATAAGTCGAAACCCTAAAAGACAAATACCCTTGTATAAACAGGTTACAACATAAGAGACAGAAGGGGTCAAAATACCAAAAACAAAAAATGGGTCAAAACTTTTTTGGGTCACAACGGGTCATCAAGAATCCAAGTGAATTCATGACAACCACCCAATAGTTTATGCTAATGATAAGCATTTCTCAAGCATAATGAAATGTTCACATAAACTTTAGTGATGATCAATTACGCCAAAGTATGTTGATCTGTGTTGAAAAGGTGTAATATCCAATCGATTGTCTAAATTTCCTAATATTTTTGCTATAAGTTGCTATTGTATTCATTCACATTGGTTGACATCTAGCCTGAATCAAAACTATGCTCCCGTAGTTTTACAAAAGATTCAACTTGAGAAGTATATGGTTCACTGCATTCAATGTGAATTTACTTTTGATAAAGCTAGGAAACTGCATATTCTGAGATGATAAGAAAAATGGACAGAAGCTTTATTAGGATACACCGATACAGGATTATACAGAGCAGTAAACTCACTCAAGCTGATTCTTTAGTTATGACTAGGGTTTAATGCCTTTTGAGGTCCTTGAATGTGCATTTGTTGGTTCTAGTCCACATTTGTAGTTGTATAAGGAATTTACTGCTAAGGAAATCAGTGGCAAGAAGGTCCTTCTAGGTTCCTCATCTTTGGTGGATGGAACATTTGGGAGTGAAGACTGAGTGCTTACCTTCCTTTTTAAGAGTTATATTATTCTAATCCTTAATTTCACCAAAAAAAAGTGGTGATAATATAAGAAGAAAAATTTCAGATTGCTACAAGCAAGGCATGGGGGACTGATTATTCTTTGAAAGTGGCATAAAAAATGTGGAATATTAGTTGAAGATGGCACACTTTCAGAGGATAGTTCAGTTGAGAAACAACCATGAGAATTTTGATTGATGTTCGATGCTTGGAGAGGTGATTAAAGATGTGCAGTGAAGGTTGTTGCCAGTTGGGCAATATTTTTATTTTAATATCAAAGGAATAACTACTGAGGGCGAGTCTTGGTGCAACAGTAAGATTGATCTATTGTGACTTAGAGGTCACAGGTAATGAGTCACGGAAACTAACCTCTCCCTTTGCGGAGGTACGGTGGCTTACATCTAATCCTCCTCCCTAGACCTTGTAATGGTGGGACGTGCACTGGGACTGCCCTTTATATCAAAGGAACAACTGCTCAATAGTCTTAACAAGATTTTAACAGAATTCACCAATAGGTTGGAGATGGGAGAAAATGCCTAGTCTTTGTTTTCCATTTTACTTTGTGCTATCTCATATGCAACCTGCTACATAACAATATACCATTCTACATTGATTGTTTGATGGCTCATGTCATGTTAATAAGGTTCACTGCAGGAAATTTTTTACATTAATGGCAACTGCTTGAGCACTAAATTATCCACAACAATTGGAGATATCTTTTATAATGCAAAGAGAAGAATTCTCCAGTAATTAGTGCATGTAAATGAATAATATGACCATTTCATACAATAGTTTTCATGCTGTCTCCATTTATGAGTTTATTGCATAATTGGATAATCATTTGATTAAATTGTTTCTTGCAGGCATACACCGTCACTTTGTCCTTTATGGTCTAATGGAATTTCTGCGGAGAAGGTTTATCATTTGTGTCTATTTTCTCTATATCTTCTCATAATTCTGGCAAACCATTATTTTTCCCGCATACTCTGACATAACTTCTTGTCACAGCTTTGGTCGGCATTTCTCTCCTTCTGATGTTCTACAGTTGCTGGATCGTTTCTACGACTTGGAAATGCTGGTATTTAGAATGATATCCAATTTTGTTTCATGTTATCTTCAAATTGACGAGTATGTGACAACAATTTAGTGATTAAAAAATACAAAGGTGACAACATTAAAGCCTATTGCATTCTATAAGCACTTAAGCAGGTATTTGGATGTCACACACAAATTGATAGTCTCTCTTGTATTCTATAGCATATGATCTCACTATTTGCTGGTGTTGAAAACGTCACCTGTGATCACCAAAAATCTAGTAAACCGCATTAAACTAATTCAATTTTCATTGGGCTTCTGAAGGACCTTTATATTGATGAATGTCTGTTAACAAGCAGACACGATATTTAATCACACAATTCAGTAAGTTCAGTTTTTTTTGGTCTGAGAGAAGTTCAGTTCATGTATTGCAAATATGAGATCAACTTATCTTTTGGTTAAACAGAATAAATAATTAAACTTTTGGGTATTCCATTTTTTGTTTGCACTGCATCGTCGTTGAGTGGCACACACTTTAATACAGCGCAATTAAATAAGGATAGCACTGATATGCAAATTGAAAGAGTAGAAACTAAAATTCGAAGTAAGCACATATGAAATAGCCTAAAGGTCTCTGTATCACTAACTAATGATAAATGTAGAGGAGTGCTGATTGGTATGGTCTGGTTATGTGGGAAGAAATTCAAGAATGAACTAGCGGGACAATGGAAGTTCTCACAAGCTAGAATTGATGAAGATTTAATCCGAATCTTTTATTTGAGTGTGCCTTCTGATACACAGAATTTTTATAGTGGTATTTTGGTTGTGGACTTCTATTTGTGTGAAAAGGCATCACCCTGTGAATGATTAATTCATGGAGAGAGAGATTCATCATTTGCCTAAATATGTGTTTTTATTTGTAATTGCACATGATACGTGTGTGTTTTGAAGAGCTGTCAAAATTTATTTCATGTGTGTGTTTCGAAGAGCTGTCAAAATTTATTTCATGTCCTACACCATTAAAAGAACAAACGAAGCTTGTTTTCTTCTGTCATATCATATCGTTTAAAAAGTATTCCAACTTTTACATTTTAGTGCTGTGAAGATTGATAGTGTACTTGACATGCTCCTTTTTTGTTAAATTTCAGAAACCAGATGATGATGATGCAGAGATCCTGAACCAGGAGGAAGATTTTAGCTTGCCACAAAGTTATTTCATAAAGGAAGAATCCTAGACTAACAAAATTGGGCTATACATGTTTCAGTCGAAGTTGTTTGTTTGTTTGTCATAAATGATGGTCATGATTATCATCATGTTCACAAAATTAATCACTTTTAAGAAATTTTGTACAAAGTATGATGCAAATTTATATGTAAGTTAATTTATCTTCAAAATCTCCTATGGAAGTTACTGTAATGTTACTTTTTTTTTTTTTCCTGTTTTTCTCTTACATGGCATTCCTCCTTTTAGAAATAGAGCAAATATAATGAAGAAAGATTGAAATTTGGTGCAATATAGATCCGACATTTTTAAGTGGTAACATTATCCTATTCATATGGAGGTCCCCATTAAATTGAAGTTGGAGTAACTGAGGCAGGCTCATGAGAGAAGAGGAGTAACCTAATCCTCATTTTGTGCTCTGTGGGCGTAGCTCTTGCTTGTGTGTCCATATCTAAATTCTAATCATATCATCAATTCCACTCATTCATCTTTGTTGCTATTTCAATTTTCAAAATCCAATCAAGCTGTTAAAACAATTTCTAGAATATCTTCCAACATTACCCATGTTTGTTGATCTGGTAGTTATGGAACTGCCCTAAAGCATTATCGTAGCGGCACAGAAACACTTCAGGTAGACATAAGTGTTATTCTCTTAGATTTTGGCAGCCAGACCAGCTGTATCAAGTGACTGAGATCTGCCATCATAAGTGCCTCTGCAAATAATTCCGTTGGTCATCCCATACATTATGTACATCATATGTTCATAGATACAATAGAATCATTCTCTACATAATCTATGACGCACAGACATTCAATTTTGTTTCACGTATCTGTGTCGGACACGTGTCCAAACATGAACACTTCCTAAACAGCGTGAAAGAGTGTAATTTTTTTTTCAATTTTGGACAAGTTACAAACATGTCCGGACACTGTTTTTGAATATTTTCTATTTAAATTTTTTTTGGATTTTTGTTGAATTTTTTTCCTCATTTTCTCCACTTCTATCCCATTTATACACACACACACACACACACACACAAATATACATAATAATTAACAAATTTGTTTTAAAAATTTGAATTATTAAATGAACTTACATTTTTATTTAATAACTTTATTGTTTCAATATATTAATAATATTTTCATAATTTGTATTATTTTAATTAATTTAATTAAATAATATTAATTTTTATGAAATAGTTATATTAAAAATATAAACATATATATTCAGCGTATCAACAACATATCCATGTCCCATTTTTTAAAATAAATATCGTGTCCACATATCCATACCCCGTGCTTGTCAGCACATAACCATAATCACATCCCTGTACATTATTTCATATTTATTATGGTCTAAAAACTCAAAGGTGGACAAAGACGTAATCCATAGCAGCTGAAGGGGATAGGGGGTCTACAGCAAATCTTTAGTAAAATTGAGCTTAATCCATCAAGCATAATACATTAATTTTTTAATAAGGTAAAGCAGCCCTTGTAGCCACTATCCCCTCAAAAAGGCTGGCAGCTGATATCAATGCTTTGAAGGTGCTATAAAGTGAAAAAGTCAAGATCAAGTATAAAAGAAAAAAACAGCCATTACAATATAAAGCTGGGGAAAGTAAAGATATAGCATTTGTTGTTTGGATAATAAGTTCTCTATGGAAAGCAATGAAGCAACAAAAACAGAATAAAAGGCAAGATCAACAAAGAAAAAAAAAGTTTAGAACAAAAATCTGGCAGATCAATGTAACAGTCTCATCATCTTCTGGCTTTAGATGGCCTGAAAAGACTTCCATTGTAAGATTTCCACTTTCCAGTCCCAGCAATCCCCTTTTGAGAAAGCTGAAAAAGCCACTTTTTGCGAAGCACCATATCTTGGATTGCCTTATGTGGCACCCTTGGGTACTCTCCCATTACTGCTGCAAAATAGATTAATTTCAGATCTTCAATGTTAAGAAAGGTGGGAAATTCAGTATTTGGTTGAAGAATATGACAACGCCGAGAAAATCAATGAAATGCTAACCTCCGGTTCTGCAGCCTTGGGTTCGTCAGCTTTAAAGTTTTCCTCACCTGCACGGGATGATTTTGTATGAGATTGGCTTTCATAACTATGTTTCTATACTGAATATGAGCTGAAATAAACAGGAAGGTTTTAAATATCTTGGCAAACTGGGGAGGACATTCAATTTCAAACTCTGTCCCATTTTTATTAGGAGCATTAAAATATCAGGAAAGTGGCTACCAAGTGGAATGGACTCTATAATACCAGTACAACATCCTTGCATCAACATTCACCTCACATTTTCTCTTCTCAAAACACATTCTTCACCAACTTATTGTGTGCACTTTATATGTAATGATACATTACCATTTGCCAATAAATCTTGCTTGTTTAATTAAAAACCAAAAATTGGATGTGAGCTTTCAAATTTTCAGATTTGGATATGGCAGGGAGATTTTGTGAAAAAAAAATCTGAGTCCCCATTGTATAGAAGTCTTTCCAGACAATGGATTTGGATTTGAGCCACCACTCTCTCCAGACCCTTAACTCCAAAATTTCACCATATCTATTTTGTTTCTGGCTACACAATACCTCCATCTTCAGGCAAATCGGAGGTCCAAAGAGTGAGGTTGTCTCTCAACAGCTGCATAATCAGGGTGCTGTCCTTGTATGACTCCTCACTCAAAGTATCCAACTCTGCAATTGCCTCATCAAAAGCTTGTTTAGCCAAATGGCAGGCCCTGCAAGTTTAATTTAAAAAAAAACAACAAATGAGCAATAAAAAGATTAGGATAAGAATGTTACAAAAGCCTTCAATACAGTGAAACTAGATACATAAGAATTACCTCTCAGGAGAATTCATTATCTCATAGTAGAAGACAGAGAAGTTGAGAGCAAGGCCAAGACGGATTGGGTGTGTTGAAGGGAGATCTGTATTTGCAGTGGCAGAAGCAGCCTAAAAGAGAAATAGCAACAAGGGGACACATCAAGTCAAAGTTAAGAAAGCTAAATCTGTATGCAAATCTCACCATGCATTTCTATAGAAGTGAAGATGTCAAGAGATAAGAACATGCCTCATAGCCCTTCAATGACTGTTCAGCAGACTCTTTCTTTTCCTGGTCAGTCTTAAACTCAGCAAGATATCGGTAGTAGTCACCTTTCCTAAATATGTAAGCCACAGGTGAATAGTAACTTTAACTTCAAGAAGAAAAGAGACTTATCAACAAGAGAGAAGTAATAGAGTCACATCCAACCATAGTTACCACAATTCACTCATCCCCTAGCAAACTACGAATCACACGATTCAAAACATAGATCATTAGTGATTTGGAATGCAAGATTTAGCATTCCAATCTAAAATACCAAAAGTCTCAAAAAAAAATTATACAAAATAGACAAATCATTAGAATTTTATTTTATAATGACTTAAATTCGTTGAAATCTTTATGGTGTATATATATACATAGATATTATTACAAATACAATCAAAAAACTTATCACGTTCCAAATAGACGTATTTTGGACCAACAAAACGATCCAAAGAAACCTACTACTAACGTACCACGTTCTATAACAAGTGATAATCTACGTTCCTATTCCCGTTCCCCATACCATAACGATCTACGTTCGAGGTAACATTGCATCCAACCCTCGCCTGCCCACCAAAAATGGAAAAAGGAAAAAAAGGAAAAAGATCAAAAGAGGAGGTAAAAGGGATTAAAAGGAAGGTCTACTGCCTCCATATCTGTACACCACTTGTACAAAGGAAGTATGAAAAGCAACTTATCATCATCATAACCATAAACGACTATTCTCTTGTATTATACTTTTAGAATATATTCAATTTGATGTCTGAGATAATTTATTATATTCCACAAGATAAAAGAGTATAGGATTTATCAGAGAAGAATTGTCAATCTACAATCAAGAACCAAAATAATTGAAGTATACCCTTAAGGCCAACATGACTCACATCTTGTAGTAGAAAACAGTGGCTTCTCCTGAGTTAGAAGAGGGGATCAGGTGCTTGTCAATGATACTGAGAATGTCACCACAAATCTTGCAAAGTTCCTCCTCTACCTTCTGGCGGTAGCCCTTAATCAGCTTAACATTTTGCTCATTTCCCTTAGACTCTTCTTTCTGCTCAATTGAAGACATAATACGCCAAGAAGCTCTCCGGGCACCTATAACATTCTTGTACCCCACAGAGAGCAGGTTCCTCTCCTCCACAGTCAGCTCAACATCAAGTTGTGCAACTTGCTTCATACACTCAACCATTTCTGTGACATCAATCGAATATAAAGTTTCAGAGGAAGGTCATTCTAATGATGTAAACAAATATTATACAGCATAAATGCATTCCCCTTTCTATTTAATTCAAAATTTCCATTACATAGACATATATTATCATTATTCCTCATAAAATTTCTGTTAGATTGAATTTATACTATCTTTAGTCTGGAACCATTCAATATTTTCATGCAAAAGTTACACAGATTGTATTATCTCAAAGTATTATATATAAATATATGAATACACACGTCTGCTAGCATCCAAAGGAAGCTATAAATAAGGCATTCCCGACAATTGAATGGACCCTCAATAGAAGAGTAAGGTTCATTTGGTCTATGAATGCAAACTACAAAGATACTCTTAAAAGTAATATTAAGATTTGAATTGCTACCCAATCATTAAGCAATTCAAACCACAACATCAAGGGAGTGAGGAGAACAACCATGAAGAGAGTAAAGGAAAAAAATAATAACAAAATGATAAAATAAAACAATGTCCATCTCCATTGAGGGCCCTGAATGACCAAAAATCATCAAATCTCAACCAAAAATCACATTACATTCAATGGACGCCCAATAAATGAGTAAATCTGACGATGACATCTCCTCAAACAAATACATCAGAACAACATTGCACAATAAATGCACCTCCTCCCCTCCCAATTCATATCGATCAAATATAAGAAACTGTACATCCAACACGAAAATCAATCAATTTTGCACCCACAGTCCGACATAATACAAATATCATCAAAATAAGCAAATCGCATTAGATCAAACTGTATTACTAAAAGCAGAGAGAGATTTCGCGTATATGCAGGTCAAAACAGAATGCTGAAGCATCAAACAAATAGATCGACATCAAGATCAGTTTAAATCTGCAAAACATATACATATTCACATGCATGCTATATATATAAATATATATATATATATATGGTAAAAGAAAGGGAATGTAGGATCAGATGTGAGACCATCGTAACGCTCGGCTTGCTCGGAGAGTTTGGCCATGTAAACATGAGACTCTCTCTCCTTCTCGGTCGACATTGCTGATGAAGAGAGACGGAAGAAATCAACGAAAAGCGGACACGAAGAGTAACAGACTTTGATTTTTAGAGAGAGAGAGGGGGGGGGGGGATAAAATAAGACCGTGGCGTGAGAAATGGGGAGGTTTAAATAGTGAAAAAGAGTGGTTAAAGATCGTGCAAGTTGGGGAAGAAGACCGGATCTGGACCGTCGGATGTGGGAGAGGGTTTTGAAATGATAAATAGAGCGCGCAAATCGTGATTTCTGAGGGGAAGGTGGATTGATTCAATCCCGTCTGTCGGAGGACTTAATGGGCCTGGGCTGCACATGGAGGGGCCTGAATTAGGCCATTGTTAACATTATTGATTATGGACCGGCCCCAACACCATTTCATTTTGAGTAATAATACGTTATCATAAAATTTTATCAAATTTTTTTATCTTTCGATATAAGTTGTTCAGATATTAGTTAATTAAATATCTTGATATATATGGAATGCTTAGTTAATTAAGTCTCTTAGTTCTGCTCAATTAAATTTTTTGGATTCACCCGTCATGATTAACACCAAGATATTGAATTCATTAGTATTAAGAGGTTAAATTATTAGCATCTGAACAACCTACGTCAGCAGGTAATTTTTTGGAATAAAATGTTAAGGCATTTTATACGTAAAAGAAAGTATTTATTTCAAACTCTCTTTTTTTTTTTGTCAAAAGAAGTGATATTCTACCTTTGCCATACTAATCCATTTTCTACCCATGAGGTAATCCAAAAATTTCATGAGTCGTAACCCGTAAGTATGCTAGATTGAATTTGGAACCTCTGAATTTACAACATGTCATTCATGCTAACTCGCCCAATTCAACCAGTTTTATTTTGGTTGAGATGAAAATATATCTATTAGAATTATTTAGGAGTGTTGAAATCTGTGTTGTTGGAAGCTAAGTTCTTTTCTTTTTACATCAACACTTTGTATTAGGGCCGGCAATGAATCGAATCTTGATCTAAATTCAATTTATTTGTGCAGATATGGTATAAAGAATTTGATTCGATGATTTGATCTGAACATAACAATTTCTTTAGTTAAATGAATCAAATATAGATTAAACAAATATAATCTCTTAATGATCCAATCCGATTAAATATATCACATATATATATTAATTTTTTATATATTATATTAAAATATAAATTTTATATTTTTATAATATGTTAAATATTAAATTATATAAAAAAAATTTAAATTAAGTTAGTGTATTTTAAATTGTAATATTATATGTACATAAGATTTGAATCGCCTCTAATCCGACCATTTACAACCCTTTTGAGGATTAGATTGATCTGCTTTTTCTGTATCCGAATGGGTAAAACGAAAGAGGAACATGGTTTTATCTCATCCATTATTTTACCCCTTTTTATCAAATTTTTTTTACCAGGAATAGACCTTTGTCTTACTTTTTAGTTTTTACTGTCAAACACTTCAGATTTACCGCCTCATCACCATTACATTTGTCTTTTTATTAAAGTACTTATTTAGGAACTGATATTTCCAGGGATGGTTTTGACTGTCAAACCTGGCTACTGCCATCACTCCTCATTTACCATGTCACCAAAAACAGTTGCCTGGGTTTTACCAAATCATTTCTTGCTGACTGACCCTACTTTTGTAATGAAGTGCTATGTCTGTGTTTCCAACAATTATAAGCAATTTTAGACATCATTTGGCTCCACTTCTTTTGACTAAAATCACGACTTTTAATCAGAGTTTTGCATCAAAAATCATAATCAACAACAGTAAATTTGACCCTCCAACCGCCACAAATTGGGAGTTTATGGCTTCCCACAAATTTCAAGTTTTTAGACTATATGTAATGTTCACCATGTTCTTCTATGGCATCATAGACTGGATAAGTCCTCTTCATGGAAAGAATATTTCACTTCTGCATACATTTTTCCTATAACAAATCTTGGAAGCTGTAAATCATAATTTATACACTAACAGAAAGTTTTTCGAGCTTCTGGCTCTATCCTATGTCTTTTAAAACCATTTTTTCTTAAAAAGGACTCTCTTTCTCAAGAACATAAATTTGAAAATTAAGAACAAAATAACTTGGGTGTAGAAAATTTGAATAAAAAATTCACAAGTCGAGTACAAAATTCAGAAGTTTTTTCAGTGGACCAAGCCAATCAGAATGTGTCTGTGTATAGACGTTTTTATCTACATGCTCCACTATTCTAAAAACTCACTGAAAGTAAGTGAACCAAACATGTAATCATTTCTTAGGAAGGTGTTTGAAATTCAAGCAAATCATTGTTATTAACAATATCTATGTAAATATAATATTGAGAACACAGGATAAAAAAAAAAAAAAGCATCAGGTTATTCATTTTTTGAGCTTTGTGGCTCACGAGACCTCTCAACAACAACTCTCTGATTTTCAGTACAAAAAATGGGTCCAAATACAAAATTTACAATTAAACATATAAGAATTTTAAAAAGAAAAAGAAAAGAAAAAATGGGGATGAATGAATTGCTACAAATTCCTATAGAAAAGAGGGGAGAAACTTTCTTCTAGTCTACAGCTTTCAGACGCCTCTCTTTCAATCTTGGGTGTCTTCAAATCCGGCAAGACTCCAACTGAAAAATTAAGTGGAGGTGTCGTGCAACTTGCGCGCTGGTACAGACCATTATAAATCTTGCATCATTATGTATACCATATCAACCAGAGTCCTGGAAAACATTCGTTTATTGCTGAGTTTTATTTAACAAAGGTCTAAACTACTACAATATACTTCAATTCACAACATAGTTGTTACGGGCACCCACCTAGGTGCCTTAGTACAAGTAAATCTCCTAGGCGATGCCCGCCTAATCCTAGATAGTTGGGCGGTTGCCCTTTTAATACATAATTAACTTTCTAATTCATTATTATATTATATTTTTATTTTTTGTTTTGCTTTCTACTACAGTATCCATTCTATCTGATTTATTTAAATATGCTATAATGTTTCCAAAATTCAAATTGTAATTTTGTTTGTTGCCACAAAATAATATTATTAATAAATAGTTCCTATTGTATTTTATTTATTTATTTATTTTTATGTAGGAACAAGAATGTTTCCTTTCTTGATTCAATTTCTTATAAATAAGATGGATTGTATGAAATTATGAGTTAAAACAACTATTAGATTACTTTTGTACCGCGTTTTTTATCTGGGCGATCGCCTGGTCGCCTGTGCAATTTCACAACTATGTTTCATAAATGTTTGCTGATTTTCATGAACTCAATTCCATCACCTCAAGTCATAATTTATGTGTTTGTGTAATCAGATTCTGTGTCGAACTCTCTACCCTGCTGCATAGAGCACTTTTTAAACCCAAGGGTTGCAGGCAGTGTGTAGATTCATGGCACTTCATGAGCCGGTCCATGAAATCTTTTTTAGGAATTCAAAAATATGAAATAAACAGCCTACAAGAGCAGCAATGATAACAATAAAGACTATAAAGCTGATGATATCTAATTAGATATCATCACATTTCTCAACAAGTTTAGAGAATTACCAGAAAGAAAGAAACTGGACAGTCCTAGGAAGGGTGAGACCTCGCTTAGCTGAATCAATCATTTTCTCAAGAACGGCTTTTGGCAAATGAGCAGCCGCTGGTCGCTGCCATTCTGAAGGTCGATCACCCTTGCTTCCCAACGGATCTGTGTAGCAAGTGCACGCGCCTTCTCTATAGGCCCTTGTTTATCGGAAAGAACAACCCATCCCTGCCAATCAACCATTAATTTATAGATGAAAACAGACTGTTGTGGAAGAACAAGAAATGAACATAAAGACCGGTCCATTTAAAGATACATCTTTTAAAAGTTTACTATTTCAAAAAAAAATTAATAGAAGCGTTCAATTCTCAAGAGAGATGTTACAGGAAAATATTTTTCCAACTGCTTTTAGGAAACAACATTAATTTAAAGAACAATAAATAACGCTTTTCAAGCAGAAGAAACCACACACAAAATAAAATTAAAATTACCTCAGGGCGTAGAATACGATCCATCTCAAAGAGCAAGTTGATTATACTGCATCCCTCTGAATTAAGGTGTGAGAGGAGCCCATTTGCGTGAAGCAAGTCATACGTCCGGGGATAAGTGGGGAATGGTTCGCACCTGTGTCCAATTAGACAAACAATCAAGTCAGAGCACCAAGTTTGACTCCTCCATAAATGGAAGAGTCTACCATAATATTCATGAAACTGTCAATGGAAGCATGCATCAAAGAAAAGGCAAGACTTTGATTTCAGGATCCATAAGCGATATTTATTCATGATGCTTAAGAACACTGAAATTCATGTGTACAAATTTTATGGAAGGAATTATGTCCACCCTTTCATTGTCATAAAACCAAGTCATATCTGTTATGACATTGATTTTCAGAATTTTTGTCATAAAACTATTTAATATCTTTAAGAACCAGCAAATTTTCTTTACATTATCCTTGAAAAAGGAAAATATATGAAAACAAACTCAACACCAATATATTCTCCATGACATAATAAACATATAAAATTCTCACAAAATCATTCAATAGGAAAAGATCCATTTTTGTAGAAAATCAGGATAGAAACTACTCTATCAGGAGACGTTTAAAGCAAAATTTTCAAAAAAGGATCTTCCAAATTCCTTTAAATATTCCTAGAGAAGCTAAAACTGCATAATCTTATGGGGAAGTGAATTAAATCTTACCAGTCATGCAAAACACCAGCAAAACCTTGATCAAGTATGAGAGGAAGCATATTACGTGTCCCGATGGGCACAACGTTCATCACCCACACTGATTTTTTTGCTTCCAGAAATGCAGTATTTAATCCGCCATAATAAGCATTCATGTCCATCACATTGCGTATCATGTTATATGGAGGTAATGGATCTTCATCACCCGGCCTCTTCGGATGGTCAGAGAAAATCAAGGGTGTAAGCAAAGACCAATAGTTTTTTAGCGCTGATCTTGATATCTGTAAGTCTTCATAGAAATCATCAGGATGAACTCCTGAAACATTGAAATGAGTCAATACAAAGACATTGCCGGGAAGGTTCCATCAGGTCTATAACATGTGGAGATTAAAGACAAAATTCAACAGTAAATTTATTGCAAAATCACCAAAAAAATTGGAAAGAAAATATAAAAATTAGAGATTGCATCACAACAATACTTTCCATGAACTTCAAGCTCCGATGGCCTCAACAGGGACCCAGAAGACCTGTTCTGGATGGGAATCCAGCGTCTGCTAGTGGTTCCACTTATGCAAGGTGCAAGTGGCTGATAATACGATTGAGCATCCTGCCCTTCTTGGCAGAGAGGTATAGCACCCTGTCTACTGCAATGAAAAACAGCAAAATGCACATTAGAGGGGTTTGAGAGAGAGAGAGAGAGTAAAAAGAAAATAAAAAAAGGAACTTCTACAATTAAAGCAAATGATTGCAATTAAAACCCAAAGTCAAAAACAGTTTATACTTCCAGACTCTATACAGAATCATACACTATCAGGGAAGAGAGTGCATTATAGTTACTGGCCTCACCGAGATGAATAGCAATCAGCCTCCGCCGTTTTCTGCCAGACAAAAGTGTCGTCGTGTTGAGCTAAAAGACTCCAGCATATTTTCTGGGGTTCTTCAATTGGTATTGACATGCTTCCCTTCTTTGCACTTGATGAATTTCCGTGCGGCCTGCTAGCAGGTGAGGTTAAAACAAAATAACCTCCAGGCTTGAGTAAGCGGTCAACTTCAATGAGGAACATCCCATCTGATTTACAAAATTATCATTAGGGTGGAAAGAGTACATTTGCAAGATCAAAATATCAATGCTCTTAGGTATAGTAAATTCATGTGTACATAGTTCAATATTTAAACCATGTGGTTTAAATGCATAACCATCTAATACAAATAATAAATAAGATAAAAATGTCTGATAATGGATCGAGTAACAAACTTGGTTCAATGATGTGTAACTAAATTACTAATAATTCCAATACCTAGTAGCCAATGACAATTTCAAAAATCAAGTTAAATTATTGGTTAAATAAATATAATTTTTACAATAACAAATGAACAAAGATACTAAAAAAAAAATCATGGCAATGAACTACTTCACATAGAATAATTTCCTTAATGTTTCATTTGGTCCCCTGAATGAGTACAGGGAAAAACAGAGCAAGAGAAAAAGAGAAGAGCAGATAAATGAAAAAATGAAGACAGTTCATTCTTGTCTTATGTTCCGTTGAATGGGGAGAAGAAAAGAACAAGAAGAACGTGAAGATAATTGTTGGGGTGGGGAAGTATTCCTCAATATTTCAAGAGCTCTAAATAAAATGAAGGCCAAGAGGAAAGCTTCTTATTTATCAGTAAATGATAATTATATATATAAGCAAGGCACTTGAGGAAAGCAAACCCATAAATACAAAAAAAGAACCAACTACAAAAATTAAAACCTAATATCCCCCCAATAAATATATAAATTTATTTAATCACATGGAATATTCTTCCTAAATTCAAAAGAAAAGAGTTTGCAAGAAAATGCCTTTTAAGCTCCAAGGAGATAGTTCAACCCCTTCAAAAATCCTCACTACACAAGGCCTAAGGGTGACATCTTCCATGCTATCCTTAGTTCCTTCCTAATACATCCACACCTCCATCCCAAAAGACCTCCTTAATAGAGGCCGGCATGACCCAAAGACGACCAAAAAGAGAGAGTATCAAATTCCAAGCATCCCTTTCCATCTTGCAATAAACAAGGAAATGATCAACTGTCTCCTCCTCCTCTTTGAACATACAACACCTCCTCGAAGTTGAAAACCTCTTCTACGAAAATTATCTGCTATTAAAATAGCTCCCCGAACTTCTGACCAAGAAAAAATGCAGCTTAAATTGGGACCTTAGACCTCCAAATCAACTTCTAGGGGTAGGACTTATCCTTTCCCATCCATCAATTTCCTATTGAAAAATTGTTCAGTGAACTTATTATTACTGTTCACTTTCCATTGAATCATGTTCTTGCTCCCCTCACTCAACCCAAAACTACTCAACAGGGCCATAAACTCCTCCAACCCCCTTAACTCCCGATCATAAAAATTTCTCCTAAAGCAAGGAATCCAAATCATATTTCCACCCACAATAGCAATACACTCACACTCAAAGCCTCTTTATCTGAGGCAATGTGGTAAAGGTCGGGAAATTTCTCCTTCAAAACTTTATTTCAAAGGCATCTAACAACATCAGTTTCTATTTCTAGTGAAAACAAATGCACCAATAAAATAATTGAAGCACTTCAAACTTGTTTCAAATTTTTCATGATTTTTTTTTTTTTTTTGGGTTGATAAAATTCTTCACTAACACTACTATTTAACCAAGAAACGATGAGAGCATGGACTTGGGCTTCCTTTGACGATGGGTAGGCTTGTTGTACTTTGGCCCTCTTCTGCTCACCACCTTTGGTTTTCAACGGTAAGGCATCTTGTTAATAATTGCCTTGTAGATAAGATGGTTTCCATCTAAGAAGCACGGACATTCTATTTTGGCTCACGTGTCCGTGTCGGACACCGACATTCTCAGACACGTGTCCGGACACTTGAATCATGGATGTTGATGATTAAATGAAGAAGTTCTTTAATTTTTATTTAATGGTTTTGTTATTTTAATATCTTAATAATATTTTTTTAATTTATGTGTTTTTATGCCAAGTTTTATTGAAATAACATAGGTTTTTATTATATGGTCATATAAAAAATATAAAAAATTTATATATATTCAACGTATCCCTAACGTGTCCGTGTCCTACTTTTTTGAGAAATAACGTGTCTGCGTGTCCGTCTCGTGTCGTATCCGTATCCTGTGTCTGTATTCGTGCTTCTTAGGCTTCTATCAAGTGGACTTATAAATAGAAAAATCTATCCATTCTGTTATAAAAACCAACAGCTATTGCTCTATTCTTTTAAAAAGTCAAATATGTCAGGTAGGAATAGTAGCCCATACTGACTAATAAAAAAAAAGGGAATAGTAGCCCATAACGAATACTGAATTGCATATAGAAATGGGCTTGGGGTAATTGTACATGAGATGGAAATATTTTTATAATTTAACATTAAGTACATACATGCATATATAAATATATATAAGCAAAATTTGGTACTCATTAGCTATGCATGGATACTCTAATAAGGTAGCTGTAATTGTACCAGATTCCAGTGCTCCTCAAATGCTCATGGATATGTGTCTAATACTTCTTAAATATATCCATAATTTGAATATAATTTTTAATCTGAGCACACATCTGAATGCTTCTCAGATATTTTGAGACATGTCTAACATGCTTTGAACATTGAGTTGAAACAGTTCTTATATAACATGTGAATATAATGAAATATATAATAAAGGTTTCAAGTATTTGGATTATTACTAAGAGACAAAAAAATTGAAATATAATGACTTGATCATGTCGAATTTGGTCACAAGTCCATGTTCATGCAACATAACCCTCATTTTTGTCTAGTGAATTTAATACTATAAATTAGGAACTTAAAATATATGATAGTTTCGTCAAACAAAAGTTGTTTGTCACATTATATATGTGTGTGTGTGTGTGTGTGTGTGTGTAATCTTAATGTATCTGTGTCTTAATTTGTTTTCTAGAACCAAACAGGACAATAAACTGGTGATGGCGTTCACGGTTCACTGGTATTGAACCATTGGTTTATTAACATAAGGTAGTTGTTGTCTTGTTGAATATATATTAACACAACAGCACATTAGCCTAAAATTTAACACAACAGCGCATTAGCCTAGTGGTAAAAGAAGTTACTTTCACACAAAAAGGTGGGTTTGACTCTCCATCCCAATGTTTTTTATATACAGGTACATTAGATGAATTGATCAGACAATAAATGCACATGCTGCAAGCCAGCAAGCACTCATTAGACAATACATGCACATGATACAATAGATCGGTTCCGTCCAATTTACGAGGAAATTGGCCAGTTTATGCCAGTTCACACCGCTTTAATCCAGTTTCATTACAAAAAAAGAACCCAAATAAAAGATCAAACCAGCCAGAGGTTGGGTTCCCCGTATAACTGGTTGAGCCGGCCGGTCCAGTCTAGTTCTGATAACTATGGTTTTAACTCATATAATGATGAAGAAAAAAATTAACAGTTTCACACAGAAATAGTCTAGTTATATACTAAAACAAAGAGATGAAGGAAAAAAGAGAGGGCATCAATCAAGAAACAGCTGATTACTTTGGTATCTGCAGCAGCCCAAAGGGGCCTGGAATTAGTGGAAAAAAATCTGAGACAAACTCAACAGTACCTTTTGTGTCCCAGACAATGCCACACTGAGCACAGTGAACCATATCAAATGATAGTGATGGATATGGGAGCTGCCTTGAAATGAAGTTTCCAATGATTGCCGGAAGACCTCTCTCAAGGGCCAACTGAACTTGGCTCCCCGTTACCTCATATTCCGCAATACAAACAGCCATAACCTTTAGCGAGAGCAAATGAGCCCCAAAACTACCAAACCCACAACCAATATCTAGTACAGTATGCACCTGTAATTAATAGAAAGAATAAAGATACATAACCCCCAACACGGATGATTTTACAGCAGTACTGACTCAAAAGAAAAAAAATAAATAAAGGAAGGAAAAGAAAAGAAAGAGAAAAGGCAAGATATATAATAATTTTTCTATTTCAAGCATATACTTGTTCTAGAAACTACAAGAAGACAATTTAGTCGTCTAATCAACATTGCCAGCCCCTCAGACCTAATTATGCCAGCAAAAATTAACAAGCAGGAATAATTTTACAAAAGGAAAAGTAAGACATACACCAGCTTGAAGAAATTCAGAGTCACTTCCCAACCCTATCATCTCTGCAATTCGACGAGAGTAATCTTTGACATCATCATAGCTCAAATCATCCTCAGAGTGAAAAGCAATTTGATTCTCCTCTAGCAACATTAACCTAGAGAGATTGTTAACATAAAAAAAAAAAAAAAAGGAAATGTGTAAAGATGCAATCCTTGGTTCACAAAACCAACCTACGACCTACATGTGTGTGTGTGTGTGTGTGCATGTACGTGGTTTAATACTGTCAATACAAGTTTCAGACATACAGGTGTTGTAAACACTTCCAAGTTTCCATGAAATATATAAAAAAAAAAAACCTATATCCATAACAGTTAGCTTAGATCAATAAGAATTACCTCTTTGTCATGCTTCCAGAAGAAAGAAATTGGTCTTTGGTTATCTTTACATTTCCACTCCATATCACATCCCTACCAACTGGCCAGCTCAGGGGGATCTTATACTCCTTAGGAGGGCGAACTAAACAATGTTGTGGTTCTTGAGATATTTCACAATGCCTATCAAACTCCTTCCCATCATTAAATCCAGCTAACAAATTTCCAGACACATTATAGCAAGGTACATAGTTCTCTCTTTCTTTGCCACAAAGACTAAATTCCCTTAGACGACTAGGTCCTAATGATATAGACCTCAACTCCAAATAATCACTCACTGCTTGCTCCTTTAGCCTTCTATAATTATTATAAATGTCTGGTTTTGCAGCAGAAGTTACAGAGTCAAAAGCACTTGAAGAAGACGATCCCAATAATGCAATTAGGACAATGATGCTAATAAGACACAAGAGCAACCAGTTGAGCGGCAGTCTAGGGCCGAAAATTACAGATAGTTTACTGAACCAGGATCTTCTCATGTCCAAATTGTGTGACCTCCGCTTATAGTTGAGTTGAACAAACCCACTTACAAAACCTATTACAATAACCTAAATCTCCAAGATATTCGGAAAACATAACCTGTCATCACATGAAAGCTCCAGTATCTATTATCAACATTCGCCTCAAATCCTATATGCATTGAAGCAACCACCGTTTTTAATCTTCCTTCACAATCGCAAAATTTGCAGATCGTATCATTTGGAATCACATAACTAAGAGATCATACAGTGCATATTCATCATAAAACCATCCGAAACAGACAAAATTTGAATCACAAGGTGTCCAACGCCAAATTATGGATCAAATAGCTACTCCTCCAATCACGAGAAATCCAATCATTAAAACTGAAATTGTAAATCTAAACAATACCGAATACCGAATTCCGAAAGAAATTATACTTTCCCGTCAAATAATCACTCCAATCGTGCAATGCCAATTCTGAGAACCAGTTTTCAATAACTACACCTTCAGATCAACCTGCATATCGACAAAATCCAAAAGAAAAGAATCATCACACGAACTGTCCGCTATCAGTCTTCAATTCCATATTCAATAGAAAGAGAAACATTCAGATCTCAAACACAGATCAGATCCAAATCAATGCGAGAAATTCGACATTAATATGATAAGTAAAATCAACAAACGTTAAACATTACACATTTTAATTAATACAAGTAGTTAGGGTTTTGGCATACCAGGTCGTTGGAAGTGTCGATATATAGAAATGTGTGTATATAGATTCACCGTTGCAAAAACTTCAATGAGTTTGAATTCGCCATTGACGTATTGTAGAGAGAGAAAGCAGAGAGAGAGAGAGAGAGAGAGATGGGAAAGGCTTTTGGTTGAGTCCAGTAATTGCGGATTTTCGTTTTCACTTTTGGCTGTGTGTGCATGTGTTTTCTTTCCTTTTATATATTCAGATCCAAAGGCCCGCAAATTTAGAAAACCAAATGAAGCAAATGATTTAAATTAAATTAATATTATAGAGAGGAATAATTGTTTTATTTAATTTTTTTCACATAAAGGAAAAACTAATTAAACTGTCGTTGACACATTCAAGTTTGACAGCAGACATCATGACCGTTATTTTGTAGTCATATAATGTTTTCGGATTAAATTTGTGTTGCTTCCGAAATTAACGGTTGTGATGTAGCCGTTCTAAGAGATTTATTGCCAAATGGAGGAGACACTTGGTAACCGAGCTTATACGGAACGTTAGATGGTGGGCCCTTAGAATTTTGTGTAATACGTAAGATACTCTTAATTGTATTATACACTATACAAATACAATATCACAATTTAACCGGATTGATTAGATATCTTGGATAAATTACAGTTACGTTCTCGAGATTTATTATAATTATATTAATTTTTTTTAAACTTTTAAAATTATATTGACGTTTTTTATTTTACATAATAATATACAAATACACTTTTCTTATCAATTTTTTTTTAAATAATAAAACTATTATTTTTATTTTTATTTTTATTTATTAAATTTTGACCAATTTGTTTTTTCATTTTTTAAATAAATATTAATAAAAATATTTAATTTATTTTTATCTAAAATAAAAATTGTTATTTACCTTAAGTTTATTTTTTAATAAAAATATTCTTTAAAAAAAGTTAGAAAAAATTAGTCAAAATTATATATATATATAAAATAAATAAATAAAATGAATAATTTTATCATTTTAAAAATAAAAATTGATAAAAAGAAGGTGTCTGTGTATTTTTAGATAAAATATGAGAGGTCGATATAATTTCAAAAATTTCAAAAAAAATTAGTGTAATTGTCATAAATCTTAAGAGATGACAGTGTAATTTATCCTAAATTTTTTTATTTTATTAGGCAATGATACTGTCGAACTTATATTTTCTAATTATTAAATAATCTTAAATTTAGAGATAATTGATTAGAATAAATAAAAATTTATTTCTTAAATTATTTATCAATCGAAGGATCTTATCTTATATAAACTTGAATTTAAAGTAGTACCCCTTTTAATTTACTGGAATGAGTTATTATTAAGAAAATGTTAAACATCTAAGATTGCATGCTAGTTGGACTAGTTCGAACTCAGCATGAATTTAAATCAACTTAAATTTTGTATTTTCAATTTTAAGACACATTTGAATTAAAAAAATTAATTCAATATAGACTCTGGTTGAAACTTTGAGTAAGTTGATATGACTTATGTCCAATGCCAATTATATTTATATACATATATATATATATATATATATATTTAATTTATATATATATATATAATAATAAAAAAAACCAAACTTATAACAATTGCATAAATTTAAACACTCGTAAAATAAGAGATCAAATTAATAGAGCTTATTTTTGTAAAACAAAGCAAGTAAATATATCTATCTATATATATATATATAAATATGTGTGTGTATGTATTGTATATACATCTACAAGGTATATATAGGGAAAAGGAATATAAAAGTGAGGCAGATTATAGGTTGGGTCAGGTGGTCTAACGCACTAACCTGCCAGGGCATTTTAATGGTGTAGAGGTTGTACATGGCATGTTAGCAAAGCAAAACAGGGCGTACTTAGTTGGGCAGCCATATAAGGCTATGCCAACTCACTTTGGAGGGGCAATAGTAACAAGTTTAACTGTGCGGCTGTGCCTACTCATATTGAGTAAGAGTAATAGTGGGAAAATTCTTAAAGTACAGATGTGCTTATTTAATAATATTATGTCATATATAATATGTTTTATATATATTTTTTTAGTAAAATATGATATAAGTGATAAAGTATTATTAGAAGAACACGTTAACATGTGATGTGCTAGACCCGTCTAAGAATACCTCGTAATAGTGTTGCTTAAATTTTGTTAATCCTACTCACTAGTCTCACCCCTCACAGATAGTGGTGTTCTGGTGGCAAGTGTTGTATTCACTGGTTTCACCCTTCATGGGTAGTGGTGCTCTGGTGGCAAGTGTTGTAAAATGTGGTTCGATAAGATATTTATGCTTATGGGTACATTGAATGACGGTTCACAAAAATTGACTTTCTTCTCATAAGAATAAACATAAAAATAACACTCTTAAATATATGAGTTACAAAATAAAAAATAAAGTAGGTTAGAAATACTTGAACAAAATAGGTCAAAAAAATTCAGGTAATATCAGGTAAACCCACAATTGCCTATTTTTTTGAATGTATCGGGTTATCAAAAGTCCGGGTGAATTCGTAACAACCACCCATCAAGAAGGATTAGTCTAAAGTTTTTGGCATATCAAGTTCAAATATTTGATGTAAATTGGAATCTCGTCATCTGTGATTTAAATGATACATGTGTCGTGGGGTCAATACATATGCCCGAGATTTGTTCCTCAGTTCTATTCCGATAAATAATAATACGTATTGATCTCGAAGTTGTGGAGGACATACAAAAAAGATTATTATCGCATCACAAAAAAATGTATTCATTAATGTCGAGTGGCTATAAATGATTAACACATTAGTCAAGTAGATGAGTTATTTATTGATATGTCAATGCACCCAAATTAATGAATAAATTTTCAAATTTTTGGGCCAGAGTAGATGTTCAAATTTAATAAATTTATTATTATTATTATTATTTAAATACTACTTTTTAAATTCAAAATTTGAGCAATATAAAGGGTAAAGCTAGCTTTTCTCCTCAGTGTTATTAATATTGTAAGTGAGAGTGGGAATAACATTTTGGGAAATTATAGATCAATTGTGTCAGGCCTAAACTGAATTCACAAATTTGGAAGGGTGAGAGGTGGTAATGTTTGGGCTGTATATAGTTAGAAAGCATAGGTTTGATATGATTTTAACCAGTGGGAACAGTTTTTTTCACCCCAAAAAGAAAAAGTTGATAAATTACTCCATGGCCATCCAATCAAGAAAATTTATTGATCCATCAAATGCTACAAAATTGGAAAATCTGGAAACAAAACGAAAGGAAAGATTTTTTTATGGTAATAACCAGCTTTCTTTTTAATTTTTCTTTTCTTTTTCCCCCTCCTTTTTTATACAATAAATAATCAATACACAGTTGTAAAGCTTGATTTTTTTTTTTTTTGGGGGTATTGGAGAGATTCCCGAGTCGATTTTTTGTATGGTAAATTCTCTATCTCTATAAGACTTTCGCAAACTTATTTCTCAGATGAGTGGTACCAACGTTCGACTCGAAGACCTCCCAAATCTTAACAGAAAGTCCCACCTTTAGATAGCCATAATTCAAAAAATAATGTAATTCTTGTCATAAAATTTTATCAAATTTTCTTATTTACTGATATGATTGTCCAAGTACTAATTAATTAAGTGCTTTGATATATGCAAGTGTTAGTTAATTAAGCCTCTTAGTGTTAGTCAATTAAGTCTCTTAGACTCACCTAACATGACTAACACCGAGAGACAGAATTTATTAATATCAAGAGACTGAATTTACTAGTACCCAAAAAGCCACATCATCAAGTAAATTTTTGGAATAAAATGTTAAGGTATAGATGGAATTACTCTAATTCGAACAAAGGAGAATCCCATTGATTTCTTCTTACCAAATCTTCAAATATCTTGTCAATATAACTTCTGTTGCAATCAAGATGAAAGGAAATTTCATCCGTAATCATAAAAAGTGTGAGATTTGAGAAGAGTTAGATATACACAACCTATTTTACTCAAAATGATTCCAAAATTCTTAAAAAAAGGTACGTTTTTGTTTTCCTGTTTCGGAAACAGAAGTGAAAGCAATTATGTCCAACATATTAGGAGAACAAGTCACACATGTTCAAAGGCAGTATAAAGATTGAAGGCAAGTTTAATATTATTGCCAATCCTGAATTTCAAAATTATGCATACACTACCTAATCAACTTTAATGAACAAGATGCAACATAGCAGATAAAGAAGCAGTTTGGTTTGGTTCCTTGCCCTTCAGAGAACAGACAATTCAATCCTAACTTGAAAATCAAAAGCAATTTCTGATAAAATGAATATATGCTGATATGGGTGATGCTGCCCTTCTACTTTCTCCTTCCTTTTGGTAATTCATAAATCACAAGTCAGTTGAAATTGGCAAACTAAAAATGAATTGCTTCTGGTTTTGTTTCCCTTGCATAAATTCATAAGCAATATTTCCTTTAGATATCAATAGACATTGATAAATAAGAAAAATAAATAAGATGAGCTGCACATCACCATTTTTCTCAAAATCTCTTCTCCACTAATATAAAGAAGTTACACATTGAATTCTCAGCATCCAATGGAAATTAAAAGTTGATTGTAAAGAAAAGAAAGCATGAAACGTGTCTAAAAATAGGTTACATAAAAAAAAAGTAAGAAAATTTGAGATCTCCAGTTGTCATACTTGGTAGAGGACTTGGATGCCAACTGAGTGGAGCGATAACATAGATACAGGATTTTGACCCGAATAGAAATCTAACCATGATCTGCAGAATATCTTCAATAGATTGAAGTTGCAACGCTCCTCGTAAGTTTGCGAGAACACAAATTAACAAGTTTCCAATGTGCAGGCTCTAAAAGAATCAAGAAGAATTTCCTCATTTAGCGATTGACCTGCAAACAAGGAAAACAAAATAAAAATGAGGTCCATAAATTTATTAAGAAGTACTTTACAGAAAAAGATAAGTGTGGTCAGCTCTTTTCCTATGAACACTATCTTGTTCATTTGACTTTCTTCCTTTCTCCATTTACGTGCTGGAACAATCTCATATATCTCTCGCACAGCCTGCAAAACATTAAAAGCTTGAATAATTTGTGAACATTTTAATACACAATTAGTGCCTTCACATAACAAAGCAATTGCAACAACAATATAGGAACCAACAACTTAGCAGAAGTATAATATAATAAATGCAAAGACATGACAACAGAAGTGGCAATTCACAAAGTCCAAGGATAAACCCCTTTATTGGCAATTCTTGATATGACACGCTAATAGAACTCAAACTTGGCATGGCGTTGGTGAGTTTGATTCGAGTATAAATAGGTTGGAGTCATAAACAAGTCGATCCCCGTTTAGCACAATCAATAAACAGAACATGTTTGAATCTTAGTCATATTAACCCCTTCTGACATGACTTAGCCCATTTAATTCATTGTGTTAACCCGAATAACCCTAGTATATTACCCTTATAAGTAGAAATATTAACAAAAAAATAAATACCATAATATATATAATAAGTTAACTTGTATTATATTTGTATTTGAATTTTTATTAAAAATAACTTAATGTATTTTAGTATTAATTAAAATTATTTGAATTTAGGATAATTAAGATTATTTAGACGAACATGATTTATTAATATTTTTATAATAATTAAGTTGGACACATGGGATTTATGATTTTTTTTAAGATATCTTCCTATACTTCTTTATTTTGTAGTTATAATATTGTTAAGGAATGCATAGAATCTAATTTATCGTGTAAAATAAAAAATGCACATAAATAGTTTAGCAGGTTGTGTATAAATGGGTTACATGTATGACTTTTGATAGGTAATGTATGACTCTAATATGACCTGTTTATTAAATAGCTAACACGTATTAAGCATGCCAAATCTGTTAACTCTAACACAATCCGTTTATTAAACGAGTTACTCGGATCGTGTTTGTAACTATTGTAATGTACAAGTTGTGTTACGATTGAAAATTTTGACACAATTAATTAACTTGTGTTCGGATTAACCCATATAGTTGAACACCCATTCCTCAATATGACATGAACACAACTGCCATCCTTACCCCGCTGTATATTGACCCTGAGGATTGTTGGCCCAAAAATTGGGTTCTGAATGAATGGGTCCTCCCCAACTTTCTGAGAAAATTACTACCACATTATGAACCAATGACTGGTATGTTCACCCCTAGTATAATTTGAATAAATAACATATAATCGTTAACGATGTAGCATCACTTGTTCATAATGAAAGAAATGGAGATCCAAAATTGGGTATAGGCTGAGCCCTTGTTTCACATTTTAATTGTTGGAAACTTCTGAATAAAAAAAGTTGAAATCTTAACCTCATTCAACAAACAAATCCTCGACAACCTAAACAAGATTCCTAACCAAAAAATACCTAATATTATGCCATGCTAGACCAAAACAAAGCAGCAAGCTTTAAACACTAGCTTGGCCAAAAAAAATCTAAGGATGATAAAATCAGGCTCATCTAACCTGCAAGTTCTGAGAGCAGAAACCGCTATTCCTAGCAGGTATCAAAGTGGACTTGGCCCACAGACAATACAGTGCAGGCAACCACCTAGAATTTCAAGTGCCTGCTTGGATCATTACGGACGCTTGCCCATCTAGATATACGATGTATTATATCATACATTTTCAATATGAAATAGTAGGAGTTTTCTGGTTGTTTAATGACTTCATAAGGATATTTTTGTTAAAAGAACCATCTTTTTTTTTCGGTCTGTTTTTCATTTTTACCCTGTACAGCTTAATACATGTTAATAACTCTAATGTGTGTGTAAATTATAGGCCAGGACCACCGCCTCATCTAGGGAGATTAGAAAAAATAAAATAAAAAAATTGGTGCATGAAATTAGTGAGATGGGCTTACATTCAGTAAGAGAGGAAACCAGTCAAGTTAGGGCAGGCCAACCAGCCAGGAATATAATATTCACACACCAAATCCAACCTTTAAATCAATTAATACAAAAGTATAACAGTTAAATATTAAAACCACCTAAGTTACAGGATGCTATACTGTCCAACAAAAGGAAAAGGAAAAAGGAAAAGGAAAAAGGAAAAATAACAGTTTTAAATTGTGTTAATATCAGGGTAGATAAGGCCAGGTCATATATTGCATTTAGCAAGGCCATAAAAAAAGGGGTTCCTTTTGTTGTTGTTTAAGTTATGGATTCAGCCACTGAGCAAGCTTGGAAGAAGTCAATCAAAAGGCAATCTGAAAGTCCGCTACATATAACAATCATCATAAGGCCAGCCAACAACCTAGAAGATAACATAACTACTAGGAATTGTGGTAAAAGTAAATTACTAAATGCACAAACATAAGGTCTTAAACTAACGCTGAAGCTTAAAAAAAGAGAAGTAACTAACCACAATAAAGCAATTAATAGCACTTAATATGAACCATTACCTGTAGAGTATGAAGTTCATCCGAGTTCGAAATACTTAGAACCCCTTTGCAGCGATAAACATCCATGCTATATTTCTTATCCCAAAGAATCTCCTCAAGCCACAAACGAACCTTTAGAGAGCGAGAGAGATTAAACATCACTCAAATGAATCAAAAAATTGTTCATGTACCGAGCAGCGAGTGCAGAGTGAAGCAGAGAAGAGAAGACATGGAAAACTATACAATTCTATCCAGCTGACCCCTTTCTTAAGATGTAATCCCTCTGGCATTTATATTTTGCCCGACTTACATGATTAACAAGGAGGAAGTCATAGGTTGAGATAAATAGTGTAGAAGTTGGTGAAAAAGCAACCAATACAGAGCATTACTAACTGCACACAACCCCCCTCCCCCAAAAAAAAAGCCGAAAAAAAACCCCCAAGATAAAATGAAAAATAATGTATGCTATCTCTCTAGCAATAAAAAATGAAGAAAGCATGCATTGCTGGTATAAAAATACAAAGGTAGGTAAGCAACACAGATGTAAACTACAAGTTAGTTAAGCTTCCTTTAACACAGTCATGCAGAAACATACAATTAAGCTATTGGTCCCACAAAAGCAGGGTGCCAGGAACATTGGCTTAGATATAAACCGAACCTTTGGCATTATCCGTGCAAAGTAGACACTCTCATCAGCACATTAGCAGAAGAGATCAACTACTAATTAAGAATTTTGCATTTAGTCCAGCTAAATATAAGGTATATCATTGAAATCAACAATAAACTGCCTTCAGAAAGCTGTGAACAAAGAGGAAATTCCATGTCCAGAAATTTTTCCTCGAGCATGCTCCATCTAGTTTCCATTTCACAAAAGTACCTTATCAAGATCAACTTGACGTGGCTCACAAATGCATAAGGTTCGCACACCGCTATCATGAAGATCTCTGGTGGTCAGAGATTTATTTTCTTCTAACAATGCTTCCAAATGAGTCATATGCTGAAACCAAAAAAAAAAAAATGATTCAAATTAGTATTAGCATGGTAAACGAAATAATGAGCTCAGAAAATGGACATATTGATGCTAAATGGAGATGAAGTATGACTAACCGAAGCATCATAGGCCCGGCAGTTTAATATCTTGGACAAGTCAACTTGACACCGAACTGAATGAATAATATTAGCAAGGGAATTGATGTTATGTATGTCCTTCTCTAGTTCATCTAGAACACCTCCAGGATCCTCTGAAGAAACCAGATCAACCTTGTTAAGAATTACAACATCCTACAACAGACAAAAAAACTTCTGAGGATCTTAATGCTCATACTATCCAAGACATCATATAGATAAAATGATTTAGAGGAACGAGGAGATGCAAGAATGAAATACCAGAAACATGATTAAGGCTGACAAAACTGGATAAATGACTTCCACAAAGTAAATCATCAAAATAAAACAACAATTACCGCAAATGCTATTTGTAAAAATGCTTCAGGAAATGAAGACGAATCATTATGCCTCTGGAGCTGGTAACGGAGGTTTTTTGCATCCACAACCTATTCAAGAAGCAATTCCACAAAAGAAGGATAATGAGAAAAGAAAGCGACAACTCATTATAAAACAAATAACATATCAGCATGAAGAAAAGCTAAATCAGAGCAGCTCTAAGTAGTATTATATCTCATTCCCAACTAACATCTACTTGTAGCTCACTATATAAAATATCACTTCATGATAATATTTAAGCGCCAACTGAAATGATGAAAGCAACTAGAACACTAGAAATGAACAAAAGATATGACAACAATCAACATCTGGATACAGAGGGTTCATAAAGTTAGTTCAATGATTAGTGTGAAACTCACAGTAATAATAGAGTCAAGCTTGACCGCTGATTCTAGCTGATCATCCAACCAAAGAACAGATGCAAGAGGAGCAGGGTTTGCCAACCCCGTGGTCTCTAGCAATATATGATCAAGCCTACAGACACCACAACAACAATTTAGAAAGAAAAAAAAAAGTTAAAAACTG
Organism: Nyssa sinensis; assembly: GCA_008638375.1. Classification (NCBI taxonomy): domain Eukaryota; kingdom Viridiplantae; phylum Streptophyta; class Magnoliopsida; order Cornales; family Nyssaceae; genus Nyssa; species Nyssa sinensis. The sequence continues at coordinate 27,246,250 of CM018042.1, forward strand.
ATTTCTGCTATTGCCAATTGACAGAACAAAAAAAAAAACCCACACAGAATAAATGGAGAAAGTGCAACAGAACTAATCGCGTGAGATGCAAGTGCTAAAAACCATTAATTTGGCTCTAAGAAAATAGTAAAATTATCACCTTTCCTTCCTTTGAACAAGTTGTTCCAACGCTTGAACCAGACTATGCTTGACAGTGCAACAAATGCACCCATTTGCCAGCTCAACCCATTCTTCAACGAGTGCGCCGCCTTCGCCTTCGTTAATCATTGCCCTCTCCACTCCAATCTCCTCGCCAAACTCATTCAATATAACAGCTATTCTCTTTCCATGTTGAGAATTCAATATGAAATTAACAAGCTGAAATTCACAGTTCGAGCTCATCATCAATCAACATATGCCGGTATACGTACATGTGTGTGCATATATGTATACATGTATAATTGAGTGTTTGGGGAGACTGATGGGAATGAACTAATTACAGTGGATTTTCCGGCACCGAGATAGCCAGTAATGACGGTCACGCCAACCGATGAAACTTCAAGGTCTTCCCGCCGTTGATCGGATTGGTCAGACGGTTGTGAAGCGCAACTGCCGTTGATTTCAACTGCCATCGGTGGCTCTTCGTCGGCGTCATCCATCACTGATATTCGAACCTTCCAATCGAATCAATATTTCCCCCGCCGTCGCAGTGCAAAGACGATGGGGTTTGATCCCTTACACAGTGAAACTGAAAGATGAGTTTACAGGATTGCCCCTGATAAGCGTCAAACACTCAGCAAGGAAACAGAGCTCCTCTCGTGGACCAAACCCGTGTGGGTCATGGGTCTCGTGAAATAGGCTAATTTGGGTTGGGCCTCAACAGGCTCGCCTCGAAGATCCATTCTTAAGGAAGGCTAGAAACTCATAATTTAATTGGCCTTAGAGCATGAGGTTTTGTTAGAAATAATGAATTTTGAAAATAATTTTTTGGCTATCTTTGAGATAAAATTATAGTGGGTCCCAAACATTAATTTTGATGAGTGCACATGAAAATGTGTTCTCTTCTATGAGGATATTAAGATTATGTATTAGATTATTCAAAATCATTAAAGAGTGAATGAGAAATTGTCTCCAAACATTACCACTTGAAAATAGTAACAAAAGCTTGAAGCTTATGAAAAACTTGTGTCCCACAGAGGAAGGGTACAAGACTTTTAAAAAGTATATATACAATTACTTTGAAGGAAGGTTTGTGTCCCTTAGGGGCATCCAAGTTTTGTGGAAGGGAAAGGACTTAACATATGTTTGGTTCACCACATGCACTTCGCCCTGCACCGAACCGGGTCCGGTCAGGTCGGGTTTGGGTTTGGACCTTGGCCCGTTGTGTATTTATCTTTTAAGGAAAAATTCATTTAAATAATTTTTTAAAACACTGCCATTTATGTTACTGTTAGAGATAGTTCAAAATATTGTCGTTTTATAATTGTGTTTGGTTTTGGTTTAAATTCAAAACGACGTCGTTTTGTGATTACCTCTATTTTGAATTTTGATTGAATCGATGTCTTTTTCATTAGGCGCGACTATGTCTGTTCACTTATGAACAGATACAATTGAAGCTTCATACCTGTACCAAACATGTATGAAAATGTCTATATAAACACCGCCGCACTTACCTGCATTAATTCATTCAATTCATATACATTTTGTGCGTCAATTTCTATAAAGTCTGAAAGAGAGTTCAAGTCGCAACACCGGTTCGCCGTACGCACAAGTCAGAAGTGTTTCTACTGTGCGTGTTGGTCATTATATTCTGTGAAGCACCATTCATAGGCTCGTTAGTGCTACTATAAGGGACGAATTTGTTTTAAGAAAATTGTGTAAAACACAAGCCTTGATCAGTCTCTTAATTTCTTGTTTCTATAATTCTGTAAGTATTATAGTTTCTCGTTTCTTTTACTGTAATTATGTACTATAAAAAATATTATTCCAGTTTTTTAGTTTTTGTTCATGTTTCTAAAAAACTTCTATAGATTCTGATTTATAATTCATTTACTGTTTTACAAAATAGTTTTCTATTTTCAAATACTTTCTGTATTTCTAAAATATATATATAAATAGACGCACACACACATTGTGGATAACAATCCAGTTCACTTATTTATTTATTTTTGTTTCTGTAAAACAATATTATTTTCTTTTTAATCAATTTTCTGTTTTTTCAAAATGGTTTACTGTTTTTCAAATTTTTTTTTTATGTATTTTCATAAATAAATACTGGTAATAACATTTTCAAACTTTGTGTCTGACCGTAGCACTCCTCTTAGATATAGAGGTATTGTTTGGACTTCGTGACTAATGATAACATTCTTTCTATATCTTAGGACAACTTACGCACACCATATTAAGCTTCTCTCCCTGTGATAGTTAGGTACACTCTTTAAGGTCTAGTTACCAACCATCAACACATAAGAGACTCAAACTTGAGACGCTTGAATTTTATTGAATAACCCGAGTCATTTTTCTCACATAAAAGTAAGAGTCATCTCTTTTTATTGTAATTATGTCCCACTGTTACGTGAGATAAATGACTTTCTTAATTTCAAATTGAAATAGAGACATTCCACTAATGCTATAATTGTCAACTCTCTTTTTCAACACTTACATAAGTGGAGTCCATATATCCTGAGTCTAACCAAGTAAACTCCATATTTTTTAGTGTTGGGAAAATGAGTTTAAAAGTGTAGCATTAATTATAATTAAACCCTTTTGTAAAGTGTTTTGTACCAATGTAAAAATGTGTGTGAGAGCATAGTTAGGAAAATAAAATAAAAAATATAAATAGAGAACATATTTGGTAGGGATTTTTTTAAAAAAAATTTCAATTTTTTTTAAACGATGCATTTTTAACAAACAAATAAATGTATTCTTTTATATTTTCAATATTTTGAATTTATGAGAAAATGAAACCAATTAAAAATACATATATATATATTTATATATTTTCATCATTTTCATTCTAAATATTACAAAAAAAAGGCCCAAATTTCTATTGTTAGCATAATTAAATTATAGCATATTTCATATTCTTGTAAATATTGTATCCCTTATCTTAATTTTCTTGTATGATCTTAAACTCTCCAGTATAAGGAGGCTCCTAATTATGTATCAATTATCAATACACAATACAATTTTTTTCTCAAACCAATTTTATCATGATATCAAAACTCTGGTTACGAAGAGTCTAGGGTTCAAATCTTTTTTCGTTTATTCAGTACAATATTTGTATTCATTCATCCTGTTCCATTAGCATTAGTACTCTCACTATCGTTTACGCACCTCGTACTCTGTTACACCAGTGTGCAAGGACATACCTAGGAAATTTTTTTTTGGGGGGGGGGGGGGGTAAAAAATTCTTGGATTGGGTCAAATTCTTGGAAGAGAAATGAGAGAATTAAGATAAAAATTTTGAACTTTTGATTGAAGTTTGGGAGTAAAATATAAAAAATGAAAGGTAAAGATTGAGTTGGACTAAAATTTTGAAATAAGTTAATTTATATAATGACAAAATTTTACAAGTAAAATTTCTTTTTCCACATTTTGGAGGGCTACAGCTCACCCCAGCCACCCCCTCCCTCCACCATTGCCAATTTGTCAACTCTATACGTATCAGAATGTAACGTGAGAAAGTGTGTGTGTGTGTGTGTATATATATATATATATATATATACATATATATGATTGACTCATTTTCTAACCAACTTAAATTTTTACCGCAATCATTTCACTTTTTTTCTGCCCTACTTACCATATGGGTTTGAAGAGTTTATGTTATTCAATAAAGTTGATGTGTACTCTTAAACAAATTTTTTGGATATTGCATAAGACTTAACGATGATTGTGATGTTGGGAAGTTTTAATCAGTTACGAAATTAACGACTTTTGGCAGGGGATTTAGTTGAAAGGGAACCAAAGTGATAAGATACGTGAAAGTTACATATAGATACATGGACAGAACCAAATAGACAAAAATACAAGTCCTTTGATCATGCATGGGAATCTAAAAAAAGCACCTTCTCATAGACTCATATTTAGGAAAAGTTAAATGTTCTTAATCTTATTTCTAAGCAAAGAATTCATTTCTGTAATTGGAATCTATGTTTTTTTGTCACTTGTGAATCTATTAAAGCAAATGTTTTTCAAATTCAAATGATATTACTTATTAAATAAATGTTAAAGATAGGACTGTAAATAGGGTCGAGTTGAGCCAAGTCTAGGGTTATACGTTTAATCTTGATTCATTAAAATAAACGAGTTTCAAATTGTGTTCAAGTTCGACTTATTAATTTTTTTGAATCGATCTTAAACAAGTTTTTAATTAAGTCGATTGCGAGTAGTTTAATTTTGTATATAGTATTTGATTACTTTTGACCTAATATTTAACCGAGCTTAATAAATTTACGAGTCTAAAAATATATTCAAGTTTAGTTTGTTAATTTTGCGAACCGATCTCAAACGAGGCTGTAAATGAGCCAAATTCGAAAAACTCAGCTCCTTTTACTGTCCTACCTAAAGATAATCGTGTTTGATGTCACGGTCCTAGTCCAAACATTTTGTATATTTTCTGTGCATGCATGTAAATTTTGCATGTGATTGTCATACGAAAAATGCATGACCATTCCAAATTAAATGATTACGACTATCCAAAACAGTTCTCGTAATGTTATCTAAGCTAATTCTTCGATAAACTACGAGAACTTATTTGAAGTATATCCATCTCTCATAGCATTATAACAAGTTATTCATCTCCCTAGCTAATTCTAATTTAAATTAGGAAAAATCATATAGAAATAATTTTTAAATGTATTGAAATAATTTTTTTGTATCTGTTAATGAAATTTGATTTTTAATACGTGAATGAACTGTCTTCTTTAAACTATAAAAATTCAAGTATATATAAATGAATCAAATTTTACAAAGTGTGTAATTTACCCTTTCAAACAAACTCATTTTCATTTTCACATTCTTTCAACATATTGTAAAGTTTTATTCTCAACATAATAATAATAAGAGTAAATTATATTAATATTTTTTGAGATTTTTGACAATTATAAAGACTCTTTTTGAGATTTCTGAAGTGATATTGATCTCTCTTATTTTTATTGACAAATTACAAAAATCTCTCATTCAGCCTTAATTATTTTTAAAATAACAAAAGTGTCCCTTTCATTTATTTTTAATTTTAATTTTTTTTCATTTGTTCAATTATGACCATTTTTTTCTTACTTTTTTTTTTTATAGATTTTTTTTTCATTTTATATAAAAAAAAATAAATTTAAGATAAATAACTTATATTTTTTTTAGTCAAAGAAGACTTTAATTAATAATTTATTTGAAAATGGAAAAAAAATTCAAATTTTTTTTTTTTAAAAAAATGGACACTTTTGTCATTTTTAAAAAATAAGACTGGATGAGAGATTTTTATAATTTATCAGTAAAAATAAAAAATGTCAGTGTCATTTTAAAACTCTAAGAGAATGTTTTTGAAAATATAAAATTTTTTAGGAGAAATTAGTATAATTTACTCTAATAATAATAATAATGTGTGAGTATGTGCCGAAATTTTAAGTGATTAAATGGCATATAAACAGACATTGTTAATTTTAACATAATTCTATATATTTTAATGCCATCCACAACAATACTCATTTCATTGCTTCTAAGTTTCAGGATAACAGCTACTGAGAAGAGAATGAATTAAAGAGAAAGGCACTGACTAAAAACAGAATGAATTAAAGAGGTAGGCACTGACAAAATAGTCACCAGAAATCCATTCTGAAGGACCTACCAAAGGAACAAGACAATATCATCAAAATCAAGTATCTAATACAATAATTATCATGGAAATACATGGATAATTATTATTATCATTATTTTGTAAAAATGATCATGCTTGGAGCCCTAAAATTATTTTACTGTGTAGACGACTGACTAATACAGTTAACTCTTTTTATAATTAATAAGTACATAAGATAGAAAATTTAATAATTATTAAAATTATTAAGAGTAATGTTAGGTACATCAAATCAATTTACCGGATGACATAATTTATCCAAACTCCTCTTTAAAATTTGAATAAAAAGAAAAAATACATCTATTAATTACAAAAATACCATTAACACATCATTCGGTAAACCAAACCGATATTCCAATCATTTCCCAATTATTAATTATTAAGTTTTGCGCATTCCTTATATGTACCTGACTTTTGGTACCAAAAAATAAAAGACTTTATATAATTTTTTTCAACAACATTTGAATCTTTTATTAAAAAAAAATACATATAATGTTTCAACTTAAGTTATTAAAAAGACTCTTAATATCATAATTTTTGCTACTTAAAATACTTTTACTCTAATTATGTAAAAATAATAAATAAAATTACCAAGACATCTCATAAATAAAATATACATAAGTATACATATGTCTTATAATTAATATTATAAATAATTTTTTTTAAATAAATTATTAATTATCTATGATAGAACAAGTTAGTTTTTTAAAGATTTATTAATTATTAAAATTTATTAATTTATTAAATACTAATTATAAAATCTTCAACTATAATCTGTACACTTTTAGCCGAGTGGCAGCCATTTTTTGAACCTCTAGGTCAAAATTTTAAAGCCATTAACATATGTGGCCAAGAGGTCATGTTTGACAGGATGTTGGGATTTTATCTATTCAAGTGCCCTGGTGTGGGTTCAAGTTTGAGAAAACAACAAAACTCAATCATTCACCAAAATTCGTTACCAAGATCACATGACAAACAGTTTGATATGATTAACACTCTCAAGCAAGAGTTAAATCATGTTATTTGTCTCCTATACTAATTCAAACCTCAATTTCTTATAGGCCATAATGGGCCAGCCAACAAAATAGGATTCAAACCTAGTCAAATGAAGTTCATGTCTTGTTTATTTCAAGACTATAAATGAGCTGAGACAAGTCGAGTGACATGTTATTCAAACTTAACTCACAAAAATTAACGAATTTTAAATTATGATCAAACTTGAATTATTTATGTTTTGAACCGATCTCGAACGATTTTTGATCGAGATGATCACGAGTCTAGTTCTAATAACTTGATTAGTACTTATTGGTGTTTAACAAACTAAATTCAAGTTAAGCTTAATAAATTAACGAGTTTCAAAATATATTCAAACATGTTTAATTTATATCAAGAGTCAATCTCGATTGAGTTTTAGCACTCCTCTTAGATATAGAGGTATTATTTGGACCCCAGACAAGTTGTGTTGGATGCATGAATTGAATGCATCAATCAAATTGCAAGTTTCCAAATTTCGTGACTAACGATAACATTCCTCCTATATTCTGCGACAAGCTTACGCGTACCATATTAAATCTCTCTCCCAATGATAGTTAGGCACACCATTTAAGCTCTAGTTACCAACCATCAACGTAGAATATACTCAAATTTGAGACGTTTGAATTTTATCATTAACGTATTTACTACCCAATAGTCATTTCTCTCACATAAAAGTAAGAGTCATCTCATTTTATTGTAATTATGTACCACTTTTACGTGAGATAAATGACTTTCTTAATTTCAAATTAAAATAGAGACATTCCACTAATGCTATAATTGTCAACTTACTTTTTCAACACTAGTATAAGTGGAGTCCATATATCCCGAGTCTAACCAAGTAAATTCCATATTTTTAAGTGTTGGGAAAATGAGTTTAAAAGTGTAGCATTAATTATAATTAAACCCTTTTGTACCAATGTAAAAATGTGTGAGAGAGCATAGTTAGGAAAATAATAAAAAAAATATTAATAGAGAACATATTTGGTAGGCATTTTTTAAAAATATTTTCATTTTTTTTAAACGATGCATTTTTAACAAACAAATAAATGTATTCTTTTATATTTTCAATATTTTGAATTTATGAGAAAACAAAACCAATTAAAAATACATATAATATTTTTTATATTTTTTCATCATTTTCATTCTAAATATTACAAAAAAAGGCCCAAATTTCTATTGTTAGCATAATTAAATTATAGCATATTTCATATTCTTGTAAATATTGTATCCCTTATCTTAATTTTCTTGTATAATCTTAAACTCTCCTATATAAGGAGGCTCCTAATTATGTATCAATTATCAATACACAATATTTTTTTTCTCAGACCAATTTTATCATGATATCAAAACTCTGGTTACAAAGAGTCTTGAGTTCAAATCTTTTTTTGTTTATTCAGTACAATATTTGTATTCATTCATCCTGTTCTATTAGCATTAGTACTCTCACTATCGTTTACGCACCTCGTACTTTGTTACACCAGCGTGCAAGGACGGACCTAGGAATTTTTTTTTGGGGGGGCTAAGAAATTCTTGAGTTGGGTCAAATTTTTGGAAGAGAAATGAGAGAATTAAGATAAAAAAATTTTGAGCTTTTGATTGAAGTTTGGGAGTAAATATAAAAAATGAAAGGTAAAGATTGAGTTGAACTAAAATTTTGAAATGAGTTAATTTATATAATGGCAAAATTTTACAAGTAAAATTTCTTTTTCCACATTTTGGAGGGCTACAGCTCACCCCAGCCACCCCCTTCCCTCCACCATTGCCAATGTGTCAACTCTATACGTATCAGAATGTAACGTGAGAAAGTGTGTGTATATCTATATATATATATATATATATTGTTGTGCCACTTTGAGTCCCACATCGGTTAGGAGTCGGGTACTGGCGTCGCTTATAAGCCACAGGCGGCTCTCTTTCTAGCACAAGGCCTTTTCCTCCCTGGAAGAATAAAGCCGTGAGCTGCAAGACCCACAGGGCATAAGACCCACAGGCAGGCAAAGCGGATAATATTGTGCTAGGGAGCTTACCATGTGCCAGGGCAAAAAAATGCAACATCAGTTTGGCACCGTTTGTGGGAACGTTTGGGCAGTGTGCCTCGTTCTTGTGCTCCACCAGTCCCGACTGGGGGGAGTAGCTGTTGTGCCACTTTGAGTCCCATATCAGTTAGGAGTCGGGCATTGGCGTCGCTTATAAGCCCCAGGCTGCTCTCTTCTTAGCACAAGGCCTTTTCCTCCCTGGAAGAACAAAGTCGTGAGCCGCAAGACCCACAGGGCATAAGACCCACGGGCAGGCAAAGCGGACAATATTAGTGCTAGGGAGCCTACCATGTGCCAAGGACGAAAAAGTACAGCATCATATATATATATGATTGACTCATTTTCTAACCAACTTAAATTTTTACCGCAATCATTTCACTTTTTTTCTGCCCTACTTACCATATGGGTTTGAAGAGTTTATGTTATTCAATAAAGTTGATGTGTACTCTTAAACAAATTTTTTGGATATTGCATAAGACTTAACGATGATTGTGATGTTGGGAAGTTTTAATCAGTAATGAAATTAACGACTTTTGGCAGGGGATTTAGTTGAAAGGGAACCCAAGTGATAAGATACGTGAAAGTTACATAGATACATGGACAGAACCAAATAGACAAAAATACAAGTCCTTTGATCATGCATGGGAATCTAAAAAAAGCACCTTCTCATAGACTCATATTTAGGAAAAGTTAAATGTTCTTAATCTTATTTGAAAGCAAAGAATTCATTTCTGTAATTCGAATCTATGATTTTTTTGTCACTTGCGAATCTATTAAAGCAAAAGTTTTTCAAATTCAAATGATATTACTTATTAAATAAATGTTAAAGATAGGACTGTAAATGAGTCAAGTTGAGCCAAGTTTAGGATTATACGTTTAAACTTGATTCATTAAAATAAACGAGTTTCAAATTGTGTTCAAGTTCGACTTATTAAGTTTTTTGAGCCGATTTTAAACAATTCTTTAATTAAGTCGATTGCGAGTAATTTAATTTTGTATATAGTATTAGATTACTTTTGACCTAATATTTAGTTGAGCTTAATAAATTTACGAGTCTCAAAATATATTCAAGTTTAGCTTGTTAATTTTGCGAGCCGATCTCAAACGAGGCTCTAAATGAGCCAAATTTGAAAAACTCAGCTCATTTTACAGTCCTACCTAAAGATAATCGTGTTTGATGTCACGGTCTAATCCAAACATTTTGTATATTTTATGCGCATGCGTGTAGATTTTGCATGTGATTGTCACACGAAAAATGCATGACCGTTCCAAATTAAATAATTGCGACTATCCAAAACACTCCTCGTAATGTTATCTAAGCTAATTCTTCAATAAACTACTAGAACTTATTTGAAGTAAATCCATCTTTCATAGCATTATAACAAGTTATTCATCTCCCTAGCTAATTCTAATTTAAATTAGGAAAAATCATACAGAAATACTTTTTAATGTGTTCAGAAATAATTTTTTTTGTAACTGTTAATGAAATTTGATTTTTAATGCGTGAATGAACTGTCTTCTTTATACTATAAAAATTCAAGTATATATAAATGAATCAAATTTTACAAAGTGTGTAATTTAACCTTTCAAATAAAGTCATTTTCATTTTCACATTCTCTCAACATATTATAAAGTTTTATTCTCAACATAATAATAATAAGAGTAAATTATATTAACATTTTCTGAGATTTTTGATAATTATAAAAACTCTTTTTGAAATTTCTGAAGTGATACTGATCTTTCCTATTTTTACTGACAAATTACAAAAATTTCTTATTCAACCCTTTTTTTTTTAAATGACAAAAATGTTCATTTCATTTATTTTTATTTTTTTTGCATTTGTTCAATTATGACCATTTTTTTCTTACTTTTTTTTTTATAGATTTTTTTTTTCATTTTATATATAAAAAATAAATTTAAGATAAATAACTTATAATTTTTTTTAGTCAAAGAAGACTTTATTTAATAATTTATTTGAAAATGAAAAAAATGGTCAAAATTTTAAAAATAAAAAAATAAAAAAATAAATGGGTACTTTTGTCATTTTAAAAAAATAAGACTGGAGGAGAGATTTTTATAATTTATTAGTAAAAATAAAAGATGTCAGTGTCATTTTAAAAATCTAAAAGAATGTTTTTATAAATGTAAAAAAATTTAAGAGAAGTTAGTGTAATTTACCTTAATAATAATAATAATGTGTGAGTATGTGCTGTGATTTTAAGTGATTAAATGGCATATAAACACACATTGTTAATTTTAACATAATTCTATATATTTTAATGCCATCCACAACAATACTCATTTCATTGCTTCTAAGTTTCAGATAACAGCTACTGAGAAGAGAATGAATTAAAGAGAAAGGCACTGACTAAGACCAGAATGAATTAAAGAGGAAGGCACTGACAAAATAGTCACCAGAAATCCATTCTGAAGGACCTACCAAAGGAACAAGACAATATCATCAAAATCAAGTATCTAATACAATAATTATCATGGAAATACATGGATAATTAATATTAATATTAATATTATTATTATTATTTTTTTATAAAAATGATCATGCTTGGAGCCCTAAAATTATTTTACCGTGTAGACGATTGACTAATACAGTTAACTCTTTTTATAATTAATAAGTAAAGAAGATAGAAAATTTATTAATTATTAGAATTATTAAGAGTAATGCTAGGTAACACCAAATTAGTTTACCGAATGATATAATTTATCCCAACTCCTCTTTAAAATTTGAATAAAAAGAAAAAAATATATTTATTAATTACAAATATACTATTGACACATCATCATAAATGAAATATACATAAGTATACATATGTCTTATAATTAATATTATAATTTTTTTTAAAAATAAATTATCAATTATTAGGTAATAGAATTATTAATTATTTATGATAGAACAAGTTAATTTCTTAAAAATTTATTAATTTATTAAATATTAATTATAAAATAATCAACTAATCTGTACATTTTTAGCCGAGTGGCAGCCATTTTTTGAACCTCTAGGTCAAAATTTTAAAGCGATTAACATATGTGGCCAAGAGGTCATGTTTGACAGGATGTTGGGATTTTATCTATTCAAGTGCAGTGGCGTGGGTTCAAGTTTGAGAAAACAACAAAACTCAATCATCTCACCAAAATTCGTTACCAAGATCACATGACAAACAGTTTGATATGATTAACACTCTCAAGCAAGAGTTAAATCATGTTATTTGTCCTCCTATACTAATTCAAGCCTCAGTTTCTTTTATAGGTCATAATGGGCCAGCCAACAAAATAGGATTCAAACTTAGTCAAATGAAATTCATGCATCGTTTATTTCAGGATTATAAATGAGCTGAGACAAGTCGAGTAACATGTTATTTAAACTTGACTCACAAAAATTAACAAATTTTAAATTGTGATCAAACTTGAATTATTTATGTTTCGAACCGATCTCGAACGATTTTTGATCGAGATGATCACGAGTCGAGTCCTAATAACTTGATTAGTACTTATTGGTGTTTAACAAACCAAGTTTAAGTTAAAGTTAATAAATTAACGAGTTTCAAAATATATTCAAACATGTTTAATTTATATTAAGAGTCAATCTCGATTGAATTTTTAATTAAGGCAGATCACAAGCTTACTTCCTTCATTTTACAGATCTACTTAGTCCACTAATTATGAATGGTGTACATATGTGTTTGAAAATTCATGTAAGTTCACACTTCACATAATCTAACTGTTGCTATAATGGCCATGGAAAAGTAGTTGTAAAACCACCAACTTTTGAACCCTTTCAAAAGTGGAAGACAGACTGGGGAAGTGGTTAGGATGATATATAAACAATGATTTTTTTTGCTTTGCATATCTTCCATGTTCCACACAAATCAAATGTCAAAAATTTTCATCATTGAAGAAGAATCTAACCAAACCCTTTTTGTGAGTAGGGCAGTGTCCTCATCCACAGACTTTCAAGTAGAGGCGTATCTCATTCTTCTCTGTCACAAATAGGAGACAAAAATAAAAGGCACAGAACTACCGTACTTTTGATAAAGTAGAAAACAAGGCAAAGTGGAGAAGAAAGCTTTTTACCATATCCTATTCAATTAGCCAATAGCCCTTTAAATAGGCAATACATCAACGAAAAGAACTGAAAAATAGCAACAGCTTTTAGACCACTAACACATGATCTGTAACACTAAAAAACAAAGACCGCTAACACATGATTTGCAACACTAAAAACAAACTGAGAATATCCCTAAAGACTAAATCCACTCATCCGACATCTAAGGACCCACGTGAAAGACAAGTTTGAAAAATTCATAACAAACCCTCTCTTAAACTGATGTTTTCAAACATTCAGTTTAATACATAATTCAGAAAAACAACTTTGAAGTCCCTCAAAAAACCAGCATACAAACACCCAACAATTCTCTTAACTTCAGAAACGAAGGCAATTTGAGAGGCTTTGTGAATATATCTGCAAGTTGATCTTCACTTCTACAGTAGATGAGCTCAATTGTTCCAACCTTTGTAAGATCTCTCAGGAAATGAAATTTCACATCTATGTGCTTACTTCTCCCATGTAGAACATGATTTTTGGAGAGTTTGATTGCTGAATTATTGTCACAATAAATTGCAGTAGGCTCTTGTCTCTTGAAATGAAGCTCTTCAAGAATTCTCTTCAACCATATGGCTTGACATGTACAAGAAGTTGCAGCAACATATTCAACTTCAGTGGTTGATAGAGTGACAATTGACTGTTTCTTTGATAACCATGAAATAGCCCCTGAACTAAGGATGAAAACATAGCCTGAAGTACTTTTTCTATCTTCTTGATCCCCTGCATAATCACTGTCAGTAAAACCAATCAAGTCTGACTTCTCTCCCTTCTTGTAGAATAGCCCATATTCCTTAGTACCTTGCAAGTATCTAAGTAACCTTTTGGCAGCTAGTAGATGCATCTCTGTCGGATTCTCCATATATCTGCTGATGAGACTCACTGAATACATTATATCTGGCCTTGTTGCTGTTAAATACATTAAACTTCCCACAATCTGCTTGTAAAGAGTGCCATCAACCTTCTTTCCTTCATGATCTTTATTTAGCTTCAAACCAAACTCAGTTGGTGTATTCACTAAATTGAAAATTTTCATCTGAAACCTATCTAAAATTTCTCGCACATACTTCTTTTGAGAAATAAAAACTCCAGTAGCTGATTCAACAACTTCAATGCCAAGAAAATAATGCAGCAATCCAAGATCAGACATATCAAATTCAATCATCATGGACTTTTTAAACTTTTCAAACATAGCCCTATCATTTTCAGTGTAAATTAAATCATCTACATATAAGCATACAACAACCATCTTTCCACCATCTTCAATTTTAATAAAAAGAGTATGCTCATATGGACATCTTCTAAAACCTTCCTTCATAAAATAAGCTTCTATACGACTGTACCAAGCTCTTGGAGCTTGTTTCAACCTATATAGAGCCTTTTTTCAACTTATACACCTTATGCTCATTACCTAGCTTCACATAACCAGGAGGTTGATCAATAAATACCTGTTCTTGTAAGTTTCCTTGTAGAAATGCTGATTTCACATCCATCTGGAAAATAGGCCATGAATTTTGAGCTGCCAATGCTATCACCAATTTGATTGTGTCATGTCTTGCAACCGGAGCAAAGACTTCTTTGTAATCAACACCAAATTCTTGCTTATAGCCCTTGGCTACCAAACGTGCCTTGTACTTGTCAACTTCACCGGTCTCCTTCAACTTTGTCTTGAAAACCCACTTCACCCCCATAGTATTTTGCCCTTTTGGAAGCTTTGTCAACTCCCAAGTGTTATTTCTCTTGATGGCCTCAATTTCAGTATTCATAGCCTTCCGCCACTTTGATTCTTTGACAGCCTCCTTAAAAGTTAATGGATCATAATCTGAAAACAGGGCAAAATGAGTGAGTGGATCATCAGAATGATCAATTCCTGTTACCTCATAGTCTTGCATCCATGCCGGCCTTCGCCTAACGCGTTGAGGATGTGAACTTGCTATAGCATCATCCTGCTCATTATGTTCCGCTGCTGCTGGTGAAGTTGCAGCTGTTGTAAAAACTGCTAGAACTTCTTGTTGATGAGGCTGTTGTGTTTCTTTTTCATTTTCACCATCAAAGTTTGTTGGTATTGTCTGTCCAACACCATTGCTGCACCAAGACCAGATTCTATCTTCATCAAATACAACGTCACGACTAATGACAATTTTCTTGGTGATAGGATTGTACAATTTGTACGCTTTTGATTGATCACTAACACCAAGAAAAATGCATTTTTCTCCTTTGTCATCCAACTTTTTTCTCTTTGCATCGGGAATGTGAGCGTAAGCAATGCACCCAAAAATTCTGAAATAATCTACCACCGGTCTTCGTCCGCTCCATGCTTCTTCCGGTGTCATATTTTGGACAGCAAAAGTGGGACTTCTGTTCAATACATGAATGCTCTAGTTAACTGCTTCAGGCCAGAAATTTTTTGGAATGCCACTCCTTGTCAAAAGACTTCGCACCATATTCAAAATAGTGCGATTTTTCCGCTCGCAAACTCCATTTTGTTGAGGCGTGTATGCTGCCGTAAGTTGCCTTTTGATTCCATGGAGTTCACAAAAATTTGCAAATTCTTGTGAGTTGTATTCTCCACCACGGTCAGTGCAAAGAACTTTTATTGGGCTTCCAACTTCTTTTTCAACAAGCACTTTAAAATTTTTAAAGGCCACAAAAGCTTCTGATTTTTCCTGCAAAAAATATGCCCAAATTTTCCGACTATAATCATCAATGAAGGTAATTATATATCTTTTACCTCCATTAGAGGGTGGATTTATTGGCCCACAAAGGTTAGAATGCACCATCTCCAATGCTTTCTTTGCTTTCTATGAGTTTCCTTTTGAAAAAGGATCACGATGTTGTTTGCTAACAACACATTCTTCACAAACTTGTGAAGGACTTGAGAATTCAGGAAGGCTAGTCACCATATTTTTCTGTTGCAGCGTCTTTAATCCACCAAAGTTTAGATGTCCGTAGCGAAAGTGCCATAACCAAGCTTCTTCCTTCAATCTTGCAGAGAAGCATGAATGAGTAGTGTTGTGGAGATACATTGGAAACATTCGGTTGGCTGTCATGTTGACTTGAGCAATTAAGCCTAATTTTTCATCTTCAATTCTACAGACGCCGTCTTTGATGGAGATTTCATACCCCTTTTCTTGAAGGTGGCCAACACTAAGTAAATTTGTTCTCAAATCTGGAACAAAAAGAACATTAGAGATTGGCTGAACAGAATTTCCCTTGGTTTGGATGGATACCTTCCTTTTTCCCATGACAGAGACTCTAGATTTGTCACCAAACTTCACACTATCACGAAAGGATTCATCCAAATCAGAGAATGCAGATTTTTCTCCACACATATGATTGCTGCAACCTGTGTCTAAGTACCACAAATTTTTTTGGGTTTCCTCCTTGGTATGACAAACCATCAATAAAGACACTTCTTTTTCCTTCTTTACAAAATTAGATTTTTCTCCACGATTTTTATTTAAATTAGTACGACACTCAGAACGATAGTGGCCATACCTATGACATTTGAAGCACTCAACATTGTATTTGTCTCCTGACTTTGGCCTGTTGGCAGTTGAGTGGTAGCCTCCTCGACCTCTTCCTCTTCCTTGAAAATCATGGAATTGATTATCTTCAGAGGTCTGGTTGGCAGTTGAGTGGTGGCCTTCCTCGACCTCTTCCTCTTCTTTGAAAATCATGAAATTGATTATTTTCAGATGTCTGGTGTAGATTTTTGCGATCCTGGTTCAATCTGCCTCTTCCTTGTCCTCTATTTGGTGTATAAGAATGATTGTCAGTTGAGGCCTTCAAAGCTTGCTCCTCTTTCTCCTACTGGTTAATTTTCTGTTCATGAACCTGCAATGAGCCCTGAAGTTCCTCAATTGAAAGTTCATCAATATCCTTAGATTCCTCTATAGAACAGACAACAAAATTGAATTTTGGTGTCATGGATCGAAGAATCTTCTCAATGATGGTAACATCCTTGGTCTTGTCTTCGTGAATCCGCATCTTGTTTACAATTCCCATTGTCCGAGAAAAGTAATCTGCAACTGACTCTCCTGATTTCATTCGAAGCATTTCGAACTCAGATCGAAGTGTTTGAAGCAGCTGCCTTTTTGCCCTTGCTGAACCTTTATACTTCTTCTTTATAGAATCCCAAATCTGCTTGGAGGTGTCTTTATAAAGAATTGTCTCCAAGATAGAACGATCAATTGCCTGAAAGAGATAGTTCTTCGCCTTCAAATCCTTCAGCTTCAGTGCTTCTAATTCTGTTCTCTGCGCATCCGTCAATACTGTACCGTCTGCTGGTTCTGCTATCCCAGAAACAATCACCCGCCAATACTCTTTAGAGCGCATGAAATTTTCCATTAGCATGCTCCAATGATCATAGTGACCATCAAAGCGTGGAATAGATGGTTACACAAAATTTTCAGAGGCCATGGATGAATTGTTACGGCAATATATGGATGAATTGCTACGGCAATATATGGAGCTGTTGCTGCACTCTTTTTCACTCAACCAAGGTTTGATACCACTGTCACAAATAGGAGACAAAAATAAAAGGCACAAAACTACAGTACTTTTGATAAAGTAGAAAACAAGGCAAAGTGGAGAAGAAAGCTTTTTACCATATCCTATTCAATTAACCAATAGCCCTTTAAATAGGCAATACATCAACGAAAAGAACTGAAAAATAACAACAGCTTTTAGACCACTAACACATGATCTGTAACACTAAAATACAGAGACCACTAACACATGATCTGAAACATTAAAAACAAACTGAGAATATCCCTAAAGACTAAATCCACTCATCCGACATCTAAGGACCCACGTGAAAGACAAGTTTGACAAATTCATAACATTTTCAAATTAAAATTTTCTTCTTCTCCTTCTTCTTCTCCCTCTATTATTTTTTTTATGACTTCAAATCGAAATTGATTATAGAAACCGTAATCTTCAATCGTGTGATTAGATCATAAATCAGAACTCTTTACCATAACTATTTCAGGGTACACTAAGAAAACTCTAGAACAATATTGAATCAGAAATTTCTAGAAATATTGAATCAAAAATCTCGTACTCTTTAAACACTTGCTGATTTTTGTTGCTCCAACCAAACTACACTTTAGAATAATTTTTTTAGAGACATCTAATACTTCAACATATTTTCCCACTCCAGAGTGTTTTAGTAAATATATTTTTTCAAAATATACGAAGCGCATATATAAAAATATAAATTTTTCTACCTATTTAATGCATTTTAAGAAAAAAAATCAACATAAAATTAATTTTAGAAGTTTGACCAAAATATTAAGCGCGCACATATATATATATATATATATATATATATAGAGAGAGAGAGAGTAATATAACATTTTTTAAATTTATATCCAAATTATTATCTTGAAAGACGTGCCATTCATATCAATCAATCTCATATAATTCCGGATGAAAATTCAAGTGACAAATTTAGAAAATATAGAAATAATATATGTGAAAATGCAATTCACTGCTTTTCCAATAACAAAAAAGATGAATTATATAATACACACAAGTTAAATTTAACACCTTTAGGGCTCATAATTTCTGAGAATCTCACAGGCAGGAGTGAATTAAATTAACAAAAATTGATATACAACTTCATTTAATAAAAAAATAATACACACGGGTGCAAGCAAAAAGTGTTCTATGGTGGGCATCCTGGCGAGAAGGATGAGAAATCCTAGCATCGAGAATCAAATTCCCGAGAAAATTCAGGTTAGGAATTATTCGGCCAATGGAGTCTGAACAAGACAAACAGCGTCAAATATATACAGAGGAAAAGAAAATTGCAAGAAAAGCAAGGGAATTATATCAAATTTACGAAAGCAATGAGATATTGAAACAATTTACTGCTTTGCTTATTGTGATACGATTCGAATGCGTGTGAACGGAAGACTACTTCCCCCCACTATATATTGTTACCACTACCGCCGTTATTCTGTCTCTCTCTTTATCTCTCTGAGTCACCACCATCACTTCCATTTTTGCTTTTATCAACAATCCATTTCACATTGTTCAACTTTTCTCAACTCTTCAAATCTCCATCCATTTCTTTTCCTTCCTGTACGTGGCTCCAACATAGATTCAAAGACCCTAGATCTCTCTCTCTCTCTCTCTCTCTATATATATATATATATATATATACACAAATATATCAAGTGAGAAGCTATGTTGTGGAAAAGTGACATTCCTTTGGTTATAGTTTTGGTGGTTTTGGGGGTCCAGACATGTTTGGCACAGATTAATAGAGGAAGCTTTCCAAAGGGTTTTGTTTTTGGGACTGCCTCTTCTGCTTACCAGGTTCCTTCTCCTCCCTAGCTTTTTTTTTTTTTTTTCTCTTTAAAGTTCATATATATCATTCATGGTTTCTTTTCTTTTTCTTCTTTAATGAGATTTTCTTCAAAAATAAATAAACAAATGCCTTTTTGGAGTCGGTCGATCAAGCGTGTTCTTGCTTTTTGGTGCAATTTAATAATATTTTCCGCTACAGAAAAAAAATGAAAAAGAAACCCATATACAATTGGTTCTTTTGCTGGTGTTTGAACTATTTAATTTCCTTTAATATTGTTTAGTTTCAATGTTGAAAAAACACAGTTCTTTTTTCAATTATCAAAAAGATAAAAGAGAAAGATGATTTTTTTTTTTCTGGGTTGAAGAGTCATGAATATATGGTGGCTATAAATCCAGAACATTCTTCCCAAGAAAAAGGGGAAGAAAAAGTAAATAATCTGCAAAATAGCAGACTGTTATGGTCATATCTATATATATATGTGTGTGTGTGTATGTGTGTGTGTGTGTGAGAGAGAGAGAGAGGGAGTGTAGATGCATGTGCAAGCGGGAAATGACGTAAAAACTCGTACCAAATGCAAAGTGAGAGAGATTCAAGAGCTTTTTCTTTTCTCTTGCGATGGGTGCGTGAAGGGTAGTTTGATAAATTTGTCAAATATTCCGTTATGTAAATGGCGGGTATAGTCCCCCATGAACGCGCGAGAAACTAGGGACGTTATCGATTTACCGTTAATTTCTGGGTTTAAAGTTTCGGAATTTTGTGAAATAACCCCTTCCTTTTCTTATTATATTTGGAAAACCCCTCCTATTTTGGGATTTTTGCGTTTATGTCTATTGATCTTGCAGAGTTGTGTAAGGCACTCCTAATTCGAATTAGGAGTAAAGATAAAAGAAGGTGAAGGACCATAAAAACTCTAATGTCCTTTCTTGAATTTGAGTCCAAGATTTTTTTTTTTCACATTGAAGCCCCAAGTTATGTTTAATCTTTTTTTGTTGTTATGTTTATCTTTTGACTCAATCCCCCCCATACAATCGTGTCCTTTAATCTATTATTTCTAGAAAATGTTTTTCATATGAATTTAGTTGCTTATTTTTATTCGTCAAGAGCATTTTTGAAATTAAAGAAAAAATTGGTTCTAAAATCTTCTCGACCAAGTTAATCACTAAACAATAAACCCGGTCCTCTGAAAAAAACTTCTCATATAATTTTATAAAGAGAGAACTTCCTTTAGGTGTTATTATATTATTCTCTTATACGGGATTCTGTCTCAACTTTAATCGGGTCATCCGTTAATGGACAATAGAATTAGTCTCTCAGATGAGTCAGCTCGAAGGATTATCAAAAACAATATATTATTCTCTCATAAATATTCATAACTTATTTTTTTAACTTCCCATTTTCTCTTCCAAAAAAAAACCTCTCATTAATTTCATCAACATTAATTGACTTTAGGGTAAAAAGGTAATTTACTTTTTTACATAGAAGTCACGCTACTCACATCCACTAATAGTAATGAGGCAAGTAACACGTGTTTATCTTTAAATATCAAAGTACCCCTTTATTTTTAATAGTAGTTTGATCAATCTTTTTGTTTTTGTGTATAATTCATATAAGACGAGTTTGACTTATTTACGATGAAAAGATCTGTGTCTTATCTCTTATATGCATAGACTTGACTTGAGCTAGTGTACCACATATAGTATTATGATTTCTTTTTCTCACATTCATTGTGTAAAAATAATTTTTGTCACTTATTTTAGAATAAGAGAGATTTTAAATTAGGGGTCAGTACATTACCCATCATATCCTTTTAGAGCTTAATATATTTTTTTTTACCACTTTATATATTTAAGAAAATCTAACAATTCACAAATTGTTTAAAACGTATATGTGACAATACAATATTAAAAGTATGGAAGGGTTTGGTGACATAGGTATGAAACCGCACCCATGAGTATATGTGCACATATACAATTGCTACCAAACAAACATTTCTCATTAATATGTTATGTCAACAATCCCCTTTCTCAACTTCTTTCCATTTCCTTCTGCTTTTTACTCCCATTTTCCTTTCTCCGTCCTCACTCTGTCCTATATCCTGACATCACCACATGGGCAACAATTATGCCCATCACTTCTAGTACGTACATATGTTGGTGTGTGTAAGCAAAAATCGCTAGTAGTTTTATTGAAACAAAGTGGAAAATTAAATATATGTCCATCCCTTGCAAGTAAAACCATCCCTAGTTAGTTACAGAAAAATAAAAAGGGAAAGTGAAGATGATTTTTGAATAGAGGAGAAGAAATAAAAATCAATACCAAATTTGCTGAATCAGTAAGCCAGAAAAAATTTGAAATTTTGATGAAGAGGCATATTTACTACTAGAGGGCAAGATAATTGATGCAAAAATATTTAAACATGCAAGTGTTCATTTATAGCTTCAAAGGGTAGGGAGGGCATTTTTTTTTTCTTAAACAATTTTCTTTTAGTTTGGAAAAGGAAAATTGATGTAGGAAAGCTAGAGGTGCTGGTGTGTTAGCTAATGTGTCAATGACCATGCGTGTCACCATTCTTAATGATGGGGTCATATACACATAAAGTAACAATGTGTTGCTTTATTGTTTTATTTTTCATATACATAGAATATGGTGAAAAGAAGGTATTGAGGATCAAGAACAGATATGAAGAAATAGAAGAAAAGTATGTTAATAATGTGAGAAGTCATTGTTGTTGGGTGGTTGTTATAAATCATCCGAATTTCTGATGACCCGATCCGGTCTGGAGATGGAGGGAAAAATTTTTTGATCTGTTTTTTATTTTGGGTATTTTGACTCATTTTGTTTCTTATGTTGTAATCCGTTTATATAAGGGTATTGTTTTTAGAGTTTTGACTTATGAGAAGGTAGCCGTCGTTAGGAGAAAATGGGTTTGGAGTTTTGGGATTTTTTTTTTTTGATAATTGATTATTGTTACCCTGTGACATGGGAATCTTGCCGAACCAGTAACTCCGTGTCTTCTGTGTTTTGCTTATTTTTATTGTTTGTTTGATCACATCCGCACAGCAGTCACTATGTCCTTAGTTCAACAACAATTAATGGTTTGCTGCTATGAATTGCGATGTGACACCATCCTGCTAACTAGAATGGGTTCTTATACAAAAAAGATGACCAGTCATGCAAAATGCAAAACAAAATCAGATGGTTATGGTGACTAGTATTATAATCACATGTCTTTGTTCATTATGGTTGCTTATTAACTAATGCTATTTGCAGTATGAAGGAGCAGCAAAAGAGGAAGGAAGGGGATCAACTGTCTGGGACAAATTTTCACATTCATTTGGTAATTATTATCAGAGGCACTTAGTTTGTCATCTTAAATAGAAACAGACACTCTTAATATAGTAATTTGATTTTTGTTTTAACATTATATACAACTCACAGGAGGATGAATTTTTTTTTGTTCTGTAAAACCGATTTTTTTTTTTTTTTACTTTTTGAACTATTTCTAATTTCTACTTGGTAGCTGTAAATTTTTTAATTTCTACAAAATGAAGGTACATCAAGCTCACTTTAGCATGTCTGATCAATGATCATCACTCTTAAAGTGTATTGTAATTCATACAGACAACTCAATCAACAGCCAAAACCATGGCAGAAAGTATAAAAAAGTTGATTAATTTTAATTTTTGAAATCAGATTTTTACACCAGTAAAATATGAAAGAGAATTGGATTTTCTAGTTATATATTTAATGCTTGACCTTAAATTTTTCTGCAGGAAAGGTAGCTGATTTTAGTAATGGAGATGTTGCTGTCAATCAGTATCACCTCTACACTGTAGGTCTAATCATACCAATCTTGGTGTATTTTCTTTTATCAGTTTAGTGCCTATTTTAAAGAGAAATAGTGCCAGCTTGATAGAATTTTTGATGTCACCATTGCAATTTTTTTAATAATTTCCGTGACTCATGAACTTTTATACTTATTTCTCAAACTAATGCAGTTTTTAGAATCGAATTTTAAAGAGACATCTTTAAACTAAAAATTTTGTCCAAAAGCGTCCTTTTCACTCCTCTAGAAGTGTCAAAAGGTGTCTTTAAAAAATATATGGGTCCAAGTATTAACTAAAAAACAGCATGGGTCGCTAAAATAAGAAAATAAACTACATGGTCTGGCTCAAAAATTCTAGCTTGATACCATGGCTGCTCTAGAGCTGCCTACATGCACTGGGCTAGCCCCCTTTTTCTTTTCTCACTTATTTACTCTGAGTGAGAGGCACAAAAAACAGACTATTTTGGTTGTTTCCTTGGTGTTCCAATTAAATTTTCTGTATTTTAGTTACTCTGGGAATGCAATTTTTTTCATTTTTCTTTATTTTCCTCTCTTGTTGGTCAAAAATATATTTGTGGGTAACTTTATGTTGTCTGAAACAGGGAGATATACAACTCATGAAGGATATGGGAATGGATGCCTACAGATTTTCAATTGCTTGGTCTAGGATCTTCCCCAGTAAGCTTTCCTGACCACTATCATTTAATATAATTTGGTGAGAGCATAATAAGTATTAATGGCAGTATATGAAAATAATTGGCTGATCCATGCATAGCTAAGCTTAAATTTTTTATGCATGGTGATAATAATCCATTCTCAAGTTCACCCCTCCTCCCCAAACAAATGGTCAAAAAAAATAAGATAAAAGGGCCAAACCTCAATTTCTTTCCTTTTTTCCTGTAATATATAAGCATGGTTGCAGGAGTGTTATTGTTGAGTAACACTGCCTATTTGTGGCCTTTGTTAACATTCAAGATAATCTCATCTTGATCATCATTTATACCAATAATTGTTGTGATATTAGAGTCGTTGATGACCTTTGAATCCATTTTTCAAAACAATGAGGGAAGTGAAAGGGATTGCTTAAGAAATGAAAACATTTTAAACAAATCCTTCCTCGTTCTTTTTGAGATCCAAAGGAGACCTTGGTTTATTTTCCTTTCATATCAACTGGAAATTTTAATTGAAAGTAGCCATGCTCCCCTATTTGCACATGTTTGCAACTTGATCTTAGCAGCAAGTGAAATAGATGAGTTCTTATATTAATTAAGGCATCATGTAATATGACGGATATTGCAGCATATTTTACATAGTTGATCTTGACACTGTTATGTTTCAAATTCTTGACTATTCTTTCCAGTAGGAAACTCTTTTAAAAGAAGAAAAATACTCATTCTGTGTCTGTCTCAGATGGAACTGGGAAAATCAATCAGGCAGGAGTTGATCATTACAACAATCTCATCAATGCTTTACTAGCCAATGGTATGCATACAGTAATTTCATATTTTTTCATTATTTTCTTTATAGATAACATTAATCTCTATGAGAGAGAGAGATTGAATTTTGATGTATAAATGATCTCTTGCCATCAGTTTTACAGCATCAGTTAGACAACATCTAGCTTATATAGGCACTTTTTAAGAAATATCATTATTCTGTATCTAAATCTTGCTATGCAAATAACCATCAGATTGGAAATGAATAATTTGATGGACCTCAGCATTTGCCAATGGTATTAAAACGATGCATATGTAAGTAATGCAAAAAATACATTCCAAGGCACCATATATGCATCATTAGGGAGCTAACTAATCCAGATGTTAAGCAACCGGTTTCTTAAAAGCTTAAACGGTTAAAGAAGGGGCCTCCAATGTATATTAAGATCTAACAGCCCCCTCACAAGCAAGCCTGTCCCGCACGTGGAGTGGCAAACAAATTGCAGACAAGCAGGACATAACAGAGTGCAATTTTGCACAAATAAATCAAATGGAGGAACCAATATAGATGGAGAGACTTGAACCAAAGACCTCTTGGAACTTAGGCGCTGATCCCATATCAAGCAACCATTTACTTTAAAATATTAAACTATTTGAGAAGGAGCCACCAATGTATATCAAGCTCTAATAGCAAAAAAAATTTCTCATAGCATTCAGTATCACTTGTGCAGGAATTGAACCATATGTGACCATCTACCATTGGGACCTCCCTCAAGCCTTGGAAGACAAATATGGAGGATGGCTCAACCCACAAATCATGTAAATGAATCATCTCCAATTCAACTGCTTCTGTTCTTCTTTAGAAAATATGAAATTACCAAAAATTCATTCTGATATGCAAATGAAATATGACTTTACTCATTTTACAGAAAGGACTTTGCGGCATATGTGGAGGTGTGCTTTCAGAAATTTGGTGACAGGGTGAAGCATTGGATGACATTCAACGAGCCCCACACTTTTGCCACACAAGGCTATGACGTAGGTCTCCAGGCACCGGGACGTTGCTCCATCCTTCTTCGCCTCTTCTGTAGAGCTGGAAACTCTGCAACTGAACCTTACATAGTTGCCCACAATACTCTTCTTTCTCATGCAACTGTGGCAGATATTTACAGGAAAAAATATAAGGTAAAGATGAAGAAATTATTATTTGGAATCAACTGAAAGAAAAATAATTTAGAACATTCTTTGCCTTTCTAGTATTTGGTTGCTCAGCAACACAATAACACTGTAAAGAGAAAACAGAATGACCATGCACTACTACCTCCTCTTCAGGTAAAAAAGAACACGAGGCTATAGGAATAGAACCTGAAATATCCGTACCATTTTTCAAGAGTACATGCTATTGGATGTGTGGTTCATGCATGAGTCACTATGTATTGCCTTATTTTTTTTTAATGATAACTTGTTGGTTGCACAGGCGAGACAACACGGATCTGTTGGGGTAGCATTTGATGTTATATGGTATGAACCAGCAACAAACTCCACTGAGGACATTGAAGCAACACAAAGAGCACAAGATTTTCAGTTAGGCTGGTAAGTATTAGTCATTTCTCAGGTGTATGTAGTTCCAAGAGTATGAAAGGAGAAGAAAAGAAAATTTATTTGCTGACAAGGAGCATTAGAACCCAGTGTACACTTCCAGTGCAGTTCTGTGGTTCGACCCAGGCCAATCCTACGCCTGCTGTGCACACAAGTGTTCATATACATGTGTGCAATTCCATTTTTGATCTTCCAAAATGAAGACCCTTTTTCATCCCCCAAAAAAAAAAAACTAAAAGAAAAAACCATATTTCTCCTTCCCTAACAAGCAATAAAGATACAATATATTCGGAAAAAAAAAAAATCAACAAATTTCTGCTAATTTAGGCTCCAAGAGAACTCCAATTTCATTACAGCACTAAACACAGAGTAGCTAGTTCCACTCTACTTCCTACACCTAGGGACTATTTATTGACTAACAGAGTTCTTGTGGTCCTCAAGTATGCCTAAAGTTTTGTTGTATTCAAAAGAAGTCTCAAGTTCAGGTTTGCTATGGAAATAGCTAGGTTCCTTGTATAATTTTTTCATTTATGCTGTGTTGATAGTGACTCTATTCTGCTTAATTACAGGTTTATTGAACCTTTGATCTTTGGGGATTATCCAAGCTCAATGAAAAGCAGACTGGGAAGCCGGTTGCCAAAATTTTCCAAAGACGAGTCAGCTCTTCTTAAAGGGTCCTTGGATTTTGTGGGCATAAATCACTACACTACATTTTATGCCAAACACAATTCAACTAATATAATCGGTGTTCTACTCAATGACTCCCTTGCAGACTCTGGTGCCATTACACTCCGTATGATATCACCAATCCCTCTATTTAATGAATCTATTTATCTCTACATTTGGCTCCTTCCATTTTGGGTACTCATAGTCAAATTTAACATGTCCTAGAGATATTGAGCTGATATTATAACTCATCAATATGTTTTGTTCCATTTGTTCTTTGGTTTGATACTAGTGGCTAGAGGTTTTAACTAATATGCTTAATGTTTTCAGCATTCAAAGATGGAAAAGCTATAGCAGACCGGGTATGTAATCCGGAAAATTGAGAGTGATGGATGAGTGCATAGAGTTCTGAAAACTAAAAGACACACTATTATTTTATGTGTACATTTTACCCAGTCCAATGAGGTTGTAGCCTGTCCAATTCCTCTGTTATAACAGCCACAACTTAATCTCGAAAGCATGGAACTTCTTGCTTCTAATAGCCATAGAAGCTTTTTCATTATTATTTGACTGATTCAGCTGACTATAAGGTTTATTTTAAACTGCAGGCAAATTCCATATGGTTGTACATAGTACCTCATGGGATCAGAAGCTTAATGAATTACATCAAGCAGAAGTATGGAAACCCTCCAGTCATTATCACTGAAAATGGTAATCCTCTATAAGCTAAAAAGAAGATTCAGGGTAATTTGATTGCGCCATGAGATTGTGTCGTTCTATTGTGGTTTGTATAGCGCTTCATTTGATCCCTTCAAATTTTTCATCAGTTTCTCTGGTTTTATATAACTAACTTAATAGTTGGGCTTGTCTTTGATTGTTAAATTGCTGTATAAACTCAAATTTTTTATTTCATTTCCATATGCTCTTAAAACTCTTGTCGAATCTATATGTACCATTATCTAATCAGATTCAAACAGGTCGAACCCCATATTTTTCCTTTGATAAGCCAAGGAGAAACAAATTACATGCTAAATCTTTCTTTTTTCATGTTTTTACAGGGATGGATGATTCTAATAGCCCATTTATCTCCATTAAAGATGCTCTAAAAGATGAAAAAAGGATCAAGTACCACAATGATTATCTCTCCAACTTGCTAGCTTCAATCAAGTATGTTATTTATTGTTTGTGCTTATGAAGGCATAATAGTTGTATATGTATGAAATCATGTTAGTGAATACATGTATTGTATGATCATATAATGTGGTTCGGTTTTTATCATAATGCAGAGAAGATGGATGCAATGTAAAAGGTTATTTTGTATGGTCTCTGTTGGATAACTGGGAGTGGGCAGCAGGATACACTTCCCGCTTTGGTCTCTATTTTATTGACTACAGTGACAATCTCAAGAGATATGCCAAGGATTCAGTTCAGTGGTTCAAGAACTTCTTGAATACTACTTAGAAAGTTGAAAGTGTAACAATCTGTAAGTTACACAGACACACACACACATTCACACATATTGATATGTATAAGAAGTGCTTGGGTGAATTTTCTTCATATTTGGGCACTTCATAGTGGCAAAACATGTTCTTTTAAATGCATTGATTATACGTGAAAAAATCGCTCACCGAGTTTTAATGAAGGAAAAGGACATTTTGCATTTACTTCTTTCTTCTAGCTGGGAGAAATCCCATTAATGTGTGAAAATTACATCTCAATATGTCATTTGAATGCCAAAAATTCAAAATTTAATTTTATTCCTACCTCTAGAAACCATTAATAGTTGTTCTGGGATGCATGTTTTTATGCTTATACGCATATACCCACACAAATGTGACATCAGGCTTGTAATACCCCGACCCGAGTGAGCCGGTACCCGACCCGGTAAACCCGGGCCATGGCATAAAAACCCGAACTATAATAAATTAAAAATAAAAATAATAATAATAATAATAATAATAATAATCATAATAATAATAAATATACTAATAATAATAATAATAAGAATAATAATAATTAAAAATATATAAATATGTATATATGTATATATATGTATATAGGAAAATATCAGTGTGTGCCCATATGAGTGTGTGTGTCGGTTGGGTGAAGAGTGTGAGTGTTATATGTGTAAACATATAATATATATATATATATATATAGATATATACACACAAAGACCTCCCAAGCAATAAATGTAACCTGCAAATTAGAAAAGAAAATTAGAAAAAGTAAGTCAAGAATAAGGGTTCTAGAAGGGGGAAGAATCAAGAGAAGAAATGACAAGGGCGGTGGAGCAGGTCTTATACATATATACATATATATATATATATATATATATATATATATATATATATATGGGTGCTGTGTGGGAAAGCAAAAATCTGTAAAGAGAAGTTGGTTTGTGAAGCTAGGTGGGAGATTGTGAGGTTGGAAAGAAAACCAGAGGTGATCCAAGAGGAACACAGAAGTAGGAGGAGACCTGCAATCAAGAAAACTCAAAAAAAAAAAAAAATCAGGTAAGTGGGTTTTGTGTTATTTTAAAAGTTAAAGCATGATAGTTGAATTTAATAGTTAGACATTATAGAGCATGAAATAAGGATTTAAACCCAAAAAGAATCAAGAAAATTGGTTGAGAATTAACTAAGAAAATAGTAGTTACAGGTTACGGGTAGCTAGGATTTTCCTTAATATTTTAGGTATGAAATGGTGTTTAAACAACCTAGATCTAATCCTCATAAGTGTAGAAAACTAAATAAAAAGGAAAGAATGAAAAACAATGAACAAATTTGAACGAAATTGGAAATTTCAGGTCACCGGAGTTTCGGGTTTGCCCTATTTCGTGAGGAATTGGTGCTTTAAATTGAAAACCCACATTGGAAATAAAATCTACATAAAATTTAGAAGAGAATGGCATTGAAAATTGGTGAAAAAAATGGTGGAAATCCGGTGGCCGTCGCCGGAGAAGGCGACTGTTACCACCGGAACCCTACCGGAGGAATGGAAGGGACGACCGGATAGTCGTAGGTCTATTCGGGTTAAAAAGGAAACGGGTCCGGGTTTGGATCGGGTCGGGCCCAACCGAATTAAAAGGGTTATCAAAACGGTACAGTTTTGATTTAGGTTTTTAAATGTTTTAAAATTTCATTCGGAGTGTTTGGCAACATGGTTAAGAAATTGAAATTGAAATTAATTTGGGGGATGGGGATAGCCTATTCCAGTTTAAGGATTAACCACTGTTTGGCTATCCTGATTTAGAATAGAAGAATTGAAAATTGAGATTTGACCCAGAACTTTATAGAAATTACAAACTGACCCCCCAACTGTTAATAATTGTGATTTGACCCCCAGAATAAAATATTAATAAAATATTAATATATTTAATTAATTTAAAATAATAAAAAATTACAAAAATGCCCCTAGTTCAAAAATAGATCAAACGAAGTCCAAACAATTCAAATGAATAGTCAATTTTTATTATCTCGGACATTCTAAGATCAATGGTGGGGTCTATTTCACTATACAGGACCCCGAAAAATAGAATACACATAAAAGTGCAAAATGACCATTTTGCCCTTTTGATACAAAAGACCAAATTGAGTAAACCAATAGTGCATTTTGACTATTTTGGGCGTTCTGAACCTAATGGTGGGGTCCATTTTACGAAACAGAACTCTGAAAAAATAAGACACGTTAGAGTGTAAATTACCAAATTACCCTTAATGTCCCTGAAACCAAATGGAAGTCAGAGGGAGTCCAAATTGACTTTCTTCGACGTTCCAGACTCAATGGTGAGGTCCGTATTATGAAATAAGGTACAGAAAAATATGACATGTAAATATATAAGATAATAGAATCAAACTTTAAAACTTAGAGAAGCTACCCAACAAATGTAACTAAAATAGGAAAATGAATTAATGATAATTAAGTCAGGGTAATATTATGGAATGTAATCGGATTTTGAAATGTTATTTTAGGGAACTTTGAAGGAAGGATTTTTGGAGATAAGTCTTTGGAATTCATGTGAGTATTTCATACCATATTGAGGTAGACAATTTCAGTATAGATATAAATATTGAACTCTTTTATGATTTATCGAACTATACTGTATACGTTTGAATGATCTATTGACAACTATATTGTCTTCTTTGACTTCAGAAAATATGTTTGAAAGATACTCAAATGTTTTACGATATTCTTACAAATGTTTGAACTGTTTGAACTAAATGTCAAATAAAGAACCTTGATTTGAAATAATTGAACTGCTATTGATGATTATTGATTTTGGATACGATTTGGATATGATTTTGATGCTTTGAATAGAACACTCTTCTATGATTAATCACTATCGAATAGGTTGTGATTTATCGAACCCGTCCCACAGGGTATATTGTGGTGAGCCGGTGTTGATACGGCATATCGAACTAGCTAGCCTATGATCTCAGTTAGCGAGGGTTAATTTGCTGACCATAGAAGTGGAATATATCATTGAATATGAATATTGAAAATCGAACCATGAATCTGAATTATTGAACTATGAATTTGAGATATTGAACTATTATTTATTGAACTATGAATTTGGGAATTGAACCATGATATTGAAATGTGATTTTGATTTATTGAATTATATTATTGATTATCGATTTACCATTATCTTTGAATTGAGATATCTTGGAACTGAATTTGATACCGTTATCTTATACTATAATTAAGATAACATATGATATATGATCATCGACATTTCAGTATTGAATTACATAGTAGTTTTGAAACCCTGGTATGTTATGGAATGCTTACGAGCTGTGATACTCACGAGCTGTTGAGCTCATAGGATATTCTTATCCTATTTTAGGTGATGATATCGGACAAGAAATAGCAGGTTCAGTCAGACTAGTGGGAAGCTTGTAAAGCTATGGACCCTTTTTGTAATAGGATTTTGCTAGTCATGATGTAGTTGCTTTTGGAAACTTTGGACTGTATATCGAATATGACATTAGTAGGTTTTGGGGAAAATTACATCATGTACTTTTGTAATTACTATGGAATGTATAAATAGATGAATGCTGTTGTCTTGTGTATTGATTAGCGCTTCCGCAATAGAAAAAGAAAAATTTATTTCGCTGCGTTTGACTAAAGGGAATTATGATCATTGGCAGAAAGGCCTCGGTGGCCGATCACGAACCCTTGATCCGCATGGACCGGATTTGGGGTCGTGACAAGGCTGTTAGTGATCTAACTTAGAATTGTTTGCCCTCATAGACATGACCAAATCTCCAGTCAGATGGCGCAACATTATCAGATTGCACCATCCTACCATCACTAGTAGTAACTTGAAATGATAAGTTCTGCCCTACTAACCGTGTCCCGGCTTGCCAGTTCTGGCCCCAGTCCCATGCCATCTGTATCCATTTTGTGTCTGAACCCTTGATCTTGACATCCTCAACATCACCGGCTCCTCCCACATTGTACACTAATACGAGTGTCCAATAAGGGTTTCCCTTCATTTCAAATTATAATGCCCCTGGTTTTGATGCAGGGGACTATCCGGTATATAATGGGGACAATGCCAGCCTCATATTTGGCGATCTTTTGGAACATTGGTTGTGATAAATCAAAATGCTTTAAGGGGGGCTTGCAGAAATTTCCATTGGGGTTGGTGGTGGTGGAAGGGCAGAAGTTAGTGGCAGTGACTTTGATTGTGTCATTTAGGCACCATGTTGAATTGCCACACTGAATTTCATAGCAGGCTCCACAGGTGAGCCCTTTGTGGAAGAGCACTGTGCTTAAGGCTGTTGTTTCCAGACCATAACCATGCTCAAAGAGATCTCCATAGCTACAAGCTCCCTCTGTGATTTCAATAATTACAAATAGAAAAAAAGGAAAAGAAGGTTAACATATTATACACACAGAATCATATATATATTTATATATATTAACCCATGATAATTTTTTTTTGGTATATATCATCATGTTGCAATGGTTGTTAAGATACAAGTCAATATATATACACAGACACACACACATATCTATATAATTAACCCATGTTGAAGTGGTTAAGATACAATTCATTTTATTTGCTCAAAATTTATTATCTTGCTTGACTAATTATCTTTAATTAAAGTCACTTTTACAAAAGATTAAATCAATAAAACTTGAAGAAAAAAGAAATGAATTTAGTGACTCACTCATGGTCTCGGTGCCTCTCATGTCACCATAAAAAGTGGCATGTGCAGAATTCAACCCATCTTTGATCCCAACTGCATTGACCAGCAACAAAGCCATGGCCATGACCATGACCATGACCAGGACAAGAATGGGAGACACTTTGGCAGCCATATTAGCTCTCTCTAGTGCGTTGAGGTAAAGCTGCAGCTAGTAGTATTTTATACATATACATACATACATACATACATATATATATATATATATATATATATATAGTACTAAAACTAACAACAAAGAGCATCTTAAATTGGTCATATGAAATCAATGAAGGGTGCAGAAATTGAAGCTGAAGCCATATGTGCAACCGTGAACAGAGAGAAGTGTAGTTTTCACATTAAAAAAAGATGATTTTGAATTTGGTTTTTTCGTTGGCTGGCCATGCATAGAATCTCAATGAAGACGGTGAATTCTTTCAAGGACTACAGTGAGAGCCCCTTGTGGCAACTCAATTCCTTTGTCTTTTAATATTAAAAGTCTTTATCAAATCAATTAAAAAGTAGAGTACAAAAGCAACTCCTTTGGGCTGGAAAAAAAAAACCCAACTCACTAGTTGCCATTAACAACCTTCCCCTCGATTGGACAAGTTGCCTATTCCCGCTTCACATCCATTTTCTTGTCATAACCGTTGAGTGTCTTTTTCTCCCTTTTTAACCGGACATTGGATTCTATTACTTCCACCTGTTCCGTTGATTTCTTGTTGTCATTCTTCTCGGATTCCTGCATTTTTTTTCTTTCCCGAAAGCCTTCAACGTTGGCTTTTCATCAAATACAACACCATATCTCTATTAATTATCACGTTCTCAGTTTTAGATTTAAAAACTTATACCCCTTTATCCCTTTTTCATATGCTAGAAAAATACTATCATTTTGATTTCAAATCAAGCTTTGACATTTCTTCATATATTTATAAGAATACGGGTCACTATTGCTAACATAAAACCAGCTTTTCAGCCTACGGATTTTCTCAAGGTGGAGAAGTTCTTGATATCTGGAGCAGAGAACATAAAAGAAGAGATTGAGTGAAATGTCAGTAGAGATGGAAAATAAGAAAAAATAGTGTGATCTCATATAAACGATGCACCAAGAAATGGCTTTAATGAAGCTATGAGTTAAAAAAGTACTAACGAGCATGGGATGGGGCTTAGAGAACAAGTTACTCGCTTCGATGAAGAGCAGAGGTGGTGGTGGTCGTCGAACCAATGGTCGCCATAGGGGGTTACAGTGACACTGTTGTAACACGTTTTCATTCTTCAACCACAAAAGCCCTAAACATATACATGGTGTTATTGTCATTTAAAAAAAAAAAATTTTCATGAGCCTTAAATAAAAAAATAAAGAAATTGAATGGACTTATAACAAAAAAAAAAAACTAAGGAAACATGAACTCACTTTCTAATTGAGTCGAGAAACCGGATTCATGATTAATTATCACTATTTTTAATTGTAATTTCTATCTTAAATTCATTGAGACCAATCTGGTTAGCAGACATATTTTTTGTTACTGTTTTTATTTTTAAAAATTTATGTTATTATACCAAACACGTTTTTTGTTCTTATTATTATTATTATTTTTAAATAAAATTATTTTTCATTTTTAAAAAATTTAAAATTTAAAACAAAAACGGATGTCTTGACATTGAAATAACAGTCATTGAACTACTTTTCTTTAAGGACATTTATGTAGTGGTAAATTCTTCCATAAATAATTATTCTTCTACAAAAAGGAATAAAGATTATCAGAAGAGACTAGAGACACCAGTGAGGTGCCGGTCGAAGAATCTTTGACGATCAAATTAGTACTGAGCTAATTTGAAAGATAAAGATATATAAAAAGTATTGTACCAAATGTAACGTACCTTCTCTTTGGAGGTTCTGATGTTTAAATAGTGGATGAAGATTGAGATGTCCTCTTTGATGTTAGTTGATTCCTTGATCATGGCCGATTTGTAAGTGATTGTGTGTTCCGTTATCAAATTTACTAGAGATCGTAATCCCACTTGATTAGTTTTGATAAATTAAAACGGATCAATAATGCATTTAACTTGAATAAACTGACTAGTTAACTCAGCATAGTTCGGATGTTATTTCAACTTGAATGACTCTCTCCAAACTTGTAATGAAGTGGGGGCACTTCAATCTATTTTTTCTAATTCCATGCCAAATATCTCTTATGTATCGAAAAGTGATTTTATGTTTGTAAAATTTAGGTAATTTTATGTAAGCAATACTAACAAAAAGTAATATATATATATATATATATATATATATATATATATAACTATAGTCCATAGAGATGTAAAACAAAAAAAAAAAAATTTATTAAAGGAGCTTATTCATAAATTAGATGGGGCAAAACGTGGACCCCACAGCAGGCGCCAAGATCTTAATTTCATTCCTGTGACCCTTTTCTCTGTGTCACTCACATTACTTTAATATAATAAATCAGCTTGCTTTGTTTTGCAAGTTTGGTTTATTATTATTACTCTATAAATTTTTGAATGTGTAGGGTATGATTTCACTTGATCTACCAAACACTGCCTAATGCCGGGGGCCCATCAGTCTCAATGCAAATGTTTCTTCTAATTGGGGCAATGTAACGGCCATTTTCTATTCTACCATGGCTTCCATCTCACTCAAGACTCCTTTCGAGCCCACCAATCATTCATTTCCTCTTCTTTTCAACTTCCTTCTTCTTTATTTTTCCCTTTTTTAATTTCCCTATATGACTATAAGTCTAGGACACATGAAAATTGGTATATTATAAAATAAATTAAACAGATTTTTACTTAGATGTTAGATAATTATATCAATCTTTTGTGAAGATTATAAAATTATATTATTCTATCGTATTTTAACCGATAAATTATAAATATTTTTTTTAATTATTTTTTTTCTAACATGAGAAAATTGGCCTTTTTCATATATATATATATATTTCATTTTTTTTACATTTTTTCAATTTTAATATTTTTAAATAAATATTGATTAAAATTTTAAATTTATTTTTATATAAAATGGAAAAAAAGTCATTTATTTTTATATAAAATAAAAATTAAAACAATTGGTCAAATTGAAAAAATACAACAACAAAAAAAAAAACATAAAATTAACAGTTTTATCATTATGAAGAAAAAAATTGACTAAAAAAAATAATAATGATTAATCTAAAAAAGTAAGAGAAATCTCAGTATAATTTATCGTTACATTATATTATTAACAATACTAATGTTATAGAATGATAGAGTAACATGTCACTATCAAGTTATTTGGAATATAATTTAATGTATAAATTTTAAAAATATAATATTATTATTTTATTATAATTTAATTTATTTGTGCTTTAGTTATTATGACAATTCTTACAATCAATATAAAAGTCAAATTTTTACTGCATAATTAGTTATGCATATCACACAAACACATAATTTATACATATATATATATATATATATATATAAATACATGAATTAATCAAATTGCAAATGCGGTATGTTTGATTATGATGTGTATGTGTGGAGAAAGGAAAACGTGTTGAATGTTGTTCTGCAAATCACTCCCGCATTTGACATTGAAATCTGAGCGCCAAAAGCTCTTTAGGCCGGTCTATATATATGTATGGCTGGCCTTTAGATCTTGCTCATTCTTCGCCAGGAGAAGCTCTTACTCTCTCCCTCTCTCGTCTTGCCCATCAGATCTGCTTTCTCTTTCTTTCTTTCTTCCACTTTTACACTGTTGTGACACCGTTTCTAAAACATAAGTTTACGATCATCACAAGGTAATCCTAATCTGTCATACACACACATTTATATATACACATGTATTTGTTGATTTTGGATTGATTGACGAATTGAACCAGTTGTTCAGGGAAGACAATGCCAGCTTATGATTATTCGTGTGTCTTGTATATGGAGGTCTTATTGACACATATGTTCGTTGTGTATATATTTCTATGAATCACATCATCACATGTGTATGTATATTTTGTATTTTATGACTCTGTCTCTGTAATGGACAGATATGCTGTTGTTTTTGTTGTTAATTGTAGATCTGATTGCTTTGTTTATTAATTTGGACTTAGTTTTTTCAATTCATGATTGTTTGGGATCACTAGTTTAATACAATTACACCTAGTATTCAATTCAATCAAGCAGTCCTTGGAAAATAGAATGTAGAGTTCCATTTACCCAAGCTAAACACGTTGGTAGATTCATTTTTTCCAATGACAAAAAGGGCAGTTCGACGTTGATAAAGGGCAGTTCGACGTTGTTTTAGAAAGATCTGATCTTTCTACTATCTGTAGCTGCGATCATTATTTCTTTGAATATCATTATTTTATTTCTTTGAAATTCAAACCAATTTCAAGGCTTTGAAACCATATTGTTCAGTTATCTTCTTGAAATTTCCCCCTTTGCAATTGAGGGAGCATATGAAAAATTAGATCTCATATATAGTATCAAATTATTTTTACCATTAGAAATTTGCAGATCAGAAGCATTTTGCTTTCAAAATCTATTACCTAAGGTAGACTCGGGCAGACTAGCTGCCTTGCACCTTTCCAGAGTCTGTTAGTGTCCTACTGGAGGTACACTCTTTTTTTTTTATCTGATAGTTTTTACTGGGGTACACCAATGAAATGACAAGGTTATGGATTAAGTTAATTTGAAAAGTAATCAAGAAAACACTTGTTCAAAAATATTCAAGAAAAAAAAGAGAGGATATATTCTTGTTTCATAGTGTTATACTAATCAGAAGCATTTTGCTTTCAAAATCTATCACCTATGGTTGACTCGGGCAGACTAGGTGCCTTGCACCTTTCCAGAGTCTGTTAGTGTCTTACTGGGGTACACTCTTATTTTTCCTTTTTTTGGATAAGTTTTACTAGGGTACACCCACGAAATGACAATGTTATGGATTAATTGAATTTGAAAAATAATCAAGAAAATACTTGTTAAAAATATTCAAGAAAAAAAAAAGATATATTCTTTGTTTCATAGTGATATACTATTATTGTTTCAAGCTATGGAGAACAAATAAAATTGTTATTGATATATTCTTGTCGCAGCCTATTGAGAACAAACAAAAATGGTGAAGATCTGTTGCATTGGAGCCGGCTACGTTGGAGGGCCCACCATGGCTGTGATTGCAGTTAAGTGTCCATCAATTGAGGTGGTTGTTGTCGACATCTCTACGCAGCGAATCACTGCTTGGAACAGCGACCAGCTCCCCATCTACGAGCCAGGCCTTGATGATGTGGTGAAGCAGTGCAGAGGCAAGAACCTCTTCTTTAGTACTGATGTAGAACAACACGTTTCAGAGGCAGACATTGTCTTCGTTTCAGTTAACACTCCCACCAAAACTCAAGGCCTTGGAGCCGGAAAAGCTGCTGATCTCACTTATTGGGAGAGTGCTGCCCGTATGATTGCTGATGTATCAAAATCTAACAAAATTGTTGTTGAGAAATCAACAGTCCCTGTGAAAACAGCTGAGGCAATAGAGAAAATTCTAACCCACAACAGCAAAGGCATCAGCTTTCAAATTCTCTCCAATCCGGAATTCCTTGCTGAGGGAACTGCCATAGATGACCTTTTCCATCCGGACCGTGTCCTCATCGGAGGTAGGGAGACTCCAGAAGGTGAGAAGGCAGTCAAAGCATTGAAAGATGTCTATGCCCATTGGGTCCCCGAAGAGCGGATTATTTGCACTAATCTCTGGTCTGCTGAGCTCTCCAAGCTTGCAGCTAATGCTTTCTTGGCACAGAGGATTTCCTCAGTTAATGCAATGTCAGCACTTTGCGAGGCAACTGGGGCAGACGTCTCCCAAGTAGCACATGCTATTGGTAAGGACACAAGAATTGGGTCCAAGTTCCTCAATGCTAGTGTGGGTTTTGGTGGGTCCTGTTTCCAGAAGGACATCTTGAACTTGGTATATATTTGCACGTGCAATGGGCTTCCTGAGGTTGCAAATTACTGGAAACAGGTTATTAAGATAAATGACTACCAGAAGACCCGCTTTGTGAACAGGGTGGTGTCCTCGATGTTCAACACTGTCTCAGGTAAAAAGATTGCTATTCTAGGATTTGCTTTCAAGAAGGATACTGGTGATACGAGGGAAACACCGGCCATTGATGTGTGCAAAGGGCTGTTGGGGGACAAAGCCCAGTTGAGCATATATGACCCACAGGTTTCCGAAGAACAGATTCAGAGGGATCTTTCAATGAAGAAGTTTGATTGGGACCATCCGATTCATCTTCAACCAATGAGCCCTACTGCTATCAAGCAAGTTAGAGTGGTTTGGGATGCTTATGAGGCCACTAAGGATGCCCATGCAATTTGCATTCTCACTGAGTGGGATGAGTTCAAATCACTTGATTACCAGAAGATATATGAAAATATGCAGAAGCCTGCATTTTTGTTTGATGGTCGGAATGTTGTGGATGCGGAGAAGCTTAGACAAATTGGGTTCATTGTTTACTCAATTGGCAAGCCATTGGATGCATGGCTCAAGGACATGCCTGCTGTGGCCTAAAGAATGGAAATTCTACATATCCCGGAATAGCTTGTGGCCGGTTAAGGGTAGAATTTTAGTATCTGGGAGAGGAAGTTACAATTTGCAATATATTTTATTAGTCTTTTATTTCAATTAGATTTGGGTTTATGTTGTTTTTCACTTTTTTCCTGCTATGGTTTCCATGGCTTAGTATTGCCTGAATCTTTTCTGTAGTTAGTGGCGGCGATTTGTTCTTTCTTGGTTTATTATAATAAATCGGAAGTCTGTAAAATTTGTCCAACCATCTCTCTCTTTATTCCAACTGATTATGCAATAACATCATCTATGATATTTAAACTCAGAACTATAATATGTTTTTGAGATTGTTTGATTTGTCTTTGACTTGCCTGAATTATTTGTTTGTAAAGAATACAGGTAATTTGGTTTGATTTATGAGGTGATATAGGGTGAGTTCACTCAACCATTTATCTGGAATGCTACAAACTTAACATGAGTGAAGCAGAACTGAATGTAGTGAATGGTACTCTAGTATAGTCACAAATTGCATTGATTTAGTTAGGTTTTGTTTGGTTTGTGAATTTAGTGAGGGAAAGGAAAAGGAAAGGAAAAATGGTTTTTTCTCATATTTTTGCTCTTGTAGTACAAGGTTCAAAGGCTGCAAGTAACTGATATATTGTGTCAGTCTTTGGCTCATGACCGTGGGCTTATGTTAGGAGGTGGGGCTAACCTCTGCTTATCGCATGTTTGTTGTGTTGATCTTTCCTCCTTCGATAGGTAATTTGGGGCTTGAGCTGATTGCCTATCTAGGGCCACTGTCGGTTAGTTTATCCATGTTGAGCATCTCCAACAGAGGATGCATCAGGGGAGGCATAAACCCTAACTGTCAATATGTTTTTCATTCACCCAAAAATTGTGCACTCCATCAAGGAGGCATGAGTCATGACATTAGTTATTTTGCCTCCAACTGATGCATAGTGAATGACTGCCTCCAGTGAAAGAGAGAGGAAAGTATGATGGTGGGAGCCATTGGTGTAAGCATAAGAGCATCTCCAAGAATAAGAGGTATTTTTGGAGGTAAAAACCCATTTGCTTCTTGCTATAGTACTATTATACATGCACTCTAACAATAGTATCCAAAAGTTATCCGTTATATATTTTAATATATTTTTCTTTCTTCTCCCTTTCTTTTTCCACCAACATAGGGTTCCCTCTGCCCCCTTGCAAATATGAATCTTCACATAAGCTGAATGTATTTTGCATACCAAAACGACATAGTTATTGCATTTGGCTCCCCTCTTGGAGACGCTCTAAGAGCAACTCCAAGAAGGGAATTTATTTTTGAATCCAAAAAACTCATTTGAGTGTTAATATAGTATTTATGTATATAGCAAGTATTATACACCACTCCAACAGTAATATTCAAAGAAATATTCATTTAATATTTTAACATTTTTTTTTTCTTTCCACCAATCTATCTTTCTCTCTCTCTTCCAACTAATTTTTAGATTCCCATTCTCATAGCATCCATATCTATATCTACTTGGTTATTATTCATGGTTGGATCCAAAATAGGTGCCAAATGAAGCGCTCTCTTGAAAGATGAACAGTGCAAGAATGGAAGCCATTGTTGGAGGGGATCACTCCCCTTCTAAAGCCACTCTTGATTGCTCTAACTGTAAAATGGATACTCATTTTTGCATCCCCAAATACCTTCCCCTGTCGGAGATGCTCTTAGGGATGATAGTGGTAACTAATCCATGGATAAACTCTGCAGCATTGACACCAGTTAGCTTGAACATCAGGGCTTCAAAGGATTAAGCAGGGCTTGATGATTGCATCAAAGAAATGATAGATTGTGGCAACTAATTGTGTTTTTTTAGATCTTTTGATAAATGAGTTTCTGGATTTTATTCCAAAATTGGATCTCTAATTATAGGTTGCTGGGAAATATTCACAGATATCAAATTTGTAATACGATAAGAATGATGTAATCACGAACATAAGAATGATATAATAATTAATTTTATAATTAAGAAAAATATAATAAATAACTCATAAATAAATACAGTAAATAACAAAAAATGAGGGTAAAATAGTAAATTAGTTTAAAAACAAAACAGGCACATCAAATAAGCAATTCAAGTAAGCATACCAAGTAATTAGTTCAAACAGAAACGACGACCAACCTTCATATATATATATATATATATATATATTGCATCTCATAGATGCATTTGGAATTGAGTGGAGTTCAATATCTGCATAATTAATATGATTTTTATCCTTATCTGCAGGATCTTAAATTTCAAAGATAACAAATTCTAAAGATGAGTTAAGGACATTTGAGTCAACTTGATTTCTCAAATTTTGTTTTGGCTAGGCTGCTGGTCAGCCAGACCATAACCATAACCATAACCATAACCAGAAAGGAACTCTTTACATTGGTGACATGTAGCTTTGAAAGTAAGCTAGACTTCTTTTGTGGACAAATGTACAAAAAGTAGTAGATGATAGAGTTATCCCTATCTCATTCCATTGTCTTTTAATCTTGTTAAGAAATGATATATATATATATATATATATATATATATATATGTATGTATAAAACGCATTTTCACACTTTTAAATATAAGGTGATACAATTTATTATAATAAATATATGTATGCATGGTCATCTTGTCTTCAAAAATGAGATAAAAAAGTCAGTTATATTTAGCATTTTCAAATTTCTTGTTATAACTTTTAATTATTATACAAATTATATTAAGAATTCAATTTTAATTTATAACAAGATTAAATGATAATTCTATGTTCAAATCAAGCTATTTACCCAACCACATTTACTTATTACAATAACGCTATATTTTTTAATTGGGTAAATTATGCTGACCTCTCATTATGTTTTTGAAATTAAACTGACTTCTTCTATTTTATTTGATAATATACAGGTACTCCATTCAATATCTCTTTGGGATAAAAAAAAAAAGTCAGTTATATTTAGCATTTTGAAATCTCTCTATTATAACTTCTAGTTATTATACAAATTATATTAAGAATTCAATTTAATTTGTAACAAGATTAAATGATAATTTTACGTTCAATCAAGCTATTTACCGACCCACATTTACTTATTACAATATCTCTATATTTTTCGATTAGGTAAATTACACTGACCTCTCATGAGATTTATAAAATTAAACTAACCTCTCCTACTTTACTTAACAATATACAGATACCCTATTCAGTCAACTTTTTTTTTTTTCAAAATGACAAAATTATTCATTTTATGTTTTTTTTTTCTTCAATTTTTTAAATTTTGACAAAACTACACCTACTACAATCGTCATGACACTATCATCCGTGAAATGGGTTTGATTCTTATAGGTGATGTCTTGAATTAGGGAAAGCTCTATGCGTTTGATTTTGGGGTTTTTGATTAGGTTGTGGTTTTGTGGTAATGAGGTGGCAGGCCAAGGGGTGGTGGCGATGGTGAAGCCCGAGCTTCGTTTGGATAGTAATTTAGATATAATTTTTTGAAAAAAATTTTAAAATATATTTCAAAATTTTGTAATTAATATTTTAAAAACTGTAAAAATGCATTTGGATATGATGATCTAATTTTAAAAAATAAAAAAAAAATATTTTGAAATGCATATTTCTCATTTTAAAATTAAAAAACTGTTTTTGAAAATGTAAGCAGACACCGATTTTTTAGAAAGAGAAAGTGGAAAAGGAACGTGAGAAGGAGACAGAAAAGAAAGACGCAATGAGAGTGGGCTGAATTTTTGACTGAATAATAAATATTTAATTAAGGGCATATAAGTCTTTTTACAACTTCTATTAGTTCTGTTAATTCAAAAAAAAAAACCTCGAAAGGCGTAATATAATTTCAAAAATAAAAAAAGAATCATTTGTAATTGTTAAAAACTTCAAAAAAAAATTAATGTAATATCCAATTAATTTTAAAAACTTGACCATCAGTTAAGCATGAAACATTTTTTATTTTTTGAAAGTCTTAACTCTAACCAATTGCTAGTGTTGATGGTGGTAAATTCCTATTAATTTTCTTTCTCGTACTCAAATGAGGACTTGAATTCTTCTCTTATTTCTAGAAATGAATAAGTGATATCATTGGAAGCAATTGTTGTAGTCTTGTCAATTGAGAAAAAAGTCTAATACTACCATCGTACCATGCTTTTAATGGCTCAGTGTAATGGTAGCTCAGCAATTGTTGTAGTCTAGTGGCACAATGTAATGGTACCATTGGATTTTTTTTTTCCTGTCCATTGTACTAAAGAATTCTAACTTACAAATTGACTATCCTATGGTAAGAAAAAAAAAAGGAAGAATTTTTTTTAATGAGGTGTAGGAATGTCTGTCTTATTTATTATTTCTCTCATTCTAGTTTTTATCTTGTTTTTATCTAAAAATGATATATAATATTATTATAAATTATTATTTTTTAATTTTAATCTACTAATATTATTATAAAAAAATGTTATTCACATTCTCACATGTTCACTTGAGCTCGAAAATATTATTTTGTTAATAATTGAAATTATATTTTTTGTCCATAGAAAAATGCTATCAGAAGTCGTGAAATTTAAAAATTTATAATCTAATTGGTGCGTGCAATTCACTTGCGCATAATATTGGTTTGTGAACTGCACGTATAAATCAAATTGCGAGTTTTCAACTTCTATGATTGACCGTAACATTCTTTAATACCCTTATTATAAATACAAATTTATATATATAATAAAAATGCACATATTATATATACACATATTT
Organism: Nyssa sinensis; assembly: GCA_008638375.1. NCBI lineage: Eukaryota > Viridiplantae > Streptophyta > Magnoliopsida > Cornales > Nyssaceae > Nyssa > Nyssa sinensis. The sequence continues at coordinate 27,290,634 of CM018042.1, forward strand.
AAATCTATTTATGTGAGAAAAATTAATAAAATATTAATAAATATTTTTATGATTTAAATATACAATCGGGACAGAATAGCGGTATCTAAATCCATTCTTATCCCGAACTTGTGCTGAGTTTCAATATTTTCTGCATTTTTGTTTTATTTTATTTATTTATTTTTTAAATTTATCTGATTATGAATAGGATTAGAGTAAAATCCGACAAACAAGTCATTTTGCCATCCCTATGGAAGTTGGGTGCATTTTGCCAGTAAAATGGAAATTCAATATCTAGTGTGAAACAAAAGGTATGCAAACATATGCATACAATGATACCAATATGAGAGTGTATACAAGAATAAACAAATACAAGAGAGGCATATTTGATGTGAAATAGTACATCTCCCTATCCAGATGTGGTCCGGTGGGGGGGGGGCAAATGAGGTAGTTCAGAGATCAGTAACGGCTGAAGATTCGGACCTTTTATGGGTGTGACCTTAAGAGCCAGACAAAGGAAGGCATATAAGTTTGGATGTTTAGTTATATTATATATACATATATACACACACACATACAATCTGTACTCCTCAATCTAACATCCTTGGGATTATAAAGGATCTCACAAATCCTGACCGTCTGATTGGAATAGGCGAAATGTTCTCTCACGAATACACATGCTGGCCCCTTCTTTTGTTACCTCTTTCTCTCTCTCATCTTTTGCTTCCCTGCATGGAATTCTCCTCCGACTACAACACACAAACAAGAGGTATAGAGAGAGAAAGAGAGAGAGAGAGAGAGAGAGAGCAACAATGGGTAGTGGTTTTCATTTTAATTATTTATTATTTTAGGCTTTTTCATGGCCATCATTAGCTACCCATCTCTTCAAAGCTTGATTTTTCTTATCAAATTTTGAACATTCAAAGAGGGGTTGTGAAAAGTGACTTACATAGAAATGGAATTCAAAGGGGGCAGGGTTTCTTTTGTTCTGGGTCTGATCTTGTTTGTACTTTGCAAAACTGTCATATCTGAACACTTCGATTCTCGTCTGATCACAACTTATAAGAAACCAATGGACTTCGTGATCTGTGCAGCACCCACTTGCCAGATGTAAGCCTTTTAGCTTTAGTTCTTCGATCTGGGTCTGTTTTTGGGTTGCTCTCTTTCTTCACCATTTCTCTGCTTTTAATAGAAGAAGATCAGCAAATGTAGCATTATTGCATGATTTGAGCTCACATATGAATCACTGATCTTGTTTTCTTATTGGGTTCTTTGGCTTTGAGTGGTATATCAAATCAATCAATGGAAGGAGATCAAGAATTGAAGTTTGTGTGCAAGTTTTGCAACAAGAGGTATTCATGTGGGAAGTCATTGGGAGGTCACATGAGGTCTCATCTGATTGTGAATTCTGCTGAATCAGAGGAAAAAGTTGAACAAAACATGAAGAATGTATCATCTTTGAATGATGGTAGAAAATGTCAGAGAGATTCAAGGTTTGAAATTGTTGGGCATTCTGCTTATGGCCTTAGAGAGAACCCTAAGAAAACATGGAGAGCTGTAGATTCAACCTTTCCTTTACAGCAGGAGAGGGTATGTAAACAATGTGGAAAAGGGTTTCAATCACTGAAAGCTCTCTGTGGTCACATGGCTTGTCACTCAGAAAAAGAGAGGGTTTTGAAGGATGATCATTCATGGACTAGTGAGAATCAGAAGCTAGTGATGGATAGTCATTCTGATACTGAAGCTGAGGCTCAGAGGCGGCGAAACAGACCGACAAGGAAGAGGTACAAAAGAATTATTGTTAAATCTTCTTCCTTATCTTTTGCAAATGGTTCTTCATCTGCTTCGGGGATTGAGCAAGAACAAGAAGAGGTGGCTATGTGTTTGATGATGTTATCTAGGGATTCTGGGAATTGGGGTGGTTTCAATTCAGTTGCAGAGTCTTCGGATATCGATTCGGTTGTTTTGGAGACTAAATCGTCTTCTATTGATATGAGAATCAGTAGAAGGGAATGTTTGGATTGTATCTATAATGGTGATGAGAATGTGGAAATTAAGAAACTTGGAGATAGGAAGTTGAAGGTTGGTGGCTTGAATGCTGAACTTGTTCAATTTGAGAATTCTGATTCCGGTTGTTTTAGGAATGGAGTTAAGAAGGTTGAATCAGATGTTTCTGTTGATGGGTTTCTCAGAAATGGTGAAAACAAGATGCCTAAGTTGTCTGATACTGAATTGGGGAAGGGTTTAAACAAACTCAAATGCAAGGGAACTGAATTGAGGAAGGATTTGATTAAGGAAAAAGGACAGAATTATGATTCAAGAAAGAGGATCAGGAATGATTCTTATGATCCTGAAGTATGCAAGAATGCTCAAAAGAGAACCAAATATGTATGTGGTAGAAACAAGAATCCAATTGCTCAAGATTTGACTGGTAACGTTGGGAGAAGATTCAAGCCAAAGAAAAGCAAGGAACATGAGTGTCCAATTTGCCACAAGATCTTTAAGTCGGGCCAAGCTTTCGGCGGTCACAAGAGATCTCATTTTCTTGGAGGTTCTGAAGAGAAAATCAATCAGACCCCAGTAATAAACCAAGAGCTTCCTGAGTTTCCTGATCTACTGGATCTTAATCTTCCTCCTCCTACAGAGGATGAGTCAAATGAGCATGCCCAGGTCATGCCATGGTAGTTTGAAAGCAGCTACAAGCATGTGTTTCTTTTGAGGCTAATCTCTACCTAAGCACTATGATTTCAGTAATGGTTCCATGAAGAGGCTAGAGTTACAGACAATTTGGTGCGTAACGGTTTGCCATATGCTATTTCAACGCCTTATGCCCAGATTCGAGGATGTCATGGAGGGAGGTGAAAGCTGCATTGCTGCTCGTGGACTGTCTGTAAGAAGCAGTTCTTATATTTTGATGTTTATCTTCTCATTCTATTTTTTATTGTTCCAGAAATTTAGCTCCATTGTCACAATTTTAGGTTCACTTATCTGCTTCATTTTGAAGCATTGATATGATAACTCAATTTTATGTTTTTCCTTGGGTTACTTCTGTATAGACTAATGAACCTAGGTGATCTGGAAATTAGAACTCTGGCTTTTCTTCTCATTTTTGATTTTCCGGACATGGAATTTAGTTTTCTTCGTCACTCGGGCAGTGTCTAAAAACAATTTCACTTTCATTTTATTGAACTTTTGTGATGAACTTTAAATCTTTTAATTTATTTTCAGAATCATCTCACGTTTGCTTGAAGCAAACTCACTGTTATTTCACTTTCCTAAAGGAAGAAAGTGCCACCTGCTTTAGTGGAAGAAATTACATGAATGTTGGAAGATTGCTATGTTGAAATTACATGCCCAAACACTTATGTTTTCACTTTCACTTTCACATTGATTTGTACATATACTAAAGACAATTTAGGATAGGCCAAAGATAGCTGTTCTTCCTTGAAGTTGCTTAAGAACACATATTGGGGAAAAAAGCTACTGATGGGGTCTACATAACATTCTCTTTCTTTATAATTAACAAGGTTATCCACCTAAACCCATATTGAAAATAGGTTTTTTGGGCCCCAGTCAGTGTTAAAGTCTTTCTTTTTAAACCATAGAATTTAGCTGCATTGCAAAGACCACCATCGTGAGGAAGGGAGTCCTAGTAGAGGTTCAAGGTCTTGGTAAGCCAGCTGTATTATTTTTGTGAAATAGTTTTGTTACAGTCGAAGTTCCCAATTTTTGGTATCTGGGTCCCTAGACATTGACAGAGAAATTACTGAGGCTACTTTCAAGTTTGAAGATTGAGCAGGATTAGTTGGGGAAATTATGAGAAATCATGAGCCATGGATTTCAAAGTTCTTTTTATTGTTTATTTAAGATGGAATGTGAGCTCAAGGTGGTTGTGTAGACTGCAGTCATCCCTCATTAAGCATGACAACCCATCTTGGTACTATGTGTATTTAAGTCTTCTTATTATCTCTTGACGTGAAGGGTGGAGCTAGAAAAAAAAAAGGGGGGTTAAGAGTTTTTTTGGGAGAAATTTTAGGTGGGATTTTTTTCTTCTCAAATTGGTATTTTTTTTATAACAAAATAAGGTTTAACAGTTGGTTTGGATGGGGAGATTTAGAGAGAGAAGAAAAGATTGAGGTTGAGTGATACACAAAGATCTCGTTGGGATTTTTAAGTAAGAAAGAGAGAAAATATTTTGGAGAGAGTTTAACCGATAAAGATTCAATTATCTAATCTCTCCAAAAGTGGAGATATTTGGAAAGAAAAGAAACATTTTTAATGATTTTTTTTAAAATTGTCAAATATATGCTTAAATATTTGTGTTAAAAAATTGGGTTTTTGTAATAAATGGATTTAGTTGTCAAACACTTCATACACTTTCTTTCCGTTTCTCTTTTACTAACTATTCAAATAAGAGAGAATTATTTTCTTCTTTTATATCTGTCCTTAATATTCAGTGATGAACACTTTATGTTCTTTTCTTCTCTTTTCTCTTTTATTCTAAATTATCCTTTCTTTTCTTATCTCTCTTAGATTTCCCAAACTAGCTGTAAGTCTTTATGAATTTAGGTTAGATTGAGTTAGAATTTGGATTGTTCCACAAAATTAGAATGGTTAAGTTCAAATAAGCTAAATCTTATATGTAACAATTTTTTCTTCCAAAATTCGTGGGCTCTATACCCCTAGCCTTCCCTGAGCTCTGTCCTTGCTTGACATTGAAACAATCCATACATCCCCATCCTAATCGCATTAGATCGAAGAACCGTCATAGATCAATCACTCACGTATAGAGTGAATGATCTGAAAAAACTTGGAGGAGGGTTGTGTTTTAGATGGAAAAAGAGAAAGAGAAAAGCTTAATTACCTCAAGGATTTGGAAAGGAGCTGTATTCAAGCTTATTACTGTTTCTAGGAAATGCTTTTGTGACAAAAGAGGTTAAGTTACTTGAAATGGGCTCCAACTTTTTAATCATGCTTTTGTGAATCAAATCAGAATCTAATTTTGATATAAGAAGTTTGTTAAACATTCTATGGTTTGGTAGAGAGAGACATTACTGTTTTGATGATGGAGCTGTTGATTTGGAACCTAAACAAATTTGAGATGAAATGACAGGCACCAAATTTGTGTTTGTTTCATGCGCTTTTCACTGTTAATTGGGATAGTGTTTTCAACTTTGGGGCTTAAAAGATGTTGAAAGGCACAATAAGAAAAAAAGTAATTACCTCTCCTGTACTTTGTTGAGTGTTGGTTGTTTCACTTGTGAAAATGGAAGATGGAGGTTGGTAATCTAAATGTGAAATTTCTAATTTGGTTTTCTAAAAGTAAAGCACACTCCCCTTTTGATCCAAATTAATTAATACACAGATCAAGCTTAAAGATGGTTTTTTGTTTTGTTTTGTTTTGTTTTTGGTTTTTGGAAAGGGGAGTTGTTTTGTACCTCTCAAAACTAGGCATCACAACAGGGCGGATTTGGATGGAGGACTCCCTTTCCGATTCCATTCTATGAAATTTTTTTTTTCAAAATCGTTTAATTTCCATGATAGGCGGGGGCTGAATTTTCATTTATTTTTAAATTATTTATTTATTTATTTTATTAAGTTAATTGGAATTGACACATTTCAAACAAAATGTTTCATGTATTAAAATAAGAAATATGTATATTAATAAAAAATTAAAATGACAAAAAAAAATTTCAAATATATAACTTTATCAAATGTATATAAATTATTAATGGGTGAGTAAAAAATATTGATTATATAATATAAAATTCTTTTATATATAATTGGGATGAGTTAGGCGAGACAGGGTGCTTTCATCCAAAATCCTAACGTACAAACATAACTTCTCCCGATCCATTCTATTAGGAAAGGGGTATAATGAGTTCTTAACGAAAAAAATTAAATTGTCATCTTTATTCAAAACCGTCTTTTATTTGTGGAGCCTATCAAAACATGATTTTGTAGGTGTATGACTTATAATTGTGAAAGATGTGGTTTCATGCGCGGGTCCACCAAATCACTGTTATAGAATGAAATTTTGCAAAAGCTAAAAAAACTTTACTCTATTTGAAGTTTGGGGTTGCAATTAATTGACCTTCAAACAAAATAGCAAAAAAATAAATAAAAATTGCAACTGAAACAGAGTTCTTTATCAAGACAAAATGAAACAGAGGCTTGCTCATGGCAATTCATCTCTTTAGGTATTTTGCTTGTTGGATCTTCAAATTTTAGAACTTAGTGTCTGTTTGACTCAGCGGTTGGTGACCAAAAATAGCGTTGTGAAGAGGAAGCATTTCTCCAAAACTTTTAATGAAAATGCTAAAGTTTTCTGTGAAATTGCTCCACCAAACGGAGCTTTAGTCTCCAAACGCAAATATTCCTAGTGTGAATATTTTTGAACAAGTTAATGACTACCAAATACAATAGCATAGAGAAATCGAGTCATCTCAATCATGAAATATGTGACATGTCATAAATACAAATTACTAGATTGGCAATTCACGAGTAAGATGTGGCCAAATATGATCTAGAAATACGAGTTTAGGGTTAATTTATGTCAAGTGAATGGTAAAAATAAAAATAGATAAAAAATAAAAGAACTTACTGATAATGCAGGTTCAAATTTAAGAACAGTTATTTTTACGTAAAATGATGATAAATATTAAGTATGTCTTTACTGTATTTCTCCCAACACTTTATGTAAGCGAGATCAATACACCATTTTTATTTAGATATAGTGATAATTTAAAATTTAAAAAGTATTGGTATTTAGTTTATCCAAAAAAAAAAAATTGCTTCAAAGTGAAGAGATGTTTCGATGCAAAAATTTACTCAATCATCCAATTCCTATACGTTCCCTCATGTTTAGTTGAATATACTTGGGATGAGCCATGCTTACTGCTTGTGATAAATTTGCTTTCAAGAATATTAAAAATACTGTAGAAATAAGATAAGATAATAAAATGAAAAGACAAAAAGTTGAAAACCATTGAGGTGTGATCGAGTGATAAATGTGTTAGGGATAAAATTTAAGCATCTCGAAACATACTGTAAAAATAAGATAAGATAATAAAATGACAACAAAAATAGTTAAAAAATTATTCAGGTGTGATCGAGTGGTACAGATGTTGAGAATAAAATTCAAACGTCTTTAATTCTTTTTACGTCAATTATTGGTCCTTGAAACTTAAAGGAAAGCCTATAAACTGGTTCTAAATATGTTTTGACCTATTCATAAAAGAAAAAAAGAAATAAATGCGTGAAAGACATCCTAACCACCTTTTTATTATGTTGTCTGTTGGATATTTCTTCTAAAAGGTAACTTTTTAGTTTCTAGAGATATATTGTGTGCCTTTTTGAGTTGAGGAACTGTGAGGGAGGCATCTTGAAGAGAAGACCTTGAATAGGAAAAAATATGCAGAGTTTTGATGTAATGATAAAGGATTTTTTTTTTTTTTTTTTTTATTGATGATCATCATAAGATTATTTTTAATTTTTTTGGATTCTTGCAATAGTTAAAGTGTGGTGTACTAAAAGTTGTAATCTTTATTAAATTTTATGGTGACTAAATCTCGTGCAAAACTGTTTTTTTTTACGAAAAAAAGAAAGTAGAGAAACTCACAAAAATAACACTTTTTTTTTTTTATTTGGTTATTGTCTCGAAGTATGTCATCTCTCTTTCTCCCTCTCTGTCACACACACACACACACTCATCACTCATTCTGGTCTTTTTTTTATTTTTTGGTTTTGATGGAAGCTAAAGCAATATAACCAACCTGTTTCCATTGACGGATCATGGATGCCTCTCCACTGTAAAAGGGCTGTTGAAGGGTTGAGGAGGGATGGTAATTTGTTTCGCTTCGTTCTTAATGGGACGGATATGGAATGTTCATAAACGGGATGGGATCGGGTCGGGACGGAGTCGAGGTGTGACTTTTAAAATTCCGTTGGATTCAGGGGATGGTCATACCACCTTTATCCTGCCCTGTTTATATATTAAGTTTTTTTATTTATTTTTATATAAACTATATTTATCAATAAATAATATTATATAAAATTAATTTTAAGGCTTTTCATATAACACTCATATATATATATATATATTTTGTATTAGTTATTTTGGTAAAAAAACATTAATTTGCTTATGAAAATAAAAATTTTAACTTTCTTAAATATATATATATATATATATATATATATTAGGATTCGGAGCAGAGCATGATGGAATCGGAGAATATAAACGAAGTTGAGGTCATGGTCGGGGTCGAGATAAATCTCTAAACGAGACGGAGTGGGATAGGAAACAAAAAAATATCAATAGAGTCAAGATGGGAGAAGGACTACCCGCCTCAAAGCTGGCCTGTTACCATTTCTAGGGTTGAGCGTTGATTGGGCTTATATCTTTGAAGATTCATTCTGAATAGCATTGTTCGGCCTGAAACCCAAATTTCAAAATAGGCAGTGAGAGGCCCAATTCACTTCAGTCCACTTCCATCCTCAATTTATTGATATTAGCATTTTAACCTTTTAGATACTTGGATAGAAAAACCCTCTCAAGTTTTGACAAGCTTTGGGCCTTCCTTGATCAACCTTATACTGATTAAAAGGAAAAAGTTTACTTTTGACTAAAATTTTTTTAGTATTTAATAAAAATAAATTAATAATTTTACACATAAGTGTAACGACGTTATGTCGACATATGACAAGTCTCGTAAGAAATGATAGTGTAATTTAAAATTTAAAAGAATACTATATGAGTTATTAAAAATTTCAAAAAAAATTAGAATAATTTATTAAAAGAAATTAATAATTATTATTTTTTATTAATCATCTTATGTTCTTTGCAAAATGGAAAGGGGACACAGCAATTACTTTGATTTGAAGGATTCAGCCAATGGGCCAAACCGGGCACTATCAAGTCTTAGTCAACTCTATTGATTGAGATAGGGTACTGGTCTTGTCTTGCCAAGAGATAGAGTAAACATTGAGAGTGTGTTTTGTGGGGCCATCTTTGTGGTCCAAAATTTCATACGCCCAGAGCCTGCATTTGCTCTTGAGTCTAGCCCCACCACTGTTCTGTTCTGAGGCCACCCGAGTTGACCGAGGTGACTCATACCCACGTCAAAGATTCTCTTAAGCAGGTTAATTAATTTTCGATTTGTGTCTGCAAACATAACTTATATTCACATCAAGCATTCTCTTAAACAAATCGATTAATTTCAAATTCGTATATGCAGACACGATTTCTTTTTATGTCAAACATTTTTTTAAATGATTCGATTAATTTCAGAATTGTACCTCCCGACATAGACCGAAAAAAGTTGACAACAGTCTTAGAGGACTCTTTTTCTTTTTCCTTCTTGAGGGGGTGTGGTGATTGGGAAAGACTCATGGGGTACTTTTACTTCTTTTCTTTTTTGTTTTTTGTTTTAAGGTCATTAATCCATGATTCCACACGTCTGTGGAATGATTTTTAATAAACTATATATGTAAAAATAAAATAATTTTTCTCTTCATTTTTTTTAAAAATACATAAATAATGAAATTTCTTTGAGATACATTCCGTAAAACATGAATTTTTTTTTTTTTTTTAATTCAGTGAGACAGTCATTTCACTTTATTTTTTAATGTAGCTGTAACTGATTTGAACAAATTCTATTATTTTTTTTTTGAAATTTACAATAAAAAAACCATTTTATGATTTTAAAAAAGTGATAGAGTTAATAAAAAACAATCATACTACATCATATAGTGAGGTAAGTATAATTATTCATATTAGATTTTTGGTAACAAAAGGACAATAAACATTCTTATCACTCAAACCGATATAATTCATTTTTATTTATAAAATAAAAATGTCTATTATCCTATATATATATATATATATATATATATATATATATGAATGTCTTATTTTGATGCTTGAAATTGTATAATTATGAGAATATTTTTACACTAATAAAAATTATTTATAAACTTAATATCTAACAGCTTTATTAATTAACTTTAGACTTTCAAAAGGATTAATTATTACTAAAATTCATGCATGAGCTCAAATTCCTATTGAGATGATTATCTTTATTAATTTATTTTTTGTTATTGTTTAGTTTTTTTTTTTTTAATTGTGTTTAGCAGATTAGGCCCTCACTATAGTTTTCTTTTCTCACAAAAATTAAATTAAAAGAAATTATAATAAAAGTGAAAGGAAAAGAAGAAAAGAACACACACACACACACACACACACTCACTCTCTCCTTTGAAAAATGAGAGAGAGTGTGATGATAAAATCACAAAATATCTCTATCTTTATTTATTCTTTTCCTATTTTCCTCCCACCAAATAACACGGGAAAAAATGCCTTCTTGTTCTGTTCCATAGGAATTACTTCTTTCTTACTATCTTCTTAAATTTTCTTTGTTTAAAAGTTATGGAATTTTCAATTTGTAAAATCTTGCTCATATTTCCTTTCATTTTCTACCTTTTGAATTGTCTATAAAAAATTAAATTTTAAACAGAAGCTCCATGTTTAAAATAAATTCATATCATTCTATATTCATTTTTTCACAGAAAGAATGTGATTAATTATTACTCATCCTATAGTTTTCTTACTAATCAAATTATTCACATATTAACCCCGCATGAACATCCAATAATCTGTATGAAATCGAAGTTAGAAACAAAAGTGTGATTGAAACTCTTCATCACAAAAAGAAAAAAGGAGTCACATATTTGAATAATTTAAAAAGGAAAAATAGAATGAAAAATAAAGATATATATATATATATATATATGCAAAAAAAAAAAAGTTATAATAAAATACTAAAAAAAATTCAACGATCATATAAATTAAATTTTAACAAGTGACATATATTTTTAATTAGATTATTATCATAATATCTTTTATATCACATATTTAAAATTTATATTCATGATTATAAAAAAATTTTATGCTATTTTTTTACTGTACTTTTTTTTTCACATGCACACATCATTAGAAGTCTGAAAGAAAGAAGTTTTTTAATCAAATCTGTTGACCTAATTCTTGAATCACACAAACAAGTAATGTTATGCTTACTTAAAACTTTTACTAAAGTATTTACACAATTGATGTAATAATATTGTATTGATTTTACATCACATCATGATGTGATATGAAACTAATATAATGTTATCACATCAGCTGTATAAATATTTTTAGTAAAATTATTAGATCAGCATAGCATTATTCCACACAAATGAAACTAATATAATATTACTACATTAATTGTATAAATATTTTTGATAAAATTATTAGATCAGCATAGCATTATTCCATACAAATGAAACTAATATAATATTACTACATTAATTATATAAATATTTTTGATAAAATTATTAGATCAGCATAACATTATTCCTCACAAATTATATATCGTCATTTGGATAAGATTTTATATTTGTAATCTTCTAAAAATCAATAATTCTATTTGAGTACGTAAACTGGAACTAGCCAGGTGGGTAAGATTATGAATTCTCATTTGCCTGACCGTACCATCCCAACTGTTCCATTGAACGTAGACATTCAAGAGTTTTTGAAATGACTGTAAAAACCAAAGTATGTCCAATATTTACCCCCATCAAAAGAAGGGGAAAAAAAAAACCCCAAGGTCCATTTTGTAATTTCATGCTGCGCACAAAAGTCTCTGGTAAAGTAAAGTGAGGTGATAGTGGTATCGTAATCTGTAAGAAAGGAAGGTTAAAAAGGTTAAAAAAAAGAAAAAAGTGGAGTTGGAAAAAGCAATGTCGGCTGAGATTGAAGCAACATCGAAGTTCACGCGAGTTATATTTACCGTCCACAGTGTCACGTACCTACCATGAACCCTAAATTCACTTCGAGCGTTATTCAGAAAAAAAAAACAAAAATGGAACTTACAAAGCAGTAAATCATTTGAATCTGGTTTCATCATTTATAATATATCCCAGCCAAAAAAAACAGAAGGGAAAAGAAAAGGAAAAATAGTTATAACATATATCAGGGAATCAAAGGGTAGCTCCAAAAATGAAGGGTTTTTACACATATATTGACTCTAGAGTTTAGAGCTGGCAACCTAGCATAAAAAGAGAAGATGATCAATATACACTAATGTATATCATCTATATATATATATAGTTCAGATAAATCTCAGCTCAATGCAAGAGTACTGACATCCATGTGATCAATACCTGGCATGGTAGTGGCCTGTACAATAGACTGGTTAGGCTATTGATAGAAAAGGAAATGGGTTTTATTAGTAAAAAGGACTCACATCTGGCTTGAAAATGGCTATAGCTTGCCTGTGATCATGAATAATCCTGGTGGTCATATATATAACATCATCTTCTAGAGGGCCTGTTAAAGTATCACAAGGTATAGTGATTCAATCATTCAACAAATCAAGCAAAATTTAAGATATATATATATATATATATAGATGCATGGTGGGATATATAGGGTGATTATTCAGGTTCTGGACAGTGGACAAGGAGGGTAGATCGAGTACAGCAAATCAACACATGCAATCCAAGGCATGATCACTGTGGGCCTACAGGTGTGCTTTATTCTATCAGGCCTGCATCTTTTGCAGGACATAATATCCAGTAAAGAATAACAGAAGATTTCTTTTGGAGAAATTGGTTTGTAGGGTTTGTGATCTCCAAGCCTGCCAAGTAGATGATGGAATATGGATCTTATTTTTTGTTGCCGAAAAATGACACCTATAAGAGAACAAAATGTTCAAACCCAAATCTTTGGTTTCACCTCCTGTAATAATCATTCAAATATAATATAACAACCCTTGGTGATGATGATATTGAATTTAAAATCATGGTTTGCAGATAAATTTGTGTAGTGGTACTACATCATCATGGGTGCATCAGGTGTCAACTGCATGCTAAATACAACAAAAGCAATTATGTGTGTGTATATATATATATATATATATATATGTATATATATATATATCTATGTGTGTGTGTGTGTGTGTGTTTTCTCCATTCTAAAATGACTGAAGCACCCTTAGGTACAATGATCAATGATGTGTCTAATTTGGTCTCTGTCAAAGTAAAGCTTTCCCGAATCACAATTAAAGTTAAATATATAGATATTTGAAGCCATAAGCATTCATCTAATTCAAGAACATATGAGAAGATGATAAATATGCTGATGACGATGTATATGCTCTGAAGCATCTATCTTCAATATGCCTAGGTAAAATGAACTGATGAATGACAATTGAAGTGATGCTCAAACCAGCTTCAGAACGAGAAAAAGAAAGGTAAAACTAAATGTATGTGTGAGAAAGTGAGTCGAATCTTTTAGGACACAAGTAACCCACCCAAAAAGGGGTGGTCGGAAGCAATTCATGGAAAACTTTTGCATAAAATTCTAGATCTTGTTCCATTTGACTAAATGCAAGCAATCTTACCTCTAGGGCCTTTCCTAATTTACAAAGTAATGCCCACATAAGGGACGAGGTTAGACAATTCAGTGAAAATTATTTTTTGATATTTCTATCCAACAGTAAAATGTTATATTTAACAGAATTATTATTTTTCTTTCTAAAAATTTGAGTATTGAAATAAGAAAAAATTTGGGTTAAATTTGAATTGTGCATTTAGAATAATTTAAATTATTGAGACAGATGATAACTACTAAAACAAAAATCAAAATATATTTGATTTGATCAAATTTTAAAAATATGAAAAACTAAAAATTAAAGCTTTGCCTTTGTAATTGAACTATTAAAATATAATTATAACAGCTCCAATGACTCAATTAGAACGGCTCTTAAGAGGTCCAATCTTAGGGTTGAGATGGATATTAATTGTTCTATTGAATTAACTCTATAAAGGGAACATCTTTAAAATATTCTACTGGTAATAAGAAATCATTTTTCATTGATGTTACTTCCAATTGCAAGTTCACTATTTTGTACAGAAACTGTTCAAATACAAAGGAGGAAGCATCAGCATGAAGAAAGCAAATAATTAACAAGATAAGGTAGTCCAGAGGCACTAAATCTGAATTAATAGTTTTGGATATAATTTCAACCAATAAGAACCACATGATGTTAACAATGCATGACCACAAGGAAACAAAGCAGACAGTAAACATCATCACCAAAACAATGGCCTACCATATACCTACACACAAACATTACCAAGTTTATCTGTTCAAGTAATTACTTCAATGCAATTACTCAGGGGCTGCCTAATGCAATTTTTTTTTTATTGGTAGATGTGTTTTAAAGAGGAAACTATTCATACCAGGGCCATATTTTTCAAAGGGCAGCCACGGTTTGAAACTATAAACTGTTGTATACAAACTGATATATATTATCCATTTTGAGATAGCAGTAGTTGTGTATTTTTATATTTATTGTTACACGTGCACAAACCATGCCCCGAATTGATCTCATCTATAGATTGAAATCTTCCAGAAAAGTTTTCTTTTCTACTAGTCAAGTCATATCAAAAAGAAGATTAGCACAAGTCCACTCACCATAAAAGTTTATGTTTGAAGATGCCTAAGGGACCCAATGCATTACAAGAACATTACTCGAGTACTTTTGCATTGATCCCATGTGCCCCATCACCTAATTATCATTTAAACCTGAATATCTACCTTCTAATTCTACATACTTATAAAATGACTTAATTACCCCACCTGAAAACTATAAGTTTTTTACCTTTTCTGCTACTACTGCCAAATGTTCTTTTGAAATCACTTTCTTTGATTAATGTTTTTTTTTTTATAAAAAAATTCCATCCATCCAAATCAAAGAGATGAACAAATTTTTTGATTTGAAATTTGCTTGTTAATTAGTTTGTCTGTTTAAGAAACATTGAAACGCTGCTTCAACCTAAATGCATGTGAGCTTGAGTACTGCTCATATGAAAATGTATTCTTGTACTGGGGTTTAATGTGTCAGTTATTAAAAATGTTTCAATTATATATATGTCATTACGTACTCTCTCTTAAATGACACTCCCACTTAAGGACAATGCTATATACAAAGAGTCTTTCATCCGTTAAATACGGAGAATTGGAGATACGGCTTCTTGAGATTGAATTTTCTTGATCCATCATAACTACTCTAGGCTTTATCTCCATCCGATGGATAAAAAACTCGTTTTCATATGCAAATAGGTTTTCAATGGCATTCTTCATAATAAAATACCAACATTTAAATAAAAATTGACAATGTGGAGTGGTTCTTAATTACCATTTTTCATTGGTTGCGCATTCCAGGAGGCACAATGTCCC
Organism: Nyssa sinensis; assembly: GCA_008638375.1. Lineage (NCBI taxonomy): Eukaryota > Viridiplantae > Streptophyta > Magnoliopsida > Cornales > Nyssaceae > Nyssa > Nyssa sinensis. The sequence continues at coordinate 27,305,896 of CM018042.1, forward strand.
CAAGCAGTCCTTCATCAGTAGGTAGGCGATGGGTTGGCTCAGGCAATACACGATATTCTCCTGCTTCACCCGGGGCTTGGTGTGATTGTGTTAGAGTAAGAGAACTTCCTTGAGGATACTGGACTCCTTGATAATAATAAAACTGTGGGGCTGAATGAGTCAATTGGCTTGCATAGGAAACTTCATGACCAATGAGTCCAGCTCTGGGGAATCCAACAGTATGGTGACAGTGCTGGCCTTCGTATGTTGTAATTACAATAGTGGGATCTTCAGAGGAACGTTCTACCCTTTTCTTCACTGTGCATTTGCTGTTTGTGCAGCGATAGTAGCTCCTGTGAAATATGGGCGACAATATGCTCAGTATATTTTTTAATACTGTTTGTTGTGCTTTTATACTAATTGATCAAATATTTTTCTGAAAAGTGTAATGGTTTATGATTCATTAAAACTTGTTCATATTATATTCATATATTTATAAGAAATGAAATCTATTAGTGAACCTTATAAATGATAGATCATACTTCTTGTGAATATATAAACACAATATGAGTCAATTTTAATGGGCATTGAAATATTACATTCTAAGGCAATTGAAAAATCATTTTTTTCTACATCAAACAGATCTGTTGTTCCTGATGTTTAATTCTTTATTATACTTAATCCAATATCATTTTTGTAGATACAACTCTTCTTTATTGATATGAAACGTAAATATGAATTTCATTCTAAAAGATTGCATTAGTAATTATTTTCTTTATAAGAAATAAAAAAAAGGAGTTTGATACTGATAAAGAATATATGGAAAAATAAAGTTTAAAACCATTTATAATTATTTGCTGCTTGTTTATACAAAATATTTTGTAATTCACACATAAAATAGTGAAATAAAACAAAATTTTAAAATTTACAAAAAAAGGGGTTAAAATTGTATACTCTGTACAAATTCATATTTAAACAGTTACGATTGTGGAGGCTCAAGCTTAAGCTGTTAGACAATCTCCGAAGAATGAAGTAAAAAAAAAAGAAAAGGTAGCAAAATTGTCCTTTGCTATCTCAATACAAATTTGCTACTATATTAAAATTTGATATTCTAATGATAATAACAAATTTTAATAATTTTTATCTTTTATACTTTATATTGACAAATAGATCTTACACCTTTCTGGTATAAAGACAAAAAAAATTGTATATTTATTGAGTTTTACAATTTTTTTAATACAAAAAGTACATTTACTATCTTATAACTATAGTAACAAATTTGTTACTTTTAAAGAAGAGTAGCAAATTTGAAATTGACTACTACCTGTGTTCTAAAAAGTGATGCGGTCCATCAAATTTGATTTTTTCATTGATTTGTTTTATATCTAAGAGATAACCTTAACTCTTGATATGACCTTTGATCTTGAGTTCAATCATCTACATTAATCATTTCTTATTGCATTTATTACTTAGATATGGGACTCTAGACTCATGTAATTACCTTAATTAACATAAACTTATGTAGAAAGTAAACTAACCCGGGCTCATATTTAAACTTCTATAGAGAACAATGGTGAAACACATGAAATATAGAAACATTTGAGCGAGAAAACTTACCTCTAAAAGATTCCAAAATTGGAGTTGATCATTTAAATCAAGACAGAGAAAGGTTTAGGAATTTTTTAAGTTGAAGTCTCGAAGATAAGTGACTGCTGACCTAGGAAATGGGCTATTTTTAACTGCTTTCTGTCCATACTTTCGCCATCTGTAACCATCTTCAAGATGATCAATTTCGCTCTTAGTCATGAATGCAAAACGCGGCTGCCGGATTCGCTTTTGCCCCTTCTTTCTAACCTTGCTGCTGCAAAATGAAGCCGACATTTATAATATATATGAAAGAAAATCTCTGATCAAAAACTCATAAAAGTAAAAATAAAAGCATGTCCATGTTATGAACACATCAGTAAGTAAAATCCACAGGAAGTTTACCATCAGGAACAAAATATATTTATCTGATAAAAGTTAAATGATTTATTACAAATTCTGCAATGATTTGTTGTAGTTAATTGCGGCGAAATTAATGTTCAAAACAGAAGAAAAAAGGAAAACATTAAAGAAGAAACATCTTATAAATTTTATCAAGGAGTGGAATTCAGTCAATTCTACTATAGGTAGTGAAGGCATACTGAAGATTCAAATTTTAGGGGCCTCCTCCCTTCTTTTGGTGTACAAAGTTCTTTGTTGTTTTATAAACTTAACTTTACTTACCCAAAAAGGAAATTTTAGACGCTTAACTAGAAATTGGATGTTTACAAGACATGATAGAAAATGCTAAATAAAGATCTTGACTGATATGTACATTCAGCCACTATTCCCAAGAAGCTAGCAAGCAGAAAAGATGTCAACAAGAATTTTGTTTTTCAAGTACTTCATGCTATGGCTGGGTACCAAAAAATAAAAAGAAAGAAATTAATGTTCAACTGATAAAATCAATTTGCCAACAGGCAAATGGAAATTCTAAATAGTTTTCATGAGAATGCAGATAAAAGGTCTGAAGCTGCTTCTAACATCCCTCAGATATAAAATCTTGAAAACTGTCAAATTAAGTGTATATATTTTTATGCCGTTTGGGATCATTGTTAGAATTTTAAGAAATGCATATATGTCATGATTCAAGTTTCTCCGATTTCCCCCCAAAAAAAAAGTTTACCTGGTGGTGACTAATATTTGCAAATGACACGATATAGGATGCTAGTTAATGGCCTCCGTTTCCCTTTTTGGGTGCCCAAATTGCCTCAGTATATGAATGTAAATGTAACTTCAAATATATAGAAAATAAAAAGGAAAACAATTTCATCACACAAAATGTTTAAATGCCCCTAGAGAGAGAGAGAGAGAGAGAGAGAGAGGCTCATAAAATGCTGCTAATGCACTACTAAAGCCCCTAGACAGTTAAAAACCACGAAAGTATATATCCATATGAAAAGCTGAATATCTAAACAGGTAAAAGAAGCATATCAGATTGACCAAAAACATGAACGTTCTAAAAATTTAAGCAAATACTTTCTATGCCCATCCTAAAATATATATATTTTCTGCTTCCTCCTTTTTGGTGTGGGTTTGGCTAGAACAAGTAGAGTCAAAACTTAAATTATATATGAACCGACAACATAAAAGGGGTTTATATCAAGTTATGGACCAAGGGATGAAGAAGAAACCTATCTATTACATATCACCAAACACTTTTAGTTTTAGAGAAGCCTTAAAAAGCATTATGTCAAGCAAAACATATATACATATAAACCTCTCTATATATGTATGTGGGTGTGTGTTTATATACGCGTGTAACAATTTAAATGCCCTTGTATTATATCAAAAGAAAAGAATGAACTAAAATCATACAGTGGGTATTCATAACTCAGAAACAATACCAAAGGGAAAAAAAATAACAAAAGCTAATGCAGATGCCAAAAAATATGCATGTAGAACTGAAGGAAAAAAGTGAGATTTTACATATATTCGCACTTTTTTCTATTCTCTCACTTTGTGCTCTTTTTTTCTCGTGCAACAAATGCACCGCCCACGCCATTGCCGCCGCAATAACGGCGGGCTTCAAGCATACAATTGATATAGAAAAGGCCGCTTCGTTTTGCCAAATTCGCTTTTACCAGACCCAAAATTTTAGTTAATGATGAAAATGCCTTCCCCACTTGCGTTAGCATTTTAACGCTTCCGGAGAGCTTACGGACAGGAATGGCATTTTCCCTCGAAAAGAAAAAAATCTAATTATTTTTTTCCAATTTAAGCTTGTCATTTGCCCATAAAAGGCCAATTTATTACGATATTAGCCACGGACAACATCAACTCCACGCAACCACACACTCACGCTGTCTCAGGCGGTGGTTGCCCGTCGGAACCGCCGGAAGTGGTCGACTTCTCCGGCGGATCCTCGGACGAGCTCGAAGACACAGAAGGATTCAAGGTGGACGCATCGCCGACTTGAACCGCCGCTCCAGTACACTGAACAGCACTACCCTCCGGCAACTGCTGATTTCCCGCCAAATCCGACCTCCCATCTACATCGATCCGATCAAAATCTCCAAAACCAGCGGTGTCGCCACCACTCCCCTCCACCTTCTCCAGGTGAAGATTCCACCCGAATTCGCTTAATATACTGCTCTCTCTATCGCTTCCAAAAAGGTAAACGCTGTCCGAGTCACCACCGAGTTCCCAGCTCGACTCAGCAGAGAACTCCGTTGCTGGATCGATTTTGTCCTTATCATCCATAGCTCCAGTTACTATCACTAGATATACATATACGTATATATACACCGTAAATTCAGCTTTACTCAGGCGATAATTGGGGTGAATTCCGGTGAACGCGGAGAGAGAAAGTAGAGAGAGAAAGCTAGGGTTTTGTGGGATGGAAAGGACGCGCACGCGAGGTGTGTTTTGAACCTTTTCTTGAGAGAAAGGATTTGAAAGCTTTGTCCCGTCAATACATAACACAGAAAACACTGATGAAAGAGAATAATTAGAAGATAAAAGATTTAAAAAAAAAAAAAGATTAGTAATAAATCGCCGTCAACATATAAATCTTACAGCCATCCACGCGCATGGAATGAGAGTGTGAGCTACTTTCCAACTTTTGAATTTTAACCAATATTTTTGAATTTTTTTTTTATAATTATACCAACATTTTTTTATGATATTTAATATTATAGTTTTTTTTTTGTAATTTTTTATATTATATTAACTTGGGATTAGAATTATCGGAAGACATATTTTAATAGAAAATATGAATTTATTATTTTACTTTTATAAATAATTACTATATTAATATTTTTTGTGATACTTGATAATTATAAAAACCTTTTTTATTATTTTTTTCTAAAAAAAAGAAGAGATAGTATAATATATATGAATATTTTAGCTATACAAAAAATCTTTGATTGAAGTTCCAATATTGTAAATTTTGAACAAAAAAAAATCTGTATCTTGTCAATATAATAAAGAGTAAGTCATATAATTTTAAAAAATACAAATAATTAAGATTCCTATATTTATTAGATAATTTTGAAAAATTTAGTATAATTATTTAATTATTTTTATATATACAAAGGTGGGAAATAGGAATCAATTTATGCAATATTTTTAAGCACGTGAGAATTGAATTCAAGATAATATAAAATTATAATTCCTCCTTAACTTTGAATTGACAATCCAGCACTAACTCTAGCTTAATAATTGTTAAACTATCCTACAAGTTTTTTTTTTTGTTTTTATTTTTTCTGACATCTGTTTGAAGTTGATTCTATTTTTATCACACCTAACCATGAGAATTATTAGGGTGTGTTTGTTTATATTTTTAAAATAAGATTTTTAATTTTAAAATACAATATACGTATTTGGTAAATTATTAATTTTAATTTTTTATAATTTAAATTTTCGTATCCAAATATATTTTTATAATTTAAAAAAGAAAAGTACAAAATTTTTAAAAAAAGTTTTAAAAAAATTATATTTGAATCACTATCCAAGAGCAGCCTTAAGTTTTAACATGGCATTAAAGCCCTCACTAGGCCAAGATATAAATCAATTTTTATGCCATGCAATAATCCATATTTAGACCAAAAGGAATTATTAGGTTTTAACATGGCATTAATGTCCTAAATTTTTATTTTTACTAAAAATAGTCTTACTCGTATAAACAAGACATTGTCACTTTATTATATGGACAAGACCTTACCATTGTGCTGACAACGATCTCTAAAATGTTATTATCCACCTTGGGTCCCCACTTATATAAATAGTTGAGGGGATTAAATCAGAAATAGACTTAGTAACGACTAATTTAATGCATGAGATTTTTGTATATGTACGCAATCTTACTCTCAATAATTTACCATATTAAGTACATCTAAATTTATGGTTAATAGTACCTACAAAACTCTATCAAATGTGAACAATTCTATTGAAATGAGGCAACATTATTGCTGGAAGAGTTTTTATTAATCATTTTCCATGGCAGGGATAAACAGATTAACTTTAATTATGAGTGCAGCCGAACATTTTTAATGTCCATTAGAATTCATAGAATTTCATTTCATGGAAATTAAATGCTTACATAAAGTGAATAGGATTGTAGTTAGTATTTGGTGGGTGACTGCACACTTTTTCTTTCATGTTGACAGGTTTGTCTTCATGGACACCCTAACTACCAGTCTGACCATGTGAATTTGTAAACATAGTAATTAGTTAAATTAACAGCAACTGAATGTGCAAAATCAATTCTAAAAAAAATAGTATTTGTCTACATTGATGTGTTCTTTACCTTTTCTTTCGGGGGCTGTTGGCTGAATTAGGTTTTGGAGCACTATAAAGCACCTATTGCTAGCTATAGTGTTTCATGACTTTGATGCTATGTGGATTGAACAAAGCCCACCACTTTGATCATGTACTTTTGGCTAGTGTCTCCATTGCAAATGGCAAGCAACTTGCTTGGTAAGAATGGCATGAAACATAGGAGACCCAGATTTTATCCGAGTAGTGTGAGTATCTATTTCGTACATAATTTGCGTGAGTTTGATTCCTCATTCTTCTATCATTGTATATGATGCTGCACTTTTCGACCCGCAATAAGAGCAACTCCAACGGGGAGTTGCATATGGGGTGGCAAACGGGTAACGACCTGTAACCGCCAAAATGCCACCCCAAATTCTACTGTTTTGAACTCCAACGGGGGTGGCATCAAGGGTTGGAAAATGGCAGCAATGGTGTTGGGGAGCCAATTTTCCAAACCCTGGAGAGAGAAATTCAGGGGTTGCAAAGAGCCGTTCTGCCATTTCAGATTCTACTGTTCACTGAACGGCTCTTTGCAACGGCTATATTCAATCCAAAAATTTGTATATATACAGAGAGATTTACAAAAAGATTTACAGAGATTTTGAAAGAAAAAACTTACCAAGAGAGATTCACAGAGAGATTTTCAGAAAACCGTAAGTTCCTTGGCTCCATGCTCTTGATTTTTCTTCAAATCTTGTGGTTGTGATGGCAGATCTGCCATATTTATTTACATAGGGAGGGAAAGGGGAGGGAGGCGCAGAGACGAAGGGGGTGGAGGAGGAGGCGCAGAGACGAAATGGGTGGAGGAGGAGACGCAGAGACAGAGAACAGAAGCCGTTCTCTGTTATATTTCCTTCAAATTGAAACCAAACATTATATATATAATATCAACTCTTTCTCTTTCTTATATATATATAATTTATTTATATTTATATTTATATGTTTTACATTAGTTTCATAATTTAGATTTTAAATTAAATTTTTAAATTGAATTAATTTTTGTAATTTAATAAATTAAATTTTTTAATTTTAGCTTATTTGAAATTTGAAATTTGAAATTTGGAATTTGAAATTGAAATTGAAATTGAAATTTGAAATTGAAATTTTGATTATAAAAATATATCCGTTAAATTGCGATCGTTATGTTTAATTATATTTTTTAATAAAAAATATTAAAATATTGAAATGGCACCCCATTTTAGCACCTGCCATTGGAGCAGATTTATAATTCAGGGGTGCCAAAATAATGTTCAAGGTTGTAAATGGGTGATTTGGCACCCCAAAATGCAACTCCCCCTTGGAGTTGCTCTAAGTATGGGTTCCGTGACCTGTAGAACACTCAGAAAGATGATCAGAGGACCACCGGATTGGCTCCGGCGGTAGCCGCTCCGATGCTTAAGTAAGTAAATGAAATTGAAAGACTGTATTGAAAGCCAAAGAATGAGCATAAAACTAAAGCGTACCTTTAGGGTTTAATTTATAGGTCATGACCTTCCTAAGTTGATTAGTATTCGACGCCATAAATATAGGGATTTGATCATCAGAGATTGCAGTTACCTTGTGGAGTATTGAGTCGTAGATGGAGATAATTGTAGATAGTAGTTTCCGTGTCGAAGACTGTTTCTTTATTCCCTGCTTGGCAGTTGTTAAGGAAACCATAAGGTCGGAACCATGTGAAATGCTGAATGAATATTGCCCAGAGCATAAGGTCTGGAAGATATGTGCATGAGAATGTCTTGGAGGTTTCGCCTGCACTGTATGACCGAGTTTGTCGGCTTTGTAGGATATATATATATATATATATATATATATATATATATATATGAGAATGCCTTGAAGGCTGTGAATGCTCTGTATGACCGAGTTTATCGGCTCTATGTGATGTATATATGAGAATGCCCTGAAGGTTGTGAATGCTCTGTACGACCGAGTTTATCGGCTCTGTATTTTATATATATATATATATATATATATATGAGAATGCCCTGAAGGCTTGTGGCTGTTCTGTATGATCGAAAGTATCAGCTCTGTATGATCGAGATTATTAACTCTGTAAGCACACGTGTCTCAAGGTGATTGGTGTGTCTGTTTGTAGTATATCAGCTACTCCCCCCCCCTGAGCCCTAGTTAGAAGCTGGGGCTTAACTAGGGTTATGGGCTTTGTGAAGAGTCATATGTTTCGTCTCTCCATTTCTCAAGGCGTCGGTTTAATGAGTCATTTATTGCGCAGCCGATACTTGAGAAGCCATCATTATCTTCAATCATTGTGTCGGCTTGTCTTGGGAGGCTCATATTTCGAATGTGTATATAAAGAGAGGGAAAGGTCTTGTATACCTTCCTTCTGCACTTGCTTCTACAGTACCCGAGGCTGCCACCGCCACTTGACATATTTTGAAGTTTGAAGGATATCCGGTGTTCATTGTCCTTTCTTGATCTCAAGTTTGATTTTAGTCCCCTTCTACATTCCTTCTTATTTGCTTCATTTCTTTCTTTTGTTCACCATGTCTGGTCTTGAGTCACCCTCTGGTTCGGGCAGTCCTTCTGGGACCGTCCCTCAACTTCAGTTAGTGAATCTTCCTTCTATCGATGATAATGAGAATAGATTGGTAGAGCCCCCTCTAGCCTGGGGGTTAGGATTGTTGATGCATTTGATGAGCCCCCGAATAGGGCTGGTGAGACCTCTGGTCGATCCGGTTATAGAGAAGAGGGTGAGACTGCCATCACTGAGAAAATGTTGACGGAGTTGTGGGAGAAATTCAATCTTCCCTCCAATGTTACTTTCAGGGTCCCTGACTCTCGGGATCGCCCAAGCGATGTTAGAGAGGGGGAAATCTGTGCCTATCTGGCCTGGTTTGAAATGGGATTGACACTTCCCCTTCTTGATATTATAAAATAATTCTTTTGTTGGTTCGACCTTTGCCCCGCAGACCTGAACCTCAACAGTTGGAGACATCTGTTGAGCTTTATTGTGTTGGGGCATATGAATAATGTCAATGTGTCTCTTGACTTGATCCGTAGTAATATGGATCTAAAACTTCAGAAGGTGGAAGGCTTTTATTACATGTCTTTTGATAGTGGGTTCAGACCCTTTACTTCTGTGCCCTCTTCCAATAAGACCTGGAAGAAGTGGTATTTCTTCATAAAAGAAGGATGGGATTCAAGGACTTCGAAGGTCAACCTTCAGTATTCCCTCGAACCACTGGGCGAAAGGGTGAGGCCCAATTTTTCCGTGGCTGTTGATAACTGGTTAAAAAGTGCATATTTATCTTGTTAATCCTAAATATTCTTGCACTTTTATTATTTTAATTTCTCCAATCTATATGCATTTGCTAGTTAATTCTTATTTTATCTTTTTGCAGAGAAAGCTTGATAAAGTTGATGATTTAGTGGTGAATTTGGAGCAAAAGGAGAATGTTGGGCTTTGAAGTGCTAAAAGAAGTGGAAAACAAGTGATTTTGGGTTAGAAGAGAGGCTTGATCCATATATAGGTGGACTAGGGCCCATTTTAGCATTATAGGCTCTATTTTGGAACACTTTAGACTCCCTTTTTGGGCCCCTAATGTCTAATTACGGGATTTTATGTTATTCTCCTAAATTATTATTTTGTAAGGGTATTTTTGGAAAAAGGGGAATATTATTGTAACCTAGGGTTTTGGAAAAGAGGGGAGGCCGTCTTGGAGATCTAGAGAGAGGCCGTCTTGGAGATCTAGAAAGGAAGAGAAGAAGGAAAGGGACAACTCTGAAGAAGAAGATGAAGAATTCCATGGCTATGGTGTTCTCTTCCACGATCATGGGCTAAGTTCTCTTATTCCTAGGGTTTAGATGAAACCCTAGTCAAGTAATATTGTTTCTTTGTATTTTATTTTTGGGTTAATTAATCTTGGATGTTGATTGTATAACATTGGGATTTTATTAAAGCATTGATCGTATTATTCAATTGCACATAATCAATTTCTGTGATTTTGTTTATGTGGTTATACAATAGTAATATGTGTACATACATCAAAACCGTAGGACGAGTCATAACTCAGGGAAAACAAATTGTGACTATGACCTTAGAATTAGCGTAGACAATTTGTATTGACCAAAGATGATTCGTGCTTAGGGTTTTGGTGCGTGATTTTCTTGATGATTGTATTGAGGCTTGTAGCCAAAATACGTCTTTTACATCCAAATTGAATGACCCAAAAATTAATACAATTGAAGCTAATTACAAGATTAGTGGTGGATTCAACACCCTAGGAATTCTCTTTTAATTTGATTCCTCATTAATTCAATTAAATATTTGCTTTACTTATAGTTTTCATTTAATTTTAGAAGAAAATCAACAACAATCACTCTTTGTCACTTTCAATTAAAATTAATCTCAACTTTAGTTTTTAAACAATTAACAGTCTCTGTGGGTTCGACCCTTACTTCTCTACTATACTAGTAGTTTAGTTTGGTAATTTTATTGATTTCCACGACAGATCAATTTTTGGCGCCGTTGCCGGGGACTGTTAAATTGTTAAAAAAAATTTAGTAGTTGATTTTTATTTTAATTCTTTATTTTATTTATTTTATTTTATTTATTTTATTTTATTTTGCTATTATTCTTTTTCTTTGTCTTTGGTGTGCAGCAATTATAAAAAGCTAAAGAGAAGCGGAGTCGTTTGAAGCAAACGCGGGTTGATAAAAAAAAAAAAAGAAGAAAAATTCTACCTGTTTTGCAATCTATCACGGTGAAATCTTTCCTTTCTCTTTGCATTTTATTTTTGCTACAGTTGGTATATTTGATTGGATAGGTTTATTTGTTTTATGTTTGGTCGCCGTTCGTGCAACCCAGACTTAGAGAAATTAGACCTTGAGTTAGAAAGAACCTTGAGAGCTTTTCGTAGTTTGTCCATTAAGTCTGAGGTTTTAGGAAATCCTATTTCTATAGACATGGCTGATAATGGTGGACAACAACAACCACAGCCTCTTAAGGCTCATTTTGTTCCTACAACATATACCAATCCTTCATGTATTCAAATGCCTACTGTAACTGGGCATTATGAAATTAGACCGCAAACCATTCAGATGCTACCATCTTTTTATGGGAAATCAAATGAGGACCCATACCAACATCTGAATGAGTTTTTAGAGCTTTGCACCACTGTCAATGTACAAAATCTGAGTGAGAATGCTCTTAAGTTAAGGTTGTTCCCTTTTTCATTGAAAGATAGAGCCAAACAATGGCTCGGTTCTTTGCCTACAAATTCCATAACAACCTGGACTCAACTCCAACAAGAGTTTTTAAAAAAATACTTTCCTATAGGAAAAACCAATGATATGAGAAGAGCCATCACAAATTTTACTCAACTCGATGGCGAGTCTTTTCATGAAGCTTGGGAGAGATTTTTGGACCTTCATAGGAAGTGTCCCCATCATGATATCATGCGTTGACAGTTGGTACAGAGTTTTTATGACGGTATCACAGAACAAAACCGTCAAATGATTGACTCTGCTTGTGGAGGGACTTTCCTCAACAAGAATCAGGATGAGGCATGGGATCTTTTTGAGACCCTTAGTGAGAATTCACAGCACCATGCCTCAGCAAGTCGGAGAGCTCCACCCACCTCCTCTAGTGTCCCTAAAAGAGGTGGCATTTATGAAGTTGGACAAGCTGTAGATGTCCAAGAGCAAGTTGCGGCGTTGTCTAGGAAATTAGACCAAGTTTTAGCTAGGGGACAAGTTTCTACTTCTGCTCCTGCCACTCAAGAGGTGTGTGCTTTATGTTCATGCCCAACTCATTATGTGTCAGACTGTCCCTTAGCCCCGCAATATCCAGAGTTTGTGGAAGAGCAAATTAATGCTCTTCAAGGTTTTTCCAAACCGGGTAATGATCCATATTCTAACCATTACAACCCGGGATGGAGAAACCATCCAAATTTTTCTTGGAGGCCTCAAGCCTCAAATCCTCCATTCTCCCAAAATTCAAGGCCAAATGTGCCTAATTCTTTTCCATCATCATCCTACCGTCCTCCTCCTCAACAATATCAACAACCACCTCCTCCCCCGAGAAATTCAGCTTTTGAGGATAAAGTGTTGAGTGCTTTGCAAGCTTTAGAGTCAAATCATCAGTCTAACACTCAATTGCTCCATTCACACACTCAGTCCATCTCGAAGCTAGAATCCCAAATGGGACAACTAGCACAAGCTATGAGTAGAAGAGATGAGGGGCGTTTACCAAGTCAACCGGTGAACAACCCTAAAGGCCAATATGGGGTAGAGTCTTCCAACCCCAATGATCAATATCATGAGCAAGCTAAGGTCATAACTACTCTTAGGAGTGGGAGAGTGGTAGATAACAAAGTTGAATATAAGGCTGAGGGTGAATTGACAAATTCTTTTAAAAAGGATGTAGTTGAGAATGAGAATTTGCAAAAAGGGGATTCTTCATCCCCAAGTGATCCCTTGAGTGTTCCTGTGGCACCCTATGTGCCCAAGGCCCCTTACCCTTCCTGTTTGGCCGACCCTTCTCCTTTTGGGAAAAAGGGTACAAATATGGAGGAAATGCTTGAGATTTTTAAGCAAGTTAAGATTAACTTGCCACTTCTTGATGCAGTCAAGCAAATTCCTTCTTATGCCAAATTCTTGAAAGACCTTTGCACTCAAAAGCGAAAAGCTAAAACTCATGTGTCAAAGAAGGTCTTTCTGACAGAGCAAGTGAGCTCAATTCTCCAACACCAAACTGCACCTAAGTTCAAAGATCCTGGAGCCCCCACGATTTCTTGTGTTATAGGTACTCACATCATAGAGAGGGCACTCCTTGACTTGGGGGCAAGTGTCAATTTATTGCCTTACTCTGTCTATAAGCAATTTGGGTTAGGTGAGTTGAAGCCTACGACAGTGTCTTTGCAGTTAGCTGACAGATCCGTTAAGATACCTCGTGGGATCATTGAGGATGTTTTGGTGAAAGTAGACAAATTCTACTTTCCGGTTGATTTCTTAGTTCTAGACATGGAGCCCGCTCATGACCCTAAGCGTCAAATTCCCGTCATCTTAGGTCGACCATTCTTAGCTACTGCTCATGCATGTATTAATTGTCGAACTGGGGTGATGGATATTTCTTTTGGGAATATGACTGTGAGGCTCAATGTTTTCAATGCTTCACAACAACCTCCACATGAGGAGGATTGTTTTTCAGTGGATATGATAGATGGGATAGTTGAGGAATCTCTCCCTCAAATCTTGATTGAGGATCCTTTGGAGAGATGTTTGACTTACTTTGATAGTGATGCTTTCGATATTGATGCTTCTATTGAAGAAGTCAATTCATTACTTGATTGTTCTCCTTCTGTAGACTATCCTCCTTGGAAGTCTAGACCGGAACCTCTACCTAATCTTGCGAGCACCCCTGCTCTTCCATCTTTAGAGGTTCCTCCAAAGCTTGAGTTGAAGCCACTCTCGGCTACTCTTAAGTATTCATTCTTAGAACCCGATGACACTCTCCCTATTATCATTGCTTCTAATCTTCCAAGTGAGCAAGAGTGCCGTCTTCTTGAGGTTCCTAGAGAGCACAAGGGTGCTATAGGTTGGTCCCTAGCCGATTTAAAAAGGTTTGATCCATCTATTTGTATGCACCATATTCATTTAGAGGAGCTTAGAAATGATGCATATGAGAGTTCCCGCATTTACAAGGCTAGGACTAAGGCATTCCATGATTCTCACATTAATCGTAAGTCCTTTGAGCCCGGTCAAAAAGTGTGGTTATTTAACTCTAAGTTACGGTTGTTTCCTGGGAAGTTGCGGTCTAGATGGGATGGTCCATATGAGGTTGTTCAATCTTGGTCTCATGGTGCGGTAGAAATTCATAACCCTCGGAGTGGCCAAACTTTCAAAGTTAATGGCCAAAGGTTGAAATTATTTATTAATGGTGTGGAGGAAGGGAGTTTGATTGAGGAGATTGGTCTTGAAGACCCAGTTTATATTGATTGATGTTTTTCTCCTCTTGCTGTGTCTGGCTGAAGACATTAAACTTAGCTCTTCTTTTGGGAGGAAACCCAATTTTATTTTATTTTATTTTTGTTGTTTTTAATTGAGTTGTTTTTTTTTTTTGTTTTGTAGGTGTTTAGTATTTATTTTATTCTTATTGTTAAAAAAAAACAAAAAAAAAAAGAAGAGGGGTTTCTCTTTGGTCATTGTTGTTTTCTAGACTAAAAAGCTCGAGCAATTTCAGAAAGCTCGAGCATTTTCTCATGATTTTTTTTTCCAAATGTTTCTGGTCCAGAAAGCTCGAGCACTAGCCAAAAAGCTCGAGCACTCCAAGAAAAGCTCGAGCTCTTTTTCTTCCCTCAAAGCTCTTAAGGTGCTGTCCCAAAAAGCTTGAGCTTTTCTCAAAAAGCTTGAGCTTTTCTCAAAAAGCTTGAGCACTTTTAATTCAATTTTTTTTTTTAAAAAAAAAAATTTTAAAAAAAAAATCAAAAAAAAAAAAAAAGAAACAAAAGAAAAAAAAAAAAAAAAAACCTAACTCTCTCTCACCACCAGCCCCCTCTCCAGCCGTCACCACTATCACACAGCACCACCACAACTCCACCCATCATCAAAATCACCACCGCCCCTGCCATCACCGACAGCACCTCTTCCATTCAACACCATCATCTCCGACCGCCCCGCATCTCCACTGCCCTGTGGCCAGCCGCAACCATCGCGCACCGCTTCCCCCCCCCCCATCGCCTCCAACCACAGTCGTCCACCGCACCCCCAACAGACCCCAGCCCCGCCGCATATCCATCACCGCCGGCGACCGGCGTCGCCTCCATTATCACCAACGCCGCCCCTCCATCTTCCACCATAGCCACCGCCGCGCCATCGTCACTGCCGGCGCCGCATCCACGACTCCACCATCACCAAATCGCACAGCCCGCACCTGCTAATCGCGCCGCCACCACAACCACCGCCTCCATCGTCATCGCGCACCACCGCCCAGCCGACCCCAAACACCCAGCCAACCCTCCACCACTAACCGCAGACCCGAACTCCATCCCCACCGATCACTCCAACCCGCGCCGCCGCACAATCAGATCCACCGCCATCACCGCCCGATCTCTCGCCTCCACCGCCGACCGCGCCTCCATCTCTACCACCATCGCGCTCCACCCCGTCCTCTCTCTCATCCCAACACGCACCACCGTCGCCGACTCCACCTCAATCACCACCCACCGCCCCACCCATCATCTCCCAACCCCTACCCCGTACCTCCATCTCTCTTCATTCCTCTGCTAATTTTAACTTTCAGGTTTGATTTTATTAATTTTGATTTTATTAATTTTGATTTGTTAAGGTGGGTTTGAAGTATAGTGTTAAGAGTCTGCCCTGATTATCATAGATTTGAGTTTCTTTGCACCCCAAGGAGACATTCTCATGTCTTTACCCACGAGAGGTGTTTCCCTTGATATCAACACATTACTGCAATTTCATTGGTTGACTTTCCAATTCTAGTCTCATAAATATCACTCTGAGTGACTGAAGCTCCATCTCATCTCTGTAACTTCAAATCCAACCATTAACTTTTTATTTATTTATTTATTGATTATTCCTCAATTTTTGTTTTGTTTTTAATTTTTATTCTTTTTCTGTTTTTATTATTATTATTATTATTATTTCTTTTTTTTTATTTTTTTTTCCATTATTATTATTATTTTATTTTAGTTTATTTTATATGTTATTTTATTTTATTATTATTATTATTTTTCTATCTATTTATTTATTTATTTTTTATTATTTATTTTAGTTTATTTTGTTATTATTCTGTTTTTCAAAAAAAAAAAAAAAAAAAACCAAACAACATTGCATAGCAAGCTGTTCTAAATTCACTTCTTTCTATTATGGACTTGGTTTAGTTATTTCTCTGCCTGTATTGGCACTTATTGCCATATTGATTCTCTTTTCTCAATTTGTTTTGTTATGCTCATATTTAGATTCTATGCCCCTAATGCTTTATTGTTTGGTTTGTTATTGTAGGGATCCATGGGTCGCCCGAAAGCTTCCAAAAGCCGTGCTATTGCAGTTGAATCCACTTCACGCCAACGGCCCATTCAAACTCGTCAAATTCACATTGAGCAGCCAAATGAGAAATGGGCCACAAAACCAATTGCTATCCAGACCACATTTGATGTGGGCCTATTCTTTCGGGACGATCCTACAACCGTATGGGCGGTCCAAGAGTTCTGTCACCGCCACTTGCACGCATTGTTAGCCCCTTCCGATGTTGCGTACCCTCAGTTGGTTCGCTTGTTCTATCAAAACATGTATCTTCAGCCGATAACCAATCCGGGGGTCTTGTATACTAAAATTGATGATGCGGTGATCGCTGTAACCAAACAATCTATTGCCGATGCCTTGGGTTCTCCTCTGCAGTCTCACCTTGCTCACTTGCCTCCATTATCAGTTTCACAAAAAGTCCATGCTTTGAGCACTGTTCCATTGGGTCACTCTACACCAAATCACATCCTACGTTCTCAACTTCCTTGGCGGCTTTGGTTTGTTGATTCAGTGCTCAAGAAGAATGTGTGTCCCAATGGTCATGACCAACAACGGCGAGGGGATTTCCTTGTTGCCCTCTATGCTTTGGAGAATGGTTTTTCTTGTGACATTGCTGACATGATTTGGAAACAAATGTTTACTTGTTATAAGCAGTTCATCAAGATGCCCACCCAGCGTGCTCAAGCATGGCCTCTACCCTTTGCCAATCTGATCACTATATTGGTTCGAGCCGATGGATATGCCATTCCTCCCACTGAGCCGTCTGATACTACTTGTGTTACTTATGGCCAGCATCTCTGGGCGGTCAGTTGGCGCAGATTGGTTCGGGAAAGTGGGCAGCATCCGAGGTTGTCTCGGCAACCTCTGTGGCTTAGTAACCCTACTGAGATTCCTCCATCCACATCCACTAGACCTTCATCTCCTCCCATTTCATCCCTGATATTGCTTCCTACCACCTCAGAGGATAGATCACATGCCGACTATAGCCGGCTTGAGCAGCGGTTTGATGCATTTGAGGCTCAGTATCAGCGTGATATCGCCGAGACTCATCGCCTCCTTCGGGCTATTCTTGCCACTCAGCGCCCGCCTTCTGATTCACCGGGCTCTTTGCCCCCTTAGCTCTCTCCATTCAGGTGCACTCCTTCCTTGTACTTCTTTTGTTCTATTTCATGTTATTTGCTGTCCTGTCCCCTTGCGGACAAGGTGTCAAATAAGTTGGGGGGGAGTTGCTATTATTTTGCCTACTTGAGCTCAATATATTTCATGATTACAATTTTTTTGTTTTGAGCGTATTCATGTATTTCTGAGCTTGCATGAGAATCATTGTGATAGTTGTGCACTGTTAGTGATTTGTCTTTCCCTAACTTTCATAATTGGAGACAAATTGGGTTGCTACTCTTGTGACTCTATGATTTGATGGTTAGATTGTGAAACTCTAGTATCATGATGGCATTGACTGAGACTTATAACCCATATTATGTAGATTTGAGCTTGAACTTTATTTTGAGGGTTATACAGTTTGCATATCTCCATTCTATCAATTGTCATTGTCACATGTCTAAGGTCACTCAGTTCAAATGTCGGATGACACTTCTTGCCTTTGAGGAATGAACCTAGGCCATTTTCCTACTTTGAGCCTGTTCGTTTGTTTCTTGCATCTTTACATTATTTACCTGATTGGAACCAAGTTGAGCCTTTATTATTATATCTTTCTTTTCATAGCCAGTAGCCTCGCTTTGGGTGAAGAAGTTGGATGATTTTTCTTTGAGAAATTGGTGTTGTGAAAGTAGAAAAGTGAAGATGTACATTTTTCTTTTATTGTAATTTTATTCAGTTTCAAAAAAAAAAAAAAAAAAAAGAAGAAAAGAAAAGAAGAAAAAAAGAGAAAAAAGAGAAAAAAAAAGAACAATCAGAAAAAGAAAAAAAATATATATTTCATTGCCTTTTCCTTTTCTTTTTGGTTTGCTCAAGTAGAAAAGTTGTGAGTAGTTTGGGAATGCTTTTATTGAAATTTTGGGAGTGGTGTTGCAATGTTCAAAAGAGATGATGAATTTGAAAAACTCCAGTTTATTCACTTCAGCTTCTTTGCTTATCACATGGAGATTATTGTTCACTTACCCTTACATTATCCTTGACCTTGACCTACGTTACAACCAGAAACAAAGACCTAGCCGACCCCAAAGGTGTAGTAGTTGATGATTGAGGATGTGACTGTAATGATCGTGTGACATTGGGAGTTGATTTTCGTAGTGGTTAGAATTCTCTCTATATTATTCTTGTTGTGCGTTCATTCATGTTTGCATGTGGATTATTTGATTTGTACTCAGCAATTATTCTGTCCACATGTATGAGAGGATACATATGCACCCCATCTCTGTGAGCTTCATTTGTGAGTGATATCTTTTGGTGAGATTTGGAGTCAAAGTAATGCCTGTTTGAAAAGAAGTTTCATTGCCTAGACATCTTGTTATGGTTGTTGCTTTTATGCACACTGATTCTATCCATTTATGAGAACTTGGGAAATTCACAGGTTGCTTTTAGTGACATAATTATTACTTTGATTCGATTGTAACTCAGTTATACATTTCATTAAGATTCATTTTTATTAATTGTGGAGTATATTGTGTTCAAGTTGGGGGGTGTTGAATTTTGTGGGTAGATTCACTGCAAACCCTCACGAGACTATAACTCGTCCACTAGGGTAACCTAGGGGTTTAAAGCCTTATTGCATATGGTAAATGCAATCGTGTATCCCACGAAAGAGGATTTAGTTAGTTGTATTTTTATCTCTTGTTTCCTTGGCTTTGCTCGAGGACTAGCAAAGTGTAAGTTGGGGGGTGTGATAACTGGTTAAAAAGTGCATATTTATCTTGTTAATCCTAAATATTCTTGCACTTTTATTATTTTAATTTCTCCAATCTATATGCATTTGCTAGTTAATTCTTATTTTATCTTTTTGCAGAGAAAGCTTGATAAAGTTGATGATTTAGTGGTGAATTTGGAGCAAAAGGAGAATGTTGGGCTTTGAAGTGCTAAAAGAAGTGGAAAACAAGTGATTTTGGGTTAGAAGAGAGGCTTGATCCATATATAGGTGGACTAGGGCCCATTTTAGCATTATAGGCTCTATTTTGGAACACTTTAGACTCCCTTTTTGGGCCCCTAATGTCTAATTACGGGATTTTATGTTATTCTCCTAAATTATTATTTTGTAAGGGTATTTTTGGAAAAAGGGGAATATTATTGTAACCTAGGGTTTTGGAAAAGAGGGGAGGCCGTCTTGGAGATCTAGAGAGAGGCCGTCTTGGAGATCTAGAAAGGAAGAGAAGAAGGAAAGGGACAACTCTGAAGAAGAAGATGAAGAATTCCATGGCTATGGTGTTCTCTTCCACGATCATGGGCTAAGTTCTCTTATTCCTAGGGTTTAGATGAAACCCTAGTCAAGTAATATTGTTTCTTTGTATTTTATTTTTGGGTTAATTAATCTTGGATGTTGATTGTATAACATTGGGATTTTATTAAAGCATTGATCGTATTATTCAATTGCACATAATCAATTTCTGTGATTTTGTTTATGTGGTTATACAATAGTAATATGTGTACATACATCAAAACCGTAGGACGAGTCATAACTCAGGGAAAACAAATTGTGACTATGACCTTAGAATTAGCGTAGACAATTTGTATTGACCAAAGATGATTCGTGCTTAGGGTTTTGGTGCGTGATTTTCTTGATGATTGTATTGAGGCTTGTAGCCAAAATACGTCTTTTACATCCAAATTGAATGACCCAAAATTAATACAATTGAAGCTAATTACAAGATTAGTGGTGGATTCAACACCCTAGGAATTCTCTTTTAATTTGATTCCTCATTAATTCAATTAAATATTTGCTTTACTTATAGTTTTCATTTAATTTTAGAAGAAAATCAACAACAATCACTCTTTGTCACTTTCAATTAAAATTAATCTCAACTTTAGTTTTTAAACAATTAACAGTCTCTGTGGGTTCGACCCTTACTTCTCTACTATACTAGTAGTTTAGTTTGGTAATTTTATTGATTTCCACGACAGATCAGCTGTGTTGACTTCTTTTTGTACACCAATTACTGAACTGATCAATTTCTGTATTTTTTGTGCAGTTAGGAGCGTGTGGAGAAGACCGAAATTCTCCCCTGCGATTCAGAAGCAATACAAGAAGCTCTTAAAGCCCAGTAATCGACACCATTCCTCCATTGTTAATCCTGATAAATTGATGGTTGCCAGGGGAAGCGTTGAGGAGCTTACAAAAAACATGATGGCACGGTGGGAGACCGAGCCATCTTCATCTGTGGTAGTGGGGGAAGCTTCTTCCCCAGTGGACCTTCCCATCCAAGCGAAGAGGAGGAGGATACACTCGATCTCTCCTGACCCCATTGAGGTGGAGAGAGAGACGCCTGCCCCCATTTCTATAGTCCCCCTAGCCCCGTCCAAGCAAGCGGGCAAGGGGGCGTCATCCTCGATGGCCCTTGATGCTGTGGGGGCTAAAAAGATTCTGGAGGACTTTTAGGCCAAAGGCTCAAGCAAAATTAAGCCTCAGAAGCTAGAGAAGCTTCTTGCTGACCTGGCTTCTCTTCAAGTCAAGGTAAGTTCTTCGGGTCTTTATTTTCTTTCCTTTTTTTTCAAATGTTTTGGTTGGTACTGAACTCTGTGCTTCGTACGCTGTAGGCTCTGTACACCCTTTTTACCTTGACGAAGGTTTCTCCTCCTTTAGAGGAGGTTGATCAACTCAAGACCGAGCTGGACGAGCTTAGGCTTCAGCTTGGCACTGCCCAGTCGGAGGCCCACGATTCTGCAGAGAAGCTGAAGGAGTTTCAGAATTCTCTGATCATGATGGAGTCGGAGAAAGACCTTGCTATTCAGCGGGAAAAGAGGCTGAAGAGAGAGTTGGACGGCCTGCGATATGAATTCAATCAGAAGCTTGACGATGCGGTGGAGCAGGCCAAGGTGGATAATGAGATGGAAATGAGGATAGAATTGGAAGGAATGGCCACCACCCTGATTTTGTTTGGCTTCAACAACTTCTGAGATAGGTTCCTTGCCAAGTTTCCCGACTTTGACATATCCTCGATTGTGCCTCTAAGGGTTACCCCTCCTGAGGTTGCAGTTCCGAACGAGGTGGTTGAGGTTCTTCCTACCGCTCCTACCAAAGTTGTCGTCCCAAGTGAGACGATTGATGCTGCTTCTGCCGATGCCCTCCCAGCCATTAAGCCTGCTGACCAGGCTTGAAATATGCTTAGCTTAGGTTTTTGTTGTTTTTTTTTTTTTTTTTGAACTTCAGTGTAACAAACTTCTTCAATGAAACAACTTTTTTTCATCAAATGTCTTCTCTTGTGCTTAGTTGACTCATATAGTATTTTCTTTGAATTTGTTGTTGATGTGACAAATTGATGCAAGTACGGCTGTTCTGGACCCCTCCAGATCAGCTTCCAAGAATTTGCAGTTATCTTCCGAACTGTAGTTGCGATAAGATAATGATTGTAGACTAGTTCTGATTGCTTCTTCCTCTTAGGATAAGGTAGGAAAGCAATTTCATTATGACATATAAGGATCTGACGATGGTCTTGTGCCACATATATACTGAGAGTAAATTTCTAAAGAATTCTGAGGCAGCTTGTTCTGAACCTAAGTCCTGTAGTAAAAACGGTGTCTTGTGTTTGTTGCTCTGATATTGAAGACTTCTGCCTCCTAGATCATTCAGACCTGGACTGATATATATCCGAACCGAAGGCTTTTTGTCATACACGTGGTTCGTCCAGGATCAACGGAATGGCAAAGACTGTGAGGTCTGTATGTTAGATGGGAGGTAAAAGGTGGATCAGACTTTATCTGCTTTGATCAGTTTGGTATGCTTGGGGAAGCCTTGTATCTTGTGGCCTAAGTATCCGGAAGGACGATCCTATACGTCACCCATTTATACAGCTGTCTTTTGGGTTTTCTAGACCAACCCTTGATTTAACCGTTGCGACGGTTCGTCTGGGTAACTTTTGGGCTTCGAGGGTTTATATATAGGGAGGAGAAGCATAAGGTTGCCCCCCATCTTTTACTTGTGTTCCCATACTGTTCCTCTGTCGGAGAGAATTTTGAATGCCTTTTAGAGGCTCACCGTTTGCCCGGAGATGATTGACGATTTTCAGTCCGAGTTGAGAATGATTAAACTGTGGCCGAGAGTTAACCTTCCCTTTGATTTAGTCTCCAAGGAAGGATTAGAGGAGGCTAAGATCTTCTTGTCCATCTTAGTATCCAGTCGAGATCTCTCCGATGGGAGGTGGACCCTCCTTGATTCAACCGAGGCTTAGAGTATTGGTGATGAAGACGAAGGTGGGATGCCTCCTTCCCTCTGTGTCTTGGCAGAGACCCTTGCTCAAATCGGTTGGGGTGTGACAACTGCTTTGAGGGAGATGAATGGAGGTTCCCTGAGACCCAGAGCCCTCATCATCCGTTGGTCTTGAGATCAATGATTGTGATGATGAAATGGCCTGGGTGCTTCTTGATGCAAATTGGGATTCAGGATTCCTTCCTTTCAAATGGAGCAAGCGGTGGCGGTAATGGAAGTTTGGATCCTGTGCCCCTTTGTTGTCCGAGGCAGAAAGCCATGATGTCGTATAGTGTTTGCCTTTGTTGTAACTTTTTGTGTACTTGTTCTGTTTCCAGTCTTCTTGTACTGATGTAAATCTTCTGAATCATCAATAAAATTGAGTTCCTTCTTCTCAGATCTGATGTTCTTTGTATTTGAATGTGCTCTTCTGGAGTTAAAACATCTTTTCATGCACTTCTGATATATGACTGTTCTAAGAATAGATCAAAGAAACTTTGTAGAAGTCTTGAATCAAAGTACTTCACACATGCTTGGTATTATCGTACTTGTTGCTTGCTGATAGGTAAGCCAAATAGTCTAAGTATCAGATCTGAGGTGTTCCGATCTAGGAAACTTTAGTTTGTAAATGTTCGGAACTTTTGTCTTTGGATGGACTGGATCATAGAATCTGTGTGTTAAAGATGGACCAGAAAAGACTTGTGCATTATAAATGGACCAAGTCCGAAGACTTGTACATTATAGACCAGGCTCTGGAGGCCTGTGCATTTATAGATGGACCAAGTACTAAGACTTGTACATTATGGACCAGGCTCTGGAGGCCTGTGCATTTATAGATGGACCAAGTACTAAAACTTGTACATTATGGACCAGGCTCTAGAGGCCTGTGCATTTATAGATGGACCAAGTACTAAGACTTATACATTATGGACCAGGCTCTAGAGGCCTGTGCATTTATAGATAGAACAAGTACGAAGACTTGTACATTATGCACCAGGCTCTGGAGGCCTGTGCATTTATAGATGGACCAAGTGCTAAGACTTGTACATTATGGACCAGGCTCTAGAGGCCTGTGCATTTATAGATAGACCAAGTACTAAGACTTGTACATTATGAACCAGGCTCTAGAGGCCTGTGCATTTATAGATGGACCAAGTGCTAAGACTTGTACATTATGGACCAGGCTCTGGAGGCCTGTGCATTTATAGATGAACATTCTATGGAAGTTAAAGAAAGAAACATCTCTATTGATAATACTTCCGTAAATGTTCCACGTTCCATGGCCTAGGGATAGTTTTCCCAGTCATGTCTTCTAGCCAGTAGGTAGTAGGCCTAACAATCTTCGTTACTTTGTAGGGGCCTTCCCAGTTTGGTGACGGTTTTCCCATAGTGGGATCCTTGGTGTTTTGAAAGACTCTTCTTAAGACTAAGTCTCCGACTTGAAAGCTGACTGTCTTGAGTCCTACCTTGGATTTGTCGACCATTCTCTGTTGATAGGCTTCCATCCTAATGCTGGCTTGATCCCTTCTTTCTTCAAGTAAATCTAAGTTTTTCATCAGTTGCTGATCATTGGATTCTTGCTCGAAGGCTTCAGTCCTTAGGGTTGGCATACCGATCTCAACCGGAATTACTGCTTTTGTACCATAAGCCAGTGAGAAGGGAGTTTCTGAGGTAGGAGTTCTTCTGGTTGTTCTGTAGGCCCAAAGAACTCCAGGGAGTTCCTCTGCCCACTTTCCTTTGGCCTGTTCCAACCTTTTCTTTAACCCGTCAAGGATCGTTCAGTTGGTGACCTCTGCTTGCCCATTTGTTTGTGGATGACCTGGAGAGGCAAAGTGTTGCCTAATATTGAGATTTTCACAGAATTTCTTGAAGCCTTTACCAGTGAACTGTGTCCCGTTATCGGAGATAATCACACGTGGTATGCCGAACCTGCACACAATGTTCTTCCAGGTGAAGCTCTCAACTTCCTTTTCTGTGATATGTGTTAGAGGTTCAGCTTCGGCCCATTTAGAGAAGTAGTCAATGGTTACCAAGAGATACTTCCTGTTTGGGGGAGCCCTTGGTAATGGACCCACGATGTCCATTCCCCACTGAGCAAAGGGCCAAGGACTAGGAATCGGGATGAGCTCGTGATGAGGCTGATGTTGATATGGGGCAAATCTTTGGCATTTGTTGCACTTCTGAACATACTTCTTAGCCTTCTTTAGTATGCTAGGCCAGTAATAGCCCTGAGACAGAGCTCGGTGAGCTATATTTCTGCCCCTATTATGATTCCCGCAAATTCCCTCGTGTATTTCAGCCAAGACATATTGTGATTCTTCTGGAGTTAAGCATTTTAACAGAGGTTGAGAATACGACCTTCTGTACAGCTTGTTGTTCAGGATCAGGTACTGAGCCGCTCTGATTCTGATTCTCCTGGCCTTGTTTTTGTCTTCTGGGAGGAGCCCGGATTGTAGGTACTAGAGGATTGGAGTCATCCAGTTCTAGGGCTGTTCAACAATTTGAGCAATTTGGGCTTCCTTTATGCTAGGTCCTAGCTGATAGGAGATTTTTACTGTGAAGTTTGCTTCAGACTTTAGGCGGGACGCCATGTTAGCCAAAGCATCTGCTCTGTAGTTCTGGCTTCTTTCAATTTTCTGAATAGTGAATGCCTGGAAGGAATGCTTCAAGTGGTTCACCAGTTCGGAGTACCGGAGCATCCTATCATCTTTAATGGAAAATTCTCCCAGGACTTGGCTTACCACCAGTTGGGAGTCTGAGAAGACTTTGAGGTCCTGAGCCTCACATTCCAAGGCAAGCTTCATGCCCAAGATTAGAGCTTCATATTTTGTTTCATTGTTGGAAGCTTTGAATCCAAGGCTGACTGCCTTTTCTGACGTGAGCCCATCAGGGGACTGTAGTACCAGGCCTACTCCCGAGCCTTGATCGGTTGACGATCCATCGATGTAGAGCAGCCAGGTTCCCGAGGTTTCGATGAGTTGTGCTTTGTCCTGAAGTGCCGGGGTGAACTCGGCAACAAAATCAGCTAAGGCCTGCCCTTTGATGGAGTTTCGGGGTACATATGATATGTCGAATTCCCCTAGCTCTATAGACCACTTCATTAATCTCCCCGATACCTCAGGTTTCCTCAGTATTGACTTCAGAGGATAGGCAGTTGGAATTTCAATTGGATGTGCTTGGAAATAAGGTTGGAGCTTTCGAGCTGATATGACCATGGCATAGGCTAGCTTTTCTACTTCTGGATGTCTATTTTTCTTGTCAAGTAGTGCTCTACTGACGTAGAATATGGGCCTTTGTACTCCTCTATCCTATCTGACTAATGCGGAGCTGACCGCGTTTTCAGAAACTGCAAGGTACAAGAGTAGCTTTTTTTCCTGCACTGGTTTTGACAGAAGCTCTAGAGAGGCTAGATACTCCTTTAGTTCTTGAAAATCTTTCTCGCATTCTTCCGTCCACTGCAAAGCTTTGTTGCCCTTCAGAGCTTTGAAGAAAGGTAGGCAGCGATCAGGGAATTTGGAAATGAATTTGCTTAGTGCCGCGATTCTACCATTCAGTGCCTGAATCTCCTTTCTGGTTCTTGGTGACTTCAGCCCAATCAGAGCTTGGATCTTAGTGGGGTCTGCTTCGATACCCCTCTGAGAGACAATGTATCCCAAAAATTTTCCCTTCGTAACCCCGAAGCTACATTTCGAGGGGTTAAACTTCATCTTGTGCTGTCTGAGGATATCGAAGGTCTGCGTTAAGTGCTGGAAGGTGACTACCTTTCTGGAAACTCTTAATCAGCATATCGTCGATGTATACCTCCATGGTACTGCCGAGCAGTGGGCTGAACATCTTGTTCACCAACCGCTGATAAGTAGCTCTAGCGTTCTTTAAACCGAAAGGCATTACTCTGTAGTAGTAGAGTCCTCATTCAGTTATGAAGGCTATCTTCTCTTGGTCTGGAGGGTACATCTGGATCTGGTTGTACCCAGAGTAGGCATCCATGAAGCTCATGAGCTCATGCCCCGCAGTGGCGTCAACCAGTTGGTCTATCCTTGGCAGTGGAAAGCTGTCTTTGGGGCACGCCTTATTGAGGTCCGTATAATCAACGCAGACTCTCCACTTGCCATTTTTTCTTCTTGACCAGCACGGTGTTGGCTAGCCACTCGGGATAGAACACTTCTCGTATCATCCTGACTTCAAGCAGCCTCTGGACTTCTTCATTTATAATCCGATGCCGTTCAGGAGCAATCGGTCTTCTCTTCTGTCTGACTGGTGGATGATTTGGATCTACCATCAGCTTGTGAGTTATGAGACTAGGGTCTATACCCTCCATGTCTCTGGTCTCCCAAGCAAATATAGAGAGGTTGTCTTTTAGAAACCTGACTATGTTCTCCTGCTCGGTGTGCGTCAGATCTGGGCCGATATACAAATAACGCCCCTCTGCTTCTGAACTGACTAACACTTTGATGGGCTCGCCAACAGGTTTGGCTCGGCTGTCACGTCCCCTTGGGCTTAGAGGTTCTTTAATGCTGGATGGGCAACCTTTCACCTCGGGAGTGTTGGTGAGAACTGGATCTGCACAGTCCCGAGTGTACTGTAATTACTATTTGGGGGCCTTCTCCTTGAGGGCAATAGCATGGCACTCTCGGGAGGTTGGCTAACACCCTTTGATAGAGTGAACGTTCTGGTTGTGGATGTACTTCAGACATTGATGGAGGGTCGAGGTGACCGCCCCTATCTGGTGCAACCAAGGTCTCCCGTTTATGACGTTGTAGGGAGATTTCATATTCAACACCATGTATTCCGAGATGGTGGTCTTCTTCCCTTCTTCTTCTCCTACTGTAGTAGGAAGGTCGATTCTCCCTAACGAGGTACTGAGATTGCCATCAAAAGCTTGCCATCACGGCAGTGGTAGGCTTAATGTTGTTGTGGTTTATACCCATCTGTTTAAGTGGCTCATGGAACAGTATGTTGACGGAGCTGCCAGTATCGACCAGAACTTTCTTGATCTCGAAGTTGGCAATTTTGAGAGTGATGACGAGGGCATCACTGTGAGGGCAGTGTATCCCTAGCTAGATCTTGTTCAGTGAATTGGATCTCCGGTGCTGGCTTGAGCCTTTTTTCCACGTTGGAGATCTGTAGTATGTTCGGGGTAGCTCTAGGCCTCCCGAGCATATCTCTTTCTTGCCTTGTTGGACATTCCTGTGATAGGGGAGTCAGCATGGAGGACGTAGATGACATGGTTGTTTTGCCTCTGAGGCTCGTTTCGTCCTTCCCTCTGCTCCTGCCTTTGCTCGGGCCTCTGGTCTGGTCGTTGTTGAGGCTTATCTTCTTGGGGGTTCTGTCTTCCGTCTTGCTTGACGAACTCCCGAAGACACCCCTTCTTTATGAGCTACTCTATCTCATACCGGAGGGTCCTGCATGAGTTAGTCGTATGTCCATGATCTTTATGAAATTACAATACTTACTTTGGTCCCGTAGACTGGGATCTCCTTTGATTGGTTTCGGCCACCTCAGGTTCTCCCGGTCTCGAATCTACCGGAGTACCTGGTTTGGTGTAGTGTTCAAAGGAGTGAAGTTAGTGAACTCCCTTGGTTCGAAATTGTACACAGCTTTGGGTGCTGTTCTTTTCTCTAGGCTCCTGGCCCTCTTCTTGCTGGAGTCTCTTCTGTTGTCCTCATTCTTGTGATCCTCCCTCTTTGGATTATCCCTCTAGGTCTGGTCTTTGCCCTTCTGGGATGTGCGGTTAGCTTCTTCTAGGTTGATGTATTTCCTGGCCCGATCCATTAGTGCCGCCATGTCGGCCAGAGGGCTCTTTGTCAAGGAGTCTTTGAAGCCACCATGAGCAAGCCCAGCAGTTAAGGTAGCTACAAGGAATTTTGGGCTGCAGTCAGTGATCTCCGTGAGTCCGGCATTGAAGCGCGCAATGTAGGTTCTGAGGGACTCCTTCTTAGTTTGCTTGACATTTAACAGGAACTTTGGTTCCCTTCTAAGCCTTCTGTTGGTCATAGACCTGTCCAAAAATTGTCTACCGAGCTCATAGAAGCTGGTAATTGAGTTCGGAGGGAGGTTACGGAACCATTTCAGAGCAGTTCCCTTCAAGCTAGTGATGAAAGTTCGGCACATAAAAGCATCAGAGGTCCCGTGGAGGGCCATAGTATGCTGGTAGTGCGAGAGATGATCTCCCGGGTCTCCAGATCCATCTTACAGGGTGAACTTTGGCACCATGAACTTTCTGGGCCTTTCTTCTGACATGATGGCGTGAGTGAATAGGGTGGCCAGTCTTCCGAGCAGCCTGGCCAACTCGTCTTGCTCTGGAGGGTTCTGAGGTCCTCTCAAAGCAATTGTTCGGTCCATAGACTCGGCGATTTCCTCTACCCTCCGCGGGTCTCTGAGTCTAACATCTTGCGAACCCTACCTTGACAGCTTCGGCTTCAGGGTAGTCGGGTTGAGTACGTCCCTCAGACGGAGGAGGGTTACGAACCGGAGGGATTGGTGCTACATGGGGATGAGGCTCTTGTGGTGCCGGATGTGCTCCCGAAGCCCTTGGAGTTGGGGCTTAAGTAGTGCTCCGGTAATAGACGTCAAGGACGAAGGCTGATGTTCCCCTAGCCTGGAGCTGCTGACGGTTGTGGATCCCTGCCAATGCGGGCAACACCCTGGGGATGCCCAGGCTAGTTATTTGGAGCTTACTCATGAGGCTCTTCATTCTCCGTGGTAACAGGGGGTTGAGTTCCTGCAGCAATGTTGACCGGTGGGTTAGGAGGGTTCGTACATTGATTCCGTGTGAGCGTTGCCAGCGTTCTGGCGATGGCAAGCAACTGTTCCTGTACCAGTTCATTGTGTCGTTTGATCGATTCAATCTCTTGTCGCATGGGATTAACCGTTGGCCCCCTTGCTCGTGGAGCAGGCAGTCAACGCTGAGAGCTTTGCAGAATCTGAGTATTTTGTCGCGGTCGGAGATTTGGGGCCATAGTTTTTCGGTGAGGAAAAAGATGAGTTTGTGAATAGAGCACTTGGAGATTAGTCGTTCCCACAGACGGCGCCAAACTGATGCTGCACTTTTCGACTCGCAATAAGTATGGGCTCCATGACCTGTAGAACACTTAGAAAGATGATCAGAGGACCACCGGATTGGCTCCGGCGGTTGCCGCTCTGATGCTTAAGTAAGTAAATGGAATTGAAAGACTGTATTGAAAGCTAAAGAGTGAGCATAAAACTAAAGCGTACCTTTAGGGTTTAATTTATAGGTCGTGGCCTTCCTAAGTTGATTAGAATTCGACGCCATGAATATAGGGATTTGATCATCGGAGATTGCAGTTACCTTGTGGAGTTTTGAGTCGTAGATGAAGATAATTGTAGATAGTAGTTTCTGTGTCGAAGACTGTTTCCTTATTCCCTGCTTGGCAGTTGTTAAGGAAACCATAAGATCAGAACCATGTGAAATGCTGCATGAATATTGCCCAGAGCATAAGGTCTGGAAGATATGTGCATGAGAATGCCTTGGAGGTTCCGCCTGCACTGTATGACCGAGTTTGTCAGCTCTGTAGGATATATATGAGAATGCCCTGAAGGCTGTGAATGCTCTGTACTGACCGAGTTTATCGGCTCTGTATGATATATATATATATATATATATATATATATATATGAGAATGCCCTGAAGGCTTGTGGCTGTTCTGTATGATCGAAAGTATCAGCTCTGTATGATCGAGATTATTAACTATGTAAGCATACATGTCTCAAGGTGATTGGTGCGTCTGTTTGTGGTATATCAGTATAAAAATTTTTTTCATAAAACCTCTATATTTGGATTTAGTCATATATTGAGGTGTGACTATTGTAACTCCTCAACTATAGCTATGAAAGTGTATTCATACCTGTTGGGTTGCATATAGATCAAAATAATAACAATTTTTGAATCATTAGTTTGATAAAGTTTTAAAGTGGTTAGTCAAGCGGATAGTGGTTCAATGATATTATTTTTTCATTTTCAAAGCAAATAGTAGAATTTAAGTCTCCGCAAAGGTAAGAGAATGAAGGTTAGTAGGGATTTAATACCATCAACCATATCAATTAGCTAGGCTTCAAAAAAAAAAAATTAAAAGTGATACATAATCAATTTGATAATTTATTGGATATTTGGTAAATATTGTTCAAAAGTTATTGTGAAATTTGAATTTTTCTTTTTACCCTTCATTTAAGAATATGTTAAAATTAAATATATTATATATTACAAATAAATTAATATCTAACAAAATAATTATATAGAATATAAAATATTTGAAATTTAATATATATATATATATGACTAAAATTGATCATGCTAATAAGATCAAGCCATGTGCTAGTAAGGTTATTATGATAATAATGCCAAAGACACTCTCAATGAAAGAGTAGGAGATACAAATGATGTTAACCATTGAAGTCCATCTTGACATCAGAGCTGCATTTTTTATATCCCAATTACACATTCTCAATTTAATTTCTCCTTTGCATCAAGTAGTTTTATTTTTTTTTTATTTTTTGATTTAATCATCGGAGTGATCGTCACCGATACATAAAAAATATCAACATTGGAGCATAAGAATCGTTTCACTTTTATCGGCCCAAGTACTTCGATAATTATTAGGGTTGGTGGTATTATATTCCTATTAATCTCTTTTTCATTTGTTATTGTGTGAACTTAATCGTACTTATTTTTTTCTTGAAAATTAGTAAATAATATCATTGAAACACTGTCTACTTCAATTTTTTAATTTTGTTTTTGAATAGAAATCTTTGTGATTATTTTGTGGGTCGTAAGTTTAAGAGTAATGTTACAAGTCTTAAATTTCTATATTAAAATTTAGATCCCAAATAATGTCACAATTGATTATTGGTAAAATATTTATAATGTATCTAAAACACTATTAATAAACTAATGTCACATCATTTTAAATATAAAATTTGATACCAAATTTTGGAACAAACAGTATTATTGTAAATTTATTATTATTATTATTATTTTTGTAATAGAGAATGCGACTATGAAAGAATATTTGTCCTTTCTGCACTCCAACTCATGTATAGTGGGGTTGGAGTGCATGAAGATAAAAGGGATTCAAGCCACGTTAGGAATCCCTTACATAATTTGTATTTAGTTGGTGACTTAACAAAAGTTTGGATCCATTAATTTGAACCTCTTATTAGAGGCAAAGAAAGTCAGCACTTGATTAGACAAATTTACTGATTAAAAAGTAATTAATTTAAATAAAAAAGGATTAGTTAAGCCATAATTAAAATTATGATATTAATATGGATGTCATTATCTAATTATGTATATATATATATATATATATATTTTCAAATAACTTAAATATGGCACTTCTCCTACACCTATAATCACTAGTAGGTGAATTGATTTTGGTTTGCCAAGGCCCATAGTTACTGTTGTCTCATGTCTCATCTCCATGAAATGAAAAGGGAATTGCTTTTAACAAAAAAAGTGGTGATGGTCTTTTTTTTTTTTTTTTCTTTTTTTATTTAAAAAAATAAATTATTAAGATGCTACTCTTTTTTAATGATAGAAAAGGAAAAGGAGAATTTTAGCTAGAAGAATGTACTCACACCACCTACAATTCCCACTGTGACTGAAATATAAATATACCATTATATATTCTTATTTTGGAATATTTGATATCTTGATTGTATTTATAAAGAGAGGCACGAAATGCTATTCAATCACTTAAAGAATTCACCACTAAAATTAATTAGATGGTAAAATATATGCAAGATGAGTCCAGTCCATTTGAAATGTATGGGTTCTTGAATCTTGAATGAAAAACATGTCAAAGCATTTTTTAATTATCAAAAAGAGATTATGATATATATATATATATATATATATGTAGACACAAAGTGGGGGGTGGTCCATGATGGTTTTTTTTTGTGTGGATAAATTACACCCACCTCTCCTGATATTTTTGATAATTACACTAAATTTTTTTTAAATTTCTAAAATCACTCTCACCATTTTTATTTTACCTGACAATATATAGATATTTTACTTCAATCAACTTTTTTTTTCTTCAAAATAACAAAACTATCCATTTTATATAATTTTTTTTTTAATTTTGATCAATTTTTTTTTAATTTTTCAAATAAATATGAATAAAAACCTTCAATTTATTTTTATATAAAATAAAAATAAGTTATTTACCTTAATTTTTTTTAAAATAAAATCATAAAAAAGTCTTTAGAAAAAAGTTAGAACAAATTGGTCAAAATAAAAAAAAAATACAAAAATAAATAAATAAATAAAAATAGACAATTTTAAAGAAAAAAGTTGACTGAAGAGATATATATATATATATATATATATTATTAGGTAAAGTAGAAGGTCAGTGTAATTTAAAAAAAATTAATATAATTGTCAAAAATTTTAGAAAAAAAAAGTCATTATAATTTATCCAAAATCTTTCTAATATTCTCCCGTGCAAATCAAAATCAATCACTAAACCAGTCAATTATTAATCCTTGTTGCACATCTAACAGTGGTTGTTCCAGAATTTCATGAAAAAGCCTAAGGTAAAACAACTTCTACCCAGCCCTCCTCCCCCAAACCCCCCAAAAGAAAAAGAAAAAGGTGATTGATGCCATAATTGAAAACAATTATAATATTATCAAAATTATGGTTCCCAATTTTAATTTGACTAGAGATGGTAGTTGATTGTTAATTTAGGGATTCAACTATAGTACAAAATGACAGTCATTGGTCATTAATTCCCCCCCCCCCCCCCCGGGCGGCGGCGGCGGGTGGTTCAATTATCTCTTTTTTTCTTTTTTTTAATAAATTACACCGATATCTTTTAAGTCGATAACAATTATATTGATCTTTTTTAAAATTATACTAATATCTTCTATTTTACTTAATAATATATAAATATATCTTTCTTGTCAATTTTTTTTTTTAAACTAGCAAAATTATCCTTTTATTTATTTATTTTTATATTTTTCTAATTTTGATTACTTTTTCTAACTCTTTTTAACAATTTTTTTATTTAAAAATAAATTTAAGGTAAATGACTTATTTTTATTTTATATAAAAATAAATTTAAGGTTTTTAACAATATTTATTTAAAAAATGCAAAAAAAAAATGGTCAAAATTTAAAAAATTGAAAAAAAATATATAAAATGGGTAAAGAAAACAATTATATGTATATTATCATGTAAAGCGAGAAAAATTAATGTAATTTCAAAATTTTTAAGAAAAATTAGTATAATTATCATAAATTACTTATTTATTTTTTTTTTTATAACTTGTGAGTTACATCCCTTTCAATTACCAAATCTTGTACTATAGTCAGTTGCACGTATTACCATTTTTAAATATATAATGATGCAAGATTAGAGAATCAAATTCACGTCAATTACATAAAAAATTAGAACTTATAATCACTTAAATAAAATCTCAGTACTCCTGATTTGCATGTATTATAAGGTACCTCTTTTAAATACGGTAGAGGAGAAATATGAGGTTTTTCACTTTTTCCTCACTCTGTTTTTTCGATTTTTACGGTAAGCATGCAAAGCTTAACAGAGTCTGCCAAACAAATCACAACAAACAAAGCAATTAGGGGCGAATCTCTCAAATAAAGTATCAAAACTCTAATTTGTTCTTCATTTCATAATATCAACATATTATATTTTAATATTCTATGATTTTATATGCGTTTTAAAATAGTATCATGTAATTGTATACGAGTTTTAAATAAGGTCTTATAATTATATACGGGTTTTAAATGAGACTCTATAATTTTAATGTGTAAACGGCTGCCGTTCAAAATTTGAGATGGTCGTTAACGGTTGTTGCAATTGGTTTAAATTGAAATGAAATTATAAATTAAAAGACTGAATTATTAAAATTAATAATCTAAAATTTTATTTAAAATTGAGACTAAATTTTAAGATAGTAAAATGTAATCAACCCTAATTCTTTCAATGTAAAAGGGAATGTTCATCGTAAACAAAGCAACATTAAAAATCAATTGCCGCAATTAGCTCAATTGGTAAAATCCTGAAAATAAAGTAACATATCTTTCAAGAAGAGATGTCTTATCTTATTCGATACGTGATTCTTGAGAATAAAATCATATATTTAAAAATTACTTTAATGGATGCGCCCAAAAAAACAGGTGGGTGGTAGGTCTCCATCATCAAAAATTGAAATGTCATGGTTAGCAATATTTATTAAGGAGTAGTGGGGGTGGTATTGCAAAATCATAAATTTAGATGAGAGAGAAACAGTCAAAGGATGGTGAAGCCTTTACCATTTCATTAAAGAGTAATGAAAATAATTAATAATATTGCCAAACATTGTTTGTATAATTAAAACTCATAATTTTTCATTCATAGTACAGAGGGAGCCAATCAAGGGCCATGGCCACAAATTTATTGATTCTTTTTTCTTATAATTTTTTTTTAAAAAAATTAAGAGTTTAAATTTTTCCTAATTAAGATTAGTCCGGTTATTAACTCATGACTTTTCCCGACTCTTTCCACTGCAAGATATGTAGTTTATTCTTACTCTGAACTTTAAGTCGGTCTTTATTTCTCTATAGTTGTTAGAGTTTGTTGGATTTTTTAGGCTATGTTTGGTATGCCCAAAAAGAATGATAATTCCATGAAATAAAATCGAATAAGGATCATAAGTTAAGGGAGTTCTTGGAATGATTTTTAATAGAATACTCATTTTATAGAATATACATCCCCAATTATATCAAATAAAAATTAAAATTAATATTCCAAGAATGTATATTCCACCGTACCAAACAGAACATTACGGTTTAGAATTAAGAGACCTTTATTAATTTGTAAAGTAATAATTCTACAATACATATTCTATTACGAAAAAATGATCCTTCTAAATTTTTTATATTTTCATAAAAAAAAATCATTAAATTTTACTATAAGATTTTACAATAGGTCTTTTGAAATATATTGAGAGACTCTAATAAATTTGTAAAATAATGATTCACCAAAAAAACTTCTATTTAGCAAAATCAAAAGCTACAACCCTTTTTTTATTTTAGAAAAAAAAATAATTATTACATATAATGAGTAACAAGGGATGAAGAGAATTACAAGTGATAAGACTTTTTTTTTTTTTATAAATAAAATAAAAAGAGCCGATGATTTGCCGAGTATTTGAGATAGAGGGTGAGTGAGGGGAGTGATTCGAATCTTTTTTTTTTCCCTTCTTTCAGTAAGCTAATCTTCCTCTTTTTTTTTTTGGTAAAAATGAGTTAACTTAGGCCTCAAGCAAACACCTCTTTTTCAACTCAGCTTCATGGAAATTTTTTTTTACTAGCATTAGATTAGGAGCAGTGCTACATATCTCAAAAATTTATTTTAAATAATGTAATATTGACATAATAAGATTTTACTGTAATTCATTAATTATATGACTTAATGTACTCTCAATATTACTGAAGATAAATATTTGAAAAGCATAGCATTACTGATTAGATTAAAGTAGAAAAAGATTACCAACGGTTACATTACCACATCATCTATGTAGTCTTCTCTGATTTTTTGTTTTAGAAGATATTCTTTGATAGATCTGATGTACTACGTGATAATATATATATTTTCAATGACATTGTCATACATATTATGTCTCATTAAAAAAGATAGTTAATATTACATATGGCAAAATACAGTGAATCCGGTATAGCCGGTACAGTGACATGGTAATGTACTTTTCTATCCATCTATTTTAGTAAGACATAATACAATGTCAGGCAATGTACAGATCCAACGAAGAATATCTTCTCTTTTTTAATCATCAATCAAACAAGTGTAGGGTCCAAATTAAAGTTAAAGATTAGGGATGCAATATTTGACCATGTAAACAATATTTTAACAGACTTAGTGTATGTTTAGTTTAAATTATTTTAACTGATTTAATCAATAAAAGTGGTTAAATTAATTTTTGATTTAAGCGATTTAATTTGGTTTACTTAATAAATTAGTTTTTATAATTTTTTTTTGATAAAAAGATGGAGAATGAGAGATCAAACTCACGCCAATCATGTGAGAATTAACATTTGCACCATTGGAATATGAGTCCGATCTTATAATTATTTTATAATTATATGTATAAAAAATTTGTTCAGAATATATCTTAAAGACCATTTTAATTTAATTAATAATAATTTTTTAACGTTATTAAGATAAAATTTTATAGTTAGAATTCTATCGTTAGACTTTTTGTAGATAAAAGTCTATTTTTTAGATCTTTTAGATACAGAAAATTTTATCAAAATATTTTTAGATTAAAAAATTTATTTTATGTCATTTTAGTATTTTCCCTTTTAAAAAAAAAAAGGCTAAAAATGGTCTTATGCCAAGTTGATAAAAATGGTCTCTCTATTTTTAGAATGATCCCATTCTATTTGTGATCTCACATTAAATTAAGTTATGTAGTTGCACTAACAAACCATCATTTGTTTCCCATATTTTATTCAAAATACAATAAAAAAATTATGGGATTTCACAGGTGAATAAAAAAAGGTTAAGTGTAGGGTTCCAATCTTGTTTTTTATATATATATATATATATATATATATATATATATATAATTTTAACAAGTAATAAATAAAGAAAATGGCAAAATTGAATTTGATAGGTCAATTCATTTTATTTGCGGTTTCGTCCTCAGCATACAATGTGGACCATCATGGATCCCCTTCGTTGGAATCATGGATTTATTTGTTTGTTTGTATTACTGATCTTATTTTAATTACGATTATATCTCTGTCATTGTCATCATCAATTTTTCTTAATTACTCATTTATTATTAGAAAAGAACGTGACGGGCACCTTGTGTGTGTGTGTGTGTGTGTAAAGTTTGAGAAAAGATCCTACTTACCATACCTCATGATCTACTGAAGCCCGTTTTGAGCAATGTTTTCAAACCCGGACCGGACCTATCGGTTCAACCGGTTGAACCGTCGATCGGTCCATAAAACCGTCCGGTTTAACCTATAAACCCGTTTTAAGTTCAAAACTGTTCTAAAAATAGAAAACCGGTAAAACCAGACGGTCCGACCGATGAACCGGTTGACCCATCAGTACTGGGTCAACCAGTTCTTGGCTGCAATTTTTTTTTTTTGATATATTCAAAATCTCAAATTTCATGCAATTTTTTGGCTGAATTTTGGCTGAGTTGAGTTGGTCTTTAGCTGAATTTATTTTGGATTGTATTTAAAATTTTAAACCCTTGAAGTTTGAAACTCCAGTATTATATATTTGTATCATGTGGTATTGTATTTTATGCATGATTATTAATGTTTGTATCTTTTTTTTTTTCATGTAGTTGAAGACAAAATTATTGGATTATGCTTGGATTGGATGTTAAATTATTTTTGTTATGGTTCTTGCGATTATGAAAGAATGGCAATGAAGTTTCAACTTTTAACATTGTAATAAGGTATGTCTACTATACTTTTTTCATTTTTTTCTTGAAGTTTTACATATTAAGAAAATTCTTATTTTGTAAATTTTTTTTATATAATTTTTAGTAATTTTTGTATAATATTTTAAATTTAAAATATCAATAATATGTATTATTAAATTTATTAATTATATAATTATGACATCACAGGTTTGATTCCGATTGACCCGACGGTTAAACCGATAATCCGTAACCCGGACATTTTTCCGGTTCGATGAACGGACTGGGTATGAAAACATTGGTTTTGAGTTTTGAGTTGGCTCAGTGGAATTGAAAATTCAAACCAAAAAGGCCTGTTT
Organism: Nyssa sinensis; assembly: GCA_008638375.1. Taxonomy (NCBI): domain Eukaryota; kingdom Viridiplantae; phylum Streptophyta; class Magnoliopsida; order Cornales; family Nyssaceae; genus Nyssa; species Nyssa sinensis. The sequence goes on from CM018042.1 coordinate 27,344,361, forward strand.
GGTATGGTGGTGGAAAACAATTTCTTTTCCTTCTCCAAACCCAGGAAAAAGGCAAAAAAAAAATGAGAGGAAAAGAGATTCCATATGGTGTTCAATTAATTACGGAAAATGTTTAAAAAAGTCTGTGCTTTTTGCATGTAAGTGACGGATGCATCGTTTCGGATTTCATATTAGTAAGGTGGTTACAATTCCATTTGGATCATGGAAGTAGTGAGGGAAAGAAAAATGAAAGAGTTTTGTATTTTGGTTCACAAATTTGGTGAGGGAGAAGAAAAAGATAAAAGCAAACTAATTTTTAATTAAATAAAATTAAAAATTAATATTTCTTTTGGTTTGTATACTTAGTGTGGCAAGGTACAATTTTATTTGAGTAAGAGAGAAAATTCAAGAGAAACCGATTTTTGTAGAAAACACAATAAAAAAGGGATTTATGTTGTTCCTTCTTAAGATCTACATATATGAGAGAAGGCAAGAAAACTCTTAGTCATGGATTATTTCAAATTAGCACCCTAAAATAATTAGGACCCCCCTCATGCGAAGGATAACTTTGCTGCAAGTGTCAGAAATGAATAAGTATTCAAAGAATACGATGTCTTTGGTTTAATACTACACGGGCTATTTTAGGGTATTTTTTTTGTAAACAAAAGTTTATATTAAATAGTTATAAAAAGGAATCCCGATTTTCAATATGAGCCAAGCGATCGAAGGTTGCGATTAGTAGAGACCTATTCCATGTCATCAATAAATAAATAAATAATCAGACATACAAATAAAAATTATGAAAAATAATCCAATAAATTACTTTTGCATAAAGTTAAATAACAAAATCAGTAACAAATTACCATAAAATTAGTGATATATAATATCACAAAGATCATGGTACAGATTCTTTCCTCATTCTCCACCAACAGTTTTCCTTTATCTTTTCCTTTTCCATAACCAAATCCAAGAACCAATCAAAGCCAAAAGGAAGAGAAAAGGAAAAGTAGTATAAAAAACATCTTCTATCATGTTCTCTCTCTCTCTTGGTGTAATAAAATCAAAAACTGATTTTGTTTCAAAAATAATTGAAGAGAATGAAAAGAGAAATGACATATGAAATTCAAAATTCTCATATTACTATTTTTTTTTTCTTGGTAATGAAAAAGGAAAAAGAAATCTGTTTATCTTGTTTTTTTCCTTTTCTTCACTGAATCTACAAACCAAACAAAGTATCATCTGTCACTAGTAGTAGCCATGGACTGGCACAAGCTAGCCTGAATATCTAGGTCTGCAGGTTTCTTGTGCTAAGCCCTAAACAAAAAGTGCAAGCCAAGCTCAACTTTTGTCCATAACAATAGACAATCTTCATTTCTTTCACAAACAGATGAGATATACATATCAAAATTATAATATTTTTCACACGACACGATGAGAGTGGTCTTCACCCACTTATAAGAGAAATAGAAGTTGTCTATTTCAACTAAAATGGAGACACTCCTGATCTGATTTTTGATTACTCACGAAACTTAGATGATTTTGTATATATATACAATTTATTCACCTAGAACTGAAACAATTGTAGTCTTCTATTAGTTTGGTGGGACGAGAGAGAGAGGGGGGAGAAATGTAGGCCAGACTCGCTTTGGAGAGGGAGGGAGAATCGTGTGATTCTCCTGCGATTTGGAGCTCCCCATGCGACGCCAAACATGCACTAATTCCCTCGTTGATTACCAATTTATAAAACTAAAAAGTTAGTGAAACCCAAGAGTTTTGAATGTAAAACATCTATTTAATTACATGGAATAAGCATACCAAATTCATGTAAGTAAGGCCCATCACTAAATAAAATTTTCATTGTTTGGAGAGTGGAAGAAATTAATGTAGAATATGCAACTATGGAGGGAAATTAATTAATTTACAGCCTGCACTTCCTCACCCTCCTTCAATTCCTCAAAGGAAGACAAAAGCAATGAATTAATAATTCAAATCCTTTTTTTTTTGTTTGGTTAGGTTAGAAATTTTTTAACTGCTAATTGGTAAAAAAATACATTCAAGCCATGATATCTATGTATGCGTATGTATGTGTATATATATATATATATAAATATATAAAGTTGATGACGACGACAATAACAACAATAATAATAATAACACTGACGATAATTAAAAGTACTGAGATCAAAATCCAACGGTGAAGAAGCACCAATCGGCACCGACTAAACAGGAAATTAACAGTAATGAGATGAGGCAAAAGTGGGGCATGGGCATAAAAATGTGATTAGGCAGAAGCATTGAACCTTGATAATATATATCATTCATAATCAGCACTACTATATATGGATTTTTCTGTTATTAGCAATATTCGTTCATGATTATAGTTAGTGGTTGTAAGGTCATGAATGTTTCCATTTGGGAAAATGACACATTCACATTCACATTCACAATCACTTGCATTTTGCAAAGTGAAAAATATATATACCAATGATGGATTCTGATCTAACTGCTCACACACACTCATGGGATTTGAGAAGTGAATATACCATGCATGAACCTAGTTTATTCGCCTACAATCACTTGTGCTCTTTTTTTTTTTTTGAACTTTAGCTTTGGATTAAAGAATCATTTGGTTGGTGGGATCACTTTACAATATATGCATGTGTCTATATATATATATATATATATAGATATAGATATATGGACCACCATCAAACTTTTTCTCAAGGGCTTCCCATTGGCATTAGTTAGTTCCACTAATTGGTGTTCCAAAAAAAAAAAAAGGTTAGTTCCACTAATTCAAAAAAGGTTTCCCGCCTCTTAAAACAGTGGGCTGGTTCAAGCCCTTGATAAGCTCACTAGTCACACACACACACACACACATATATATATATGCACACTAGCCAACCCCGTGCTTTGCTCCATTATTTTAAATTCTCTACTATTCTTATAATTTCACATTCGATACAAAATCAAAAATGAAATAGATGGAAGCTTATAAATGCACACCTCTCCATTTAATTTGTTCATTTCACATCAAATGCAAAATAGAAGCGGGTATATAAAAGTACTTTTTCAATATGAATTCGATTCATTACTTGTAATTTTTGTACACACGTCTAACATATTTATTAGTATATCATATTAATTTATTTTAGTTTAAATTTAAAAAGAAACTTTATAGTTGTTGATTTCGAATGGCAAAACCGTTAACTCAGACTTTCAGATTTTCATTGAATTTCATAAATAACTCAACAATTAATTATGAACAAAATAGTAAAATGAAAAAGTAACAACTACGTTGACAAAACTTTTATTTTTATTATAAGTAATAGATTTATATACATATATATATATAGATATATACATACATGTGTGTGTGCAGGACTAGGGGTATGCTTGAAATGCCCACCTTCTGCTAATGCATATATATGGAGAAGAAACACGATCCACCTGCAGTGGAGATCCGGTAGTGCTTGTCATATTTTGCAGTTCCAGTGTTTCAATTCATTATAGACAAAGATGAAAAAAAAGAAACATTTTTGAGCTTTTTCACCTTTCAGAAAGGTATGGATCATGGCAAAATCTGGTTTGGACAAGTCAACCTCACCAAGGTGGATGGACTTTGGGATGGGTGTTTTGCTAGAAAGGGGTGGTTATTGGCAACCTATATATATGAATAACAAAGGTTTCTTTTTAGGTTCTTGAATCACTCCCAAAATGAATTCACGTAAATGAGGAGCTTCTGCGTGAAACGAGTTCATTAACTTACTAAATCAATCACAATTCGCTAACTAAGTTAACCAGAAGTTATTTTATAAATTCATCACATACATGTTACGATCTTCATAATTTTAGTCAGACAGTGGATTCTAAGTAAACTTCACAAAATACTGAAATCATAAAGATCCTCCGACCATATGACAAACTTATTAATAAGTTCTCTAGGCAAACATTGTTTTTTATCTCCCTTAAAATAAAATAAAAAAACTCTTTCACATAACTGAGTGTGATTCACCTGATTTATGAACTAGTTTCACACAATAATTTCTTTTTAGGTAAATTACACTAACCTCCCTTTCTGTTCAATTTTTTTTAAATGACAATATTGTCCCTTCTATGTTTTTTTTTTTTGTTTTTTTTTAAACTATGACCAATTTTTCTAATTATTATTTTTTTCATTTTTAAATAAATATTAATTAAAATCTTCTTTGACTAAAAAATATAAATAATTTATAAAATGAAAAAAAATCTTTAAAAAAAATGGTCAAAATTAAAAAAATACAAAAAAAAAAGAACACGAAAGGAGTAATTTTGTAATTTTTAGAAAGAAATTAGATAGGAGGGGAAGTCAGTGTAATTCATCAAAAAAAAGTAAAAAAAATTTGTGTAATTTTAGAAACCTGAAAAAAAATAGTATAATTGTCAAAAATCTTAAATAAGATCAATATATATTTCTTTTCTTTTCTTTTTTCAAATAAAAAAGGACAAATTATTTTGCACTGTCCTTGGCGACTTTGGAATCAATACTTATTGCGGTTGTCCAGATCAATTTTTTTATCATCCTATTTTATAATTATCATCACTTCGGCACCTTTTATCAATTAATGGGTTCTTGGAAGTGACCCTAACTTGGCCCAACCCATTGTCATTTCTATCCAATTCCTCCATCTCTCTCTCATCACACTCTAGATGACTGATCTCTTTCTGTGTGCCTGGTGGGAACTGAATGGGCCAAAAAGCAAAGTGCAGAAACTTTTGAGTCATGCCTAAACCAATGAAGGAGGGAGTCAAAAGCAATGATTTATAACAAATCTATACAAGATCAAATATCAAAATAATTTTAAGTGGCAATCTCACTTTTTTATCTGTGAAAAGATTGGTGCATGTGGCACTTCTTGGACTTTTGAGTCTAGAGACTCCAGGTCATAGTTAAGACTCATTCATGTCAATATGACATTGAGAAGATAAGCTTTGAAAAGGAAATATTCCATACCAATTTTACTCTATATATATATATATATATATATATATATATATATATCTTCTTTGAATGTTGGGGCACTTCTCCAATCTCACTTAAGTTGTTTTGAGGGACTCGTTAAACATTTAGAAATAATATTTATTATCCATAATTTTTCTATTAAGTTGAAAAGATTAATTCCTTTTATCGAGTTAGTCAAGTCTATTATGAGTATTTATATTTAATAATCAGTAAACACTTTTTAATAACTTATTCAAACGCTTAACTGCTTAACTCAAACAGTACTTTTTCACATCTGTTTAATTCAAATAACATTTTTTCTATGATTCAACCAAATGAGCACTTAGGGACCTGTTTGGTATGCAGGAATGGAGGTAGGAATGGAATGAGCATTCCTGCCTCCATTCCATTCCCGCGTTTGGTATGCTTAAATATGATGGAATGCCCATTCTGTTCGGAATAACTATTCCACTTAGTATAGGAATAAGCATTCCTTGACAAAACCTAAGGAATGTCCATTCATTTCCTAACAGAATAACCATCCATCTCTAAAGCTCACGACCACAAGTACAGTCAACTTTCTTATAATTAATAAACTTGGTAGATGAAAAATTTATTGATGATTACAATTAATAACTATAAATTTTCTTATACTTTTATTAATAAAAAAATATTTTATACATGTAGATGAATTACAATATATTTAACTCTAATTTAAATAAAATTACAAATATATTTGCCAAAAATATTATAAATAAGATATATATATATATATATAAATATATGTATAATTATTTTAATAATTAATATTATAAAAGATATATTTTTAAAAATATTAATTATTAAGTAATATAATTCTTAATTATTTATCATAAAACTAATTATATTTCTTAAAAATTTATTAATTTATAAATATTATTAATTTATTAAATATTAATTATAAGAAGTTAACTTGTACGTAAACCAGGATGACTATATAAGTTTTTTTTTTTGGCTAATAAAACAAATTCAAGTTGAATTAACTTTTTTTTTTTTGGCCAATAAAACAAATGCAGGTTGATTTTTTTTTTCCAATAAATTTTTTTTTTGACAATAAAAATATGTAGATTGAACGTTTTTTTCATTACTGAGTATCCAAACAAAAGAATGGAATTAATTATTCCTATTCTATTCTAACAATTTGATGGTTCAAACCAAACACAGGAATAAAATTATCATTTCATTACTAGGTATTTAGCCAAACACAAGAATGGAATAATTATTCTCATTTCATTCCTACTCTATTTCATTCCTGATGCTATTCCATTCCTGTCCTATTTCCATTCTAGCGTCACCAAATGTACCCTTAGTGTTTGAACACCATAAAAAAGTAAGGAAAAAGAGAGAAGTTGAATAAACTCACTCTTTAATGAGTTTTTGTTTTCCTTTCCCTGATTTGGGGTTAACAAGATAGGATGAAAAGTGAAGTATGAGCAAAATGAGATATCACTTAATATGAAAAGGAGCAAAGTTGGGTAATTCCCAACTCATTTTCCTTTCTCATCTATTTTCTTCTACTTTGCAAGGACAATGAAAATGGGACAAAAGTTTGTGGATCCTTCCACTTTGTTTCTCTCCCTTGCTCTTAGAACTCCCAAACAAATGATGAACAACATCTCTTCCCATTTATAATTTCTTTTTCCTACATTTTCTTAATCCAAATCGAGTATAAAGTATTATATAGCATAAATTACATTGACGTATCATATTTTTATATATCTTTTTCAATCAAATTTTTTTTAAAATGACAAAATTGTACCTTTTATTATTTATTTTTATATTTTTTTAATTTTGACTACTTTTTTAACGTTTTTTTTTTTAAAAAATATTATTTTATATAAAAATAAATTTAAGATAAATAACTTATTTTTATTTTATATAAAAATAAATTCAAGGTTTTTATCAATATTTATTTAAAAATAGAAAGAAAAAAAAAACATAGTCAAAATTTAAAAAAAATTGAAAAAAAAAATATGAAATGGGCAATTTTGTCATTTTGAAGAAAAAAATTGATTGAAAGAATAGGGATATCTATCTGTATATTATCAAGTAAAATAAAGGAGGTTGGTTTAATTTCAATAATTTCAAAAAGTTCTCTGCAGTTGTGAAAATTTTATAATTTACTCTTATTTTTATTTTTATTTTTTAACTTCTAAGCTGAAGCTCACAAAAGTTCGAAAAAGAAGGAAGCCAACGGTCCAAAAAAGTCAAAAATTGAAGATTGAAGGTCCACCTGGTTTTTCGCGGCGTCTCTCTATCTGTTTGCTGTTTTAAACACAAGAGAAGTCCCAAAATAAACTTCCTCTCTCTTTGAGATTCTCTCTCTCTCTTCCTTCGCGTAGGAGAGAAAAGTTTACTGCGTTTCCTTCATCTCCTACGCCCGAATGCTGTTTCTCTGCAACTGAATTTCCGAAATCTCAAACAAACCCTATTCGTTAATCGTCACAAACTTCTTTCCTCCGAATATCAGGTACTCATCTCTTCTTTCTCTCTCTTAATTGGTTTCATTTTTGTTCTATTTCCCAATCTTTACTGTAATCCTTTTCTATGTTTTGTTGGTTTATGTACTTTTCATATGTGTGTTTATATACACCAACGCATATATATTTATGTATGTGTATATTATATGTACATTATGCTGGTTATCATCATCCACTTTCCTTTTCGTTTTCTATGTGATTACATTATAGTTTTGTTTTGGCTTTGTTATTCTTTATTCATTGCATTTTGTTTATTTTGGGAAGTATAACAATTGTTATGTATTATGCACACAAACACACACACACACACACACACACATATATATATATATATATATTATGCACATAACCATTTCCATTGATCAAAAGTGTTTGCTTTTCCAGGTACCACAGTTGAATCTTCATACCCATTCCATCATATCCCTATCTGGATATATCTATATATATATATATATATATATACACACACATTAGGCCAAACTCTTGCTTTTCTGAAAATGTTTGGTTTTAGGAAATCACCTGCCAATAAGATTACTAAACAGAACTCGGTTGATCCTGGATTTCCAGGTTCTTCAAGTTCTAACCCTTTTGATTCTGATACCGAATTAGATAACAAGAAAACCCCTAAACCGGCGAGAAGAACTTCTTCTGAACCCGTTCTCATTAAACCAAATTCCAAATCCAGCGCTTTTGATGATGCTGATGACGAATGACTATTTTGGGAGAAGGGGCCTCTTCGGCTTCCTCTTCATCAGCAACTAAGAACAAACACAAGAATGGTTTCCGTGACTCGGAAGATCTAGAGAATATGTCTGTGCAAGAATTGGAGAGTTATGCTGTGAACAAGGCCCAGGATACTACGAAGACTGTCAATAACTGCCTGAAGATTGCCGAGGACATAAAACAGGATGCAACAAGAACCCTAGATACATTGCATAATCAGGGTGAGCAGATCAACCGGACCCATATGATGGCTGCTGATATGGACCGGGATTTGAGCAAGGTATGCTTCTTTTTCTTCTGCATATTTTATTAAGATATGGATCAAAATGGAACAATTAGAATCATGAAACTGGTTTAATTGATATACATTTTTGGTTTGTTTCTATATCATGTTGATTCTGCTTTTTCAATGGAAATATAAACTGAAGTTTAGCATCAATTTTGAATCTTATGGAGACGAGTTTTGCTGGTTAGGATTTGCATCTTCAAATGAGCTGCAAATGGATTTGCATAATAGAAGTCTTAACACCCTGCATGGGAGAAAACTGACCAAGGTTCATGCATATTCTAATTAAGGTTGCACTTGGGCTTGGGTTGAAACTTTAGAAACCCAAGCCCAATCCAAACGCAAATCCAATATTTGGTTTATTAGATTTTTAGATAAATTATATTGACTTTTTAACGAAATTTTTCATTTAAAATGACGAAATTTTTCATTTTATTTATTTATTTTTGCATTAAATTTTTTATACTTTAGTTATCCAGCATTGGATTAGTAGGAATTCCTTACGAATATTATTATTTACATTTTTATAATTTTAAAAACTAGTTTATCTTTAACCTTTTTTCAAAATTAAATGATGTTGAATGAATTATTTTAACAGCTTTCGGTTTCTTTTAAAAGAATAAATTGAAGAAAAAAATTGGAACTTTTAGTGTTTGATCAAAATAGGAAAAAAAAAACAATTTATTGAAGAAATTGTGATTAAAATGTTGAAAATTTGTCAAGGTCGGGTTGAAATGTTCGGGTTCAAAATTAGGCTTGAATTGACTGTTTTAGAACTTGAACTGTTATTCGCTCCTCAATTTCTTTTTACAAGTTTTAGTTGTTAATTTCAGGGTGAAAAACTGTTGGGAAATCTTGGTGGCATGTTCTCAATGCCTTGGAAGCCAAAGAAGACGCGAGATATTACAGGACCTTCAACTACAAAAGGTTTCAACGCCCCTTTCTCTCTCCCAGCTCAAATATGTTTCTTTTTTTAATTTTTTGCCTTATCAAATATCGAAAATATTATATGTTTGAATGAATCAAAAAGCAAATATATGATTATTGTTACTATTGATTCAACAGATGATTATTTCAAAGGAAAGAAAAACAAAGAGCAGAGGGAAAAGTTGGGTTTAGCTCCTGTACCCAAGGGAAAAACAACTACTTCTACACTTCCTCCTGAACCCACAAATGCATTGCAGAAAGTTGAGGTATGTGTTTGTTGTCAATTATACAAGAAGTGTAGTTATAGTAAGTTCCTATGAAATATAGACACTATATTTTAATTCACGAGTCTGTGTCATACATGTATTAAATATCAATATTTTTTGACATTTTTTAGACACATGTCAGACACGTAAAAAAAAAAAAGTCCAAATTATATATATTTTTTTGAATTTTGGACACATTAGTACATCTTTTCTTTGTTTTTCCTTCCTTTTCTTCTCTATTTTTTTTTTTGGTTATACACACACACACACACATGCATATATATGTTTTATGTAATAATTAGTAAATTTATTTTGAAATTTGAATCATAAATATTAATAATTAAATAAATAAATTCTTAAATTTTTATTTAATGACTTTGTTATTTTAATATCTTAATAATATTTTTATGATTTAAGTGTTTTTATGTCAATTTTATTCTTTAATTTTGTGATTTTATTATATGATCATATAATATATAATATACACACATACTTAACGTGTCTTTAACGTATTTATGTCCTTTTTTTTTATTTTTTTTGTAAAATGTCATACTCGTGTATGTGCTTCTTTGCTAACTTGTTTCAATCATTTATCTCATTCTGCATATTTATATTGGGTTACTGAAACCAGGTGGAGAAGGCAAAGCAAGATGATTCGCTTTCAGAGCTAAGCGATATCTTGGGTGATCTAAAGGGCATGGCAGTTGATATGGGATCTGAACTTGAAAAGTGAGTTGTGTTTGTATTTATCATATATATGCATATATTAGTAACTTTCTATATCAATTTATGTCAGATTTTAATTTGAAAGATTAATATAAATCTTCTTGTCCACCGCCGGGGAAGTGGCCCTGTTTCCCCTGTTTGGATTTAGCTAGAGAAAGGACAGTGAAAGGAAAAATAATTCTCATACTTTCCCGTTTAAATAAAATTAGAAATTCAAGTTTCTCAAAATTATCAAGAATCAGAAAAGAAAAAGAGAAGTGTCATTTAAAAAAATAAAACTTCCTTTATTTCTCTTATGTTTATTTTCTCCATTGTTAGGAATAATAGTTTCCTTGGCATTTTCATTTCCTTTCCCTCACTAAGTCCGTGAACCATATAAAATGTAAAAGTTCATCCTTTTTAGTTTTTGTAACATACTACATTATTTTGACAGTGGTGAAGCTTCTGATGTGTTTTACTATTTTCAATTTTCCTTCCCCTTTTCATATATTGGTTTTTGGGAAATGCAGGCAAAACAAAGCTCTTGATCATCTTCACGATGATGTGGAGGAGCTAAACTCAAGAGTAAAAGGTGCTAATCAACGTGCACGGCGTTTGATTGGGAAGTGAAAGTCCTGGCTTCAAAAATCCAATTTTCTGAATCTTAATCCGCACTCAATTTTTTTCTACCCAGCCGTTTTACTTGTTCCATTCTTTTTCCTTATTGAATTTTGTTATCATTGACATATTGTATTTTTTTCAAAATTTTACAGGCAATAAAAGAAATAAAAAACTTTCTATCCATATGATGTTATCCTTAATGTTTTCTTCATTATTTCTTCTTCTCTACCTGTGTCTCTCTAGCATATAGTCTCTGTTTTGTATCGTTTGATGTATGTATTGCTGGATCTATATTGACAAAGGTTCTGTATGAGTCCCATATATAACATATATTCATTTAAACTTCTTCCATATGGCCATTTACACAAGTGAAATATATATTTTGTTGGAGAATGATGATGTATTATATGATCTATTTATAAGGCATTTTCTTTTCTTCTATCGTATATTAGATAATAATGTAACAAACAAAGCTCAAACACATCCAAGAACATTCCCAGAATGACAATAATAAGAAACCCATGGACAAGTAAGCATAAAAATTGAAATGATCAGGTAAAGCCTGATCAGTTCGTTTGTTCTGAATTTTGAAAAAAAATAAAAAATTTATATCTGTTTATTGGTCATACTCATCAAATAGAAAAAGGAAACAAGAAAGAATCCAGCAGAAATACATTGATATAATCAACTGTACTTGTAATGCCAATGATTATCCCTAGAAGAATTTATACTGAATTCGTTTAAAAATTTCCACAAAGTGTTGATAATTCTATAAGACCAAATATGTATACATACTAACTGTGAGGTACAGATACAATTTTATACATTAACCGCTAGCAAGATATCACACAAGTCTGATAAACACATGTCATAACTATAGCTTAATTCACATGAAAATGCGGGAATAGAGACATATTCACAAAGGTTCTCAGAGAATATATATTGTAAATACAGTAATCTAAGAAAATAAAGTCACTACCAGCTTTATAACTCGAGCAAAGTTGAATTATTCCAATCCGTAGAAGTGTTGTTCGTAAAGACAAACCTTGTTGGGCAGGCACTAGCACAAGTGTAGAGCTTTTTAAGTATTTCCTGTCTGCAACTCATGTCTCAGTCTTCACAGGAGTCCAATTCTTTCTTGAGGCAGAATTTTTCATGGCATGTGATACGAACCCAAGAATGTAGCCCACGAAAGCACCAAGTACAAGTACACTTGCTCCCTTGACAAACCATGAAAACATCGACTCCACCACCTCGCCCCTGGCTACAGCACCACCACCACCACTGAGAACTTGTCCTGATGCCAGAATCTCCACCATATCATGGACCTCCCCATCATGGTTCCCCACATAAGAAAGTGTAAGTTTCTCCTTTGTAGCAACAAGCCTAGTGTACCCAAACTCACCCCCTCGGTACATAGACCACATAGGTTGTGGGTAAATTGGGTCTGTAGGGTGATCTGCTCTTGGTTGCCAGATGGGTTGCCAGTCTTGTCCTCCCATCCCTATCACAATATGCACCGGAAATGCCTCCCAGTCCTCTCCATTTAGGCCCATGCTTCCACAAGTGAAGTTATTCACTGGACAAAACCTCTCGTATCTATGGACATGACCCCACAATGCAAGGGTCACCTTGTACTTCACCAACAGAGGTTCCAGGTGCTCAAGCATTCTCTTCCTTAGGGCGGCATCCCTATATTCATAACTTGTTGTGTACATTGGCCTGTGCCCTTGGACAACCACAAAAGGGGTCTTCTTTCTATCAACCAACTCCAAATCGTGCTTTATAAAATTATATTGATTGCTCCCTGAAAGGAAATTGGTTTCAGTAGATATATACACAAAATGAACTGACCCCATATCAAATGAGTAGTAAAGGTTCCGAGTAGCTGGGGCATGGGTTCCGGTGAGTTCCGTAGAGTTCCCAGGCATGTTGAACTTCAGACTGTAGGGTACCCCACATTCACCACCCCCATCTGTTCCATATGAAGCCCAGTCAGGTTTCCAAGGCTGTAATGGCCAATTATATTCATGATTACCAATGCACACATGATAGGGGAGTTTGGAGGCAACAGGTTCAATTTGAGTGAAAAAGTTGTCCCACAACCATGAGTAGCCTCTTGCGTAGCTAATATCTCCAATATGTGAGATAAAGGCAGGCTTGTCACCAAGAGCTTCAATATCACGGTTGATCCACTTCATGGTTGATATGCTTTCTTCTTGCGTGCGAAGAAAGGTTGAGTATGGGGTAGCAGTTCCCATGTCTCCAAATAGGAAAGCTATTGTTTCATCTGAGTCCTCATTTCGTGACACAAAGCTGTAAGCAATGCTCCAACCCCCAGACTTACTTCCGACCTGCCATGAGAAATATCAACAATTTATCATTCAGAAGGTGATCGAGATTATCAAAGTAAATTTTTTTAAAAATAAATTGCCACGAAGCAGGGTCCTCAAATTATTTGGCTCAGCAATCATATGACTTTAACTACAAAAAGTTACCACGAAAACCATAGGCACCGTAGTTCAGAAGGTTGACATAGCAATGAAAAAAGAGGTTCTAGAGACCATGAGCACATTTATGATAACTCATAAAAATGCCTTTACCCCATGTTAGTTCTGCTTATACAATGTGCTGGGAGGAGTACACTAGAGACAGACTAAACCTTAGCATTGTTTTGCGTGAAGTGGCTGTTCAGCCTGTTCTCAATCCGAAACCCACGTTCTCATGCTTTGCAACCAGAGCTTTTACCATTAGACCAAGCAATGGCCCTTTACATTGATAGTATCTCATAATCATGATTAAATTAAGAACACAGCCTTGAGCTAGTAGCACACAACAATCCAACCATTATATTGAGTTAATACTCGCTACATGAGGACAATAGAACACATGGTGAATGGGAAACTACTTATCAGCTAAAATGTCATTTGTTGCATCATGTGAACGAACTGAAAAAAAAAAACATGGAAGAAGAAGAACAAGGAGAAGAAGTTAGTACCACCTTCAACATGAATAGCACACACACACACACACACACACATATATCACCTATCACCATAACTTTGCAATATTACAAAAGCTGAGAATCCACAACAAAGCCAGAAGAATTGGACTCAGACACCAACTAGAGAATTTTGCTTTTATAATAAATAAAAAAATACAACAAAATGCATGCTGAATCAATTTCTGATAATATCTAAACATAAAAGAATTAGTGAAAGTAGCGGGTTCATAAAAATTTTCTTTAAAAAAAAGGGGGTTCATAAAATGCTCAAACCAAGTAGACACTGACCTCAACTGACAAAACAAAAGAAATCCACCACAAGTACTAAGGTTATCAAACAAAACCCAGGTACAGTAAGCCACAAAAACACTCTTAATCAACGTTAGAAGAAAATTAAAAAAACATAACTATTATAAATCAAAAAACAAGTAAACTCCCCTTTTTTTAGGCTTCATGTAGGATATGAGCTTTCTGTATTGAGGGTATAGTGTATACTTTTTTGTGTACATGGATTGATTAGCGAGGCAATAATTGTTCAAATTAGGAAAATTAACAAAACTTAAAAATAGCTTTTAAAAAAATTTAGATTTTGAAGAATGAATATATGAACCCAAAGGTCCCAAACACTTAACAGAAATTAATTAGAACAAGCAAATCATGTTTTGCCCATAATTATCCAATGAACTATCTTCGATATGATTAATCAAAAATAGACAAATTACCCACACACTTCAATAGATGCATACAAACAAACACAGTTACACAGAGAAATCCAATAATTACCTTGTAATAATACCTATTTCCTTTCTTCAAATTCTGCATAACCCCATCATGTATGTACCCAGGATCTCTCCACCCAACGCTGTGATTGGCCGGGGAATCACACATGTGCTCTCGCTCATACCGAACCACCCGTGTACCCACACTCTGGTCCATCCGATCTTCACTCAACCCATACTTCACAAAGCTCTCCTTTCCATCGTGCGTCACAAACATGACCCTCATCTCATCCTCGTGATCCGTGAACGCCAGGTGGACCTGCTCCGGCCCACGGCCGGGCTCGAAGCTTAGTTCGCCGGACTTGGCCAGCAGGTGCTTCGTACCGGGCAAGGGGTTGTGGTCTTGATCTTGGCGGGAATGGTCGACCTCCGACTCGATCCATCGGAAGATCCGGAACTCGTAGTTTGATCGGAGGTTGACTAGTGGGATTGAGATTGAGCCCGACCCGGATTGCCAGGTGGGTGAAGAGGAGGTGAAGAGATAGCCGATGAAGTGATCGTCAGACGAGTTGGGGGGTGAGTAGATGCCGAGCCAATCGAGTTTGGAGGGCGAGTCAATGCCGGACCATTGGATGGTGACTGAGTCGCCCGATTTGGAGAGGGTTTGTGGCCCTAGTGAGATGGAGACTGAGGCGGGAGACGACGGGCTGAAGAGGAGAGAGAGGAGGAAGATAAGGGTTAGAGGGATCATTTGGATAGACTTAGCAGTTGGGTTTGCTTTGGGGGCCAATCTAGCGGTGGAATTAAGAAAATGGTTTTGGTAATTGGCCAATAAAATGGACGAGAAATTTTTTTTTTTTGTGAAATGTGAGTATGTTCCCAGGATCAAACAGCATATTCTTTATATATATATATATATATATATATATATATATATATATATATACACACACATACAAATACATATAAACAAAAATGGGGAGGGGAAAAATAAAATCTAACCTAAGAATACCGTGTGCAAACTCTTAAGATGAATTGGGTGTTTGAGAAGAGAATAAAGTTTTATAATGTGTTACTCATAAGAGTGCCAGGCTTATGTGAGTATTATGATAATGAATTCGATGCCTATGTGAATGTATGTGTACACTACTCTATATATGTATATATATATAAACATTCACGTTATAAAATATTACTCTTAATAAGAAATCACTTTTGCAAACTTTGATCATAGAATGATGTATTCCTTTCAGTATTATGATCTTGAGAAGAAAAAAAAGTCTCGAAAACTCTTATTACTGAAAGTTTAGAGTATATTCAATGCAAAATGTCATTTTTTTTTGTTAAAAGTTATAATTTAACATTGTTAATAATGTCAAAATGTTATATTTTGATATTTTTATTCTGATAATATATTTAAAATAAATACTATTTTTAACATAATTACATGATTTCTCTTACGTAACAATCAATTTATTACTTTCATTAAAAAAAATAGTTAATTAGACTCAAGTTCCTATAAAAGATATTCAATTATTATAAAATTTATCACTTCATATTTTTGAGTTAAAAGATAATTGGTTACCTTATTTTTTGACCTTACTCAAAATAGTAAAAATATCACTATGCATCATTTATACCTTTAACTAATCTACATTCGTCTCTTTATCGAAAATCACGAAACCGCTTCTATCATTCGGTCTAAGGATCAAAATTTCATTTTTTTTTTCATCGAAACGGCCGAAATGTTTCCGTTTCTCAGAGAATCAAAACGAAACGCTAGTGGAATATCGAAATTCAATTAGTCGGTACCCAACCCGGTAGACCCGAAACTAGTGGAAACATACCGAAACTAGTGAAAACATACCGAATCAGAGGAAATGTAATACCCCGACCCGAATTAGTCGGTACCCAACCTGGTAGACCCGGGCCATGACATATAAACCCGAACTATAGGCCAAAATATGACGTGAGTTAAGTTGGAAATTAAATCAAAGTATAAATTACCAAAAATTTTGACGACAACGATTATAGGCCATGATCAAATTTAAAAATAGACGAGCGCCAGTCAGTTGTCCAATAAGACACGCAAACCAAGAGATAAACAAAACGAGTTGATTCCGAAACTGAAATAATAAAAATAATAATGATAATAATAATAAATAAATATATATATGTTATACAAATATATATATATATATATAAATATCAGTATGTATGAATATGTGTGCCATGTGTAAACCATGTGTAGCTAACATATGGTTTGTGAGAAGTAAGTGAAGCAGCAGGTGGCAAAGCCACCGACCCAAGGTCGGTTATGGGATAAGATGGGAGAGAAAATGTGAGGGCTGCATGGCAGCCAGGTGTGTGAGTGTGTTGTCTTCAATTTATAACCTTAGGCATATATGTGAAACGAAACAAACAAAACAGAAAGAAAGGAAACTTGTGAGAGAGAGAGAAGAAGAAGAAAAATTCAGGAAGAGAGGTCGGGAATTTGAGAAGAAATCGGCTAAAAACAGGTAACCAGCTACGTTGGATTTGCTTTAAATTTCTTCATATTATTGTAGGTTAAATTCTGAAATAATAGGAATCGAAAGCATAGAAGAAAACGCAGAACTGAAACTGCAACTCTCGGTTAAGAATGGTGGGTTTTAATATGTTAAACCAATCGTGATTTTGAAACTAGAAATAAGTAGTAAATTTTACCAGGAATTTAACCCAACTTGAATCAGTTCAAACGGTCAAAAAATGGCCATTTTATGGTCAATTATTCTTCACCGGTGCATCACCGAAAAACTGGAAATGGGTGTTGTGGATTTAGTTATTTGAGGGCTAAAACTGTTCTAAAAACATTTCTTGAAATCCCATAATTCATTTGGTACAAAACAATGAAATTTGGAGTAAAATCCCTAAGATCGGTGGGTAATCTTACTGTTTCGGTGACTGTGGTCGAAATTCTCGTTGGAGAAGATGATCGGAAAATCGAGGGGGCTATCGGGTCTAGATGGGACCAGGTCCGGGTCTGGGTCGGGTCGGGAGCCGACCGACCGAGAGGATGGGTCATCAAACTGTGTCGTTTTGGCTGTTGAATTTAAATGACTTTGGGGTTGTTTGGTTAGACAGATAGATAATTGAAATTGGGTTAGGGTTATCCAAACCATGAATAGGATAGGAAAATTGATTATTGGATTCCGGTTCATTAGGGTAAATTGAACCAGTCGGTTTAATGGTTTTGGAAATCGGTTTAGGGTTTCAGTTTAAAAACCTATTGGTTCGGTTCAAATTGAACCGAAACTCTAAGAAATTATAAACTGACCCTAGAACTTATGAAAAATTCCACTATGGCCCAAACAATAAAATAATTAAATATAATTTTTAAAGAAAATTACAAAAATGCCCCGAGTCCTAAACCAAGTCAAACGAAGTCCAAATAAAATAAACAAATAGTGTATTTTGACTATTTTGAACGTTCTGGATCCAATGGCGGGGTTTGTTTCAAGAGATGGGACTCCAAGAAAATAAGACACGTTAAAATGTAAATTATCAAATTGCCCTTAGTGCCCCTAAAACCAAATGGAAGTCCGAAAGAGTCTAAATTGACTTTCTTCGACGTTCCGGACTCAATGGTGAGATTCATATTACGAAATAAGGTACAGAAAATATGACACGTAAATATGTAAGGTAATAGAATCAAACTTTAAGACTCAAAAAAGCTACCCAGAAAAAGGTAACTAAAATAGGAAAAAGATTTAATAATAATTAAATCAAAGTGTTATTATGGAATATAACTAAACTTTGAAATGTGATTTTAGGAAACTTCAAAGGAAGGATTTTTGGAGTTAAGCCTTTGAAATTCAAGTGAGTGTTTCATACCATATTGAGGTAGACATTTTCAGTATATATATAAATATTGAACTCTTTTATGATATATCGACGTATGATATCGTTTTTTCTTATAGCATTTGTTTAACACTTATACTGTATACGTTTTGAATGATCTATTGACCACTATATTGTCTTCTTTAACTTAAGAAAATGTGTTCATAAGATACTCAAATAAGGAACTTTGATTTGAGTAATTGAATTGCTATTGATTATTATCGATTTTGGATATGATTTTAATGCTTTGGATAGAACACTCTTCTATGATTGGTCACTATCGAATAGGTTGTGATTTATCGAACCCTTCCCACAGGGTATATTGTGGTGAGCCGGTGTTGATATGGCATATCGAACTATCTAGTCTATCGATCTCAGTTAGCGAGGTTCTAATTTGCTGGCCATAGAAGTGGAATATATGATTTTGAATATGAATATTGAATATGAACCATGATTGAATAAGATTTATTGAATCATGAATTTGAATTATCGAACTATGATCTAGGATTTATCAAACCATGATTTTGACTTATCGAACTATGATTGATCGAATTAGGTTATCGAACTATGACTGATCGAACTATGTTATTGAACTGTGATTTTGAATTATTGAACTATGTTATTGATTATCGATTTACGATTATCGTTGAATTGAGAGTTATTGGAAGTGAATTTGATACCGTTATCTTGTACTATAAATTAAGATAACATATAATATCTGATCATTGACATTTCAGTATTGAATTATATAGTAGTTTTGAAACCCTTGGTATGTTATGGAATACTCACGAACTGTTGAGCTCATAGAATTTTTATCCAATATATTTCAAGTGACGATATCGACAAAGAAATAGCAGGATCAGTCAGGATAGTCGACAGCCTATAAAGTTATGAACTTTTTGTATTAGGATTTGCTAATCATGATGTAGTTGCTTTTGGTAATTTTGGACTGTATATCAAATATAACATCAGCAGGCTTTGAAAAATTACATCATGTACTTTTGTAATCACTATAAAATGTATAAATAGATGACTGATGTTGACGTGAGTATTGATTGACGCTTCTACAATTGAAAAAGAAATTTATTCCTCTGCGTCTGATTAATTGAAAAAGAGGAAGGATTGTGATCATCGAAAAAGGCCTCGGTGGTCGATCACAAACCCTTGACCTGCATGGGCCAGGTTTGGGGTCGTGACAGGAAACATTTCTTTTGTATCAACATTAATTCTAGAAGTTAGTAAAAAATAATATCCATTTATTTTTCAAGAATTAAGACTCAAAATTACAAGAAGATATTTCTATTATTTTTTTCTAAAATAATAGAAAAGTAGTAGGAAAAATAAAGTGTAGAGAAACAACTATTTTAATACTAAGTTACTAATTACAATAGGTTTAAATCGCTATTTGTTTTATTTTTTTATTTTATATGTAACTTGTGTCAAATTATCTAATTCGTGGATATTACATAGTATATATCTATTACGTCATTTATCATGAATATGATGTATATGCCTTAAACATGCACAAATATTTAATAAATAGGCTTATTTGAATAAATAAATAAATTTTAAGTTATGTTTCCACATGTTTACAATTTTTTCTCCGTTTACATTATGTTTCCGAAACGTTTTCGTTTCTGGACAAACCGAAACTATACATCGAAACGATATTTTGATTATTGATTCGGTCATCACCAAAACTCCTTCCAAGTCCCATCTCTCGACTTCTCTCCTTATTTCCCTATTTTTGTAATCATTGCAATCCATACAAATCCACCAACATCTCCGAGCTACCAACATTTATTCCAATCCACCGGGCACAACTAGTGGTAGCGACACCACCGTTTCCGACGCAACAAACCCGCAAGCCGTCGCCAATAGTGGCAACACCCACCAAGGTGCGCCAAGTCACACCAAAAAAAGAGAAGAATGCCTCTGAACATTTGCAGTCACTCAAAATCCACGAGGCAGTTACTACCCCTGCTCAAGCGGCTGCTAAAGCCAATGATGAGCCTGAAAAATGTAGTATGTCGCATGTCCTGTGTAGGTATTTGGAATTGTAGTTAACAACATGTTGGGCTTAATGTTGAAGCCAAGCATTTTTATTCCATTGCCTTCTCACTTGTCCTCATCAAAATGGACAAAGTGTTCTCAGGCCACTTTGAAGTCTCAACTAGGTTCACCAGGTTCCATGTTATATACTCTCTTAGATTAGACTTTTTATTCAAATATTGTGAGGTTCCCAAAATGTAAATTTTATACTTTTTTAATAATATCAAATTTTACATATTTATACTAGAGTATTTTTAATTACTCGTGTTTCAAATATTAATATTTTATTTTTATAAATATCCACACTCTTCAAAGTTACTTTTGAGCATCCTATATGTGGCGAAAGATCAATAAAACTAAATACAATTGAGATATTTTCTCAATTTTTATGAAACTGTAAAACTTTATACATTTTTGGTGGAGCAAAGTCTTTTCTTAGAAAAGTATAACATTTTACACTTTTGCTGAGATAAAATTTTATAATTTTTAATCGATTTTTTTCTTTAAAATTTTATATGTAATATGAATCTTGTTTGATAGTTCTCGAGTTTTAGAATCCAAATATATAAATTATTTTAAAAACGAGTCTATAATTCCTAAGTTATTGAATTTTGAAATCTTGAATGCCTTTTTGAAAAAAACACACTATTCAGCACCTAATGTTCGGAATACAAAGGTATTTTGTCCTTAATTTTAGGAATACAAGGGTATTTTAGTCATTGAAAATTTGAAAGATCTTGTAGGTTATTAAGTTTGGACTGGAATCTGATGATAATTTGTATACTTTTCATGGACTTCTAACTAAACAACTCTTAAAAAAATCACATGTCATTTTAGTAGGTTGTCATATAGTATATCAAAATTTAGAATATGTTACATTTTGTGCTAAATATGATGAAAGATATTGCATTGCTATATTTTAGCATATTATATAATATGTTATTGAAGCATCTCTTTTAATGATCATGTCATTATTTAAAGATTCGCAGCTTGCAAAGGCGGATCCAAGGCCTCCAAAATATTTAATATTATATTTTTTATCATTAATTTTCAAGTATTGTTTATATATTGTCTCTTAAGACTTTCTGCAAATGCGATATTAATCTCTCTTACTCTATTTTCTTTCTTAGAGAATAATGGGGAAATCACCATTTATTTGCAGAGAAACACATGAAAAGAAACTTTTGCATTTTGTGATTCCTTCTCGATGCTAAAAACAAAGATAAGCACAGTTAATATTACTAACATAAGATGAAGAGTATTACGGAGTAATAGTTTATCTAAAAGAAAAAAAATCCAACTGAAATTGAAATATTTTATCCAATGTTCAACTGGAAGTATAATTCATAAAGATAAACTAAGAGGATTAGTTTAAACATTTAAATTAGTTTCAGTAATCAAATCAATTCATAATTTTAGTGCAACTTTACTAGCATTCTCTCTCTCTCTCTCTCTCTCTCTCTCTCTCTCTCTCTCTCTCTCTCTCTCTCTCTCTCTTCCCCCTGTTCCATCTCCGTTTGGAAATCATACCAAGGCCCATGAAATCAAAGCAATGTATAAAGGTGGATTTTGTTGTGCATAATGATGACAAGGGTAAACTTAGTATTTAGCATTAGGAAAAAAAAAAGATGATACCAGCGTAGAATGTTTGATGAACTAATAGTTGGTTTGATGAACTAATAGTTGGTTCAGAGAGGTTTTTATTACCGATATTAAAGCAGAAATGATGTCAATATAATTTTTTAAACCACAGGAAAAGTATTTGTAATATTGACAAATCTCAATAGATATCAATGTAATGTATCCTAAAAATTAATAGAGTAAATTACTCCTAATTGAACAATTATTAAAGCACTCTTTAAAATTGAAGGGAAGTAGAAGCATATTTACAAAGGTTTTCAGAGAATTTATACTGTAACGGAATATAGTAAACTAAGAAAACCAGCTTCATAACTTGTTCTCAATAGTGCAAGTGCATATTCTCCACGTAGTTGATGTGAATTTGATTTCTCCCTGCACTATCGTTCTATCAACAACAACAACAAAAAAAACTAGTAGAAAGTTGAAGTATTCCAAACCCTAGGAGTGCTCTGTTTGCAACAACAAACCTTGTTGCCCAAGCACTAGCACAAGTGTGCTGCAAGCTTATTTTGCTTTAAAGTAAAGTCTGGAACTGATGTTTCCTCAGTCTTCATAGAAGTCCAATTCTTTCTTGGGGCAGCATGTTTCCTGTTATGTGATTTGAACCCAAGAATATAGCCCACGAAAGCTCCACCACCTCATCCCTGGCTACAACACCAGCACCATCACCACCATCGTCCACCACCACCACCATTGAGAACTTGTCCTGATGCCAGAATCTCCACCATATCATGCACCGCCCCATCATGGTTTCCCACATAAGAAAGTGTAAGTTTCACCTTTGTAGCAACAAGCCTGGCGTATCCAAACACACCCCCACGGTACATAGACTGCATGGGTTGTGGGTAAATTGGATCTGTAGGGTGGTCTGCTCTTGGTTCCCAGATGATTTGCCAGTCTTGTCCTCCCATCCCTATCACAACATGCACCGGAAATGCCTCCCAGACCTCTCCATATAGGCCCATGCTTCCACAAGTGAAGTTATTCACTGGACAAAACCTTTCGTATCTATGGACATGACCCCAAAATGCAAGGGTCACCTTGTTCTTCACAAACAGAGGTTCCAGGTGCTCAAGCATTCTCTTCCTTATGCCGGCATCCCTATATTCATAGCTGCTTGTGTACATTGGCCTGTGCCCTTGGACAACCACAAAAGGGGTCTTCTTTCTATCAACTGACTCCAAATCATGCTTTATAAAATTATATTGATTGCTCCCCGAAAGGAAATCGGTTTCAGTTGATATATACACAAAATGAACTGAACCCATATCAAACGAGTAGTAAAGGTTTCGAGTAGCTGGGGCATGGGTTCCAGTGAGTTCCGTAGAGTTCCCAGGCATGTTGAACTTCAGACTGTAGGGTACCCCACATTCACCACCCCCATCTGTTCCATATGAAGCCCATTCAGGTTTCCAAGGCTGCAATGGCCAATTATATTCATGATTACCAATGCACACGTGATAGGGGACTTGGGAGGCAACAGGTTCAATCTGAGTGAAAAAGTTGTCCCACAACCATGAGTAGCCTCTTGCATAGCTAATATCACCAATATGTGAGATAAAAGCAGGCCTGTCACCAAGAGCTTCAATATCACGGTTGATCCACTTCATCGTTGATATGCTTTCTTCTTGTGTGCGAAGAAAGGTTGAGTATGGAGTTGCAGTTCCCATGTCTCCAAATAAGAAAGCTATTGTTTCATCTGAGTTCTCATTTCGTGACACAAAGCTGTAAGCAATGCTCCAACCCCCAGATTCACTACCAACCTGCCATGAGAAATGTCAATGAATTGTCATTCAAAATGGTGATCGGATTATCATAGTAAATTTTTTTAAAATAAATAAATTTCCATAAGCAAGGTTCCTAATCATTGGGTCTACATGAGGACAATAGACTACACGGTGAATGAGAAACAAGTCATCAGCTAAAATGTCATTTGTTGTACTATAAACACAAATTGATAGACAACCACAAAACACAAAGAAACTAACAGGGAAAAAAAATATTATTCCCACGTTTTTAGGGCATACAAATGCAAAAAACCTATATTAAATTTGTTATAGTATGTGAACAAACTGACACAATAGAAAAAGAAAAAGAAAACTAATACAACAAAATGCATGAAGAATCAATCTGTAATAATATTTAAGTGCTCGTTTGGTTGAGCAAAGTAAAAATGTTGTTGAGACAAGGCCCTTTTCGCTAAATATCTTGGAAAGCAAAGAGGATAGGTTTGAAACTTGTTTGACAAGATTTTCCAGGTTAAGCAGCTAAGGGGATGAAGCAGTTGTGTAAAAACATTGAATGAGTTACACTTCGTTTGGATGGGGTGATTTGAAGAGAAAAGAAAAGATTGGGTGGAAGGGAAACTATATGTTTATGATATGATGGAGAGTAAAGAGAAGATTAAGAAAACAAGTTGAGTGATTATGGTAGTTTCTCTAATCTCTTTTGGAGAGATTTTGATAGAAAAAAAAAAAGATAATGCTTGGCTCTAAACTAGGTAGGAACAACCTCTTTCACCTGCATATGTATCATAAACTTAATGTGTCATATATGCAATTACATATATATCATGTAACTATTTAGTTATAACTAAAAAAATAAAAATTAAATAAAATTAAAAATCACATGTGCATTAAAACAAATAAAGGGTTAAGAAAAAGTTCTTCCTACCAAATTTGGAGTAAAGTATTATCAAAAAAAAAAGAAAAAAAAAGAAGAGGTGTATTTAATGAAATTTTTTAAAATACTAAAAATACTCTTAAATAAATGATTTAAAAATTAGACAACTGCAAATAAAAAATATATAATTGTCGAATAACAATATCTAATTCTTTTCCTTATTTACTAATTATTCAAACAAGAAATTATAATTTTCTACTCATTTCTTTCTCAGACATTCAAATAAAGTGAATCTTTTTCTTCTCTTCAATTTTAAATTTTGCTTTCTTTTCTCTCCGTGACTTCCAAAAAGACTGTAACAGAGATTAATTAAAACATGCAAATCATGCTTTGCCGATAATTATCCAATGAAATAGGATTTCAATGTAGTTATCTTCAATATGACTAATCAAAAAGAGACAATTAATTAACCACACTACAATAGATGCATACAAACAAACATATACATACACACACACACAGAAAAATCCAATAATTACCTTGTAATAGTACCTCTTTCCTTTCTTCAAATTCTTCACTAACCCCATCATGTATGTACCCAGGATCTCTCCACCCAATGCTGTGATTGGCCGGGGAATCACACATGTGCTCTCGCTCATACCGAACCACCCGTGTACCCACACTATGCTCCAACCGATATTCACTCAACCCATACTTCACAAAGCTCCTCTTTCCATCGTGCGTCACGAACATGACCCTCATCTCATCCTCGTGATCCGTGAACGCCAGGTGGACCTGCTCCGGTCCACGGCCGGGCTCGAAGCTTAGTTCACCGGACTTGGCCAGCAGGTGCTTCGTACCAGGCAAGGGGTTGTGGTCTTGATCTTGCCGGGAATGGTCGACCTCCGACTCCGTCCATCGGAAGATTCGGAACTCGTAGTTTGATCGGAGGTTGACTAGTGGGATTGAGATTGAGCCCGACCCGGATTGCCATTTTGGTGAAGAAGAAGTGAAGAGGTAGCCGATGAAGTGGTCGGAGGACGAGTTGGGAGGTGAGTAGATGCCGAGCCAATCGAGTTTGGAGGGCGAGTCAATGCCCGACCATTGGATTGTGACTGAGTCGCCCGATTTGGAGAGGGTTTGTGGCGACACAGAGATGGAGACTGAGGAAGGAGATGACGGGCTGAAGAGAAGAGAGAGGAGGAAGAGAAAGGCTAGAGGAATCATTTGGATAGATTTAGCAGTTTGTGTTTGGAGTTCGGAGTGATTTAATGAGGTTGAGAAAATGGTTTTGGTAATTAATCAATAAAAAGGAAGAGATTTTCGTAAAAGATAAATGTTACGGTGTCTCCACAGACGAAAATTTACAATTTGATTAGCGTACGTAATACATATGGGTGTGTGATTATGTGTAATATTAGTACGTGTGATATATGTATCAATTTAAATCACGAGTTTTCATTTTTTTGTAGGCATAGCAATTTACTTCGTCCCGTCAAAAATTCGTCTTGCTCTTTTCTGTCCCTAATGAGACGAGTATGAGATTCTTATAAATAAGATCGAGACGAGATTAGAATGTAACTTTTAAAACCACGTCAGATTCAGGACAAGTTTAGGGGATGGTCACCCTGCCTCGATCCCACCTCGTTTATATATTAAGTTTTTTTATTTATGCTTATATACATTATATTTACTAATAAATAATATTATATAATTTTAAAGTTTTTCATATCACACTCATATATTTTTTTCTTATATTAGTTATTTTGACAAAAAAAATTTAATTTATTTATCAAAATAAAAGTTTTAACTTACTTAAAAAATATATATATCGGAATTCGGGATCAGATGGGGTGAAGTCAGAAAATATAAGCGGGGTCAGGTTTAGAGTTGAGATAAACTTCTAAATGGGGCGAGGCGGGATTGGAAATAGAGAATATGAACGGAGTCAGGGTTGGGAAAGAGTCATCCCGTCGCAAATCAATCCCGTTATCATTCTTAATCTCCTGCGACCGTCGGTAGCAAATTTTTTTTTTTAAAAAAAATATGATAGGAGTGTCAGCATATATGGTATATTCTGCATAATACACTGATCTTATGATTGGGGTTGGAAAAACAATTCCAGCTCTGTTACCGCTAATTGAGAGAGAATTAGATATTTACGATCTTACTTTGCAAGGAAAAAAATTGTCAAATTTAAGAACATAAAGTTATTTGAATTTGAAAATTGACATTTTGTACAAAAGTATTAAAGATTTAACAGAACTAGTTATGGATAATGACATTTTTATGGATAATGTATGTGTGGATGTGTATATATGAGAAGATTTGAGAGGGAATCATTGGCAGATCTGGGGTGGCAGGGGCCACCACACCTCCATTTTTTTTTCTCACTAAGTCTAAAAGTTTAATATAATTTAAAATTTGTTCATTCTAAAATTTTAAAATTTTTATAATAATTTTTTTGTATATATTTTCTGCCCTCCTCCTCTGAATCCATCCTCGGAGGAAATGAAAATTGAGTATGAAAGCACCTTAGAGGGAAAAAAGTTGAAGATAAAATATTTTAGAGAAGAAATGACATAATGAAGTTTTTGGAATAAGGTGGAAAATTTTTATTAAAAAAGTTTGAGTAAAAATTTGAAGTAACTATTGAAAAGTTTCATATCAAATGAAATTTTTAATCAAATTTGAATAAATATTTAGGTAATCATTGGGGATGACTAATGTATGTTACTATCTTTTGAATCTCTTTAAAATTAATATAGTGGATTGTTTTTAATTAAACAATACTTAACAACGTGTTTAGAGAAGTAGGAGAAGAAGAAAATGATATAATGACATTAAATTCATTAATTATGAAGTAAAAGAAAAAAGGAAAAAAGAAAGTGTAATTTCTCCTTTATACTTAGATAGTTAATGAATATTTTACTTAGAAAAGATAAAGGAAAGGAAGGAAAGAAGACGAGATGTATAAATTAACTTATTTTAAAAAATAAGAGTAAAACAAGTAATTATTATCTCTTTAATCATTTCCTTGGATTTCCTCTTATTTTTGAAAGATGAACAAAATGGATTAAACAGGGGTTAAGAGAATCCTCTCTCTCCTTTGCTTTTCATCCCTATGTTTATGATATACCACTATGTGACACACCAACTACTGCATGACACGTGTGACTGCAAGATCGGCTCGCGACCAATAATACAGCTCATGCTCGGCCATATAACTTATGCTCAGTCGCTTAGTTCGTGTTCGGCCTTATAATCTGTGCTCGGTCATTCAGTATATGCTCGATCATCCGGTTCATGCTCGGTCACATGACTTATGTTCGGTCATTCAATTCATGATCGGTCGTATACCTCATCCTCGGTCAATCAAAGGCATTACCCATATAAACCGAGCTCATAGTATCAAAGCAAGGCAGCTCTCCTACAAATCTAAATATATGCATACGCAAGCCTGCAATACAGCAAATCAATAGTCAGATCTTATCACCGCCTCCATAGGCTCCAAGCAGGGAATAAGGAAGCTGTTTCCAACAAGGAAACTGCCACACTGAGTTGCCATATTCAACAAGGTAACTGATATCTCCGAAGATCCGATCCCTATATTCATGGCTTCAAATCCTAATCAACTTAGGAGAGACATTGCCTATAAATTCAACCCTAAAGGTACGCTTTACGTTCATGCTCATTATTTTGGCTTTTATTATAAGTCTTTCAATTCAGTTTATTGACTTAAGCATCGGAGCGGCTACCGCCGGAGCCAACCCGGTGGTCCTCTGATCTTCCGTTTCGAGTGTTTCGCAGGGAGCCTAGCTTGGATCTCACGTGGGCCAAAAAGTGCAGCATCAGTTTGGCGCCGTCTGTGGGAACGACAATCACCATGTGCTCTACTCAATCTAAGCTCATCTTCCGTTTGTCAAAAGGATCATGGCTCCCAACTTACGACCCAAGAAGAATACTCAAAACCCTCATCCTCAACCAACTGCCGGACGAGGAAGAGGGAGAGTGAATAATCCCGTACAACAAGAGCTGATCGAAACTAGGCGGCAGAACCAGTTGCTACGGGAACAGCTTTTGACTATGTCCAGGACCCTGGCAATGTTTACCCAGAATCATGAAGCCAACCTCCAAAATCCACCCGTTTCCACAAACACTCAGGAGAAGCAGCCTCCTGCAGCTGCCGGTATTCATGAAGATCCCCTAGCCGTCGACAGCAGTCGGCCGAGGAGTTCCCGCCTTTGTCCCGGAGGTCCATTATCGAAGCACTACCCGAATCCCCATCCCTGGGGCCTCGGGAGTAAACCACGCTCCACAAAGGTCACCTCCTCGAGTGGTTCCTACACCACCAGTACAAGAGAATCAGAACAACCCCCCAGTAATGGGCCAGGATCAGCCTACTCAAGTAGGCCCTGAGGTCACGAGACCTGCCTCACACCAGCCCGTCTTGCCAAGGGGGTCAGTAAGAGCTGAAGAAGTTGTCAAATCAATGGACCGCACTGCCAATATAAGAGGGGCCCAATATCCGGAACAGGACGAGTTGGCCAAACTACTCGGGAGGTCAGCCACCCCGTTCACTAATGCTATCATGGCTGAGGAGAGACCCAAGAAATTTATCGTCCCCAAGTTCACCCCTTATGATGGAACTGGGGACCCAAAGGACCACCTCTCTTACTACCAGCACACCATGGCTTTACACGGTACTTCTGATGCTTTTCTATGCCGAACGTTCGTGACCAGCCTCAATGGTACCGCCTTGAAGTGGTTCCACCACCTCCCGCCGAACTCAGTGTCTAGCTTCTATGAGCTTGGCAGAAGATTCCTGGACAAATTCATGACTAGCAGGAGGCTGAGAAAAGGTCCAGAATTCCTGCTAAACATAAAGCAAACAAGGGAAAAATCACTCAGGGGGTACATAGCATGTTTCAACGCCGAGCTCACGGAGGTGACAGACTGCAGTTCCGGCTTCCTAGTGGCTGCTCTGGCCGCTGGTCTTGCACAAGGAGGCTTTAGAGACTCCCTGACCAAAAATCCCCCCGCGGATATGGCGGCACTCATGGACCGTGCAAGAAAGTACATCAACTTGGAGGAGGCCAAAGACACCTCTAGAAAAGTCAAGGAACAAGCTCAGAAGGACGACCAGAAGAAAGATGGTCAGAAGAAGGACGACCAAAGGAAGGACACCAGCTTGGCCAAGGAAGAGAGTCAGGAGCCCAGAAAAAAGGGGGGCCCCCAGAAACTCCTACAATTCCGGGCTGAGAGAATTCAAGCACTTTACTCATCTGAACGCCTCTCCATATAACATACTAAAGCAAGTAAAATCCCAGGGAAAATCTAAGGTGGCCAGAACCTTTGAAAGGAGACCCCAGCTACCGAGATCAAACCAAATACTGCGATTTTCACAAGGACCGAGGACACACAACCAATACCTGCAAAGCTCTCAAACATGAGATTGAGCAGCTAATAAGGAGAGGACGGTTACAGGAGTTCGTCAAGCAGGACGGAGGGCAAACCCTCGTGACGAACGACCCCAACAGAGAAAGGCCGACCAGAGGCAAGAACAGAAAGAAGGCAGGAACGAGCCCCCACGACAGAACAACCAGGTGATCTTTGTCCTACACGCAGATTCCCCTGCAACAGGCACCTCTAACAGGTCAAGGAAACGTTATGCTCGGGAGGCCAGGTCTGCTCCCAACATCATACAGGTCGCTAATTTGGAGAAAATGTTAAAACCCGTACCAGAAATCCAATTTACGGATCATGACCTTATGGGAGTACATTGTCCTCACAGTGACGCCCTGGTCATCTCCCTCAAGATCGCCAACTTCGAGATCCGAAGAGTCCTCGTTGACACTGGGTGCTCAACTAATGTACTGTTCTACGACCCTTTCAAGCATATGAAACTCAACCCCAATGACATAAAACCCACGGGTATAATCATGGCGGGCTTCGACGGAAACACCAACACTCCACTAGGGAGGGTCGATCTGGCCACAACTGCAAGTGAAGGGGACGGGCAAAAGACCACGATAGCTGAGTACATGGTCCTAAAAGCCAAATCTCCCTACAACGTCATAATTGGGAGGCCCTGGCTACATGAGATGGGGGCAGTCACATCGACTCTCCACCAATGCTTGAAATACGTTCACAATCAGACAGTTTACTCCATCAGAGGATGCCAACCGACCTCTCGAGAATGCCATGCCCTCGCACTCAAAGCCAAGGCCCCTAAATAGCAATTACTGCACGCCTGTGAGTGCAAGGATGCAATCTACCCTTGCTGTCACGAGGCAGAAGACTGTCCCTCCAGGATTGACGAGCCATTAAGCCCCAGAGGAAGGGATAGCAGAGCCAAACCTATAGGGGAACCTATTAAAGTCCTGGTCAGCTCGAAAGATCAGGGGCGTTACCTACAGATAGGTCCCGACCTAACACATACCGAGCAGGACGAGATGGTCAAATTCTTAAAGAAAAACCTCTCTGTGTTCGCTTGGGAAACAAGGGACATGGAAGGGATAGATCCCGACCTGATCACACACAGACTAATGGTGGATCCGGATCATCTACCAGTGAGACAAAAGAGAAGGCCACTCGCTCCAGAATGGCATCAGGTCATCAACGACGAAGTTCAAAGGTTGCTCGACGCCAACATGATACGAGAGGTATTTTATCCTGATTGGTTGGCCAACACTGTTCTGGTCAAGAAGAAGAACGGCAAATGGAGAGTCTGTGTTGACTACACGGATCTCAACAAAGCATGCCCGAAGGATAGCTTTCCCTCTTCCACGAATAGATCAGTTAGTTGATGCAACTGCAGGGCACGAGCTCATAAGCTTCATGGATGCTTATTCTGGGTACAACAAAATACAGATGCATCCCCCCGACCAGGAGAAGACTTCATTCATCACCGAACGAGGTCTCTATTGTTATAGAGTGATGCCGTTCGGATTGAAGAATGTTGGAGCCGGGCTAGTACTACATTCTCCTGATGGACTCACGACCGAAAAGGCAATTAGCTTGGGGTTCAAAGCCTCCAACAACGAAGCAGAATATGAGGCCCTTATCTTAGGGATGAAGCTAGCTCAAGAATGCGAGGTGCAGAACCTCGAGGTATTTTCTGACTCCCAACTGGTGGTCAACCAAGTTCAAGGAGAATACGCCGTCAAGGATGAGAGAATGCTTCGATATTCGAAGTTAGTCAATTTGTTGAAACATTCCTTCCGAGCATTCTCAATCCAAAAAATAGAAAGAGGTCAAAACAGCAGAGCCGATGCCTTAGCAAACATGGCATCTCACATGAAGACAGGGGCAGACTCAACGATAAAGTTCTCTCACCAGCCGAGGCCTAGCACCAAGGAGGTCCAGGTCGCCCAAGTCACAGAACAGCCTTAGAACTGGATGACTCCTATACTCCAGTATCTGGAAGAAGGACTCCCCCTAGAAGACAGAAATAAGGCAAAAAGAATCCGCATTAGAGTAGCTCGGTACCTTTTCCTTAACGGAAAGCTCTACCGAAGATCTTACACTCAGCCATTGTTAAAATGCCTAGCACCCGAGGAGTCTCAGTACGTCTTGGCAGAAATCCATGAAGGAATTTACGAAAATCATAACGGAGGGAGAACCATAGCCCACCGAGCTCTAACCCAAGGCTACTACTGGCCTGGGATGCTAAAGGAAGCAAAGGAATATACTCGAAAGTGTGACAAATGCCAAAGGTTCGCCCCTTATCAGCATCAGCCACGACATGAACTCATCCCCATCACTAGCCCATGGCCCTTTGCACAGTGGGGAATGGACATCATAAGACCATTGCCTAAAGCCAAACCGAACAGGAGATACCTATTGGTGGCCATTGACTACTTCTCAAAATGGGCCGAAGCAGAACCATTGACTCACATCACTGAAAAAGAGGTCCTGAGCTTTACTTGGAAAAATATAGTTTGCAGGTTCGGCATACCTCACGTGATCGTCTCAGATAATGGCACACAGTTTACTGGGAAAATATTCAAGAAATTCTGCCCAGATCTAAACATCAACCAGCACTTTTCCTCCCCTGGTCATCCTCAGGCAAACGGGCAGGCCGAGGTCACTAACCGGACGATCCTGGACGCTCTCAAGAAAAGATTAGAGGCAGCTAAAGGGAAATGGGTTGAGGAACTCCCTGGGGCACTCTGGACCTACCGAACAACCAGGAGAACTCCAACATCAGAAACTCCCTTCTCACTCGCCTACGGAACCGAGGCTGTAATCCCTGTTGAGATCGGCATGCCCCACCCTGAGGACTGGAGCTTTCAACGAGGAGACCAATGACCAATAACTAGCAGAAAACTTGGATTTGCTTGAAGAAAGAAGAGAGCAGGCCGTAATCAGAATGGAAGCATATCAACGCAGGATGGTTAGCTGCTCAAAAATTGGCCTTAGGCCTGCCAACTTCCAAGTTGGGGACCTCGTCCTAAGAAGGGTGTTCCAGAACACCAAGGATCCTACCATGGAGAAGTTATCACCGAACTGGGAAGGCCCCTACAGAATCACCAAAACAGTAAGACCGACCACTTACTGGTTGGAGAACATGGATGGGAAACTTGTCCCCAGACCATGGAATATGGAGCATTTACGAAAGTATTATCAATAAAATGATTTCTTTTTTCCAATATATTCCGTGAAATATCTCAATGTACAGACTTCAGGTCTGGTCCATCTCAAATGCACAGACTATAAGTCTGGTCCATCTCAATGTACAGACCTCTCAGGTCTGGTCCATCTTAATGCACAGGCTCAGGTCTGGTCCATCTCAATGTACAGACTTCAGGTCTGGTCCATCTTAAATGCACAGACTATAAGTCTGGTCCATCTCAATGTACAGACCTCTCAGGTCTGGTCCATCTTAATGCACAGGCTCAGGTCTGGTCCATCTTAATGTACAGACTTCAGGTCTGGTCCATCTTAAATGCACAGACTATAAGTCTGGTCCATCTCAATGTACAAACCTCTCAGGTCTGGTCCATCTCAAATGCACAGACTATAAGTCTGGTCTATCTCAATGTACAGACTTCAGGTCTGGTCCATCTCAAATGCACAGACTGTCACGACCCGAGACCCCACCCTATACGGATCTCGTGTCGCGCACCCGATCCGACGCTGCTTGTCGAACCAAGGGTCTCAACTTTCTAACACAATCAGTGCTTCTAACATGCAACAACTAAATGCGGAATAAAATAAATAAAAGTTGCATGTAATTTATATAATGTTTTACAAAATGCGGAATACAAAATTTCTTAATACAATTGTTCATCCCCAAGACGTCGATAACATGGGAGAGCTACAAGACTGTCTGTACTAAGTATTACACTTACAACTTCAAAAGAAATGTCCACTGTTATCTAGCTGACTGCTACTGCCACTGTTATTGCTCTTCTACAACTTCATTTCCTGAAAGGGGTGGTAAGTTTGGGGTGAGCTAATGAAAGCCCAATAAGTAATTCTCCTTTACTCTGCTATGTGTACATAAATATAGAAAGCATTAGCCATAAACTAGGATAAGTGCAGAAGTGCTAGCCAGTCAATGAATATAGAACTCAATAACAAATAATAGAACTCCAATGATAAAGCACTGAAATCTGTCTGACTACAATCATACGCACAATCATACGCACTCAAATGAAAGCTGTGAAGTCTCATGATCATTCATAATGATATAATATGATCAAGCTATGATAATCAATAAATGATAGTGATATCAAAACTGGTTGATGCACTCGGCTGGGGCCCGGCTACCCCTTGAGCTCGTATTCAGTTCCAGTTGGCTGTATAAATATCCAGTTCCCATTAGGGCTGTATGAATATTTAGTTCCGGTCGGCTGTATGAATGCTGCTCTGTGTACACTGTATAATAATCTGGACCCGAAGGTCATAACTGGACCAGAAGGTCGTAAATAGCATCAGATGGAGATGTGACTGAGCACAAATCCGGCACTAATAATATATCAGGATCATGCTACCTCCACGAAGAGTATAAATGTGGAATATAACTGGTTCTAGGCGAATCTGACGTAACAATAGTTATCTGAACTACGGTTACTAGACTACTTCAAATAAACTGTCTGGCCCTCACGGCCCTAAGTACAAGCGTACGAAAGGAATCCATGCACAAGTGTACAAATCATGATCGAGATATACAACAGTCAATAAATACTTTCCACAAGATAGAGCAATATCAATGTGGACTTGATGAACGTTCTGGTATATATGGAATACAACAAGTGATATATGAAAAACTGTTGACATGGCTTGAAATGTAACATAAACAGAAATCAGAGATTACTTACCTTTTTACTGTATCTGTCTAGAAGGTCAAACCGCCTCCTTCTTGTATCTGGGTATTCCTATGATTCAGGAAACCAATCTCAGTCTATACATATATATATGTCTAATTCAAGCTATTCATCAAATTTTATGCCTCTTTACTATTTTTATCTCTTTTACTAGAATAGACTTTACTATTGAATCCGGAATATCGAACAAAGTCGATTTAGGCTTTCGCGGAATTCAATTTGGACTTCTGTACTAAAAAGGGCAAAACGGTCATTTCGTACTTTTACGGGTCTTTTATTTCTCGGGACTTCTTTTCGCAAATCGGACTCCACGGTTGAGTCCAGAATGCTTAGAATAATAAAAATTCACTATTTAATTAATTTATTTGGAGTTCATTGGACTACTTTTCGATTTAGGGACATTTTGGTAATTTTCTCTTTAAATAATTATTTAATTAAATATTATTTTATTCACTCGGGTCAATTCACAATTAACCCAAATTTCTGAGCATAATTACAATCTCACAAGGTTCTATTTACTGCCCATAATTTTTCCAATTTCTATAAGTTCCCATTATTTTTCCCGTACGTTTTTTATTTTCAGCCAAACACTGGATAGCTTCTCCTTTTCAGCCAAACACTTTCCGAACTCAAATCTAAAATTTTACCCATACCGTAATAGTGTTAAGCAGTCATCTGAATGGGTGATTTGGGTCAGACTCAACCCGGTTTGGCCCGAATAAAATTACGAAACTCAGCCTAGCGGCTGTGTTTCCTTCTTGGATTATTTTTTTCTTCTTGATTCCAAATTAATCTAAAATAGTTTCTATGCTAAACAAAATCCCACAATAAATCTGATTATTCATAATTCTAAAAATTCAAGACTAAAGGTCAGTATTTTACCCCGTTGCTTCGCGTTCATTTAATCCAATCTGCTGTGAATTTCTGCACCCAACAGCAACCTGATATCTATTCGGTTTTGCTGCTGCTGTGCTCTTCTGGTTTGTTGTTTCTGCTATGGTCACAACAATACATACCTGCTGCACTGCTTCTCCCCCCTTCTTTTTCTCTCTTGTTCCTTGTTCCAACGACACAACCCACACATACATGAATATATATATTACACACTGATCCCTATACTTCACAACGAACACATATATAATTTATATAAAATCTCCCTGCTGTGCCAAGTCTCTCCAATTTTCACCACACATCAGGCCCTCCAATTTCATCACCATCTCCACTGTGTCGCCGCTTGCTGCTGCGGCTATTTCTCTGAACGACATAAATCCCTCCAAATTTCCTCCAAGTTTTTCCCGATTTCATCCCCTAGTAGGTACACCACGCAGCACACAGCCAACAGCCGCTACCTCCGTGCACCACGCAACACACAGTAGCACACGCTGCTGCTGCTTTGTTCCCACTCTGTACAGCCGTTTCCTTGCACCCCTTTTCTGTTCAACTCAACCCGTGACTGCCGAACCATCAAACCCATACAACCATGCCATCATCGACATCTTCCAACCTCGACCAGATCTTGCGATCCGACTGATTGCCGTAGCTCCTCTTTCTCTTTCTATTTTCTCTCAACTTTTTCTGGGCAAAACCCAATCTCTCCTCTTTCTCTGTTTTTTTTTTTTTTTTTCTTCTTCTTTTGGTTTTAACGCATGCCTGGGCATGAGAACCGCCCCTTTCTTTTATTTCTCCTGCTCTCTTTCTCTTTCCCTCCCATCAGTTTCATGCCTCTTCATTTCCCCATCCGTTTCTCTTCTTTTCTCTTTTTTTTTTTTATTCTTTTGTATGCTTATATATACATATAAAATAAATCCATATTTTATTTTATATATATATATATACATAATACATATCCAATTATACTAATACCTCTATTTATATATTATCTCATATATATATATATATATATATATATTCTTGCATCTATTAAAATACATTACGCACGTAGATCGAGACATGTATTGGCCTACGTATATAAGTCTCCATACCGCTCGGGTTTATTTTGGTATTACTATTCTCGGCTCGGTTTACTTATACTTTTTCTTAATCTTGTAATTTTGTGAGATTATAACTTCGGTTAATTACCTCGGTAATCGTGCCCGTCACTGTATGTTAATTAATTTGGTGCATCTCAGGGTCTACTATATTTGGGTCTGAAGCGGTCTCGGTTTGTCTCTGATAGTATGTTCATTGCTTGATTAAAGCTCGGTATTATTATTTGACCTTCTTGGATAAAATGAAATTATATAAATTTATTCTGAACTTATGTTCGGTTATAACGGGTATTACACTACTCGGCTCGACTTATCTCGGTTTACGTGTACTCGATCGGGTCTACCTCGATTTCTATGTCATATCCTGGGTCGAGATATTACATTGACTATAAGTCTGGTCCATCTCAATGTACAGACCTCTCAGGTCTGGTCCATCTTAATGCACAGGCTCAGGTTTGGTCCATCTCAATGTACAGACTTCAAGTCTGGTCCATCTTAAATGCACAGACTATAAGTCTGGTCTATCTCAATGTACAGACTTCAGGTCTGGTCCATCTTAAATGCACAGACTATAAGTCTGGTCCATCTCAATGTACAGACCTCTCAGGTCTGGTCCATCTTAATGCACAGGCTCAGGTCTGGTCCATCTCAATGTACAGACTTCAGGTCTGGTCCATCTTAAATGCACAAACTATAAGTCTGGTCCATCTCAATGTACAGACCTCTCAGGTCTGGTCCATCTAAAATGCACAAACTATAAGTCTGGTCCATCTCAATGTACAGACTTCAGGTCTGGTCCATCTCAAATGCACAGACTTCAGGTCTGGTCCATCTTAATGTACAGACTTCAGGTCTGGTTCGTTTCAATGCACAGACCTCAGGTCTGTTCCATCTCAATAAACAAAATCCCTAAGTCTGATCCATCTTGATATATGAGGATGATGTTTTATTGCAAGAACACGAAACTATGTGCCAGCAGTTATAAACAGACGAGGATAACTCTAAGTGCTCAGTCACACCGACCATCAAAAAATCCTTACAAATACAAGTCGCTCAGTTCGACAATCAAGCTCAGGTTCCTGCTCTAAAAGATCAGAGTAACTGTCTTGTACCAGTTTCTACGATTGTTAATCAGTGATCAGATTGATTGATTATTATTCAAGTCATCTTTCTTAAAGAAAATCCATGATTCAAAAACCCCTCCAATACCAAGAGCTCGGCACAAGTTGGTTATTACTACACATTACTTCAGGATTGCCATAAGTTAGTTCTGGAGACAACCCATGGTCAGTAAAAACAATACTCTGGATTCCGAGCAGGTTTACTTGTGTCATAATACAAGCCTCAAAGGCCGAAGTCCGTTCATACACAACAAAACATTGATACATTTTTAGAACAGAACTCAAAGATTGCCAACAATCAAAGAAAGATAAAGACAAAAACTGAAGAGAAGATATTTTCATTAATATTTGAGCTCGGTTACAGAAAGATGAAACAGGACTACAAAAGTTTTCCCTAAACTAAGGGGCTTGCAGATCCGTCGTCCTGATCACCATCCTCGTCCTCATCATCGTTGTCAATCCCAGACAGGTCAATATCCGGGTACTTGGCAAGAAGCTTGGACTTGAAGTTGTCATAACCG
Organism: Nyssa sinensis; assembly: GCA_008638375.1. Taxonomy (NCBI): domain Eukaryota; kingdom Viridiplantae; phylum Streptophyta; class Magnoliopsida; order Cornales; family Nyssaceae; genus Nyssa; species Nyssa sinensis. The sequence goes on from CM018042.1 coordinate 27,383,249, forward strand.
AGCTGCGCAATAGTATCACCCATCTTCTCAAGCTCGGTCTTCAACCTGGCCTCGGTCTCAACCTTGGCCTCCTCAACCTTCTGAGCAATTGAAGACTGAAGGACACTGCTCTCCTCCTTCAGTTTGGTCAGGTCCTGAAGAAGGGAGTCCCTTTCAGAGCGCAAAGAATCCCTCTCAAGCTTAACAGAATCCCTTTCGGATTCCATAATTGAGAAGCAATTCCTCGCCTCCTTCAGCTCGTCCTCGGCTGTGGTGGCCCGAGATTGAGCCGTACCGAGCTGCAACCGAGCTTCATCCAGCTCCTCTTCCAGCCTTTCCACGGCCTGAAGATCAACTGTGGCCTCCATCAAAGCGGCCAAATTATGCAAAGTCTGCAAAAATAAAACAAAAAGGCACATCAGTAAAGAGAAAAAGAAAGAAAAATGCCAAAGAAGAAAGGTCGGTCATTACCTTCAAATGGGCCCTCATGGCACCAATCACTGTCTTCTCAGTACCCTTCCTGGTACTGCAGGAAGGGGAATCCGTCCGAGGGGCCTCCGCCCAGAAGTCCTCAATAGCCTGATGGACAGCCTTGTATCCATCAGGCATCTCAGTACCTACTTTGGCCTTACCCCTCTGTTGAGATTTCTGAGCCAAAGAGGAAGCAGGCCTGGGTACCACCACACCCCTTTGAGGGGCAGAAGAGGGTTCCCTGATCACCACCCCCTTTTGAGGGGCAGAGGAGGGCTCCCTGATCGTGACACCTCTCAGAGGAGGTCGGGAAGAAGGAGAAGCAGAAGAAACAACCCCCTTCTTGGGAGGCGCGGAGAAGGACGGGTCAGTTGTCTTCGTCTTCTTCGAGGAAGACGCAGCAGGAGGAGGCTGGCTCGCCACCCTCTTCTTCTTCGAGGACCCCCATTTACCAACCACTGATTTGAGGACTTCGTCAACAACGTTCTTGTCCTTGGGAGGCATTGTAGAGCCCGAGTGAAGAATAGCTCGGTAGTCCCTGTTTGAAGTCCGAAGAAGCCTCTTGTATTGGTCTTTCAGAACAGGGGTGAACTGAGGCCTCTTCTTGATGCTCTTGTCTGCACAGAGAAAGTTTGAAGCAAATGATTAGTCAGAGACACAGAAACAAGCACAGAACAAAATTACAAAAGAAAAGGGGGTCTCACCCATAAACCCCGTGCTCCGGGGGAACGTGGAGAACTGGTCCTCAGGGTCGGTCACTTCCCATTCTCCACTAACGAAGAAGTACCGATCCTTCCAAAATTTGTTGGAGGACGGTACGTAAGTCAAAGGACGGAAACCCTTGTCAAATGACATGTAATAGAGGCCCTCCGCCTTCAAATATTTAAGATCCATTTTGCTACGGATCAAATCTAAAGAAACCTCAACGTTGTTCAGACGACCTAAGGCCATAAACCCTAACAGGTGCCTCCAACTATTCAAAAGCAAGTCAGCCGGGCAGAGGTTGAACCAACAGAAAAAGTCCCTAAGCAATCTAGGGAAAAGAAGGCGTAGCCCCATCTCGAACCAGGCAGAATAAACACAAATTTCTCCTTCCCGAATATCCCAAGGATAGTCTAGGTCATCGGGAGCCCTAAAGGTAACATTTGAAGGGATGTCATACCTCTCCCTTATAACCTCCAACCAAGAGGGGGCTACAATACTCTCTGTCTCCTCTCCCTGAGAAGACCGATCCGAAACCTCACCCTCTCTATCCCTAGACTCCGAGAAGGCATCGACAATCCTAACTGAGGGGCTAGAACGAGCCTCCTCTGACCTGGTCCTCAGGGAACTACTCCCCCTAACTAAGGTTCGCAACAGGGAATAAGCCTCCGGGAGGCTTCTTGACTCATTACCAACACCAGAAGATGCTGAAGAAGTCGACATTCCAAAATAGCCAAAAAGAGAAGAGAGGAAATTGAAAAGATGAACAAAAATACTAAAACCGAACCTGAATAAAAGTAAGGGACTTCGGATGGATGGGATTCTTCACAAGTTAATTTGCTGATTCGACAATGGCGGATGAATATCTCACTTCGTAGAATAGAAGACGGTAAAAGAATCGTACAAGGCTCTTTCCCCCCTTTTTATATGCATCCGGAGAGTAATTGCTACCCAGGCGAACCGTCACGACAGTATCGCAACAATAATGACTTGAGAAACCCGAAGAATCGGCTGCGCAATAAATGATGTACCAACGGACGTCTCGAAAAACTAGACGACAGAACGCATGGCTTTTCGGACGCACATAAAACCTTAGTTACGCCCCGAGCTCAAACTAAGGCTTGGGGGGGGAGTAACTGATATACCACTATGTGACACACCAACCACTGCATGACACGTGTGACTGCAAGATCGGCTCGCGACCAATAATACAGCTCATGCTCAGCCATATAACTTATGCTCAGTCGCTTAGTTCGTGTTCGGCCTTATAATCTGTGCTCGGTCATTCAGTATATGCTCGGTCATCCGGTTCATGCTCGGTCACTTGACTTATGTTCGGTCATTCAGTTCATGATCGGTCGTATACCTCATCCTCGGTCAATCAAAGGCATTACCCATATAAACCGAGCTCATAGTATCAAAGCAAGGCAGCTCTCCTACAAATCTAAATATATGCATACGCAAGCCTGCAATACAGCAAATCAATAGTCAGATCTTATCACCGCCTCCATAGGCTCCAAGCAGGGAATAAGGAAGCTGTTTCCAACAAGGAAACTGCCACACTGAGTTGCCATATTCAACAAGGTAACTGATATCTCCGAAGATCCGATCCCTATATTCATGGCTCCAAATCCTAATCAACTTAGGAGAGACATTGCCTATAAATTCAACCCTAAAGGTACGCTTTACGTTCATGCTCATTATTTTGGCTTTTATTATAAGTCTTTCAATTCAGTTTATTGACTTAAGCATCGGAGCGGCTACCGCCGGAGCCAACCCGGTGGTCCTCTGATCTTCCATTTCGAGTGTTTCGCAGGGAGCCGAGCTTGGATCTCACGTGGGCCAAAAAGTGCAGCATCAGTTTAAATCATGAAGTTCTCCTCCCTTCCTCTTTTCTCTCTTTTTCTTTCAACTAGCTCAATTCAAATAGATTGTAAAGGACTCCTAATACTTAAATTACTTATAAAGTGTATAAACAATATCTAGGATGCACCATAACAAAGTATATTGACCACATAGCTACGTTATCTTTTAACATATTTCTTAATTAATGCATAATATTCTTCAAATGCCCATGAGAATTGACTTATATTCATGCAAATAAGATTCCTAAATGTCATACTGCAAATAGTGAAAAAAATTAAGGTGGTGTGAAGATGATGATGATATCCAATATGATAGTATTTGGCATTTTAATGGTTGTATTTGTATTAGGGTTGTGAGTCATATAAGTTGAGTCTGTGATAACTGGTTAAAAAGTACATATTTATTGTGTTAACCCTAAATATTCTTGCACTTTTATTATTTTAGTTTCTCCAATCTATATGCATTTGCTAGTTAATTCTTATTTTGTCTTTTTGCAGAGAAAGCTCGTCAAAGTTGATGATTTAGTAGTGGATTTGGAGCAACAGGAGAATATTGGGCTTTGAAGTGCTGAAAGAAGTGGAAAATAAGTGATTTTGGGTTAGAAGAGAGGCTTGATCCATATATTGGTGGACTAGGACCCATTTTAGCATTATAGGCTCTATTTTGGAACACTTTAGACTCCCTTTTTGGGCCCCTAATGTCTAATTACGGGATTTTATGTTATTTTCCTAAATTCTTATTTTGTAAGGGTAATTTTGGAAAGAGGGGAATATTATTGTAACCTAGGGTTTTGGAAAAGAGAGGAGGCCGTCTTGGAGATCTAGAGAGGAAGAGAGGAAGGAAGGAGACGACTCTAAAGAAGAAGATGAAGAATTCCATGGCTATGGTCTCCTCTTCCATGATCATGGGCTAAGTCCTCTTATTCCTAGGGTTTAGATGAAACCCTAGTCAAGTAATATTGTCTCTTTGTATTTTATTTTTGGGTTAATTAGTCTTGGATGTTGATTGTATAACATTGGGATTTTATTAAAGCATTGATCGTATTATTCAATTGCACATAATCAATTTCTGTGATTTTGTTTATGTGGTTATACAATAGTAATATGTGTACATACATCAAAACCGTAGGACGAGTCATAACTCAGGGAAAACAAATTGTGACTATGACCTTAGAATTAGCGTAGACAATTTGTATTGACCAAAGATGATTCGTGCTTAGGGTTTTGGTGCGTGATTTTCTTGATGATTGTATTGAGGCTTGTAGCCAAAATACGTCTTTTACATCCAAATTGAATGACCCAAGAATTAATACAATTGAAGCTAATTACAAGATTAGTGGTGGATTCAACACCCTAGGAATTCTCTTTTAATTTGATTCCTCATTAATTCAGTTAAATATTTGCTTTAAGTATAGTTTTCATTTAATTTTAGGAAAAATCAACAACAATCACTCTTTGTGAATTTCAATTAAAATTAATCTCAACTTTAGTTTTTAAATAATTGACAGTCTCTGTGGGTTCGACCCTTACTTCTCTACTATACTAGTAGTTTAGTTTAGTAATTTGATTGATTTCCACGACAGATCAATTTTTGGCGCCGTTGCCGGGGACTGTTGAATTGTTAAAAAATTAGTAGTTGATTTTTATTTTAATTCTTTATTTATTTATTTATTTATTTTTTATTTTTTTTATTTTTATTTTTTTTTGCTATTATTCTTTTTCTGTCTTTGGTGTGCAGCAATCATAAAAAGCTAAAGAGAAGTGGAGTCGATTGGAGCAAATGCGGGTTGATACAAAAAAAAAGAAGAAAAATTCTACCTGCTTTGCAATCTATCACGGTGAAATCTTTCCTTTCTCTTTGCATTTTATTTTTGCTACAGTTGGTATATTTGATTGGATAGGTTTATTTGTTTTATGTTTGGTCGCCGTTCGTGAACCCAGACTTAGAGAAATTAGACCTTGAGTCAGAAAGAACCTTGAGAGCTTTTCGTAGTTTGTCCATTAAGTCTGAGGTTTTAGGAAATCCTATTTCTATAGACATGGCTGATAATGGTGGACAACAACAACCACAACCTCTTAAGTCTCATTTTGTTCCGACAACATATACCAATCCTTCATGTATTCAAATGCCTACTGTAACTGGGCATTATGAAATTAGACCGCAAACCATTCAGATGTTACCATCTTTTTATGGGAAATCAAATGAGGACCCATACCAACATCTGAATGAGTTTTTAGAGCTTTGCACCACTGTCAATGTGCAAAATCTGAGTGAGAATGCTCTTAAGTTAAGGTTGTTCCCTTTTTCATTGAAAGATAGAGCCAAACAATGGCTTGGTTCTTTGCCTACAAATTCCATAACAACTTGGACTCAACTCCAACAAGAGTTTCTAAAAAAATACTTTCCTATAGGCAAAACCAATGATATGAGAAGAGCCATCACAAATTTTACTCAATTCGATGGCGAGTCTTTTCATGAAGCTTGGGAGAGATTTTTGGACCTTCATAGGAAGTGTCCCCATCATGATATCATGCGTTGGCAGTTGGTACAGAGTTTTTATGACGGTATCACTGAACAAAACCGTCAAATGATTGACTCTGCTTGTGGAGGGACTTTCCTCAACAAGAATCAGGATGAGGCATGGAATCTTTTTGAGACCCTTAGTGAGAATTCACAGCACCATGCCTCAGCAAGTCGGAGAGCTCCACCCACCTCCTTTAGTGTCCCTAAAAGAGGTGGCATTTATGAAGTTGGACAAGCTGTGGATGTCCAAGAGCAAGTTGTAGCGTTGTCTAGGAAATTAGACCAAGTTTTGGCTAGGGGACAAGTTTCTACTTCTGCTCCTTCCACTCAAGAGGTGTGTGCTTTATGTTCATGCCCAACTCATTATGTGTCAGACTGTCCCGTAGCCCCGCAATATCCAGAGTTTGTGCAAGAGCAAGTTAATGCTCTTCAAGGTTTTTCCCAACCGGGTAATGATCCATATTCTAACCATTACAACCCGGGATGGAGAAACCATCCAAATTTTTCTTGGAGGCCTCAAGCCTCAAATCCTTCATTCTCACAAAATTCAAGGCCAAACGTGCCTAATTCCTTTCCATCATCATCCTACCGTCCTCCTCCTCAACAATATCAACAACCACCTCCTCCCCCTAGAAATTCAGCTTTTGAGGACAAAGTGTTGAGTGCTTTGCAAGCTTTAGAGTCAAATCATCAGTCTAACACTCAATTGCTCCACTCACACACTCAGTCCATCTCGAAGCTAGAATCCCAAATGGGACAACTAGCACAAGCTATGAGTAGAAGAGATGAGGGGCGTTTACCAAGTCAACCGGTGAACAACCCTAAAGGCCAATATGGGATAGAGTCTTCCAACCCCAATGATCAATATCATGAGCAAGCTAAGGCCATAACTACTCTTAGGAGTGTGAGAGTGGTAGATAACAAAGTTGAGTATAAGGCTGAGGGTGAATTGACAAGTTCTTCTAAAAAGAATGTAGTTGAAAATGAGAATTTGCAAAAAAGGGATTCTTCATCCCCAAGTGATCCTTTGAGTGTTCCTGTGGCATCCTATGTGCCCAAGGCCCCTTACCTTTCCTGCTTGGCCGACCCTTCTCCTTTTGGGAAAAAAGGTGCAAATATGGAAGAAATGCTTGAGATTTTTAAGCAAGTTAAGATTAACTTGCCACTTCTTGATGCAGTCAAGCAAATTCCTTCCTATGCCAAATTCTTGAAGGACCTTCGCACTCAAAAGCGAAAAGCTAAAACTCATGTGTCAAAAAAGGTCTTTTTAACAGAGCAAGTGAGCTCAATTCTCCAGCACCAAACTACACCTAAGTTCAAAGATCCTGGAGCCCCCACAATTTCTTGTGTTATAGGTAATCACATTATAGATAGGGCGCTCCTTGACTTGGGGGCAAGTGTCAATTTGTTGCCATACTCTGTCTACAAGCAATTTGGGTTAGGTGAGTTGAAACCTACAACGATGTCTTTGCAGTTAGCTGACAGATCCGTCAAGATACCTCGTGGGATCATTGAGGATGTTTTGGTGAAAGTAGACAAATTCTACTTTCCAGTTGATTTCCTAGTTCTAGATATGGAGCCCGCTCATGACCCTAAGCGTCAAATTCCTGTCATCTTAGGTCGACCCTTCTTAGCTACTGCTAATGCATGTATTAATTGTCGAACTGGAGTGATAGATATTTCTTTTGGGAATATGACTGTGAGGCTCAATGTCTTCAATGCTTCACAACAACCTCCACATGAGGAGGATTGTTTTTCAGTGGATGTGATTGATGGGATAGTTGAGGAATCTCTCCCTCAAATCTTGATTGAGGATCCTTTGGAGAGATGTTTGACTTACTTTGATAGTGATGCTTTCGATATTGATGCTTCTATTGAAGAAGTCAATTCATTGCTTGACTGTTCTCCTTTTATAAACTATCCTCCTTGGAAGTCTAGACCGGAACCCCTACCTAATCTTGCGAGCACTCTTGCTCTTTCATCTTTAGAGGTTCCTCCAAAGCTTGAGTTGAAGCCACTTCCGGCTACTCTTAAGTATTCATTCTTAGGACCTGATGACACTTTCCCTATTATCATTGCTTCTAATATTCCAAGTGAGCAAGAGTGCCATCTTCTTGAGGTTCTTAGAGAGCACAAGGGTGCTATAGGTTGGTCCCTAGCCGATTTAAAAAGGATTAATCCACCTATTTGTATGCACCATATTCATTTAGAGGAGCTTAGAAATGATGCGTATGAGAGTTCCCGTATTTATAAGGCTTGGACTAAGGCGTTCCATGATTCTCACATTAATCGTAAGTCCTTTGAGCCCGGTCAAAAGATGTGGTTTTTTAACTCTAAGTTACGGTTGTTTCTTGGGAAGTTGCAGTCTAGATGGGATGGTCCATATGAGGTTGTTCAATCTTGGACTCATGGTGCGATAGAAATCCATAACCCTCGGAGTGGCCAAACTTTCAAAGTTAATGGCCAAAGGTTGAAATTGTTTATTGATGGTGTGGAGGAAGGGAATTTGATTGAGGAGATTGGTATTGAAGACCCAGTTTATATTGATTGATGTTTTTCTCCTCGTGCTGTGTCTGGCTGAAGACATTAAACTTAGCTCTTCTTTTGGGAGGAAACCCAATTTTATTTTATTTTAGTTTAGTTTAGTTTATTTTATTTTATTTTTTTTTATTTTTTTTTATTTTTGTTGTTTTTAATTGAGTTTTCTTTTTATTGTTTTGTAGGTGTTTAGTATTTATTTTATTCTTATTGTTTAAAAAAAAAAGAAAAAAAAAAAGGAGGGGTCTCTTTTTAGTCATGTTTGTTTTCTGGACTAAAAAGCTCGAACAATTTCAGAAAGCTCGAGCATTTTCTCATGTTTTTTTTTTTCCAAATGTTTCTGGTCCAGAAAGCTCGAGCACTCACCAAAAAGCTCGAGCACTTTTTCATCAAAAATTGGTTAAACATTCTGCCCCGAAAAGCTCGAGCACTCCAAGAAAAGCTCGAGCTCTTTTTCTTTCCTCAAAGCCCTTAAGGTGCTGTCCCAAAAAGCTTGAGCTTTTCTCAAAAAGCTTGAGCACTTTTAATTCAATTTTTTTTAAAAAAAAAAAAAAAAATTAATTCAAAAATTCAAAATTCAAAAGAATGAAAAAAAAATAAAAAAAATAAAAAATAAAAAACGCAAAAAGAAAAAAAAACAAATCAAAAAAAAAAAATCACAAATTTAAAAACCTGAAAAAAAAAAAAAAAAAACAAAACTAAAAAAGACCTCATCTTTCTCTCATAGCCAACCCCCACAGCCCCGCACCCTCTACCATAACCACCGTCGCCGCCACCACAAGCACCGCCTCCATCGTCATCGCGCACCACCGCCCACCGCACCTGCTAACTCCATCATCTCCATTAACTCTACCCCCCATCAACACCGCCGCACCACTGCCAACTCCGACCACAACAACCACCACAACCACAACCGCCCCCATCTCGATCCGTCCTTCTATCATCTCCCACTACCATCAGATCCACTACCTCCATCCCATAACCATCGTCACCATCACCACCGGCGACCCCGAGACCGCACCATCATCTCCCACTACCTCAGCCGCAGCACCATCACCCACAACAGAACCCCAGCCGCGCCTCCCATCACCGCCCATCGCTGCCACCAACCACCGTTCCACCGCTCCAGCAACCCAACCGCCCGTCGTCTCAAACCACACTGCACTGCCAACACCCATCGTCTCCTCCAGCCATCACCACCCCCATCAGAACTGCCGACCCCTAACTCGTTGCACCCAACCCCTTCTTCCGACCGCACCGTCATCAGATCCGCCGCACCTCCATAACCACCTTCATCACCACAGTCCAGCCCATCGCCGTGCCATCTCCATCAAAATCCGTTCACCACCACCGCCCGTCGCTTCCCTCACGACAACCGAACCTCCAGCCTCGCCCCCGAATCACCGTGCCCACCACAACTCCCATCCTCCCCCATCAGATCCACCGTCCGCCGCACCAGTGCCCCCCCTCTCCACGGAACCCCCTAACTGCAGCACAACCGTCGAACCCACGACTTGAACCCAACCATCACCATATCCCGCACCTCCATCATCTTCTCCACCGCATTACCTCCACCACCAACTGCCAACTCACCTGAAGAGGAAGACCACTTCACTTGTTTTAGAAAGGAATCAATTTCCAAATGTGGTTTGAATGGAGTGAATATTGTGGTCATCAAGATTTTGCAATTGAGAGCCTAGAAAGATGATTGCTAGAGCTTTTGAATATGACTCAGAATGAGTTACTTTGATTGCTAGAGCCTAGTTTCTGGAATTTGTCTCTATAAGGGCACAGTAAATTTGAAGATGTCAATATATACTTTCTGAAAATTCTGCTTGTGAGATCAATTGTATTACATGGTTTCTGAAGACGTTGAATTCTCCATGTTTAAATACAAATCTTTCTCTATGCCTTCATCCTGTTGGATTCAAAAAAAAAAAATTAAATTTCACACAAAAAAAAAAAAAAACAAAATTGCATAGCAAGCTGTCCAAATGCATTTCATAGCCTGTATTGGCACTTATTGGCATATTGATTCTCTTTTCTCAATTTATTTTGTGTTGCCAATATTTAGATTTTATGACCCTAATAATTTTTATTGTTTCGTTTGTTATTGTAGGGATCCATGGGTCACCCAAAAAAAAAAAAAAATTTTCAAAAAGCTCGAGCATTTTCTCATGCTCTTTGCACCTTTAGTTCTCTCCACTCAGGTGCACTCCTTCCTTTTATTTATTTCGTTCTATTTCATGTTCTTTCATGTCATGTCCCCTTGAGGACAAGGTGTCAAATAAGTTGGGGGGAGTTGCTATTATTTTGCCTACTTGAGCTCAATATACTTCATGATTAAAATTTTATTGTTTTGAGCGTATTCATGTATTTCTGAGCTTGCATGAGAATCATTGTGATAGTTGTGCACTGTTAGTGATTTGTCTTTCCCTAACTTTCATAATTGGAGACAAATTGAGTTGCTACTCTTGTGACTCTATGATTTGATGGTTAGACTGTGAGACTCTAGTATCATGATGGCATTGACTGAGACTTATAACCCATTCTATGTAGATTTGAGCTTGAACTTTATTTTGAGGGTTATACAGTTTGCATATCTCCATTCTATCAACTACCATTATCACATGTCTAAGGTCAGTCAGTTCAGATGTCGGATGACACTTCTTGCCTTTGGGGAATGAAACTAGGCCCTCTTTCTACTTTGAGCCCGTTCGTTTATTTCTTGCATCTTCACATTATTTACCTAATTGGAACCAAGTTGAGCCTTTATTATTATATCTTTCTTTTCATAGCCAGTAGCCTCGCTTTGGGTGAAGAAGTTGGATGATTTTTCTTTGAGAAATTGGTGTTGTGAAAGTAAAGAAGTGAAGATGTACATTTTTTCTTTTATTGTAATTTTATTCAGTATCAAAAAAAAAAAAAAAAGAAAAAAAAAAAAGAGACAAAAGAGAAAAAAAAAAGAACAATCAAAAAAAGAAAAAGAAAAGAAATATATATTTCATTGCCTTTTCCTTTTTTTTTTGGTTTGCTCAAGTAGAAAAGTTGTGAGTAGTTTGGGAATGCTTTTATTGGAATTTTGGGAGTGGTGTTCAATGTTCAAAAGAGATGATGAATTTGGAAAACTCTAGTTTATTCACTTCAGCTTCTTTGCTTATCACATGGAAATTATTGTTCACTTACCCTTACATTATCCTTGACCTTGACCTACGTTACAACCAGAAACAAAGACCTAGCCGACCCCGAAGGTATAGTAGTTGATGATTGAGGATGTGACTGTAGTGATTATGTGACATTGGGAGTTGATCTTCGTAGTGGTTAGAACTCTCTCTATATTATTCTTATTGTGCTTTCATTCATATTTGCATGTGGATTATTTGATTTGTACTCAACAATTATTCCATCCACATGTATGAGAGGATACATATACACCCCATCTCTGTGAGCTTCATTTGTGAGTGATATCTTTTGGTGAGATTTGGAGTTAAAGTAATACCTGTTTGAAAAGAAGTTTCATTGCCTAGACATTTTGTTATGGTTGTCGCTTTTATACACACTGATTCTATCCATTAATGAGCACTTGAGAAATTCACAGGTTGCTTTTAGTGACATAATTGTTACTTTGATTCGATTATAACTCAGCTATACATTCACTAAGATTCATTTTTATTAATTATGAAGTATATTGTGTTCAAGTTGGGGGGTGTCGAATTTTGTGGGTAGATTCACTGCAAACCCTCACGAGACTATAACTCGTCCACTAGGGTAACCTAGGGGTTTAAAGCCTTATTGCATATGGTAAATGCAATCGTGTATCCCACGAAAGAGGATTTAGTTAGTTGTATTTTGTCTCTTGTTTTCTTGGCTTTGCTCGAGGACTAGCAAAATGTAAGTTGGGGGGTGTGATAACTGGTTAAAAAGTACATATTTATTGTGTTAACCCTAAATATTCTTGCACTTTTATTATTTTAGTTTCTCCAATCTATATGCATTTGCTAGTTAATTCTTATTTTGTCTTTTTGCAGAGAAAGCTCGTCAAAGTTGATGATTTAGTAGTGGATTTGGAGCAACAGGAGAATATTGGGCTTTGAAGTGCTGAAAGAAGTGGAAAATAAGTGATTTTGGGTTAGAAGAGAGGCTTGATCCATATATTGGTGGACTAGGACCCATTTTAGCATTATAGGCTCTATTTTGGAACACTTTAGACTCCCTTTTTGGGCCCCTAATGTCTAATTACGGGATTTTATGTTATTTTCCTAAATTCTTATTTTGTAAGGGTAATTTTGGAAAGAGGGGAATATTATTGTAACCTAGGGTTTTGGAAAAGAGAGGAGGCCGTCTTGGAGATCTAGAGAGGAAGAGAGGAAGGAAGGAGACGACTCTAAAGAAGAAGATGAAGAATTCCATGGCTATGGTCTCCTCTTCCATGATCATGGGCTAAGTCCTCTTATTCCTAGGGTTTAGATGAAACCCTAGTCAAGTAATATTGTCTCTTTGTATTTTATTTTTGGGTTAATTAGTCTTGGATGTTGATTGTATAACATTGGGATTTTATTAAAGCATTGATCGTATTATTCAATTGCACATAATCAATTTCTGTGATTTTGTTTATGTGGTTATACAATAGTAATATGTGTACATACATCAAAACCGTAGGACGAGTCATAACTCAGGGAAAACAAATTGTGACTATGACCTTAGAATTAGCGTAGACAATTTGTATTGACCAAAGATGATTCGTGCTTAGGGTTTTGGTGCGTGATTTTCTTGATGATTGTATTGAGGCTTGAAGCCAAAATACGTCTTTTACATCCAAATTGAATGACCCCAGAATTAATACAATTGAAGCTAATTACAAGATTAGTGGTGGATTCAACACCCTAGGAATTCTCTTTTAATTTGATTCCTCATTAATTCAGTTAAATATTTGCTTTAAGTATAGTTTTCATTTAATTTTAGGAAAAATCAACAACAATCACTCTTTGTGAATTTCAATTAAAATTAATCTCAACTTTAGTTTTTAAATAATTAACAGTCTCTGTGGGTTCGACCCTTACTTCTCTACTATACTAGTAGTTTAGTTTAGTAATTTGATTGATTTCCACGACAGATCAGTCGGGCTTAACATTAATCTAAGTTTAGCTCAAAGTTTTGTGATACTTAATCCGAGTTTGGTCTAGAAGTCCCATAACTTAGTCTAAGCCAAACTCAAACTCAAATTCATTTGTATCAAGTTTGTCTAGATTGTTTAAAAAAGTGGGCTCGGTCATGCTACATCTAATTGCCCCAAATTTGAAAATGCACATACATTACCAATCTATTAATTTGAACAATTACAATTGTCACGACCCGAAACCCACCCTATGCGGATCTCATATCGTGGGGCCGACCCAATGGCCGTCCCTACTTTTTCCATTCTTTTACCAATGATAACAGTAAATAATATAACCATGACATTAAAGTGCGGAAGCTTTATTACAATTATTGTTCAAAGACTAAACTTCAAACTAACAATAAACTGATCCTAAACCACTCTTAGGTGGTGAGTACATGGGAGAGACTTCATTCATTACTATTATGTTCCTCAATTGTCTCCGTAATCTCCTGATCTCCTACTGTGGTTCTGTAACATTCTCACCTGAAAAAAAATTTAGTAAGGGGTGAGCTACAAACTCAGTAAGTAGAAGCCTATCCCCAATACGAGTGGGGATGACATAAATGAATACAAGTCAAAGTAACATGATAGCCAGTCATGATAACGATTCCAGTCAACTGTAAATTGTCACAATGGCCAATGAGCGACAAGGTACAATAACAGTCAAGAGTAACCAATGAATGACAACGTACAATAACCGTCAAGAGTAACAGTGTAGCATGAATATAGAATAGGCTCGATGAACACAATCAACATAAATACTGCCATAATGGAACGGTCACAGTCAAGTCCAATGAATCAAACCAATCAACATAGAACAATATCAATTAACATGGATGATGCCTTTACTCTGTTCAGGGTTTGGTAGACCCTCGGTCTTTTGGGGCCCGGCATACCCCCATTAACATAAATGCATATAAAATGCCCATTTTTCTTAATGCGTAAAAACGCCATAATTGCCATATGTCCTTTTTGTCCCGTAGGTCCCATAATTGACCCGTAGGTCCCAGTCAATCAGATAGCATCAGATAGGTAGTGTGACTGAGCACAAAACCCGGCACTTAACATAAATTAAGATTCTATAGTATTCCATATGAATGTACAAAACATGGAACATCATAACCTAACATACAGTAAATAGACATCAATGAAAGGAATCAGTCATGCAACATCAACCAATAGACATCCACCAGGTAGAACAATATCCATGGTGGAAACAATGACAGTGAATATATATATGAGTACAAGATTGGCAGTAATGGAAAGAACGTGGCTTGGAAACCACGTATCAAAGATAGGAATCCACTTACCTCATCAACGTCTTAATATCCCGTGACTTTCTCCTTTCCTTGTGACTTGCCTATAAATCAATAAACACGTTTCAGCTTTCATAACATTTACCGAATTTATGCCTCGTTACTCTAAATACCTCCCTTACTAATTTATGTTTTACGATTTCCATTTTAAACTTAATTTACCCAAGGGCAAAATGGTCATTTACGTGTCTCTACTTTTTGGGTTCTGTTTTCATAATTTGGGCTTCACCGTTGAGTCCAGTAGGTTTGAATTAATAAAAATTCACTATTTACTTAACTAAATCGGAGTTCGTTTGACTCACCTTTGACGTAGGGACATTTTGGTCCTTTTGGCATTCTACGGTTATTTTATTTTTTTTCGGGACTCCGTCTCATAAAACGGACCTCACTATTATATTCAGAGGGTCCAAAATAGTAAGTTTTCATTATTCGTTCTACTAATTTAGGCGTCAAAATTAAATTTAAATTTATTAATTTAAATCATTTATTTAAATTAATTAATCCGAATAATACATATCGTATTTGAGCCCAAACAGACCACATGTGCCTTGGTGGCACAGTGGCTAAGCTTCTCACCCTTTCCCCTTTGGTCACAGGTTCAATTCGCTGCCCATACCATTTTTTCATTTTCTGTTAATACATGTTTCATTTTTTTTTAATTTCCCGTTCAAGTTTAAGCCAACCATTGGATAGCTCTCCTTGCTAACCAAACACTATCTAAACTCGAATTTAAAAATTTACCCATGAAGTACAAGTGTTGGGCAGTCATCTGATTGGGTGGGTCGGGTCAGACCCGACCCGGTTTGGCCAAAATAAAATCGGAAAACCCAGCTGCCGCACAGCAACACTTCAGCGTGTTGGTTGTCTTCTCCGTCAACGGCGACTTGCCGACGACGGATTTTCTCACGTTTTTCAGTGGGGTTCACACCTACAGATCATGGACAACTCAAATCTACTGTCGGATTTCAAATCGGAGTACCGGAGCACTCCCAAATTAACCGGAACAGTAGCGCACCAAGGGCTGTGCGGTTTTCCGGTAGCCCCTTTCCCTTCCGTTTTTCCCTGTTTTCTCCTACAGTTTCCATCCCGATTTGATTCTAAAATTTACCTACACCCGAGAGAATCAATTACACATGATCTAAACCAATTGATCGCAACAAAATCGCCCCACCCGATCAGTTTTTCTTCTTTGTTTTTCACCGTTTCCCCACGTTCAGTTCTGTTCGTTTTTTGTTTTTTTTTTTCTTTGTTTTCCTTGATTCAATTCCAACACCAACCCAGTTCCATGCATCAATTAAGTTCCCATCCTCCACAAGATTCTATATCAAAGTAGGAATTCATGCTTTAAAAATCCAAGACGAAAGGTTCAGTGATTTACCTTGTTCCGAGTGATCCCCTGTCCTGGGCGATGACAATGAGTGGAAGGGATTCGGAGTCTATCTTTTGGGTTAATGTTGCTGATTCAGGTGGCAAACCTGACAACTAGGAAATCTCTGGTTTTCCTTCGGAACGATCTGATGGTGAATCCGATGAGAACCAATCTGATCGAAACGGCAGTCGTCTAGTTGGGCATTCGGCCATTGATCTGGCAACTCAATGGTGCGGTTGAGCTGTTCGTTGCCATCAGCCTCCATTTTCTTGAGCTGAATCTCCGACCACGAGTCCATGGTGACGGATCGGACGAAGCTGATATGGACACCAAGGCTACAATGTTAACTGCGAGACGTGAGAGATGGTCAGATACATGGAGTGAGAGGGGTTGGATTTGCTGAGAATTGGATGTTTCAATTGGGTGAGAGAATGAGAAATCTAGAGAGAGATGCGCCTGGAGAACGTTCATCTTCTCCTTTCTCCATCCCCCTCATTCTCTTTCTTTTTCTTTCTTTTCTTTCCCCCTCTCTCTCTTACTGTAACCACCGCCCCACCGCCCCTTCATTTGCTGCGCCATAACCCCCTCCCCATTTTAACGCCCAACTTCTCTCTCTCAAATATTTTCTTTTATTCCAATCCTTATGTGCATTTGTTTTGTTTGAAATTAAATCTGATCCATGCCTAGCGCCCTTTCATTT
This sequence comes from Nyssa sinensis, assembly GCA_008638375.1. NCBI lineage: Eukaryota > Viridiplantae > Streptophyta > Magnoliopsida > Cornales > Nyssaceae > Nyssa > Nyssa sinensis. Next base: position 27,399,871 of record CM018042.1, read on the forward strand.
CTTTTTTTTTTTTTTCAGTTGTAACCCCCAGTATTTAAAATGTATATACATATATATATATATGTAAACATATATATATATTTATCCATGTGCCACAACATGTTTTATTTATTTATTTATGTATTTATTTTTTTTATTTTATCTTTCATTTTATTTTTATTTTTTTTTTGCTTCTTCTTCTTATTATTTTATTTTATTTCTTTTTCCTTCGGTTACAGCAGTTACACCACACACACATATACAGATATATATATATATATATATATATATACATTTTCTTTCTTCATTTACATGGTCACACCTGTATATATCCATATCCATATCCATATATATATATATATATATATTTAATTTCCCATTTTTATTTCTTTCAAATTCCTATTTTATTTTTTTATTTCTATATTCGTTAATGGCTTGCTCGATATAGCCCGTCATTGTCCGTATATTCGAAACCATTTAAATTTCACAATCGTCTGTTCCTTTCGATACCATGACATAAAGCTCAATCGGTTCGGTTTACATGGCTCGCTCGGGTACGATCTGGGTCAGGGTATTACAACAATTACGTGCATCTAATATTTCAAAACACACATATTGCCAAATTTAATATACACAAAATAAATCTGGGGTTCAATTCAGGTCGGACTTGAATTATTTTGTCGAAGTACAAAAAATTTGGGCTAAGCTGGGAGCCTTCCCAAGTTACACCCCTAATTTGTATTAAGCATAAAAACAAATAGTTATGTCATATGTTTGTTTAGACAACCATTAGAAAGAATATGCTCAAATTAGATAAAAAAAATAAAATCTCATAAAATATTAAATATCTTAATTTAGTATGAAACAAGCTTGGATAAAAGGTATGACTATACTATTGTATTTTAATTTTACAATTAATTATCTAGTACAAGACTTGGATACTATTGCATTTTATTTTTTCACAAAATGATAATTTTTTTAAATTTGTATATATAATTTTTTTTCAAGATCTTAAAAATGTATTTTCACAAGTTCTCAAAAATGATGGCCTATAATAATGTAATATGGAAATGTCGGTCTGGATAGGATTAATGGTGGTCAACAAGTTTTTTAAAACCTGTTATTGAATCATCATTATAATCAGTGTCATTATTGACAACTTTACGAAAGATAAATATAATTTATCTTATTTTAAACTATATGATTTATGTGAATGTATTATATTGAATACAATTTAGAAAGTGTATGATTATTGTTTTAAAAAAAAAAAAACTAAGAAAACTACGGATTACCCGAAATTTTTCCCCACGTATAAAGTCAAGTTGTGGTGCTTTGATGTCACTCGGGTTCGGGGCAGGTCGAGATTTCATAGATTAATGTCGGGTCGGATCTTGAATGTCTGACTCTGGATTATCCTTCCTGACGAGTCCATGGTTAGCGTTGACAACTGGGGATGAGTCCCTACGTCGTTTATTGTCCCACAATCTTAATTACAGGTCGTTTTACATCTCACAGGTCTACAATATCACACACACACACACACACACACATATATATATGACTACAATAGTTATGACCAGACAACTATATATATGACTATAGAGTAGATCTTACGCGTACAAATGCGTGACTCAATTTTATGAGAAGATGATGATTGCCCACTGCACAGTGGTGACCACTGCTTTCTTGGCAATCAACATTTGATCATTCATGCATCTCTTGCCTCCAGTATAAGATCGCCACCGCCACCACCACTACCTCCTCCCATCGCTATCTCACCTCTCCCTTTTCACCTGCCCACCTCTTTCTCTCTCTAACATAATCGCCATGAAGAGCTCTCCCTCTTCATTCACCATCTCCGGACCCTGCCTTTGGGTTCTGATCATAATTTTTCTCCTCCTCACAGTCCCATCAATATCAACCCAATTCTCCAACCCAGAAACCTTTCCGCCAAGGCACCACCACCACCATTCTTGCAATACAATCTGCAGCGGAACGCCACCAACACCCATGTGCTTTCAACTTCAAAGAATCCACCACTGCCCAACTCTCCCACTGCCGCCGCGGCCACCGCTACCACAATCAGCACTATATCATGAAGAGATTGATCCAAGATACGGCGTAGAGAAGAGACTAGTCCCCTCCGGACCCAACCCTCTTCATAACTGAATCAAGAAAATCTAGCCATTTTCCTCTAAATTTGGCAAGAAAGTTTAGCTTTCCTTATTAGTTCTTTCCATTTCTTGGCATCTTTCATGAACTCTCTCTCTCTCTCTCTCTCTCTCTCTCTCTCTATATATATATATATATATATATCTATATATAAGTTTGTTTTTTTTTTTTTTTTTCATTTCTTGAAATCTGATATTAATGGTTAAGTCACTGAGATCATCAAAGAGTTCATTTCTTTCTTCAACCCTTGTTTTCAGAGAGGAGCTAGATTAATGCTATTTCCACGCTTGTTTTTGGACTTAAAACATCTTGTAATTTCTAGTGATATAGTGGGAAAAGCTGGTAGAAGGAAGCTGGAATGAGCAAAAACAAGCATGGAAATAGTATAATATTGTCTTTTTTTGGGCAGGTGATGGAGGTGGGAATCAAGAGAAGCCCATGAGTTTCATTAATTTTGGAGCCGTATTAGGAAGATGCCAATTCACACGGATTCGTTTTATTTGAGAGGGGTGAAACGGTCCTTTCACACAATGCCTTGTAACTCTATCTACAATAATAATAATAGTATCCATGTATAGCTCGTGATGTATGACATCAATGAATGTGAAAATGTTTTTTTCTCTCTGATTGCATGTTGATTGGGTTTTTGTCTCTTTTTCCCTTCATTTCTGTTTCATTTCTATGCTTTCATGTTTTCTTTAATTTGCTGCATAAATCATTTAGGAGTATAAATGCTGTATATATATATATATATATATATATATATATATATTAAATTTTAAACGATATATATTTAATGCATTACTGATCGATGGTACGTTCATGTACCATTTGAAATTTAAAACTTAATCTATAAAATTTTAAAATATGTAGCATTATATTGACTGATTAGTAATGAATTTAGACAATTTTAAGAAAGAAATTCAATGCTTTACTCAAACTCTATCTTCTTACATGATTCGAAACAAGCATAGATCAAATTAATTAAAGCCTATTTTTTATTTTAAAAAAAGTTTTATTGGTCTCTAAATTGGTATTTTCATCTTTCATTTTCATTGCAAAGATAGCGAGATTAATACCAAAGATGTAATGTTTTGTGTCATGACATCTATTTTTCTTTTTTCTTTTTTTTAACAATGAAACCTATTAATCACGAGTCTTTTAGATTTGTGACTATTAGAGTAAATTTTGGATATATATTCAACCATGTCTCTCAAATCAAAAGGAAATGGTTTGTTCCAAATACAATAAAGAAAATTTGATTAAAGTAGATCAGAAATTAAGTTATTCCATAAACTTAATACATGGATGTGACATTTTCTATAATTTTAACTTTACAATGAGTCTCACAAAATATTAAAATTATAGAAGTTATTACATCATGTGACGAATTTGTAAAATAATTAACTTTTCTACATCAAGATTTTAGCATATGTCCATCCAGAATTGGATGTATTTTCATTTCATGAGAAATGGAGACACTTTTATTTGTCTCACAAGTAAAAAGAAAATAGATTCTTTTAAAAAAAAAAATTCATAATTTCCTTTAATTATTTTTTATCTTCTATTATCACAAATAGAAGCCCTCTCTATTTTAAGAGAAATGAAAGAGACTCCCAATTCGTCCATTGGCTAGATGGTTTGATGGGTTTCAAGTAATCAATGATACATAATGTGTGGTAATCCACTTCATATTTGTTTCATCTATTTCATATCCATACGTGTGTGTATGTATTATCTCTTTCGTTTCTCTTCATTCATGTGTGAGTATATATATATACAGACATATATTTGATTTTTAAATTTATTTATTTTGTTACTTTTGTTCTTTTGTTGAGAAGAAGGATAGTAACTTGATTGGTTTTATTCATTTTATTAGCAACAAACTCTGGCAAAGAAGATTAATATAATTTTTAAAAATATGAAAAAATATGTTATAATTTTGATTTACGAAGAGGTTAATAAAATTTACATTTTATCCTAAGTTGATGGTTGACATTAATTCATCAAGAAAAAGTTGCATGGTATGGTTAACTTAAACAAAAAATTAATTCATTGGTATTTATGCATTTCCTTGGTGGTTAATGGCATTATCTTTTCTTCTTGTGTCAATTTTGAAAATTTTAGGTTAAACATAACCACAAATATTTGGATATACATTTAGTAAGTTAAGGGATGAGTGTTTAACAACACAAAGTTCTTAACTGGTTCAAATCTCATCGAGTCTCTTTCTCTTTAAAGAGTTATTGACTCTAAGTTTACCTTATGTGTATAAAAAAACGACTTTGCATGCATACAAGCTATTGGAGACTCCTTCCTAAAAAGGGTTTGTCTCTTACGATCAAGTCTCTAATTGGTTCAAAATTCAAATCTCATCTAATACGTATCTCTTTAGAGGGTCATCAACTCTAAATTTATCTGACTTATGTGAAAAACCGACTTTGCGTGCATATAGAAGATAAGAGACTTCCTCCTAAAAAGGATTTGTATCTTATGGATGGAAGTTTCTTTAACTACCTGGATCACATGCATACAAGCTATTGGAGACTCCTTCCTAAAAAGGGTTTGTCTCTTATGATCAAGTCTCTAATTGGTTCAAAATTCAAATCTCATCTAATACGTATCTCTTTAGAGGGCCATCAACTCTAAATTTACCTGACTTACGTGAAAAACCAACTTTGCGTGCATATAGAAGATAAGAGACTTCCTCCTAAAAAGGATTTGTATCTTATGGATGGAAGTTTCTTTAACTACCTAGATCACAATCAATTTTACTGTGAGAATTCCTGATGCCTTCCCTAAACACTTTCTTGAAAGAAATGTGTCTTGTCCTCGTTCATTTCATTCAATTTTATAACTTAACAGTTAGAAATTAAAGGGTATATCTATCTGTCACGAAAAAAAAATTTAATCTAATATACGTTACTTGATCCCCTAACCGATCCATAAAAAAAAAAATCATTTCCTTTTCTTTGGGTGTTTTACTCGAATTTGATGCAAGGTTTATGAAGCCCTTCCCATCGGTTCCACATGCAACATGAGGTTCGGTTCCCCATATCATTGATATCAATATCTAATAAGCATTTCATCAAACAAAGATAATCAAAGAATTACATTAAATAGGACTTCAAATGTAAATATATATGCTAAGTGAAGTCATGTAATGTGATGACACCTATACAAAAAGAAATGATGTTAAGTTATATGGTGTCAACTCTCTTATCATTAATATTTAATGAATTAAATTTTTTAATAATTAATAAATTTTAAAAAAATTAATTTAATACTATAATAAATAATTAATAATTCTATTATATACTGATTAATACTATTTTCAAAAAAACATTTTTTATAACATTAATTATTAGAGAAATAATTAATAGTTATGTAATTATATGTACCTTATTTAAAATGTCTTGTTAATTATATATATTAATTCTCAATAAATAGAATTAAAAAGTATTGAAAGTAAGAAAAATAAAAACATAAGTAATTCAAGAAACAAAACTTTTTAACTAAAAATAATATTTTATTTTTTCATAAAAAAATACATATAATATTCAATTTAATGCATAAAAAATTTCTAATGCCCTTTCCAAATAAAAAAGTTATGTTTTTTTAATGTCATAATCATTCTCATATACAATACTTTTAATTTCACTTATATGAATTAATAAATATAATTATATATATAAATAAGCACATAATAACTATTTTACCTCTCTCATAATTAATATTATAAAAAAAATCTGAAAAAAAGTATTAATTATTAGACAATAAAATTATTACATATCCACCATTCCTTAGAAAATTATTAATTATTAAATATTATTAATTTATTAAAAATTAATTATGAAAGAGTCAACTCTATTCTTATCATTTATTTATTTTTTATTAAATATTAATTATAAGAGAGTCTCAGTGTAGTCCTACCATTTATTTTTATTTATTCTTTTAATTACTCAATATATATATATATAGAGAGAGAGAGAGAGAGTCATACCTCATTCCATAGTTTTGCTCTATTTTTCCCCGGTCACTTGAAATCTCTTCCAAAAGTTTTGCTCCAAGTACATTCGTAATTACTTAATAGAGGTAAGCTTATGTCAGTGGCAGTGATTAGATAGGCATTCTTATTGGTGCATGTGTTTTATGCATGGTTACTACAATTCGCTCTCCTTCTAATGAATTGCAAATTGCGAATTGTGAATTAGAATTGCATGATCAAAAACATAAATTATTAGTGATTTAAAACGCAAGATTTAACATTCCAATCTAAAATGTCAAAAATTTCAAAAAAAATCATACAAAATACACATATATCATTGAAATTTTATTTTATAATGGCTTGGATTCATTGAAATCTTTTTTTTGTTTATATAAACATACCAATTGATGAGCCATAAAAAGCCACCACCAGAGCAGAGCTGCCTACCGAGCAGAGCTGCCTACTGAGCAGAGCTGCCTACCGAGCAGAGCTGCCTACCAAGCAGAACTGCCTACCAGAGCAGAGCTGCCTACCGAGTAGAGCTGCCTACCGATCAGAGCTGTCTACCGAGCAGAGCTGCCTACCGAGCAGAGCTGCCTACCGATCAGAGCTGCCAGCAAAGCTGAGCAGCAAGCAGCAGAGCTACCGAGCAGAGCTGCCTCCAGAGCAGAACTGCCTACCGAGCAGAACTGCCTACCAGAGCAGAGCTGCCTACCGAGCAGAGCTGCCTATCGATCAGAGCTGCCAGCAGAACTGAGCAGCAAGCAGCAGAGCTACCGAGCAGAGCTGCCTCCAGAGCAGAACTGCCTACCGATCAGAGCTGTCTACCGAGCAGAGCTGCCTACCGAGCAGAGCTGCCTACCGATCAGAGCTGCCAGCAGAGCTGAGCAGCAAGCAGCAGAGCTACCGAGCAGAGCTGCCTCAGAGCAACTACCAGCAGAGCTGCCTACCGATCAGAGCTGCCAACAGAGCTGAGCAGCAAGCAGCAGAGCTGCCTCTGGCCGAGCTACTACCAGCAGAGCTGCCTACCGAGCAGAGCTACCTACCGAGCAGAGCTGCCTACCGAGCAGAGAAGTTTCGAACTGGGCATCGTCTTCTATAAACTTCCGACCTCAGAATAAGGAATATATCTTAGAGCGCAAGACTTTCAGATAGGAAAGAAATCCTACCCCAAATCAAGGAAGATTATCACATATCTTTTAACCTTGTCAAACAAGGAAAAGAATTCTATTCAATATAGGAAACTGCTAAAATCAATGACTCTCAACCCTATAAATAAAGGGGCCAGGTATATTCAATCTCAGATTCAATCACATACACAATCACTCTCTTTTCACATATTTCTTATATTCCCTCTTTACTGACTTGATCGTCGGAGGGTCCTCCTTCTCTTTTTTGCAGGTCCTTCTTGCCGAATCATCGAATTATGACCGGTGCTGTTTTTTGCAGCATCAGTTTGGCGCCGTCTGTGGGAAACGACGGTCAACAAGCCTCGTTCTCTACTACTAATATTGCTCCATAATAATTATTTGAATTCTCTCGAGTTCAATATAAATGCTAAACATGATTGAATCAGATTAAATCCTTGCATATCAACGTAGAAATCAGATTCTACAAATTACCTGCAAAAATATATATGGACAAATATATATATTTATATATATATATATATATATATATTCTGAAGATCTTTTTATATATACATATAGCTGTATATATAATCTCAAGATACTTTTTGCATATACATATATCTACATGTGTATACATATACGTAATCAACTCAGTAATATATGTATAATGATCAAGTCAGAAACCATTGAGATATAATTTTTTTGGCATATCTCATCATTACATGTGATTCAATTTTTTATTACTTTTTGGAGCATGAAAAGGAACATCCTTAATCTAACTTTTTAATATTATTTCAAGCAACAAATAAGAGTTATTTTTGTTTCTTTTTACCATTGCAAGTTCTATAACTGAACTGTAACGCAGGGAACAAAAGTTTGCAATCTTTAGAATCTTTGCTCTTCGTCGCAATCTAATTATCAAGCTGCTCAGTACCAGAGCACTTGCAAGATTATATATATATATATATATATATATATCCCTACAAGCGTCAAACTCAAGATTGGCTTCAATCTCAAAATTTTTTGAATAAAATATGAGATCCACTATTTTAATATTAAATTTGAATGCTTTTGTGAAAAGCATCTCAAACTCTTTATGGCATCCTGTATATTTTAATATAAATGCTTTTGTGAAAAGCAGATTCTTTATTGCATCCATTATCTCTTTATGCTTATATCTTCTTTTGTTTATTAATTTAAACAAGTTTGTTAAAGCAATGATTTCACAGGTTTCGACAATACCCTTAGTGGGACTCCTGTTCTTATGCATATGGACAGGCACGTAGCAAAATCAGAGTACATCAAAATACAAAGACCCAGCCCCATCTATTACTCGGTCTGTGATCTTCACTCCAGATCTGCACGGTGTTCACTCTATCCTGATCGGCGTCTTGATATGCACGGTGTTCACTCCTGATCTGTGTTGGGGGCACACGATCTGCGATCTCATCACAGAATATTGATCGGTCAACGCCGACGATAGTCGCAATTGGGGGCTTGACGTTGCACACTAAACTCTATCCGACTTCGGTGACTCCAACGCCGACGTTTCTCACAGAGCTAGAAGCTTACAGATAAAAAAGAGAGGCCATATAGAGCTCGCCCTGTGACATCACTTCTGTTGTTCACTGGACTCAATGTTATCTTGAGTTCTGCACCCGAATCGAGATAAAGCTCTCTCCCTAGGTTGTTGAGTTCACGCCCTCATTCAGCTTATTATCAAGAAGGCGCTGAGGCATTCTTGCCTTGACAAACTAGAACTTCATCTTCAACTGGGGGGGCCTGGTTCGCTGTTCAGAAGGATATCGCCACCAGCACTGGCTGCCTCGAATCCGACCTCATCACCGTCAAGCCCAGGCATGACTTCAACGTCGCCAGCATCACTGGTCGCCCCAACGATGACTGATGTGAATCACATGAGGTCGGGACCACTCGAACCAATGAGGATGGCACACTTACCCCAGCCGACCTCTGTAAAAACGAAGGCCTGATCTTGACCAACTTAGGCTCCCTTTGCCTTGACTCAAGGCTGGGTTTGTTTAGATGTGATATCCAATGGCTCCTGCTAAAGTGGGTGGAACTCTATTCAATACATTCAAGGTCAAAGGGAAAGAAAATACCAAGTGTTCGGCCAAAAGGTGACAAAGCACGAGAGAAAGAAAAAGGGAAGAATTGGGACCCACAGAGGCTCTCTCTCCTTTCGCACCCTCTCTTATCTATTTCACGGCAACCTGTCGAAATCAGATCCATCGGTCCACTCCCTCCGTCGCGAGCAGTCGACTCCGGCCACCACCGTCGTTCATGCCATCGCCACACTCCACCGCCGCTGTCACAAAAAACCCACATCGCAACTCAATCAAAACACTAAGATTCCAAGGCATAATTTCCAGGAATCTGTCTGTGTTCCACTCACAATCCACCATTTTTTCAGTCTTCCCTCCATGGGTTTTAGGCAAGTTTAATAATGGCATACTTGTCTGGTATCTGAAGGCATTGTATTGCAAACTCTGGCATGCGCTCTGTAGGATAATCGGTGGTCAGTGTTAACAGTAATAATATATGTGATTCTTCCCCTGCCACTGTTGTTCCTTGCGGGGTCTGATGCCTCTTCCCCCTTTTTCTGAATCTGGAAGTAACTGGGTGGGTGCCACTAAGTACTTGACTAGAACTTTAGCCATTGGCGGCATTGCAATACTAGTTCTATTAAAGCATATTGGCATTATTGGTTGGGGAGGACCAGAGGCACACTATCGTTATGTTTTAGTAGAAAGTAAAAACGAACGTATCTACTCATCTTTGTGGCTAGCGAGCACCGTTACCTCTCTTGAGAAACTCTGTTTAAAATTGTGACAATGAGCACCCCAACTGTTCGGCACATATCAGAGTGTTTTATCAAACCACAATATGCAGTTGAAGAATCAAAGCAGCCCATTTACTTGGCACCATGGGACCTTGCCATGCTCTCTGTAAACTACATCCATAAGGGTCTTCTCTTTCCCAAACCTCCAGTAGTTGATCACAATCAAGAAGACCCCGTTGAAGCTCTCTTGAAGAAGCTTAAGTCCTGGAGCCAGATTTATCTATGCAGCACTGAACTTGACAATATCTGTCATCCTTTCGCCGACTGACGTGCCGCTAGTGGTCTAGTCTTTCTTCGACCATGACAGAACGATCAACCATGACGGGCATACCATGTCTTTGCTGTCCATTCAAGTGACTGCGCTCATTAATGGCATATTCATAGGATGTTCCATCAACTATCTGGCCATTAACCCCAGAGCTTGAACCTCCGAGCTCGGGGCCTACAGAATTGCGCTTCACTTAATGCCGACCTCACCACTGTGAATTCCGCACACGTCTTCAGAGCCGCCGGCGTCACTAGCAGCCCCAATGTCGTCTAGTGCGAATCCCATAAGGTTGGGCCTCCAGACCTGGACTCACTCGCGACTTCTTGAACCGTGGGGGCGTTCCAAGGATCGGCTCTATTTCGATATCAAGGATTAGGCCCTGGTTTTCTCTAGATTGAAAACCTCAACCTAGAAGATCCATGGCTTTCACCAAGGCCTTTGGGAATCTTAAATTAGTTTTGCTGAACGGTGACAAGCTTCCAGCCAAACAAGAGGCATTAAAGGAGGCCGTGGTTGAAATCGTCAATTGCAGAAAGGGTGATCCTGCATATCCTTTGTTTAAGACTGTTGCTATAGAACAGGACTGCTGTTTCTGTACACTTATTATTGAAAAGTTTGCGCTGACTTCACGAGAGATATTGGCAGGGCGAGGATTCAGTCGACTTTTGTTAGCAGGCATCCTCTTGGATACTGGAAAATTGACCAACTGGTGTTTTGGTTTACCTTGTCGGGGCTATGTATCTCATGTACAGACTTCCATTTGTTAAATGCTTGATGTTTGATGCTCTTATATTGGCAACCGATCCTGTCACTGTTCTGTCCGTATTTCAGGAACTTGGCATCGACATGGACCTTTATGCATTGGTCTTTGGGGAATCTGTTTTAAATTATGCAATGGCAATTTCCTTGTACAGGACAATGTCACTGGAAAAAATCCATGCATCATCTGGACAGAATTTCTTCATGGTTTGGATATTGACAATCTTCAGAACTTGGACTGCTGTCTTTTTGTTCTTTTCCCATATTTCTCGTATATGCTAGCTGAAGGCCTTGGCCTCTTTAGTATTGTATCAATATTGTTCACCGGCATCGTTATGAAGCATTACACATTCTCAAATTTGTCAGACAATTCTCAGAGATTTGTGTCTGCATTTTTTCATCTGATATCATCATTAGCAAAGACACTTGTATTTATGGGTTTTGATATTGCCATGGAACAACACAGTTGGTCCCATGTTGGATTCATCTTTTTCTCAATTACTCAGGGGGCCTAATGATTTTGGATGAGATCCAATCTTTCCACCTGATGGCTATGATCAAGACTTATGCTGAAACGCCTGAGGAAGAAAAGAATAAAATCTCTCACCGCTCCAACTTTGCCGAGGCTGGATACATTTTCCAGATGGGCCCCCCGAACCTCTGGATGTGTACTGAAATGATCAATGGCCACCGAATACAGTCTTATCAGTATTTACTCTTGTATTCTTTTACATGATACGCATTGCTTTTGTGCAATCACTTGCAAATCTGGAGGGTCTCGAAAGAGTTGCTTATTTCCTCAGGCCACTGATTGGATTGAACTTCATCAGGTCATTCCCACCAGAGGGACATGCAGCATTATCAGTATCAGAACAGAGAGCGGTGGCAAAATACTATTACTTTATATTGGTGAATGTATTCTTGGGGAGCATAGTGACTGTCACAGTTTTCCAAGCAACTTCATTCTTTCCCTCATCAATCAGCCACTGAGATTCCAAGATTAACAAAGGAAGCAATCTAATTATTTTCTAAGAGGCAGACAACATGGCAAAGTGAAGATTAAGTCTAGTAAAAGAAGTCACAAGGTTGCTATGGTGGAGCTCAGGAATATTTTTTCCTCTCGGGCTGTTTATCAGAAAAATGGGAATATATTTTTCCACACAACTATCCAGAAGACAGCAACAGCAGTTGCACTTCTAAAAGAGGTTCAGTTGACTCCTTTACCATCCATGGCAGCTCCACCATCTCTAGTGCATCAAACTACTGGGCAGGGAACCTCATCAACACAAATTCAATGGCCATCTAAGGGTTCCCCTGCATGTTTTACTAATCTGAAAGCGGAGGCTGTTCTTTTGATACTGCAATGCACCCGCCATTTAAAATCATTGGACGAACTAGTTAAAACATTTACAGAGATACCACTCAGTAGCAATTTGCTTGAGGGCCAGATTCCAATGACAGCTGCAAAGGTCTCTACCCTGTAGAGGTTACAACTGGACAATAATCTCTTTGTTGGAAACATCCCAAGCTCCGTTGGCAATCTCAAAAATTTGACTAATCTGTCTCTACATGATAATAACTTGACTGAAGAGATCCTCGTTGAGCTTTCCAAAGCTGGTGTCTCTAGACCTTGGTGCAAATGAGCTCAACTCGTCCTTTGAAGGTTCTGGGTTGTTTCTTCCTACGAACTTGGACAACCAAGACTTCTTTTCTCATGGTTGGATTAAAATATGTAGAGACCAGTGGGATTCAAGACCAATTTGCCAGTTTTGAAACAGCTAGTGGGCAGTTGTTACAGCTCGTGCTATAAAGAACTACAATTTCATTGATTGGGATTGTTTCTTACCTAAGCTTTTCACCAAATACTTGAACGTGTTTGAGGTTCCTATGGCCAACGGAAGTGGATCATATCCTTCTCTGTGGATGCTCCCAGCAATACAAGGTTCTTGTTTTCCAATAAAGCATCCACCCCTGCAGAGGCTATTGCGAAATCTATTAAACGATTGCAGCGTGAGCAACAGAACAAAGATTACAGAAGACATGCTGACTTCTGCCTAGGACCATTGGAAAAGGCTTCATTTATGAATGCTACACTAAAGCTAGAGATCAATATGGCCAATTAGCCTTGGATAAAGAAGCCTTTCTATGGAATCGCCCTGATATTCTGGAAAAATTCGGGATGGATATATTTCTTGTGTTGATCCAGTAAATCTGACGTTCTTATTAAATTGCTTGAGAACACCCACACTTCAAGTTTCTTGGCTGGTGTATTTACTCGGAAGGATAACCATGTGCTGATATTAACCTTACAGATTTCTGATCACCAGAGAAGTGTTCACAGTTAATGTTTCCAGCGTCCAGTGGCATCCAGCTGTTAAATGATCCAAGTCAAGAATCTGCTGCAAGGGTTGTTTTAAGATGTTTCTGTTATACTTTTGACACTGATCAATCTCCATTAACTTCAAAAACAGGGGCTTGCAAGCTCGAAAATGATTCTATTCACAAGCCTGCAGAACACATAAGGACCCATTACATGTCTACAGAATCACTAGACCCCGAGAAAGGATTAACTGTTATTCTTCAGAAGCTCAAAACTTTATCTGCTGCATTATCAGATCTGGACTAGCTCTTCTTTCGTTCTTCTTAATGAGAAACCTTCAGGGTCTCAATCTCAAGCACAGTCTTCAAGGTCTGCACCCTGCAAGCATAGATCGTACAAATTCTGTAATCAAAGTATCAGCTAAACCAAGATTGAAAAAGGGTTCTAAACAATCACTGTTTCTGCCAATCCCAAGACCTGGTTGCATATGAAACAGACCAAATCCTACTGATTTAGACGGGGATTTGGTCACTGCTTCTGTTTCTAGTAAGTGTACCACTTATTGTGATGATCCAGCTGACATCAGACTATGAAAATGGCAATAGGACTGTAGCAGGCAGCCTTTCCAACATGATGGCTAATGACCAGTCCACTGTCATACAAATCAACGCAAGGGAGGCACTAAAACTAGTGAATGTTTTATTCAGTAACCAACTCACTCCTTCATCACCTAAAAGGAGGCCTTTGAGCGGTCATATGCCAAATCTACAGGCCACTTATCACGGGACTTTCTGCAGTGTTCCAGACAGCTCAATATCAAGTCCCCTTCAAAAAACTAGTGAAAGCATTTGGCACTGAGCGAGTTAATAATTCTGCTATCTGGGTTGGAAAATTTTATACAAGAACTTCCTTTACTTGGATTTGGCCATTGTTTCAGCCCAGGCTCGGGTCATAACTCTGGTCACAGTTCAATATGAGCTAATTTCACAAAGGCAGGCAGATGACGGTGTATTTCAAGGGAACCTCTCGAGCCAATTAAACAAGAAAGATATAGGCATCATTGGCAATACTCTTATCAGCTTATACATGAATGCACAGACCTCCTGGTCTGGTCCATCTTAATGCACAGACTCAGGTCTGGTCCATCTTAATGCACAGACTCAGGTCTGGTCCATCTTAATGCACAGACTCAGGTCTGGTCCATCTTAATGTACAGACTCAGGTCTGATCCATCTTAATGCACAGACCCTTAGGTCTGGTCCATCTTAATGCACAGACTCAGGTCTGGTCCATCTTAATGTACAGACCTCTCAGGTCTGGTCCATCTTAATGCACAGACTCAGGTCTGGTCCATCTTAATGCACAGACTCAGGTCTGGTCCATCTTAATGTACAGACTCAGGTCTGGTCCATCTTAATGCACAGACCCTTAGGTCTGGTCCATCTTAATGCACAGACTCAGGTCTGGTCCATCTTAATGCACAGACTCAGGTCTGGTCCATCTTAATGTACAGACCTCTCAGGTCTGGTCCATCTTAATGCACAGACTCAGGTCTGGTCCATCTTAATGCACAGATTCAGGTCTGGTCCATCTTAATGTACAGACCTCTCAGGTCTGGTCCATCTTAATGCACAGACTCAGGTCTGGTCCATCTTAATGCACAGGCTCATGTCTGGTCCAACTAAATGTACAGACCTCGTGTCTGGTCCACCTAAATGTACAGACCTTCTGGTCTGGTCCATTTTTCTTACTCTATCAACCTTTATAAAAATCTTGTTTTATTTCCAGGTGTTGCAGGACAATATATTATGAATCATCAAGTACGTGTGACTCTTCAAAAACCCTAACCTCAGTTCTGCACAGATCTCACAGAACTGAGGCTCGGGGGGGGAGTAACTGATGAGCCATAAAAAGCCACCACCAGAGCAGAGCTGCCTACCGAGCAGAGCTGCCTACCGAGCAGAGCTGCCTACTGAGCAGAGCTGCCTACCGAGCAGAGCTGCCTACCAAGCAGAACTGCCTACCAGAGCAGAGCTGCCTACCGAGTAGAGCTGCCTACCGATCAGAGCTGTCTACCGAGCAGAGCTGCCTACCGAGCAGAGCTGCCTACCGATCAGAGCTGCCAGCAAAGCTGAGCAGCAAGCAGCAGAGCTACCGAGCAGAGCTGCCTCCAGAGCAGAACTGCCTACCGAGCAGAACTGCCTACCAGAGCAGAGCTGCCTACCGAGCAGAGCTGCCTATCGATCAGAGCTGCCAGCAGAACTGAGCAGCAAGCAGCAGAGCTACCGAGCAGAGCTGCCTCCAGAGCAGAACTGCCTACCGATCAGAGCTGTCTACCGAGCAGAGCTGCCTACCGAGCAGAGCTGCCTACCGATCAGAGCTGCCAGCAGAGCTGAGCAGCAAGCAGCAGAGCTACCGAGCAGAGCTGCCTCAGAGCAACTACCAGCAGAGCTGCCTACCGATCAGAGCTGCCAACAGAGCTGAGCAGCAAGCAGCAGAGCTGCCTCTGGCCGAGCTACTACCAGCAGAGCTGCCTACCGAGCAGAGCTACCTACCGAGCAGAGCTGCCTATCGAGCAGAGAAGTTTCGAACTGGGCATCGTCTTCTATAAACTTCCGACCTCAGAATAAGGAATATATCTTAGAGCGCAAGACTTTCAGATAGGAAAGAAATCCTACCCCAAATCAAGGAAGATTATCACATATCTTTTAACCTTGTCAAACAAGGAAAAGAATTCTATTCAATATAGGAAACTGCTAAAATCAATGACTCTCAACCCTATAAATAAAGGGGCCAGGTATATTCAATCTCAGATTCAATCACATACACAATCACTCTCTTTTCACATATTTCTTATATTCCCTCTTTACTGACTTGATCGTCGGAGGGTCCTCCTTCTCTTTTTTGCAGGTCCTTCTTGTCGAATCATCGAATTATGACCGGTGCTGTTTTTTGCAGCATCACCAATATTATTACAAATACAATCAAAAAACATATCACGTTTCAAATAAACGTATTTCGTTCTAACAAAACGATTCAAAGAAACTTACCCCTAATTTATAATGTTCTATACCAAGTGGTTCCCTTGATCCAATGTTTAACTTACTCTGTGCTTAATAATTTCTTTACTGAGTTTTAGTAGTATAACTCAGTTTGTTTTTCTAAATTCTATGATTACATACAAGGGGTTGTTTGATTATATCTTATAGTATTTTAACCTGGTCTGTTTGATAAAGATAAATTTGATGTTTGCTAATAATGGAGTCAGAAGAATGTAATCCTTGTTATTTTCTGCTTACCAGGTTATTGAATTGCAGCTGAAGAGATTGTATGAGACTGTTATATCCATTCACGAGGGAGATGTTTTATCTCCATCGAAGGTCAGTGTTGGTAATTAACAATCTATGGCAATTATGGTGAAAAGTATTAGAGAGAGAGAAAGAAATGACATAGAGAATTTATATGATTTGACTCATCCGGGCGTAGCGCAGTTGATAAGGAGTAGAACACCGTGGTATTAGCCAGGGTTCGATTGTTTCCCGCTACGCGAAGTTCGCGATTTACCTGATAGACAGGACTAATGAGCGGTTTGGTGCATCCGAGATTTACCTCCTAAGGGTAGCGCTGCGTTGAAAGCCAAAGTTACCAGTAAGCTGCTGTCCTTAGGAGGGTTCCCCGTTAACAAAAAAAAAAAAAATTTAGGTTAAAATTTTTCAATATACCCTTATTGTACTGCCGGAGGAAAATCCTGGGCCTCATGGGCTCTGTTGAACATTTTATTTTATTTTGTAAGGAATGGAGTTATTTCTTTGAGTGTGCAGTGTTTACATTCATTTGATGCTTGTTGCAGAGAAGGAGAAATGCAGGATTTTAATGCAACAAGAAAGCTCCATAATGGCTTGGTTGAGCTTTCTCTCTCTTTTCGTACGCTTGTCCGTGGCATGTTTACAACTATGGCACTTAAAAGACCTTTTTTGAAAAGGAGATGATTATGTAATTCTATCCTAGACTTCATTATTTAATTATTTATTATAGTTTTTTCCATATGAATAGTTTTAAAGTGTAGAATGGTAAGACATTATTCATATAACCGGACCGCAATTGGTTAGGATAAGCTTTTGTTAAGTCAGTTTTTCTTATGTACAATTTTCATCACTTAATATTGGGAAGTAAAATTCTCATACAATTAGATTTAAAATAATTAAATATGGGTTTGAGCATAAGGATTTTTGTGTGTTTCTAGTGCATGTCATTTTGGGAGAAAACAAACTCCCCATTATGCCGGAAAATCTTAATATGTATGGAGCTTCTCAAGTTTTCATTAAGTTTTTAACTCTTACACTCTGTTTGAATTGAGGAATTTGAAAAGAAATGAGAGAAAAAGGAAAGGAGGAAGATGTTTCAATTTGAAAAGAAAGGAGAGGAAAAGGAAATGAGGATGAAGTTATTTCGTACCTAATTTTAAAGTAGAGAGGGAAAGGAAAATGGATGGAAAGAAAAACGGGATGGAAGAATCTCTTAACCATTATTTTATCCACTTTACTCTTCTTTCGAAAGTGGGAAATTAGATAATCTTTTAATGAATTTTTTATAACACCGATAATAATCTTAAAATTATATAAGAAAAAAAAAGAAAAGAGATACCTATATCCTAAGACATCTCAAATGGTATAGTTGTAAAATAATATAAGACCCTTTCCTTTTCTTTTCTTTCCTTTCCTTTCCTTCTCTTTTCTTTTCTTTTCTTTTCTCTTTTATCTTTTTTTCAAGCAAGATGAGAGAATTATACATTCTTTTCCCTCATTAATTATTATTCAAGCATAAAAGATGAATTAGACTCTCATCTCTCTCATAATTAATGTTATCATCTTGTCTCCTTTCAAGCATAAAAGAACTCAAACAAACACTCACAGCTTGAGCAGAAAACATCACTGTTTCACTATTCACATGGAGAAACAATAGTGTAGTATATTGTTTGTGCAGGTTAATTAGTTTTCATCTAAAACCACTATAGAATACACAGGAGAGAGAGAGAGAGAGAGAGAGAGAGAGAGAAGAGACTGGTCAAAAGATGAAGGTTTCAAAATGCTGATTTGGATGAAGAATCCCGGACAAGCTGTTTCTAGATCAAGACACAATTGGAGTAAAGAAATTTAGGAATCACTAGAACATCACCTGCCGTGTCCTTGATAAGAATCAGAATCAGAACCAGAGATCCAGACGCTGGCTACAGTAATAATTGTAATAAAACTTGCCTGGTCGAATCTGTTCATAACCATATCTGCACAGGTACGGGAGAGTACAGGGGGAGACTAAAAGACGTTGCAAATTATCATCCTGATCCGGCCTTGTGTCGGCTTTGCCATGTCATCCAGTAAAGATGTGCCAGTGATGATCTGTTGGTATAATTTCCTTAATCTTTTCAAGCCTCTTGAGAATTTCCAAGAAAGAAGGTCTACGGTTCATGTCCTCATCCCAGCACTGCTCTGTCAACCTGAAATGTTAATTACAATAGAAATTAGCATCCCATGATTCTGGTGCATATATATTTTAAAAACAATGTAATATTTTATGTGTCATCATAGTTTGAAGTTCTTTATTTTTATTTTTTGACAAGTATAGTTTGAAGTTTATGCTGATATCCAAGGAATTCAACTTTCTGGGATATCTACACGAAACTTTCTGGTCATATATACAAAAAGTACAGTCAATACCCAAAGTTGCACTGGCACCAAATATTGTGCTCTTGTGAGTAGAGAAAGTGATTGGGCAAGTATTAACACATGAAGCAAGATTTTTTTATGACAAAAAATATTTCTAACCGTGGGCCTTTTGTGGATGCATGGCTGCAAGGAAAACTCTATATCTACACAAACACCCACAGCAATGCACATTGCTTAACAGGGTCAGCTCAACGTAATTTGAGGCTAAAGCAACAAATTGAAGTAAGGCTTTTTTACTTCTTTTAATATTTATGTAAAATTTTGTATTTAATATTACTATCATAAAACTCTAATAAATAAACATTTTTTATGCTTTCTTTCACATATATATATATATATATATATATTAAAATTGTATATGTTTTAATAGGAGAGATGTATATGTTGAATAAAACTCTAATAATATAGAGTTTTTACATAATCAAAAAATTGTACTCTGAAGAATTTTTTTCATGAAGTTAAACTTTTATTAACCTTGACTTCTAGTTTAAATTAAACTATAGACACATAAAATTTGGGGCCTTCTTTATAAGTGGGGCTTAAAGCAATTGCTTTATTAGCTTAATGGTAGAACCAGCCTATTGCTTGAGGAGACTCAAACTTGCAACCCCGAAATAGTCACTCTTGAAGCCTTCCCATCCGAGCTAATCTCGTGGGGTTATGAAACAGGGATGTTAGGTAACATTTAGCTTAATGCCAAAGAGAAAGATCGAAGACAGTGGACAAGTGGTTTTATGATGTTGAGTGATCACTGGATATCCGTGTTGGATGGCTATGTTTTTTTGGTTCCACGGATGGATGGTTATACATGTCCATAAAATATATGGTTGAAAAACTGGTTTTTATATGGATCAATGGCAAGACAAGAAAGAAAGGGTGTGATTTAAATTTACAGCTTTTCTGAGAAGTTTAAGGCAGCACTAATTGATGATAAGATGTGAGATGGTCAGCTAAGGTCTCATCATGTACACTGAAAAACTAATGGTTGCACCAGTTGTTCAAATTAGAAGTATCACAAAGACACAAGGAAGCCCAAAAGAACATGAGATGAGGCTATTTGAAATGTCATGATAGGCGAAGAGCTGAAGATATGGACCTAGATAAAGATGGTAAAAAAGGCAGTGTTAGAAGCACTAAATAGGAGTAACTAGTAAGGCATTGCTGATGAAAGATGTGTGTTACACCAGGAATATATGATATATCAAGGCACCAAAACCCACTTACATTGTTACATGAGAAATAAGAAGTTGGAGTTGAATAAGGTGTTTCAAGTTCCATCCGCAGCCAATCTCTTTGTTCAGTTGAACAAATGAAGAACTATCTTATTTGCATTCAGATTAACATAGAAGCATGTATAGTAGCAGCACGCAGTATGAAATCAATAAGTAAAATATCAACGGTTTCGTAATTTTAAGTTGAATCGTTTCACCATTCAGTTAATTTTTAAAGAGTGGAGTTAGGGATTTGGCTTTTGGACATTGAGATGCAGCTGAGTAAGCATTCTCATCAATTTCTCTTTTCCATAAATTGACCCTCATTGATTCCTAAGTTATATCATCCACCAAAGCCACTTCTGTGATTCGGTACAACCAATTGTGAAATCTCTACCCTTCATATGTGTATGTGAGTGCCAATACACATTGCCAATTGAACATATTGGAGTCAATTTATGGGCCATGCATTGGTACAGTGACAAAGAATCCAGAGTCAACTTACTCCCTTAATTCAGGAATGTAAACCTTTTGCCCGAAACATAGGTCTGTGTCCATCTGCCACATATTTTGCTGCTTCATAAGCATCATAGTGTGAAAATGGTGGGTCACCTTCAAGCATCTGCACGGAGGTGAGAACATTATCAAGAAGATCTTGTTTTAATTACTTTGTATCTTGTTTACATCTCTTAACGGAAACCAAAATTACCTCATATAGTATCATTGCAAAAGAGAAAACGTCAACCTTCTTATCATATCTCTGGTGGTTGAAAACTTCAGGAGCCATATACCGGTCTTTTGTTATGTTCCATGAAAAGAAAAGGAAAAAAATAAGTCACTATATAAAATAAGGTTCCTATTATATTTGAAAGAATTTTCAAATCTACTCACAGCTTCCAGTCTCGCCAGTCATTTTGTACCTATCATGAGAATTTTTAACCCTGATGAGCTTGCTTAGTCCAAAGTCTCCAACCTTTAAGTGGTCTGCACCGGAGTTGACTATAAGGACATTCCTGAAAAAATCACCACATTCAGCCTGCCAAATACAGCAATAGCCCCCACCTACCAAACCAACCCGAGAGATTGATATATATATATAATATATATATATATATAGAGAGAGAGAGAGAGAGATCTCAGCATGCTCAAAGTTAACTAGGCTTTAAATAGATAAATTCTACAAACCTATGAACGGCACTATTTTTTTCTTCTTTTGAGTCAGGATGAAAGCCATTACAGTAATTAAAGCAACATTGAACATACTTAGATGTCTAGTCAGGAATCAACTCACCTTGGCTTTAGGTCTCGGTGAACTATGACATTTGGCTCATTGTGAAGATAAGCCATGCCTCTGTAATATAAAATTTACAAAACTCAGTTTAGCATGATATTCAAATTTAACAAGGCAGCATTTACCATTTTGGAATTTACAAATTTTCTCATATTCATTTTTGCCCAAATTCCAGGGATCAAAGCATAAAGTGTTTTCCTTCCCAAATAGAATTAGAGATTATTATTATTCAACTAAAATGGGAGATTAGTGGGACAATTCTTAAAACATTTCCAGCATCAATATTTCTATTTATTACGCACAACATAACTTACCCTTTAAAAAAAATATCACTTTGTTTTTTACATAAACATGTTTCAAATAATACTCAGAGTATCTTGGGTGTTTGGTTGCTTGTAAATTGTTTCAAATAATACACACCATAGATTTAAATCACGGTCGTGGAATACAACGCGGTATAATGGTATTGGGAGTATCCGGTCATTCACAACGGGAATCGAAAATCGTAACCGTGAACTTTTTTCAAACAGTAGCAAAAATCTCTTAAAGATCACTGATACGCCTACCTTGACTACAATTTATCACATTTTAATATTTTTTACTGTTATTTTTTAATTTTTTAACACTACAAAAATATTTTCCTTTTAAATAACACCTAAGAAAATATTTTATTGTTTTCTATAAAGTTTTAAAGTTAAACTACTAAGAAGTATTTTTTAATTTGAATAAAATTACAGCAAGCAATATAATTAATACCAAAAAAATAATTATAAGCATGAAAGTCAATTTAGTGTAATTAGTTATGGAATAAAAAAAATTACAGCCAAGAGACCTTTTCAAGATCGTATTGGCCCGAATATTTTGATAAACCTTTTCAATTTTTTGAATTATTTTGCTAAGTATCTCTCTTATATGTAAATTTTATAAAAATCATAAGAATTCTACAAGAAAATTAAAAATTTGAAGAAAAAAAACAAAGTAACCGTAACAATCCTATAACGACAGTAACGGTCTTGTATCGGCTCGTTATGGCCCAATATAGGTATGAATTTTGATCACACCGATATATCGGCCTGTAATAGTATTAAAGGGTCAAAAACACAACCGTTATTTAAAACCATGATACACACCCTCATATGCATGTATGTACACTTCCATGCATCACATAATACAAGCCTATAAACAATTATAGATACTTGCAATATATGCATGCATATATACCTTTAAATTCCTATATATACAAGAATACACGCACTTGTAGTTGCAATTTTTCATTTTTTTTTAAGAGGCCCCTTGAAATTCCAAATTTTATGTTTTTGCCCCCCCCCCCAACCGACCCACCAGTTAATGGTCTAGATCCGCCACTGTGTATGCACCTTTGTACATCACAAATAGGCAGCTCTAAGCACATTATGTGCCCTTTATGTGCACCTATATCAAGCGTCTAAATTTGTGCCTCACAAGGGTGTTTATATTTAAGTGCCTCCATATAGTCTGCATTTTCTCAATATTGGAAATTATTTCCAAATCTTCAACCAAAAACTGGTAAAAGAAGGAATCCATTTTTCTTTTCAAATACAAGATTGTAAATGGAAAAATATTACATTGTAAAACAATTAAGACAAAACAAAATGAGGGTAGATTTTTAAAATAGTTGTCGACTCAGTTCTCTCTGATGCAACAAGTTTGAACAAAAAAACAAAAATTACTACTGCTTATCTGCAAAAGCTTTCAAATGAGAAAAGTTGTTTGATAAAACTGCAGTAGATACAATATGGTGACACTAGTCATGCTGATGCTCAAGTCGGTCAGAGTAAATACAGATTAATCACTTCAGAATTTGCCACCACACCACTTGAACTGATTCATGCATAAAATTGATTCAAAGCACCAGATTCTGACTCCTGAGGCATTAAAGTATGCCAAAGAGGGTAACCTCAAGCAATGCTAGCGCTCTTAAAAAAGCAACTTAGAGTTTGAAAATATTTTGTTTCAAGGAAGGGAAAAAGGAAAGGAGCCATCTTTTCCCAATTTCCCCGCTTTCCTTCGTTCCTTCAGCTGATTCTTACCAGCCAGACAACCACCTATCTTAACCTCAAAGGGGAGGGAAAAAAAATCACATTGTGTCAGAATGTAGCTTAAATACAGTCTTTCTAGCATGCCACAATATATATATATATATATATAACAAACAACTGACTAGAATTCGGATGTTGGCGGATCTGGTATTTTCTATTAAAAGTTTAGGAGGATTACAAATTTCAAGTACCTGGCAATGTCTAATGCAAAGTTGATAGCTGTTGATGGATTAAGTGCACCCTTTTCCTTGAGGCACTGATGAAGATCTCCCTATAACAACACATAAACAAATGCTAACATTTAGCATGCCTAACTTCCTTTGATGGAAAATTTGAAAATAAAAACAAAATTATTCGCTCATTTACCCCCCGTAAATACTCAGTGATTAACATTAGGGGCTTCCGTTCAGTGACGGCTCCAAGGAATTGGACTATATTGGGGTGGCGGAGCTTCACTAGCAAATTCACCTCGTGCCTGAAGTCCTGACTAAATCAGAGAAACAAAACATAAGTATGGAAACTCATTCTAAAGAGAAAAATAAACCATGGTGTGGATGGGGCGAGTGCAAATTATAGTTAGGAGAACAACCACTTTAGATCATTTTACTAGTGAAAGGGGCCCATTGAACTTAATATATACTAAATAATAAAATCCCTTCTTAAGTTCAATTGGCACCAATGATCTCTTCAGAACAATTTTTGGTGTATGAATTAAAAAGTGTCCAAGGCTTTTCAAAATAACTAAAAAGTGATCAAAGTTTTTCAAAATAACTAAAAAGTGATCAAGTTTTTCAAAATAACTAAAAAGTGATCTGTCATGTATTAGATTTGATTCCTCATCCATTTACAATCATCACAGATGAGTATATTACATATGCCAACAGATTTAACAATTCAAATAAAAAAAATGAACTGTTAATCGAGATCCGTAGCTTATGCAGTTGTAGATACAACATTGTGTAAAATCAAGATATTCTAAACCAGAAATAAGTAAATGAGAAATAGATCATGGATTTTACATCACCAATCTATCATCTGAAAGATTTGGAAGAATGCGTTTGACTGCAACAGGTGTTCCACGCCAAGATGCTTTTATAATCTCACCAAAAGACCCCTACAAAATCAAAAGAGGAAGTACATTATTTGCTGAAATGCCGACTACCAAATTACAAACAATGTTCAGAGAATTTTGAGGTGCAAATTGTTTGGCATGAAGCAACAAGCCAGAGGAAAATGAGCAACAAAAAATAACTTGGAGAAAATAGAGAGTGAATCTGATGTTCTACAAGCCCAAATAAATTATTTGGGTATTTAAGCCTTTTAAAGTTCAGGAAACTAGCGTCTTGGCATAATTTCTAAGAAGAGGGAATGGATAACCAAGTCCAAAAAAGTTGCGTTTTTCTGTTGGTCGGCTGCGTGGGGTGCTATTCTAACCTGGGGATAACTTGTGTAGGAGGGGTTATCATACCCAGTAGATGCATGTGTAAAAATCAGGAAGAGACAGTTGATCATCTTCTTTTGCATTGTAGGGTGGCTAGGGATGTTTGGGACATGGTTCTTTCTCTTTTTGGGTGTAGATGGGTGATGTCAACTACGGTTCAAGATGCTTTGGTTAGTTGGCGATGCAACAGAATCAGGAGGGATGTAAGGCCAGCATGGAGGATTGCTCCCATTTGGTGCATTTGGAGGGAACAGGACAAAAGGATTCTTTAGGGAGAGGAGTCGCCTATTTGGAAGCTTAAGGATAATTTTTTGCATCTTTTTTGCTTTTGGTTGAAAGGAGAGAGTACTGTGCATTTAGAGAGCTTTATAGATTTTTTGAGGGATTTAAGGCTGTGAATTGTTTAGCCTTTTCCCTTTCTTTTGTACATGGGTGCGCCCCCCTCGGGCGCCTTGTTTATTATATACATCTTTACTGATTAAAAAATCTGTACCTACAATTGATAGCATATTCGTGACAGGAATGAAAGCATGTGATAAGTATCCCATATTCCAAAAGGCAAACAATCCTCAATGGCTACCCTTATCATTCATACTACCATATTTCTGAATATTAAGGAATATATAGCAAATGGTTATTACGAAAAATCCTCAATCCTGATACGATAGCATGCTCCATACAAATGGATACACCAAAAACATCTTCATACGTATGTTCTTACAATCAGAAAATGGAAAAGCCCATTTGATGTGATTCAAAAAGGTGGGAAAAAAGAGGAAAAAAAAGGATGCTAGAACTCCCTTTACTTGGTGAACATAGACTTTCTATGTTCTCTATACCTTATTGCACAAAATGACCATCAACATATCATTCTGACTTAAAGTAAAAGTAAATGCATTAATCAGCAACATCTCACATGTAGAAGCTCAAAAGGAAAGAAAAAAAACAATATTAATTGGCTATCTTAACTTAATGTTACGACACAATGGCTAAACAAGAAAGTCAGTCAAGGTGAAAATATCAATTTTGGAAAACAGGGCCTCTGTGGAGTGATTGAACATAGACTTTCGATGTTCTCTATACCTTATTGCACAAAATGACCATCAACATATCATTGTGACTTAAAGTAAAAGTAAATGCATTAATCAGTAACATCTCACATGTAGAAGGTCAAAAGGAAGAAAAAAAAACCGATATTAATTGGCTATCTTAGCTTAATGTTAAGATGCAATGGCTAAACAAGAAAGTCAGTCAAGGTGAAAATATCAAGTTTGGAAGTAGGGCCTCTATGGAGTGATTGAATAGCATAATCTTCATTTTTTATAAGTATATTTTATTTATTATCCTCAAGTACAAAGCAAGCGTGCAACAATTGAGGACATTCTGATGCAAGGCCACCAAAAAAAAAAACACTGAAATTGCATTATTTTCCATCAGTAGTGGATCCAAGGGGGGACGGCGCCCCCCCCCCCCCCCCCCCCCCCAAAAAAAAAAATGAATATTGTATTTTTTACCCTTAATTTCGTTAGATATTTTTAACAAAATAAGACTTGACCTCCCCAAATTTGTTTGAGCCCTCCTAAATTTTAATACCTGCTATTTAACCCTCTCAAAAATTTAGATATTGTATTTTTTAGCACTAATTTTGTTTTATTTTTTTAACGAAATAGGACTCCACCCCCCTCCCAAATTTTTTTTTATATATTCATATGAACTCTCTAAATTTTTATACCTACAATTTGGCCTCCCCTAACTAAAATTTATGGATCCACCACTGTTTTCCATCATATGAATATTATCCATCTTCAAGGGCAGCTCAACCATAAAACCAATAAAGCAATCGCTTTTTAGGCCCCACTTAACGAGAATACCCAAATTTTATGTATCTATAGTATAATTAAATTAAAAGTCTAAGATTAATAAAAGTTTAACTTTACGAAAAGATCCTAAATTTTATGAATTTATAGTATAATCAAATTAGAAATTTAAGGCTAATAAAAATCTAACTCTACATAAAAAAACCATAAAGACTCTATGAAAATTGTGCTATAATATTTTATTACTATCTATTTAGATAAAAAAAAAAAATATATATATATATATATATCAAAATTCTATTATTAGAGTTTCATTTATTATATACCTCTCTCTTGTTGGAAAACAATTAAGTTTTATATTACAAAAGTAAATATAATATATATGAAACAAAGTAAAAAATTACATTAATATTAAAAAATATGCCTCATTTAGAGTTGTCACTTTTACTTGCTTTAGGCTTCTAATTATATAGAGCCGACTCTGTCCATCTTCCTTGCTAATGAACACCACTATGGAGAGATTGCATTAGAACAGCCATACTTGAAAGGGCCAAAGTTTTATCATCAATTGCTACTTTAAAAGAAAAACACAAAAAGAATGTTAATTTGGGTAGGGTATCATATGTCCCCACACACACACACACTCTTGATTAAGGTGTTAAATTTTTATATAAGGAGTAAGTATTCAATTTTGTTTCTATGTCATTTCAATTGATGGAAGACAATTCAAATTTAATGAGAACTTAATAATAATTTGAAAACACAAAAAAAATACTTATCAACAAAAAATTTATAACGCAAAAATGCCAGGAGACATAATAAAAAAAAAAAAAAGAATTATAAACCAGAAGTGGAATAAAATCCTGCAGATCTAGAGAAAAGTCGCTGCCATGAAGCACGAGTTGTCTAAATAATGACTCATTTTCATGCTTAAAAAAGGGGGGCACATGTGTGTGCACATATTACATGATGAACACCATAAGTATCCAAGAAAGCAATTTAAGTTATCATATCAAGTCATGTACTTGATTAACCAGAAAGATATACAGATTTTCTTTCGGAATTATAAATTCATAACAAATTTCATTGATGTAAGAACAATCAAGCACAAAATATTTGTCAAAAGACTTAGAATCCATCTGGAAAACTCCCATTTTGGGATTTTGTTGCAAATTTGGGAGACAAGACTATTGTCTTTAGAATTCTTTTAAGGTTTTTAATTTTTTCATTTTTCTTTAGGTGCCAAGTTAGAACTATAACCACTGTATTACAATGGATTTTTGCATTTTTTTATCTTTATCAGAACTTGACAAAAATATTTCCTTTGAATTGGAAGTTCAACTGAAATGCAATAGAAGTAGTAAATTATAAAGCACCTTTCAGTCTTGTTAATAGGTTCTCTAAGAAACAAAAGCATGTTAAACATTATCAAGAAAATTTTTGAAACTTAAAACATGAATGTAATCAAAGAGTACAAACTTTAAATTCCCACTTTTTATTTTCTAAGAAATTTTAGAAGTAGGAGAAAAAAGAAGATCCGACTGTTACCAACTATTATTAAACCCCATATCAGAGCTGCAACCTCTCTACTTGGTGGAATGTATGGAACCGAATCAGAGTGGACCTTGACATCTATTCAATCTTTCTGAAACACCTCACATGCCCATTTAACCAGGTATATACAGGGAATCACTTGAAAAATAAGCCTGATATAACCACTGCCCATTTTCATGCTAAAAGGACAACATTCTAGAATTGAATAAAATTGGCACGCAGTGGAATAGGTGAGTACAATTAGGCAAACTTTTTATTCCTTTTAAATGGGTTCCAAGTTGGCAGTCAGTATAACAGGTAGAGTATAATTAGGTGCTTGCATGTCCACCTAACTTTCCCAAATCAAGTCAAAAAACAAGGAAACCTTCAGAATCGCCTCATATTCACCCTCCCTAAATGACCAATCCATGTCAATTCACAGATTGAGAGCTGGAATATGACCTAACCATGTGGATTAGAGCCCTTAGATCCTGAACCTTTTAGGGTCCATTGCCCTATGTCCTAGTAGGTTAGCAAGGTCCTAGATTGTTGGCCAGGTTGTGCTAAGAAGGGGGTGAGAATGATTTGGATAGCAACCCCTTTATGCCTTTTCTCAAAGGCATGAACAATGGCTTGGGATTTGGCTCATTCTTTATTTTGCTTCACTTTGTTCTCGTGCTCTCTTGCAAACACGCAAGTTGTGCGCCTTTTGCACTTTTAGTGCTATTTCTTACTTGTCAAAGAAGGGGAAGTTATAAAGCGCACACCCCTGCTATAAAAAAATTGTCCAAATCCAATTAGTTTATCAATAACCTTTGGGCAAACAAAACCACACCTTCCCGATAATACTTGCGTTTGAGAAATCCAGCTCAGAAGGGTCAATCTCCCAGTCACACTTATTTGGTAGAGGGGGTGGAACAGGCGTTGGTTCAAAATGGCTTCCATGTTGGCCCTGCAACATAAACACCAAGATTCAGAACCCATAAAAGAATATAATTCATAAAATCCAGAGGGTATATCAGCATATTTGTGAAGTAATATGGTGTATCTAGCATAAGAATTAATAAACAATATAGAAAGGAAGGAAAAATAGATGTCCAAAATTTAGTACGTGTGCACCTCCAAGTTCAGTAAAATGAATGATGAGATAGTGACAGAAGCTATAAAGTATGGATTTAATCTCATGGAAAACTACCAAAGAATAAATAAATGTCAATATCTGCATACCAATTCAGAAACAAAGGAGTTATTATCCTCCTCCTTGGGACTCTGGGTTTGCATCGGTCTTTAAGTGGGTGATATTTCACTAACTGCCCTTGCCAGCAGTAGAATTTCCTTTTGTAACCTTAAAAATAGAGGTCACAAGTACCTATATTTATTGCTAACAATCCGGACGAACAATATTCAAACTTGTCCGAATTGTTCCAAATCATTCACATGTCAGATCCGCTGATCCAGCAGCCATCTTGTCCCAACTACTCTTATCATATCCATCCAGCCCATCAGAGATTTTGAAATACAACTTTATTCACAACCTGGGTGCTTGTGGGCTTTAGGGAGATATATTCCCAGAGGTTATTTTGCATCATTAGCAACTTCGAGCCATGTATCATTAGCAAATCGTTGTCACATCTAACAGCACATAAAATGAACACAAAAATTCCAAATTTGAAAATTTAGCTCCACTTTAACATGATATTACTTACAGACTTTGTTAACCACTTATGAAGGATACGAACGAATGGCATCAAGGAGTTATCAACCAGAGAACGATTCAAAAAAACAAACGAAACTAGGTGTAAAGATAACTTCAATCTAATATCTTAAATTTCAACCCTACACATCACTAAACATAATTACTGATGGAAAGGAGACACATGAAGCAGGCCAGTCTACTAGCTTGGTTCACATATAAGAGCAACACTCTAGTCAATAGATAAGAAGAAAAAAAATACACCCCCGGCATGAGAGGGTGGAGTTGTTGAACTCTAAACCACTTCAATTAGTGGAAGTGACTACTAATGAAATACAATAACAAGTAAACCAATTACAAGAAACACATTGCAAGCAACTGACAATACAAAGTATGAAACCAAATCATGAAACTTCAAGAATGCAAAGAAAGCAATTAACACACACACTCCGCGGGGGGCTTACATAAGTCAGGCCGCCATGTGACTTTAGCAACTCAATGATGGTATCTTTTTTAGCTCCTTCTGCATCAGCTAGAGGCTGTCATGAGCAATATCAAAGTTCAGATAACAAAATAGCATAGCGTAATTCCAGGTGACAGCTAGGAAAAGACTAAATGAACAAAGAACAGGCATGCAGAAAAATTGATTATGCTTAACAGGGGGGAAAAGCAGATTGAGGATTGCATTCACAGGCATGCAGAAAAAAAATTACTTTTGCGAAATACAATTTTTAGCTTTGGCTTCTAAGCAAACCAAGAAAGCCCATCATCCGTCTTTGCTTTATTCAGGAGCTTTAATCACAAGCATGCCATAGAGTTATAATTAACCAGTAGCGTAAGAGAAAGAGAATGAAAATCTTAATTAAATTCAAGTTCTTAACAATTTTAGGAGTTAGAAGACAACAAGACGAATCCCAATTGCAATAAAAAATCAACCGAAAGCAGGAGAGAGACTGAATTGAAATTTTACCAGGAAAAAGAAGAATTTTGATTAAGATAATAGCTATAATCATCATTAATTATATATATATATATATATATATTACCGTGTTATTCCAGCGATCTTGGGCGTTGACATCGGCTCCATGCTCAATCAAACACTTGGCAACATCGATCCAGCCGTGGATCGAAGCCACGTGAAGCGGAGTTCGATTATCATAGTCCTGAGCATGGACCAGGGACCGATCTTCCTCCAACAGCTTCCGCACATGCCACCGCGTCGTTATGGTGAGCGTGCCATAGTATCATCGACGTCTTGCTCACCCTCGCCTTCTCCTTCTTCTTATCCCACGGCCGTCGTCGCCCCCACCGGTAAAGGCGATGAGTCCCCGCCGCCGGAAAAACACTCCGAGCTCCCTTCGCTGCCACTCATTGCGTCCCCCCTCCTCTAAGAACTAGAATTAAGCCAATCAGATCGGATTGCGAAGACTGAGTGCTTGTATCTGGAATTCAAAGCTTCAAAGTGTGTATGCAGTACTGCGTGTGCGACTGTAAGACTACTTTGTTGCCAATATATATATAAATCTACTTCTACATTTCCAAATAGAATTCGATTCTCTCTTTTCTCTTCCTGGTAAATCTTCAGTTTGTGGTATCCAATAGAAGATCAGAATCCTTGTACTGATCACAAGAAGGGTATCCCTTTTTTAACCTAGAAATCTCAAATTACCTCTTATATACAACTGTCGACAGATTTTGCAACAGCTAGAACTGGTAGTCTGAGGATCCTTCGCGGCATGCACTGTTACACAGACTTCACCGACACTGCCCAAATTCGAGGAGTTGTCGCACTGGCACCAACGGAGCAAACTTTTTCTTTACAGCCATTCTCGGCTATAGCAGTGGACCAGAGTTGCCAACTCTGCTTTCGTCTCTTTATTCAAGTTATCGGGCAATCCACCTTGGATATTCTTGTGGTGGGTATCTACAAAGACTTGAAGCAAATTATTGAAAAATAGTGGAGTTATCATCCATGGGTGGACTCTGAAGATAATGATTTGCATAGTTGACAAACGTCTCGTGAAAATTTGGGACGTCCTTTAATGATAATTTATAATTGACTTTAATTAAAATAAAATTAAAAAGATTGAATTATAAAATTAAATTATTATAATTAATTATAATTAATAATACTAAAATATAAATAATCTTTTATCTAATTATATATATTAAATTTAATTATTTTTATATATAAAATTTTTTCGTTGTACTTTTATAAATTTATGAAAAATAACTTAGTAGACATTTTGCGCATTTGGAATAAGCTGTACAAAACTCAAGGCCTGCCTATTCTAAAGGTGAATTATACTTGCACGCAGTTTTTTTTTTTTTTTTTGTTCAATTTGAAGAATAGAATTAAAATAATTTTAAAAATTTTATCAAACAATTAAATATGTATCACCTGAACTGTGATTAAACGAAAAAAACGTTTAGTATAAAATTTAACTATCTCGAGTTCAAATTCGAATTCTGTCTACACCTGTCATTACAGTTATAATTTAAAAAACGTGTCTAATTGTTATAGTAAAAAAGTTTAATCTGTTATACATAAATTGATTCAAAATACGTCTTGATTTATCCTTAAAAAAAAAAAAAAAACTAAGGTTATGTTTGGATAGTTTTTGAGAGTTAGAGTTTTAAGAAATTTTTTTGAGAAGTGTTTTTAAATAATTTCTTAGAATTTGAACCATTGTTTGGATAGTTTTTGAGAGTTTGAGTTTTAAGAAATATTTTGAGAAGTGTTTTTAAGTAATTTCTTGGAATTTGAACCATTGTTTGGATTGATTAATTTGAAAAAAGATAAAAAAATATTTGGTTATGTTTTTAAAATAAGATTTTTAATTTCAAATTACAAGATATGTGTTTGAAATTAATTAATTTTTTTTTTAAATTTAGATTATCATATCGAAATACATTTTTATAATTCACATGATCTTTATTTAGAAAGATCAACTGCTTTCCCAATGAATAAGACCGTTGACGGATTTAAGATCAACGTCCTATTCGCTTGGGGTGAGTATTTATTTTTTAAATATATGAAATTTATATTTTTTATTATTTTATTATAATATTTTTTAAAAATAAAAACTGGCCCCTTTTATTTGTTTAGATTTTAAAAAATAAATTTTTAATTTTAAAACGTGGGATACGTTATTGATAAACTATTAATCTTAAATTTTTTTACTATTTTATAATTTAGATTATCATATCCAAATACATTTTCACAATTTTTAAAAAATCAATATTTGAAACAAATTATATCTAAATTACATTTTCACAATTTTTAATATTCTTAAAAAATGTGATCGAAATTTAATACATTTAATTAAATATGATATAAAAAATTTAATTTTATTCAAATTTAATAAAAATAACAAGATTTAACAAATTTGATTAATTAGTATAACATATATTAATTATTAAATTATATAATATTTTTTAAAATTAAAGTTATATATCATAAGTTTGGCATATTATAAAATAATATTTTATATGTATAATATAAATTATAATATAATATTTTATAAATATAATATGTCTTAATATCATTGTCAAATCAAATAAAATTTAATTTGATAATTAATTTCTTGGAATTTGAACCATAATTTGGATAAAATTTCTTGAAATTTGAACTTTGTTTGAATTTAAAATGAAGTTTTAGATTTTGTTTTTTTGGTGGCTAAACAAACAAGTTTTTGAAAATTTGTTTTTGAATTAATAACCAAACAAACCCTAAAGTATGCTTTTTATACAGATTTTACGAATAAAAGCATGAATTATTTTTTTCAATAACAGAAAGATGAAGGATTTAAGAGCCCATTCCTTTATCTTTCCCATATAAAAAAAAAAAAGTTAATATTATCTTTTCTTTTCTCTCCAATCTAAACTATTACTTTCTTTTAATTCTCTCCTGCTAAATCAAACAGTGTTACAAATCATAATTAGTTTTTGTTGATGTGGCAAATTATAAAAGAAAAAACTCAAATAACATCTTTATAATTTACTCGATTTTTACTTAACCCTCTTATATTTTAGAATTGAACAAATACATCCTCATAATTTTAAAATTTGAACAAACACATTTTAATTTTAAGAGGAAATACATTTTAATTTCAAAACCAAATGAAGTGTTTGTTTATTTTTAAAATATAGGGAGTGTTTATTCACTTTTAAAGTATAGAAAATTAAAATAAAGATTAGATAAATCACAAGAAATATCTATATAATCACTTAACCCCAACTTCTTAAATTGCTTAGAGACACCATCATGCATCTTCTCCTGTTTTTTATACATACACATATATAAATATATATATATATATATGTGCATGCATGCATGACAGAATGTTGTTTGTTAAAGTTCTGTAAAACCATGAACCATGAGGCGAGTGATTTAAACAAACGTCACAAGATCACCCCACTCCACCACGCCCAACCCCCAAAATCCATTGTCCGAGGGGTCTTGTTTAGCCTAAAACATGAGTTCATTTGCTCCCAAGTCCCAACATTGCGGGGCAGCTAGCATTTGGTTTTTTTCTCTCCTGTTAGACATCTTTCGTCCAATGTTATAAAGTTAGATCAGTCTTTGTGAGGTCTAGTGTTTACAAGTGTTCATTCCTGAAAAAGGTCGTATTTTACTAAGGAAGAAATTATATTACAGTTCTGGATAATCAATCGTCAATTTCAACATCACAAATTCTCCTTCAATCTCTTCCACCATATGCAGAGGAACTTCACATCAGGTCCTCTTGATCTTCGAGGGACCGCTTCCGGGCCCTCAAATTAAGCTTAAGG
Organism: Nyssa sinensis; assembly: GCA_008638375.1. Lineage (NCBI taxonomy): Eukaryota > Viridiplantae > Streptophyta > Magnoliopsida > Cornales > Nyssaceae > Nyssa > Nyssa sinensis. Next base: position 27,434,928 of record CM018042.1, read on the forward strand.
CTTTCAGGTAGAGGAGGTGTCCTCCCTCTCCTAAACAGAACTGCAAGAGCTCTCATTTTCTGGCAGAGATCAAATACCTGCAAACATAGTAGGGTAAGTTTCAGAAGGTGTCAATTAGTGAGGCAAACTTGCAATATCGTTCTGTTTCTTACCGACGAGGCTTCGATCTCTGCAACACCTTCACAACCTTGACCTCCCCCCTGTAGTAAGTCGCAATATTTTGCAGCTTCATTCTCATCTTCAAATACCTGTAAAACAAGATGTTATGACTAAAAAACCAAAATCGAACACAAAAATATCACACCAGATGTATTTAAGCTCTGTTTGAATTGCAGATCTAGTAAAGGAAAGGAAAGGAAAATATAATGTGAAGGAAATTATTTCCTGTTCTTTGGTTAACATGGAAAATAGGGACTAAAATGATAATACGAGGGACAACGAAGGAATTCTCTCTCTTTACCTATTCCTTTTGTTTTTCTGCTCTCTCACCAAATCCGTGAGCCAACCAAAGCTTTATATTATACCAGAAATTATTCAGGATTGCAAGTAAGAAATAATAAAGAGGTGGTTCCCAGTTTCAATTCAATTAATATATGTTGTACAACCATTTGGGGTGTGTGTTTGGTGGGGGAGAAGAAAGGAACAGATTGGTTAGTTCTTCTTCTAAATAATAATAAATTCAACCCAGACAAGAGATGTGAATTAAAAATTATCTGTGACAAAAATGTTTCAATAGCAGTAACTCCACAACTATATACATCATTGTTTGAGATGCCTTAACCAAACAATTAGGTTGGCAAAATATCCATGTCTGTTCAGACTTCTACATTTTGAGTTTATAATTTGCTCTTACTTCCACTCCCCAGTGCCTTGCTTAGTCATTATCAATTGGCCACCATGTTAACAATAAAATTTGATGTACAAAGCCATCATTATAGATGAGACCACTAAAGGAAATAGCAGCCATCAACACAAATGACAGGAACAACTAGAAATTGTGATGACTTACTCTAATCTCTTGCCATCAGTTCTTTTTGTTGCAACAATTTTCTTTAACATATAACGGATCAGTACTTTTCAATTTCTCAATAAACAAAAGAGTAATTTATTTCCATAGGACTACCAAACAAGGCCTAAGTAGACTCAACTCTACATAACCTTAAGTGTATTTTACTCAGTCGTTTCACTACCAAAATGCTTTTCTGCAATTTAGCTCTACCCGGGGCCATTCTAATATTCTCTCTTCATTAAGATAATTTCTAACTGAAAAGTAATGAGTTTTGAAACAACCTTGCCACTCTAGGCTTATACCTCAAACATTTAGAGGTCTTAAGACCATGCCTCAGAAAAAAACACCTTTTTCACTTTTGGTAAGCGAGCAAAATTAAAATAAGAATACAAGTAAGAACTTACAAGCACTCCCTCCCTGATATCCTCAACAAGCATCTGAAACTTTGTGCCGCTCCCAGACTGCTTAGCCTGATTTCCAATTTCAGATCTCCACTTTCCTCCTTTGGAAAACAATAAGCCAAGCTCTTTTTCAACCTCGCTGTCATGAAGAACATATTCTGAGCTAAGGCAAATTGAAACAATTATTCAAGATAAAATAAAGTAAAACCACAGCAGACCTGCGATTTCTTCTAGTCTTCATTGTGCATAATTGGTTTTCCCTGTGGGTTAGTACATATACAGGCTTTGAATTTTCTCTCCATGGATTGGCATCCAGCACTGAAAAAGAAGAAGAGAATAACTTGGCAGGCATTGTAGAAAGGAAAACAAACAATACACCCTATATCAATGAGTAACCTGGCAACCATAAATAATGAGTAACACTGACACTAAACTTGTGTGAAATATACAATTTCCACCACAGACCATACGTGGAACATCACATTCTGCAAGAATGATTGAGAGAGAGAACAAAATATTTTTCAAACAGCAGAAAGGACCAAGTAGTTATAAGGTGACAATACATATGATTAAGCAGTGTTCATGATTTTACTTGCGTTATGCCACAGATGTTTTACAAAATGTTGTCAAAACTAACAATTATGAACCACTAAAGGTCAGAGATGGTAAAGGAAATGTTCGATGAAAGAAGATCAATAAATGGATAGGATAAGGTCTGGATGACATCTTTGATGGAAGGAAGAGTGAAAGTGACCATCCAACAAGTTAATTTCAGTACATACAGTCAGGTCACAATGAGTGTTGTAACAACTAAGCATCTAAGGGAAGTTTCAATTCGTTTTGTCCTTTAAATACACATAAATGAACCAAACAATCATTCACAAATTCAATGATCAAGACCAAGTTTTATTTTCTTAGCCTTTCATTGGGTTCCTAAGCTACAAAAGAAAATTAAGGCGGCATGTCATATTCAAGAGGCATATACAAAGAATGTAGTCAACTTCTTTTGATTGATGAGAACATACATACACATGCTTAATGGTGATACTTGTACCTGATACTACTATAATTCAAGCATTCTGCATTGATGCCTTCCAAATTCCATAGTTAAATATTAGGATATAGACTTGCAGGTAAAGCATAAGCAGCTTGTAAGGCAATGACTTTAAATCATTTCTACTTGATGTCAAGAACACATGATGCTAATATTATTAGTCACTCTTAAAGATGTAGACATGAAACGAACTAAATCTCAACTCAGCAAGCCCTGAAATATCACCTATTTGGGTTTGAACACATGAATGAACCCATCTGTTAAATTCAGGAAACTCATGTACTTTCTCATGGCCTCAACACACAAAAAGGCCACTCAATTGACATGCTGAAACTCAGATCACTACTAAATGCTATGACTCTGGAAAAACTGAAGTTCAGTTCCAAACAAATCAAGAGAGGGAGAAAAAGAAATTGAATTAAATCTACAAATAGCACTATTGCATTGTAAGCTCTACACCAACAAACAATCTTCGCCCAACCTTTGCATAAACAAGAAGAGCCCACGGATTAATTTTTTTAGCCAATTAATCAACTCTTCACAATACTTCATTTCAAAACAGGGTTTTCTCAGCTCACATGGGATACTAATTATATCAATAATACATAAATCATGCTCTAAGATAAACCACTACGAATCAAAATGAGAAAAGCGAATAACGTGTCCAAAGGACTACGAGCTCAAGCAAACAAGCAATAAAATACGAAACTCTAAAAAAGGCCGCAATTGTAAAGAAACCCTAATTGATTAAAGCATACCATCATAGCTACTGCTATCGAATGATTGTTGGAGGTGTCTACGCATATCGTAAGCGCGCGACGAGACTCGCTTAACGAACTCATCCGAAGTCCCCGGAATAGTCCCGTCCAAGCGAAGCGCCCTCTCCACCTCCTCTCTCCTATCGTCGTCATCTTCTCCAGCTATTCCGCCGGCGCCCGATTTGCACGAGAACTCTCCGAACCTCCTTCCAGAAGGTTCAGGGGAGAACGGGGGGCGTAAGACCAATGAGATAGAAGAGAGACGGTGATGTCTGGGCTGCGAAGGAACGGAGATTCGCCGCCGGCGGAGGGTGTTACTCGGAGGGAGGACGATGGAAGGCGAGACAGATGAGAGAGAATCCATGGGGATGCGTTTCTTTGTATATCTATGGCGTGATTATGGGTGTTAATATAGTTGAAGAGGGTGATGAAGAGAAATTGTAGAAGTTCTCTGCGTGAAAGGCTGCGAAACTGCGGGAGCAGAGGTTGGAAGGAAGGAGAAGGAAGTCGTTGGCTTTCGGAAATTGTGAATCTCAACTCAGTTCCGGGATATTTTTCTCTACATTCAGTGGGCCCGTGGAACTGAATCTGTAGAAACGGACGAGTCACGAGTCAAACTCGGAGCCACAAAATTTGAACAAGAATTCTCAATTTTGCAAACTCTTGGGTCTAAAAATTAGAGAATTTTGAAATTTCTTCATTTCAATTTATTTAAAAAAATAATAAAAAAATTAGACCCACACCCTTATAATTTTACACATTTTTACAATTCTATAATTTAAAAAATTAGCAAAAATACTCTTTCATGTATGACTATTTATAATTTAATTTTTGACACAAAAAATGTCTTTATTAATTTTTAAATTATAACACTCTAATAGAATTAAAAATATTTGACAAAAAGAAAAAAAAAAAATATATATATATATATATATAAAAAGAGAAGAGAATTTATTTTGTCATTGGTTTAAAAGTAAAGTTAGAGGAGACAAAAGAAAATGATTACACCTTTTTATTCTTAATTTTTAAAACAAATAAATTTTTATTTTATCCGATCTAATTGCAAAATATTTTCTCTCTCATTTCCTTGCTTATTTTTATATTTTTAAAATAATACGACAGAATTGCACTATAATTCTATTTCTTTTCCTTCCTAAGTTATATTATCTAAATATAAAGAAATGCACTCCCCACTCTCTCTCCATTTCCCTCATAATTAATATTATAATCTTTTTTTGTTTTTCAAACGTAATTATCCAAACACAATGTAGAAGATCAAGTGAAAAATAATAAGATTACAAATGTATCTTTACAATTTACCCCTAGTAAGGAAGAATTTAATCCATAGTGCATACAAATGAATATAACTTTGTGAAGACCAAATGGTGAGAGTCATCAAGTTGAGTTGACTTAACCAATGTATTCTAGCTTCTATTTACAATTCAAGCTTACCCAGCTTTCTTTTTCTTTCAATATATTTGTGATCATAACTTTGCAATATGGTCAATATAACTTGCTTAACTTTTGAGTCTAAACAAAGTGAGACAGCATAATGGCCAAGGATGAAAATACATCAACTGTATAACTGGAATGCTAACATACATAAATGAGATCCATCCCAAGTACGTGGTTTGATTACAAGCACACTTGAAAAAACAATCAAAGAAAAGGAGTGAAAGAAAGAAAAAAAAAACACAAGCAACCCAATTGATATTGTGACAATTAATGATGAGAAAGCTTAAAATATAGGATAATGGAGATGGCAATGACAAGAGCTGCAATTATTATGCCGATGATCCACTTGTTCCTGTTTATCCTCCGAGACATAGCGGTTAAGATTTTTTTACTCTTGTCAATGGCTTCATCTACCCCGTGAAGCTGCAAAAGAAAGAAAATCATCAATCAACTAGCCCAGTATGGCTGCTTCATCATCTACAGAATGGGTGTAGCACCTAAAGGGAAGGGGTTAACGAAGAACTCGTTTTGGAACACACAATTTGTTTTCCCATAGAGACTAACTACCGAGTCTTGATTAATACAAATGAAAGCAAAAAATAACTCAACATAAGAGTGCTCATAAATGATATGTGGAAACAGAATCATAAATTGAAGGACATGCCTTGTTATGGGAATGTAGGAGAGTTTCGCGTTGTTGATGCAAATCGTGAAGGATTGAGACACCAAGCTCTTCCGTCTCTAGCACGGTTCTTCGACTCTCCCTGATTCTCTCACTTGACTGATCTAGTCTCTCGGTTGACATTGCCAACCTTTCTCTTTGATCTGAAGAAGTCTGTACCATAATACATCAGTTAACAAAAGATATTTTCCACCAAATGGAAAAATATCCACTCCATCAAATATGGATGTTGAGCAACAGGCAGGGCAACCATGACAAACACAATTTTTTACTTAAAAAAATAAATATAACAAAAAAGTTTCTCGAATTCTCAATTGTGAATCTTGTTCTCAAATAATAAACAATCATGTGGAGATAGAGAGAAGTAGAATAGAAATCGTAAGAGAAGAAATCCTGTCAATGGCCATAATAAAAAGGAGCCATTGAGACTGAGTGAAAGAGACAAAACAAAATGAAGGCTAAAGAGAACTCTTTTTTTTTTTTTTTGTTGGGGGGGGGGGGGGGGGGGGGGGGGGGGTTGTTGGGGGCACAATGAAAAAAAGGCATGTTGCCCTTTGATTTAGCTAAGATATGGCCCTAAATAGATGGATGGGAAAGTAGGATTATTGTAGCCACCCTCAAGTACTGGGATGACTCCCTCTTGGTAATAATATGGGACCACAATGAACCGAGTCCATGGACTAAATCCGGGAAATGAATTATTTTATGATTAAGAGGGTCACATGTACAGAATATCTTGAGTTAGTTCCAGGTTAGCAAGTAAACTCAAATGCTCAATTCTACAGCAAACAAATTTACGATAAAAAAAAAAAACATATGTGACACAAAACAAAAGAGCTGATCCAAAACATGGGCTCTTTTATACTCAATGCTACCATGATAAACCACTATGTACGCAAAGAAGTTATTCAGATCAATGTTCTAGGGCCAAACACTGGCAGAGAGTATCCAAATCTAGTTTTTCTTAACACCGTCATTAATATGGATTAAGAGTATAGTATAAGTATCAAACTGCGAAAAACATAACCAAACACTGGCAGAGAGTATCCAAATCTAGTTTTTCTTAACACCGTCGCTAATATGGATTAAGAGTATAGTATAAGTATCAAACTGTGAAAAACATAAAGCAGGGTCAGTTCCTTTGGCAACACTTGACAAAAGAAGCAGAAATTTCTGTGGACTAAATCAATCACATACAATGATTCACATTTCACACATTTCACTGTACCGTAAAGACTAACATGAATCCAACGTCACCAGTTAAATCTACCAAATAGTGTCTGATCTGACTTGACCCAACAGCAGAAAAGAAGTGCCTCGGAGAAGCAACGGAATCGAAATTTCTTTATTTTTTTAATTTAAGGAACAAGGAATTATTAACAATAAATTTAATTATACAACAATAAAATGACAACTATAAAAATGACAACATCATATATAATTCTAAACTCTTTTACATATAAATGCAACCACAAATTCTCTCCAATAAAATCATATATAATTGACATTTGCAACAAAAACCGTTTAAATTGTACAATCTAGACATACCTTATGTGCATCTGCCATTCCAGACTCCAACAACTCTTCATGTGCAGCCCGATTAGGATTAGCTGATTCAAATTTTTTAACTTCCCTTTTCAATTTATTCAGATCCGATTTGTATTCCCTTAACTTAGCAAGCAGCACAGCCTTTAAACTTGGCTGCAAACTTCTTGCCTCGAGATCCATTTTTCGTATCTGCCAAAACATGAATGAAAATTCATTATAACCAGAACTAAGAGAAACTCTTCAGCAAGCAAAATAACAGCCCACACAATACCAAAACATCAGCATCATCAAGGCCAGCTTTTATTTCAGAAATCTTTTGCTTCTTATCCTCTGCAAATTATAATGACACGGTGTAAATTGCAGTCCAAAAGTTCAAGTGCTTATGCATTTCAAATCATAAAAATGCACGCAGACAAACCCCAAATCCCCATTGAAGCAACAAACAACTTTATGTAACTACTGAAATTGCATTGCCCTCCAAGGTATAGCAGACTATTTTTCTTTTCCTTTTTTCCCCCTGATTTATACAACCATACCCGGACATTGCTTAAACAGAAACAGTGAAAGTGATTGCTAAAACTTATTGGGTGAACAGACACAACTGACCAGCTTGTATGTGAAGCCATCGCGATGTCCATTTAACAATGTTTCTTTTGGTTAATGAAATGTCATCAGCATAATCTTTCCTCATGTTTAGATAAAGCAAATGGTCCAAAATCCACCAGAAACACAAGTATGTTGGTAACCAAAATAACAAAAGATTTACAGCCACAATGAAGTCTGTCCTCATTAAGGCATTTCCAACAATATATTCTAATTAAGCTTCCGAATAGACTACTAATCCTGCCTTAAACTAGACTATTTTACACTCCTAAACGAACTTCTCTCCTACATCTGATCGCAACCTGGTCATATTTTTAAACGTATGACCGGAATCGAACCCCTCTGCTGCTGGCAGAGGAGGGTAGATGGAGAATGTCAAATAATTGAGTTTTTTTTTGGTTTGGGGGAATTTCCAACTACTATAATAGTCAAAAGAAATGACACTTCTTGCCACAAAATAATCAGAGTAGATAGTTCAAGCAAAATAATCAGAATATGCTATAGAAATGCAACCTAATTACGGTCCTTACAAACAAAATGTACTAAAATGAGCTGAAAGATAACTGGAAATATAGATATATAAAACCACGTTTGAAACAATTATACTTCTAGAAAGGAATGGAGGATCCTCTATATACCTCCATCAAGAAGAGGCCCCGTTGAGTTACATTTTCTGGATAAATTGGCTGAAAGCTCGCAGTACTGACGCTCGTATCCTCGGAAGACCTCACTCATCTCTTCTTTAAAGCTCTATGCAACCTCTCTGATCTATAGAAAATCCAAACAGACACCCAATTCTAATGTCCACAGAAAATTGTATTAAAAATTCAATTTTTGGAAGTTAACTACAAAATTTGCGTAAACCCATTTCTTTGATCACTGTAATTAATAAAATTGCACAACCCTAGATCTTCATCAATCCTTATCAAGACCAAAAAAGGCGAGATTAAGATTTGAAAAAAATAAAGATTTGCTGAGAATTGAATGGTGAGACAAAAGAATATATATATATATATATAGTGTGTGTGTGTGTGTGTTTGTGTGTGAATGTACTGTACACAATTTGATTCTACATGTGAGTAGATTGAGAGGTGAATTTCCAAACGAAATGAAGTCACATGGAGTAAAAACCGTACCAGAAAACGAATGAAAAAAACAGCGGATTGATTGAATCGGTTGATTGTGATCGGAGTCGTCTAGGAGATCAGTTTGTTTCGAACAATCTGACATCGAATGGTTTCAGACACTGAAGAAAGTGGGTGCGTAAATGTGACAAAGTCAACTGGACAAACCGCAATTTCGTGAACCGGAGAACGTGTGCGGATATGCCGGACGGTTAGATTCTCTCGTTACTTGACGGTTCACGGTCTCACGGACTCGGGTCATGAAATGAGTTAAAAGCTGTTTCAATTCGGCTCAATCAATTTGTGTAAGATAAATAAATTAAGTTTAACTATATTTTAAAATTTATTAATTTATTAAATTTAACTTAATAAATAAATAATTTAATACTATATAAAATATTAAACTATTCAAGTTTAACTCTTAATCAATTTATTCGAAATTATTTTAAGAAATAAATAAATCAAGTTTGATCACAATTTAGGATTTATTTATTTTAGTAAATTAAACTTGAACAACTCAGTTTTCAATTTGACTCGACTTATTTACATTCCTACATGAATAGTAATTTTTTTAATACTACTTTAATTTAAAAGATAACTTATACCGACATCTTTTAAGTTTTTGATAATTATAAAAACTTTTCTTGAGATTTCTAAAAAAATACTGACATCTTATATTTTTACTGACAAACTATAATAATCTCTTTTAACTTTATTTTTTCTTTTCTAAATTGACCGAAATACCCATTTCATTTATTTTTTTAGATTTTTAAAATTTTGACCTTTTTCTAAATTTTTCTAAAGATTTTTTTTTTCATTTTATATAAAAAATAAAATTAAGATAAATAACTTATATTTTTTTAGTCAAAAAAAAATTTAATTAATATTTATTTGAAGATAAAAAAAAAGTTTTAAAATTTTTTTCAAAATTAAAAAAATGCAAAAAAAATTAAATAAAACAAGTATTTTTGTTATTTTAAAGAAAAAAATAAGACTGAAAAGAAAGTTAGTGTAATTTTAGAAATCTCATAAGAGATTCTTATAATTGTTAAAAACCTTAAAAAAAGTAGGTATAATTTATCCTAATTTAAATTATAAGTTTTAATCTCCTTTTATATTATTAATTTTATATAATATATCTTGTATATGTGTATTTTATATTTTAATATTTTTTGAAAGAAATACAAATTATTAAGATTGTGAGTACTTCATTTACCTTTATTAATACCATCCATGTTATAATTCCCTTCAAACTAAGAAAATCATATTGTAAAATCATAGAGACTATTTTTTTATTTCTTAAAATGAATAAATATTTTTCATAAAATTATTTCAAATATTACATGTAAATTCTTTTTTTCCAAATTTGGAGGGCCGTGGGGTAGCCCCTAATCAACCTTATAATTAATGGAACACTGGCACATTATTTAATAATTTAACTTTTGATCAAAACTTCTGTATACTCTTAAAGCCTAATTAAGAGTGGCTCCATTTTAATAAAACAAAAAAAAAAAAAAAAAAAACTCAATTTATATCTTATATACATAGTTATTAGAATCGGATTAAACTCACAGATTCAACTGGTTGAATTAGAAATCGAACATTAAATTGATTCGATTTGATTAATATATCATTTTTGCTATAAAAAAAAAAATCAGTTGAAGCGGTCAATTTTTTTAAAAATTATGTGAACAGATTGATTTAAAAAAAACAACTGAACCATTTTTCGTCCTTTTATTACCTACAAATTTTTTTCTCACAAATTTTTTTATATTTGATAATTAAATGATAAAATTTGATATAAAATAAGATATTATTGCATGTATTTTTGTTATATATACAAATATATAAAATTTATATATTAAGATAATTTTAATAATTATACTTATATTTTATTATTTATCACTGGATAATTTTTTTCTTGTTGTTTTCTTAATTTTTAATATATTAATTATAAAATCAGTTAAATCAATTAAACGATCGGTTAACTATAAATTATGAATTGACCCTTTTATGATCCTTCGTCCGATTTAATTATGATAATTATGTTTACATAGTCTCCACAAATCAAAATTATAATAACCTCTTGTAATGAAGGAGTGGATCCCACGTGCTAAGTGTCTCTAGTTCTATTAAATTGTAGCTGATCCAAGTTGGAGCTTTAGGCTGTGTTTGGTTATAAATTCAAAAGCAAATTTTTCTATTTCATATTTTAAAAACTTGTTTGTTTAGTTAATAAAAAAACAAAATCCTAAACTCAATCTTAAATCCAAACAATGGTTCAAATTCCAAGAAATGAATTATCAAATTAAATTTTATTTGATCTAACAATGATATTAATATATATTATATTTATAAAATATTATATTATAATATATATTATACTTATAAAATATTATTTTATAATATGCCAAACTTATGATATATAACTTTAATTTTAAAAAATATTATATAATTTAATAGTTAATATATGTTATATTAATTAATCGAATTTGTTAAATCTAGTTATTTTTATTAAATTTGAATAAAATTAAATTTTTTATATCATATTTAATTAAATGTATTAAATTCCAATCACATTTTTTAAGAATATTAAAAATTATGAAAATACAAGTAAAAACGTAACCAAACACATTTTTTAAGAATATTAAAAATTGTGAAAATGTAATTCAGATATAATTTGTTTCAAAATATTAATTTTTTAAAAATTGTGAAAATGTATTTGGATATGATAATCTAAATTATAAAATAGTAAAAGAATTTAAAATTAATAGTTTGTCAATAACGTATCCTGCGTTTTAAAATTAAAAATTTATTTTTTAAAATCTAAACAAATAAAGGGGGGACAGTTTTTATTTTTAAAAAATATTATAATAAAATAATAAAAAATATAAATTTCATATATTTAAAAAATAAATAATCACCCCAAGCGAATAGGACATTGATCTTAAATCTGTCAATGGTCTTGTTCGTTGGGAAAGCAGTTGATCTTCCTAAATAAAGATCATGTAAGCTATGCCTTTCATTGGATGACCGTTTCCTATAAAAAAAAAAATAATAATAATCAAGACTTACTAGTATATAATAATAATTTTGAAAAAAAAAAAGAATCAATGGATCAATGTTGGATGTTTACCTGATAGCAATTTAGATAAAATTTTTTGAAAAATATTTTAAAAAATTTTGTAATTAATTTTTTAAAAATTATAAAAATGTATTTCGATATGATAATCTAAGTTTTTTTTTAAAAAAAAATTAATTTCAAATACATATCCAGTAATTTGAAATTAAAAATCTTATTTTAAAAACATAACCAAACATAACCTACTTTTTTTTTTTATCTTTTTTTAAATTAATTAATCCAAACAATAGTTCAAATTCCAAGAAATTACTTAAAAACACTTATCAAAAAATTTCTTAAAACTCTGACTCTCAAAAACTATCCAAACAAAACCGAAGTTCTTTCTTAAATTTTCAACCGAAGCTTCTCATAAATTAGGCTAGTGGCAATTTTCCTTTCTATTTCTCCTTCTAATTGATCCCATAATAATTAATAATTTTAAAAGTAATGGTTGTTTTTAAACAAAAGATATATATTATATTTAATTCAACTTATGAGAGTAATTTTAGTATTTTTTATTAAAAAAAATTAAATAAAAAAATTAAAGTTACTAATACGCATGCATATGCAAATCTTTATTATAAATACTAGTTTTTAAAACAATTTATTGATTATTTATACACAATGAACTTGATCCATAAAAATAAAATAAAAAATTGAAGACGCTATTACGGTCAACCCTCTTATAATTAATAGACATGAAAGATTAAAAAAAATTATTAATTATTAAATTTTTTCATATTCTCATTAATCAATAAATATTTCTTCTATATAAATAATTTTTGTTACAAAAATAAGACTATAATTATTCTATAACATTTTAGTTTTTTTATTAAAAATACATATAATACTTAATTTATAATATAAAAACTCTTAATATCTATTTCAAGTAAAGAAGTTATGTTTCTTGATATTTATAATTTTATTTATTTATAATAATTTTGACTTCGACCAAAATATGTCATAAATAAAATATATACAAATATATTTATCACTATTTTATTTCTCTAGTAATTAATATTGTAAAAAATATTTGAAAAAAATATTAATTATTTATCATGAAACCAAATTAGTTCCTTAATAATTTCTTAATTATTAGAGATTATTAAGTTATTAAATATTAATTAATTGTAAATTATAAAATATTAGGCGTGAGACTATTCTCATCCTCCAAAATTACAGTTATTGACACACATGAATATGTATTTTTTTATTCTAACAACTAATACTATAAATACTATTTAAAAATATATATATTAATTATTTATTCACAATGAAATTAAGAGACTAGTAAATTATATAATATTAAAAGTGGGTCAATTCTTATTAATTTTAGAAATATCATAAAATATCGGAGTAATTTATCTTTATTATTAAGAATATTGTTTTTTTCAGAAAAATTCTATAGCTTGAAATCTGTTTCCGTCCGTCGGGCGAGACGCCAACAATCTCTCCTTTCTACGTTCCCAATTCCACGCTTCCCTGTCGGAAGAGATGTCAAAACAGAATAATGATTCAGTTGGTGCTCCAACACAACACAGACATCCCAGCACGTATTTCTCCATCGCAATCGAATTATCATCCCCCTCAAAAGTTTTCCATGTTCGACAGCGCAATGGATTTCTCTCTTCAATCTTTAATGGACTCAGTTCAGATAGAGACTTCGTAGATTCAGAGAAATGGACCGCTTCACCGCCCTAAAAAGATTTTCCTCCGCCGCCACCACCACCACAGCCCCTACACTCCCTACCGCCGTCACCACCACCACCTCCACCTCCTCCCGTCGTGGCGGCTCCCGTCCACGCAAGACATTCAGCAACGTTAAGATCACCATCCTCTGCGGCCTCGTCACCATCCTCGTCCTCCGCGGTACTATCGGCATCAACCACTTCTTCGCCATAGACGCCACCGAAGCCCGAAATCGAAAACTCATCGAAGAAGCCAATCGAATCATCGCCGAACTCCGATCCGACAACGATCCATCCGACGAACCCTCTGAACCCTCGATCAACCACAACAACACCTACTCTCTAGGACCCAAAATCACAAATTGGGACAATACGAGAAAAACTTGGCTCGAAGCAAACCCTAATTTCCCAAACCGTGTAAATGGGAAAGCTCGCATTTTGCTGGTAACTGGGTCTGCACCAAAACCTTGTGACAATTCAATTGGCGATCATTATCTTTTGAAATCTATAAAGAATAAGATTGATTATTGTCGAATTCACGGCATTGAGATTGTCTACAACATGGCCCATCTCGATACAGAGCTCGCCGGGTACTGGGCTAAGCTGCCATTGATTCGGAAGCTCATGTTGTCTCACCCAGAAATTGAGTGGATATGGTGGATGGACAGTGATGCCATGTTCACCGATATGGTTTTTGAAATTCCATTATCTAAATATGATCATCATAATCTTGTTGTTCATGGGTACCCTGACTTGTTTTTTGATCAAAAGTCTTGGATTGCTCTGAATACTGGGAGTTTTCTGCTCAGGAATTGTCAGTGGTCATTGAAACTGCTTGATGCTTGGGCGCCAATGGGTCCTAAAGGTCGAATTCGGGATGAAGCTGGGAAGATCTTGACGGCGAATTTGAAGGGTAGGCCGGCATTTGAGGCTGATGATCAGTCTGCATTGATATTCTTGCTGATTTCAAAGAAGGATGAGTGGATGGATAAGGTGTTCTTGGAGAATTCTTACTATTTACATGGGTATTGGGCAGAATTGGTTGACCGGTATGAGGAGATGATTGAGAAGTCTCATCCGGGGTCAGGCGATGAGAGGTGGCCGTTCGTGACACATTTTGTGGGTTGCAAGCCTTGTGGCCGTTATGGGGATTATCCAGTTGAGAGGTGTCTGGGTGGTATGGAGAGGGCCTTCAATTTTGCAGACAACCAGGTGCTCAAGTTATATGGGTTTAGGCATAGAGGCTTGTTGAGTCCTAAGATTAAGAGGATGAGAAATGAGACAACTAAGCCTTTGGAGATTGTAGACCAGTTTGATATTCGACGACAGAGAGTCCATTCCTCTCAATAGTAGGGGCCCTGTGAACGATATAGAAATGGAGTCATTCTCTTGCAGGCCATCATGGATATCGTGAGTAAATTTTTCCATTTTTCTATTTGATATGTTGAAGCTAATGTATTATAGTTTTGTCAATCCATGTGTATCTCCATGGATACATTTTTTGAGTTAATTGACTTTATTCTTTTGTTCTACCATTGTAAAACTTCTCTTGATAGTTGAATCAACCAAGAAGTCAAATTCTATGTTTTGCCTCATTTATAATTTCCTTCTCTCTGTTTGTATCTCAGTATAATTAACTTGTGAATCTCTCTCTCTTGCCCTCCCAAGTCCCAGGTATTTCTCATGTCAAAGAAGCATTAGTTGTATAGCTAATGTGTTGATTCTAGGATCTCTATAGTGTCATAAATTTCAAATTCACAGTGATGACTGATGAATGAAAGTTCAGTAACGAAGCTTTAGATCTTCTGGCACCACTTGTGTTTCAACTACAAGTTTTTCGGTTTTTCCCTGCCGATTCAATTTCTCAGAATTGAACTCCCCTAGATTTGTTTCACCGCTCCAAATCCAAACAAACTCTAAGCGTGCATAACCCTATGACTTGGGTGACTTGTATCCATGCTCCTGTTTAGTTACTGGGCTTCTGAAAGTATGCCAAATTTATGAATTTTGCATCTCTAAGCATGGCCTATTTGGTGAGACCATAGTCGATTGTTGGTGTTTCAAGAAACTAACTTCTTGAAGACTACATCAAATGCAGTCAAAGCAATTTTCTGTTATTAACAGCATGTCAACATACCTAATCCCCGCTATCAAAAAAAAAAACCTAATCCCCAACCCCCCCAAAAATAAAAAAACAGTATATCAATATTCTTGTCTTTAGTTTGAAGTATGACATTGTAAATTTTAGATAGAATTACTCTCTATCTTTCTGCTACCTTTACCCTATACAATTATTCCCTCTATCTTTGTCCCACCTCACCTTTCTATTTGTGCCTTCAAATTGCGTCTACTGTTCTTATTGTGGCACCTTATGATATGGTAGTGTCAACTTGAGTGAAAAGACCCCGCAGACCTCTTACTGGACCACAAGGCAACCAAAAATAGATGACTAATTGTGTGAATGTTTTTGCTTCAGTAGCCTGGACAGCTGATTTTCTCAAGCAGACAAATCAGACAATAATTTTGAAAATAGAGTTTTATGGAGCGCCATCTTGCCAAAAACTTCATGTTGCACATGCGCATCAACATTCTTTTTCCTTCTTGGTAAAGAACCAAGAATGCAAAATCTTTGATTGTAGAATTTTTCTGTATCCATGGGCAGATCATAACACTGAAGCATAATTTATCTCATGACTAGACCAGATTTAATTAGTCCATCTTTAGCAGGGACTGCGGGAGCAAACAAATAATGAAATAGAAAACATAAGTGATGTCATAAAATCATATTTCTCACTAGCCCATGTCATACAGAAAGAGATATGTTTGGATTACATTAAATATGCAAGAAATAAGAAAAACAGGTGCAGTCACCATTTCATTTATAAACATCCAACCAATGTAAATTGTATGTACCTCTGCTTGTCCTATACAGGAAAATAAGGTCACTTAATCCTAGAGAGTGTTATCATGGGCTGACAATATGTGATCAATCAACCAACACGAACTACTGGAACCCTGCGGCGTGAAGATAATAACTCATTCATTTGTGCAATTTGCAACAAGAGCTGCTTGATTTTCTGCAAATAAGCAACCGTGTTCACAATGAGAAAAGGAATTAAAAATCGTATATGTTAAAAAATGTGTTTATCAAATCACTTAGATATATGAACAAATATGGAAGAATCAAATTGATTAGACTTGTATATGCACACTCTCTAACAATGTGTTTGAACTGAAGGAGTTAGAAGGAAAGAAAAGAAAAGAAAAAGGGAAAGGAGGAGGGTTTATTTTATGTTTAGTTTAAAAATAAGGAATGGGAGGAAGGGAGAGGGAGGAGTTTAGAAACGCATTCTGCTCTTCTTCCAAAAGGGGGAGGAGATGGAGAGAAATGATTAGAGTTAGGTGATTACCCGTTTTTAAAACAAGTGAATTCTTATTTTAGTATTTTTACTCTTACAATAAAACATTTCATTTCTTTCCTTACCTTTCCTTTATCTTTCTCTCCTCTATCTTTTTCAAACAAATGGGAGGACTACACTATCTTCTCCTTTTATTAGTAATCCAAACATAAAAGAAATTACACTACCTTCTCATCTCCCTGATAACTAATGTTTTCCTCTTCTCTCTTCTCTCTCCTGCTTCCCATATATCCAAACTAATTGTAACTGAATGCAAGGGGACTAGGGAACAAACTCAGCAAAATGAAGAAAACAAGGAATACAAAAAATGCAAGGATTTTAATTATTTTTTGATAAGTTACATAAAATGCAAAGGATACCCCTAAAATTTTGAACAAGGTACGATTATATTAGATTTTTAGTATAAAAATGGGACAGAAAAGCTAACAAACTTTCCTTTATCTTAGAGACACAAAAGATTAAAAGAACCTTCATTATGTTCCCCTTTTCTAACTGAAACTTCTGTTAACTTTTGGGACCCAAACAGTAATCTAACTGAGCTGATTTATGTACCACAACAAACTTGATGGAATATTTCTCAGCAATTAGTCTGAGTGCTTTGTAGGTAGAACCATCAACCCAGCACAGAAAGTGGGTCATACAGTACGGAGTCAATGCTCTATAATGTCAAGTTTTTTTTTTTCCCCCCAAAAATTGGAATGATACTCATCAAAGCAAATCTAGCTGAGCACCTTTTCAAGTTTGGCGCATACTACTATTGACGAACTAAATAAAATTATGTTTCATTTTCATATGGTTTAACAAACAATTTTTATTCATGAAGTTTTAGTACAGTGGTTGAAGTGTGGGCATAACACTTTGAGCTAGCAAAACAATGAATAGTATTAGATTGGGATTCGAACTACCCAAGTGTATTGTCTAATTGGCATTTCAACAAACATCTGGAATTTAATTGACATGATTCAATTAAGTTTTGAAACGAACCTCGTCTTTCTCTTTGATGAGAAGCATCGGATGATCTTTTTTCTCTTGTTGGAGAACTCGCCGACGCCACCGCTGCACCTTCACATACACCAACGACATCAACAGCGCCGCCAACACTCCGGTTACCGACACAAAAGACCAAAACCCACCTCTACACACCGCATAATTACGAACTGTATACGCCACCTGGTAAATCCCGGAGCTGAGAAGCCTCAAATGCAACCTCAAACGCCTCCCAATTTCACCCGCGACACTCCCTGGTCTCACGTCATCATCTTCATCGGCAGACGACGACGGCGACGACGAGTAATACGACGATAAGGAGGCCGACGACGATGCACGGACTGATTGATTGTCTTGTGAAGTGACTGGTAAGCCTTCGTGGTCGTTTGGAGGGAAGATGGAACAATCTTGATTAAGATAGTTTTCTCTGATCTCCACTACCTCCTCCCATCTTCTTGCTTGGGTTGTGGTTGTGGAAGTTGTTTCCAGCCATGTTGATGGAATTGGTTCCCAATCGTTCAATCCTTCTGAAGCCTCGGCATCATCCATGTCTTGCGACAGGGAGCCGCGCGGGGCATATGGATTACGAATAAGAGACTCACAGTGGCACCAAAACTATTGAATGAATCACTGATATTTTTCCAAAGATCAGAGTAGAAGAGGAATTCTAGGCTGTGTCACTTATTCTGCTTCATGTGGTCTTCATCTCCACATGTAAACATTTTGACTGATGATTGGGTCAATTTTAGACCAATCCAACGACCAAGATGATTCATTGGTAATTTAATTATGTAATAAAAAAAATAGTAGTAAGATAGTATTGAAAATTTCATTAGTCATGCATATCAAAATTGTGACCTACTATATATATATATATATATTATAATAATAGGATGACATATTTTATTCTAAAAGAAATTACACTTTACATGAAATCTTTAAGTAAAATTATAATTGAATTCAATAATTTGAAAAAATTATACTTAATTTAACACGAAAAAAAAATAACTTACACTTAAATTGATGTGTTATTAGCAGTTTACTACGTGTTGCTAGTAAATATGATGCTAAGACGGTGAACTGCTGGTAGCTAAGGGCGAGAGCATGAGTGTGATAGGCCGGACTCTAATTCATCTCAAATTTTAAGAAATATTTTCTATACATGTAAAGTTTTAAATTTTTTAAATTAGTCTACCCTTAAATTTTACCCAACTTAATTTTTAACCACTATTCTCTAATGTTTTACCTCAAATTTTAGTCTACACTCAAATTTTTTGGCCTAATCCAATCTTTACCTATTATTTCTTTCTTTTTCTTCCCAAAATTTTGACCTAATCCAAAATTTCAAACGAAGTTTTTTTAAAAAATTTCTAACCCTCCTCTAAATTTTTTTTTGGTTCCATCATCTCGCTGGTAGCACATTGTGGTAGTACTCCCATAAACTACTGATAGTATAATGATATAGTAAATTAGTGGTAGCATACAGTGAATGGCTGATTTAGTTTAAGTATAAGTTTTTTAGTCTAAATATAATTTTTTTTTTTTATACAAGCTTAAATATAATTTTTTAAAATTATTAAATCGACTTATAATTTGTTATTGAAAATCCGTGTTTATTATAATTTTCTATTTATTCTATATGCTAAATCTTAATGCGTGTAATCATAACTTTTTTGATACTACATTATCACTTTTTTTTTTTTTTTAATTGGGTGAGGTGGGTGAAACACCATGGGACTTGTATGAGCATTTTACACAGTATGGTTTAGAAAAATCTATGAGAAGGATACTATATGCTAGAAATATCTAGCAGGGACAGTGGACTTCTTGGAATTTAGCACAAGTGCACCCCTTGAGATCCCTCTACAGGAGTTGAGGGAATCCTGGTATTTCCACTCATATTAGTTGCCACGTCAGGAACTGACGTGGAGAGATCAGGACCATACTGCAAAGGAAAGGAGTTGTAAGAGATGTGGATTTGGTGTGTTTTCCATTTCAGGTTTTTTCATTTAATGTTCATTTCAATCACTCACCGTGTATTGAAAGTAAAAAAAATCTACTTTAAAGTGATTGAAATGCACATAATTGAATTGAAATGGAGACACCTGAAAAGTTTTTAAGGTAAATCAAATTTATTCATTAAATATGAATTTAAGATTATATCATTAATATATATTATGTATTATATAAGACACAAAAAATAATAATTTTTATATGTATGACAGTTAATTTAGTTGAAGACACCCTGAATCTTAGGAGGGATTCCGAACTATGTAGACATGATGGCATATATATATATATATATATTTAAATTTAGAGGAATCGGACGAAGCAGACCCCTTTGCCAAAAGAAGCTTTTCCCATTTTCCAATTTCCACTCCCACCCCGTCAATCATGTACCCAATCTCCGCCCCATTCCGTCCTTTCAAACCTCGTTTTGTCTGTCTAAAAATTAATTTTATTAATTTTTTAAAAAGTAAAACTAATTTATTAATATTATTACAAATTATAAGTTATATATATGTATAATATACAAATATTATATATATACATATATCTTGATTTATAAATGTGATAGTATTTAAGAAAATATGAGAGTATTAAAAGATATTTATATAATTCAAATATATAATTTGAGGGTAGGACACTTAGACTCATTTTTACCCTAAACCCTATGAAGCACAAATACTCTATAGATGTGTTGGATATGGATACATCTCAAACACCCATTGAATACGTGAAAATAAATTATCCAAATTCGGACCTTCTCTATCTACTCCAATACTAAAATATCATTTTTTTAGCACAATAATTATTTTTTATTTTAAGTAGGTCTGTCAACAGGTCGGGTCTGGGTAGACCCTCTAAGTCTTGGATCTACCAAGCATGAACAGGTTTAGACCCGGGCCCGTTAAGATCCATCTCAGCCGGACCCAAATCCGACGAATCTAGGTATCCAACCTGTTTGCTAAAAAAAAAAAAAAAAAGTGTACAAAAATAATATATATAGTTGGAGTAGTAACGTCTGTTTTCATCTTTAAAATAAACTAATAAAGTAATTATGGGTCTCATCTCTTATGGTCACTTAATGCTTTGTTCTATGTGTATAAAGCGTCATTAGTTATGTAATAATCAAAGTCTCCGTCTTTAAAATCCTATGTTATGTTAAAAGAGAGAGTGAGTTTCATTGAATAAATTAAAACTTTTTTATGTTACAATGACTTTATTTAATTTTGTGTTGTGTGATTTTAGAACCCTAATTTTTGACATATGCATTGAACTCGGTCTTAGATCCCTAATTTTTGTAGTATTTTCAACTCAATACAATGCACATTCTCTCTCCTTCATGCAACTTAATTATACAAATCACTTAGTCATCATGTCCTCAATTAATGACATTGCTAACTTTTCATGAATGCATTCTTTTCTTTATATATTTTTTCTTGTACTGTCTCTCACACACATGATTTCATTATCGTTGAGCCCATGACTCTTAGGTGAGACCAAGGCCAGGTATATCCCAAACCAGACCAGATGACAATAGATTGCTTGCTATAAAACAATGGCAGCTGATTCCTTCCCCAATAATTACCCATTAATTAAAGGGACCTGTTTCTAATCCCCAAGTGATTTCTTATTATATATAAGAGATGGATGTAATTAATGTGAAAGTGCTTTTATAAGTTATAACAACTTGATGATGGAACTCCTATTCAAACTAACGTTCAACACCTAACTAACATTTTCATGATATATAATTTGGAAGATTAGCAAATCTCCAAGGACTCACCAAGAGATTTTTACTAACCGGATGCATATACATAAACACAGACATAACTCTCTTTCGGACTCTGCAATGACCGGAATTTTATACACTGGTATGTATGTATATATGTATATATATGTATAAATGCAAATTCTAGTTCAATTAGTGAGTTGCCCAGAGGATAAAAGCAAAGTATCCTTGAGTTTCATTCCAACTATCTTGATTTGATCTCCCTTTTCATTACACATGGGAAATGAAGCACCCTTCAATCCAAAAACCTGTAGTTGTTGTAAGTCTAATCACACCTTGCTCATTTCTAAGTAAATCTATTCTTTAAAAGAGATTTATTTGAAAATGATGGTGCAAGATTCAGCCTACAAGAATCAAAATTGTTTGGATTGAAAATGGTCCAAGCACTACTAACCCTTATAGCTTAATGGTTTCATAACACAATTCTCTACCAAATTAGTGTTGGAACCTCTGACCCTTCTAACTTAGAGATTCTATAATATAGTCCAAACAAAATTTGGGGGTTTGGACCTTTCTTAAAATTAAGGTGTAATATAATTTGGTGTGTCTAATCGTATTCTCTTGAGTTCTGTATTTTGACTCATTAAAAAATTTCACATTTTCAGAGGTTATTTGGCCACATATTATGGCCTCCGAATTGCAACAGAGGTTGTTTGATCACACATCACGGCCTCCGAATTACAACGTAAGACTACTATTCTTTACTGAGTTTTCTCTATTTTTAAATCGCGGCACGAGATTGTGTTTTCTCCTCTCTCCAATTTTATCAATTTAGCTCTCAATAAAAATATGTAAGACTGTAAAAGAACGTGAGTGTCCACTCTCTTATGTTTTTATCTCAATATTAAATAAAGGTAAACATTGATATAATGGTGTCAAAGATGCAGCACATTTTTATCTCAATATCAACCTTGACATAACTGTATCACATATTATTTGAGTTGCAGAAACAGCCTAAGCCTCGCACTGAAATTTCCCTTTTATCAAAAGAAAGGAAGAAAAAAAAAATTGATACAAGCCCAAGCCAATAGCAACTCGGAGATATGTTGACTAACCGTTGAGCATGCACACCAACCGTTCCTTCCCAGAATCCCAAAGTATTAGTACTTAGCTCAGCTCGTTTCCTAGCCAATGAAGAGCGCCCACTTGTCGAAAATAAATAATTGAAAATACCCAAAAGGCTTGATCCGTCTGAAACGATTTCCATTAATAGAATCAAGAAAACTATCACTACGGAACAAAAACCGGACTTACATCGTACTGGGAAAGGAAAAAGGAGCGAAGTTGCATATATGTTTATGCATCATTAGTGTGTTCGTGACAGAGAATCTCTATGTTATACTGTATATTTCGCCTCCTTTCTTCACCAACGCCTGAAACCAAACCAGGTTTTGGAACTTTATTTGATTATCTCTACTATAATTGTGCTTTACTTGAGTTTCACAATGTTTTACTTCACTTTAGTGGTGTTTAATTTGATTCTGATAAATCTTTTAGGATTTCTTTCATTGTCTTTTTGTTTTCTTGTTGATTGAACTTTTGGTTATATCTAGAATTTAAGCTCTGAATTTGAAATGCTTAGATTTGGAAGAAATGAGGATTTGAATAGAAATGAGGATTTGAATAGAAAGGGAATGGAAATTCTGGAAAAATATTGCACTGTTCTGTGTTCTTATAATGACTGTTCTGTCCCTACTTGCATTTGCAAGTTTTGGACTTCTTTAGTCAGTTGTTAGTTCCCAATTTTTTATAATGGCGAAATCTTTTGATTTTCGGTATTCAAGTAGTCTATTTTCCTTCAATTAATTTATTGGTAATAATGTGTTGTTTGTTGCGCAATAATAGATCAAGTTATCCTAAATAGGTATTACCGGGATCTTGATCCTTGTATTGGTGGAATGTGCAAATGGCTCTTCAATCCTTGCTCTCACAAGTTGTTAGTGCGGGCTCAAGGGAGTCCCACCGCACTCCCACCTAATTAGATTTGTTTTTTCCTTCGAGATTATGAATGCTAGGAATTTCATGACGTCACATAATACATTTTAGTTCACCACTCACCAGTTATTGAAACACTGCCATAACACCATTCACTTCATTTGGTTTTGACTTATCTTAGACGTGCTTATGGTCTTAGGTTTAGTTCTTGATGATCAAAGCTCGAGAGTGATCTGAGCTAGCTTGACTCGTTGATGGCTATAGACCATAGTGGTGTGTCTCATGCTTGTTATAAGCTTATACAAAATTAAAATTTACTTTGTTTCTAAAGCGACCGAGTTTCAGCTTGAAATGTTCACGTTGAAACCTATACGTCTGAGACAGGGTTTTGGATTTGAAGTTCTGTTAGTTTTCATGAACTTTTCCATGAAGTATAGCCAATTCCACAACTGATTGGAGTTTAATCCCAATTTTTACCTTGGAACCTTCATTTTTTGATCATTGGTACTTCTGCACTTCAAAATGAGAAAAATACTTGCACCCTACATTTCACTCTTGGAGCATTTTGTTATCAATGTGAACTTTTTTGATGTCTGCAAGGAAGTGTCTAGTGTTCTTTGATCAACACACTGCTACATATGCACCCAACTGCCATAAGGTCTAGTTGGTCAAGGAAAAGCTATAAATTTCTTTTATGTACATACATGTGTGTGTGTGTGTGTGTGTGTGTGTGTGTGTGTATATATATATATATATTTATAATGCAGTGCAACTATCCCTATTATATAATTTCTATGCTATGCTTTTAGAATATTTTCATCGTGTGATTAAACCTGGTTCTCTTGTGTTATTATTTTTATATCAAGTGGTAAGAGACACTATGCTTTTGGAAATAAACGCACTACATACTTTATCTTCTTCTTCTTCTCTCTTCCCCCCAGTGTTTTTTTTTTTAATAACTCCAGAAGTCAAAATAATGACCAAGGTGGCAGATTTATTGTTCATTCTTATGCTTTTCATGAAATTTATGCTTTAGTTACTAGGTATAATTAAGGTTTTTCCTTGTGCTTGGTGCAGTTGAGCTGTTGGTTGTGAAGATTTGATAAGTTATCTTTACAAAGGTTTCAACATCCTTCGTAGAAATGATTGTTTCTGCCCTTGTAACATCTGTTGCAATAAATCTTGGCCTTTGTATTTTATTCTTCACATTGTATTCTGTCTTGAGGAAACAGCCAAGTAATTTTGATGTTTATGTGCCGCGCTTGCTGGCTGATGGAAAGTTGAAGAAAACAAGTCATTTTCACCTAGAAAGGTTATTGCCTACTCCTGGTTGGGTGAAAAGGGCATGGCAGCTTTCTGAAGAGGAGCTACTTTCATCTTCAGGCTTGGATGCCGTGGTATTCATGCGCCTTATCATCTTCAGGTAATTTGGATCCTTCCTCAAACAGTTTTTTTTTTATTGTTGAAAATATTGAACTTTAGAGTGTAGATTGAACTTTTCTCCATATAATATGACAAAACATATTAATTACAGTACACTTATGTTGATATGATGTTTATTTAATTGAGAGAGAAATCCTTTACTAACTTGTAAGTAGACTAAAAAGTTAACCACTTATAAGTGGGGAGATAGTAAAACAGTGCATGAATTTTGAAGCACAATGGAAGGAACAAAAATAATAAGTCATGCGTACCTTTTATTTGTGTTCATTTTCTTCAAAAGAATAATCATCTTATATTTTTTCAAAAAACCTCAGAAAAAATCTGAAAGCAAATGAGGATGCACACTTCTCCTCAAGAAAGGGCCAAAAATGGCATCCTAAAAAAAAAAAAAAAAACAGAAAATTAGGGGACAAAAAATTCCCAATAAAAATTACGAAAGAGTTTGCGTGCCTCTTAGCTGAGAGAACAACTCTGAATTAGACCATATTAGTGGATGCAAAGGAGCCCCAACACTTGTAGCAAATAACGATCCCTCGTTTGACTATGTACCAGTCTAATGCCCAAGTGACCACATTAATCACAATCCTTCTCCATCTTGTATTTAATAAATGCTTGATTTTGTATTCCATAAACCCAAATACGGGAGTAAGATCCTCAGCAGGTGATATTTGATTACCATCATGATTAATGCAAGCTCTTGTGGGTTTGGGAGTGTCTCAATTTTATTCACTGCAAGGGAGGGGGGGTTCAGTAATGAGGTTCTATTCAATAAATGTGCAAGAAACAACAACTTATTGAATAGAAAAATGAGAAAGAAGGAACAGGGAAGAGAAGGATGAGGAATCCTTCTCAAAGAAAGGAAGCAAAGCTATACATTGATACGTACAGACAAAACCATCAACTAGCACCCAACCCTTCATCCCTCTCTCAATCAGTGGAGGTCTGGATGAGGAATTTTTATGTGATGATGAAGCATTGTTTATCAAATGGTGAATGTGAATACGCACCATGAACATCACAATAACACATTTTTTATTGGATATTGAGTTGCTAGAAATGCCACAAACTTAAAAAAGAGAAGGCTAACCACTCAAGATGATCTTTGCATTTTAATGCTTGTTTCTTTTATTAAATGAAAGTTGAAATATTTTTATTTTATTATATTTTTTCTTCTCCTGAAAATTTTAAACCAAATTCATGGTTGATATGGAGCATGGGAACTATAGAAGAGCCAATTCAAGCATTTTGCATGGAACACAAATTGAACCTTGTGGAATCAAATTTTGGGTTGAATTTTTAGGTTCATTTATTGCTGGTATAGTTTTATTTATGTTTTAATAAGTTATAAAGAGTTAGGGTACTTTGGAAATTTTCAGATTCGCTGGACACGGGTTATAATAGTGGTTCATGGCTCTTATTTTAGGTCAGTTTAAGTTATTGGGTTGCTATATGTGGTCTTTGTTATGTTTTGAATGTTCTTAGTAGTCAAAGTTTCTGACGTTTCTATTTTAGAGTCTTGGTTGTAGTATAAGTAGGAAAACTATAGTGGCCTATAAACATTTGTGTAATCTTTATATGTAATGCTGTGCAGTTTTGATAACTTGAGAGAAGCTTTTGAGGAGTGTGAATCAACCGTATCCTAGGGGGTGATTCCTAGGTTCTTTTTTACTTTAATTGCTATTCATGGGTTTGTTCGCAGTTGCATAACGACCTTTTTGTCATCACCAAAATTTATCCCATTTAGTGCTAATCAAACTTAAACCTTTGCCCGACCCTTTGGCCTTCAATGTAATGTCAACACATCGTAATTTTGTTTTGATGGTTAAATCACACACACACACACTTACTTTGCCCCTAAGGGGACTTGAACCCTCAACCTCCCATATGGGACTGGTGGAGGAAGTACTACCCAAGCTAGAGCTTGTTGGTCCCACACATTGTAATCAGTTGCTAATTCATCTTTACTTACCCAAAAAAAAAAGTTGCTGTCCAGAATTTCTAGCAGCTAGTTCTCTGCAATTCTAGCAAACTATCGCTTTTTTAAAACCAAGTAATTTCCAATTCTTTTCATCTTCAAACCCTACACCCTTTTGGTCGACCCTTTCAAATCCTAATTCCATAAGCTTCCTGCAATTGTCACCCTCCATAAAACCAGTCATAGGTTGCATGATTATTAGATTCATAGAGCTCTTCTACATCAACTACAATTCCCTTTTTTTTTTCTTTTTTTCTGGTTATTCCCTTTTATCTTTCATTTGACAAATCGTAAGTCTAAACTCAAAATTCAACTAAGCCTTGTCCCAACTCATGGGGCCAGCTACCTTAGGGGTGGCCATGGGCCAGGCAAAGCTAGGCTCGGGCAGGGCCAATGTATGCTGGCCCGATCCAGGCCCACCCTCGGCCATACCAGTTAGTACAAGCCTAGCCCTCAGACATATTCGTAGGTTCGGGCCAGGCCCAACCCATCCTGTGATATTAACTTATTAAATAAAATAATATACAAAGCAATAATAAACACTAATTGTTTACTAGTTCAAGTGGTATGAGGATGCTTTTTCAACATGCATGTCATGGGTTCAAGCCCCATTACTATTCATTTCTTCATAAAGCTTATATACTTTATTTAAAAGAAAATTATAAAATAATGTATATTATAGATATGATATATATAAAATCTATTATATTTATACACCACTCAGGCTGGACCTCATGTACTATTTCCAAGCTAGGCCCAAAAAAAAATGATCGGGCCTTGAGCTTGGCCCTAAGGACCCATTCACCTGGCCCAGACCTCTTAATTATATGGGTTGGGGCTTGCTGGCCTACTGGACCTACGGCCACCCCTAGGCTACATGAATCCCATTTGGCAATTTTGCCAAGCCTTAACTGAGCTAAGCCTTAACACAAAAATCACAGTAATGTTTGCCAATAACCAATAAGAAATATCACGCGATATGATAGTAAAACAACTCAACTGGTCTTGTGCTTCTCATATCTAGACAGTTTCATACTCACTAACTTGGGTGCACAAACTGGTAGGCCACTGCCTTGCCCACCAATTCCACTCTTATAGACATTTCACTTGTGTACACACTGCCAGACTGCCTGGTGCTAGTTTTCTTTTGGTTGGCAGAGAATCGGATCAATATTAATAATTGCGAGCTATAGCATGTGAATTAGCTATTTTCTAATGATTTTGTTTCTTAATGTGGATATATCAATGGTATTCTTTCTTTTCCATCATCATATGGGAATGTTTTTGTTGTTGTTGCTCCTGCTGCCTTGCTGTTTTTATATTAATGTTATATTTTTATTGTCAGTTTTTTTTTTTTTGTTGTTGTTATCTTTCACTTTGATGCAAGCTCTTGCATTTCTCCTTTTTTAATGCAGTTTGAGAGTATTTTCTGTTGCTGGAATCATCGGAGTCTTTGTTCTTCTTCCAGTGAACTGCACAGGCGATCAGCTCCAGGAAATTGATTTTGTTAATTTGACAAATAATTCCTTGGACGTATTTAGCATTTCAAACTTAAACAATGGCTCAAAAAGGTGACTATTATCACATCTATCCATGAAATAAAGGTGGCTTTATCTTAACATATGATTATAATGAAGCAGAACTTGGAGATAAGTTGTTTTAAAATATTAGAAGTGTAAACCCTTTGATCCTTAAATTGTGTGGGAGCACAGGGTAGCAATATGCAGTTGGCAGTGATTGGTGCTCTGTCCCCTTTCTGGTCGTACCATGTTTTGCACCTGGTTATTCCAAGGTCTTCAGGGCTAGCATTTTTGTATGAGTATGTTTTGTTTTTACCTGTTTATTTGTCAATCATGGAAAATAGTTGAGTCTCGTATATCTTTAGAAACCATGTTCTTCTGGGAGAAATTACTCCCTCTAGAAGCTATTTCCAACATTGATAGTCTCCAGAAACTTTCAGTGGTAAAGACATGAAGTTGAGTTTACTGACCACTAAATATTAGGTCTTAAATTGAGTATCTTTTATATGAGAGTTCAGGGTGTCCTTTCTAGTTGCCTGCCAAGTATTGTGGTTTGATTAGTCATCTAAATAATTAAGTACTTGATAAATATGTTTGGAAATGGTATTATATAATTTACCTATCAAAAAAGAATTTGTCCTTTATAATTTACAGGTCCGTTTGGATAAGTTGGAGGGAGAGGAGAGCTTTAGTTATGAAGGAGAGGAGATGAGAGGGTAAGCCCTCCTTTATGTTTGGATAACTAATGAGGGGAGGGGAGGAGAGAGGGTAGTGTAATCCTCTCATCTTGTTTGGGAATGATAAAGGAGAGAAAAGAAAGGAAATAGTTTTATATTAATTTACAACTATACTCTTTTTAAATTAACCATACTAGTAATTAGTAATCTCATAGATTTAAGGGTATTATAAAAAACTCGTTAGACGGCTGTCTCCTCTGCCTCTGTCTCTGTCTCCGCCCACTTTTGGACGGATTACAAAATGGTTGAAATACGTGTTGAGCTCTCCCTTCCCTCTCCCCTCCTCTTCTTCCCTCTCCTTCCTAATTTTTAAACCAAACATGAAATAAACTCCCCTTCCTTCCCCTCTCTTTCCCTTTCTTTCCTACGCCTTCCATCCAAACGGGCTGTTAGAGTTAATTATCGGATACTTTATAATTTTTACCTTCATAGGCTTATGTGATAACTCACAAGCAAAGCAATCAAATGAGATTTCTGACCTCCTTATCCTTTTTACTCTGTTTCTGTTTTGGAAAATCTCAATACCTTTTCAAAAATATGAATTACAACTCATCTATATCCTACTCGATCTGTCCCATATTAAGAGTTCCTTTTGGGGAATCCAACTTTATAAGGAGACAAAGCATTTAATGCTTAAGCACTTGAGTGAGAAGTATAAATTTATGTGGAAATCCCGAATGATTTGAAGGGGATTTGGAGGAGATTGTGGTAAGAGATTGAGGCCATAATGAGATCCGATATTTAGGCTGATTATTTGGGTTAACTTTTATGTTTCCATGTTTTTGGTTCTCTTTGTACATGTTAAATAGGGACCGAGTATGTAAAGAATATACAACAATTGAATGAAAGATTGATTCAATTTCCATATTCTCATCGTCTTCACGGTATCAGAGCCGCGGTTACTCTGAAAACCCTAGCAAGCCATGGCCGCCAGCCATGAGTCTACCCAGTCGGTAACTTAGGAAGGAGAATCAGAGATAATCTCCTCCATGGGTTCGGCCGGCGAGTTTGAAAATTCCTCATTTCATCTTACTGTAGAAAAGCTAAATGGTAAGAACTACCATGAATGGGCCCAATCCATCAAGCTGCTCATCGACGACAAAGGCAAACTTGGCTTCCTTACCGGCGAGACCAAATAGCCACCTTCCAGCGACGTAGCAGCCTTCCAAAAATGGCGTTATGAGAATTCCTTCATAACCTCCTGCTTGATCAACTCTATGCGACCAGCAATCGGCAAGACATACATGTTTCTGCCGACGGCGAAAGACGTGCGGGAAGCTGTTCGCGAAACCTACTCCGACGCCGAGAATGCCTCTCAAATCTTCAAGATGAAGACTCAGCTGTGGCAGATGAAGCAGGGAGATAGAGAGGTGACGGAATACTACACGGAGATGCTGGGTTTATGGCAGGAACTGGACCTCAACTGTGAAGAATCTTGGGAGTGCACGGGTGATAGTGTGCGATTCAAGAAGAGAATGGAGAACGACAGAGTTTACGAGTTTCTGGCTGGACTCAACGGAGAGCTCGACGATGTGAGGAGCCGAGTTTTGGGTCGCCGGCCATTATTGTCCATTCGAGAGGTGTTCTCCTGAAGTTCGGCGTGAAGAGAGTAGAAGAAAGGTGATGTTGAAGGAGAAAATAGCGCTTGGGCCCGAAGCTTATGCCCTTGTAACCCGTGGGCCTCCCACAAGATCTGGCCTGAGACAAAATAAAAGGCCATTTTGTGACCATTGCAAAAAATGGAGCCATTCCAAAGATAGCTGTTGGGCCTTACATGGCAAGCCTGCTGACTGGAAGCCCAGAACAGCCTAACAAATCCCACGGGTACCAGGCCTCAACTGAACAGCAAACAGAAACAGGCTGCTCCAGCCCATCACACTCAGTCGGCCTTTATTGGGGGTTTTAACCCCGAGCAACTTGAGAAGCTATATGCTCTTTTTTCGACCTTTCAAGCCTCGGGTCAGTCTTCTACTCTACTTGCCATCGGGTTCCTTAGCCCACAAAGGTACTTTTTTGACTGCTCTTAGTACCACTTCGCGCCTTACTCCCTGGATTATTGACTCTGGTGCATCCGACCATATGACTAATGCCCATCATTTATTTTCCACAATTCACCTTGTGCTGGTAACTTGAAAGTAAAAATTGCAGATGATACTTTATCCCCAGTAGCTGGCAAGGGGAGTATCCGTATCTCTGAATTTATTACTTTGGAGTTTGTCCTTCATGTTCCTAATCTCTCTTGCAATATGTTGTCCGTTAGTTAGCTAACCAAACAATCTCATTGCTCAGCTACATTTTTGTCTTCTCATTGTGTCTTTCAGGACCTATCATCGGGGAAGACGATTGGCAGTGCTAAGGAATGCGAGGGGCTCTACTACTTTGATGACGCTCACATGAGTAAACAGTGTCATCCTCCTATTTGTAATTCTGTATCTAGTCCTAGGGATAGTGACCTTTTTTTATGGCACAAACGAATGGGCCATCCTAGATTTCAATATTTAAAAAATTTGTTTCCTTCACTTTGTTCGAATAAAACTCCCTTGGATTTACAATATGAAGTTTGTGAACTTGCAAAACATAATCGCACTACTTTTCCCACATCTCCTTATAAACCATCACTGCCTTTTACCCTGATTCACAGTGGCCTTTGGGGGCCTTCACGGGTTCCAATAGGACCCACAAAAAATGGTTTATTTCCTTTATTGATGACCATTCTCGTCTCTGTTGGGTGTATTTACTAAACGATAAATCTGAGATTAGTTCTGTATTCATGAACTTCTACACTATGATTTACATCCCAATTTCACTCAAAAATCTAAATTCTTCGTACTGATAATGGCACTGAGTACTTCAATTATTCTTTAGGCCCCAATCTTCAAGACAAAGGTATTATTCACTAGAGTTCTTGCGTTCACACCCCCCAACAAAATGGGATTACTGAACGGAAAAACCAACATATTCTTGAGGTAGCTCGTGCCCTACTGTTCACCTCTCACATGAAAAATAATTTTTGGGGTGATGCCATTCTAACCTCCACATTCCTCATCAATCGAATGCCTAGTCGGGTTCTCTCATTTGCAACCCCTCTCCAAAAATTCCAGGAGACCTTCCCTGATTCTCGGCTCAGTTCATCTCTCCCACTTCGTGTTTTCGGGTCCACAGGTGTTTGTCCACATTCACGCCTCCCAACGTAATAAGTTGGATCCTAGAGCTTTCAAATGTGTCTTCCTTGGCTATTCTCCCACTCAGAAGGGTTACAAATGTTATGACCCTCTCTCACAGAAGTTATATGTTAGTCTGGATGTCACATTTTTTGAGCATACTCCCTACTACTCGCTTCAGGGGGAGCCCTTGAGTGAAGCTCGACCCTCAGACATAGACTTCGATGTTGCGATCTTTGAATCTACCCCATACAATACACCCTCTCCTTCTTTGTCCAACATAGAAGGAATCTTGAACTCAGGGGGAGATGTGGGAAAACAAATAGACAGGGAGAAACTTGTCTACTCAAGGAGACCTAAATCAAAGCCCGATGAGACTCTCGCAACCGAAGCACCAAAAGAGTCGGAATCGGTGATAGCTCCGACTTCTCATGAGCCAAAACCCAATCTTGACCAGGTCAAAAATCTTGATGACTTACCCATTGCTCTTAGAAAACAACATCGTTCATATACTCTTCATCCTATCTCAAAGTTTGTATCTTATAATGCTCTTTCTGCCAAGTGTCGTGCTTTTACGTCTAACCTTGACAGAATCCAGATTCCTAAGAATATTCAAGAAGCCTTGGAGATTCCAGAATGGAGAGAAGCAGTGATGGAAGAAATAAGGGCATTAGAAAAAAATGGAACTTGAGAGGTGATGACTTTGCTAAGAGGGAAGAAACCAAGTGGGCTGTAAGTGGGTGTTCATGGTGAAGTACAAGGCTGATGGCAAAGTAGAACAGGTACAAAGCCCGCCTAGTTGCAAAGGGGTTCACTCAGACATACTAGTATTGACTACACCGAGACATTTGCACCAGTAGCAAAGCTGAATACTATACGGGTTCTCTTGTCCTTGGCAGCAAACTTGGACTGGCCACTTCATCAGTTTGACATCAAGAATGCTTTTCTGAATGGTGAGCTAGAGGAAGAAGTGTTTATGACGCTACCACCAGGATTTTACAAGGAGGGAGAAGAAACCAGAGTATGTAAATGGAAGAAATCCCTGTATGGACTCAAACAATCACCGAGAGCGTGGTTTGATAGATTTGCGAAGGTGATGAAGAATCAAGGATACCAACAGGGACAGTCAGATCACACTATGTTCTTCAAACAATCCAACAATGGAAGGAGGACCATCCTGATCGTGTACGTCGACAACATCATTCTCACTGGAGATAACACAGGAGAGGTGGAAAGATTGAAGAAGGTCTTAGCCACAGAAAAAAAACCTAGGTCAAATGCGATACTTTCTGGAAATGGAAGTCGCCAGATCAAGGAAGGGAATTAGTGTCACCCAGAGAAAGTATGTAATTGACCTTTTGACTGAGACTGGTATGCTTGGTTGCAAGCTAAGCGATACTCCGATCGAGGCAGGAAAAAGAATGAAAGACGTTGGAAAGCCTGTGGATAGAGAAAGATATCAGAGACTAGTAGGTAGATTGATCTACCTATCTCACACTAGACCTGACATTGCTTTCATTGTAAGTGTGGACAGTTAGCACATGCATTCACCAAAGGAGAGTTACCTAGAAGCGGTATATAAGATTCTCAGATATCTGAAAGGCTCTCCAGGGCGAG
Organism: Nyssa sinensis; assembly: GCA_008638375.1. Classification (NCBI taxonomy): domain Eukaryota; kingdom Viridiplantae; phylum Streptophyta; class Magnoliopsida; order Cornales; family Nyssaceae; genus Nyssa; species Nyssa sinensis. The sequence goes on from CM018042.1 coordinate 27,468,961, forward strand.
GTTTATTCTTTAAGAAAGGAAACAGTAAGAAGATAGAGATCTATACAAATGCAGATTGGGCAGGATCAGCAGAAGACAGAAGGTCTATTACCGGCTACTGTACCTATGTTTGGGGAAATCTAGTAACATGGAGGAGTAAGAAGCAGAGTGTGGTAGCCAGAAGTAGTGCCGAAGCTGAATTTAGAGCTGTTGCACAAGGAATGTGTGAAGGGCTATGGTTACAAAAGCTTTTGGAGGAACTACATATCACAGTAGAGCTCCCCATCAAACTCTACTGTGACAACAAAGCTGCTATCAGCATTTCCATAATCCTGTTCAGCACGACAAGACTAAACATATAGAAGTTAACAGGCATTTTATAAATGAGAAAATTGAAAAAGGGACAATTTGCATGACCTATATCCCTACAAGAGAACAATTAGCAGATATATTCACTAAGGGATTACAGAGGTCCAGCTTTGAAGAGTTTATCTGCAAGTTGGACATGATCAACATCTATGATCCAAGTTGAGGGGGAGTGTGGAAATCCCGAATGAATTGAAGGGGATTTGGAGGAGATTGTGGTAAGAGATTGAGGCCATAATGAGATCTGATATTTAGGCTGATTATTTGGGTTGACTTTTATGTTTCCATGTTTTTGGTTCTCTTTGTACATGTTAAATAGGGACCGAGTATGTAAAGAATATACAACAATTGAATGAAAGATTGATTCAATTTCCATATTCTCATCGTCTTCAATTTACAAAACTAACCTTCTTTCACATTGATTAGGATATTTACATTAAATTGAAAGAAAAGGATAAATGGCAATTTTATACTGCTTAGTACATCGACTTTTTGAAATGTATTCATATTTTGGGATATTTGAAGAGGGAAACAATGACTCTTAAATTGGGACAGAGGGAATAATTTATATATTTTCTCAGTGGTTAGAAAGGAAAAACTCTTCCAATCTCTTGGAAGATCTATGTTACACCAAAGCCAAGACGAGATGTGTTTCATAACTATGTGTTGGCTATTAACAATGGAAGTCATTTGGATTTTCTAGATCTTTTTGCAGGTTATCATAGTTGATGTTTCTTTCTTGACTTGGTCTTCTTCCTCTTGTTTGTTATCCGTTCTTCCTATTATTCATCGGTACTTTTTTGTTTGTAATAAGATGGGGAAGAATCTCGTGTTCTTTTGAACATTAATTATAATATCAATTTCCAGCACTTGAACCTCAATGCATTCAACGTGTCTGAGTCATTGCTTTATAGGATTCAGGTCTTCTAAAGTTGGAAACAATAATGCATGTTGAGCAGTCTTGACAGCTATGTAGGTTATCCAGCTGCTTCAAAAATTGACTTGGATAGGTGTTAGAACTTAGAAGCAGCATTCTCAAATGCTAGAAATGTTTTGTAGGTCTGAAAGAATACCCATGTTTATGTGTCTCCCACTTGTAAATATTTGTTGATGTCCAACAAGGATAAACAAGTGTGCTTAGATATGATAGCATCGTGATAAGTTCTTTTTAGGGACGAATTATAAAGTTAAAGGGTGCACAACTACCAACACCATTACAGCCTTCCACCTCCACCTAACACTGTTACCGCAGCCTCCACCAACCCCACCTGCCACTGTTGGCACACCTTTGTTACTGCACTACCATTGTCGCTCTCACTGCTGCTGCCAACACCACACAACACCATTGCTGGCACACCATTTTTACTGTACTACCAGCACCAATCTTTCTACTGCTACCACCATGCCACCAACTCTACCAACAAAAACACCTATGTTTTCACCACCATTGCACTCCCACCGCCACCTTTACTTCCACTATTATTTCCACCTTTGGAACACGTTCAAAATTACCACTTACCAACTAGCTGCCACTGCTGCTGCACAGCCATCTACACCTTCTTAAGTAAAACAAATGCATTCATCCAATATGTTCTATAGAACTCAGCCCTGTGGAATTTTGTTCAGTTGAATAAAATCCTAATATCATTCCCATCCATACACATGCCCAGGAAAATGTGAGATAGCTTATTCTCTATTTTGGTTGGTGTGTCCAGTTGGGAAAGACACGAGTGAGCTTCCTAATGGCCATGGAAATCTAAATGTGGTACTGTCTTGCCTCTGCTCATTTAGCCTTGCATATGTTTGTAGTGTAAATATTTTGAAGAGTAAGAGAAAAGAAAGAAGTGAGAAAGAAACGTATGAAAGAGAGGTTAACCAAGCAACAACACCGTATCTTCTAGAATTAAGATTGGGATGGGCTGATTACACACCAAAAATTTGTCTTTACGATTGTATGAATTCTAAGAAATCAGAAAAAAAAAGTTTTTTCATATGGAATATTAGTTTTCTTTTTTACTCCTGTAGCCAAGGGAAGTGTGAAGAAAACCTCACGATATGTTTGGTTTTTGTGGCAGGTTATGGATACACTTCTCCGCTGTATATATTGTCACTATCTTTGTCTGTTATCTTCTTTATTATGTAAGTCGGATCTTTGTACAATTATACCTGCTGATGGCTCATTACTTTTTTTTTTAACATATTGAATTGCCTCCCAACACCTGTGCTTTTTTAATGGACTTGATTACGTCCAAACCTTTAATTCACTAAATATGAAATTACAAGTACATGTTCTCATGACTAGATAACCATGTTTTAGTGGTGGATTTATAGCTTTTATGTGTTTATGAAAGGGACACTATCTTTTGGAAGCTTCTGCATTTGATAGTAAAGATCATTTGGATAATTAAATGAGGGAATTATGGAGATCTGAGCTAGCAAAATTAAATTGTGCTGAATAATATTTGGTTATGCAGGAATATAAATATATATCTGCAAAGAGGGTTGCTTATTTTTATTCATCCAAACCTCAGGCGCATCAATTCACTATTTTGGTTCGTAGTATCCCTGTTTCTATTGGCAGCAGTGTCAGTGAAAGTGTTGACAGCTTTTTCAAAGAATATTATCCTTCCACATATCTATCCCATGTGGTGGTTCACCGAACAAACAAACTTCGAGATCTCATTGTAAGCTTTTTTCGTCTTTATTTCTTTTTCTTCTTCCTTTTTTCTTCCTGAACTTCTTTTCAGGGCACTTGTTTGTGTTTTAACTTTATTTTTAACGGAAATTTTTGGAACTGAAAGTGTTAGAGAGGATATATGTGAAAATATTTGATTCTTGCCTCTCTTCAACTTCATTTTTACAAGTGAGTTCATATCAAAGTTCTTTAAAACTAACAAGAACTGGGTTTTTTTTGTAAAGTACCACCAAGAGTTAGCTTAAGTGGTATCTCCTCCATCTCCCAAAGAGGAGGTTGAGGGTTCAAGTCCCAATAGGGACAAAGTGGGTGTGTGTGTCCTACCTATCCAAAAAAAATAAAAAAGAATTCTTAGTGGTAGGAATTGACCAGTGAAGAGTGTAACTGGGTTTTTTTTCCAAGGCATCTGTATGAAAATTGAGCGTCTAAATTTATGTATAATTATATATCCACTCACTTTTCTCTGAGAATTCAAGGGCGGGCCTCACTTCTTAGCTTGCAATAAATTTCATTTCATGCACTTGGATTACCTTTACTATGCCTTAATTTACTACAATTTCGTGTCCTTGTCTAGCTTGATGCACAAAAGTTGTATAAAAGGCTTCTTCCACTTGCAAACCGAACCAAGTCAGGCCAAAGGTTAAGCGTGATGGTTTTTGTGGACTGTTTGGCTGCAAGGTTGATCTTGTGGATCACTATGAAAAGATGTTAGAGGATTTGGAGGAGAATGTGAGATTAGAGCAATCGGAGGTTTCATTGGCAGGGGAAGTATGTACTTATCTGTTTTTTTTTGTCTTTTTCTAAAAATTCAACATATGCATATATGCATTTGTAGACTTTTGTATTTGTGTGTATGCATCATCTGCACTTGATCAAGTGATCTACATCATCCTGCCAATGAAAAAAAAAAAACCATCACTGTTCATCCTTGAATTTTTCATGATGTTTCAAAAGTTTGTCATCATGATTTTAAAAATATAATTAGTGAGTGTGAAACATTCTGATTTTGACCACCTTCAACAATAGCTTTGTATCATTAACTTCTGTAGCAGGCGTCACTTTTTTAGTTTACATTTGATAATACCATTTTTTTTATGTAGATAACTTTCCTCTTTATTGGCTTTTTAGTTTTTACTTTATGTTGTATTAATTCATTTTAAAGATATTGCGTGTAATCGAGACCAAAATTTCCTTTTGTTTTCACCGAAACAGTCAAAATGTTTCCATTTCTCAATAAACCAAAATGAAAGATGGTTGAAAAATCGAAATTCACATGTTTACATGAAAATGTTTCCACTGAAATTTTTCCATCTTGTCAACAACTTCAGAAACGGTTGAAAGGTAGTATCCATTTCTTTTTTTTTTCCAAAAGGAGGAGAGATTGAAGGATCAATACTCAAAATATAAGACGATATCCCCGATTTCCTTGAGCAACAGTAGATAAGGTGAAGTAGAAGTAGAGAAAATGAGGAGGTATGAGCAGATTATTGTAATATTCTATTGTTAATTATAATAACCTAACTTGCTAATTGTTCTACTTAGGTTGTTATTTTACATGTAATTTTTGTTAACGTGTCTACTTTGTATATATTACATAGTACATGCTTGCAAATCATAGTATAAATAGTTCTAAAATCTTTACTGGTAGGGAATTGTTTGATATTAATTGGTGACTGCTGATAGTAGTGAATGTGAAAGGGGAGTTCACACAGGAGTGGTAATTACATATAAGACAATCACAGATTCTCGAGATGATGTGGAGGGTGAAAACTGAGGGATCTAGAGAGAGAGAGAGAGAGAGAGAGAGAGATTGAGTGAGTGAGTAGGGCAGAGGCTACTAGTATGGCTCGAAAATCTCAGAGCAGTTTGTATAATGGTTCTCGTGCATAATACCAATACTATATATATATATATATATATGTAGGGCAGAGGTACTAGTATGGCTCGAAAATCTCAGAGCAGTTTGTATAATGGTTCTCGTGCATAATACCAATACTATATATATATATATATATGATGTGAGTTCAATCTGTGACATGACTATTTATAGTAGAGTACATGATTTGGCCCAAGAAGATGTGATGGGTGCACGTGGGCTGTTACGTGAACGACAATCACAGCAGTGACTCCAAGTGTCCCAAAAATACACTAGAAGGATCTGTCATTCTCTGGAAGACTAATGTATGACCCAGGACCAGTGTGATGCGAACCTTGGCAATCCCATAACTTTAGCCATAAAGCCACATTACCCAAAGAATCCTATTGAAGGGACTACGATACCACAAGAGAGCCACACCATATCTGTGCACTGAGCTCTTAGAGCCCCATAAGGTCTGCCCCAGCCTTAGGCAACAATGAAATTGTAGGATGAGAGTTAACTTAGTAGGTATAGAGTGAGAATGGATATACTTATCAAAAAATTAGAGTGAGACTGGAAATATACTATTATACTCACCATGTCAGGGAGCCAACATTGGCTCAAATTAGTTTCTAAGAAGAACGGATATGGATACGAGACACATACGACACGACATTTATCAAAAAAGTATGACACAAACACGTCAGGGACACTTTGAATGTATATAAATTCTTTATAGTTTTTATATGATCATATAATAAAAACATAACGTTATTTCAATTAAAATTGGTATAAAAACACACAAATCACAAAAATATTATTAAGATATTAAAATAATAAAGCCACTAATAAAAAATAAAAAATTATAAGAACAAAGTCATTAAATCAAAATTTAAGAACTTCTTCATTTAATCATCAACATTCATGATTCAAGTTCCAAAACAAATTTACTAACTATTACATTGAACATATATATCTTTGTGTGTGTGTATATGTGTGTATATGCATATATATAAAAAGAGGAAAAAAGAAGAAAAAAAAGAGGAAAAAAAATAGAAAACGTGTCCATAATGTGTCTGAAAATTTAAAAAAAAAAAAATTGGACACTTATTTTGCGTGTCCATGAAGTGTCCGAGAAGTGTCGGTATTCGACACGGATATGTGAGTTAAAATAAAGTGTCCATGCTTCATAACTTAGTTTAGTGTACTCCAAGAGTGGCCACTAAGCAGAACGATTCTCAAGATAGCTTGGAAATATGCCCAAGGCCCAGGATCATGTTACATGCTATTCAGATCAATATAAGGGCCTGAGGAGATTGAGCCACATTGAAGAACTTGAAAATAGGACCAACTAGAAGAGTCATAAATCATGATTCACGATTCACTGGGAGATTACCTCGACTCACTTGGAGGAGATAACCTCAAGAATGATCTCGTAACATTTTTTTTAATCCAGAACTAAGGCACTACATATGTTAGTTCACAGAAGGGACTGAAATGATCACCTCAGTGATAGGACAGGCATCACCATATAATTGGTCTCTGTGTCAGGGGGTGATTAGATGATGTGTAATCCACGTTGCACAATTGTCCAGCTTCATGACCAGGGAGAGATAGCTACATGGCCAAAATGGTCTATGATGAACCAACTACCAACATTTTCCCCCTTGCACGTATGCATCTCATGTGGGAATTTTTGCGCTCATAGAACCATAATGCAGTCCTTTACATGTGGCTAGACTTCTCTCATGTGATGTGTCTAATGTATTTGTTTTGTAACTTCTGTCAACACACTCCTCACATGTGGCTAGACTTCCTCTCGTGGGATGACCAAGCATTGAAAATAATGCAGGATATTGCTGTATTACTAAAAATTTTGGATACCAATATATAAAAGAAGAAGAAGAAGAAAAACCGAAACATTTAGTTCCTTTATTGTTTTATCACGGTTGAAGCTTTACTCTGATCATAATGATATTTTCTCTCAGCAAAGTTTTGTGCACATTCTGGTATTTTTTTTGAGTTATTATGACATACTTCTACATTGAAATAAAATCATATAAGTGTAACTTGAATTCACGGTGTTAGTTTCGAATTTTGATGACATTTTTCAAAAATTGAGATTGGTACTCTTGCCTTTTGGGGTATAGGTAGTAGTTTTTAGATGTCAATGTGCTATCTAATGCATTTACTTATTTTCTGTTTTTTTTTTTAAATATTGAAGGAAGTTAGAGCTGCTTTTGTGTCCTTCAACTCTCGGTATGGTGCTGCAATTGCTTCCCACATGCAGCTGTCAATCAACCCCACTCACTGGGTTACAGAGCAAGCTCCCGAGCCTCATGATGTTTACTGGCCTTTCTTCTCTTCATCATTCATGCAAAGATGGATTTCTAAACTGGTGGTTATAGTTGCATGTATTATTCTTACAATTTTATTCCTTATTCCTGTTGTGATTGTGCAAGGTCTCGCTAATCTGTCTCAGTTGGAAATTTGGTTTCCCTTCCTGAAAAGCATCTTAACCATGTAAGTATTTATTTTCAGATCTTCGATTATTATTAATATTATTATTAGTAGTACTACTATCAATACTCTCTCTCCCTCCAGTATTATTTCTCTATAAAGCCAGCAGTTTATAACCTGCACAAAAAATTATTTCTGGAAAGAGATATAAACCCCTAAATTATTAAGGATTATACTTGAGGAAATCCCGTGGCATCTTTATCTAGTATTTACTTTATATGGAAATAAGGTAATAAGGTTAATACCATTTATGAATATTTGGGTTACCACTGAAAGCATTAGGCATCAAGAGGAAACTACATGTAATTTTGTATGAGATACACACATTATTTTGAGTTTGAAAAAAAAAAGAGAGGAAATTATTGGGACACAGAGAGGAATATAGCTTTTATTTATTGGTAAGATATATACTTATTGTAGGTATACAGATTGATTCTTATTGATTTCCTCATCTTGATTAACTTGTGAATGTTTGCTGTCTTTTCTTTTCCAGCTGTTCATGTCATCTGAATTTTGCTCTTTATGTCTATTGAGTTCATGCATGATTGTGCTATTGATGGTTCAATATATGATGGTGACTCTTATCGAATTGAATAAGACCCCGATTGAAGTCTTTAATATATGACATATAACTTCTGTAGAAGTGTGTACCCTCAGAGTTTAGTTCCATGTCTATTTCCAAGGTCCTATGAACAACAGTTAAAGAAATGGATTTGCAGTATATTTTGGCTTCACTAAATACTACGACTTTTGAGACTGCCATTATTTGAGAAGGGAAGCAGAGGCTTGGTTGCCCCCTGCAGGTCCTGTATGAGACTGCCATTATTTGAGAAGGACAGGTTGAGATTGATTCTATTTGCCTTTCTATGTAGGGGCACACTTGTACCTTTCTTGTTCGCTTATTCTTTGACTAATCTATGGAACTTCAAAGATATTGCCGAGAAGTTTAAATTTTTTTTTTTTTTTAATTGGTAAAAAGTACTTTCATATATATGGAGCACGAGGAGGGCTTTCCCATAATTACAAAAGAAAAGGACTAGCTACAATAAAGCCTAAGGTCCTCCAAAAAATCTATGAGCTTTTCAGAATAATAGGGTATTCTTCTTTAATCCAAAAATACAAAGATTTAAAAGAAGTATCTTTTATCCTCCATGGGAGTGCTTCCACCCCATCAAAAACCCTTCTATTTCTCTCCTTCCATAAACACCACGTAAAATAGATGGGGGCCATGTTCCAAGCGATTCTCAATTCCTTTCTAATACTATTGCACTTCCAACACAAAAAAGGAGCTTCACTTGAGCCGGCATGACCCACGAACAACCAAAAATAGTGAAAAGAAAATTCCATACATTTGAAGCAACCTTGCAATGAAGAAGAAGATGGTCCACCGTCTCTTCGTCTTCTTTGCATAGAGGACACCTACTCGGGATAGAATACCCCCTTCTTTTGAGGTTGTCTGTCGTCAAGATCGCTCCCCAAGAGACCTCCCAAGCAAAAAAACCTGTTTTTGGAGGCACTCTGGAAATCCAAATCAGTTTCCAAGGGAATGATAAGCCTTTCCCATCAACCATCTTTCTATAATAAGAGCGAACTGTAAAGTTTCCATCATCATTTCCCACCCATTTCATGATGTCCCTCCCTCCATTTCTCAAAACCACTTTGCTTAGGACTCTCATCAAATCTTCTACCTCCCCTATTTCCTAGTCAAAAAAAGCCCTTCTGAATTGAAGGCTCCAATATATGACTTGAATGGGAATCTTATGTGCAATTCATGTTGCAATCCTGATTTTTTCCCCATGAATACAAGATTCAACAATTCAAAGCACATGGGTGTATGTGTCATATAAGTTAATCACATATCATTTCTTGCCTTACCCACATTCAGTACCAAATCGCTCACATCCCTACTAATGACCTTGGATATATAGTTATCTTTTTTTTTTCCTTCTATTTAAAATTAACTCTGCATACATCGTTATCAATAATTCATTATGTCACAAACAACAGAGACAAGGAGAAAATGAGGAAGTTAATTGAGTATACACCACACGTATAAGGGCAGACTCTTCCTAGTTTTTTGAACAATTCGAACAGAAGCAAACTAGCCAAGCCAAAATACTCTCATATGATGTACATAAATAATATTATTTGTAATGGTCTCTCCAAACCAGGAGGCCGGATCCCATATATCTGTTGTGCCTACCTAATCACAATCGATTCTGGATTGATACGCAGGTTTCTATCTGCTTCCTTGCCACCGCATCCCATCAAAATGGCATCCATTTCTCTATTTTTTGTCCTCTAAATAAACATCATAATATTATTTATTGTAGCCTGGTTATTATTATCACTTTCATAGAAGCATCAGTAGTGAATCCCCATCTTGTGAAAAGGAGACTTCATGCCCACAGCATAATCTCATACGTGGTATCTGCCATATCTCAGTATATTGCCTCTGCAATTAACCTTGCCATGGGACTTCGTTTTTCTTTCTTCCATGTTAAGAGATTACTCCCACAAATGTACAGTACGCACAGATTGATCTACAATCTGGAAAATTACCAACATAAACAACATTTGAAAAATAGAAATGTCATGACTATTGAAAGGCTTATATTAAAGCTTCTTTTGAGGCTCCTTTTAGATATTTTCTTGGAGAAAACAGAGTCCATGACTTGAGAAAGCTTGAGCCAAGCAAACAAGAAAAGAGTAAAGAAACCACAAAGGGGACTAATCGCTGTGCAAAACACAAGCAGCCTATAGGAATATTTTGTCAGAGAGGCCTAGACTAAGGCAGATCGCCCAACTGTGGTAGGTCGTAAGAATTCCTTTCCAAGTTGCAGTGATCATGGTGATAGCATTGGTAATGTCTGAGAGAAGTCGCTCTTCATTCTTTCTTTGGCCTTTGAAGACTTTGAGGTTTCTTTCCTTCAAGATAAAATATACTTGCCTTCCTATGTGGTTGTCAAGATACTATCCTTATTAGTAATTATAAGGAGTTTTATTAACATGTAATAAATAGTACAGAAATTATATGATATTCTTTTAGCAGTAGAGGCTTTTGGCCAGTTGAAGCATATTCTTAGCATTGAAGTTGCTATATCTGTTTGAGGGATCTTTATTCGCAAAGAAAGTATATATGTGTGTTGGGAAAAGAAAGGTTGTTGGTATCTAAGCTAGTAGAGGCATTTATTGTCAATGTGAGATACCACCGACCTGTGGGATGACTTACTTCTCTCTCTTCTTCCTTTGATATTACTTGTGCCATTAGTGTTTTGGGAGTCAGTTTATACAAGCACCAAAAACTTTACATCTTGAAGCAGTAAACTAAATACTTACACGGACGGCTGCCCTTACCCCTTTCACAATGTTTGTGAAGTTGCTCATGAATTAGAATCCTGGGAGAGAAGCAACTGGGCTATCGTTGATCTTCAGAAGTAGTCTGATCCCGGGAAACAGACTGTAATCACATCCAAGAAAAATCATGCTGTGCGGGGTGACTGGAATCCTTTGAGGTCAGCAGAACAGGCTGACAAACTTGCCAATCCTTTTGTCTACAGGGGTACAAGATCACCTGGCTCTGCCCATTCACTAAGACTCAATTATATGTTGAAACATGCCAGCAGATGTTCCTTGTTTACCGATGCTTTATATTAGAATCCTGGGAGAGAAGCAACTGGGCTATCGTTGATCTTCTGAAGTAGTCTGATCCTGGGAAACAGACTGTAATCACAGCCAAGAAAAATCATGCTGTGCGGTGTGACTGGAATCCTTTGAGGTCAGCAGAACAGGCTGACAAACTTGCCAATCCTTTTGTCTACAGGGATACGAGATCACCTGGCTCTGCCCATTCACTAAGACTCAATTATATGTTGAAACATGCCAGCAGATGTTCCTTGTTTACCAATGCTTTATATTATCATCCTGGGTGGTGGTTTTTTCCCCAGCATGAACATTTGGGAGTGGAAGCATGCATAATGAGATTTAATGGGATCTTCAACTTAAGGTGATCAATATCTACTTGCCGCATTTTGCTGGTAAAATTACTGCAACATGGAGGAGAAAGTCATCGCAAGTTTGAGTGTTGAGGCTGAGTTTAGACTTTAGGTCTATAGCTCAGTGTAGGCAATGGGTGTCTGAGTTATTATAGTATAGGAAGTAGGAACTCCTGGAGGATAAAGGTTTTCCAGCTCTTGTTCCCGTAAACTTATATTGTGATAATGAAACTGTTATTAGCATTCCCCATTACCTGGCTGGTGCAAATATTACAGAACTGGGCATTTAGAATTGGATAGATATTTCATTGATGAAATTAGTTGGTAGATATTCACATTTTACCCAAATAGGGATTGGATGGTCTTTCTTCAAATTTTTTTGTTTTGGTTGGGGTGGGGGATATTTCCCCCTTTTTTGGGTGGGGGCTGATTTCAACCTCTCAAACCCTTCTTTTTGTTCCATCTCTTTTCTTTCATCTTCTCTCTATTTCTCACACAGAAACACACCTCATTCAATTACAGCAAATTAAATTTAGTTCAGTAATGGCGTGTCATTTAGGGGTTTAACTTCTTTGTGTTATCTTTAAATAAATGTTTGATGGAAGAAGAATTTTCCTTTCGCTCCCAATAAATATTAAATTAATAGTGGATGTCTAAGTTAGAAAAATACCTATTATAAACTGATACTTATTATTATTATTATTGTTGTTGTTGTTGTTATTTGTTAAGCAGCCAATTGTTCCAAAAGCTTAAGCTAGTTAGAGAATGGGCCAACAATATATATTAAGCTCTCAACATTATTATTATTATTATTATAAGTAATACTTCTTAAAATTTTATTTAGACAGACTTGTTGATCAATTAAAGCACGGGAATGAGAACTGCAATTATGGATAACCTATTAGAATGTGATTTATTTTCTTGCCATAGAAAGATGTTAGACGGTCACTGGGTTGATTTGTGATATTTTATGATCTTTTATCATCTATATGATCTTTTTGATGTGATTCTTCTTACTAGAGAAAGGTGTCGGTGTTCTCATACAATGTTCATTGGGTTGATTTCTGATTCTATGTAATCTGTAATCATTTGTTATTTGGTTTGCAAGCAAACAGCATTGTAATTGGTTAACAAATTGATTGTTCTCATGTGCGCATGTTATTCTTGTTTTCATCAGTTTCTCATCATTGGGAGTGGTTTTGCAGAACATTTGTCAGTGAAGTAATCACAGGATACCTTCCCAGCCTCATTCTTCAGTTGTTTCTTAAATTAGTGCCTCCCATCATGAAGTTCTTCTCCTCCATCCAAGGATACATCTCGAATAGTGAGATTGAAAAAAGTGCATGTAATAAAGTACTTTGGTTCACAATATGGAACATATTTTTTGCAAATGTACTTTCTGGGACATTCCTCAGTCAACTAGACACAATTCCTTGACCCCAGGAATATTCCCGCCAAGCTAGCTGTTGTTGTTCCAGCCCAGGTGAGAATATTTTTCCATCTACAGAAAATAAACATTTTGGAATTTTTTTTAACTGAAGTGAATAAAAGAGGGGCACTATGAAAATATATAATACTACCCTAAGAAGCACGGACACTCTATTTTGCCTCACGTGTCCGTGTCGGATACCGACACTCTCGGACACTTCCCAGACACGTGTCCGGACACTTGAATCATGAATGTTGATGAATAAATAAAGAAGTTTTTTAATTTTTATTTAATAGTTTTGATATTTTAATATCTTAATAATATTTTTTAAATTTGTGTGTTTTTATGCCAAGTTTAATTGAAATAACATTAGGTTTTTATTATATGGTCATATAAAAAATATAAAACATTTATATATATTTAACGTATCCCTAACGTGTCCGTGTCCTACTTTTTTGAGAAATAACGTGTCTGCATGTCCGTGTCGTGTCGTATCCGTGTCTCGTGTCTGTGTCGTGTCGTATCCGTGTCTCGTGTCCGTATCCGTGCAGTTGAAACTTTCATATAAATATACTGTTTTTCCAATAGAGGTTTAATTTATAAGATACTTAATGCCTTTTCCTTGAGATGAATCTAAAAAATAAATGCAACATATGCAATGATATTTCGCTTCAAGTTTTGGTGCTTTTATAGGGTAATGTGACTCCTCTTGTTGATTATCCCCCAATTAATGTCCTCTCAACCCATGCTCTTAGCTATTTCCAAATTTTGGGTTTTTATTCGAAAGTCATCCAGATCTTTGAAAATAAAGAAATGAGTTAGAGAAAAATGGTACTTCTTTTGATCTGGACAGGGGTCATGTCAAGAGCTAGAGTGAAGGTTTACAACATTTAGGATATTCAATTTCCACAAAGGTAAAAACGATTTTATAATTTCTGATAGTTTGGTTCAATACAATATCTTGTTGAGTAAAATCAAATTTGGAAAATCTCTATTTTGTTTCTTAGCCCCGTTCTTTATGCATTTAGTTAATAGCAAAGATGACTAGTGAAGATGCAAAGTCTTTTTTTTTGAACTGTTGGGATGATTTCAAGTATCACTTGGTAGAAATGAGCTAAGGGATATTGAAATTTGATTGTTTGTTTTGATGTTCAAGATCATTAAACTAGTGTTGTTTCCTGTAACGAGGCGCTGGGAGGGGTGCACTAGGTAGTATAATACTAACCTCCAGCTTTATTTCTACTGGGTTGCTGTCCTTGAGCTTGAACATTATTCGCATGCTTGACATCTCAAGCTTTGTCCAATGCACTCTGCTTAACTGCTGTTGGCTTTGACAATACATATGTTTGTGTATATATATATATATCAAAATTATGGATGTGGAGATTTGGGGGAGATTCAAAATGATCATTAGACTTGAGTTCGTGTTCTCATGCTTGACAGGACAAAAAAGAAAAGTGCCTAAACCTCCCCCCATACATTAGAACAAGAGACGAGAATGGGGAAGAGAATTTATTCCGAGAGAGAGAGAGAGAGGGGGGGGGGGGGGGGGGGGGGGGAGGAGGGAGAGGTTGATTCTAAAATCAGTCACGAGCCCATACATAAGGGCTTACGTGATGGTTTCTGAAATGAGGAAAAATCCAGAATTTTAGGGATCTTCATATGGAATAAGTGCACTGAGCTCTGAAATTCTACAGAGAAGCTTGGCCTCCATAACATACTCAATTCAGTTGAGCACACCAGATTGCCATTCTCTGGCTTCTTTAAGCTCTCTGTAGAGCAGTCCCCCTTAATTTCTTTCTCTCTCTTATTTTCAAAGAGAATCAAAAGAAGAGTTTGATTGAAAGCAGGGAAAACCAATCAAACTTCAAGTACACAAATCATTCATTTGAGGTAACATTAATATCTTTCCTAGTAATCTTAGAACATGAGTTTATTTATAGTGATCTCACCTCCATATATCTTGATCATAACAATCTTTGGAGATTATTCATTCTTCTCCTAAAGCACAATTAACCATGCTTTGCACCCACAATAACCTCGGACCTTGTTCACATTAGAATACTTTCATGTCAAGTGTCTTATGCTCCCAGTTTTATATTTTATATATATTTTTTATTTCTAGTTTAGGCCTCTCACAAGCATGATTAATTCATCTACAAAGTCCTTTCATATGGAGCATCTTCACTATCTCTCTTTAGTATGCCTCTGTCAAATAGTGACAAATTTTACAATTCCCAAGGTGTTGTTTGAACTGAAAAAGCTTGGGGCTTCAAATATTTGGTGTATACAGACCGAATGTGATTGCATGAACTCCACTGCAATAGAAGGGTGCTTCAAGGCGTGTATGAGACATTGTCTTAAATCCTGTATTTGCCCCCACCAATCCGAATTTGGTGCGCAAACGGGATCTCCACAACCAGTATTCAAGATAAAATGAAGTTTCAATTCCTGCCTGCAACTTGCACTGTAGAAGGTAGATTGTGAATGAACCACTGGTGTAGATGTAGAGGGCAAGTTTGCAATCTGCTACTGCAGGTTAACGGAATACAGACAAAAGGTTTGTAGAAAATACAAGGACCACATATAGTAGAATGATTGCAGAGAGAAAGAGAGCAAAAGAGGAGAATATTTTTGTAAAATTCTCTATAAATTCGCAGCCTATATAGGCATATATATATATATATATTGCTACGTGGCTTTCAATCCAAGATGTATTTATTTGAATGGGCACCTCTTCGTTTGAATTGGTGTTTGTTCATTCAAATTGATAACAATTCATTTGAGCAGATGTCTATTCATTTGAATACTGCAATTGGTCACATCCATGCAGATCTATGGGTGTCAATTCGCAACTGATACATCGAAGCGTTCGAACGAACAAACTCTTTTGAATGAGCATTCAAACGAGGTCAAACAAAAACTTTTCTAGACCTAGTTCGTTCAAACGACCATTCAAACGAGGTTGAACGAAAACCTTTTTGGAATTTTACCCCAAGTTCGTTTGAACGAACTCCAAGATCATTCGAATGGCCTCCATAACCCATTTATTCAAATGGGTGTCCAATCACTGTACCAAGTCATACAAAGTTAATACTAATTAGGAACCCGACTTGCACCCAACAATCGCATCAGTACCGTGGAGCTGCGGTGAGCGTGCGAAGTGAAAAGTACACCATCTAAGTGCCACTATGTAGCTACACAGCCCACTGCCCCACTCTCGCGTTGTGCGCGTGTACAGATAGTGCTTTGCACCGTCTTGGGCTGACCCAGCCCTATGGTGTAATCCATTAGCTAGGAAGTAAAGGCTTCTACCACTTAAGAACTTATATACATTTTAAAGTATTCTCTCATTTCTGATGTGGGACAAGTCCCACTACATAGATATGCTTCCAAACCACTTTCTTTGGTTCCTTATTTTGAAAATCACCAACAAGTTTGTTGAGTATGTGTCCAGGGACTGTAAGAGAAGTTCTAGTGTCTCCAGGGCAGATATGTATCCTCTGCAGAAAGTATCTATGCCACTTAGCACATGATACAACAGTAGTCCTTAAATTCCATGTTTCATCAAGCAGATATGACAAAAGAACAAAGAAAGCCACAATGAGGCATGAGAAATATCACTAGAATGTTTTAATGAGTAAAGGAAAAACTGACTCTGCAAAGTTTATGCATGTGGTATAAGAACAAAGCATCAAAGTATATAGTTGATACTTTCCCATAATACAACTGGTTTTCATTGTCACGAGTCATGAAAGTCAGTTTCAAATTTCCTTGTTCTTTTTCTTTTGGGAGGCAAAATTTTCTCCTTATGACATAATTATTATTTTTTTGCAGGCATCCTTCTTTATTGCTTATGTTGTCACATCAGGATGGACAAGTACTTCAACAGAACTCTTTCGCATAATCCCTCTTATCTGCTGTCTAATAACAAAACCTTTTACTCAGAGGACAGATGATGAATTCGAAGTTCCATCTCTTCCTTACCACAGGGACATTCCAAGGGTTCTTTTCTTTGGACTTCTTGGCATAACATATTTCTTCCTGGCTCCTCTAATTCTGCCATTTCTCTTGGTCTACTTTTGTCTTGCATACATCATTTACCGTAATCAGGTTAGTTCAAGGTCTTTAAATTCTTTTATTTAATGCTTTCAGTAATTGTTATCATGAATTTTTTAGCAATTCAAGAGAGGCTGTCTTTTATGTTTACTTTCACTCCCTAAGATAGATAAATAATAAATGCAAAAAGAATCATGAGCGAACACTCCACACTTGGTTTCCTGCTGCTGTAATAATTCCTTTAAAATACTAGATAATGACCATTATGTTTTGGGCTACTTTGGAGTCGGATATCATGCAAATATACCTTGTTAGACTCAGTCCCATCTAATAGATCAACATAATATTGACCACTTGATGAGACAATTTAATGTTGTTTCAGTTTTTTTTAACAACATTGGAAACCCAAGAAGTCGTATGTATTAT
Organism: Nyssa sinensis; assembly: GCA_008638375.1. Classification (NCBI taxonomy): domain Eukaryota; kingdom Viridiplantae; phylum Streptophyta; class Magnoliopsida; order Cornales; family Nyssaceae; genus Nyssa; species Nyssa sinensis. The sequence goes on from CM018042.1 coordinate 27,486,288, forward strand.
TATGGATGTATGTTTATTTGCTATTCTGTTGACAGGAGAAGTAGAAAGAGTTACGAATTGATAAAGAGCTTTTCTGCGTCTTTGTCTTTGTAGTATAAATAATTGGGAAAATTACATTTACCACCTGTGAGGTTTTTCCATATTTACATGGACCTCCCTTAGGATTTGAACAGTTAAACTCTCTTCACCTCAGATTTGTTTTTATAACAGACCACCTTTCCATCAATGCACCATCAATTCCAGCAATGGAAAATGCTAGAGAAAGATTGTTTTTGTTTTTTTTGAAGTTTGTGATTTGTGTTCTTTATACATTTAGGGCCTGTTTGGTTGACCCACTGGACATTGAGAAGGAAGGTTTTTTTATACCTAATCCAGTATCAACACTTGACTGACCGGAGGACCTACCTAGGGTAAGGTGCACAAACACAATTTCAATCTTTCTACCGGGGCCCTCTCTTTTGGTTTGAATTGAATAATCTCATTCGTTTTTACATGACATTTTAAAATAGAAATCTATCAATCCTGAATGGATTCATTCAAAAAAATGATTGCCATATCAAAAATGATGTTTAAAATCATAAATTTGGTCATTTCAAGGAAATTTAAATATGATGATATAGAAATTCTATATTAAAATATTTCTAGAGAGATCCAAAGATGCCTCTATTTATTATCAATTTTTATGAGAATTGTGATTGCAGTCTTTTTCATCTAAAATAAGAATATAATAAATTTGTTTTTGTCAAATTTAACAGTTAAAAGCATCTTTGTAACAAAAATTTATTGGCATGAGAGTTTCCCATCACTAATTTGATGATTATTAGATAAAATAATATCTCTAAGTTGATTATTATTAGGTGGTATAATATTAAAGTTACACCCTCTATAATTGTGTAAGCTTTTAGAGTAGTTGGTTGTTAACATGGTATATGGGCAGGCAAAGGTCGTAGGTCTAAACCTCATCATCTCCTTGAAAATTATAATTGATGCGCGTGTTGGCCCACTCATAATAGTGAGGCTGGCCACACGTGAGGTGGTGTTTTAGAAGATATAATACTAAAATTATAATTGTTGATTTTGGAGCAGGTGGTTGTTAATATTGATCAACTGATAAGGGGGTGATCCATGATAATTTTAGCAGACCTGAGAGGTGGCCAGTTGAAATTCCAAAATCCCAATAGGGATCTCCTTAATTGGTAGTACCCTCAGGGGTTGTCAGATTAATTTATCCCTTATTAATAATATTGTGGGATGTGTGACCAAGATGAGTCAGCAAGTCTCTGTCTAACAGTCCTTTTTTTTTATAGTGTCTACTGTTTTTCCAAGAAAATGAGTGATCCAGAGTGTCCTTCAATCTTTTAAAGTTCTTTTATTGATGATAGCTTGTACTGATGCCTGTGAACTTATTGTGCAGTTCATAAATGTATATGCACCCAATAATGAAACTGGTGGGAAGTTTTGGCCTATCGTGCACAATTCAATGATATTTTCTCTGGTATTGATGCATGCTATTGCTGTGGGAATCTTTACACTGAAGAAGCTTCCTCTAGCACCAACCATAATTTTTCCTCTTCCAATCCTCACACTTCTCTTTAATGAGTATTGCCGGAAACGCTTTCTACCAATTTTTATTGCCTTTTCTGCTGAGGTATGTTTGCCCATGAAATTATTATTACACCTGTTAATGCTCAAAATTTATTTAACTGGTTATTGATACTGTTAATATAAAGTAATGGTTCGAAATATTGAGATTATTTTTTTTATTAAACTGAGAAGTGTTTATATCAATCTCTGCATACACCCTATCATTAGATACCTTGTATTATTATCTTACCTTCTCTGTCATTACCACTTTTTACTTACCAATTGGATGGTGGAGGACATATTCAACTATGTAATGCTGGTCAAGTTCACCAAACCTTTTTAGTTTTTTTTTTTTTTCACTTGCACTCAGATGGGCCGTTGCTTGATACAGTGGTAAAATGTTCAAGCTGTAAAGTGCAAGAATGTGGGTTCGAGTTTGAGAGTAACCACTTTGTGCACGGAATGTCAAAGGTTAGGGGGGACAAATAATGGATGATAGCCTTTTTTTGCATTCAGATGATTGATATCATGGCTCTTTCATTTTTATGTACAATTTACCAAAGTTACCGATGCATGTGCATGTGACCAACAGCTAACAAGTAATTTTTTAATCCAAGGAAGTCTTATTTCCAAATTTTAATTGATATAGAGTTTTAATTCATACACATACACACACACACACACACACAATATATAGAGGTCATTGCCTGGTGCAATGGAAAAATATACGGGCTGTCAAGCGTGAAAATGCAGGTTCAAGTCCAAGAGTTGACACTTTGTGCAAAAATAATTTCAAAGGTTGGATCTATCTCCAGTTTATCCCTCCCAACACCCTGCGTGAGTGGGACCAACACTGGGTAGGGTAACAATCTTTAAGGACGGCAACTCCAATAATCAATGTGGTGGACTTACTAGTCTTGCGGTCAAGAGTCTTGTTAGACTTGTTGACTTAGATCAAGTACAATGTAAGTTCCCAAAATCAGGCATTACAGACTGCTACTAAAACTTAACAAAACTGCCAATTAATCTTAAAGAACCAAAAATGTGCACTCTGTCTCAAAAATTCCTGCAAACAGAAAATGATAAAGATAATCCTGAACTAGAATACTTGCTTAGCTACATTTGGTATGTAAGAATGGAATCGAGAATGGAATTTTCATTCCAAAATAATGGTTATTCTCACAAAATATTCATTCCCACAACTAAAGGAATGAGTTTCGTTCCAAAGGATACATACATATACATAAATACATAATATATGCTATATATACATAAATATGCTATGACTTCATTTTTTGAGCTTCATGAGAAGATTGATCAATTTGAGCAGTTGCTTCATGCAAGTGTAGGCCTATCTTCAGTATCTATAGCCATTTTTGGTGTTCCAAGGCCTTCTTGGATTCTTGGTTCAGGTGTCTTATCATCATATGGCATCCAATGCTCCTAACCTTGCCAATCATAGGGCCATGCATTCTCTAATGTGAATATTTATATTTATTGGTTAACCTCCTTCTGTATCTCAACAGGGCACTCTTGCTACTTAGTCTAAATTTACTAGCTGCTTTTCTTTCCAAGTGTACTTTACATACCGAAACTCTCTTTAAATCTTTTTTAGTTTGTCAGCTTGCAAATCGTCATTGTACTATTTCATATGATGCCCTTGTTCTGTGCAGGACCATCACACTTGAAAAATAGTTGAGATTGGTCATAGAATTGGGGGACTATATTATATGGACCATTTGTATTTACCTCTTAAGTCAGCTGATTTGGCTTCTGCTGCTGTCATCTTTTCTTTTTGACTAGTGGCATCGTAGGGTTGGTCATGCTTCCACCTTTCAATTCAAATATTCAGGACATAATGGTGATGTTATTTCTGTTTATGAATGTTTTATCTCCTTGTGTGGGTTGTCAACCTGGAAAACGATATGCCTTTCCTTTCTCCTCTAGTGATACTCAACTACCTTGCCTTTTGACTTGGTGTATTCCAATTTATGAGGCCCTACTCCCATTCCTACCATAGGTGGCAATAGATTTTGCATTATGATTATTCTTTTTATATCAGGATTTCACTAAGATGGTCCACTCAATTCTTTAAGTCTACTAAGTTTTTTCAGTCCAATTGTGGTGGTGAATACCTAAGGATTAACTTTCGTCCTATTGCCACATCTCAAAACAATTTGCCTTAGTTTTCATGTTCTAGTGCACTTCAACAGAATGGTGTTACTAACAGAAGCATCATCATATTCTTGTGATTACTCCTTCACTTTTTCTTTCTGCTTATATTCCCACTCAATTTTGGGGTAAAGCTTCCCATTTTCAGTTCTTGCTGGTATATCCCCTTTCCCCCTTTCCATCAATTTTGTTCCAAGAACAGGACACTTCATGGTGTATTGAAGATCTGTAAATTCATTTAGTTTTATTATTGCCCCATTGGCTTTGGTTGCCGGAATGTGTGTATTTGGTTTTTGTCATTTCTTCTTCTTTCTCTCGGTAATTGGAACATCAAAAATGTAATTCTAGGAAAAGAAATTTCAAGTTCTTGGCAGTATCAACTAATTTCCGATAAGCTACAGTCCAAGGGGACCATTGTACCCAAGCAAGGATCAAAATATCATTTCGATGTATAGTTTCGGTCTATCTGGAAATGGAAACGTTTCGAAAACATAATGGAAATGGAGAAAAAATTAGAAACATGTAGGAAACATAACTTAAAATTTATTTATTTATACAAATAAGCCTATTTATTGAATATTTGTGCATGTTTAAGGCACATACATCATATTCATGATAAATGATACTAATTCATGACAAATGATATAATAGATATATACTATGTAATATCTACGAATTAGATAATTTGACACAAGTTACATATAAAATAAAAAGTAAAACAAATAGCGAATTAAACCTATTATAATTAGTAACTTAGTATTAAAATAGTTGTTTCTCTACTCTTTATTTCCCCTACTACTTTTCTATTATTTTAGGGAAAAATAGTAGAAATATCTTCTTGTAATTTTGAGTCTTAATCCTTGAAAAATAAATGGATTTTATTTTTACTAACTTCTAGAATTATTGTTGATACAAAATAAATATTTCCTCCGATTCGGTATGTTTCCACTAGTTTTGGTATGTTTCTACTAGAAACAATTTTGTTTTCATAAAAACATGTGAATTTCGATATTCCACTAGTGTTTCGTTTCGGTTCCCTAAGAAACGGAAACGTTTCGGCCGTTTCGATAGAAAAGAAACGAAATTTTGATCATTGTACCCAAGTCTTCATATTTCCTTCCACCACTATCATCCACCCTCACTTTTCAGTTTACTACTTCCATTATGGCCCTAGATAGAGTGAAATGACAAAACAAGAGTCATGTAATGTGTCCTAAATGGCAGGAACAACTCTTAATTAAGATTGAGCTGAGCTAACTTTTGCTTCCATTAAATTCTCCACCCTGATGTTGTTGTGGGTTTTTGTGTGTTTCAGAGTCTGATAAAGAAGGACAGAGAAGACAGCAATGATGCTACAATGGCTGAATTCTTTGATAATCTGGCAACTGCTTATCAGGATCCAGCTCTGTTGCCAATCCAGTACTCTGCAAACCCTGACAGTCGACGAACTCCCCTTCTATCTTCTATAGTTTGAGACTGGAGGAGAATGCCATTTTCACCATATTGAGGTCATTTACAATGGCAGTGTCTATAGCGTCATGCATCGGGGCAGAATGAAAATATCTGTTTCGGAATATGTTCCTCTGCTCGTGTTTATGCACACATTAGCATGTAAATTGGCCATGAGCTGCTGTACTTCTGTTGCAGTGCAGTTCACCATCAGCTGATGCTCACCATCTCTCTCTCCACCAAGCTTTAACTTAGTTGATGATCAGAGCAATGTGGGATTTTGTGAAGCCTTCAAGTTATTGTAATGTTTTTTCTTATATGGTTTTGAATTAGCTAAATTTCAGCTGAAACTTGATCAAAATACCATACTGTAATCTTTTTTAACTACAGATTTTCTTACAGAATTTCAATGAACAGAAGGTATCAAATTGTATTAATTTGTAATTGTTATGTATGACATTTATGAATTCTACTGAACTAAATATCTCCATCTGAATTTGTCTGAAATTTATTTTCCACAGTAAATTTTTTTTTTTAAAAATGTGATAATAAACTATTGAAGCTGCTGCTTTTGCCATTTTCCTAAAAAGCACATCGATGATAGTTTTTTCAATATATTTTTTGTCCCTTTAAAACTAGACAACTTATTCACATGATACATTCTAATTAACCTGATCCATATACAGTTTGTCAATGAATTGGATCCTAATCCTAATCCGAATTTGATTTGATATGGTTCGAAGAATTTGATCCGATTTGAATCAATAATTTATTTAATTAAGTGGATTATATATGAATTAAGCAAATTCGATTCAATTAAATATAACACACACACACACACACATATATATATATATGTTAATTTTTATATATTATAAATTAAAATATCTTTTATAAAAAAAATGATATTATGTTAAATGTTAAATTATATAAGACTTTTTAAAGTTGAATTGAATTGAGTTTATATATTTTAAGTTTTACATATTATAATATATTATTTATATACATAATATATATTAGTATTGTTATCGAATCGTATCGGAATATATTCGATCCAATAGTTAACAAATCTGAATTTGGATTAAAAATTTAAAGATTCATTAAAAAATTAAATCTGATTCAATAATTCTTTTAGCAAATAAGATTTGGATTACCTTTGACTCAATTCGTTTACCGGCCTAAATCTATAGACTAGGTTTGTACAAGAATTTCTCTGTTCCTAATGACCTAGGACACAGGAGTTTTTGTCGCGGGATCAAAATCAAAAGGGGCCCATCAACTCCATTTATAAATTCACCATAACAAAGTGAACAGATATTTTAACATAAATTAAGTTTAATAAATCAGAGATTAAGAGCCTCGTATATGGTGGTGTTGGGTGGTAATTTCAAAGAGTTAAAAAAGAAAACAACACTAGAAACGTAGTTAAGGAACATTGTGGGCATTTGAGCCACTTTTGTCTCTTCCCTTGTGCTTTGCGAAGCTGTTAATTTTGCTTAGTTTTGCTGCGCCTCACATCACACTCTTCTAAACTTCATGCTACATTAAAAAAAATTTAAAAAAAGAAAAGAAATAATTTAATAAATTAAACTAATATTCCTTGTAATTCTACTTGTTTCCACCTATTTCTTTATAATTTTTAAAAATCGATAAAAACACTCCTTCATGTGTTAAAAAAACAAATTCAATTAATAGATATAAAAAAAATATTATTGACACATAAATGAGTATTTATTGATTTTTAAAGTATATGAAGTAAAGTGAAAACGAATGAAATTATAAGGGTTTTCTTGATTTTTAATATTATTTATTACAGACTATTTTTTTGAAGCCTAATTAATATTAGGATCGATGATATTAAGTTCCTACTAAACTCCTTACTCCTGCAAAACTCAAATCCTACTCTTCTTTATGAGTATATGATATTCCTTGTAATTTTATTTGTTTTTACTTAATTCTTTATAATTTAAAAATCAATAAAGACACTTCTTTCTGTGTCAAAAATCAAATTCAATTAACAAATATATAAAAAAAATTGACACATAAATGATTATTTATTGACTTTTAAACTCTATGAAGTAAAGCGAAAACGAATGAAATTATAAGGTTTTTTTTTATTTTTTGATATTATTTATTATAGACTATTTTTGTGAAGCCTATTCAATATTAAGATCGACGAAACTTAAAACCTACTTTTTACTCCGAATATGACTTATAAGCAAGTAATGTCACTGAGCCACTACCCACTTCGACCATTACCGACTTTCTTATGTGTGACAAATCGATAGGAGGAGACCCAAAATTAAAAACATGGTCTCCTAGACTCCTATTTTTAACCAACCAAAATGCAATAATTTAGCAACTTTCAAATAATATAGATGTGCAAAATAAAATAAAAAAAATCAATAAGAAATAATAGTAATAGTTTGTCATAAGATTCCAATTAGTGCCCACTTTATTGTTATGGATTTGTTTATTATGGTGGGGCTTTGGTGAGATCGTATATCTTAATCCTCATTAGCAATGACAAAAGCAAAATGATTAGAGGCTTCTAATCTAGGGTTAGTCCTCCAATGCAGTTTTTTTAACTTTAGAACAATTTTTGTAACACAGCTTTTGGAGCCTGTGGATTGTGATTAATCTAGGGTTAATTATTTAACGACTGACTGTTGATTTTTCTTAAACTTTGATTTCAACAAAGATTAGTTTTTTAAGTGTAGTTTTAACAGTATGGGCAAATGGGTCCTTCCATATATTTGACCTTCATGAAACTCATAATAGTTTCTCCCAAAAACAACTTAATGACTATCTTACCCTTGTGGCCCTTGTATCCTGTGTGTAGCTAATGGTTTTTCATTTTAGAAGTTGATCATCTCGAGAATGTATATATATGTGGCGTGATTATCTCTTATTTTTAAAAATTTTCAATAATTATGATAAATAACTTACCAGTAAAAGTAAGAAAATTGTAAAGCTTGTTTGGAACAATGTGTTGGAGTTTCACATCGATTGCGGATAATGTTCATAATAAACTTATAAAGATGATGCAGGACACCTTTACTTGAAAGACGTTTTTTGAATTTAAGGGTTAAAATGATAAACTAGTGAAGACTCGTAACTGGGTTGGAAGTGTAGGCTTGTTAGTGGTGTGACGGACAAAATCGGACAATACTTCACTTTTAAGTGGAGGTTGAGTGACCTCGAACATGGTATTAGCGTCAGACTAAATCAGATAATACTTCACTTTTAAGTAAGGTTGAAAGTGACCTCGAACATAGTATTAGAGTCAGGATCGTGTCTACTCCAAAGTGAGGATATTGGCACAACACTTCTAGGTGGGGCCCCCAAGGTGGGGGAATTGTCACAACACTTCTGGGTGGGACCTGGGGCGCAAGTCTAACAGTTAGCAATTGTATGCATTCCAATTGCAAAGCCAAATCTGACTTGGTCAGAGAAAATTTCAGTTGGTACTCTTCTTGGATTCTCCTCATCCCATGAAAGAAAAACATCCATATCAGTTAGTGGAGTAGCCGAATTATGGACAGAACAAAGAGGTTGAAACAAGTATTAAACACTCTTTCTATGCTCCTTCCTCATTTGGCAGCATCTTCCAACTCTTAGTCTCATTATTACAATATATACATGCGTAAAAAAAGTTTAAACACAAAAAGAGCTTTTTCATGTCATTAGGCTCACATAATTGAACATTGCTATTATAAGAAGATAAAGAATGGTGAGGAAGAGAAAGGCAAGCGACCAGGGGGAAGAAGACAAAGAAAACAGCAATGGAAACGTGGGGTGGGATCAGAATCAGATGATGATGAATGAGGGTGCTGCCGCGGCACTTGGTGGAGCTCGAAGAGCGTGCAAACGCTACATTGGGGTGCGCCAACGACCGTCGGGGAGGTGGGTTGCTGAGATAAAAGATACCATACAGAAGATAAGAGTGTGGTTGGGCACTTTTGATACTGCTGAGGAAGCAGCCAGAGCTTATGATGAGGCTGCTTGTTTACTCCGCGGAGCCAATACTAGAACCAATTTTTGGCCTTGTTCTCCTTCTCCCAATTTAAGTCCTGCTCTTCCCTCTAAGATCACCAATCTTCTCCTTCATAGGCTCAAAGCTAGAAACAATGCTTGTGCTTCAATGGCTGCTGCAGCTTCTTTGCATTGTCATAAACAGAGTCAAGAAACAACAGAATTGCATGACACCCAATTTGATAGCTTCTGTGACATGCACAATGCTAGCATTATGGAAAACGGTGATAACACTGCAAGTATTGAGTCAAGTTTTACAACAAAACATGGTAGTGGAATGAGAGAATTTGAATTGGATGACAATTGGACTAATGTTGATCAGGTTTTGAATTGTGAGAGTCATCACATTGGAGGGGGAGAGCAGAAAATCGAAGGAGAAGAAGAGAGTGAATTGGGGATCATGGATTTTCAATTTGTGGATGATGGTGGATCGTCTTGTTTCTATTCTCCATCTCCATTTGAGATCGCAGAAGAGATGGCAGAGCCAATGGAACTGCAGAATTATGGTGACGATGATCCCTCAATGCTGACAGATGCCATGAAATGGATGAAGTATGAACGCAAATTCTCCGCTTCTCTTTATGCTTTCAATGGAGTATCTGAGTGTTTAAGACTGAAACTTGAGTCAGGAAATGTAAAGGGAAAAGGGAAGTGTGAACAGCTATCCAATTTTAGCAATAATAGCTGTAGTAAGAGTCAAGAAGAAAAGGAAAAGGAAGTGAATGAAGTAGTCTTTCAAGTGGCAGTGCAAGAGCAAGTGGGGAAAGAAGAGACATCAACAGAAATAGGGTCTTCTTTTTCCACTTCTTCCTCCTCTTCGACGAGCAAAGATGGAGGCGAATTGTCTCTTTGGAGCTCTCTTGATCTCCCTCCTATCTCTATCCTATTTAGTGGATTAAAGGGTCTTTAATTGTGTTGTTCTAGAATCTAATTTGCATCAGTCAATTCATAACTTTATAGCATCTTAAGCAGAATTCATAGATTTGCATCAAGAAACAATGAGATGTAATTGTAGTTTTCTTAATAAAACAAAATCATTTAGATACCACTTTTTTTTCTATGTTCTTAAGGGCTACTTCACAGAAAGACTAAAAACCATAGGATGAATTACATTGTGATGAATATCAAGGTTGCGTTTGGCAGCATGGAATCTGTGCCTTAGAATTGAAATTGATCAAAGACCATCCTAGTTCAAATTTTAGACTAGTTAGTTTTCCTCAAACTCTGTCCAAGTCACTGATTCCATGCTGCCAAATGCAGCTTAAGTATCTAATTGGCTTGTGAGTTAAACTAAATACTCTTCCACATCTAAAATGCCCCTTATCTCTCAAGCTGGTTGATCCTACTTCAGTAAGAATCATTTCAGTGTGATCTCAAATTATTTAAACTCTACATATTTATTAGGCCCTTTGCCAGGGCATTACAGAAATTGATTAATACTAATTTTATGAATGGATTGTCTGCAACAAATAACTTATCTCCATTAATATTAACTTCAACAACAAAAAGGTTTATATATATATATATATATATATATACACACACACACATTCTTCCTTACTCTGCCTGTTTTTGTGTTTAGGTAGACTGCTCATGTGAAACCCTACTACAATTTTTAAGTATGAATGATGGCCAATGCCAAGTAGATGCAAAAAGACTTTGTTGAATTGTGATATAAAATTTTTACAAAATTGCATATAGGTGCACCCTAAAGGATGTTTGGCACAATTCAACTTAGGGTTATGTGACTAATTATTCAAGATAAAATGATATTGCAACAGGGGTAAAAGCACTCTCCTTAAGTCCAACAATATTCAAAAGCTCAAAACCTTCACTATTTTATCCGGTTGTCCAAACGAGGCCTAGGCGCATTTGTTTCTTCCTTTTTTTTATATTAAATGTAACAGAGTGAATATCGGTTCAAGCAAACTGATAACATTGTCCAAAACAAATGTATCAAGAAGCTTAAGTGCAGAAATATTTGTAGAGCTAGTGTGTAAACCACTAGCAAGGCATATCATGATTGATGTCTGCCCTTTATAACAATAATCTTCAGTTTTTAATATGTGATTTCGTAAAATAATCAAGATTCTTGGAAATATAGTCCAGATTCTTTAATTAATCTAGGATTTCTCAATCTGACAAAGATTACACTAATGGGCAGCTATGATAGAAAAATAAAATCTGTCAATTTCAAATATGACCTCACATGTTTCTTCCTAGTCATTTTCCCACAATATGATTATGGAATACATTTGTTTATAATTTTCTGAAGGTCATATATATATATATATATATATATATATATATAGAGAGAGAGAGAGAGAGAGAGAGCAATGGTTTAGGCTTTAAGCATACTTTTAGCTTTAATAATCCTTTATTGGGTGCTAAAATGTAATGTTTGAATTTCCAACTGCAGAGCCCATTCAAGAAAAAAGGGGGAAAAAGAAAGAACAAAGCCTACTCAATGTATCTATACTCTACATTTCCTTGCATGCATTTAGTTTTACTCAAGAAAACATAATCTATGAGATAATGAAGCTGAAATGAAACAGGGGACTTTGATTAATGAGAGAAACATTATACTAAAAGCACTTTTTCCAACTCTAATTTGCAAATAAATATATTTCCTTCTATTAATGCTTATATGAGAAGGTAGGCTAGTATTGATTATGATAACTAAGAAGCGTTCTTTTGAAGAAGAATATATGTTGTTGTGAATTAATGATCTATGCAATTTTTGGTAGAAAACAATAGAGAAAAAGAATTTACGTGGTCCAACAACATACTTATGTCTACGAGAGCGAGCAGCTAAGTTTTTTTACTATTCAAAAAATAGGGTTACAATATGTTTATAGTGCCTCATAGTTAAAACCCTAATCCGGTACATTGAAAAATTCCCTCCGTTCCGTTCCGCTTATAAGACCTATATACAAATTTTACATATTACAGAAATATGAGCCACTATCTTCTAACGTATATAATCACAAAGAAAATACTGCCAAGGTCATTACTGCCCTCTCTTTTTCTTTCTACTCTTAACATGATCCCTCTCTAGTGAATTTTGGAGAAAAAGAAGAAAGAATGAAATAATTTCACTGGATGAAAAACATTTTTTTTTTACTTTTTCACTTTTTAACTTCCATTTCTTTCTTTTTTTTTTCTCCTCTGCCAAGGTCTCGTGGGGTCATAAGATTAAAGCCACACCCCTAAAAGGTTTGGTTGGTAGAGTTGATTCCGAATTATTAAAAAAAAAGAAGAAAAGGCATTATCTTCAGCTTTTAGAACTCAGGATTTGGCACTACTGTGTCCATTAATAATAGAAAAACAAAAGAAGAAAATAATGAGAGTCACACTTTGCGACATGTTTCACCCCATGCATCATCCTCACTGAATTTAAACTGTCTTGGAATTATAATGAATGAACTTTATCAAACACCTTCATTTCATGAGTGCCAAAGACATCTAAAGAATATATTTTTTTTTCAAAAAGAAAGTGTTCTATCATCTCAATGTCCTTAGTGGCTTAGTCTTGGTTGAATAAAATAACACAGTCTCCAACAGAAAGATAAAATTCACTTCAATATCAGTGCAAAATGTTCCCCTCTTCAGTACCATGAACCCATTAACTGCTAACCATGTGAGTTCAATTTTCAGGCTCTAGATTAACCACATTGAGAATGGGTATAAAATCTTTTAACCCATATGTTTTTTTATTTGTTTTCATTTTTATTTAACAAGAAGTGAACGTTGTCTTCCATTGTTAATGTGGAAGGATTGGATTTATGTTCTTGTTTTGGTCTTCTGTATTTATTGTAATTTTATCTTTATGCACATTTGAGATCCATGCCATAGCCTCACCCTTGACTGTTGAGACCCCTATAGCAAAATTTAAAACATATATATACATATATGTTTGTGTGTATATACATGCACATTCATGCTGAAAATTGTTTGATTAGGAAGTATATTTCAGGGAAATGCAACCAAGCACATGATGGTTTTTATTTCACTCTAACTTAAAGAAAGTGAAAGCAAGAAAGAAAATCAATAAAAAATTAAGAAGAAAAAAAACCATCATCACAACTTTTGGTTGGCTGGTGATTGATAAGTTTAGGATTATACTCTTAACTGAATGAGGATCAAATAGCAGCTGCCTAACTAACCTCAAGTTCGACGCACGTGGCATAACTTGATTGAGCCACATGTCAACGTGCACAAAGTCGAAAACAGTTATGGTTTGACCAATTGAAGTTTTTGTCCATATGCAGGGAAATTCATAAATAAAAAGAGGACTCAAATGGGTATGATGTGGTCCAACTCTAAAATTGAGTTGAAAACCCTAAGCCTCAATACTAATCATATTGTCCCATCACCACATTCCAACAATGTTTATCCTTCCAAAAATAAAAGAAAGAGACCCGCCTTTCCAAGTGCATGAATGGCTCCTCCTCATCCCACTACCGTTTAGAAAAGGATAAGAGGCAAAAGGGGAGGCTAAAAGTTGAGAGTGGAATATATGATGTGTGAGGCGAAAGGATAACTGAGGGACAAGGAAAAAAATAGGTCTCTGTTTTGCTTGAGGAATATCATTGTGATGATATGAAAATTTTATTAGCTTTTAATATATTTTGAAGAATCAGCACCTGTTTTTGGTATTGGAGATTGTGTTAAAAAGTGGTCCTGAGAGTTGAATTTCATAATTCATTTGTTTACTAAAACTATGTGGAGCCATAAAGCTACACCATGTCATTCTCTAGTATTTGTATATAATGTATGATAGGAATAGGAGTTAGGATAAACTGTTTGTGTGTATGTGTGTGTGTGTGTGTGTGAGAGAGAGAGAGAGAGAGAGAGAGAGAGAGAGAGACAGTATAAGGGGATAGAAGATTCCCATTCTACAATTCCAGATTGTTTTCCTCATGTCAAAGGGGGAAAGATCATAGGGACTTTTAGATAGCCCTTTTTTTTCAGATGGGGATTAAAAAAGAAGCTAAAGCATCCCATTTTAACCAAAAGAAAGCAATAATAAAAAAATCCAAACTTCACAGAAGCTGAAATCTAATTAGTGGTCTCATTCTCTTTGGCAGCTCATCTGGGTGGACCAACTTCATTAAGGTCTTTCTCAAGGTTGAATTATGTCCAAGTCTTTTTTTTTTTATATTTTGCCCTTAATTTGACCAACCCAACAAACTAATAATTAAATCATAGTTGGTTCATTAACAGTATGCTTTTTTTTTTCTTCACCTTCTGCAATTAATCTTTGACGGCCTGCAAAATGGTCCCAATATGTGTTCTAATCAATTGAAGAGGATGATGATGTTCTACACATCTAATATTAAATAGAAAGAAAAAAAATTGTTATGAGAATTGGCCTAATGGGTCATAAAAGTTCAATCACTATCAACCTAATTATAGTTTAATTATAAAAGAAATTGAAGCCTTTTTCCCTCCTCATTCGACTTTATCGAGCATATTCAATCAAAAGGAAAAAGGCTAAGAAAGCTAGGCTTGTTTGCTTGATGGATAGTCAATGGAACAAAAAGGGTTATTCAATATCTAGTCTCAGCATTTACTGCTATACTCAGTTTGCATAACTCCAAACAGAACATACCCATTCATGAGAGTAGCCTTTTTGCTTTCGTCTAAGGTAAACAATAACCTTTCTCTCTCTCTCTCTGTCTCTCTCTCTGTGACGCATCAAAACCTCCTTCAGGACCGGACAGAGGGAACCACAGGGATTCAAACCCATCTCTCTCTCTCTTTTTCTTTTTCTTTCTCTCTCTGCAATAACTAGAGTTTCTGCTCATACAATTTCCCCAACTGATATCAGAAACAGAAACCATTTTTCCTTTTCTCTCTCACTCGTGTGCAGGCCCTTTTACTCTCACTCTTTGTTTCTCTCGCAATTAAAGTCATGGAAGAAACAAAAGAATCCAATACAAACAGGAAATGCACTCCCAAAACTAGGAGTTTCGGAGGGAGATTTAGCCCCCACAACAACTATCACCGCCACCACCACCATCACCAGCAGCTGCAACACTCAAATATGATGATTGGGTTTTGTAACCAGAACCAATACCAGACTTACCCAGCTCTCCTTCCTCTGCCTCCAATCATACCTCTGCAACTAACTGTAACTCCACCTCTTCTTCAAAACCAAAGCTTCAAACCAAAAACCCATTTGCAGAAACCTTCATGGAAGCAGAACAACCCTCCACCTGCCACCTCTTCAGATATCCAGGTCCCAAATTCAACAGTTTCACCAGGTAACATAGTATACTGAAAGTCTGAAACCCACTTCTCTCATTCAGAATTTCGGCTACTTATTCATTTATTTGTTTCTCTTTTTTCCTTCTTCCATCTTTTTAAGTGCATGTATATGGATTTATACCAGAGATTCTAGAGAAGGCTTCTATATTCACCGAGGCAACCTATATTCAATTTTTGAATAAAAAATAAGCCTTTTTTAGGATACCCAATAACAGAATAGATGAAAACAGAAGTGTTTTTTTTGCTGATTATTTATTTATTTCCTTTAATTTTTTCACTTTATTTCTTATTTTTCTTCAAGAATGACTTTGTCAAATGTTTTATGTTATTTTCAATCTCCAATAAGAAAATCTAATAATTCCATTCTCAGAATCTCTAAGTTTTGTTATGTTCTTTATTCTGTAATAGTTTCAGGTATTGTTCCATTTTTGTTTGATTAGAACATGGAAATGAATCACTTTGACTGACCTTGTACTGTTCCAATATCTAAACAGCGCCAGAGGGGTTTGGATGCCAAACTGGCTTACCCTTTAGAGGAAAAGATGGAAGGATAATCATGGGTGCCAACCCAGAATCATTACTGGTGACAAGGAGACCAGATTCTGGAGGCATAGAAGGTCCAGTTATCTCTCTCCTTGCAAATCATTTCCTAGTCCAATTTGATCCTTCACTTAGAATCTTCCACTATGATGTTGAAATCTCACCAAATCCTTCCAAGGAAGTTGCTAGAATGATGAAGCAAAAGCTGGTAGAGGACAACTCAATTGCTCTCTCTGGCGCTCTTCCGGCCTACGATGGCAGAAAGAATCTTTACAGCCCTGTTGAATTCCAAAATGATAGGCTTGAATTCTTCATTAGCCTCCCAATCCCTTCTAGCAAGGTATTGTTACCATCCAGAGAAACCATGGACTCACAAGAAAAGCATAGACAACTTAAGCTCTTTCGGATAAACATTAAACTTGTATCAAAGTTTGATGGGAGGGAATTAAATAGCTATTTGAGTAAGGAGGGTGATGATTGGATTCCCCTTCCTCAGGACTATCTCCATGCCTTGGATGTTGTTCTGAGAGAGAGCCCAACAGAGAAGTGCATATCTGTGGGGAGATCATTTTACTCAAGTTCAATGGGAGGGACTAAAGACATTGGAGGAGGAGCTCTTGGACTTAGAGGGTTCTTTCAGAGTCTTAGACCAACCCAACAAGGGCTTGCTCTCAATGTGGATTTCTCCGTTACCGCCTTCCATGAGAGTGTTGGTGTGATCCCCTACTTGCAAAAGCGTCTTGAGTTTCTCCGCGATCTTTCCCAGAGAAAGACAAGAAATTTGACAGGCACTGAAAAGATGGAAGTGGAAAAGGCATTGAAGAACATCAGGGTCTTTGTTTGCCATAGAGAAACTGTCCAGAGATATCGGGTCCATAGCTTAACTGAGGAAGCTACGGAGAATCTCTGGTTTAGGGACAGGGATGGGAAGAATTTGAGGCTGGTGAATTACTTCAAGGATCACTATAATTATGATATACAGTTCATGAACTTGCCTTGCTTACAGATTAGCAGAAGCAAACCATGCTATCTTCCAATGGAGCTTTGCATGATTTGTGAAGGCCAGAAGTTTCTTGGGAAGCTCTCAGATGATCAGACTGCAAGGATTCTAAAGATGGGCTGCCAAAGACCAAGAGAACGAAAGGCTATTATTGATGGAATCATGACTGGACCAGTTGGGCCAACAAGGTAAATTTCAAACTTGACAAAAATACTTGCATGGACTCATTCATATTTTGCTTCTAAGTATTTGAAATAGTTAATTTTGACAGTGGAATTCAGGGAAGGGAATTCAAACTCCATGTTTCAAGGGAAATGACGCGATTGAGTGGGAGAATTCTTCAACCTCCCAAGCTTAAGCTTGGTGATGGCGGACACATAAGAGATCTAACTCCTTCCCGCCATGACCGCCAATGGAACCTTCTGGACAGCCACGTCTTTGAAGGCACTCAAATTGGGAGGTGGGCACTAATTAGTTTTGGCGGCACCACAGATCAGAAGTCCAACATTCCAAAGTTCATAAACCAGCTATCTCAAAGGTGTGTGCAGCTGGGCATCTTTCTCAACAAAAACACAATTGTTAGCCCCCAATTTGAACCAATGCAAGTCCTCAACAATGTATGCCTTTTGGAATCAAAATTGAAGAAAATACTCAGAGCTGCATCCAACAATCTTCAACTGCTTATATGTGTAATGGAGAGAAAACACAAAGGGTATGCAGATTTGAAGCGAATTGCTGAGACGAGTGTTGGAATTGTTAGCCAGTGCTGCTTGTACCCAAATCTTGGCAAGTTGAGTTCACAATTTCTTGCAAATTTGGCTCTCAAAATCAATGCCAAAGTTGGTGGTTGCACGGTTGCTTTGTACAATACATTACCTTCTCAAATCCCAAGGCTCTTCCGGCATGATGATCCAGTGATCTTCATGGGTGCTGATGTGACCCATCCTCACCCATTAGACGATTTCAGCCCCTCTGTTGCAGCTGTTGTGGGCAGTGTAAACTGGCCAGCAGCAAACAAGTATGTCTCAAGAATGAGGTCTCAAAAGCATAGACAAGAAATCATCCAAGATCTTAGTGCAATGGTGGGGGAAATACTGGATGATTTTTACCAAGAGCTATCCAAACTCCCCAGGAGTATAATTTTTTTCAGAGATGGGGTAAGCGAAACTCAATTCTATAAAGTGCTTCAAGAGGAGCTGCAAGCCATTAAGGCTGCTTGTTCAAGATTTCCTGGCTACAAACCCACCATTACTTTTGCAGTGGTTCAAAAGAGGCACCATACTAGATTGTTTCCAAATGAAACTGATCCAACTTCAACGCCAAACCAATTATTCGATGAGAATATTCCTCCAGGAACAGTTGTAGATACTGTGATCACTCACCCAAGGGAATTTGACTTTTTACCTCTGTAGCCATTGGGGTGTGAAGGGAACTAGCCGGCCAACACATTACCATGTTTTGTGGGATGAAAACCAATTCACTTCTGATGAACTACAGAAGCTGGTTTACAACCTTTGCTATACATTTGTGAGGTGCACCAAGCCTGTTTCTTTGGTGCCCCCAGCTTATTATGCCCATCTTGCTGCATACAGAGGTAGACTGTATCTTGAGAGATCAGATTCAACTGCTTTTACAAGAAGTGCTTCTACAATCTCCCGCGCCTCTCCTCCAAAAGCAATGCCTCTTCCAAAACTCAGTGAGAATGTCAAGAATCTCATGTTTTACTGCTGATTTTTCTGGCAATTGCTTGTGTATATTCTTGAAAATCAGTGGCATATACACTTCAATTCAACACAGATAGTAGTCAAAGACACAAGCTAGCTAGGTAGTTCCTTAGTATGATCTCCTCATAGGCTAATCCAAGCTTTGAATTGCTAATTGACTTTGGCCATGCAAATTATTGTAAGTTCATGACTTTGAATGTGACAATTTAAGGAAATGACAATGCTAGATTCTCTTTGGTGAATACTTCTTTTGAATGTTCCAATGAGAAGAGATTTTTAATTATTATAGAAGCCTTTCTGTTTAGTTTATTCATGAACATAATCTTCAACAAACTAGAATAATAGGTCCACCAAGTGGGAGAAGCCAATTTTGGAAACAACAATTACCCTAATTAGAAACCCAAAGTTATGCTCAATCATTTAAGTCCACTTCAAAGAAGTTCAACTATCTTGAATAAAATAACTTGAATCAGCCAATGTGATGTTGTGCACGTGGAGAGGAAGTCTTCATCATAGTAGGGCACCACGCAGTGGCAGTGTCCTTCCAATGAAAGGTTACTATGATACTCACTTTGTCCCACTGCTTAATTTCTCATTTATGAGCGTAATCAGAAAAAAAGTTTAATAGTAAGTCAGATTTTACATGTCAGATTTTCATATGCATAACCGTACTACTTTATCGTTAGACTTTTTTTTGAGTATGACCATCTCATTTTTATAATACTTTCTATTATCTCTAGACCCATAAAAAAAATATAATAATCATAAGTCAAAAAGGTAATGTTTTATCATCTAAACTATGACCAAACACAATTTAAGAACAGTGTATGTGACTTAAACATTACAAGAAACAAGTCTACTACCTCTTTTTCAAGCACATACACAAAGTTGGCTATGTAGCTTCCCATTTTAGCATGACTGAGACTGCCTGTCTACACAAGTTCTACATGTGTGTTTTGAGACTAGTTCCTTCTATTACAAACTGAGCAATTTCTCAACTGAGACTAACCCAGTTGGCACGCATGACCTTGGACTTGTCCCTCTCTGGACTCATAGTTAGAGTTCTTTGATATTTGATCCTGTATAAAAGTATTTTCTTTTCTGTCATATGTTCTGGTCGCAGGATATATAGTGTTGACTCATTTTGCATATGTTTCACACAAACAGTTAGGCTAAACTGTAATATAAATTTTGTCTCCTTTTTTTACTTTAATGGGTAAGAGGTTAAGTTAATCAAGGACCAACCCTAACCCTGTTTCACTGACTTACTGTTTGTGCCAATGGCCAAATTCTGAACTGTAACATAGTAATGCATTGTTTGTTACCCATCCCTTCTGCCATAAGCTGCAGACCGAATGAACAAATAAGGGTTTTGGACTGATTTTGTTCTTGTAACCAAACAATAGAACATTTGGATCAGGAAGATGTGAACTGACTAAAGTGGAAAAAAAATAAAAACTCAATAACGTCGTACCATATGACAGCCACTATAATGTTAGTATTAATGTACGCATAAAACCCACATCAATATTTCATCACAGTGATCATCACACGGTGCCACGGTATCATTGGATATTTTTTCAACCAAAGCAGCATTTCTGCAGCTAACCCTAGAACAGTTTAACATGAGGACCTCAAATCAAATAATGATGACTATATTAATATGAACTCAAGCTCAATTAAAATACACTATAAATCAATTCACCATATTAGATATTGTTAAACTGACACATTTTCATTCATAAAAATGAATCAAAATTTTAAATTGAAATTAAGAGAGAGAGAGAGAGAGAGAGAGAGAACTATTAAATGTTAATCTTCTTGGGCATGAGTCTTTGTCAGTATGAATGGTCACGGAGAAGAAACATTTGAAGAAGAAAGATACATAATAGGGTCTGCAGTGCAGCTGTATCAATATTGACAAGAGCATGAATGGTCACATTAAAACTGGTAAATGAAAGAGAAGACAAAGGATTTAAGGGTAATTTTGGGAATGAGTACAAGTGTATAACCACACAGACACACCTATATATATGTAACTCTCTCTCTCTATCTCTCTCTCTCTCTCTCTCTCTCTCTCTCTATATATATATATATATATATATAGCGTGTGCCAGTGTATTATACTTGTATATCCATGCATGCAACAGTACAGCATGAAGGATGGCTAGACTTCTGTCCTCTCTGGTTCCAAAGAAAAATAAAGAGACCTTTATTTATAGGATGGAGTTAAAAACATTTTTCTGTACAAATGCACTTTCACTCATGTGCTATAAATTAAAATCATGACTACAAAAAAAAAAAATGCATTTTAGTCTCAATCTATAGGATTGTAAATAAGTCAAGTCGAGTTACACAATTAGTTGTTCATGTTTAATTCGCTTAAAATAAATAAGTTTTTAAATTTTATTTAAATTTGATTTAGTAATTTTTTTAGTCTATCTCGAATAAATTTTTAATAAAATTAATTATGAGTCAAATTCAAATAACTTAATTTTTATATAATATTAAATTATTTTTAACTCAACAAATTAAACCCAATAAATTTATAAATTTTAAAATATATTTAAATTTAATTTATTAATTTTACGAATGAATTTTAAATAAAACTCTGAATCGAAATCAAATAGACTCGTTTTACATCTCAATCAATCTTTCTGTACAGTATAATAGTTTGTAGGACCCATTATGAGAATGTACACCAACTCAGTAATTCCTGCAGAGTACCTGTGCCACGGCAAATGAATGAGCAATATGAGTCGTGAATGCACACGTGTGTGTATATACGTTTGTGAATAGGATAAATTATATTAATTATTTTGTTAGTTTTTTGTTTAATAATTATACTAATTTTTTTTAAAAAATTTATGTAATTATATTAATTTTTTTATTACTAAATTACAAATTTTTATTTTTAATCAATTTTTTATTCAAATAACAAAATTATCTTTTTCGTATTCTTTTTTACTTTTTCTAATTTTGACTAAATTTTTTTATTTTTAAAAAGATTTCTTTTTATTTTTATTTTATATAAAAATAAATTTAATATTTTTTTTAAAAATAGTCAAAATTTTAAAAAAATACAAAAAAGAAAAGAAAAGAAAAAATAAAACATAAAAATTACAATTTTATCATTTTAAAAAAATTATTTTTAAAAAATATTAGTACAATTGTAAAAAAATTTCAGGGTATACTATAATTTATTCTCATATATATATATATAGAGAGAGAGAGAACGAGTGTAATGTGTGTGTGTGTATATATATATATATATATATATATATTGAGAGAGAGAGAGAGAGGTGGGTAAGAAACAAAAAATAAGCCAAGAAGAGATGGGATAGGAAGTAAAGGGGCTAAGGTCTGACTTTCGACTTCCCCTTTTGTCTCTCTCTCTCTCTCTCCCTCTGTCTTTCTCTCTCTACCACAAGCACAAGCTTTAATAATTTTGGGACTATTCATCGCTCAACCTTTCTCTGTGCAACACCTTTAAGTACTGCACGGCCATGGAAAACGACAGAAAGCCACTGCTGCGACACACAGGAGGCAAAGGGACCAGATGGTTGTTGGCCCCACCTCTCAGAGGGAAGGATACTTCGGACCATTTCATCTTTCAAACGTGTCCCTGCTTGATTCGCTAAGGCTCAGAAAGATCACAAAATACTGTACACTTCTTGGACTGATCAACTTCTCACACGTGTCAACCTCACGTGAAATCCTGCTCAATCTTAAGCTTCCATTTACAAGCCGCCTCAGCCTCTTTAAATTGTACAGTACGTGCTTTTGCAGCACTGAGGTATTACTATCCTACAAAACTCACAATTTGATTAATATATGTATTTTATGTATTAACACATTCATGTAATAATTATGATGTGAATTTATGTCATATAAATTAAAAAATTAAAAAATAATATTTGATAATACATGTATATATATATATATATATTTATGACTATAAAATTTATATAAGTGTCATGTCTTATATTTATGTGAATATATATACATAATATGTAAAAATAAATTAATTATGAAGTTTTTATAATTACATAAAATTATATATCTATTTTTATAAATATCTATTTGTAATACAATTACTAACATAATGTCTTTTTTATTTTATATTGGCAAGTTACAATCACTACATTGGTTGTTGTAAGAGTATAAGTAGGTGGTGGAAATATATCGAGACGGTGGGATTAAATTTTTTTTTTTCATGTGACGTGATAGAATATTCGAAGTATTGTGTTAATGTGTGTGCGTATACATTTAGAATAGTTACTCATTTCCAATATTGTAGTAAAAGAAGAAAAAAATGTAAATTATATTAACATCTTCTGAAGTCTGATAACTATATTGACTTTTTATGAGATTTTTGAAATTATACTAACCTTCCTTAATTTATCTAATAATATATAAATATTGGCACCAGTTAATTTTTTTCTTCAAAACTGTCTCTTCGTGTTTTTATTTTTTCAAATTTTAAAATTTTGACCTTTTTTTTCATTTTTCAAATAAGTATTGATAAAAATTTTAAATTTATTTTTATATAAAATAAAATTGATTTATTTACCTTAAATTCATTTTCATATAAAATAATTTTAAAAAGTTAGAAAAAATTTGATCAAAATTTAAAAAAATATATAAAAATAAATAAATAAAATTGACAATTTTGTTATTTTCAAGAAAAAAATTAACTGAAAGAGGTATCTGTATATTGTCCAATAACGTAGGAGAAGTCAGTGTAATTCAAAAAATATTATAAAATGTCAGTATAATTGTCAGAAATTTCAAGAAAGAGATTATTATAATTTACCAAAAAAAAAATGAGACAATTGTGTGTTGTACTCAAGAAATTAAAGGCTCTAGTTTTTATTGCCTTCTTTAGCCCATCAATTTTCCCAAACATCACCCTCTTGCTGGTTTGTCTCTGTCACTTATAATCTGTTCTATGAACCATTGCCACTCGTAGAGTAGGTGGAAAGGAAAGGGGAAAAGACAATGGAGAGAAAAAAGACAGAAGAAAGAATAGAGAAAAAGAGAAACAAACTCTAGAGAGAGAGAGAAGCCACTGCCTATGGCTTCTTTGTGCAACTTATCTTCTCTTGTTTTTTAAGAAATGTTTTAATTCATTATTCACTTCGTGTAAAAAAACTATTTTTTATATCATTTATTTCAAAATTTTATATAACTTCATATATTTTCAAATTGAGCTTAATTTGATTTTATATATTTTTTTATTTATTATTTTAGTTTTTAATACAAGGGTTAGACTTTTCTATCTCTATATGTTGACGTAATCTATAAAATAGAGACATATTTTACTAATAATAATATTAAGTTTAGTTTTGAAGAAGTTTTCTCATATTTATTGCAGAGTTTAAATTTTTGAATATTGATATTGGTTATATTTTTAACTTTTTTGTAGTTGTATTCGGATGTTAACGGAATCTTATATTGGATAAGTATTGAAATTTTTTGAAATTTATAAAACGAGTGTGATACCTTTGTCAAAAATTCGATTTATAACAAAATAGGTATCAGAGCAGACTTGTCGTTTAATTGATGCTTTGACAATTACAAATATCTTCATTGCTTTGACAATTACAGGTATCTTTATTATAATTTTTTATATTAGATTGATCTTTTATATTAGAATTATTGAAACAGACGTTAATAAAAAGTAAGAATTTATTATTTTATTTTTATGAATAATTACAATGATTTTTTCATGATATTTAATAATTATAGAGACTTATTCAATAATTTCTAAAAAAAAAATATAAGAGATTCAATGTAATGTTCGAAGTTATTTCAATCATATAAAAAAAAAATTAATTAAAATTCTAACATCGTCAACAACAAATTTTGTACAAAAAAAAATCTATATGATCAATATAACAAATGGGAAATTAGTATAATTTCAACAAAAAAAAAAAAAACACATGAAGACTCTGTTTGTAATTGTACATAATTATTTTAAGGGCTAATTATACTTTAATATTTTAAGTTTTGTTCCAATTTTAAATAAGGTTTTCGATTATCAACTAAAATAATTCAGTTTCTCAATTTTTAATTTTATTTCAATTGAGACTAATTGCAAACGTCTACTTAACGGTCGTTCTAAATTAATTACATTTTAGTACCTTATAATTTCACATGTGTTTTAAAATAATATTATGTAATTATATAGAGATTTCAAATAAAATCTTATAAATTTAATGACTATTTATAATTAATTTCAATTGAAAAGAAATAAAAAAATAAAAGAACTGAATTATTACCATTCATCATCAATAATATTATTTGAAATAGAAATAAAATTTAAGTATACTAAAATATAATTCATGCTTTTTTTAATTTTATATATATATATATATATATATATATATTGGGTATGTATGTGCTGTGGGGAATTAACTTTAGTGACGTATCAATGCGCCCGTTAAATCGCAATCGAAATAGCAACAGCCCATCAAACTGGAATGCTATTTTTGTTGTATTGAGTGTCCCATCGTCGACATCCAATCCAACCCACCTTTGACGGTGTCACGCTGCTGCTGGTGGTCCAGCCCAGCACCACCACCACCACCAAAACGAATGGTCAGATCAGGGTTCAGGTGACGGAACTGTTATATAAAAACGTACACAAGCAGGAGCATGAGATTCGGTATGTATGGCTGTCCAATCCTCTCCCTAAGTTGAGCTGAACATAGAGCATCAAATCAAATCAAATCATTGTTGGAGACAATGAACGTGATGATCTACGCTGACCCACGCTCAATTTATCTGCAACTTGCATGGGACCAGCCTTGCGTGTGGTCCCACTCAGAACCAACCACAACTGGCCACCTCTGTCTACCCCAACCGAGTTCCAGCTAGCATTCAATTGTGCTCTTTTTTCTGGTTTTTTTTTTTTTTTTTTTTTTTATCATTTTCCATTTTTTTCTCTTGTTTTATCAAAAATAAAATAAAAAATTTCAAACTTATGCAAATTACGCATTTACATTTATACAGCCTAAACTTTGCTTATTTATCTAACAAACAATCTCAAAAATTAAATCTTCTACTCCCAATCTCCATCCGAACTCTAGAATTATTTCTATCACAAGTCAATTAGATCACAAGCGAAGCTTGACCAACATTCATCTTAGAGCCTACCCCACCTATGCCCATTAGCAATAGCCCAATTACCAACTGTGCATCTTGAGCCCATACCAGATTTTAGGCCCAAGGCATCAGAAATTGAATCCATTTCTCACGAAACAAAAGTTCATTTCTCCATAAGTTCCACTTCTGGTATGCGGCAAGAGCATTTTGATAAAGTTCGCCAAGACTAGCATTATGAATATGAAGATTTTTGAGATCCAATTTGATTACTACCGAGAAAATTGAAGTCCATGAACAACATCATGCATACAAGATGTGCCGAGCAATATAAAACACCGAATGTGCGGGTTCGTAACAATCCGAATTTCCACTTCCTTGCTTTCTCCTCTTTCTTCATTATGTGAATGAAAGCAATGCAAGACAAGATACAGTATGGAGTTATAAATGTCGAAGGAGGACTCCTTTTGAAGTGGATAACCTTTTTTTCTTTTATTGTACAGTTCAGTAAGATCCCTCTGCTGGAAGTTGGAGCAATTCCCGTATTCCTTCGTAAACCTGCATGCAACCAATGAAAGAGCTGTTCAAATGGGTATTAGATAAGGTGGGAGGTTCACCATATATCTTGGCATCTTGATAAAAAGATCTCAAAATCAACGACTCATAACAGGTCTGTGCAATGGTTCGTGTTTCTGTCTTAAATGTTACTAAAACAATCCTTCCCCACTTCCAACATTTTCTGCCTTGAATTTGAAGCATATAGGATGAAGTCATCAGACAGCAGTTCCTGGCTTAAGAAGATTTCATGAAAGAACCCTATGCGGTGGTAAATTCAACTTTGAAACTGATGTTTGAAGGGCGGCGGGGCGGGGAAGAAAGGGAAAAAGAATAAGAAATAAAACATAAATCAGAACAACTCAACATACCATCTTGATCTGGGCTTTGATTGATGCAATCAGACGAGTATACTCCTCTATTTGCCTGTGGAGTAGTATCCAATTATATGTCAATTTACATGCATTTTATAAGCAAGTAAAAGAGAAAATGATACTAACAATTAAAAAAATGACTTTTTTCAGAAAAAAAATTTATGGGGGCAAATATCCTATTGATCCCTGACATACAGGTCAGAAATATTCTCGTAACCTTAATCCACATCGGAAAAGTTATGGTACATTTTCCTTAATGTGAACATAAGTTCTAAATGACGGTTCCAGAAAAACTATGGTAAACCTTTCCTTTATCTGAAATCTAAGTTCTAGTAAATAAAACTAGTTAATATCACATCATTGATTGCAAAGGCCAATGTTCAACCCCTGATTAAGACCTAGGACTATCAGCCTCCCACCCCCAACCCCAGGAATGTGCACATCACTTTAGCAGCACTTTTATTCATAATGTATGGTAACTTGGTATTAATCTCTCTGCCTTAGGCATTCATTCTAGTACTAAATTTTCAACCTGAAAAGTCAAAAGCCAGAACATTTGCATAGAGGTGTATCTGTATACGCATGCTCCTCCACCGTGATAAAATGACATTCTATCCTCTTCTAGGAATTCCTACCCTAAAAAGTAGAGGAGTAATCTGTATGAATATGCTTCTCTGCACTGAGAATATCTCAGAGCGGGAAGGCCCAGGGATGGGAATGGAGGTGTTCCAGCCCAACATACTCCAGTGAATGGGTCGAGAGAGATATGGAGGGGTGTAGGTGAAAGAGGAAGAAACCTAAGAGAAGAAACGACAAATGAGAGAATAACAAGCATTCATTTTATGATCAACAAACAGGCCAAGCTTTAAATATGCAGACAATGTGACTGATTTTGACATCCCCTACGGTCCTCTTCTGCCAATGGTATTCAAAATTTCAACGCACATGATGATGGGTTCAGGACTCACCACACCCTCTCCTAGTGTTAGTAATGGGCACTCAAAACATAAACTAAATTATCTTTAGAAAGAGATCCAAACATTCAACATCTACAAGTTTTCACAGTTTAAATTATGTATTCAATAGCTCTTTTGTTGAGTCAATAAATTGAACTAAACTAGATACTGGTTACAGGGACACACTATATGCGAATGTGGAATAATGAGAACTACTTCAATAGACCATGAGATGGCCCCTCGACAATCTCCATCAGCTTCATATTGTTGTTAAACTGATGTCTGTCCAAAATGAGACTTGCTGGTATTTTTGTTGTATTTGATGTTTTGACCCATGCAGCCTGGGTCTCAACTGTAGTGCAATTACAAAAACTTGTAACAATTTTGATCAATCAGGAAAAAGAAAATACCTTGCTAATTTTTCTTCCCTTGCTGTTATATAGTTTAAAGCTTCAGACCAGGTGAACTCCACATGGAATCCAAGTCCAACATCTACAAATATGTGTTGCGTATCTGGCCTGTAAAAAAATAAAACACACGCACCAAACCCCCAAAATAAGAATGCATCTAAGGACTAAGGTAAAATAACTGGACATTTTCCATTACTTAGAAGTAGTCATGAAACAAATTATTCATAAATGATGACATGGAATTGGAAATATAAACCTTGGAAGAAAAACCTTTCGTACAACTGCTAAGAGAAAGTTGTGCAATTCAATCACTAGAGGGAATCTTGGTCCAGAACATTTGGTCTCGCCCAATAACCACGGCATGGATAATTTACATAAAATACAAATTCTCAGGGTTGGCTCAACCTATAAAACCAACAAAGCAATCGCTTTAAGCCCCACTTAAAAACAAGGTCTCAAATTTTATGTATTTATAGTATAATTAAATTAGAAGTCTTAAGGTTAATAAAAATCCAACTCTAAGTAAAAAAAAAAAGACTTAATTCTATTTATAGAATTATTAGAGTTTCATTCAATATATATATATATATATATATATATATCTTGTTAAAAAATAATTAAATTTCATATTACAAAAGTAAATATAATATATATAAGAAACAAAATAAAAAGTTACAGTAATATTAAAAAATGTCTCATTTAGAATTGTCACTTTATTGCCTTTGGCCTCCAATCATATAGAGCCGGCCCTACAAATGCTACAAGACAAAATATAGCCCTTGATAGTGGTAATAGCCCTGAAGTGACAGTGAACTAATAGCTGGATGGGACATTACAAACAGCATAATGAATAAAATACTGAAACACTGAATGTTGAGGTGTTTAATAGAAAAGTAGACAAAAATTGTACACACAATAAGATAGACAAATCGCACATGCATTCATTAGTCATGAGTCATGAGTCATGAATGCATATTATATACACAAAAGTCAAAGCAGCTCCAAGAAGCACTGTGAAAGACATGACTGAAAGACTATACACATCAGCTTGCATGTACACTTCAGACCCAAGATTGACCATTGTCCTGAGACTGGTTACGCTATTCTTCTCTAAGTTCTCTATATTCCTTCTCAAATCTGAGCTATGAGTATACAGGGTTAAGAGAAAGCAGACATAAACAAGGATCACCAATGCAGGTGTTAAAATTAAGGTAGATAGGTGATTGAATGAAGCTCAATTATTATATACAGGTAATTGAATAAATTTATATGAGCTAAAAAGAAAAAGCAATATATATCTCAATTTACATGAGATAAATGGGAAGAGAGTGAGAGAGAGAAGGGTAAGGATACAAAACTTTTTGTCGTTCAAAGACCTTGTCCCTGCAAAATACCAAAAAAAAAAAAGCAGTTAGGTGCCATTCTGATTTGCTTAAAAATTAAGCCTTTTGCTACTTCTCACTTCTCATCTCAGCAAAGCAACATAGCATTATCCCATTTTTCAGGTCAGCTAACATACACTTATTCTTGCTTCTTTACTTATCCACTTCCACAGAAGTTTGCGGATGTCAATCCTACTTTTAGCAAAACTATCTAAAAGTCCAAATATTTCTTTTAAGCAATATGATGAAATTGTGCTAATTGATTTACTGCCTCTCAGATTTCCAGAATGGCTCACGAGGATGAAAGTAAAAAGATATATTTAATACCCATTTCCCATCCAACTACTTGTCCAATGCTCTGCTCAACTGACAATCATCAGCATTTCTAAACAAGCAGCAATTATCAACTCATGAGTAATGCCAAACTACCATTAAAAAGGAGAAACATACTTGAGGCTCGAAAGTCATTGTAAATTACAAAATACTACAGAAAATATTGAGACACTACCCCAGGGTGATAGCCAATGTCAAGCCAGTATCACCAATGTTAAGACCAACAAAGGTTTTGCTGAGAATATTAAATTTACCAGATACAACACCATAAACCAGGAGCATAAAAAAATATTAGTCCCAGAATTGTTGGAAACAGTCTCAGTATTGTTGGAATGAAGACACTATAAGATGAAAGACTTCCAAAAAAAGCAGGTTTCTCCATACAAGAATCAAGTTCTCAATTTCTGTTGAAAGGTCTTTGGTGCTCAAAGGCCCCTCCTAACGTGGCATTCTTCAAATGGACAGCAACACAGAGTGCCATTTCTGACTATGAATAATTTGAAGAAGAGATGTTACAAGATGCCTAATAGGTGTTGTATGTGCAAGCACGACGAGGAACTGCCAGAGCATTTGCTTCTGTTATGCTATGTTGCGAGGAGCTTTGGTCTTTTTTGCGTTCATTAGGATATGCCAGGATCTGAAGTGAACTTCAGAATCTGGTCAACGGGTTGCAATTGTAAAACGGCTAGGAGGAAGATGTGTGATATGCTCCTTTTTGTCTTATGTGGTGTCTATGGTTGGAAAGGAATAGGAGTATTTTTTATGGAGTAGACGCTTTGTTGTTTCTTCGAAATAAAAGGTGCTTTGCATATATTTTTGGTACACAGAATCCTTCAAGATATATATGAATTCTTTGCTAGATTTTTTAGGTAATATGTGCATAGGGGAATAGTAGTTTTTTTTGCTATGCATCACATGTACATGGGTTGCACTTGGACCTGTTTAGTGGCACTTTGTTTTTAAATAAAATCTTTATTTATAAAATAAAATAAAAAAAAGCAAAAAAAGATATTTTAAAAAAATAATAAGAAAAAAAAATGGAAAAGAAAAGAACAATGGGCAATAAAAAAAAAATTATAGATATGGAACAGTGAACAAGGAATAAAAAAATGTGGAACACAATTGTGTAGCCCAAATGAATTTGCTATGCCTGACAAGAGGATCCTTGTAATTATGGGCTATAAATTTAAGAATCAGCGCAACTTGTGTAGAGAGTATGAATCATGCATAATCATAAATTTTCCTTTGATTTTCCTTTATCAGCCAGCACAAGTTTTTTATGATTTAAGTAAATAGACGGTGGAGAAAAAATGAAGTTCCACAACCAAGATATCATGCAAATGAAGTAGATTGAAGCAAAAGCGCAAGACAAGGGCCTAGGACTTTGTTCCAACCAAGAAAAGGTTTGTCCATCTTACACATTCTACAACAAACATGTTTATATAAATAAAAAAATATCAGATCACTTAACCAATAAGCTTTCACTTACAACGACAGACTTGACAGTGGCCAAAATAGACTTCTTTTTATGGAACAGTGTAGCCAATATATACTTGTCATGGGATAATTTTAACATTTCAACTGACTGACTAAAAATTTTAACTAATGAGAAAACCATACATAGCATGATGACAAGTGCCTAATCAAATCATTCAAGTCAACTAGGAAAAAGGTTAAGACTACCGGGTGGCCAGTTTCTCAATATCACCATCACTTTTGGGATGTAAACCACCCAATAGAAAGTCTCCAAATTGTACATACCAGCCAAGCTAGAGCTTTGTTGGTATTATCATGTCAACATATAAGTTGTAAAATCATGCAATAATTTCTTCCTTGACAGAGTAAAATCTCTCCACAAACGGTAACTACAAAGGGGTAAATCTAAAAAAGGTCATTACATAGTGTCAAACCCACTTATGCAGGGTACCTGGGTGAGTAGATTGTAGGTAAGAGTAACATTTGGTACTATTTTATCACTACACCAAACAATGTCCCCTGAAAGATGTAAATCAATGACGCAACGGAGGATCAAAGCCAAACCAAGAAAAGAAGTTACTTGTTTCACTGGTTATTGGGGTGAGTAGATGGGAGATGATTAATAGGAAAAAAGGGTGGGAGAATTGATAATTACCTTTCAGCAATAGCATGAACAAGATCTGGCTTTAGGCGACGATCGACAAATTCCTCAAATCTTTGTACTTTTTCCTGTCGGAATCTGTCCATTTCTGTTGTGCCACATGATGAAATCAAATTAGAAAATTATAAGCATAGGCTCTCACACAAATTTTTAGATTATTCATTATGACCACAAAAAGGGAAGAGCAAGGTTGAGCACTATGTCCACAAAAAGGGAAGAGCTAGGTTAGGCACTATGTCCCCAACAAGGGAAGAGCAATTAGCTAGCTTGGATCATATAACCAAATGCCTATAAAATGGTTCAAAAGATTCAATGTTGAAGCAGTAATCCTCCAATAAGTTGTGTGCTATTAATCCTCACCACACACATATTTGTTTGCAAGTGTACATGTAAATATGTCATTTAGTAAAATTGAACCCACATTGTCTACTCCATAGAAACCATAAATTACCACTGCAAAAATAATTCTTGAAGGCACGTGTTATGAATAATAATAACATTCAGAAAATGGAAAATTCAAATGCAAGTTGATTAATATACAAATTCTTGTCCAACCCAATACTTAGTTCAAGTCAATGTTTGATTACCAGGAAATTTAAAGTAAATGGGCTAAGAAAAGTGGTAGCAGTTCTCAATCGGGCCATTCATCAAACAGCTGAAGTACCAAAAAAATAAAAATCAATTACACTAGTGTAAATCAATGCAACTGCAAAATTAATCAATTGTGTGCTTTATCGACCCATATTTGGAGTATGTAAATCAAATACACTAGTGTTTTCTTTCTTCCTTTTCGATAAATTTATGCCCCAAAAAAACATAGGATTTGATAGGGGGTGTTAAACCCTAAATTGATCCGTGTATCATGAAGTTGCTCACTGGTTTTGAGTGCTTTTCCCAAACTTATAACTACTATACTGAGAGAGAGAGAGACAGGCTACTGAAGATATCTTTTCCCAAAACCAATGGTTAGAAATATAGACCGTTCGATAAAACCAGAAAAAAGTTTGTGTCACGGGTCGGGTAAACCAGAATCAAACCACGAGGTCATAATCACACACATTGTAAATGTATATATGTCATTAAGTATAACTGAACCCACATTGCCAGTAACCATAGGCAACCATAAATTACCACTGCAAAAGTAATCTTTGAACATGTTATCAATAAAAATAACATTCAGAAAAATGGAAAATCCAAATGCAAGTTGATTAATGTACAAATTCTTTTCCAACCCAGTTCTTAGTTGAAGCCCATATTTTTTTCGATAAGTCAATTCAAGTCCATATTTGATTACGCAGTATTTTAAAGTGAATGGGCTAAGAAAAGTGGTAGCACTTTTCTATCAGGCCTTTATCATAAAGCTAAAGTAACTCCACAAAAAAAACCAAAAAAAAAAAATTCGTTTTAACTTGTCAGATGGAAAGCAATTGCAACGGGTTCTTATAACAGGGAAAATGAACACATAAAAAACAATGTGACTGCCAAATTAATCAGTTACGTGCCTTTATCGACCCGTATTCGGAGTATGTAAATCAAATAAGATCTTGCTTTTTTTCTTCCTCTTTGACAAATTTATGCAAAAAAAAAGGTTTTAATACAGGACTGTTAAACCCTAAATTGATTGGTGTATCATGAAGTTGCTCACTGATTTTGAGGGTTTTTTTTTTTTTTTCAGAATGTCAAATTTTCTACATTGGGAGGGGAGGAGGGCTAAAATTTTTCTAATATTTATTATCACCTTCTTAAGCCTAAAGATATCTAGAATAACAAAACACGATAATTCAAATTTGAATACAACATAATCATGAGCCACATATCTGTAAACAACATAGTATTTCATCCAATTTCAATCTCATGTAAATGTGGTTTTTCATCATTCCAATTTGATCATCTTAATGCAAGTAGTCAAAAAAAAATTAATTGATGGTCTTAAATGGCAATGAACAAATTAACAACGTAATCCATGCCCACAACTAATTCGACAATTTCCATGATAGAGACCAAATGGCAACTCAGTGATGGATCTTACATTTCCCAAGTGGAAGGAAATTGAATATCAAAGCAGAAGCAAAGATTCTATTCCATTTATATACACATACAAGGTATACAACTATCAAATTATAACAATTTATTGATTAAAAAAATCGCTTCTTTATAAGTAATTTGTTGATTGAAATACGCTCAATCTAATGAAGCAAAAAGAACACACTTGCAACATAACTAATCACTGCAACTATCATTTTGTAACAAATAGATTATTTGAAATTATTTCAATACTGTGAATTGAAGAGACCACACTCACAGCGTTACTAATTGCAAGTTCCAATTTACGCGAACTGATTGTTTCAATCCCAATTGTGTATCCAAGAGAACAAACTTATTAACAGAAACATAGAGCTTACTCCGTCTAGTAGGCAATTCAATCCGCACTGAACACGATGAGCTCCGCCACACCAGATTACTTCACTTTGAGATCGAAATACTGCCGAAGAAGCTCAAGACCTGAAAATATTCAATTCATTGGACAGAGGTTCATAAGAGATGTATATCGTTCATTTCCTGAGCAATACACATGTGGAGAGAGACCTTGAAGGGTGAAGAGGAATGAAGGAAGATTTATGATGCGGAACGAGAACAGGAAGTTTCTAGGGTTTGTTTGGCCCTGCAGTATGAGTATGATTCGCAGAAAGACACAGCAGAATGGCAGATAGAGAACGAAAATGAGGGGGGAGCAGAGAACCTTAAAAATATCCCTTTTTATAACTGAAGCTGAACCGGGTGGTTCGGATTCCGGATCGGTTACCATCCAACCGGTTCAACCATCTAAGTTTCGGTCATACTTAAAAATTAGGATTGTTTGGGAATTTATCAAATTACATTGGGTTAGAATTATCCTCGCTAAGTTATTTAACTAAAAAAATTAACTTCGTTTTTTATCTGATTTTATTTAAGTTTTAAGTAGTTTTTAGTATTAAACATGAACAAATATATTATTAAAAATATTTTTTAAATAATAAAAAAATTAAAATCAATTAATTTATATTTTACAGATCTGGTTTAACATTTTTCCAAACAGGCTCAATGTTGTGAATATCAAACAAATAATTGAGTAAACTACACTAACCTTTTTTGATATTTATAACAATTATATTAATATCTCTTGATGTTTTTAAAATGATATCAATTTCTCATATTTTATAAAATAATATACAAATATTTCATTCCAATTAAATTTTTTTTTTCAAAATGACAAAACTACTATTTTCATATTTTTTTTCTTCAATTTTTTAAATCTTGACCAGTTTTTGTTCATTTTTCAAATAATATTGGAAACAACCTTAAATTTATTTTTATATATATAACAAATGTTATTTAGCTTAAATTTGTTTTAAAATTAAAAAATTAAAAAATCTTTCAAAAAAAGTTAGAATAAATTAATCAAAATTAAAAAATATAAAAATAAATAAATAAAATGAACACTTAAATAGCAGTTAAAAATTAAAATCTGAACCTTAATTAGTTCAACGGACCTTGGCAATGCCCGTGAGCCTAAAACATCCTCCAATAATACTAAAATTAAAATAGAAATGTTGCAAATAATGAAAACATTAGCAAAAATTGTTGAGAAAGGCGAACCTAATCATCATTCTAGGATGTCAATTAAGATGAATTTTAGCAATCAATTATGAATATAAAAATTTACGAGTTGATTAATGTATGTAATACAAGTGTTAATATTACATACAATTATATGTGTGTAATTATATGTGTGTGTAATGTGTATCAATTAGATCACGAGTTGATCGAAAAGAAGCCAATCATCATTGAATAAACGTATTCCTTTGTGATTTTAAAATTAAAATACACATTTCCTTGAAATGAGACTATGTTTGTTCAATTTTTAAAATCACGACTAGTGCATTTATTTTATTTTTAAGTATACAAGTTCAAGTAAAATTTGATAAACAATAGGATGTCCGAGTAATTTATTAAAAAAAATAGATAAATTATACTGACTTTTTTTAAAATTTTTAACAATTACATAAACCTATTAATAGATTTATAAAATAATACTGACATCCTCTATTTTTACTGATAAATTATACAAACTTCATCTCCGACCTTATTTTTGAATGACAAAAATATATTTTTCATTTATATTTTTTTTTACATTTTTTCAGTTTTTCAATTTTGATCTATTTGTTCAAATTTTTTTTTTTCAAATAAATAATAATTAAAATTTTCTTTTGACTACAAAAATATAAGATATTTATCTTAAATTTATTTATTATATAAAAAAACTGAAAAAAAAGGGTCTGAAAAAAAAAATCAAAATTAAAAAATGTAAAAAAAAATGAAAGAGTCATTTTTGTTATTTTAAAATTTTAAAATCAGAAAAAAAGTGTTTACAATTTATTAATAAAAAAATGTTATTTCAGATATATTATCGGAATCTATGTAATTTTTGTACAAAATTCAGATTATCTTTTTAAAAAAAATTCAAGGTAAAATAACCGTCACCCAATCGAACCTTCGAGAGGCCCTTTCGTTCAGAAATGTAACCAATCTTGGGTGCCGTCTGTCCCATTTTTCACCTCCATCCGCCGGCAACCCCACTTCTCTCCCTATCAACTTTCTGCAAGTTTCTCTCTCTAAAAATCTCCGCCATGTCGATGGCCTCCCCGACCCTCAACTTCTGCGGCGTCCTCTCCGAATCAAAGCGAATCATCAACGCCCACTCTCGCCACTTCCTTGCCCTCTCCGTTCTTTTCGTCCTTCCTCTCTCTTTCTCTTTTATCATCTACCCTACCCTTCAGCACACCCTCTTCCAATCCGACGCCAAAAATACCAAAGCCCTCCTCCGATACACCGACACATACAGCTCCGATCATCCTCTCAAAACCCTTGCCCTCCCTCTCATCTACACCCTCTTCGTCCTCTTCCTCTCTCTGTGCGCCGTAGCCACAATCACCTACAGCACCTACCATGGATTCTACGGTAGGCCCGTCAAGCTTGTGTCTGCCATCAAATCGCTTTTCTATTCATTCATGCCCCTCTTTATCACAGCAGCCGTTTACCATGTAGTCGTGGTTATAATTTGTGCTGTTTTTGTGCTTTTCGTGATTTTGGCGACCAAAGGGGTTGAAGTTCTAGGGTTTGAAATCGATTACAATTCGAATTATTTTATTGGATTTTGTGCTGTGGTTTTGATCATTTTAGGGTCGGTGTTGGTTTATTTACAAGTGAATTGGGCACTAGCCTGTGTGATTGTCGTGGTGGAATCGAAATGGGGGTTTGAGCCATTGCGGCGGAGCACGTATTTGGTGAGGGGAATGAGGTGGGTGTCGTTGTCGTTGTTGTTGTTTTTTGGGTCTTCGATAGGGTTTCTGGTGTGGAGTTGCACAGGATTGGCGGGGACGAATCCGGTTGGTTTTACCGATGGGTGGAAGAGTTGGGCGTTCATTGTGCAGACTGTGGTGAGTTCGAGTTTTGTGACGCTGTTGATGCTTCACAATGCGGCCTCAAATGCGGTGTTGTATATGTATTGTAAGGCTATGCATGGTGAATTGGCTTGGGAGATAGCAGAGGAGTTCGCTCAAGAGTATGTTAGCTTGCCTTTCGATGACGAGAAGGTCCCTCATGTTGTCTCTGTTGTTCAAGTTTGATGAATTTGAGGTTAGTGGGCCTGTCGTGTATTTACTTTAGTTTAGGTTCTGTCAGGCCGCTGTTTGTTTATGTTTGATAGCGTTTGTGTATAAAATCAAAGAAGTGTTTAAAATGTCCAGAAAATGAGTATGGTGTATACCACTGGATGCCTATCGAGTTTATATTTGATAAAGCTTGACAATGCTTTTGAATGAAAGTGGTTTAGCTTGATTATGTTACATTTTTATGTGCGTGAAAATGTAATGCCTACACTATGTTTCGATAGGATTTTGAACGTCTCTTGTGTTTTAGGAGCATTTAAAACAAGCATGTGCTTTTCACGAATCCTGTTTGGTACAGTCATTACAAATTAAAGTCATAATACAATTTAAATATTACATCAGTTCTATGTTTTTTTGTGACCTTTGTGATTGTCTCCTAGTTAACATTAGCAATTCATGTGTTAAGATGAAACTAAACACACACTAGAGTGTAGTTCAGCCAAACCAGTAAAGATTGTAGTTTAGCCATCGTTTTCTTAATTGAGAAACCATGCGTTGCATGGTTACACAACATAAAAAAAATAAGAACCAAAAATATAAGCTTTAAAAAGGATCTTTGGGGTCGATTATAACTAGTTTTTTGTGGGTAAATTGAGCAAGAAAGACAAAATGTTCAGATTGTTCAAGGTTGTGGCCAATACCCATGGACATTAACTAAGGGTTTGTTGGTGTTCTTTGGGTGCTAGGGTCTAATAATCTAAGTAGGTAAAGATTTAGGGTTATGGTGTGAGGATTAAAGCACAAGGAGTCAATTTTTTTTTTTCAATAAATAGAAGAGAAGTAGAAGACAAAATTAGCTGGAAATTCTCTAAAACTTGTTCTCCTCTGAACTGAAAAGTTACATGACACCGATAAAAAGAAAAAAAGAAAAAGAAGAAGAAGAGGTTACATAACTACATTTGACTTCTAGCTAATACTAACTTAAATAGGACTTAGACTTCATATGTAAAAACTCAGAAACTTCAACTAATAGAACTCATGTAAACCTACTAAAAGTCCTACTACTATGGCCCTTTTAGAAAATATAGAAATTATCAGAATAACCTTAAGTTCTAGACCAACAACATGCTAAACTAAAAATGAATTTAAAATATTGACTCTACTGAAACTAGAACTTAGCAATGCAAGATCTCAAGTGGTGCCATGCTTCGAAATCAAACAATTTCTTGTTAATGAGTAAAATTGACCCATTTTCATTATATATATATATATATATATATATATATATATATCAACTTGCTTTTGCTTTTTCTTGAACTTCTTATCAACTGCATCAATGGTGATAACCATTTTGTATGGATAGTTAAGATATCAAAATTGTACTTCATTTTTGTGATGGTCAATCCAAATCAATGTTTTGAAGAGCTTTACAAGGGCTAGTTTTGAAGCGAACTGTCTCCAAAAAAGGCTTAAAACTTGAGAGAGAGAGAGTCACCCCAAATTTAAAGGCATGGTTACATAGTATTCAAAAGTGATACTTCAAACACTTTATTTTCAAAACACTTATAACTTTGAGGGCTTCGAAAAAAATTAGAATAATATAAATCTAGAATATTTATCTTCTAATGACTTAAAAGAATGAGAACCACATCAACGGAACCCCTTAATTGAGAGTAGTTTTAACTCCTTTAAAAACTCTTCAAAAGTATATATACAAGATGGGAGAGATTCTATAACTCAAAAGTATAAAGTACGTAAAAAACTATTTTCAATTTTTAAGGGGAAGTTTCAACGCTTTTTAAAACTCAACCATTTCTTTTCACTCTAAATGCACTAGAAAGAACAAAAAGGCATTAAATTCCATATACTCCTAATCCTTCTTTTTACACGGGCTCCTCGTTACCTGTCAAAAAAATCCAAAACAGGTTCTGGCACAACCCAGCAGCAACTAAGAGAGGACACCGTAAATCTCTTGCCACCAGACAATGCCTGAACAAATAGTTAATGGATGACTCCTCCTTGCACATGGTGCACCTATTAGTTATCTGAAAGCACCTTCTCTGAAGATTATCCAAAATAAGCACTGCTCCCCACCTCAATCCATTTGAGTCTGCTCGTATTCTCCTTACTCTATTATGACCACGCTCTTTGATTTGAAAGAGGACCTGATCCCCTTGCCGATCTCTGCAACTTCATATATCTTCTGACCTCATTGCGTGTATCTTGTCAGCACTAGGAATCCCATGACTTTGCAAAAAAATACCTCTTCCTTCATCCATGTCATTTTTAAACTAGTATTTTTAAAATGAAGATCAGTAAAAATATCTAACCATCACTTAGAATTTGAAATTATAATGATGGCCCAAATTTCAAAGTAATATTTTTTTTCTTTTTGACTAATAATAGTATTTATTTCTAATTAACTCTTAGAACTGGATGAATTGGGAAGTGGCTTGGGTAATATTCCCAAGGTCCTAGCTTCAAATCTCAACCCAAGCCCCAGGTCACTTATCAAAAACACACATGCGCGCACACACACACATATATATTTGTGTATTTGTAATTTTTAATAAAGAAGTTTAAGTCGAAAAAAACTTACCCCTGAAGGACAGGAGGTTGATGCTTTGTCTTGTACCTCACTTTATGCTTATACCTTTTTGAACAAAACACTGGTCCAGACACATAATTTGCAAATGAAGCATCAACAGATACTAGACTGGTTGCAAAACCATTGCACATGGATAGTTGACATAGGAAAATTGTACTTTCTTATCATCATCGAACAAGTTTAACCAATGATTAAAACAAAAAAAATCAATCCAAGTTTATCCTACACACGATGTCTCAAAATTCAATGGTACACACGGTTTGTTCACACCTTTATATCGTCAGTGTTGCTATTTGTGCTACAAGCTTCTTCAATTTATTTTTTTTTGCGTGATAGGAAGCATAGTAGCAAAGGAAATATTATGACAGTGCATGACAGAGTACTCCGTTTGATGTAGGGTGGACAACTAAGGTAGTACTTGCCGTGCCTGATTGACAATATAAATGGTAGGCTTTGGTTGAAGAGAGTCTGTTGGTTTAAGGTTTAAGGTGTAAAAGGTGGAAGAACGATTGCAGGTTTTTTGGATGATATGGGGTTGGAATTGGCTATGTTTTTAGCTAGGCTTAATTGTTGGGAATTCAATTTACTCTAATGATTTGGGGTGTTTAGTTGAAGGATTAAAGGTAAGGAAAGGGTTAGTTGATTAAGCCTTTATTGGATATAGTTCTGGGAATAGAAAAGAAAGATTTTGGAGAATGTTTTGAAGCTATTCTTGCTGTAATTTTTTTTTTTGATCGGTCTGTTCTTGCTGTAAAAAGTAACCTGTGAATAGTTAATTTGATTCTTTATAGTTTTGGGGTTGCAATTGGGGCTATTCTTGCTGTAATTAGTAACCCATGAATAGTAACCCTTGCAAGAGGTGAATATCTTATGAATGGAAGGATTGGGCTTATTAATAGCGATTTTAGGATTTAGAAGAGTGATTAACAAGTTGAGTTGTATCAAACAATCTACAATGAATATAATAGCTAAAAATTTTGCTCCCTATTGACGTGAAACCATTATGCAACTATAAATAGATTTCTAAGTATTCTTAATTCTAATAGGAATTTGAATTCATATTTAGAAAGAAACTTTGGTTAATCGAACTCCCATAAATGTACTGAAGATCTAAGATCACAACTTGACCCAAAAGACAACCCATGGACTAACTATAGCTCCTGTTCCAACAAATCTAGAAATTATAAAGTTACCCTTGATTCTTAAAATATATATATATATATATATAATTAAATCAGCAGAAATTAACTTCAAATAAATATAAATGATAATTACATTGATTTCCTTGTGATATCTTACAATTACAGGGACATTTCTTGATGATTTTTTATATTATACTGACCTTCTCTGTCAGAGTAGTTGGGAGACGGATAATTACAGTGACCTCCCCACTGATATCTAATAATTACAAGAATTTTTCTTGTGATTTTTTTAAAAATACAATATAATATATACAGGTATTTTAGTTATATAAAAAAATTGAATGAAACTTTAACACTGTTGATGACAGTTTTTGTACAGAGCGGAGAATCTATATATTGTTATACGTCAGTATAATAGTGAAAAGGTCAATATAATTTCAAAAAGCATAGGGTGATTTCCTATAATTGTCTAGTAACTTAGGGAAGGTCTGTGTAACTATCTCTAAATATAAAATAAGACTTGACTCAGATGAACTTGATTTCCAATTTCTTAGCGGGTCTTGGCTTGAATGGAAACAATTTCTAAAGTTTCTTTC
This sequence comes from Nyssa sinensis, assembly GCA_008638375.1. NCBI lineage: Eukaryota > Viridiplantae > Streptophyta > Magnoliopsida > Cornales > Nyssaceae > Nyssa > Nyssa sinensis. The sequence goes on from CM018042.1 coordinate 27,528,313, forward strand.
TTCTATGAATTTACATGTTTTTTTGAATTTATTATAGATTGTATTGAAGGGTTTTTTTCCCCTCTAGGTCTAGGTTCAACACCCACCCCAAGGGCCATTTACCTATCAAAAAATGGGGGGCTTTAGAGTATAGGAAAAAAGGATGAAACACTTTAAATTTCTACACAACTCATAAATCATTGGCACCAAAGTCCATTCAAGGAATGAGAAAATTAAAATTGAGAAAATTAAAATTGAACCTCTTTAATCAAATTTTGAGTGAATTCATTTAATTTGAGAGGTTCATTTGAGACTTGCATGTAAATCTAGGATTTGGGCATAATTTTCAATGTCCTAATTATCCACCTAGGGGTAACGAGCAAAAGAGGCTGTGGTTTGTGGACATGCTTGGCACCAGTTGAGACCCTACAGGTTGAGGCATTCTGAGGGGAATAATGGAGTGGGGTTGAAGTCTGTTTTTAGCTGCTCCTGTTGCTGATGCTTACATGGTTTCTTTTTCTTCTGAATTTGAAAGATGTTATTGATTTCTGGATATACCTTAATCTCAATTTCAAGAAGTTAAAAGGCCACCTTACTCTCCATTAGCATGTAAAAGGTCACAGTACAAATGAAATTCACAAGTTCATAAGATTGTCAAAAAAGCATGTGAGCACAGAAGAAGATGTCCAATAGTGTGACCACCTAGAGAGAGATACAAGGGAGGGGATTAACATTCCTTTGTGTTCCCCTCTATTTATAGGAATTTTTTGCAATGATCCTATGCATAATGCAAGGGTACTTTTAGTAGGAGATTATTAATCTGGGACTTGAGTACTTGATGTTAAGTCCCTGTTACTAAAATAACTTCCATATGGATCATTACTTTTGATGATGCTGCCTTTCTATTATCTTGGCTGAGTGGGATGCTTCTAGGGCTGAGATTCTTGGTTGGGATTTGAGGGCCAGCGCAAGCACAAGCTGAAGAGCAAGGCATCCTAAAATATTTCCTCTTGATATCTGCTTCATACGAGCAAGAAGGAAATGTTTGAAATGTAAAGTTGGCCAAGATTCTTGCTATCCTGGGGAGTGTCTTTACTTTTTCTTTATATATATATATATATATATATATATATATATATATATATACATTCTTACTTATCAAATATATATATATATATATAGTTGTCCAAGAAGGGCAACAAGGACAAAAAACTCCTAAAGATTACATCTGTCTTAAAGATCCCAAAAAATTTACAAAAGAAAAGGCATTTACAGGAAAGGCCTCTTTGACCCAAAAACATAACAAGCGCAAAAAGACATTTTTAAAATAAGGAGTTGAGAGCTCTCGGTCTTCAAAAACACGATTATTTCTTTCTCTCCAGAGGCACCACAACAGACAAATTGGAGCCAATCTCCAAATTTTCCTAGTCTTTTTAGGAAGATTGCACCCAGCCCAAGCCAACATAAGATCTTTGACAGAGCTTGACATAGCCCAAGAGAAGCCAAACAACGCTAAAATGAGATTCCAGCAGCTCCAAGAGTGATGACAGTGAATGAGAACATGATTCACCATTTCCTCATCCTTCTTACAAAGATAGCATCTGCTGGCTAACGAATAACCTCTTTTCTTCAAATTATTAGCAGTGGAAATGGCGTGCCAAGAAGCTTCCCAAACAAAAAAAGAAGCTTTAGGGAGGGCTTTTGAGTGTCAAATAAGCTTCCAAGGAAAAAGCGGGATTACTGAGTCGCACATGCTCTTGTAGAAAGAGCTAACAGAAAAGGACTTCTTGTCCGGCATCCAAACCCTCTTATCCTCCATGCCACCCCTAACCCGGATCTTGTTGATCTGACGGAGGAAAGAGCTCACCTCTTCAAGTTCCCAGTCATGAAAGTCCCTCCTGAAACGAGGAGTCCATGTAAACTGATTCCCAATTCTCTCCATGCACTCACTAGCCCAAGCCACCTTGTCGCAGGCTAAACTGTACATCACAGGAAATTTCACCTTCAACGCCTCATCCCCAATCCAAACATCGTCCCAGAATTTCACCCTGGTGCATGTCCCGATAACAAAGCAACATCTGCCTTTGAAGCTCCTCCAGTCGCCCCTAATGTAACCCAAAGACCACAGCCCTTTGGGCCTTCCACCTCTCCTGAACACCACCCTCCATTTTCGCACCCATACTTGGAAACAATTATCTCCTTCCAAAGGATCCTATTACCCTCTCCAAATCTCCATAACCATTTACCAAGAACGGCTTTATTGAAAATTCTTAAGCCCTTCACCCCTAAACCGTCGAGAGACACAGGCTTCTTGGTTTTCTCCCAAGTAACTAGATGAAGCTTCCTACGATCATCATCATGGCCCCATAAGAAATCACGCTAAAGCTTCTCCAATCTTCTGCTAACTGTCTTTGGAACAGGGAAAAGGGACATGAAATAAGTGGGAAGATTCGCCAAGGAACTTTTAAGCAAAGTGAGCATGCCTCCCTTAGAAAGGAGTTGGCCTTTCCAACCTGCAAGCTTACTTTGAAACCTTTTCACCATCGGATCCCATACCCCAATAAATCTCGTCGTGGCTCCCAACGGAAGACCCAAGTAATCTAGAGGAAGATGGGCCACGTTGCAACCCAAAGCACTAGCTAACATGTCCATATCCTGCATCGGCCCTACTGGAGAAATGCTACTCTTGGTAAGATTGATCCGTAAGCCTGAAACCGTTTTAAAACACACTAAAATGCACTGGACAAAACGAAGCTGACGAACTGAGGGGCCACAAAAAATGATGGTGTCATCCGCAAACAAAAGATGAGAAATGGAAGCACCTCCATTCCCCCTGACCCCCACCTGAAACCCTTTGATGAGACCAACTTCCTTAGCACGGGACATGAAGCGACTCAAAACCTCCATAGCAATCACGAAGAGGAAGGGAGATAAGGGGTCCCCCTGTCTCAGTCCCCTAGAAGAACGGAAAAACCCGGCGGGGAGAGCCATTCACAAGGACTAAAAACGAGACTGTGGATATACATGACTGAATCCATCTCCTCCATTTGACCCCCAAAGCCCATCTTGGCTAACATACCCATCAGGAAACTCCAGTTGACATGGTCGAAGGCTTTTTCAATATCCAACTTGCACACCAGCCCTTTCGTCTTTTGTTTCAGCCTAGAATCGATGCATTCGTTAGCTATAAGGGTCGCGTCTAGGATTTGACGACCCTCCACAAAAGCGTTTTGGCTGGGAGAAATGATGGAGCCCATAACCTTTTTCAGCCGTAAGAAAAGAACATTTGCGATTAGCTTATAGACACTGCTCACTAAACTAATAGGGCGGAAGTCCTTGATGCTACTAGCTCCCTCCTTCTTAGGAATGAGGGCTATAAAAGAGGCATTAAGACTTCGTTCAAAACTCCCCTCCCTATGGAAGTACCCAAAGACCGCCATTACATCCTCTTTCAACACGTCCTAGCAGGATTTGAAAAGGCCATAGTGAACCCGTCAGGGCCTGGAGCTTTACCTCTATTGCACGCCGCCAAAGCTCTTACCACTTCATCTTCCGAGAAAGGGGTTTCCAAATTCGAGGAATCATCACCGTTTAGACTATTCAGAATAATATCTTCCACCCCGGGCCTCCAAACGCACGGCTCTGTGTAAAGACTAGAGTAGAACTCAGCAATTCCACTTCTGATAGGCTCCTCCTCGGCGATGACCTGATCATTAATAACGATTGAGGAGATTTTATTGTTTCTGTAGTGAGAAGAGGCGATTCTATGAAAAAATTTGGTGTTACGGTCACCCTCCTTGAGCCAAATGGCACGAGATTTCTGTCTCCATGAAATTTCCTCCAGTTTGAGAACCTAACCGATTTGACCGCTTTAGGCCATCTCTTTCTATCCTTTGCTCATCCGTGAGAGGACCCTGATGCTCTTCCTTGTCAAGATCCATAAGCTTTTGCAGCAGAGACTGCTTCCTCTCCTGAATAGAACCAAACACCCCGCGATTCCATTTTCTGAGATCATCTTTAAGGAGTTTCAACTTTTTGGCAATGCAAAAGCTTGGAGTCCCTAGCCACAACATAAGAGTTTCCACCAATTACGCACCAAATCCACAAAGCCTTTATACTCTAACCACATGTTTTCAAATCTGAATGGGCTTTTTCCTGCGCTAAATCTCCCACAGTGAAAGCATGATGAGGTGGTGATCAGAGCACGGTTGGGGAAGACATTTCTGGGAGATGCCTGGGAAAACATCCTCCTAATTAGTCGACACCAAAAATCTATCTAGCCGAGATATAACCAAAGGATTGCCCCCCTTAGACCAAGTGTAACACCCTCCCTCCATAGGCAGATCCACAAGGCTTTGAGAATTGATGAACTCATTAAAATTTCTCATAGCCAAGGTCAATCTTCCTCTCCCTGATCTTTCATCTGGGCTCCGCACAACATTGAAGTCCCCTCCAAGGCACCAAAGGGCATTCTAGGAAGAGATCGACGCCTGTAATTCGTTCCAAAACAAACTTCTAGCACCATCCACCACTGGTCCATAAATCCCACAAAACCCCCAGATCAAGGAATTGGAAATTAGACTGAACTTACACGAGATAGAGAACTCCCTCACTTTGTGCTCCAAACAATTTAACAGCCGGGAGTCCCAAGCCACTAGGATACCACCCGCGGTGCCCTAAGCGTCCAGAGCAGTCCACCTGACCCATCTCGAACCCCAAATAGAGCGAACAACAAGCCTCGAGATACTTTCCATTTTAGATTTCTGAAGGCATATGACAGCAGGCCTCCATTCTTGAAGAAGGCCTTTAATAACTGCACGCTTATCTGGATCATTTAACCTATCTCACATTCCATGAAAGAATTTTTAATTTCATAAAAACAAAGATGATTAAAATCTGTCGATGCCTTCCACCAAGGCCTCAGTCGGTTTGCTACCCCCATAGCTAACCGTACATGACAGCTCATTCATCATTCTTTTCATCTGTTTCACTGACTTATCTTCCTTTTCTTTCTCTGTACTGCCACTACTAGAACAGGGTCTGGACAGAGAGTTGCGCAACATAATTTCTCTAATAGGTCCATCAGTCGATCTTCAAAACCTGCGCATGGGACACCCAGAATCTTACTGAGCTTTCCTAATTTTCTCAGCACCTACCCCTTCGAAATCTTCTGCTGCGGACATATGAGTTCAACTGAGTGCGTTTTTGAGATTGGAGTAGGTTTTGGCAGGATAACTACTAGGGGATTGTAGTCCTCCAAATTCACAGATGCTTCCCCATGCCGTACCACCACTTGCGCCTCCTTGTTCTGTGAGCTTGTACTAACCTGAAAGCAATTCCATCTCTATAGCAAAGGAGCAATCGACACCCCAAGTTTCTTGGGGAATCATCTTGACAGTAACTGGATTCCAAGTAATGAAGAAAATCCCTCTCGTCCAACATACCATTGTGATCAGAATCGTGTTCCCTCTGAGATGTTGTCGACTTGCTCTGCCTGTAACTCTTTTCTTTCCTTACCTTTTTCATGCCTCATCGCAGTCTCATTGGGTCCCTCCTCACAGGCTGCACCGTCTTCTACTTCTGAGAGAGAGTCTTCCTTCGTATTGTTGATTCCTGCGTCTGGGACACAGGCTTATTCTTAAAGGGAATTGCCTTAGAGAAGTGACGCCCTGAGAGGGGCCTACCCTTAGCCGCCTGGGCCGCCCCGTCCCCCATTTGGAGATAACTGCCCCTTTGGGCCTTAAGTGACTTCCTGTGATGGGCCTTAACGAGAATTCTGGATTGTGCTGCTTGATTGTAATAGCCATTGGACCTTCCGTAAGGACCCAGACCTCTTCTACCCTTCTGGAGATGGCCCAACCCCGTAAGCCCATTTCTATTAGATGAAATAAGACCAGGGCCCATGCTTCTCGAGCCTTCTGGAATCCTCGGGGTTCTACGCAAATCTTTAAACATCCTTTGGCATTTGAAATTTGAAATGTCTGTGTTTAGGAAGGAGACAGCTGACCTAATCGATCGATAGTCGCCACTGTGGATCACCCCTGACATGTGAACTGTGCCGCAGACGCGCCCGTGATGCGTGAACTCCCAAAACAGTCTCTCCGTCTGAACCACTCCCTGCTGCAACCTCCGACCGACGAGCTTCATCCACAATACATGTTGGCCTCGCTTCCAACCAAATCGGAATGTCGAAGGACCACGTCCCACTCTTGATTCGCAGAGATGCCAGGATATCCTTCAGCAGCCCTCTGACTAATATTCTCGCCCAACGGAGGTGCCGACGTTCAATAGTGTCCCTGTCCATAGTCACGAAGCTGCCACAATGGTCCCCTAGGGCTCGGAATACTTCGTTACTCCACAGAAAGGCTGGTAAACCCATGAATCTGATCCAGGTGAGCCCATTTTCTTCCGTCTTCGAGCAACAACCCGATGGAGTCCACGATTGCAGTGTCACTTTCAGACCGTCAAATGACCAGTTCCGTTTGTTAAGGATCCTAATGGCTTCCTTTTCCGTCGGCAGCTCGAAGAGGAACCAGGCCCCGTTCAGGTCAAGGACTTTCAGTCCGGCTTGAACCCCCCAGTTCTTGAGGGCCCAATTTTGGACCTTCACCCTATCGGGGACTGGCGAGTTCAGGTCGCCAAATCTTTCGATCAAACAGCGACGGAGATGGTTGAGGCGACTGCCGCAGGAGCCCATATGGACCTCTAAATCGACACCAACATTTGCTGGTCTCAAATCCAACATCACCAGTTCTGTCAGCCACTCTGGGATCCTGTATACATCCAGGAAAGACCCCCTCTGAGTCTGTATCGTGCTAGGTCTCAAATTAGCTAAACCTAACGATCTGAAGGCCTTCGCATAGATTGTCCACCCGTCGTTTGACTGAGCTTCAGGTAAGAACAAGAGTCGAGTTCCCTAGCGAGATCTGCCTTCAATCCGCATGAAGCTCCCCTGGCGATTTGAACTTTTCCATAGGATTAGGCTTCGATCTCTTCCATGCAGCCCAAGAGGAAAATCACTCGTCGTTTTTCCCGAAGAGAAATCCTCTAGAATATTGCAGAGCCAATCCAGCTCCCATCTCAAGACCCATAGCCTTCTTACCACCCCTGGACCCCGTTTAATAATCTGGAAGAGCTCCCCCGGCTCCTTCGTTTCACGGACAATGTCAAAGGATTTCTCACCAATTTGAGCAAACATTCTCAACTTGGGGAGCTTGGCTTCATGATCTAGTTTCCTTTTCTTTATATATATATATATATATATATATTGGCAAGATCTTTTATATGGAGGGTTGCTCCTGTAGTGGAAATTTATGCTTCTATACTGGACACCAGCGTATCCAGAATATTGAAAGCTAATTTAGAGTCCAAACCTTATTTCAAGAAAGTTAGTACCAGAAGCATACAATAAAACATAGATATGCTTCTAGAAGTTGATATGAACTAGTTGATGCATGATTGTTGTCTAGCAGGGCTGTTAAATCAATTGGTGAAATTATTAATCATACTTGAAATTTATATACATGCATTGCTATGTGGACAGGCAGGCACACAATTTGATTCACTTGCCAAGTCTTTTGGTTTTGAGGGCACTTCTTTTTCCTCTTCCTTGCACCTGCATAATGAAATGGGCTCTTAGATATGGCACTCCTGTTGATGTTAATCATGAAACTTAGGTCATGTTTGGTACGCAGAAATGAAATGCTCATTCCATGGAATGAAATTGGGAAAGGAATGGAAATGGAGTGATTATTCTTTGTCGTTTGTTTGGTAACAATTAAATAGTGTAAGGAATGAATGAATATAATTTATCAAATTAGGACAATGGAATGATCATAATTCTCTCATATAATATTATTTTATGAGGCACGGACTGGAAAGTGTGTGTGTAGACACACACACGTAATGGTATAGAGAGAGATAGTATGTGTGGGCTTGGGTATAAGTATAGGCTTTTTGGTTAAATTATTTGATTTTAAAACAATAACTAATATGATTAATGTTGAGAAGAAGGATAGTGTTCCCAATCGGTGTGCATGGTCGCAACATGAGCATTATTCTCTAGAAAGGATCAAACCTAGAGGGGGAGTTTTATGAAGATAGAAGGTCATTCGCCGAATGGGATTTGTTCTATATTTTTGCCGGAGGATCCATCGAAAGGGGGTTGGTCAATTTACTCACAAGCATTCAGTTCAATGGGTCTTTCTAATCCAGAAGTAGCAAACCAACACAAGGAGACAAACCTGAAGGTTAGTAGAATTGTGGAATGGCCTGTAGACCCCGTTATGGTGGAGTCGAATCTAGCTCTCACTCATGAAGACTTGGAGGTTAACTTGGGGTCGTGCGGAAGTCGACTCATTTTCCTACGACGTTGTCTGATCGGCAGGTTTGGAGACCTGCGCACCCTTAGTTCCAGATAGAAGCAAGGTCGAAAAATGGGTTCTCCGTCACTGGGGGATCCAAGCAGGCTTAAGGGTCTTCGATATGGATGGTGTCTGGTTCCTCTTCGAGCTACCGTCGAAAAAGGAGGCAAACAGGATCCTCCGCCATTTCTGGTCTTTTGAAGGTCTGCCGGTGACGTTACAGCCATGGTCACCGTCGGGCTGCTGCTCGGGAAAGGAAACTAAAGGCTTTATATGGATGCAGCTGATGGGCTTTCCAGCCTTCTTATGGAGCACAGAGGTGTTCCGTGCATTGGGGAATAGGGTAGTCCAATTCGTGACAGTGGACAGAGACACCGCCGAACGTCGGCACCTAAGATGGGCGAGAATCTTGATTCGCGGCCGGCCGAAAGATGTCCCTGCTTCCTTCAGTATCAAGTGCGGGAAATGGTCCTTTACCATCCCTGTATGGTCAGAGACTGGAGCGAGGTGTGTCGCAGCACAGCCCAGTCGGCCGAAAGTTGCAGCGTTCACGGAAAGCCAGAACAAGGCAGCTCAGCGAGATCACAGGCCAAGGGCGCGTCTGATCGTGAGACGCCATTCTGACATGATGATACGACAAGTGGATGCGAGGGTACGGACCTCTGTCAAAGGGCTGCGATAACCTGCAGCGAGGGTACGGACTCCTGTCATGGGCGGCTAGAGACGGCAAGTCACTAATGCCAGTACAGAAGAAGCTCTGAATCTCGATCTCTCTTTGGATAAAAGTTGGGGATTCGACAGGAACATTCCAGATCCTTGGTTGCAAAGGGATTCCACGACGCGTTGGGGCTTTAAGGGCCATCTCAATTCTATTCCAGTTGGGCCAATTAGAATGGGCCAGTATCAGGGACATTCAAACAACATACAGCTTGGGCCGTATGGACTGGGCCAGTTTAAAAAGGGATGGGCTCCTATAAGAGGAATAAGAGGAAGAGGAATAGGCCAAGCAAATAAACAAGGGGCTGTTACTAAAGGGCTGTATGAAGGACTGGCCCAGAGGAATAAAGGTTTTAAAGGGGCCCAACCAGAGTTCACCGAGCCCAGCTCGGGACATACATCTGAACAAGGGGCTCACAAGCTTCCCCCTGTAATCAGTTTGGAAAACAGAGATACAGCAAATGGAAAAGGAGATCTGATGGATATTGGAGATACAACCCATGACACAGGCACAAAACAAAGAAGAGGACGTCCTGAGAAGCAGCATGCCCAGCCGAAGGACAGCACAGATGGTCATGATTCTGAGCTGAGTAGTATGGCGGATGAATGTGAATTCCTTCGGTACTTGTAAAGCAATTACAATTCAGTACCTAAACATTATAGTTTGGGGGCAGGTTGCTCTTTTTCTGCTGATGAGGAATCCGCATCAGTTGAGGGAATGAAGCTGCTGGCAAGCGATCAGGGGGGGCAGTGGTGCTGCGAAGCCAAAAAATCTCAGAGAATCCGGAAGACTATAACCCGCTAGCAGTTGTTTTTCCGGTCAGACATTCCGATGATTCCAATCCGATTCAAGAAATACAATCGGCAGATCTGCTACATCATCAACGTCATCTGTCAGATGATTGGGTGCTTCATAAAATGGGAAAAGTAAGCAAGCTACTGGGAGTCACATGTGCAGGGTTTGAGGGTTAGCTGTAGGAATTGTTCAGAGAGATAGATGCGAGTAATTCGCTGTCAAGACCATGTTCTGGTAATACCTCGGGGAAGAACAAGGAGGACAAATCAGTTAGAAGATTGAAACGGGTAATGAAAGAGTTATCATGCTCGGTTAATTATGGGGGCAGCAAAGAGATGGTAGCCTTTGGTGAAGGTATGGAAAGGGTCTAATTTTTGTTTTATGCATCTAAAAATTTTATCTTGGAATGTGAGGGGTTTGAATGACCCAGACAAATGTTCAATCATCAAAGGTTTGGTAAAGGATTAGCAACCAACAGTAATCTGTCTTCAGGAAACCAAGATGGAAAGCATTTCGAAGAGCTTTGTTCGCTCCATTTGGGGTTCAAGATAGATTAAGTGGACTGCTTTAAATGCGCACAACACTACTGGAGGTATTTTGGTTGCCTGGGACTCCCGCATGATCGATGACATTAAGCATAGAGTGGGTGATTTCTCCATTTCTTGCAAGTTTAGATTGGCTTCCAACTCCCTTGAGTAGGGTTTTTGTGGTGTCTATGGTCCAGTGGTAGATGGTGCCAGGGGTGCTTTCTGGGCAGAGTTGCAGTCGATGACCTCTTCATGGCAGGTCCCTTGGTGCATGGGAGGGGACTTCAACGTAGTGTGGTACCCGAGCGAGAGACAAGGGTTTGGGAGGCTGACTTCAACAATGAGGGGTTTCAATGAGTTCATAAATTCTCAAGGGTTGGTGGACTTACAGCTGGAGGGAGGGAGATTCACTTGGTCTAGAGGAGGTAACCAGACGGCTATGTCCCGATTGGATAGATTCCTAATTTCCAACAACTGGGAGGATGTCTTTTCAGGCATTTCCCAAAAGTGCCTCCCACGGCCTTGTTCAGACCATCACACAGTTATGCTGCATTGTGGGGGTTTTAGGGCAGGAAAAAGCCCCTTTAGATTCGAAAACATGTGGCTTGAAACGGCAGGTTTTGTAGACTTGGTGAGGACTTGGTGGGATTCCTATAAGGTTTCCGGGTCCCCTAGTTACTGCCTTGCTAGAAAGCTGAAACTTCTTAAAGAGGATCTGAAGAAGTGGAATTGTGAGGTCTTTGGTATTATTCAAGTCAGAAAGCAGAACTTGTTGATTAACCTAATGGAGTTGGACATGAAGGATCAATTAGGCCCCCTATCTAATGAAAAAAGAAATGAAAGAGAAGGTTTAAAGGGCCAGATTGGGCAGATTCTCAAGATGGAGGAAATCTCTTGGAGGCAGAAATCTCGGGCTCTTTGACTTAGAGAGGGTGATCGCAACACAAAATTCTTCCACAGAATGGCTTCTTCTCATCATAGGAAGAATAAAATTTCCTCCATTGTTATTGATGACCATGTTCTCACAGAGGAGGTGCCTATCAGAAGAGGAATTGTTGATTTTTTCTCTAATCTTTACACAGACCCGCATAATTGGAGACTGGGAGTGGAAGGTATTCGCTTAGATAGGTTGAATGGGGATGAAACCTCTAACTTGGAGGTTTCATTCTCGGAGGAGGAGGTTTTGAAAGCCTTGGATGCTTGTAATGGGGATAAAGCCCCAAGTCCAGATGGCTTTATTTAAAAAATGTTAGGATGTCCTAAAGGTGGATATTATGGCAGTCTTTGGGGCCTTTCACAGGGAAGGGGGCTTTGAGAGAAGTCTCAATGCCTCATTCATAGCCCTCATCCCTAAAAAGAATGGTGCCCATTGCATTAAGGACTTCCGTCCTATAAGTCTTGTCAACAGTGTTTACAAATTGATAGCAAAGGTTCTTTCTTTAAGAATGAAGAAGGTTATGGGTAGCATCATCTCTTCCAGTCAAACTGCTTTTGTGGAAGGGTGCCAAATTCTGGATGCGGCTTTCATTGCCAACGAGTGCCTTGACTCTAGGTTCAAGCAGAAAAGAAAAGGGATTGTTTGCAAGCTGGATCTTGAAAAAGGCCTTTGATCACGTCAATTGGAGCTTCTTGATGAGTATGCTGACTAAGATGGGCTTTGGGAGCAAGTGCAGAAAGTGGATTCAGTCGTGTATTTTTACAGTCTCCTTTTCGGTCCTTGTCAATGGCTCCCTGACAGGTTTCTTTCGCTTCTCTAGAGGCTTGAGGCTGAGGGATCCTCTATCCCCGTTTCTCTTTGTGATTGTTATAGAGACTTTGAGTCGCTTTTTGTTCCGGGCTAAGGAGGTCGGTCTCATCAAAGGCTTCGACTTAGGGGATAGAAGAGGTGGTGGGGTCGCCATTTCTCATCTTTTGTTCGCAGACGATACCATTATTTTTGTGACTCCTCAATGCGCCAGCTCCGTTTTGTGCGATGTATCCTTGTGTGCTTTGAAGCTATGTCAGGCTTGCAGATCAACCTCTCTAAAAGTAGTATTACGCCAGTTGGTTCGATACAAGGGTTGGATTTGCTAGCTAGCACATTAGGTTGCAGCGTGGGTTGTCTTCCATTGGTATACTTGGGTTTTCCGCTGGGAGCTTCTCCGCGTTCTATTGGGGTTTGGGATCCTGTTATGGCGAGGTTCTTTAGCAAATTGTCAGGATGGAAGGGTCAATTCCTCTCTAAGGGAGGCAAGCTCACCTTTATTAAAAGCACTTTGGCAAACCTTCCCACCTATTTCATGTCCCTCTTCCGCATGCCAAAGTCAGTTTGCAGAAGGTTAGAGAAGATTCAAAAGGATTTCTTATGGGGACAAGATGGGGAGCGCAACAAGATTCATTTAGTGGCTTGGAATAAGATTAAGAAGCCTGTGTCTCTCGGAGGGCTAGGGGTGAAAGATATGGGCATTTTCAACACGGCTCTTTTAGGGAAATGGTTATGGAGGTTTGGTGAGAGCAACGGGGAGCTGTGGAAGGAGATCATTGCTACTAAGTATGGGTGTGACAATGGCGGCTGGTGCTCGAGTAGTGTGGAGGGGCCTCGGGGATGTGGTCCCTGGGGTTCCATTAGAAGTGGATGGAAGCTATTCAATGAAAAGTGTAGTTTTGTCATTGGGAATGGGGACCGCATTAACTTTTGGAATGACGTGTGGATTGTGAATGAGCCTCTTAGAGTGAAGTTCCCTTCTTTATATCGTCTAGCTACTAACAAGGCGGCTAAGGTATGTGAATACTTGGAGAGAGTAGGGAACAAGCTTGTCTGGACTCCTCATTTTAGGAGAAACTTTTACAATTGGGAGTTAGAGGAAGTGGGCTTCCTTTCTTGGTCACATTTGCAATTAGCGAACTATGGAAGGGAGGGAGGATACGAGAGTGTGGCTCACAAACAAGAAGTCTTTTTCTGTCAATTCCTTCTACAAGAGTCTGTTTGCTTCAGAAACTTCTCTCTTCGCTTGGAGGTCCATATGGCTCTCAAAAGCTCCTCCTAAGGCCTCCTTTTTTGCATGGGAAGCCTCTTGGAAAGTCATTTTAATTGCAGATAATTTGAAGAAACGTGGCTTCATCTTGGCTAGTAGGTGCTATTTTTGTAAGCAGAAAAAAGAAACGGTGGATCACGTACTCATTCACTGCCCAGTTTCTTGGAGTTGCTAGAACATGATTTTTGCTCTTTTTGGTCTCCTGGGTCATGTCGGGCTCTGTCAGGGATCTTCTGTTGGCTTGGGCAGGGTGCAAGCTTTCAGAAGAGATTATGAGATCTTGGCGTCTGGCTCCTATATGTTTGCTATGGAGTATTTGGCTTGAAAGGAACAAGCGTGTCTTCGAAGATGTGGAGCTTCCCCCTCCCATCTTCAAAGACGAGTTTTTGCGTTTATTATTTTTTTGGGCTAAAGAGACTTCCCCTGTTAATGTCTCTTCTTTTGTAGATTTTTTGGGGTCGTTAAAGCCTTTGTAAAGCTTTTCGGGGCTTTTGCCCTTGTTGCTCTTCTTGGGCTCAGTTTTAATATATACATCTTTACTTATCAAAAAAATAAAAGGAAGATCTGATACTTTATATATGTGTGTGTGTGTGTGTGTGTGTGTTTGTTGGAAGGATCAATATAGATTGATTTTTTGAACAATATTATATATATATATATATATATGTATATATATATGGGTAGGATTATTGAAATTCAATATAAATTGATTTTAAAGTTCCATTTTAAAACACTTGTATACAAATGTGTGTATATATATATTTTGAATAATATTATAATTGATAAATTATATAAGGGGAGTGAGAGAGGATTAGTTGAGGGTCGAGTAGGTAAAATGGTATTTTGCTTGATTTTAAGTTAGAATGGAACGAGTAATTAATCACATGAGCCAAAAGAATGTTTGGAATGATTTTTAATGGAATGTTTATTTCATGAAATAGGTATTTTAAATTTAATTTATCATATCAAAGAAGAAAATAGAATGAAAAAATTAGAGTAGGTATTCCTGAAATAGTCATTCCAAAGTATCAAACATAGCGTCAGAAGTTGCAATGTCAAAGTGAGCTCCTTAGACATTCCATTATAAGCTGAACTCGTTGAAAACCAGAAGAAATGTAATATGCAGTGGGTTATTGTTATTTGCAGATTCTCATCAGGGAATGTTCCTTTCAAATTCTGCATTGTTGGTCCTATTAGTATTGGTTTTGACATAAAGGTAGAGAGTGAAGCATGTGCCCATAGGGTTGGAGCTGGTAAAATTCCCCACCCCCCCGGCCCTCCCCCCTTCCCCTTCTGCCCAACTTGGACAGGTATGAAAGACATTTCGCTCGAATTTTTCACCCGACTCGTGTAATTTCTCCCCCGGCCCCCCTTTTGACCCATGTGTTTTTTGACTTATTTCTCGGATCAATGTAGTTTTTAAAACCGTCTTTTAAAATGACAACTTTAAACTAAAAAGAGACTTATGTCTCAAACAATAGGATCTGGGAAATAAGTAAGAAAGATGCTTCTTGTCAGGCATTATATGGCTTGTGTTCTTGCATTTCTCTAGAAATGGAAGAAAATGGAGTTGGTATTGTATGAAAGTTAGAAAGAGAAGAAGCAATTGAACGAGTAATGTCTTTCAATAGTTGAAACAAAGTAAAAGAAAATGATGTAGGCCTAGTCCTGTTGGGAAATTTAACAGAAAATCTGCCTGCTTTGGTTTAACTACCCAATAAAATCGTAGTAATTTTAATGTTTTAATATTTGAGCAACGGAATTAATGAGATATATATATATATATATATATAATTACTTTGATGTTTTGATATTTGACCAACGGTACTTATGAGATATATAACTATTGACAAAATATGTAACTTCTGTTTTTTTAGCATAACTTATGTTGGTCAAATGGCAAAAACGTTCAAAATGGTTTGATGACAATGGGCGATCGATTCAGCAACCAAGACCAACAATGTTAAATCATATACCCTAAATGATAGAAAAAGACGAAGAAATAGAAAATAAGACAGATTAAAAACATATTAGGGATTGATTGATAAAAGAGAAAATGACGGAGGCATGCGTAACCTTATGTAAATCGAGATGAATTCAATTGCAGATACGAATTAATAACTAGATTGTGTGTTCATGCATCCAAAGACTGAAATATAGAGAGAGAGAATGAGAGAAGACACGGATAGAAGACAGAATGACAGAGATAAGAGGAAGGACTTGGTCATGAAAAAATGGTAAAAGGATCATTTAGAAAAATAAATAAATAATGTCATGTAATCAGAAATAAACCTCAACTCAAAAAACTACAAGACCGAATGAATTTCAAATGCTAAATATAAATTCAATTGAGTCCATCATGACTAATTATCCCTAATTCTTATGCAATATTAATACATTTATGTATATTTTTATTCTAGTAATTAGTACCATAAAATCATTTCTAAAAAAATAATCACTATTAAATAATAAAATTATTAATTAATTGTACTAAATTAAAATTAGTTTCTCAAAAGATTATTAATTATTAGGCTATTAAAAATATCGATTATTAAAACTCAACTCAATAAAATCTTATTCTAATTATTTGAAATCGACTACATGAATTGACTTATCATTTTATTTTATTTAAGACCATTAAACCACATCTTATCATATTTTTTTTAACTCTACTAAAGTTAATTTTGATTACCCGCATAATTTTATTTGAATCATATTGTTCTTTTTTATTGATGCATTATTGTTCTTCCTTGTATATAGACATATCATCTTAACTGATTTTCTATCGTTTGCTCTCTTACAGGCGTTATTCCTACCACCTTACAAATGTAATCATTTTTAATTCTATCTGCTTTTATCTTACCGTATATCCTTATTTCAGCTACACTTGTTTTATTAACATGTCTAACTATCCAACATTCCACCATACATAATTGATCTAATAAACTGAATGAGTAATGATTTATGACTCACCCATGTATCTTCATTCATGTGGTGAGAAGAGCCTCATGGTCCTCTCTTTTCCCTCTCTTTCTCACCCAGTAACACATCACATAAGTGAAGATACATGAACAATAAATCATTTCTTTGAACTAATAGTTGTTTTATAAAATTTACTATTCAAATTTTAAAGCATACATCGATCCCACGGTATGACAACCACACTTCTCCACTGCTTTAATTACCTTTTTGCAGATGTAAGCAGTAGGTTAACACGAGAACACCAGACCAGACATGAAAGTGATTTTGCAATATGACACCACAGGGAGGAATTCATTGGTCTGGGACCAATGATATAAGCGAACAAGCCAACACTATCAAACCAACTGGGACCATTGGTCCCAGAATGTTCAACAAAAACAAAGAAAAAGCACACCACAAAGAATGATCTTACTTGCAAGAGCCAACTTCTAGGTTAAATGGGAACTGTTTTGAAATTACACTTCAGAAAACAGAAAGAACCTAAAAGAAAAGAAAAGGAAAAAAAAAAAAAACAGTAGCAGAGATCATGAAGAGAAGATTACAGAGGGGAACATGGATTTTCTGTAGTTCTGTTCAGAAAATCAGAAACATGGCAATTTAACTGAAACCCACAAGCAGGACAAATTGAGTTTTCCTGTGAGCAGTACAGAAAGCAACTAACCTCGCCTTCTGGTCAGAGTCCCAATTGCAAGAGAACCAATGACCAGAGGTTGCAAAGAAGCTCAAGCCAAAAATAAATTTTACATCACTTACCATGTCTTCTCCATGCAACCTTGATTCCAAGATCTCTCCAAAAAAAGCTAATAACCAGTGCAATTAGGCCAAGCTGGGGATGGTTAATTGGTCTTGAACAACCTTGGCAAAACAAACAAAATAATCTTAAACTTGACCCCCTTTTATGAAATCAATGTGATTCAATTTCCTTAAACTTTGCTTGTTCAAAGCTTCCTATTGTTAGCCTGGCTAGATGAAGATGATGCCTTCAATCTAGCGACCCGTTCATCTTGATTAGAGCTAAAGAGAAGGTTGCTCCAGTTTGCTGACCTGTCCACAGTCCTGGAAGGCACACGGTCACTATCTTCCCCACCGGATGCTTCATAACCATCGCTTGTTGACCTCGACAATGGGATTCCCTTCTGAGCAGCTGCTGCACCAGCTGCTGATAGACCTGTGAGCCGCCTTGCCTCTTCGGCCCCTAATGAGACCCCAAATGGGTGCAGGTCAGGGGAGTCCAAACTGCTCTCTGGAGAGGAAGCAACAATACCAGCAGAGCTGGACATAGCTAGGGTTGGTCGGAAAGCACTCCGGGCTTCAAGCTGAAGAGGGGCCAAACTGGTTGATGTCTCAGGGATCAAATCATTTTCACTGCCAGCAATAGCTTTAGCAGAAACTTTGGTTAGGGGTTCCAGGGGTAGCTCTGCTGGGAGGCGAACCCGCTTACTAGCTCGCCTTCGACTATTGTTATCAGGCCTGGGGACCATTCGGCGCCCACTGCTGCCAAAGCTGCTGTCTGTTTCTAGCCCAAAAGGAGTTTCCCGTCTCGCCACAGGCTGCAGGATTTTGGATTTCTTTCTTGCCTCTGCAGCAACCTTTGAAACCTCTTCTGCGTTCAAGCGTGCTAACGTCCATGGACTGATCTTTACCGCTGTAGGGTTCTTCTTCTTCATTGGCTCCTCTCCTACCATCTTTTTGCCCAATGAACTAACAGATCCAGTGTCTGGAGGAACTACATCAAACTGGAACAAAACCAGATATTGCAGCAAGATCAATATAAAACCAACAGGTTTAAAATTTGCCTTAGAAAGTGTAACCTCCAATAAAAAAGGTAATAAGTTAATCTAGAATTCACTTTCCAATTATCTTTCCAATTCCAAGTCTATCACCCCCAACCAAATTATTGCAAAGAAGAAAGCTATTTTGGAGAAAGCACCAAATGTGTGATACCAATGATTCTACTGGTCAACCAAAGTCTCCCCCAAGAGGAAGATGCATTGGACAATCATACCTGATCCTCAAGAAACAGGCGTGGAGGTGTACACCATGCACCTCGGTGGAAAGTATTAAACGAGCTTGCGCTGCTTAACCCAGTAAGGGAACTGGCAGGCGACATCTGGGGACTTTGCTGACCTCCAACTCCTTGCTGCTCTTGCTCCCTCAAAGCTATGATATAATCATATGTGCTGATTCCCTGTCATCCAAGCATTGACATTATTGACTGAAAACATATATAATTTGTCTTTTTTTCTCGGATTTTTTTGCCTCTATTTTTATTTATAAGAAATTTGTATCAATGAAAAGGAATACGTTGAAATTTAATAAAAATTGGAGAAAGAGGATAAAATAGAAGGAAGCATCACTAAAACAGAATCCACATAAGTAGGAGCAATAGATAATTCCAGGCTAACCTTTTTAATGAGAAGAATGTGAAAGAAGAAGAGCTGAGCAAGTGGCAGGGTTGCAATCATGGCCAAAATGGTGCATACTGCCTGACACAATGTAAAGTTACATTTTGTTAGCTAAAGTAGAAGCAGCCTGAGTGAAGGTTTAATTTTCTAGATTTTCCAGGGCAACCTATCAAGATAAGTTAACCAACAGATAGAACAAGTTAATTTAAAAGGCTAAGAAAAGGAATAAAACCTTACCACCACTATAACGAATGGAGCCACTGAGAAACTGCTTCCCAACTTGGAGGTGATGTCCACAGAGAATCTTTTGCGCTCAAGAAAACAGCAGATCAGTACAAGGATTCCAGTTGACCACTGAAGTATAAGCTGCAATCTCAAGTCCAAGGTTCACAAACCATGTATATACCTGTCAATAATCAATTAAAACGAAAAATGACTTGAAAATTAAATGCTTACTCTTTGAGGTGATCTCCAGGTTCAGCCATGCAACTTGTGGGTAGCAAATTTGGTATTTAAGAAACATTCAAACATAAAGGATGGTTGAAGGATTTGGGAGCTAATCAGGAACCTAGTATGAATGGTGAATATGGATGATGGTGGTGAAAAAAACTTGGCAGTTGATTGGTCCTTGGGAGTTGGGAATATCTCCCTTCGAAAAAATCAACAAAAATAATAATAGTAGATGGCAGCGATACATACTAGTATAAACAAAATAACTATGTTGTCCTTCTGAAGTAATCAGATTAAAATAGGAGAGTTTCAAAAAAATTTTGGACTTCCTTCACAATGTCGGTATGTAATTAGTGAATCACAGAAGCAACAATAAGAAATATGTTAATTGAAAAGGCTGCACTCTATCAAGAACTTTAAATAAAGATCAGAGAATTTGTGGGTAGGGGATTAAAGGCTTGTTTGGATGAGCGATGAAAAAGTAGCAGTTTGGAAAAGTCTCTTCCAGCAGTTTGACCAAAATGCCCACTTTGAGTTTATTATAGTCCTGAAAAGTATGGTTCATAAGCTGAACCGAACACCTAATTTATCAAAAAAGCCCATTTTTTAGCTTGAAAACACCCATTTTGGGATCCTTTAAGCTGAATCAAACACACACTAAAACTGTTTGCATAAAGACAACAAAGTTGGGGTGATATGGATTCTGAACCTGGGTGGGTAAGTTGGGACACTATCGGGCAGAAATATCTTGAAGGTTGTCAGTCCTTACGAAGATTTAGACAAAGGGATGGAGGCCTATGCTTACCAAGAGGAGGGCAGAAACCATAAGGGTGAAAAACTTGCAGTAGTTCCTTTTGCCTATACAGTTGTTGAGCCACTATAAAACCAAAGATGAATGGGGTGTTAGAAGTAGTTGTCAATTAGGAAAAGTTATATAAAATCAAAGACCTAGATTTACCCGGCAGTGATGATCAAAACGGTCAACACATTTGTCACAGACTCTACAATGCTTGCTGTACTTGAAAACCTGCAAGAGAATCATCATTTGTGCCGCATAATCCACAAACCTCGTTATAGGAAAAGCCCTTATTAGAGTGGTGACTAGATAGGTTATTTAATCCAGTGAGCTTGAGGGAATGTAAAGCGTGGATTGAATTGGTCATGCAACTAAGTTTATTTCGGAAAGAACAAAAAGGCACACCCAGCTTCTGAATACCGTGTTGTCGAAATGATACTACTTAAGATGTACCTGGTTACTAGCTAATTTTCCTCATGATAGAATAAAGAAAACATTTCACCAACTATTTGTAGGACATGTAATCAATACTCTTAGAGGCAGATGCATCTACACACCTCTACTTCACACAAACTACAGTAGAACATGCCATCTTCACTCAATTGTTGCTCAGAAGATTCATCATGTGGACTTGAGCAGTTGCACAGAAAAGCACAAGGAAAGAAAGCCAATAGAGTCATGAAACAAGATGATTTGTGGGATGACGCTTTCTTAGTTTCCATTTCAGTAGTATAATCTTCGGTCGCGGTATCTGCATCCTTTGTGCCTTTATCCAGAGTTTTCCCTCCGACTGTTGCAGCATTTGCATCTTGTATTGATGAAGTCGATTCTCCACCTAATTTAGATTCCTTGAGTCGGGCATGCTTTTTGCTGTCCGGAATTTTAAGATATTTTTTGGACTTGAAGACCCCTGGGTCTGCAGGATCGGCTGCCGCACACCAAATATATAGGCCAAAGACAAATATAATCTGCCAAGAAAAGGTATTTAAGTTCCATTAAGAGAAGAGGATGTATTCAAAATGGGAGAGAACTCGATAAAGCAATGGTCAGAAGGGATGGGATGAGTCATGAGTGAAACATGTTCATATCTATCAAAAATATCTTAACCACATACTGTGACTTGAGAAGAAGAATATACCAGACCTATCCAATGTTATGCAAAGAAATAGAGTGTGGATATTACATGTTCACCACAAATGGAATTTATAATCTCGCGTTCAAAGACTTCAAAAATCTGATGTGATTAAAACATAATTTAATAATATCTGACGATTATATAAAAAAATAACCAAAAAAAGATAGTGAACTTATATATAAGGCCATCTGTAATAGTTTTACAAATTCCAATTAAAAAATCCTTGCGAACATATATTTGACACGCTTGGGAAAAGAGGTCAATGGGCACTTTATTACTCCAGGACAAGAACTTTTGTTCCCAAAAATTATATAACCAGAGATCTCCTTCCCTACTGTAATTTGGCGGCATGCAACTATAGAACACATGCATGTATGTGCGTCTACTTACAAAAAGTAGCACTCAAAAATCTCTTAACAACTAAATATTAACCTTTTAATAGAGAAACCTGCAATGAACATAAACAAGTAACCCACCTTACCTGTTTGCTCTCCTAGATATGTAGATGAAATAAAATACAAAAGCAACATAAAAACTTCAACCAATTAGCTCCCAAATTGTCCTTTCATGAATGAACAAAAGCCTGAGAGACTATTAGATTCAGAGGACTTGTGGTAGTAATTTTGGTTTTGCAACAATGAAAGACAATTACGACTACATGACAGGCAATTTGAGTATGAGAGTTTCATATTCACCAGAAGGAATCAATTGATCTTACAAAACATGATCACATACGCACATGCTTGCTTGATAGACTAAAATCTGGATGTTGTGAAAAGAACAAGTGATCATTGAAGTATTGCATTTCCTCCATACAAGTGATACATTAAATTTAAAAAAAGTCCACTTAAAAAACAGTGTATGATTGAATAAAGGAGATGATTAGTGTAGAATATCTGTCAATGTGTTTTGAAAGATATAGCAGGGATTTAAATCAGCAGGCAATAATATTCTTAGTCTTAGACTCATAACTAGAGATACTAACAGCGCCCCGGGCGTTCTATGTTCTAGCCATGGAAGTGCAAAAAAATGGCTAAACTAGCAACAACAAAAAATTAAATGATACCTAATATCTGCATCTTTAAAAGTTCTTTGCTTCTTTTTTTTCCAAAATAAAAAATAAAAAAATAGGGTCACATCTTGAAAGAGTTCCAACTCTAGTTTCTCTTCCTCCCATCACAATCTAGCTCCCCATGACCGGCCTCAAATGGAATTTTCCAATGCAGGTGTTATTAAAAAATGATAACTTTTTACAGAACCCAACACATAAATTATCTTAAAATCCAATTAATCACTTGCTCTTAGGGTTTGGATAAAATTGTAAGGAACACTTTCAACAGCTTTTAAGAAACAGCTAGCATCAACCCAAATCAGACAATTCCCAAATCATGAATTCAAATTGATGTAAGAACCACCGGTTGAACAGGTTTCTGGGTTAAGCATGAACACAAGGAATGTCGAAAACTGACATACATATAACCCAATATCTATACAAAGACATCAATGTACAATAGATTTCCCCACAACAACCACAAGATTTGGTCAATATTTCCTGGAATAAGTTCATTCATTCATGGTAAAGAGCTTTCAACAACAATCACAGTGATCACAAAACATTCCGGAGTGCTAACATCACGACACAGAATTAGGATTTAACAATCAAGATTTAAAGAACAGAATCAAAACATTTGACAAAATCCAATCTTTCAATGAATCAAATTGATATTTAGCAAATTAGTGGCTGACGGATTGTGCAACAGAAAGCTAAACGACAAGCAACCCATTTGCCCTCATCAGCTAAAGTGACAGCCTCTTGGTTTACTTCGACGAATCTTTGGATAATTTTTTTTTTTTAAGAAAAAAAAAGAGGACTCCGAACAAGAAGAAGAAGCCGAAAGGAAAAGTAACCCGTTTTAAAGAAAAATAAATGAGGTATAGAACCATTCTCATAACCAAAAAATCAAGAAGCAGAGAAAACACAGATCTCAGAACCTCACCGTTTCAACCCACTAAACAAACATAAAATACGTACAAAAGAAAAAAAAAATAACAAAAGAATAAGGTGAAATGGCTCACAAGAGGAGTGTAGATCCCTGTCACAACATACTGAAAGATTTTTTTCCCAATGAAAGGGGCAAAGAATACATAGAAAGCAAACCCCAATGCCAGAAATACAGCAACAGCTACCACCTGCACAAATAGTAAGATTAGAACAAAATAAAATCAAGGTATAAATATTATATATATATATGCACATATATTTACCTGGAGGGGATGGTAAGGAAGCTGCCATCCATGCTTCCTCATTTTCTGTTTAAATGTTGCAATCAGAAGAAAAAAAAAAACACTGGAAGAAAATGTATGGGTCAAGAAGAAAAAAAATGACTTGGTTCACTTGATTTCATTTATTTCCTTCCACTTTCCCTCATTTTCAGGGAAAAGATTGGGATCACCGATTCACTGTAGAAGGAAGCCAAACAGAAGCTTGTACATTTTCCATGAGGCTTATCAGTGAGAGAAAAAAAATCCAAGACCAAAAAAGTTAAAGGAGGTGAGAGAAGATATGGATATCGTGCGCGTTTTGGGAGATGAGGAATGGACAAAAAGTTAGCAAGTTTTGTCTGCTTCAGTCGATCATAGCCACCCAGGTAAGGAAGCTGATGAGATAGAAGAAGAGTTTGGGTTGGGCTGCCTTTTTTCTTGCACAGCCTTCTCCATGGAGATGCAAAGATATGTAAAAGAGAGAATAGAGAGAGAGAAAGGACTGGTTATGGTTACTGTATGGACTGGTTTTTCTTTTGAAGCTTATAATTACCATAGAAACCAACTTTTACTTTACTTTTCTTTTTTCTTGTTTGTAGCGTTACCTTTCTCCATGGGCAAATCATGTGTCACAGGTGACAGGTCAGTGCAACCACCAGTTGTTTGGTTCTCTACTTTTGTAATCTCTAACAACCCCTCTTTAAAGCTTTTTAACCCTTCTCTTCTACCCTTCTCTCTCTCATCTATCTTCTGGTTTTTTAACAGTAACGCTTGATATAACCATGGAAACAGGTAATCTAAAATGTGCCATTTGAATGAAAAAGTGAATATTTTTATCACTCGATTAAAATTTTAATTGTTTTAACAGTCCACTAGCATTTTTTGTCTGGCAGATCTAGCAATCTTGTAGATTTCTTTTTTTATTTTATTTTAACTTTTGCCTCTTAATTTATGTGTTGTGTGAGAAAAAATTAACTTGAATGAGATTTATCAACTTAATTATTTAAATTTTAAATTTTAATTTTTTCAAATCTTTATTATGGACTAAATGTCATGTCAAGTTTATAAATGTGAATGTAGGGGTGTTAATTTTTAACAGGACACGATAACACGATACGAAATTAACGGGTTTGGGTTTAGCATAAATGGGTTTGGGTCATAAACGGATTGACACGTATAACAAGATTAATAAACAAGTCGTATTTGGGTTTTACTAATGTCAACCCGTTTAACACGACTTAACACGTAAAATTATAAAATATATTATGAATTAAGGTAATTCATCTCATATCAAATATTTATCAAGGTTTTGATATTTTTTATTTATAAAAGAGTTTTCTACTTTGATTTGGCCTATATCCAAAATTACTAAACTTAAAAATTATCTATACATATTAAAAAATAAAAAAAATTAAAATAAATGGGTTAAGTATGTCGATATGTGTAACCTGTTTAATAAATGGGTTAAGTTTGGGTTTTAAAACTTGACACGATTAGTTAATAGTGTCGAGTTAGGGTTCACGCATATTTTCGAATATGTATGCCTTGACACGACCCGAACACGATACAATAACACGAATTGACACTCCTATGTGAATGATGGCAAAACTTCTCATTATTTTATTACTATAAGTGTATTAAATCATATAATTAATATGTTATAATAATAATAATAATATTAAAATCTGACACAAAAGTTTTAAAAATTCAACTTTACTCTTGTTATTAGGGTTTGTTTGGAGCAACTTTTGCATCTTGATTTTTTATTTACCTCTACAAAAGTTATCTTAAAAATTGTAATTGAACATTTGATTAAATTTTTAATATTAATTTTGTGTTGAAGTTGATTATCCACAATAAAAAAAATGCGTTGGACTTCATTTTTTTTTCTTCAACTACAAACTACCACTATATATAGTTGTATTATTTTTTTTACAATTTTAAAATACTTTAATACAAGACAAATTTATGGTAATAATAAAATTGTCCAATACCAATGCATTTGAACAAAAGGAATAAGTTGAGTAACCCAATGGGGAATAAATTTTTGAGGGAATGAAAACCCCAACCCCCCAGGTCTTGAAGGTCATTTTACCTTTTAGGCTCTTGTATCTATCATAACAGGATGGCATGCTCCTTTGGTGAATAATATTTGGAAGCATTAGACACACACACACACACACACAGAGACCTACCCAGTATTTAAATCTTGTTTCTTAGTTTCAATTCTTTGCTCTTACTATAAGGGAGTAGTTGATGCCTAAGTAGAGGATGGAGATGGGAGTAGTTGATGCCTAAGGAGAGGATGGATTTGGGATCTAGTGGCAGTCCATGTGCAAGAATCTATGCCCTATTTCAACCCTTGAGTAGGTTTATGAACTTTTCACCAAAGAGGGTAAGTTCTAACAAAATATATAGATTTTTTAAAGAGTTTTTTTAGAAAAACTAAAATAAAATAAATTAAGTGTGGCATTTCAACAATTGCTGATTTTTTTTAAAACAACCCATTATTATTACTTTGAGGAAAAAATATTTCTTTTATAAAAATTAGTCATATTTTAACAATTTCTTTAAGTCATTTTTTTTAGTGACCAAAAAACTCCAATCATACTTTATGATGTGATTAAAACTATGTGTTATTCAAATCATGTCACTTGTCTTAAAAAAAGATAAAGACGGATCTACCGGATCACATTTGCTCAGTTTGTGATTACATCGACAATACAAGTCATATCTTTTCAAAATCAGTAATCCACAATATTGGTTTTTTTATAGCACAATTTTAAAGTTGATATCATTTTTTGTACCACCAGATGAGCACTTGCTCATCGAGATCAAGGACTTAGACTCTTACCAATATTATAGAACAATCTTGAAATTAGGAAAACAACGCAGACATGCTAGCTCGAGTTTGGATTGAGATTTTTAGAACTTAGACAGATATTTTTAATACTTGAGACACGCCTAGGCAGCAAAATGAAAGCTTCATTTATTTTTGGATTGAGCTTGTGCTAAGGCTTGGAATATGTGTGCCCAACTCGAGCCTGAGCACTGTATGTACACATACACACACTTAAAGCTCATGACATCCTCCCAAGTTCTTCATCCATGAAATGCACCTCTCCTCTCACTTTAAAATCCCTAATAGTGCTAACTCTTTCCTCGTATCAAGGTGATTTATATGTCATGAAATTGAGAGTGAAAATCTAAAATTTGGATGATTTATTAAGTAAATTTGAATTTGAAAATTGGAGTAGTGAAAATAATGAAAGTTTGTTAGGCATGAGCTAAATCCTATACTAATGAATTTCAAGACAAGCTTCGTCTCAGCTTAGGTCAACTGTCTCAAAACTTAAATCGAGTTTGAACATGTTTTATTCCGAACCTGACCCACCAGAGTTGCACCCTTCCTTGAAACTACTATTCCGATCTTATTGAATTCGGGAAGTTCTAATCCTACTCAATTAAGAATTCCACTCAAATTCCTAACTTATTACCTATATAAATAAAAAGGCTAGGGTATGCAGTACAAAAATAATAATAATTATGCATAGTCATACTTCTTTTTTCTTCTATTTTTTATGATTTGATCATTGAAATGTTTATCACATACTTTAAAAGTGTTATATTTTCCTAACATGGTTGACAAGTTAGTATGAAAAAAGATTTTATCTATTTACATTATCGAGCAAGGTTTTAACAATAACGTATCACTTTTTATGATTAGATTAATCACGAATACTAACAATTAATCACAAACTAATTTTTCTTAACAAAGTGATAAGATATTACAATCAAATAATCAATTGAACATTTTGGCACATTACAATTAATAACTAATCAATATAATTAATCCTAAATAAATTCAAATTAAGATACTCTTAAATATGTATTCTCGAAGTTAATCCAATCTAACTCATAACTTAGTAAAAATAATACTCATATTTTTATAATAAAAGAGTAAAATTTAATTTACGATCTTACCCTTTTAAGAAAAATTCCTTCACACTTCAATCAATCAAGGGTGAGAGAGTGACAAAACAGAGGGGTTGTGGGGAAGAGAAGTTGTCTAGTGTGGTGTCAAGGCTATATAGACACAGAGGCCACTTTGCCGTTCTCTCAGTCTCGAAAGGCTTGTGAAGAAGATGCATTTTGGCATCTTATTGTCAGTTGTCAGATACTTGTTGGCCTTCGTTACTAGTAAATAGCCAGCCACTTCTTCAATATTCTATGGATAAAACTATTCTATACCTCAACTCTCGAGAGTCAAGCCTGGGCCATGGAGTTTCTTTGAGATTCGTGAAATCATAGTAAAATTGGAAAGACAAAAATAGTTTTGGCTACTGTGTTTTTTTTCTTAGTAAACTACACTTACACTTGACTTTTTTCAAAGTTTTTGATAATTATATATATTTTTTAAATTATATTGATATTTTTTATTTTACTTAATATTATATAAATATTTATTTCAGATAATTCTTTTATTAAAATGACAAAATTATCTATTTATATTTTTTTAATTTTTAAAATTTGACCTTCTTTTCTATTTTCTAAATAAATTTTGTTAAAACTTTAAATTTATTTTTATATATAAAAAAAATTTTAAAAAAATTAAAAAAATTGATCAAAATAAAAAAATAAAAATAAAAAATATAATTTTGTTATTTTGATTAAAATTCTACTAAAAGAGAGTATTTGATTGTCAGATAAAATAGGAGAGGTCAGTATAATTTCAAAACTTCAAAAGATATCAGTATAAATGTCAAAAATCTCAAAAAAAATAAGTATAATTTATTTGTTTTTTTTATTACATCGGTCAAGTTCATTGTGAGTGTTTCTATTTAATAATTGTTAAGTATTTTTTAATAATCTGCTTTAACTCTTTAACTAATTCATTCAAACAAACACCACTTTTATACAATTATTTAATTTAAATAATATTTTTACACTGTTAAACTAAACAGATACATCAACTATAAGCACTGTTTAAAGAAAATTTGTGACTAATTAAATACAACTTAATTTTATCCAAACCGTTTTAACAGTTTCAAAATTAATTAAGTAAGATTGAATTTTTTAAAATGCATTACGATGTATTCAATCGTTAATCCAAATAGTTTTTAATAGAGATAATTAAAAAAATATAATAATATGTGATTTGACTATAAGAATAATTTTAAAAAATTAAAATTGCAAAACAAAATTTATGTAATTCAACTTAAATAATTGTAATAAAAACTTATTAAATTCAATTTATGTATAAAATTCACACAACTTTTTCGAAATAACCTTTTTAGTGAAAATTGATATGGACAGTCTCTCGAGAACTCCCGCCTCTATCTCCGTATTTCAATGCGTATCACAGTGAAGATTGCATTAATTTCCTTGGATCGCTGTCTGTCGTTCCTCAAAATACTTCCACCACACGCGCATTCCAAAACGACCCTCCTCCTCCAATATCTCTCTGTCTCTCTATACATATATATATATATATTTTAATATATCTCTATCTGTGTATATATATATATATAGATAATATTATATATATCTCGTTGACCAAGGTTTTCGTCCAGTCATTTGGACAGTAGCTTTTGTTGCGTAACACTGTATAAGTATCTCGCGGTCATTAATTTGCGACTTCTACAGTACTCCCAGTCACTGTTGAATGGGACCCACTTCTGATCATGTGGGCCCCTTGACGCTGATATTACAAAAAATCGAATATCCCACCTCCAATTTTCGACCGTACATCCGTTAATTCCAATGATAAATTATACTTATTTTTTATTAAATTTTTAATATATATATATAATTTTTTTTAAATTACAGTGATTAATTTTTTAATTTAATAATTTATAAATACTTTATTTCAATCAATTTTTATTAAATAAAAAAACAGTTCTTTTATTTGTTTACATTCTTTTTTAAAATTTTGATCAATTTTTTTATTTTTTTATAGATAAATATTAATAAAATTTTAAATTTATTTTAAAAAGTTAGAAATTTTTCTCTAATTTTAAAAAATACCAAAACAAAAAAAATAAATAATTTTATCATTTAAAAAAAATTAAAAAAAATTTTAATTTGTTAATAAAAATAAGAAAGATTATTTAATTATCATTTAATTATTCATAATAATAATAATAATTACGTTTACCATTCTCGTAATATGTTTTATGATTAATGGAGATCAAGGTGACAGAAAGTATAAGAATCTTAATAGAAATTAATAATTTTTTTTATTCCTTACAAATATTTATATTAGTTATTTTTGTAATATCTTATAATTATCAAAATTAATCTTGTAATTTTTAAAAAATAAGAGAGGTTAGTATAACATACAAATATATTTTTATCATATAATAAAAAATTAGTTGAAATCTTAATATTTTCATCAACAAATTTTATACGAATAAAATTTAGTACATTATCAGTATAAATAAAAGTCAATTTAATTTTTAAGAATATAGAAAAGTTCATATAATTGCTATATAACTCAGGAGAAGTCACAGTAATTATCTATTTAAAATAACTTTATTTTTTTAACATAATTTTATACTTATTTTTAAATTCATATTTTTCAAAAAAAAATGTAATTTTTATAGATGCTTTTAAGAACAAAAAAAAATAAAACTATAAGACTTTTAAAATTCAATATTTTATCTCTATTTCTTATAGAAATTATTTTAAAAATTATTATAAGAGACTCTTTTAAATTTTTATTTTTATTTTCTTGCCTTTGTGTTAATATAATCTAGATTCAACATAACACCCCACACTCACACTAGAAGATTTAAAAAGCTAACCTTTCATATAAGAAAATACAAGGCACACGGTTACTTAGAGTTTTTCTTTCTTTTTTCGGCTCCTTTTTAATCATTTTTTTTTTTTGGGTCAAGAAATAATAATTTGATTAATCAAGGCAAGACTGATTATTGCATTATGGCTAGTGAAAATTGAATAAAAGTTTGATTAAATTTTAAATAAAAGGGTTACTTAAAACCTAAGAATGTAGAAGTTTGTATAAGTTTTATTGCTTGATTATATTTTACTAAACATAATTATCCACCAAATGCATTGAAAAAAGAGAATGTGGTTGGACTTGAAGGATGGCAAAGTAGCAAACATGAAGCCTATAGTCATTTTCAGTCAATTAAATAGATAAATAAGGACTCATTCATTGACACAATTAAATAAGGATGCTATGCTTACCAATATGTTTAATTTTTAAAAGTATAAAAATAATTTTTATTTACATGATAAAGATTAAAAAAACAATTCAATGGATGACTACGTGGGAGATCAAGGATGGATATTAGTGTCTTGTTATTTCAAACCTTTAGTTCAAATCCCGTTAAATACAAAACCCTTCGGAAGCCATTTTAGGGTTAAAAAAAGCCATTGTTTACTCGGTATTGTGGGATAAGAGAATTGCAGTAATCGTGGGATCAATCGAACGGCCTTACTTACTTGACGCTATGAATTGGGAGAAGATTTTCTTACATACTTTTTCTACACTCACAAAATATGAGATCTACTCATTCTATGCCTCACCTAATGATTATCTCGAAGCCCAGATGATACGTTAGAAAGTCTATTACTCTTGACTTAAAATGAGTACAACTATCCCCACTCGTCCGCTCATACTTTAAAAAATTATTTTTAAAATGATGCATTTTAGAGTGCAATTGTAGAGACAGATAGTGGGAATAGAAAGCCCTTAAAAAATTTGCACATCAACAATAGCTATTAAGCTATTCCTTTGATAAGAAGAATATCAAATCATGAAACAAGACAAGGGAAAAAAAAGGAGGTTAAGAAAATATTGCAAGACAATATTGACTAAGAGAAGAATGCTTCAGTCAAGTCGTAAAAGTTAAAAATTTATGATCAGACTGACAAATATATTTTACGAATACACATAAATTATATTTTACGAGTACACATAAATGATACGCATCTGTTAAATTACGAGATTTTAAGCTTTTCAATTGACCTAGCATATCTCTTGGTTGGGAAATCAATTCCAAGATCAAATAAGAGTCCTAATTTTCATTTTAGAGAGACAAACTAATGATGGCTTGAGCTCTTTTCTTTTTGGTAATGAATAATGCCTTCCATGGCAAGCATTCTATTGGAATGCAATGCAAGGATTTTGATTTGACCCGTGACCACTTTTTTTTCCCCTTTTGTGCTAGCTCTTAGGGGTCACGTGATTGAAACCCGTGACTTACCAAGATGGCACCTCATGAGATATGGCTATTTGGTTACTTATCCCTTGGTTGACATTTCAGATCAAACCTTATCATAACCACAATTTTCTGATTTTTTTTTCTTTTTTTAGTCATGGTATGAAATTCAAATTTAAGAATTCACGTGAATTTTTCTATTGAACTTTTCTTTTCTTAATTTTCTCTTGTTTGGTTATTGAGAAAGCTTGGTTTTAGGATTTGGAATACAAATAATACATCTTTGTTTTTTCTTTGAAAAAATTAGTCGCAAGCCTTAAATGGTTAGGTTTGTTTGCACATAACCCCCCTTGTGGTATAAGAACAAACATTTAACTTCTTATCATTGAAATTAAAGTAAAATCCTAAGTGTCATTAACAGAATATATCAAAAAAACTAAAATAGTCTTATCCCTTTCTAGAATTTTAAGGTATAAAAGTGTATATAACTTCCTATTGTGTTATGGACCAAAGTGCAATAACTCACATATTTAGCCCGTGACAAAGAAATTGATGATTTTACTTTTATCTTAACCTTAGGAGGGGGGGATTAAGTGTTAATTTTTAAATTACAGGAAATTGTGTGAAAACGGAGCTAATACAATTTATCCTTCTATTTTTTGTATTTTTGAAATGAAAATATTTTTTAAAAATACATATTTCTGAATATTTTTAAATTTTAATAAATTTGAATTTTTGAGAATACAAAAAACCACTTCTTATCGTTCCTAAAAAAGCTTCCAGTAGCTTTAAAAATATCCGATAAAACATTTTTTTGTTAGTGTTTTTATTTTTTTATGTTTTTGAGAAAGAAAAATAATTTTTGAAAACAAAATCAAATGGGTATTTGTTTCTGATTAAGGAATTTTTTGTTGTTGATACAAGTGTAGTGGAGAGGGAAAAATCTTAAATATTACGTGTGTATGCAGTGATTCAAAACAGAGTTGTATGTATGGAGGAGATTCATCTTTCCATCTCGAATAGGAATATTAATAGTAATAAAACATTTATGGTGCTTATGTTTTTCACCTTCTTTCCTACATGTAATTCTCAATACTGTGTATACAAGGTATGTTTTTAGCTTGAAAACTGTAAACACCTCCAAAACATACAAAGCCAATAGGTATTTGATAAAATCAAAATAAATTCATGTGTGTTTTTTTGTTTCTCCCCTTGTAAAATAAGACTGCATATTTTAATTATCCTCGAATCTTATAGTATTAGAAGTCTCGTTCACTTCTGATACTATAAGATTGTCCATTGTATTATATATATATATATATATATATAGATATAGATATTTTGTGAAAGAGATCAAATAAATGACAAAAGCTATAAATGGACTAATAGAAATAAAAAGAATTTGGAGTACTAAAGTCCTATTTGAGTAGTGCAAGTGACTATTCTCTGTGTACCTGACGTAAGTTCGATTCTCAACCTCCCGATCATTTTATAAAAATAAATAAAGGGCTTAGTAGTCAAGCATTTCATTGGTTTGAGCTCTCC
Organism: Nyssa sinensis; assembly: GCA_008638375.1. Classification (NCBI taxonomy): domain Eukaryota; kingdom Viridiplantae; phylum Streptophyta; class Magnoliopsida; order Cornales; family Nyssaceae; genus Nyssa; species Nyssa sinensis. The sequence goes on from CM018042.1 coordinate 27,561,473, forward strand.
TTCTCACTCAGTGAATAGGCCCAAGGCCCATTTAAATTCCAAAGCCCAACTTGGTTGTTTAGCAAATCTCCCCCACACAAAAATTAAATAAATAAATAAACTTGAATAAATAATAAAATGAGCATGTTCTTGTTCAACTCAGGAACTCATAGCTCATTCACATGAGAACAGAGATTGAAGTAATCTTCCCCATAGTGTCCCATATTCCATCATTATTCCAAGGAAAATTGTTTCCTCAAGGCCAAATTATAAAAGAACATATTCTCTCTCTCTCTCTCTCTCTCTCTCTCTCTCTCTCTCTCTCTATATATATATATATATGTATTTATATATAATAATTAGTGGGGTCATTACACCAAATAAAAAGGGCAAGGCACTTCATACCTACTTGATGAGAAAATAAAGAAGGCAGAGGTAGGTGTCTTTCATTATGTAACTTTAGAAAAACATGAGGCACATTTAATTATACCTATGCCTTGAGTGCTGCAGCACCCACAAAATACCTGCTTTCCTCTGTGACTATGTGTCCTGTCTTGTACAAATTTCTTATCAATAGAAATATTAATGTTTCCTTCATTTGCAGTACATAGCAAGGTGTCAGAGAGTTTAATTTTTGAGGGTGGTAAACTTTTTTTTTTTTGTTGCTGAAAAATTAGGATGAAACATTCAATAAATTCTAGGGAGAATTGTTTGGAATGGGAAGATTTCAAAGGTTATTATCTCCATGTTGCAAGTTGAAATTTCAACTCAAATTATGTGTAATTTTTGGAAGTTGAGTTGTACATTTTTAATTTGTCTTAATAACTGTTACGAAATTTTAGATATTCTTACATGAAACACAATTCTCGTATTTCTATTTTACAATTTTTGCTCATTATAGGGATTATATCTAATAAACTTAATGTTCAATGTATTTGTCTCAATCATATGATATATATATATATATATATATGGATAAATTACACCTGACCTTCTTTAAGATTTTTGACAATTACACTGCTGAAATTATACTGACCTTCACCTACTTTTTCTGATAAATTACAATCACCCCATTCCAGTCAAGTTTTTTTTTCAAAATGACGAAATTGCCCCTTTATGTTTTTTTTTTTTTTTTTTGCATTTTTCAATTTTGACCAAGTTTTTAAAACCTTATTTAAAGAAATCATTTATTTTATATAAAAATAAATTTAAGGGTTTAATTAATATTTATTTTAAAATTAAAAAAATCAAAAGATTAGGTCAAAATGGAAAAATGCAAAAAAAAAATAAAGGGATAGTTTTGTCATTTAGAATGAAAATTTTGACTGGAAGAGGTGATTATAGTTTGTAAAAAAAAATAAAAAAAATGTCAATATAATTGTTAGAAACCTTAAACGAAGTTAGTGTATATATATATGAAGAAAAAAATAACTAAGTTTATTAATTTGATTAGCTGCATTCTCCAATGAAAGATTCAAAGGACTATTTTTTTTTAAAATTTGTTTTTAATTCAAAGTGGATTATATGTCTATACAACATGAATCTTTAGATTTTCATAGGTTTCAACATAAAGAGTTGTCAATGACTATATGATGGGTAGGGATCAGATCAAAAGAAATGGAGATCCATGGCATTGATACTAGGTTAATTGGGTTTGGTAGGGTTGGGCTGGGCTTGGCTTATATTTAGGTTTAGCCTTTAGTCGGGCTCGCCTATAATTACGTCTAGCCCATCTCCTCCTTCCTTGTTTTGTTTGGTTTGATTTCTTGTGTTTGCATGAAGCCTAAAAAAAAAAATGAACGGTTAAATTAGATTCCTTCAAGTTTATGATAATTATATTATTTTTTAAATTTTTTTTAAAGTCATACAAATCTCTCTTATTTTACTTGCCAAATTATATATATCCGTTCAGTTAATTTTTTTTTCAAAATGACAAAGATGTCCTTTCATGTTTTTTTTTTCAATTTTAGCCTATTTTTTAATTTTTTAAAAATTTAAGATAAATAATTTATTTTCTTTTTATATAAAATTAAATTTAAGTTTTTAATCAATATTTATTTAAAAATGGGAAAAAAATTCTAAAAATTAGTCAAAATTAAAAAAGAATGAACAAAAAAATAAAAGGGTTAGTTTTATCATTTTGAAAAAAAATTAATTGGAGGAGGGTATTTGTAGTTTGTAAGATAAAATAAGAGATGTCAATATAATTTTAAAAATTTTAAAAAAAATCAATATAATTGTTAATAATTTCAAGAGAGATTAATACGAGTTATCCAAGATAAAAAAAAAAAAAAAATTAAGGATGCATATACATATATATATATATATATTATATCCACATATTGCATAGCTAGGACAATTACTATGTAAGTCCGGAAAGAAAAAAAACTAAATTAACCCATGTTCTTGAAATTCTAAAAACTTTAGACTTCATTTGGTTACGTTTTCAAAAATAAATTTTTAATTTCAAAATGTGGGATACGTATTTAGCACGTTATTTATTTTAATTTTTTAAAATTTAGATTATTATATCTAAATACATTTTCATAGTTTTTAAAAAATTAATTATAAAATTTTTAAAAATATTTTTAAACAAATTATATTTGAATCATTATTCAAACACACTCCAAACGTTTTATGTGAAATGCATAGGCTAAATCATAAATGTATAATTGCACACGGGAAGTTATCCATGACCCACTTGAATTTTATTGGGAACTGTACCTGTTATTCAAATTCTTTCTAATCTTCAGTTGTTAAGGACTATAACTATCTATATTTATTTTTATTTTTATTGATGAGATACTTTCTACTTGAAAATATATTTATACTTATATCTATATCTATACTCGTACCTATATCCATATTGAATGCATTTCTACTTTTATTTTAATTTTTTGTCTTTAATTAAAAAAAAAAATAGTAGCATATCTGTACATGATCCAGTGTTAGAAAAACTATAGATATACTCTTTGTTTTTTTTTCTTTTTTTTTTTTAAACTTGCAGTAATAGTATTACATTGCATTCAAATAATACATATCAAATATAAAAGAATCCTAACTATTACATTAATTCAACTCAACTCAGTTTAACAAATTCTTATTTCGATTATTCAAAGTCAATTATATAAATTCAGTCTCGTCATTCTTAATTCTAATTATACATTAATCATGCTTATATGCATTTTAAGAATGATAAGCTAAATCAACTGAAAAAACAAACTAATATCACATCTCTCTTATAGGGAATGCAGGGCAGGTCTACTCAGAAGTTAGGAGGTTATGTCCTCCCAATTTTTTCAAAATTTGATTTTTATGTATAAAAAAAATTGGGAGTTTTCCCGCCTCTCCAATTTTCATATTTCTATAAGAGACGCCTTAAGTTTTATTTTTACCGCTCTTTTAAGTATTTTGTGTAGAATTTTTATCTCTTTAAATGTACGGTTTACATTCGTCGAATAGAATAGGACTTGACTGTGATCTCTCTTTTGAAAAAAAAGAGTCATGAATAACCAATTGAGATCCAGTTGGTTTACACAGTGTTGTTATTTTATTTTTATTTTATTAAAAGATTAATTCAGTGCACGAAACTCTTATCACTACGAAGTCTAAAAAAAAAATAGATGTACGCAATCTTATTCCGTAGAAACATAGAGATTGTTTTCGAAACTAAAAGTTGAAAGAACGTGCTTGATTTTACCAAAAATAAATAAATAAATAATGTTATTTTTTTATTTCTATTTTATTAAAGGTTTTAGTTTAATGCACCGATACTTTTTTTAATACAGATTTTTTTTTTAAAATAAATGTATATAACATTATTCCTACAAGCACAGAAGTTTCCGAAAGACTGGAAGATTATGTCTGATTCCCCCGACAAAATAAATTAAGAATGTTCCTGAAGTTGGCCCAGATTGATTATGCCAAGCTAGGTGGGGTGAGGTTGTTGTGTTTCCTTTATTTCTCATATTGATGAAAATATTTGTTGAATGACCTACAAATTACATATTTATCATGCAATTTAATTAACATGGAGAGATGTAATTAATTGGAGCTAGCTTAATTAATAAAGTTTCCAACTTTAATGATGAGTAGCTTTTAAACTCCTCTGAAAAAAGGCATTGCAATGTTTTCTTGAAGTCACGTTACCACTTCTGTTTTGGGGGTTCTTATGATATGAATGGGGTGGCTGAATCAACGGTAGATAGTAGTTAAGAGGTTTGTTTTTTTAAAATTGTTAAATTAAAATTCAGTTGATGTTATTTTTTTTGCGATCAGTTTATATGTGGTATTGTTTCGATTAAAGTCGGTCCAAAGAATCGAATATACCGAATTATCAAAAATTAATAATACGAATCTCTCAACTCTATCATACTCATTCACTAGACAAGCACACATTTGGATGGAAAGAATTGAAAAGAAAGGAAAGGAAAGAAAATGAGGAGAGAGAGTTTATTTTATATTTGGTTTAAAAATTAGGAAGGATAAGAAGGGAGAGTTTGACACGTATTTTAACAATTTTATAATATATTTACTAAGATAACTCTTTAATGAATTTTTTATAATACTGATAATATTCTTAAAATTATATAGATAAAAATAAAATAGATAACTTTTTAATGAATTTAGGAATGGTATAATAGTAAATTAATATGAAAACACTTTTCTTTCTTTTCTCTCCTCTATCATTTCTAACAAGATGGAAAGATTACACTATTCTTATTCTCTCTTTTCTTCTCCTCTCCCTTCATTAGCTATCTAAATATGAAAGAGAAATTATCATCTCTTCTCCTGTATAACAAATGATTTCCTCTCCTTACAACTTATCCAAACAATCGTTAAATTTTGGACTGAAAATGAGTTTATACTTAAGGGTGGGATAAATAATGCAATAACACTCTCTTGAAAGCTTTCTTATCCTCTTTCTCTCCAACTCATATGAAAGAGAACAATGGAAAAAAAATGAAGAGCTCCAAAGTCTATCATTACTGAGTAATGTTGTACTTTTAAAATTGTATATTTAGATTTCTATGAATATGATACTATAAAAAAGGTTATTGTAGTACATAAAAATTCTACGAAAGTTAGTTATGCAGTCTTATTTCGTCAGTGGAGAGACTCTACTATATTATTATTACTATTTTAAATCATGTGAGTACTACATAATTTGATATATAATTTAAAATAAAAATTTTAAAGTGCATTTGTATTTCATAAATAACCATGTGTGTGTGTGTGAGAGAGAGAGCCCTAGCTGGCCAAAAAAAAAAAAATATGTGGAGCCAATATTAGGAAAATGGGTCCAGCTGCTGCATATTTTTTTTTTTTTATATTTTTTTTGGGGGTTAAGAGAGGGAACATCTCTTGTAAATTTGTAATGAAGTGTTTTAATCTTAGCTGAGTACCAAAACAGAAAAATGGGTTGGTGTTTCCAAAAAACAATATCTTTTTTTTGTTTTTTGTTTGGTCCACTTACTTCATGGTTCCCATGAAACCAACACAAACCAATAATAAAAACAATGGTGTTTTGCAAGCCCCTCCACTAACCCTAATAAACAACACACACACACACACACATACATACATATATATATATATATATATAGAGAGAGAGAGAGAGAGAGAGAGAGAGAGAGAGAGAGAGAGAGGGTAACAAGTCATTGGGTTTGGTTTGAACTCTTTCAAAAAATGATTGAATAAACATATCTAAATTCTTCCCCTGATTTTTTGCCATAGTTATTTTAACATATTCTATTGCCCTCTTTGTGTTTGATGATACCTACCAAAAATTATTATTAGTGGAGCCCTAATGTTGTTGTTACCAGAAAAGAATAGGTGAAGAAAAATATTTAAGATATATAACCAATCTTTTTTTTTGGTGGGGGTAGGTTTGAATTAACAAGAGATGTGAATTGAAGTTCAATATCTCATGTCTACACTAAATTATAGATCACTATGTCTTTTGTTGCCTTCCCCAAATGAACTCAAATTCCATGTGCCATGCATGCATCTTCTTGGGCTTGGAATAGATTGAAAGGCACCAAATAATGTTTTTCTTATTGATTTTTTAAATGCCTTTTAAGGGACTGTTTGGAATAATAGAGCTCCCAAGTGATGCCATATATATGAGAATTTGCTCCTAGCTTATGGTCTTCGATATAAAAAAAAAAATATGGTTAATTTTTTAATTGTACTTTGCTATTTTCATATCTATGAAAAATGAAAAATTAAGTTAAAAAATCATAGCTATTCTGAAAAAAATATTTTCAAGAACCTGAATTGAAATGGAAAGTTTTTGTTTTTATTTTTGCAAACATCTCTAATCTTTCTTTATTTATTTTTTTGGGTCAAAAAGTGTAAAAATGATTGATAACATCATATTATGTTAATTTATGTTATTTTCAGAAGATGCATTTGAAAAAAAAGCCTTATCTTTGAAAAAGGTTGTTTGGGAAAAAACTTGAAACCGCTACTCATTGGTCATAACTTTTTTATTAAGGCTGTGTTTGAATGGGCGTTCCATCGCTTATTTGACCATTTTCACGTTTTAAATAGATTTTTGAGATAAGTGGGTGTTTGTTTGAACTTCTCGAAATGTCCGTTTGGACATTTTCAATACCAAAATAGACGTTTTGAAAAAGTATTAGTAAATAACTTTTTTCAAAACATCTGTTTCAAAATGTCATTTTTCTAAATGTCTGTTTTCATTATCTATCCAAACGAGCACTAAGTACAATTTGAATTAAGCTGATAAATTTAAATTTTTTATTAAATTGATTAAATTAATAATAAAAGTAATACTATCCTTACCTTAACATTTTATTAAAAAAATTTACTTGCTGATGTGGCTGCTCTTAGTGCTAGTGAATTCAACCTCTTAGTACTAGTCATGTCAAGTGAATCCAAGAGGCTTAATTGACTAGCACTAAAAAGGTTAATTGACTAGCACCCGCATATACCAAGAGGCCTAATTGACTAGTACCCGAATAACCACGTCAGTAGGTAAAAAAATTTGGTAAATTTTTATGGTAAGGATAGCATTACTCTAATAATAAATGCTTCTATTTGAAAATTGTTAAACATTTTTTAACAAATCATTCAAATACTTAATTGTTTAATTTAAATAATATTTTTATATAATTATTTAATTCAAACATCATTTTTACACCGCTTAACCAAACAAACAAACACAGACCTGTAAATTTCTTGTTTTCTTGAGAAGTGAAAGTCTAGTTTTTGAATCAAAATTTTCATCTATTGGTAGGTGAGATGGAGACAAACACCTTGACTTAAGTTGGGTTCCTTTACTGCCCAACTACTTCCGCAATGGTTTGATCACTTCAACAAAAATAATACAAATTGCTTAATGAGGAATCAAAAGCAAAACCTCCCCCTTAATCATTGTTCTAAAAAGTGGGTTTCCATTCATTTTAAGAAATCCCACTTTAGAACATTGCACTTTTTTTATTGAAAAATGAACCTTTTTCTGCTTTTTTAATTCTACCACACCCACTATAAAAGTAGGCAATCATTCACTAGAAAAATCATGCGATTCATGCCCAAAATGGGTTCTAAAACGATTAAACTTTAACAGATTCTATTTTACTTTAATCATATGAAGGGTGGAGTAGTTTCAACTTATAAGAACAACATGAGGGGACCTCGTGAAATACACTTTTTTTTTTTCTTAGTGTATCTGTGTGACTGTATTTGGCTATAATCTTCAATATATATATATATATAAGACTTGATTTCACATATTCTATAATATTAGAATTTTTGGCCTATTAATTATTTTTAAAATTTCTGATAATTACAAAGATTTTATTTGAGAATTTTAAAATCACATTACATTCTCCTATTTTTATTGACAAACTACCTGTACTTCCAATTCAATCTATTTTTTTTTTCTCAAAATGATAAAAGTGTCCTTATTTTTCATTTTATCAATTTAGAAAAAAAATTAACTTTTTTATTTTCAAATAAATATTAATTAAAACATTCTTGATCAAAAATAAAAATATAAGTTATTTATTTTTATGTGAAATGAAAAAAATTCTATAAAAAAAGTTAGAAAAACTTAGTCAAAATTCAAAAATGTTAAAAAAAAAAAACATGAAAATGATATTTTTGTTATTTTGAAAAAAAATTGACAGAAAAAAGATATGTATAGTTTATCGATAAAAGTAGGGAAAAATAATGTAATTTCAAAAATCACAATAAATAATTTTGTAATTATCAGAAATCTCACGAGAGATTAATATACTTTACCCTAACATTTGATATTTGGACATGCAACATATCACAGGTTCAACTAGATTACAATATCTTGATATTATTATGCGAAAACGATAAAATCAAACAGTGAATCGATTTCAAATAAGAAAAATAAATAACAACATATAAAAGGCACACGATATACATGGTTTTGCAAGTGTCTATATTCATGGATAACGATGATTAATTCACTATATATCGAAAAGATAACAAAAACAAAACACTCACAAATCAAAAATTCATCTTACACCCAATGATGATTTACACAAAGTCGTCTATCTTCTTATAAAAATGAACTTTAAAAATAATACCCTTATATATATAAATTACAAAATAAGAGACGAACAAAATAAAAAATACCTAAACAAAATAGGTCAAAATTTTTTCTCTGATCGTATCAGATAACCACTCTACATATATTATGTATGAATATAGTCCTAAATCATTGAATATGGCTTTTGATGATTTCAATTCCTATGACTTACAATAATAATAATAGTAGTAGTGGTGGTGGTGTATTCGGACGTCGCGTGATACTTTTATGTCCGAATGCCAATTGGAGCATTTCTAGAGAAAATGAATTTCTTTCTCTCTCAGTTCGACGAGGGAAAATGAATTCCTTTGAATAAAAAGCATTCCTAATTTTCTTACATTCCATGCTTTTCTATCAGCATGAAAACAAAAGTATTTCTGCCTTTTCCTTTCTTTTTTCCCAATACACTGTTTGTTTTGTGAAACAGAAAACAAATAAAAGAAATAAAAGTAACCAACTGGCAATGACAATAACATCTCACTAACATATCGACCATAATTGAAAAAGGCACAATTTTTAGACAAATCAAATACTTCTTGTCATGTTGTGCAGCTTCTTCTACTTGTTATTACACATTACATGATTAGGAAGCTTAGGAATGCCAAATTTATGTTGTTTTTCTCTATAAACAAGTGGGCTAGCACATAGAAAATGTGAATCACCATTAGCCAATGAGGGGATTTTGCTTTCTTCCATATATTTCTCATTAAAAGATAGAATTAAACTTGTGCTTTTTTATACTTATATATATATATATATATATATATATAATTCCAAAACCACAAACCTAGTCAAAACACACACACATTATACTATTATTCTATTTTTTTAATAAAAAAATTGATTGCATTACTCATTTATAATCCATTTGGTTTCATTAGTTTTTTCTCCTTTAATTTTAGGAGGAAAGTCCAATGATAAAGTAGCGTGCATGGAAAATCTAGTGATAATAGAATCAAATTTTAAAATGTAATATTTATTTTAAATTAGAGTATCATAATGATATTATTTATATAGAATGTTTAAAATTAATTTATATTACTACTGAGATTCTCCATATTATTTTACCATTAGACTTTTTCCTCTCCCTTATTTGATAGATTTCCATGGTACAATTTTAAAGTCCAATGACTATTTTACACATCCGGGGTAGTTTTTCCCTTACCCTGTAGAAGAATTGAGATCCTTTTCAATATTAGATTTCCCGGCCTTAGGCTTCGTTTGAAAAATTAAATAAATAGTTAGATGTGATAGGATATCGTTTGATTGGATAAGAAATAAAATCACATGAGATATTAAATATTCTACCCCAAATGTTATAATAAGTTTGGGTAAAAAGTTTAAATATTCAGTTATATTTGATAGAAGGGTTAGATTATGTTATATCCACCACTCCTTTGGTATAATTATATCCTACCGGAGTCATATATAAATTACCCCTTTGGTATAATTATATCAAATGAAAGTTGTATTATATCCATAAAACCTGTCAATTATAGATTTTGAGAAACCCAATAACCTAACAATTATCTAAAAATTATAAAAATAAAATTCGGACAAAAGTAAGTGAAAATATAACAGAGGAGTCATGAGTTATCAACCAAGCTAGCATCAGTTGACATGAAAGTAACAAGGTTGAATTAGTATTAAAGATTTGAGATACCATGAGAGAAAATTCATCATTTGCGTGTCCATTTCAAGTACTAGTTTAGCCTATGGTTGATCATGCCAAAGGTAATTAGAGGAGAGAGCTAGATTTTGCTTACATAACAAATTTGGATGAAACGTTTATATTTCTCCTGTGTCCATATTAATTTAAGATAAATGAAACCTCATACTGGATAAAACAAAATTTGCTATGAATTTGGCAATTCCACCTAAAACTCTAAAGTAGGTGAGATTTTTTTTTTTTTTTATCATTTTTCATTTAAAACAAAGTAAATGTACACTTTTTAGTGTGGTTTACATTGCCCACATCCCTAAAAAACACAAAAAACAAAAAAGAAAAGAGAAGATAAGTTTAGGGTTTGTTTCATATCATTTTTGAAAGTTATTTTCTATTGTTGAAAACAAAAAAAATAAAGAATAAAATTTTTATTTTTATTTTTCAAATAAATTCCTAGACATAGTTTTTGGCCAACTCCAAACTTTTTAAATTTACTTTTTATCTCTATTTTTTATATTAAAAAAGTAAAAATTAAGAGTTGGCCCCTCAATTTTTTTTTAAATATTTTCAAAAAAAAAATTCTTAAATTCTATGTTTTATATTTTTATTCTGCTTAAGTTTATAATCTAAATCTGTCACTATCCGTGACCTTTTTTATAAAAAAAGAAAAAGAAAAGAATACAGGATGCATGAATTCATCGATACAAAAAGTCTAACAATGCTTCTAACATATTTACTAATTTCATTTCAAGATTTGAAAAGTTGAAAAGGACTTAAAGGAGTTACTACAAATGAAACCAAACTGTAAATGCTTCCCAAAAATGTTTTCGAAATTATTTTCATTTTCAAAATAAGAAAAAGCTGATAGTTGTAGGCAGGGGTGTAGTTGAAATTAATAGCAGCCTTGGAGGACCAACATTTAAATTTAAGTAATTATTATAACGTGGCACACGGGAGACGAGGCGAAATTACGTGGGGAAATTAACTTATGTTAATTGCGCGAAATCTCGCCCGAAAAATGAGAACTAGTGTGCAGAGATTTAAAAAGGGGGCGGGACTTCATTTGTGATCCGACGAAGTACGGAGCCTCCTCCTCTCTCTCTCTACATTCCTTCTCTTTCTCTCTCTATATTTAACAATAAGCTTCGGTAGTTGTTCTGCGCAAGCACAGAGAGAGAGAGAAAGAGAGTGGGGAAGCCGCAGCGCTTCCTTCGATCCAATGCTTAATTCTTTCCATCTCTCTCCTCAGGTCTCTCTCTGCAGCCATTTCTGTTTTACATTACACACGCACATACATACATATATATATATATGTTCACACGGAGAGAGACTTTTACATTTATATGTATGTATATGCATGTTACTGCGTTTCACTTGACAGTCATCAATATCACACTCGGCGTTTTTTTATTTCCATTTTGTTGTTTCAATTTAATTCGTTGCTCTTACTATATGATTGTTTATTCGTATTTTATTTTAGCTTTTGTTAGATACTTTTACAAAAAATTTCCCAATTTTTGCACAGCATACAATTGCAATTTGGTAAATTTACTTTCAGATTTTCCATTTTTCCTCATGATTTTTGTGTCTATTGTATAAATTCAATGTTTCAAATCTTTATCTTGATTTGTTTTGTTTTGATGTATAATGTATGATATCATATATTTCTTCCCAATTCAATGCTTCAAATTTTTATCTTGATTTGTTTTGTTTTGATGTATAGAGTATAATATCATATATTTCTTCCCAATTTACTGTTTATTATATTGCTTAATTAATTAGTAGTGTTGTTGCTAAGATAAGTGTACAATGTTGTTATATGCCATTATTCCTTTGGTTTTCTTGCCTTTTGATAAGGACCCGTTACTGCTCACAACAGTTCTCAGCATGTTTGATTCTTTTGTTGACTTCTTTTATCTAACTTGATGGCGACTCTTGACAAGCCTTTCTTAACTTTTCTGTCTTCGAATTTTTCTTCATTCATTTGTTTTTTGAAAGCAGATCACTTTAGTGCTTGCATACGAAAAAAGACAATCTTTTCTTCCAATTCAATTATACCTTTTTCGTAGTTGGGTTGTTTTGGGTGGGTAAATAAGGCCATGACTAGGACAGGATATGTTGAATTCATTTTTTTTTTTTGTGTTCTCAATAATCTGCATTCCCGCTGGTTATCTGAGTTTCCATCAATCTGTGCCCTTAATTTTTTTCTTCCTTTTCTCATCTCCAGGTTTTCTTCTAAGTTGATATGTGACTGGGCTATTCAGGGATATCTCAATGCGATACCTTGTTGGAATATCCTACTTTTCTCTATCCCTGATTGACTGTTATATTCGAAAGCTACCTTGCTATGTGAATTATACTCTGTCCTGTGATGCTTGAGGTAATTATTAGAATTTAGTTTCCAAATTGGGTTGACGGATAATCACACAATTAGTCATGTTGTGACCAACATCCATGTTCAGATAAGGGGAAATTTGTGTTTTATGATAGAGAAGCTAGTATTCATTTTTTTTTTTCTTTCCAAAAGAAAGGGTAATTTATTCTTCTCTTGTCCTATATATGGTCCTACAATGTGCTGCTTTTGGTCTTGGAGTTTGATACTGAGATTAAACATCAGCTTCTTTCCAGAGGTTGTCTTAAGACTCTTAACAAGCCACCATTCCCATTTGTGGTCACCTGTGCATAAGCTGAAGATTTCAGGGTTCATATCCATTTAAATAATACCCGGTCTTTTATTTTATTAAAACATGCTTTGGAGGGAAATGTAAATGAATTTTGTGGATGAATATGCGTTTTGCTCAATGGATGAATGTAATTGTCAAGTTTATGTATATATTTGCTAGTAACAAGTGGGTATTTGTGAACCTAGAAGGTGGATGCATAATAATCTTTAGAAATATAAGATGTGTAATATATGAGATATATGTTTCTAGTAAATTCAATTCCGAGTTAGAGTCAAGCAAAAGAACAGATGTCAAGATATCATTTATGTTTAATACAGATTTTCCGTAGCTTGGTCACTTTACCAAGTGTTACTCAATACAGTCCAAATTGTTTCTGGAGACTAGTAGTTTGATTCTACGAGGCTGCACTCCTGGTTTTGCTTCTGGTTTTACAGTTTTAGGAATATTTGAATTTGGTTCAGAAAGATTTGTATCTATTATGGTGATGAGTCAGGATTTTTGATTCCAAACCCAAATAGTACCTTGGAATGGAAAAATAGTACTTCGTCCCAGTTGAAGGTCCCATGTAAGAGCATCATGTGTCCTTCAAGTTAATTTTTGTTCTCTTCTTTGTTGAATTAGTTTTGTGATATGATTTATTGTAGAGAATTTGGTAAGATGAAACTAGTTCTAATTTGGAATTCACTAAATCTCCTTTTAATTTGTTTTAATGATTTATTTTTTGTTATATGATAGTATTTATTTTTTGGAATGCAAAGGCAGATTTCCTGTTTCCCTGGTGCTATGCACCAACTCTTTTTTGAAGTTGGCATCTGATATGAACAGGACGTTCATTCTCGCGGGGATTGTGAGACTAAGTCGTCATCATGGGGGGCTGTGTTTCAAAGTCAAATGGCAAAATTAAATCACATAAGAAGTACTTTTATAGGGCTGGCACAATGTCGCAGAAAGATTTCCTCTTCAATCCCTGTTGCACCTATTGAGCAACTTAGCGATGCAGGAAACCATGCAAGAGATTTTGCTGTTAGCGAGTTTGTTCATGTGGACTTTGAGAATGCAACAACCACCAGCAGAAGATCTGAGGTCTCTAATTTGACATTTCATCTCACCCAACTGCAATGGAACCATGGCCAATTTGATGCAAATGGTAGATTTCTCTTTCCTTCTAATGCCGATTGTCAAAGCAAAATTCTTTCCACAAAAGTCATCCAAGTAAAAAATTCAACCCAATTTGGTGATCTTAGTTTACTGGTCACATTGTATCATATCCATTAAAATTGGAATCATGAATGCTTGTGAATTGGATAACAAAGATTTTAATGAGTAATGTTGGTGACCATACACTTACAGAGATTTTTTTTCATCGAGGAGTCAAGGAGATGTACACAGTACATGGGTGGACTATCGGACTGTAGGTCAAAAATTGGAGATTGGTTTTCTATGTTTTTCACTCATAGAAGTTGAATCATTTTTACTCACAATGTCAGTTTGTAGTTGGTCTCTGTAAGTACTCTTGGCATTCTTTCTTTTTATATTACAAATGTTATGTATGCATTCCTATGAGCCCAAGCACAAGCCACTTATATGTCATTTTGTTCTAGTAGAAGGGTTGAGATTAGATCCTGTTTTTCCATGTAATTTATATTGAATTGAAGAAAAAAATGAAGCAATTTGAGAGTTGGAGGGACCAAAAACTCTTGGAATCCTTATCATTTTTTTATCAGTTCTTTTTAATAGTTAAAAGTCAATTCTTTTCCATTCTCTCATTTTATATTCAATTTCAAAAATTTAAAAACACGTTCATCTCTATCTCTTTCTATACCACATATATATTATTCAAAAATTTTAAATAACTGTCTTCTCAATCTCTCATTCTCTCCCTTTAATCCCTTATGCTCCATTTGGTTGAAAGTAAATGAATGGAAAGAAAAAACAAAACCACTTTACTTCTTTGTTTGGTTGTCACGAGGAAGTCTGGTGCCAGGAAAAAATGTTTTTCTACAACTAATTTTTTCCTTAAATTGCTTTCTATATCGAGGAGAATAACAAACCCTGTTTTCTTGCGGAAGCTCCTGTAAACTATATAGTTATTGGAAAAGTCACTTAATTTTATTTTCTCTTTCCTTTGCCCAACTTTCTCCGCGTTCTTCTTGCATCAATATATTGACAGAAAATGCAATCTTAATTCTCTCGTTGACTAGCAGTACCCTATATAATGCACTGGAATTCAATATGTTAAGTGAATCCAACATTCATCCATGTTATGTGTTTGAAAGTACTCTCAAACTAGTATGTTTAATAACTTTAATTACATCAATAAATGTTGTATACGAAGTGTTGAAAATTGATAAAGAACGTTATAATTGTTGTGTAAGATATAGAATGATAAATGAAATTTATTTGGAGAATTGCTTTTATATTTTTTGACATAAAACCATTAATGTAATTATATACATTTGTCTTATCAAATAGTAAGTTGGTATAGTAGTAATTACAGACATATATATATGTATGTATGTATATTGATAAGTACTAATTTATAGATAAATTAAACTGATAAATTCTTAGGTTTTGAGGTCAATCTAGTCAATTCTTACATGACAAATGAAAAATTATGCAAATGTTAATAAATATCTAATTAAATATGTATAGTAGATTCAAATTTCTTACTTTCTTATTAAAAGGTCAGTAAAATTTCTCCTTAGTTTAATAATTGTGATAACACGAATTGTAAGCTTGGAAATTCAAGTTTGAGTGTTGTGTTGGAGTGATGACCTTAGTTTAGGGGAAAAAATAGAATGCCAAATATCTGCATAAGCAAACTTGCATAAAATTGAGCATGTGCTGTTTGTGTTTGTGTTACTCTCTCTCCCTCTCCCTCTCCTCTCTCTCTCTCTCTCTCTCTCTCTCTCTCACATATTTTATAATGTTCCAAAGAGCTCTTTCCTAATAATTGTCTCGTTTATCTCTCTTCCTACCATCTTATTCATTAATTCCTTCAAATTTATTATCTGAATATCGCTCAACAATTAAATTACTCTTTTCTTCTTGTCTGCAAATCTTATTTCAAGTTTGCAATTCTTACAAGCCCCGTGCGTATGACAGGGTTTCTGCTTGTATCACATAAATATATGGTTGAAATAAGCATTTCTCCTTTTCATTCCTTTAATTTGGAGAGTTTTGCATGTAGTACTGATGGTGTTTTTATTTGTGATTGGAGATATATTTTATTCCTGGGATGGATAAAGGTTTCTTCTACGAATATATTGCTGACCATTGAAGATCTTTTATTTGCAGGAATATGCCAAGAGGAAGCATGGTTCGACTCCTCAAGTATCCTGGAGTCTGATTCAGATGATGACTTCATTAGCGTTCATGGGGGTAAATTTTTTTAATTGGCTTTGAATTTTCAGTTAATAACCTGACTTCTTTCTTGTTTTCTTTCTTTTTTCTTAAATTTTATTTTATTTATGTCATTGCTTCCAGACTGTTTTCCTTCAATGTGCAATGCAATTGGAAACATCTCAGATAACCAAATGATGCAGTATGAAAGTGCATCGTGCTTTGTGGATAATGGTTCCAAGTATGATGGAGTATATGGAAGTTTCCTAAAAATTGATGGAGTTAAAACTGAGTTCTTGAGCAAAGATGAACACAAGGAATCTAATGGATTCTCACTTTTAGGTAAAAGTGTCCAGGGTTATGAGTTTTCATGCATTATGAAGGCTGATGAAGTTTGTAATACAAAGGAGAAAATCTTAGAAGATCCTAACGGAAGCTCTAACATTCTGAAAGAGGGTTTACATGATTCCGAGGAAAGAACTTCAGAAAACAGTTTGAAGTACTGCTTACCTCGGTTGTGTCCTGCACTCAATGTCGATGACAAGAATCAACCTCCATCAAGTCCAGGCCCAACATCGAAAAGAAAGAAGTCAAAAGTTATCATGGTTGCACTAAAGAGGAAACCTAATGATGGAGATGAAATGTCTGAGTTCTGTGAGTAAAAACTAGCTGACTGTACTTTTTGTGTGTGTGTGTGTATAAACATATAATAGTAGTTCATGTTAATAATACATATAGATATGTATGTATATATAATAGGAGTTCAACCATTTTTTTTTTTTCATAAAATGTTTTGAAATCCATTTATTCATCAAAGTATTGTAGTAAGTATAATGGATGTCTTGAAAAATCTCTGTTTTTATTGATTTGGCCTTATCTTAATGCCACTTATGAATAGGACCAAAATTACTACAGTAGTTCTAAACTTTTATTTTTTGAACTAGTGTGCATGCCATGTGGGAAGACATTATTGAAGACTGCAATTTAATCTAAATTAGCTGTCATTAAATATGCAATTACAAAATAGCGTGTGATGATGCCATGTTCTGGCATTATATATTAAAATGAATTCTTTAGAGTTTCAGCTGTTAGCTTGAGTGGTATCTCCTGCTACCGTCAAAGGGGTGGTGCAAGGTTCAAGTCCTGATTGGAACATAGATCTTGAGAAACTGTATTTGGAAATTGAAGCTTGACTTGTTGAATGTCATTTGTAGTTTGCATTTTTTATTCTAGGATATAATTTAGGTGATTATTAAATGCGTGATATACAGTCAACTTTCTTCTGTTTTCACTTTTCACCATTTAGTGCACAATTATTCGGCTTCAAGTTTTACCCTTTTAGAATAAGCGACCTCTCTTGTTCATACACTACACCAAATACGGAATTGGAAATACCACAACCACTTATCATTAGTTGAAAATAAGAAAAGAAAGGGCAAGAGTAATTTTACATAATTTAAAGTTTGTCAGATCATCCACATTCCACTAGATAACTCCCAGCAGCCTTTAAATTCTTAGGGTAACTGAGGATAACTAAAGGGAAAGGATAATCTATGATGTGAGTTGACGTGCATGTGCAAAAGTGTTTGCAAGGTCATATTGACATATAGATGGCACTGGCAGCTTCATATCTGAAAGTTTATGATGGTATAGTTTTACTTTTTATGATTTTGACGTGTGAGATTATGTGTAAGTACATATGTATACAATTGAATGACTTTGAATATGAGTGTGCAGAGTGTACTTAATTCATAAGCTCATATGTTCTGGAACACAACAACAATACTAAATATAATGATCATAAATCATAATTGCAGGTCCATCTAAGAGATACTTATATCATCCCAGAGCAGGACTTTTGGTTCCACGTTCAACAGATGAGAAACCAACTCCAGGGTGTTGGTGTCCGGTTGCACCTTCAGTTTTTAAGGTCCGGGGAGAGAATTATTTCAGGCATGTTATAAGTTGCTTCTATCCATTGTGTACCAGATTATGCTCATTTACAGCTACTACTATTTACTTCTGAATTCTGATTGAAATGTGTATACTTTGATTTAAATTTTGATAAATTTATTTATTATTTATTGTAACAAGGGCTTAACCATCTAAACCTTTAACAAATTATTATTCAGAGATAAGCGGAAATACCCTGCTCCAAATTACAGCCCATATACCCCAATTGGCATTGATTTATTTGTTTGCCCGCGGAAGATAAATCACATTGCTCAGCACCTTGAACTTCCCTCTGTAAAGTCACACGAAAAAGTTCCATCACTACTTATTGTTAATCTTCAGGTATTCTCGATGTTTATTTCTTCCTTTCTCAACATATCTCCTTACCTTTCATTTTGTTTGCTCTGTTGGTTGGGAGAAGTGGATTATTTGAGGTACCCCATTTTACTGTTCAATTGGTTCCTTCTATAATGAAGGCAACAATTGTCATGTGTGGAAAAACCATACCCTAATTTTCCATTTATTAAACTTCTTGATAAATCTGTGCAATGCATATCTCGTTGTGTTTGAGAACCAACAAATTTAAAATGTGGAACCTGCAGCTTTTTCCCAACTGAATGAGGGTTCGTTGTATTAGTGGTAAAAATGAACTGCAATTTCATTAGCTTGCATCAAAACTAGTAGATTCTGATAGATGGCTTGTCTTTAAATTTTTTGGACTTTCTCATGGCAGCTGCCTACTTATCCTGCCGCTATGTTCCTTGGTGATAACGATGGGGAAGGCATGAGTCTTGTATTATATTTCAAAGTATCTGAGAGTTTTGACAAAGATATTTCTCCTCAATTTCAGGACATTATCAAGGTACTAATAGATTTCCTCTTACAATTTGGATTTCTATGATTTTTTTTTTGGCATTAGAACTGCACCATACATACAATTCACTTTTTTCTTTCTCCCCCCCCTTCTCCTAGATTTTATGCAATTCTTTCTTATATGCATCAAATATCTGATATATCCAAATAGTTTTCTTTTTAGTATCATTTACTTAAAATCCCTTGTCATGTTTGTTTCCCATGACTGTGCAACAAAAATTTTACCATGACGAAAGAAACTGGATGAGAAAGACTCTGATAAGTTAATTAAGAAACAAAAGAAGTATAATGCTACTGGTAGACTATATTAGTTGATTCGGAATATGGGAAGTTGAAGTGATATTGAGAATTATTAGACAGCAGGGGCGTAGACATATGCAACGTGCATGATCTGGGCTTAAATACAAATAATAATAACACATTGGATCTATATAATGCAATACAGCACTAAAGTTTGGGATGTTAGTGAAAAATTTTGGTTTCCTCTTAGGACATCTACTTTTATTCCAGTCATGCACAGTTTTTTTCAAAAAATTTTTTTTATATTTTTTCTTTCTTTCTCTCTTTTCTCTTCCCTCCAAGATGGTGATGGTGGTGTAGGATTTTATCAAGAAAATGTGGAGAACCCCTTGAGGGATGGTTTAAGACAGAAATAAGAATGGGAGAATAGGATCCTCTTTAAGTTCCCCAATCAATTTCAGAAGGGTTAGGTCACAAATACAAATGCAAATCTGCTTAATTTTCCCAGTCAAACTTGGGATTTTGGTTCTTGGAATACTTGCTCTAAACTGCCTAATTTATTGAACTACTGAATTTAATGTAAAACTAGTTCTTGGACATTGTAGGCTTCTTGTATTCCTTGCAAGGATTGTTTGACTGAATGGTGGCTGAAATCCTTGGTTAAATTTCTACTTAAATGGAAAATCTTGACGCAATTTGATTGCCGCTGAACGTATGGCCAGATTTCTTTTCCTAGAGTCACCTCAATTTTCTTGTTTATTTCCTTTAATGCCATGCTACTTTCTCCCTTGTGTAACATTTTTGTTAACTTCCAAATTTTGGTTTGTACAACAGAGATTAGTCGAGGATGAGATGGAAATGGTGAAGGGTTTTGCAAAAGATTCTACAGTTCCTTTCAGAGAAAGACTAAAGATCATGGCTGGGGTAATTAATCCAGAGGACCTCCACTTGAGTACCGCTGAAAGGAAGCTTTTACATGCTTATAATGATAAACCAGTGCTTTCACGCCCTCAACACACCTTCTACAGAGTAAAACTTTCTTTCTATTCCTTGGTTCAGTTCTGTTCTTGTAATGCCACGTTGATGATAAATTTCTTTTGGAAGTACAACAACCAGTCGTGTGGTTGAACTGTGGACTACTGAGTTGAAAGTGAACGTAACTGCTCTTTCACGTGCAATGATCTGATCACATAGTCAATGTGGTCCTAGGTCTGTATGATACTTTTCCATGAACTGCAATATGCATCAGTTATACTAACCTCTCTCTCTCTCTCTCTCTCTCTCTCTCTCTCTCTCTCTCTATATATATATATATATATATATATGCATATACATATAATTGCTCAACCAATAACGAGACAGCGAGGAAGGGGTACTGAAACATAAAATAGAGAGAAAACAAACTAAATTGTAGGAGCAGAAGCTGCCCAGACTGCTACACCATTCACTCGTTTAATTATATACAGACAATGATATGCTAGATGCCTCACAAATTTGCATTTCTGGAAACTTGCAAACAAACCTAGCTGGAGATGAGCAACTTCAGCTATGGGAATGCAAACTGGCAGGGCCTGGCTAATGACTCCTAACTACTTGGACCTAGGTCTGTTGGACTAGGGTGTAGGGGTTTCCTGTGTGGAATAATTGAAGAGGGGTGGCATATCTGGGCTCAGGTCTGCAATTTTCCGGAGAAATTCTTAAGTTGTAGACTAGTTGTGGTAGGTTCAGGTTGCCTGCTCATCTATGCATGGCTACCTTCTTTATTGATGTTCTGATTATGGTATGGAGAGAATATATTGACAGTGGAATCATTTAATAGTGAGTTTGTTCTTGGATATAATGTTAGGAGTGGCTGGAGTCGAGTATGTAAGAATGCTTGGAGGTTTGCATAACATGTTACTGTACTGAAAATCTTTTGTGCTTGCTCAGCCACTGATGTGTTGTAACATATGCAGTTCCATCTCTTGATAATGTTAGCATAGCATCACAATTAACTTAAGCTATGCTTTTGTGCAGGGACCCAATTACTTCGAGATTGACCTGGATATACACCGGTTCAGCTACATATCTAGGAAGGGACTTGATGCATTCCGAGAACGGTTGAAAAATGGGATTCTTGATTTGGGTTTAACCTATTCAGGTATAGCTATTATCTTATGTCTTTTCCAATTTGAAAATATAAGGAAGTCGTCAAACAAAAAATTTAAAGTGGGTGAAATAATCCTAATTCTCCTCTTCTATAAGTTTTCATGCAACATATTTTTATTAAAATTTACCAAGGAAAGAAACTGGCCATGAGCTGTGGCTCATTTTTTGACGGGCTTTTAATTATCCTAGGTTAGAGGTCAATAGTTTAGGCTCCTACAGTGGAAGAGGTTTATGCTTCAAATTGTAATCTTTTGAAGTTACTTACATATGTAACCAAATTAATAAATCACATAAAATTGAGAAGCGGGTGAAGATTCAAATAACTTAAATTTCATGTTTTGAAATATGCAAATTTTAAACATCTAGGAAACATTGTGGAATATTAGCATGGACATCCAGACACTTGATGGCCTCTAAATTAGCTGAGCTTCCATCAAATTCTTACTTTTAGAAATTTATTTGTCCTCCACGCCACTTGCTAGTAGTTATTAAGAAAATTTCTCTCAAGGTATGGCTTCAAACTTGATCATAGACTCAACTGAATTGATTTAAAATTCAGTCAAGAGCTCTTGAATTAGAGTTATTTAAATTTTAAAATGAGACTATTTTCTCAATTCCATTGGTGAACCTTGTCAGAGTTAAGCCAATTATCTCATACTATCCTTCAATTTCTGTTAAAACTAACCTGATTTTTTTTTTTGTATCATATTACTGACAGGCACAAAAACCAGAGGAATTGCCAGAGAAAGTTCTGTGTTGTGCGCGATTGAATAAGATTGATTTTGTAAATCATGGCCAAATACCTAGAATTTTAACCCTTGATGATGATTGATTGGGATGTGGAGCTGAAAAGTGATGCCTTGTACAATTTAGACCACTATTCCAATTTGTAATTTGGGAAGAAAAAGTAAAAATAAAGAGTAGAAAATTCATTTTTTTTTTAATTCAACATTGAGAACAAAAAAAAATATATATATATATATATATATATATCTTATGCAACAATGGTTTAAAGATCTGTTTATATTCGCTTCCTTTGTATTTAGACCCTTTTTTTTCCAATATCATTCATCTTTCTTTATATTGATGGACTTGGAAGGCTTTAGTGCAAGATAATTTCTATTGGTCCAACATGATGTACATTAATGAAGGATTTGATTATGACAGCCATTTTCCAGGTTAATCATGTCATTAGGGCACAAGTATTCATCTTATTAACTTCCAGAGAGTATTATAAACAGTTTGTTGGGTATTTAAGGTTGTCCAAGGAAAATTCATAATATTATTGTATAAATATTATCAGGAAAAAAGAATTGTGTTGCAAAACTAATATGGCAACTGACTAGTTAGTGAAAAAAGTGCAAATTTGGAAAAATAAATTGTCTGGTTAAATAGATTTCCTAAGCAATCTGGTTAGCAAAAATGGCATAAATTTGGAAGAATAAATTGTTTGGTTAAATAGATTTCCTAAGAAATTGTGGAATATTGTACTTGGATGATATTAGGAGTAGAGCTTTAGAAAGGATGACTTAGTTTTTACCCCCCAAAAAAAAATTACAGAGAGATGCCAATATTTCTTTGATTGATCAAATGCTCTAATCAGTAGACAATAGAACAAGACTAGTTTGTCTTTCCATCTTGTGTTAATAGGGCCATTTCTAGGGCTATTGAGCCAAGTGCACGATCCCGTTTGTCACTGAGGGTCCAGAGAGGATTAGATGTATGCAGTTTTACTTCCACTTGATGTGACTTGAACCCGTGAAAATGCCATTGAACATTTGATCAAAGACTTCCCTACACATTAACATGCATTTTATTTATTTATTGGGGACTAAATGAGTAACAGTAATGTTGCCACTAAGAAGGAAACGAAGGCAAGCAGTTTAAGGTGAGCAGGCAAGAATACAACAAACATCTGTTCTCATTCCAAATACAACAGTTCTTCCATATTCACACTTAAAAAGAATGCACAGAAAAAATAACATTACAATATGGTATGCCCCATTAAAACTAGCTTACATACAACAATTTCTGTTCAATTCAATCTTTGCTACCTCTTCTAACATCCTTTTTGGTTTAAAACTAACTCATCTTTTCCCCCTTTTTTTCTTTTTCATATTGCTTGTTTCTTTTGTTCTTTTACTATTGGGGTTGATAACCTGGATCAAAAGTATGACCTTGAAAATAGATCTAACCAAAGATAACTTACAGTTTTTGCCCAAGTCATGCCAAATTCTTGCACTCCCTTGCTGTCCTCTTGCCCCTTTCACGGTTGCAAGACCCGCAACTCAAAGAAATTATGTTATCTGTTCTTCTTTAAACCGGAGAAGTGCTACAGGCTGTTGATCATTGTTCCCAAAATATGTTTGTCTAACTGAAGCATGCTTATCAACCACGGCATTGTGTGGCTTCAGTTGTGATGCATTATTGTTGGTAGTATTATGGCTGCTGTTTCTAGCTGCCGGTACATCATGATTGTGTTTGCCTTCGTATGTTGTTATGACAGCTTTAGGGTCGCTTGCAGCCCTCTCAATGTGCTTACGGACATTGCACCCTGGGATTGTGCATTTATAATAGCTCCTGTAGATAGCAGAATGATGATTTGAGAATGATGCTAAGCAATTAACCAAGAAGCAAGTAAACATTCATCACGGTACAAAAACCTTTAATGCGACACAGAAATGGATAGACAATTTTGGCACCAACAGAATACGCAGTAGCACTTGGTCTTGCATTATGAGCAGCGTGGGGTGATGAAAACAAATAATAATGATCAAAATATCAAAACAACTTCCTCGGATAGATTGGATCATCACCATTATTGGCAGTCATTAACTTTTCAAGTATTATAAGATGGAACTTGAGGCGTATACAAAAAAAGACAGAATAACAGTTTGCAAAGGCTCTTTAGAAGAAAATTGGTTAAGTCCTTTTTCGTTTGAATCGAATTTTAAGGTCAGATGTGACAACCAAAATCATTTAAGAAAAGGCTACCATAGGCTATTGAGACTATATTATTCGATGAAGATGCTGTGGAACTGCAGAATCAAAAGTGGACTGACTTGAATCTATAAAATCACTACGAAACAAAAGAGTGGGCCTCAAAATGCATACTTTAAACCATACCATGACTTAACAGTAATGCACATTTTCTGTGAGGGGATAATTGATATGAGCTCCAAAATAGGGTCCTGGGACACACACATGCCGACAGAGTACAAGGATTGCAATTTGTGACCATCAAATCCACTTAGTGGAGTTTGTTCTTACAAGAGCAGAGAGAGGCTATTTTAACCAAAAGCAGGAAAAAGATGAATAAAACCCTTTTATTCAAAATGCTTAACGTTGATCCAAGTTTTTTGTCATATAAGGGCTATGTTTGGCATAGCAGTTTGTAAGCCACCTATGGGTCCATTGCTATAAATAAGCAACATCTGAACAATTTGTTACTCGGAAGCCTCAATCCATAAGCCCCAAACTTAAGTCAAAATGAAGTCGAGACTCATAAGCAACATCACTATGCTCATGGTTTATGATTTCTGCAGGACTAGACAGTACAGTCCACAATTTCAGGATTTCAAATGAAAATGCTGTCATAAGGTCTCCAAAATTACAAACAAAAAAAAAAGACTAAAGACGCTGCTTTTTCCCTACCCATGCCAAACTCCATAAACTATACTGTACAGTTATACAGGTATCAAATAGCTGAATCAGAAACTGAAATGGCCAGCTAAAAATGCCACCACCAAATTAAAAGAACTAGTCCCCCAAAAAAAGAGGGGAAAAAAGAAAATAAAAGAAAATTTGAGGCATGGGATGACAATATATCACAAGCAGCAAATTTCATAATCAGAAACAAAGCGACAAGACATGTGACTGCAAACCATAACACAATGTGGCAGCCAAACAGCCTTGATGCCAGATTAGCGCAAACTCTTTCCCATGGGCCCTGATGCCCAATTGATGTAAAGACCTTCCAAGAGAGAACATGCGAATGCAAACACTAACACAATGAATTTTTTTTTATTTGTTAACAATGAGGATAAGGCTTTGTTGAGTTGAGTTAGGTGACGGCAAGGGATGTCCATGCCTAATTTCAAAACTTGTGGGATCGATGATGGACTAGAGACAAACCTACCCCTAAGCGTTATTTTGCACAATAGTGACTACATTTAAGATTGAATCCATGTTCTCATGCTTGGTAGCTTGAGCTTTTGTCATTCCACCAAGCAATGGCCTCCAATCATAATATTGCATAATACAGTGAAAAAAATATTTGTTGTGTGCCCCTCAACCTGCCAATGAAGTACTTCTCAATGTTACCTCGAACGTAGATCGTTATGGTACGTGGAACGGAAACAAGAACGTAAACTATCACTTGTTATAAAACGTGGTACGTTAGGGATAGGACTTCTTCGGATCGCTTTGTTGGAATGAAATACGTTTATTTCGAACGTGATATGATTTTTTATTGTATTTGTAATAATATTCATATGTATACGTATACAACAAATTTTTTATAACAAATTCAAGCCATTATAAAATAAAATTCTAAAGATGTATGTATGTTTTTTCTTGTATGTTTGATTTTTTTGGAACTTTTGATATTTTACATTGGAATGCTAAATCTTGCTTTCCAAATCGCTAGTGATCCATGTTTTGGAAAGTGCGATCTCAATTCGCAATTCGTTAAGAGGGGTAGCGAATTGTAGTAACTATGGTACTTCTTATCTTTAGGAGCTAGGGTCCAAAAGGATTATGACAGCAGCGGACTCCATGCAAAAATGGTTTTGATGAAGTAAATGCTAGATTTCCAATGAAGTTAACATCATGGATCTCATAATAATATGGTACAAAATCTATCATGTGACATAAGCAAAAAGGATCTTAGAATTCCCTTCGATGATGCTCTTATCAAGACTCAACTACCCAATAGATTTTCATATTTTAGAAATAGCACAACTCTCTCTTCATACTACCAAATGAAACAAGGAACATAGTATTACCTTGGATAAGGATTTCCTTTAACAATTTTCTGGCCATACTTGCGCCACCTGTAGCCATCATCCAAAAGATCAACTTCACTGGTTGTCTGCACAATGATCCTAGGTTCTGCAACTGTCCGGTGAGATGAAGCTGGCTCTGAAACCCTGACCTCTGTGTTCCTGCACAATATTTATATATATAAAGAATAGGTGGCAAAGAAGATAAAGTGATAGATAAAAACCACACGAATACCTTCAAGTTTAGGCAAAATAGTATACCTTCTCTTTGGGTCAGGTTCATCTTCGTCTCTTTCACCTACTGTAGTCTCAGCATCACCCACTTCCTCACTGTCACTTGATCCTGTCAAATGTTCAGGTGTAACTTGGCTAGATTCCTGATCCTTCATAGACAATGAATAAGCAGGTACTCCTTTTGACTTGTTCAAATTCCCAGTCTGACCTTCCAAAGACAATTCAGAATTCCCTTGAAGATTTAAGTTTCCATTTGAATTTCCAGTATCTTTTGCACGCTTGGGTTGAGGTGGCTGATGGTTGTGCTGGCCCTTGTATATAATCTCAGTTACTTGGCCATCAAGAGAACGTTCAACCTTCTTCTTGACTGGACAATTTGGATGAGTGCATTTGTAATAACTTCGAGGATATTCACTACCCTTCACATGCTTCTGCCCATATTTCCGCCAGTTGAAGCCATCCTCGGCAGGCTTTTCAACAGCAAAGGAAGAAGGTTGGGATCTCTGATCAGAATGAGAAAATTCATATTGCTCCTTTGTGATAGTAGGTTCTGTCTTAGAGGGTAGCATCTGCTGATGTGTGGTTGCATTAGAAGTAAAGGATGGAAGCTGCGATACTGATGCAGCAGGAACTGATGATAAAGAAGGTGGGAATTCAGTTTGGTGCATTTGGGAATGAGCTTGTACAGCCTGAGCTGTAACCTGTGCTAGGGCCTGCTGGTGGGACATTCCAAAGGGACCCTACACCTCATGGGCCACAAAAATAAATAAATGAAATGGGTCCGAATTTTTTAATCTTAAACAGTAAATTATTAGTACTAAGGGGATACAAGACACTATCCAGCATCATTTCTATATATGCTATCATATAGAATTCCTGCCTATGCATCAATTCAGAACCACTCTCCCTTTTTCTCAAATGAAGCGTAGTAACGGAACAAGCAAATAGAACGATCTTAACAAGAAATCCAAAAGAAATATTAATCAAGTAGAATTTTCTACAAATTTAGATTTAAACATCACCAAAGAAATCCTCATATCATGTTATATGGATCCTCACAACAATAATTCTTGGGCTCTTTTAAGTGCGCAGGAATAGTGCGTGAATGGCAGTTCTCAGACGAGGGAATTGTTCCTCACTAAATAAAGTAAATTCGAAAGCCAGACAATATGTTAAGGTAAACAAAACAGACATGGATTTATATTCCCCATTAAGAGTATAACGTATGCCATATAAAGAATAAATAAGTTTAAGAACACTGGCTGGTTATAGAGTCATTCTACCTGTATGAAAGAATAAGCAGCCAAAATAATATGATCTCAGCAATTTAATAGTGTCTTAGCATGGATTTAATTGCGGTCGCGGGATACAAATCGGTCACGGTCGTGGTGTAATGGTATCGGGAATATCAGGTCATTCGTAACGGAAATCGGAAACCGCAACCGTGAATTTTTTTCAAACACTAGCAAATATCTTAAAAGTCATTTATACACATATCTTGATTACAATTACAACATTTTAATCTTTTTTACTATTAATTTTTAATTTTCTAACACCTAAAAAAATATTTTTTTTATAAATAACGCTTAAGAAGATATTTTATTATTTTATATAGATATTTTAAAGTTAAACTAATAAAAAATATTATTTAATTTGAGTGGTATTACAAAGAATAATTTAAATAATAACAAAAAATAATTATATGTATGAAAATCAATTTAGTTGATTAATTATGGAATTAAAAAAATTAAAAAATTCGAGGTCGAGAGGCCTTTTCGAGTTCTTATTGATTTGAATGTTTTGGTAACCCATTTTAATTTTTTTTTGAATTATTTTGTTATGTATCTCTCTTGTATATAAATGTAATAAAAATAAAAATCATAAGAATTCTGTAAAAAATAAAAAAATTAAAAATATATATAAAATAGATGTAATAGTCCTATAACGGCCTATAACGCCTATAACGGCCGATACGTAACGGTATCGGCCAATACGGTTATGAATTTTAGTAACACCGATATATCGACCAGTATCGGTATCAGAGGATCAAAAAACTGATATGGAACAGCCGATACATAATGTAACAACCGTTATTTAACACTACGTGCCTTAGAGACACACATCATATCAAACGCAATACTGGGAAATCCTGACAGTCTGCATGTGTCAAGGATCTATAACTAGCCACCCTTGCTCAACAAGGAAGATTATGACGAGAGTGATAAGAATATCTAGCATTCCTGCCTTGCTGGTGACTACCGCCTACCGCCTACCCAACTCCCAATTTTCTGCCCTGCTGTTCACACTTCACCCTCTTCTTCAACAGTCTCTTTCCCTTTCTCAAATACTATTATTCTAGGAAAGCTCCATCAGAATCCCATTCATATACACAACCCTAGTTAATTTGCATACCTAAATTTCACTTATTTTCAATCCCTACACAATCAAAACCTTAACTTTTCCTTGAAGTCCTACATCCATCACTAGACTATCATATGAATCCTCTAAAAGTGATTTCTAGGGCCATGCCACAAAAAAGGGTGCCAACTGAATGTCCAATTTGACACCTTAGCAATATAGATCTAAGGTTGGATCAAACCAAATTTGGCATGACCCATATCGGCACAACCACCACTGAGTAATGGCCTTTTATCATTTGTTATAAAACGGGTATGTCAGAAAAAACAACTCAGCAATGGCCTTTTATCATTTGTTCCAAAAAGTGTGACTTCAAGAGAGTGACTGGTCAGAGTGTTGAGAGCATGGTATAAAGTAGTATATAACCAATATTAAATTATCCCAATACTTGAGACAGGGTTCTACAGAAGGAGGACCACAGAGATTTGACATGATAATTTAAAGTTTAATCTCGAACTCCTTTACAAGCTCCAAAAAAATGACAAAATAAAATTTCCTTGAACTCCCTCGTATATATAACATGACTCCAACCGTCCAGTGTTAACTCCCTTTCCAATTTCCCAAACTGCAATCAGTGAAATCAAACTGCAGAAGGAGCTAGGTCAAGTGGCTTTAGCTGTTATATTAAATTTAAACATCATGAATGAACAGTTCCACAACACGAATAATACCTCGAGTAAGTTATTTTGTTCATTCCAACTAGACATCCACTCCATGTTTTCACAATAGATTGAACAGAAAGACAGTAAAATGACAAATTTGTTCGATGGCTAATAAAATGAAAACTTTATATGGGCATTGAATGGTTCCGTATATCGAACAATTCATCTCAAGCACTTAAATACATACAGAAATATATAAAAGCTTACTTGTATGTAGATATATTTGATTGTATTTCGATCTCATCCATAATTTTACTTGTAACAAAGGAAAATAAAGCTACCAAAGCTCGAATACCTGACCGGACGAAAAGAACCCCGGCGAATCAAGCAAGCTCGCGGGACTCAAACCGGGAGGAACCGTGAACATCGGCGACTCAGCGATCATCAAACCGGACGGCCGGTTCTGCTTGAACCGGAACTCGACGTCCCCGCCGCTGCTATTGGCACCGGACTCTTTATCTTTCGAAGAAGAATCCTCCGCTGCCGCAAAGTTTGGCCGTTGGCCGGAGATAGCCGCAGGCGATGCCATGGCGCCGGCGAGGAGCTGAGAGAAAGAGCGGCACTCCGAGTCCGGATCGTTCTCGGAGAAGAAACTAGAGACTAAAGTCATCGGACCTGGGCTCGCACCGGGCCCCCCGGTGAAGAGACTCTCCATGGAGGAACGTGGAGGGAGAGTGATTGTGGGGCGGAGAGGAGCCGATGAAGCTCTTGATGATGATCCTTCGTTCTCAACCATTGATGATGACGACGACGACTTTAAGCTCAGCCCAGCCATCGTTTGGTGGTGTACTTCAAGTTTGCTTCATTTGGGCTCTCCTCGAATAGCTAGTTGCACACGACACCTCCTTCTCTCTCCTCTGTCTCTCTTTCTCTCTCTACTTTCTGGTTTGAGGATCTGGAAATTCAGCGAAAAAAGTCCACGCAGCAGATAGCTACGGGAAAGGAGTTCGTGGTCTCTCTTCTTCTGGTTGGCAAATTAAAATTGAAATGAAATGATATGATATGATTATATATAGTTAAAATTCTGTTGACTACTATATCCCCTGACGGTTTCTGAAATTACGATATAACCACCGCCTTTGCGAATCTACAGTCTGTATTTTATGCTGTTGCAACTTGCATAAACTCATATATATATATATATATATATATATATGTGTGTGCATGTGCATGTGCATGCGACGGAGTAAATAATTTATTTGAAAAGAGTCAAATTTTAATTATATAAAAGATTCTAAGAAAAAGTGTTAAAAATTTTATTGAGAGAATCAAATTAAAATAAAAATAAGAATAAAAAAAAACTTTAAACCTAAAAAAGGCAAAAGTATAAATTTAAAAAGTATATTTAAATTTTTTTAAAAAAAATATAAAATAAAAAAAAATTAATCCTGCGCCAAAACTAGCTCTGTTCTTGTGTGTGTAAATGTATTAGGAGAAAAATAGTCAAAAGGTTTTTTTTTCTAGGTTTTATAAAATAAAATAAACATATAACTAATTTTAAAAATGTCCCTTACATGATTAAGTCCTTAATATGGTAGGTTAATAGTTGCGAGTTATATAATTAGTTAGAGTTATTAAACGTTAATATGGTAAGTTTGTAGTTATGAGTTATATAATTAATAAGAGTTATTAAAAGTTAATATGATAAAATTAGTAGTTGTGAGTTATATTATATAATTAACGATAGTTGATAGCGAGGACAAGGTTACATTAGGCTTTGGGGAGCAATTATCCCTTCTCAATTTGGTTTTTTTTTTTATATATATTTTACTAAAAAAGAATTAAATATGCTTCTTTAATTCAAGTTTTTTTCCTCTCTTAGATTTAATTGTTTTTTTTTTTTTTTTGCACTTTGCCATTTTTTAAATTTTAATTTGACTCTTTAATAGGATTTTTATCAATTTTTTATATTACTTAAAAGTTATTTGAGTGTCTTTTTTATTATACTTTTTGTATAATTTTTAAGTTTCTTTGTATTAATAAATTTAGTTGCTTATTAAAAATATTATCAATCAATATTAACATTTTATATTTGTAAATTTATAATAAAAGATAAAGTTAAAATTTTTATTTTTAACTTTTTTTTAATACAACGATATAAAAAAAAAGAAATTGAACTCACGTCATTTACGTAAAGATGAACACTTAGATCACTTCTGATGTATAACTTTATAATGTTAAGAAAATTGAATCTCACATTTTTCAAAAGGTGAAAAATTAATTTGTTACGTGGACATAACCACCATATAAATGTTTATGCTAAATGTTACGTGGACGTAACTGCCACATGGCACTCATACACGCCCTTAGGTGGTGCTGTGTTGCATTGGTATGACAACCATGGAATGATGCAAGTTTCAAATGAGGATCAAGTGGCTCACAAACTCTGTTGAAGCTCATTGACCCATTGTAATTTTTTTCCAAATGCCATGGCATCTTATAAATTTAACAATAAAATAGTACATAACCAATACTTAGTTGTTTTGTAATAACAATTACAAAACCTTAGCTAATAAGTCATCCCTCCAATATATATATTGGGGAAAGCCAAATGGAAGAGGGAGATGAAATGAAGCAACAAAGTAGCTCCAACAACACAGCTAGCATCAACCTAACCTAACCTAACCAATCCGTTGCATTTTCAAACTTTATTAGCTCAGCAGGTGTGAGAAGATATATGAAGAAAGAATGGCCACAATTTCGTCACAGGCTAAGCTGCGGCAAGCAATGATTTGGGGTCTTTGAATTTAAGAAAAATGGCATGTCTCTGAGAACATCCGTAGAGATCTGAAAAAATGAGGAAAAATTTTTTGTTTTACCGGTAAGATATTTGGCATACACGGTTTTGTCGGTCAAGTCTGGTTTTGCTAGTAAAGCATCTAAACGTGTCAGTTCACCATTTGACATGTTTAAAGGCATATTTGGAGTGTGTCATAGAAGAGAAATATGCTTAGAATATTGTGAGGTAGCTACTGTTCAAATTTTAGCTAAAACGGAAACCGTTTCAAAATTGGACAAAAAAGGCGTTCAGGTGGCCCTGGTGGAATGGGCCTAAAACGACCTCAAATGAAAATATTTTCTTCTAAGAGTTTTCATTTAAAATAATTTTATGAACATTGGTTAAAACAAAATTTTGAATTGAAGCGTTTAAGAATGGGTTGTAGAGTAACGAGGTTTCGGGCTCATTAAGGGCAAAATAGTCATTTGTCCTTAGCCCCTTTGTCCACCACTATAAATACAGCCCCCTTAGACCATTTTTATCATAAATTGGGTCTGCAATTACAGAATTCACGTTCTTATAGAGAGAGAGTGAGAAAAGCCCTAGAAATTCAAGAATTCAAGCTGCCGAAACACATATTTCGAGCGGGATTTTGGCCAAACTTTCTTCTGGAAAGTTGTTCATCTCCACGATTAATATATCCTTACCGAACAGTTTGGCTATTCAGAAAATACAGCTTCTACAGTTTGTGAAAAAACTGATTTTAGGTATGGTTTCTTGCTAAGCTAGGAATAGATTTAGTTTTTCTTGCTTTGCTACATGTTGATTGAGCTGTATAGATGTTTAATTAATGCTAGGAATCCACCTAGGTGGTGTTGAATTGAAATACCTAGAGTTGGAAATTTGGGGCTTTATGTATTCTTTGGTTTATTTGATGTTTTGTTGCTATGAAGATAACTTATCTTGTCTTTGTATTTGATTGCTATATTTGGTATGTATTTATGTGATATTTACTTGACATCTTGGAGAGGAATTGGTTGTGTAATGTATTAGTCTTGCATGGAATGTTAGTGACTTTGTGAAATTCTTGTTGGTTGGTGAAATTGTGATATTGTGGCTTGAGAAATGTGTTAAGGTGTATGGTTATGACCTATGTTATGTGAAGCAATTTATGGGAATTTAAAGTTATGAATTATGTGGGGTTTAAATGCATGACTTGAAAAAGGACACACCATGTGTTTGATGAAATGACTCACTGAACTTGCATAATGGAATCATGGCATTTGGCATAGTGTGATTCCTTGGAAGCATAGTGTGAGTTGGGAATTTGGTGTTGTGCATACTGGGTCACTCATGTCCTTCGGGGAAGGTCCGTAAAATGAGACATACTGGGTCACTCATGTCCTTCGGGGAAGGTCCGTAAAATGAGACATACTGGGTCACTCATGTCCTTCGGGGAAGGTCCGTAAAATGAGACATACTTGGTTACTCATGTCCTTCGGGGAAGGTCTGTAAAATGAGGCATACTTGGTTACTCATGTCCTTCGGGGAAGATCCGTAAAATGAGGCATGGACATGGCATAGAGTTGACATGGCATGGAGTTGACATGGGTGTGGCATAGAGTTTGCATGTGTGAGTCATGCATAGTGTGTTTGCATTGCATTAAATAACGGGAAGGAAAATTATATCTTGAAATTGTACACTTGCACATGCCACGTCCTAAATTTGTTGCTAGTATTAGTGAGTTATCATACCAACAGTTGAGTTGACCCATTCGTGGGCAATACATTTCAGATGAGGCACCAGCTGCTTGAGACTTCCTTGAGTGTTGAAGAAAAAGGAAGGAAATAGATTTTGTAGAAGATTTGACCTTTGGGGGCATGTTTTGAATGTATGGGCATAAGCCCACTTTGTTGTATTTTATATTTAAACTTATGTAAATTGTAAACCTTAGGCCTTGGGCCATTTTAAAAAATGTATGAGTTGGAACTCAATGAATGTATGATGTTTGATTTAAATGTATACTAGAGGTTACTTGATATTCGGGAGTTAAATATGCATTAAATGGAAGTGTTAGAAAATAGTGGATGCATGTTTAAGAGTTGATGGATTTTGATGCAATTATACCCATATATGTTGTGATTATTAGGTGATGAAAATACTTGGGAAAAACAAAGGAGACTATGTCAAATTTTTGGTAGAATCAAAGTGGGAAATAGGTGTGTAAATGACTTTTTAAAAGGAGTGAAAAAAAATGTCAAAATGGGGATTTAGGAACCTTGAACAAGGGGGATAAAAATGGGAAGAAAAGAGGGCTTAAAGGACTTGGAAAAAAATTCAAAAAGGGAAAAATTGGTTGCAGCCATGAACAGTAACTTGAAAAATATAAGAAACTGCTCTCTGTGCTACAGTGTCGTGAACAGTTCAAGAACCAGCCCCAGCCGCTGCAGCCCGCGCACGCGTGCCTGCGCGCCGTGCGGCCAGCGCCCCACGCCGTGCCCCAGCGCGCTTGCCGCGGGCATGCTGCTGCTCACGCGCGCGCCCACTACTGCCCATGCGCGCGCGCCCACTTCTGCCTTGCCTGCTGCCACCTGCTGTCCAACCCATGGGCAGCCATTGTTTTGGCCATGTTATGACCTATTTTCCAAGGGCATTTTGAGGCCATTAAATCATGAGTTTGACCCAAACTTTTGAGTTCATTTGAGACCATTTTAGGCCATTATATAAAGCCAAGTTGGGGCAATTTATGGGATACTTTTTAGGCATAGATTTCAAGGCCATGTTTGGCCACGCACTAGCGCCAACTTTGGGCTGATAGTGGGACAAGCATTTAATTTTAATCTTGCAGGAGAAATTTGAGGAATAATGCGGGAGATTTAATTTAAATTTAATTCATTGTCATTTATTTATTCCTTTTCTTTCATTCAGTCGCTCCCCGGGTTCGTGGAAATTCGGGGCGTGACAACACCTCCCCCTGGGAAAAAAAAAAAAAAAAAAAAACTAAAATCATATAGGCATGTTATGTCAGACACTAAGTAAGCTTATCCGTCATGGACATACTTAGTGGCACCTTGTACTAAGTCATGATCCAAGTTAGGCAAGGTGGTGAAGACCTTATACGCGAGAGGTCATGGTCATTCCTGTCAGGCCGACAATTATTCCTAAGACATATATGAGGAGTCTTCTTCCCCACCACCCTAAGGCATGAGAGCAACATGTCTAAACAAGTTTTAGCACTACATGGCTTGCCCAAGCCCTATGGACCCGTTGGTGTTGGTTATTCAAATTGGAGTAAAGCATAGGGCATGGCTTGGTGGCATTGCGGTCAGGTTCAATATGGCTCGGTGGCTGAACTACAGTGGAAATGATTATGACAGCTAAAGGTTGACTGAAGAAGTGTCATGGCATATGCGAGACACATGACTTGACAGCATGGCATGGGTGCACCTCAGCATGCAAGCAGTTGGGCGCATGACTTGAGTGCAACCCACCATGCACAAAGGTGGTTTGCTCAATGCGTGGACACGTGGACAAAATAGTTACGTGATATCAAACATGTGGGTACATATGTGTGTGATGTGCTGGCGTAGTAGTTGCAAGCAAGTGAGTGAGCATGAAGGTAGTAGCCTACAGCAATTTCAACTGCACCACACAAGTGGCAACCTTGGGGACGCGCAGCAAGGCAGGAGCAGTTTCAGATAACTACTATGCCACAGGTGACACGCTTAGATTTGTTTAGCAAACCCTTGGGTGGTTGAGGGTGTCAACCGTCATCTTCTCTGTGTATATAAACACACCAAGGCCCTGCATTTAAAGGCAGAGTCTTTAGGCGGATTTGTATTCCTTTGTAATCGGATTAATGTTAATATAAAG
Source organism: Nyssa sinensis (assembly GCA_008638375.1). Taxonomy (NCBI): domain Eukaryota; kingdom Viridiplantae; phylum Streptophyta; class Magnoliopsida; order Cornales; family Nyssaceae; genus Nyssa; species Nyssa sinensis. Next base: position 27,597,858 of record CM018042.1, read on the forward strand.
GTTTGAAAATACCTTCCCTATAAACGAGTGTTGTGCTGTGTTTACTGTGTGCGTGTGTGTGCTGCCTTGTGAGTTTGAGGGCTAGTTGCAGAGGCAACACCATTACTGGGATGTCATTATTGCGAAGCAAAAAGTTACCCCGTGACAATTGGTATCAAAGCGTAGTTTTGATCAGAATCTATGACTAGTGGTGATAACGCAGAGTTACGTGAGCGGGTAACAACGTTGGAGGACTTTGTGAGTACTCCACCGGATGATGCTATACCCCTCTCAGTGCAAGTCGATAGGTTGTCCCAAGAGGTGCAAAATGTCCAGAAAACACGAGGAACTCCAACAAACTGAAAATGACCATTATCTTGAATCAAACAACAAGATAAATGATCTTATTGGAGATGTCAATTCTTTGGCCGAAGCTTTGAAAGCAGAGAGTCTTTAGACAGATTTGTATTCCTTTGTAATCTAATTGATGTCAATATAAAAGTTTAGGAGTATTTTTCCGGTAAACGAGTGTTGTGTTGTGTTTACTCTGTGTGTGTGGGATGTCATTGTTGCGAAGCAAAAAGTTACCCCGTGACATGTTCCATCATGTGACCGTCTCATGAAATAATTTCTTAACAGATATTGACATATTTTGAGATGTAGAATAAATATAACAAATATAATTTACGGCAAGATGAAATGAAAGTCAAAAGAGGAGAACCAAACAATAATTGTAAATCAAGGAAACTAACACAATGGACGGTTAAGACTATAAATTGCAGCTTCAAAAAAAAAAAGTGTATACAGTGTTGCCGAAAAATTAACTTATCCAAGCCATGAAAAAGACATGGTCCAAGCAGTAATCAAACATAACAAAATTATCAATTATGAAATCACTAATATGATAAAGAAGTATCCCTGAAGACTGGACGACACAAACCATTAAGAGTGTTCCTCAAAGATGGTGGCCCACAGAAAACCACCTTTAGCAAGCTACTATAATGTCCATCTCAGTTTTAGAATTTCCAACCACTCCCCATAACTTGAGGAAGTTACTTGGGGCCAATATCCTTGAGAGCGCAGATCTGCTCCTCTCCCATGGCAGACATCACAGTCACAACAAGGTCTTTACCCTCGCCAAATCCATCCTTGATCTGTATATTTCAAAGAATGACAATGATTAGAGTTGCACAGGAGGTCATGGAGATATCACAAAATGCAAGTGCGAGTAAGTGATGGATAAACCTCCAACAATAATTTTTTTTTAAATGTGCCTCCAACAACAATTAAGTTGAAGATGTTTCGAGGCTTCAACATCAACACTGAGAAATTACACTTCTCCATAAAATCCTATAAATTTTCTGATCATAACATATGCCCAAAAATGTTTGGCACTATCACTATAAAGCAGAGGTACAAGCGTTGCAACAAGAAATGAAAATATACAATTTTTGCCACTCCAAATCCGAAGGTAACATATACATCTCATCTCAATAACCAATCTATTGGTTCAAGTTATGATATGCTCTAACCATTTATTTGTTTGCCAGAAAGGTGAAAGATCTTGTAAGCCAAGAAATGCAGGATAGCTTGTATAAGGCAGTAATTAGAATAACCGCACTTCAGGGGAATCCACAAACTCTAATGCATCCAAAATCCAAGAATGTAGTCAACCAAACAACCAGTTCTACCAAATCCCAGGAATCCGGAATTCCCCGTTTAACTTTCCAACAATAACCAGGTGACTGGAGCCCTTGAACAGAGGCAAATATAGGGGGGGCTGGGGGACTTTCTAAATTTGATTTTTTTAGGCCCCTTTTATGTAGAAATTTTAAAAAAATAAAGAATTGGCCCCCCATAATTTTTCATATTTTTATAAGAGAGATTCTAGGATTTTAGTTTTAAAAATTTTACCCCCCTATACTTTTGGTTGAGATCCGCCACTGAACATTTTTAACCTTCCACGTGATGCATGGTTCTAGCACTAAAAAACAGCCAGACACAAAGCTGGACCAGGTGATGTTAAATGCATTACACTCGTCACAAATCGACTCAACAATAACATATTTTTTCGGATAAGTAACTCAACACGAACATATTAACCATCCCTCTTTTTTTTTCATCCCAAGGATAATTATTACACTTGCCACAAATCGACTCAACAATAAGATTTTTTTCAGATAAGTAACTCAACACAAACATATTAACCATCCCTCTTTTTTCCATCCCAAGAATAATTATCAACCCACCTCAAAATTTCAGCAAGTTCTAAGCCACTCACTCAACTGAGCCAAATCAGAACCTAGCAAAGTCCAGCTAGTTTTGTCATGTTAGCAGCAAATTTGTTAAATTGAATCAGAATGAACAAGTTTTAAATTTATTCAATAAGTTTACAAACAATAGTTAGAAACTCTAGCACCAAGTCACCAATGAATCAATCTTATCCCTCCATTCGAAAACATAAATGACAAAAACTTAACACTCCGCTTGGATTGAAGGATTTGGAAAGAAAGGAGAGGAAAGGGAAAGGAAAGCAGGTTATTCATTGCTTGGTTTAAAATTAGAGAAGGAAAGGAGAGGAGATGAAAGGGTTTCTTAACCCTTATTTAATCTTATTTTCTCTCCTCTCAAAAGTGGATGGAGACGGAGGAAAATGAAAGTCTTTTAATGAATTTTTTATAATATCGATTTTAACCTTAAAATTATAAATAAATAAAAACATCTCTATCTTAGGATATAATAGTAAATATATATATAATCATTTCCTTTCGTTTCTTTCTTCTATTGTTCCCAAGCAAGATAAGAGGATTACACTCTCTTTTTTCTCATTTTTTATCCAGGCATAAAGAAGGGATTACATTCTTTTCCTCTCATTTCTCTCATAACTAATGTTATACTCTCTTCTCCTTTCCCTCCTACTTATCCAAGCATAGTGTAAAAGAATGCCTAAATAATTTTTTCAAATGGAATATGTTTAATACAGTTGACAACAAATTAGTAGAGACTACTTCAAAGCATAGGGCGTGATAAGAATCCCCATGCGTACCCCTACTGCAAATAGTTTTACGTTTACCAATTAGGATGCCTAGAAACAGATTGAAAAATAAAGTATGAATCCAGAATAAATAATATAATTAGTTAAATCATCAATCAAGTAATAAAATACTAAAAGCTGGAACTGAGACATTGCATCAGAAAGTTGGATATAAATGCATTACAGAGATGCAACAATACAAAAACAGTGACATGAAAACCACAGCTTAAATACAATACAAGGGTTCAAACTTCAAACCCATTGCACAACATATATATATATATATATATAGCGATAGCGAGAGAGAGGGGTAAAATATTGGCATCCACAATGATCAAGAAAACCATATTCACTAACCTGTGAGAGCAGATTTTCATCGGTGGGAAGCCTCAGGTCATCTTTGGTATTTCCATTCTCAGTAAGCAGGCTCACCTAAAACATTTGGCAGAGTATCAGACCAGTATTCACAAAAAGCAACAAGCCAAGAAAACTAGGTAAAGTATGCATATACAAATCCATCCTCAGAGATATCAATCAGCTGGTAGTCAGTACGGTTGACATGGGGAACCTGTGATTCAACGACACACATCTTAAATTCCTGAAAGCAAAGGAAACAAATGCAACACACCAGAATAACATAAAGCATGATTTTAGAAAAAAAAATAGGTACATACATCACAGTTGTGGGAAGATGGAACAATATCTTCAAGCTTTTTTCCATTGAAGATGTCAATTGCGACAAAGTGGCATTTAGCATGACCATGCTTGCCAGTTTTGGAAGTTGAGACCTCCACAACCTGTACCAGCCGTACATGTTAGTACAAGACAGTCCTTAAATTCATAATCACAAATAAGGAGGCATCATTGTTACAGAAAGAAAACAAGAACTGCAGTTCCTAGTGGTTAAGAAGGGTTCAATCAAGAGTCACCACAAAAGAAATACATAAACAAACCACTGTAAAGTTGAATTGACCAGAAGAACATATTGTATCACTTAGAACCATCCAAATTTTTTTTTTAAAATTAATGATGAAGTGTTAAAAATATAAACAGAATTGAACATTAGTGGAACACTTTTTAACATATCAGAACAGAACCGAACCCAAAAGTTTGGGCACAACTACAACACTCAAGAACCATTGATGACTGCCAACTACAGTAGCTCTTGCCATATAGACCAAGGATTAAAATTTCGTTTCATGGTATTGTTTCGATCACCCAAAAAAATGGAGAAAAAAAAATAACGGCAAAAAATAAAATAAAATATGTAGAAACATTTGGAAGCATAAAATAAAAAAAAATATTGATCAGTAAAAAATACTTTCATATATAAGGAGCCCGAGGAGGGCTTTCCCATAGTTACAAAAGAAAAGGACCGGCTACATTAAAGCCTAAGGTCCCCCAAAAAATCTATAAGCTTTTCAAAATAATCTTCTTTAATACAAAGATTTAAAAAAAGTATCTTCTATCCTCCATGGGAGTGCTCCCACCCCATCAAAAACCCTTCTATTTGTCTCCCTCTATAAGCACCACGTAAGACAGATGGGCCCATGTTCCAAGCAATTCTCAATTCCTTTCCAATCCTGTTGCACTTCCAACACAAAAAATATATGAATGTGCGAAAATAAATATTATAATTAATTAATTAATTAAAAATGTTTTAATTTTTTTACAGTGCATGTTCATCTACACAAGAAGATAACTAAGGTAAAATTAAAAAAAAATATGTAAATATAAATGTAAAATAGTCAATAATACCAAATAACTCTTCACTAATTAAAAAAGTGTAAAAAATTTAGATTTTTTTTATGTAATACGGAATTATTATATATTCATTATAAAATATGTAAAAATAATAAATAGATACTATGTAATATCCACAAATTAGACAATTTGACGCAAATTCCATATGAAGTAATAAGTAAAACATATAACAACTTAAACCTAATATAATTAGTAACTAAGCATTAAAATAAATTATTTACATTTTATTTCTATAACAAATAGATATTATCTTTTATCAACTTCTAAAATTATTACTTATACCAAAAAAATGTTTCTGTTAGTTTCGGTATGTTTTTAGCTAAACAACTTTGTTTCCATAAAAACATATAAATTTCAATATTTCACAAATCATCATTTCGGTCCACTGAGAATTAAAAGCATTTAGGCCATTTTGATGGAATATAGACATGTAATATTGAAACAATAGACAATAAAAGACATTCAGCTCGGCAGAAGTGTAGAAGAATGATGTTTACAATAAAAAAAAAAAAAGGGATAAACCAAACTAATTCATAGCAAACTGGTGATAATTAATAAAGAGGGATTAAAATAAGGGTAAGATAAAAAAAATAAAATAAAAAAGTTGAGTAGAAGACAGGGAGTTTTCAATGAAGGATCAATTTTTGCCAGGAAATCATAGCACGTGGAAATCAGAGTATGTACTGGATGTACTTTTCTTCAATAGAAATATCAGAATTCAAAGTGAATATTTACATTTATCAAAGGATTTAGAGTCAATTGTCTAGTCTAGAAAACAAATCAACACCATTGGCATATTAATGGGAACACAGAACATACTAGAGGCAATAACAGTAACAATTATCACACACTATAGCTCAGAATGAGAATAGATTTTATTTTATTCTCTCTTGTTTTGGATAGGTAATCAGAATGACAATAGTATCCTAGAAAACCTAGGAAAATCCAAAAATAAAGAAAAAAAAATTTAGCCCAACTAACTTTGAGATCTCCATATACTATTAAAATCTAAAACTGAAAAACACCAAAAAAAAAAAAAAGGAGGGGAGGAAGGCAAGAAGAACAATGATATCGAACTCTAAGATCTACAAATACAGTGGATCTGAACTTTCAATAACAAAAAATTACAATCGCTCGATATATGTTGTGCAAGTTCAGTTCAATGACCCAAAAAAAAAAAAAGGGAAAGCCCTAGAATCAGAAGTCCATACATATACACAGTTGAAGATCTAAAACAAAACCTAGAAATAAATATCTATACATAACAATCAAATTTAACCTAGCTGAAGATCCAAAATAAAACCTAGAACATCATATCTAAAAGGCGATATATGCGTGCGTGTGTATACATATCGAGAAGCTATAGAGATCAAGAAACAAATAAAAAAACGGAACCTTGCAAGGCCTATTTTTTATGACAATGTATCCGTTCTTGCGGATGGCACCGGCCTGCTGAGGAAAGGTTTTCGAAGCTCCGGCGTCGGCCTTTGACTCGAAGTGGTGTTCTTCGTCCGACATGCCTTGCAGAGAGAGCGCTTCGAAGAGAGAGAGAGAGAGAAAACAAGGAGAGAGGAATCGCAGAGTAGTGTGTAGCGAGATACGAATAGGGGAAAGAAAGATGCTGAAGCCGCACGTATATATGGATACTGTAGGAATTGTGGGCAATCCGAACTTTAGGCGGATTGATCTCAGCCGTTGGATTTAATGTATAATGGAGGGTGGGATACTCGTAAATATCTCTTCGTTGGGCTGAAAGGGACGCCAAAGCGGCACGTGGGCCGCCCAGTGGAGAATATTTGACATTAGAGCAACTCAGGGAATTGCATTTTGGGGTGTCAAATCACCTATTTATAATTTTGAACAGTGTTTTGAAACCTTGAATTATAAATCTACTTTAAAGACAGGTACTAAAATAAGGTGTTATTTCAATATTTTAATTTTTTTATTAAAAAATATAATTAAATATAACAATCGCAATTTAACAGATATATTTTTATGGTCAAAATTTTAAATTTTAAATTTCAAATTTCAAATTCAAATTTTAAATTTCAAATTTTGTCTGCCGAAATTCAAATTTCAAAATTCAACTGTTGAAATTCAAATTTAAAAATTTAACCGTCAAAATAAAAATTCAAAAAAGTAAAATTCGTCTATAAATATGATCATTTTTCTCATGTTTTCATCCATCTATATTACATTCTCTCTATAAATTCAATATCTCCTTTTTCTTTGACTATTTATCCTTTCATATTTTCATTCATCAATCAGAATGAATCGCTATCCTAATATTTTAGGAGAGATCCTCAATATTGAGGAAGAAGATAATGATGATTTGGATATGTTGTATGTTGCAACCAGAAGGTCAAAAGAGTCTAGTCAGGGACGGATAAGAAAGTATCGTGGTTCCGTTCCAGGCCACAGAATAGTTAATCGTGGTAGAGTTGAAGGTCACGAAAGACTCTACCGTGACTATTTTGCTACCCCTTGTGTATATGAAGGTTTTTTCCGAAGGAGGTTCCGAATGAGTCGTACTCTTTTTCTCCGAATTGTGAATGAGGTTGAACAACACGATCCATACTTCATCCAAACAACAAATGCTATTGGAGTTCCCGATTTGTCATCCCTTTAGAAGATAACAGCTGCTTATAGAATTCTTGCTTACAGAACACCGGCAGATTCTGTGGATGAATACATCAGAATTGGAGAAAGCACTGCCATACAGAGTCTGAGAAGGTTTGTGAAAGCTATTATTGTAGTGTTTGGCGACCATTACCTGAGGTCACCCAATTCTGTAGATATTGCTCGATTGCTACAGACGGAGGAACAATGTGGCTTTCCTGGCATGTTAGGGAGTATTGATTGCATGTATTGGAAGTGAAAAAATTGTCCGACCGCATGGCAAGGTATGTATACTGGTCATTGTCACAAACCAACAATCATTTTGGAAGCTATGGCTTCTCAAGATCTTTGGATATGGCATGCATTCTTTGGGCTTCCTGGTTCGCTGAATGACATAAATGTTCTAGATAGGTCTCCTGTTTTTGCATTATTAGCAAATGGTCATGCTGCTCCAGTAAACTATACAATTAATGGCCATGAGTATACAATGGGATATTATCTAGCCGATGGTATTTATCCTAATTGGTCGACATTTGTAAAAACAATTCCTTGTCCACAAGTTCTGAAGAAAAAACATTTTGCTAAAGTACAAGAGTCGGCAAGGAAAAATGTAGAGCAGGCATTTGGGGTACTTCAATCCCGTTTTGCAATTGTGCGTGGACCAGCATGCTTTTGGGATGAAGAAACACTTGCAAATATTATGAAAGCGTACATAATAATGCATAATATGGTCATTGAGGATGAAGGAGATATTGGTAACAATGACTTTGATGGAAGTGATGCAAATCCGCCTGTAGAAGTGTCGCATGCGTATACACCAGAATTGGAAGACTTCATGCAAACCCATTGTCAGATCAGGGACAGTGCAACTCATTCTCAACTGTAGTCAGATCTTATCGAGCATTTGTGGGAACGATATGGCGAAGAATAATTTTCTCAATTTCAAGTTGTATTTTCAATTTCAATTTCAAGTTGTATTTTCATTTTCAATTTCAATTTCAATTTCAATTTCAAGTTGTATTTTTAATTTCACAAGTACTTTCATAACAATCAAACTTAATACATAGTTTTTCATAAATTAAAAATTAAAAAATAATAGCAACATAATAAATGACGACTAAAAATTAAAACCCCGCTTGTTCATAATCTCTATCTTAATGTTATTCCAATATGATGCAGAAATTGGGTCCATGCCAATAGTGTCAGTTTCTATGATTTTCATTTCTTTCTGCCATTCATTATGTCTTTCTTCAATTTCTAATTGTTTACGATGTTGCTCCAATGCTATCTCCTTTTGAGCAACTTTCTGTGGTTCCACTTCCATTCTTTGATTCCAGTGGTGATGATCTAGTGATGCTTCAAAACCGGTTTACTTCTCTTTGTTTTTAAGTTGTTTCTTCGAAGCCTTTCTACCCAATGGCCTATCAAGGTTGGGAGTGGACGAGGGTTCAATGTCATCCCCTAAATATGGAGTTGAATAGCAAGATTTAACATGATTTGATTCAGCAGGACTATCAATTGAATGAGTTTTTGCTCTCTTATTGCTGGTGAGATTATCAGTCCATTTCCGCTCCATTTTCAATATATTCCAACAATGCTCGTATTGAAATGGTCTTCCAGTGATCTTAGCAAACATTTCTTTTGCTTCATCAACCTGAAAAACATATGAAATCATTCAGTCAATAGTTCAAATATCAAATCATAGTAGTGTCTATCTAAAAAAGCTCAATCATTACATAGTTTTGCTCGGTGTGTCCACTTTGTTGCAGTCTTTCAATTTGACTATAAAAACCAACAAATTTGGCGCATTTTGCATTTATATCAGTCTAACGGCTTTTAATAGAAGCTTACGAACGCTCTTCTTGATTGCCTCCATGAAGTTCAAAGTATTTCAATATTCTATGTCAGAAAGCACCACCTTGTTGTTCATTCCCAGTAATTGCATCTTTACTTGTGTTAAGCCACGCAGACACAATTAATTTATCTTCTTCTTAAGAGAAGTTCTTTGTCCTTTGCGATTTTCTCACTCTTGGAGCGCCTTTATTTTGTATTGGCGCAAATACTGAGGGATTGGTCTGCATAGCATCATCATATAAATCGGTGTCGTTCATAAGCAAATCAGTGAAAGAACCGTCAAATTGCGAATCCATCTACAAAAAAAAGAATTATAATCAATTTAAAGAATGAGTATAAAATAATCAATTACAAAAATTAGCTAAATAAATAAATTCACCCTAAATTAACAAAAATAAATAAATAAACTAAAATTAAAACATTCAATTTAAATTACACAAATTAAATTAATTTAAGAACTATTTTAAATTATAAATAACAATTAACTAAAATAGAAAAAAATTCTTCAATTATAAAAACTAACTAAATAAATAAATTCACCCTAATTTAACAAAAAATAATAAATAAATAAACTAAAATTAAAAAATTCAATTTAAATTACACAAATTAAATTAATTTAAGAACTATTTTAAATTGTAAATAACAATTAACTAAAATAGAAAAAAGTTCTTCAATTATAAAAACTAGCTAAATAAATAAATTCACCCTAATTTAAAAAAAATAATAAATAAATAAACTAAAATTAAAACATTCAATTTAAATTACACAAATTAAATTAATTTAAGAACTATTTTAAATTGTAAATAACAATTAACTAAAATAGAAAAAAAATTCTTCAATTATAAAAACTAGCTAAATAAATAAACTCACCCTAAATTAACAAAAATATATACATGAATAAATAAGCTAAAATTAAAACATTTAATTTATTAAATTACAAAAATTAATTCAATTTAAAAATTTAATTTAAAATCTAAAATATGAAACTAATGTAAAACATATAAATATAAATAAATTATATATATATATGAAGGAGATAGAGTTCATATTATATATATATATATATATGAACTATGAAGGATGAAGGAAACAAAACAGAGAACGGCTTCTTGTCTCTCAGTGCCGTTCTTCCCCCTTCCCCTCTGTGCCTCCTCCTCCTTCTCCTTCGTCTCTGCGCCTCCTTCCCCTTTCCCTTCCCTCTGTAAATAAACTCTTCAGATCTGCCATCACAATCCACAAGATTTGAAGAAAAATCAAGAGCATGGAGCCAAGGAACTTACGGTTTTCACGGCAAATCTCTGAAAATCTCTCTGTAAATCTCTCTTGGTAAGTTTTTTCTTTCAAAATCTCTGTAAATATTTTTGTAAATCTCTCTGTATATATAAAATTTTTTGGAATTGAATATAGCCGTTGCAAAGAGCCGTTCAGTGAACAGTAGGATCTGAAAATGGCAGAACGGCTCTTTGCAACCCCTCCCTTTTCTTTCTCCAGGGTTTGAAAAATTGGCACCCCAACACCATTGCTGCCATTTTCCAACCCTCGATGCCACCTCCGTTGGAGTCCAAAACAGTAGAATTTGGGAGTGGCATTTTGACGATTACAGGTGGTTACCCGTTTGCCACCCCTGATGTAACTCCTCAGTTGGAGTTGCTCTTATGCTATTTGTAAGAGTTTTTTTTTATTTTCATTTTTTCAATGCAAGAGTTTATTTATAAGTATTAGTTAATATGGACCTCCAAACTCCAAACGATTGAAAATTAAATTACCAACTAATAATATCTTTTACAGTAGGAGATTTAATATTGTAATCTCTTTTTCCTCTATCTTATGACTTATCAAAAAATTTTGTGTAAGAAATTTTTAAATTACACGCGATATTTTAAAATGTTTTACATTCATGTTATTTTTTATTTATATTCCAAGTCTATTATTTGTCAAAAATATCTCTCTAAAAAATCTTCTATAACGCACTACTTAAGGGATATGAATGAGTAGTAAAAACTGTTAAAAATAAAATTCAAGCGTCTCAGGTTCAAATTTCAATTTTCTCTGCACCAATTGTTAATAGTTAGAGCTTAAAGATGAGCCTGATTATCACGAAAAAGAAGACTTAGTTTGATATTCGTAAATAGACTCAAAATACCCTTAACCGATTTATAAAATTAATAATAAAAAAAAAATCTTTTATAACGCAAAAGCATCTCCTTTTTATGAATGTCTTTTCCAAATATACGTATAAAATGAATTTAGTCAATTCTTGTATAAATACAAAAAAACTTAAAAGAAAAAATAATATTAATATAGATGCAATCCTTCAAGAGATGCCTTTATAAGAATTCTTTTTTTAAAAAAAAAAAACCACCTTGTGCTAAAAAATTTTAAACAATCATCTCTTCGACGAAAAATATAAATTTTAGAATATGAAAAAGTACATATGTAAAAAATTTATTTATAAATCATGTCTATTTCTCAAATAGTTAAACAACTATTTCTCAAATTTGATGTGACTCAACTATATTTAATTTCAAATTAAATAAAAATAACATTCTCCTAGTCAAAGATAAACCTTAATCACAATCTAACACATACCTGAATGTTACTTAATTTGAAACTAAAAACCATCCACTCAACAATTGTGTCTTTTTATTTTCGTATCCTTCAATACATGCTTTTTTAGACTCCTACCAATGCCAAAAAAAATCAAGCCATGCCATCCAAATCGTACTATAGATTAAAGGTTAATTTTAATTTTTTTACTAAAACAAATGCAAGTATTGATTGGATTATTACACAAAGAGCATCAACTTGATCTTTGACAAGGCAAGCATTGGAAGAGTACTTCAAATACAAGATATCTTTGGAAAATACGAATCCCACAGAATATGATCAACAGCTGGCTCAAAGAAGTGCTTAGTAAGCATGGTCCAGCGACCATCAAATATACATGGTTTGTTTCAGATAAACAACTAAACATGATGTTTCGGCAACAATGGAATGCCTCTTGTAAGTAGCAGTAACTATCTAAATATTATCACATCAGCACAAAAGAATGAACACAAGCTTCTTTTTTTTTTCTATCAATCCAAGAATATTGTCTTCGTAGAATAACACTTTCATAAGCCAAACCCAAATACTGTGATTTTTAGTTGACATAGAATGGGGAAGCTAAACTAGTAAAATAAAGAGATAATTACATTGAACTCCTCGAAATTATCTAACAATTACAAGAATCTCTATTATGCTAAGAATAATGTATACAAATTTCCCCTTCATATAAAATACATCATTGACAGCAATAGAAGTTTCAACCAATTTTGTATGACTAGAATATCCTTATACATTACACAGACTTCTCCTATCTTTTTAGAGATTACAAGGGTAAGTTAGTGTAATTATAACTAAGGATAAAATAATAAATTTATGTTTTTGTTGACAAAAGAGATCAACGTAATATCAAAAATTATAAAAAAAACCGATATAATTATCAAATATTACAAGAGAGGTTAGTGAAATAATCCCTAAAATAAATTGCTTTGGTGCTAACGTCGGAAGAAGCTGGGGGTTGAATGAAATTCTACATGTAGTTTGAAAGCAACACAGGCACTCGTTGGAGTAAACAAAGTGGCAAGAGCACTATCTACCAAGGGATTCACACAGCCATTCAAGCATTCTAGTGATTCTGACAGAAGAGCCTGGCATCTTTTATATAAGATATACTGCTAAGAGAAACAGGATCACTCCCCTTCCAAGAAGCAGATGACTAACCAGCCAAACAAAAAGGACTCAAAGAATTTTACAAGCCAGTAAACAAGAAATGTATTCCATAATCGGGGGTATGTCCTGGAATTGAATACAAGAGGCATAAAAGTGTCAACTGTTCGTGAATCCTGCATTTGAAGCTCACAGCAGCATGTCATTCGTTTACTTGTTTTGATTTCAAAAAGTAGCCAGTCCACCACAATGATAGTCGATACAAAATTTCCTCAGAGAGTTTCCTCGCATTCTACAAGAAGAAGCCATCGACAAAATAGAATATCATTACACTTGGTAGTGCAAATAAGGTAGCAGGAGCAGTTGTTTAGTAGAGCCAAAAGTTTAGATTTAAAGGTCCGAGATAGATGTAGATCTGGTTCAGAAAAACACTGCCTAACTTGAAATTTAGAAGATCAAAGGGTAAAAATTGATAATTAGTGACCATACTAGAGAGGTTTGCAGGTTCTGGGTTCCTGCGAATTGCAGTCTTTGAAATGTAAACCACCCAACAATGCATAGCAAAATCCTGTCCTGCCATTGGATATACTAGGACAAATTAATACAGGGTTCAGCAAACAATCCAGTAATTTCAAAGTAAGCAACTACCTGTCTTTGAAAATACTAAAACAAGTCAATAAAGGGCTCAGCAAACCATCCAGTAATTTCAAAGCAAGCAACTAATTAAAGTGAACTGGATAAGACACGTATATAGATATAAGCCATCACCTTCTTTTGAACCAAATCATGTGCAATCTCATTCTACTTGGAACTTCCAGCAGAAGCTGATCCAGTGCATCGGTCATCTATTTCATGTATGAATATCTGAGGAGGCTCTTCTCTGTCGAAGGCAAAAGTTAGTTTAGCCCCATTGCTTTAATTTACATAATAAAAAAATAAACATGTGGCCAAGGCCACAAGAAGAATCCTTATTTATTTTTTATTCTTAAACATTACTCTAATTGTACTTTATTATTTGATCATATAACCGTTCTATAAAGTGATATGACTAGCAAAGTTTTCTAGATTAGAGCATTGAGCAACCAATAAATCATTTTTTTTCTTTTCACACTGCAGTAGTAGATGTGGAGAATAGAAAATTTAGATAAGATTAGGTATGAACAAATTTGCAAGAACCAAAGAGTAAACTCTATTGGCGACAGAACCAAGGAGCATCAATTCAAGATGCTCCAGTGATGTCCAAAAAAAACAAATAACAGTGGTAATAAGATGTAAATTAATTCAAGTAAGAATGCTAAGAAGTGCATAACAAGATGAAATGAATTTGAAAGGAAAAATTTGATGACATGGCATTTCACGCTCTAGGATTATGTTTAGGACCACAACGCAGTTGGGAGAAGGCATGATGGTTTCCACCATCACCATACAGGAGTAACAAGATTTGGAAGATAAAAATAAACATACTAAACCCATAATAGTGAGGTGGCGAAGGTGATGACTCAAGTATCGAACTTCTGAGGTTCAGTTCTCCCCATTCATTTTTTTTCCTTTTGATAGGTAAGACACATTTGTCCCAATTGGGACTGAACCTTCAACCTCCTCTTTGGGAGGCGGAGGAGACACCACTTGATCTAACGCTTACCAGATGCAAGAGGTTTGCACGCAATTAAATGCATTTATAGGTATTAGTCTCGACTAAAAATGGGTTGTGGACACCCTAGTGTAACCAAAAATGTAAAAGGAAAATAAATATACTACTATATGTGGGATATTGATCACACATGCACAACATGCATATAACAAGAAGAATTTAGGCTCCCGGCTCCAAGCATGAGATACTAGTGAAGTGTGGATTCGTAAATTATGATGCTATAAAATATCAAATTTTCCTCTAAATTAATGTTTCCACTCATTGATTTATTGAGGATGCCATTACATCATCAAAATAAAATTTAAGAAAATGTAATGTAATGCCAACGCAAAGGGTAACATGATAATTGCCTACAAACAGTATGCAAAGACATGATGATAATGGTGGGTACCAAGTTTTTCACATTGAAAAGAAACATGGCAATTGAACTTAAAAAGCAGCAGGTGATAAAATATTTACTAACATTTCATTTGCTTCTTGGTATGTGTAGCTTGACGCAACAGCCAAAAGATGCCCCCCACAGTTATATGATAAGGATGCCACACTGTTGGGATACCTTGGAAACTAAAAATAAGAGAACATTAGAGTTTTAGGAGAAACATAAAACAACCAGAAAATTAATTGAAAAAGAAGAAAAAAAATGGCTATCGTATATAACAGGGTAAAGAAACAGATAAGCTTTTCTAAGTGGAACTAGGTTTAGTAAACATGAAGATTTTTCCTCAGTTCATTTGCTTCTTGGTATATGAGAGCACAGTATGACTTAAAATCAGTTAAAGACAAACAAGATAAAACTAAAAGGTTGGTCCTGTACACAAACTAAAATACCAAGACCTTTTTTTTTTTTTATCAGTAAGAAGATGATATGAAAATAAAGGTGCCCAAGGGGGCGAACCCGTATACAAAAAGGAAGATGCATTCAAATTATAGCCTCATGTTCCCCCAAAAGGACATATACCTATCTAAATGCATTGGAAATTCTTCTTTTACCCAAAAATAAAGCAATTTCAAAAAAGAATCTTTCACCGAACACATCGGCGTCTCTACGCCATCAAACACCCTTCTATTCCATTCCCTCCAAATACACCATAACAAACATAGGGGAGCAATCAATATGTGAATTAAAAAGGTGTAATAGATAGAATTTTATCCCATTGCCCACTGCCAATAATCTCTTACCTAATCTGGTAATATCACACAGGGTAGCAATCAATGAAGATTACTTTCCAGTAGGACTCTCCAATATAAATCTTATTGTATCAACTATCACGCACCAAATATGCAATATGCATGTGAAGCATCTTCACTTGTAAAGCATATCTCTTTACAATTAATTTAACATTTTCCCAACAGATTGAGCAATCACGCATAACATCAACTATGATAACAACAAATACATTAGATAAATGAAGGTACCTCAAACATTCTTTTCTTGCTTCGAGCATCCCATATCATAACATAGCCCTCATTATTTCCAGTGACAAAAGCACCGCAGATACTAATCATAAAAACAATATGGTGTAAGTTTCTCCAATCTATCACAGCTAATAATGGACATGTGTTATAAATGAACGCATACGATGGATTAAATGCAATATCATTCACCGCTACAAGATGATGCTTTCCTTCCTTTGACTTTGGATGACACCGAAAAACATATCTGCAAAGGTTCATGAACTGCATAAGTTATGTTGCCAACACAGCATGCAAAAATTCATGCCAAAAACAGACAATTCAAAATGGTATCCTGTGCTGAAAGCTTAAAGTTAAAATTATCAGAACAGACATTAACCATAATGTTCAAATCGGAAACCAAGGGTTTCCATAGCTGAGTGATAGAAGTAGTGCAGTTGCAAGAACAATTTTTTGAGTTTCCCATTTGAACACATTTTAGAAATTACATGCTGAGTGATTAAGAAGCAAGCGGGGGGCAGGGGGAGAATGAAAACAAAAAAAAAAAAAATTAGAACATAGAAGTATCCAAAACATAGTGGCATAAGAAGTGCAATTTATAAGAAAACTTTCAAGCTTCAGCAAAACTTCTTCGGTCAAAAGAGATATCATAGCACTTGTCTAATTTTGGACATATGAGAGTTAATGAGACATAGCCGGGAGTATCGATTTTAGTGTCTCATTTTAATTCAGTTAACAGTAACATGTAGAGCATGTCGTTGAGGTCTACTTTTAAAGAAATTTTCTTAGCAATAAATCCATCAGTGCTATTTTAATGTGTAGGCTGACCATGTTCGATGTGCCTACCAATAAATCACTATCCAAAGATTTAAAATATCACAAAATGAAACTTACCCCTCGTCTTTTGAATTTGATGGATGGAGATACTTCAGTGCCACCCTTCCATCAATTGATCCAACTACAAATCCTGCATGAATAGATACCTTAGTTTGAAGATTAAAATAGAATAAGAATTCCAGAGAAACCAAATTCCCTCCCTAGGCATCACTACCAATATGATAATATAAAAATGTTATCATGATACCTTCAGAATTAAGAATTGGGCAGACACATCTTATTCGGACGTCTAGAAATGATTCGTTTACATCAATTGATTTGTTAAAATTACGCAGGTCATACATCTTCACTGATGCCCCAACAGCGACAATCAAATTATGTCCAGAAAGTGACATAGAGTCCACCTCTGCCCCTAGAGTGTCTAAACATCCAGGAGCATTTGTTGAGCGTGTATCCCATGACACTATCTTTCTATCCCAACCAGCAGAGATTACTTGACCTACAACAAAAAAAGGAACTTATCTCATAGTTTCAGGAACATGAAAACAACAGTGATCCAAACACAACTATGAGTGAGATGAGATTTCTGTGTCACACATTATGTTATGCAATCAAGGTCTTTGTGTTAAGCATATACTACAACATGATGATTGATAGTTGGAGAGTACAATCTTTCAGCAAAAAGTCTCCAAGTCCAAGCAATGACTTGTTTTAAGGCAATACTTGACACATTTAGAAGGGAATTAGTAGGAAACAAAAATTTAAAATGTATACAACTATTTTTATTTTGAGAAGTAGACCACGGATTAGTTATCAGGAAAAAAAGAGTAGACCACAGATTCTCATGAAGTATTCCCTCATGATCCCCAATCTAACAGCCAATCACCCCCGTGTCTATGAAAGAGAGATGCTTATTCAATTATTATTTCACTATCATTTGCAAGAACTTAAGAAACATCACTTGTGTTTGGTTCTTAGATCTAATCAATGAATATTGAGCTTGGAATTGGTAGCTTTGGAAATTGTTCATACAGCAGCATATTGAAGCATATGTAAGGAAAATGCAAGAATTTATGACAATGATAGAAAGACTGTTGAGGCCTTCAAAAGGCAATGTGATACTGAGTTTTAGGTTATCAATTGAAAAAGGTAAGCTTAATTTTTTGTTTATCGACAGGAGACAAGTTCAGGGGCCTTTGATATACAAAAGGAAAGCAGAGCCAAATCATTTTCAAGGGTTGGTTTACTTTCTCTTCTTTTCTTTTTGGATTTTCTAGATAAACTACATTATATTTCACCCAAATAAAAAACAATAATGCCACTTGTGCACCTTTTACATGCTCGTCCCAGGATTCTTAGTCTTGAACTATTTATTTATTAATGGCTTCAGATCCTACCTATAGATCATTATCAATAGATAATCTTCTTGTAGATTTTTTTTTGGCTAGTTAATTGAAATATATCAACTCCAATTAAAGCCATCTGAGTATAGTTATATTGAAAACATCGTCCTTTTTATCTATTATTAGCAAGAGATTTTGAATAAGTCAATTTAAGGTATCCTTTCATTGTCAGTCTTAACTATGAATTGCAGTCCAACATAATTTGACAAAGTTGAACTCCTTTTCACTCCAGAAGTTTTTTATTGACCTCTTTGTTGATCAACAAACTATCACTAAAATCTTGCAGACAGAGAATACATTACTCTAAAGAGCACTACAAATGACCATATGGATGACCACAAAACCACAACTCCACAAGGACACATGCTTGAATTGAATACAAAATTATTTAGTTCAATCTGGTGAACTTACTCCAACTATTTACATGTTCCTTTTTGACGGTTTTTGTTATTAAAGAATCTATTAAACATTTCTGTCCATCAGTCGATCTTGATGTTTATAGGTTTACCAAGAGTAATTCTCTTGAACAAGTGCTAGAGTATAAGCAGGTACAAGTAAGTAAAGTCTTGTAAGATTTTAAGCACCTTTGAGCTTCAAAATGTGTGCGAGATTGCAAGTAGAAACCTTAAGGGCAGGCAATTATGATACTATATACTTATAATGCTAATTTCTGAGCTTTAAAGAACAAAAGACATAGTAAGCAGATAAAAAAAAAAGGTCTAGCTTTATCTTTTATGCAAGACATGGTGCATGTGTTATACATAATTGTCTGTATGCTTAAAATCACAATGCTGGTATAAGCTACCACACATGCCAGCCCACACACATGAAAGCGCACGCACGAGGATGGGTGATGTTGGGAGAGCAAACACGAATGTAATAACTGCAGAAGTTAAGTGTTACTAACAGCTTACATGTTTCATTGGAGTATTCAACACAGGTTACTAAATCCTCATGATTCCCAATTGTATCATGAATTCCTGAATGCAAATCATACCTGAAACAACAAAAAGGGATAAATAGGGTTAAATGCTTCACATCCTCTACATTGACTGAAGAACTGATATAGATGGGAAGGTGCTGTGTTGATGCCTTTAATTCAATCCGGTTAGGATCCAAATGTTATTTATGCAGACCCGAAGTGAAGTTTTTACAACCAAAGTTAATATCTGATCTGACCCAATTCATATAGAGGTTTCTTTATTGAGATTTTAGAGTATATTACTGTATCTCATTTTGGGGCTGTGTGTGAAACTGTCTGTGATGATTGAGAGCAAAGAGAAAGGTTGAGCAAAAATTTACAGATAGTGGACTTGATCTCTCTCTTGGATGTAGGCATCTCTGTTGAACCACAGAAATTGTCAAGATGTCCTTTGCGTTTGCTATTTTCTAGTGATCTGAATTTGTTTTCAAATGCCATCGGACACCAATGAGCCTACATGACCATGAAAGGTGTTTGTGCTTGAAGAATACAAACTCTCACACAAGCTGTACACATTTACTCACATGCCATACAACATACATATTTAAGTACATATATGTACAAATAAAGGAATAAATAAACACATAATATATATATATATATTGTAGATACACCATTACGGAACATGAAAGGTATGATACATGCAGTGAATTTGAGTGAGGAATGCAGTAAAAGACATGCAATATACCGTTAAAGACATATAAGGGACGTTGGGGTGATTCACAGGCTTTTCACTTTCCTTCTTTCTTTCTGCTTTTCACTTTCTATCTTTCCTTCTTTCTTTCTCCCCGTATCTTCACTTTTTCCTAGTCTTTTTGTTCAGTTAACCTTTGAGTTTTCATTTATTGTAATATATGTATGAAGGTTTTTTCAAAAGGATCAAAATTTCATGTCAACATACTTTAATATATTATCCCCTCGTTAATCATATAATGTGATAAATAGTGAGAGTCAATATTACATAAGCTAGTGCAGACATCCCTATTAGTATTTAGTAATATTCAGAAGCCACAAAAGATAAAGAGAGGTTTTAGCATTCTCTTCATAATCTTATTCTTGTATGAGTGTACATCCAACATGCCTACTCCACACGTCAACTTTTTTTGACAGACTTTACTCATTGAAATACGCTGGCATAAGACTGCAAGTTTTCGAGATAATGTTCATTAAGTGTAAACAGCTATTTGTTTAACATCTACACAATAACCCTTTGGTCCCTTTCCTTACTCTAAGATTCAATCCAGTCACTAAAAGATAAAACATTAAATGGAGCCTAGGTAGTAATCTTACATAATTCTCATGTTACATGAATTATTCATAGTGCACTATGCCAAACTATTTGGGCCTCTTAAAGTTATAACATAGACTGAAATTAGTTTTGCATTTATTTCTTAAGTGGTTTTATGTAATTAAGTCTTACTAATTACTATTGATTTCATAGAGCAGACAATGAGAATAAATATTCCTATCCTGTAAAATTGACTTTCCTTTCCTTTTTTTGGGTTATCCCACAATATTTGTCCAATGTAAAAAATCAAAACATTATTATTTTTTTACTTTCTCAGTTACCCTTTTTCATAGAATGAATTAATAAGTAATGACTATGTAAGATGCATATGCGTTAAATAGGCTCAACAATGGGGTCAACTTGGAAAGAGTAGTTCTATTAAGCCCGAAACTCTAAGCTGACTAAATACATTGGCACGTCATGTAACTTATTAAAAATATAAGGGTAGTTTTTTCACGTGTCTAATCACCTTGCCATTTTGGCTAGTTGTATCAGAGTGAATATCATTTTACAATTCAAAAACTAACTTAAATGATAAAGTAGGAATGCATTAATTGCACCTCCAAAAAGTACAAGCTTTCTCAAAGTTGTAAATCATTATGGGACAAAGGGAAAATGTTTTTTTTTTTGGGGGGCAAATGCCTGTGTTAAATGTCAATTCAGGATTAAGTAGGAGATGGTTCACCACCATTAGCTTAAAATCCGAAGCAATAATCCTTTGAAGAGTCATTAACATCCAACAAAAGAAATTGTGTCACTCGTCACAAAACATCACTTACTCACATTATTTTTGTCACTGATATAGCTATTATCACCCAACACAACATTATCCTAGATGTATAATCAAATTAATCATTTTTCTGTATGCCTAGGAACAGTAAAACTATTTACCTAGCTTCATCTATGTTACGAATGCCAATCTCTGATATGTCTTACCTCAAAAACAAAAAAATTCAAAAGGTAACAGTTCACTTTCCAATAAAAAATAATGCAAAATGAGGTACTTAAATGCATAAAACAGTAACAATTTTAAAATTTCCAGAAAACTAGCTGCATTTATATGACAATAAACCTTCTAACAGAACAATCAGAACCAGCACTAAAAGCGACCCATTCGTTCTGGAAACAACAATCAAGAAGTGCAGCTTCCGCGGGAGCTTCTAATCTCAGCGTGGAGCTATCCACATCATATAATCGAAGCCTCTGCACATGAAACACCACATGTAGTTATAAACAGATAAACATGTGCGTACATGTATAATATATAAATATATAAGGAATGCCGAATTAGAATTTACTCACTGAGTCCCAGGAAGAGATGAGGAGATTGTTGGATTGCGGTGCGAATCTGATCCTCGAAATGGCGTCTCGAATCGGGTTCTCCAACTGCAAACAAGCTCCCTCCATTCCGAAACAAATGAAAGCGAGCTCAGGCCAACCGAAAAAATTTATCTAAAAGTGTTCAAGGGAAATCGAAACCTGAATTGGGAAACAACTGAGCAAAGATTTGATCCAAAAAACCCTAACTTTGTGTGTTGAACCTGATTTCGCACTCAAATTGCTAGCTCTGACCAATGAACCATACCACTGAGATTGTCAGCCTGTTCTTCCGTAAGTTTAGCGCTCGCAGACCAAAAATGCAGTGAGACTGTGAAAGTGGCAAAATGAAGAAGACGAGAGAATAGTTTCAACTTTGAAGAGCAAGACCTGAAAAAATTCCCGCTCAGTGCTGTATATTACAGTGCATCCAAGATCGAGTTTGAGTTACTAAAATACCCCTCCTCTGTTTTGTTAACTGGACACTTAACATCCCTGAAACGATGTCGTTTTGATATTTAAAATATACATTTTAAGTAATTCCCATGATTATTGATTTTTTTTATTTTACTATAATTTATAATAACTCAATATTTTTCAAACACGTGAAAAAAAAAATTCTTTATACTTCTATTCCTCCATTTGCTAAGAGGGAAATTTAAAAATAATAAAATACATAATTTTGAATATTGTCAATAAATCAATATTAGCATAAAAACATTGATAACATTATAATAAGCAAAGGCTTGGAGACTGCAAAAAATAAAAGAAGATGAAAAAAAAATCTTTATTTTTTGTGTATTAAGGAAGAAAGAAAAAAGTCCAACATCTATTTTTTTTTTTAAAAAAAAAATACAAATTCTCGAATCATGTTTTACATTTAATATAAAGTTATGCGTCACGATAAAATTTAAACTTTATTTTTCTAACGTCTCTTTTACTTTCATTAAATTTTCTTAAATCACTTTCTCGAGTAATATTCTCAACAATCAAACAGAACTCAAAGGACTGTCTAGTGGAATGTTATGGTCAATTTGAATGAACTCTGCAAACTCTCAGCAGCTTATAAAAAGGCCCTAATTAAGGAACGGACAATGATTTCATTGCGGTATAGATTAGCAAGAGTCTTGAATATAAGGTTTCTAATCCGAGCCTTCACCTGTGATGCCAATTGCTTGCAGATCTGTTGCCTTTCTATTTAAGATGGATTAGAGAGGGTCTATTTATAAGACAGTGTTAAACTCACAATGTTTGGATACCTCTCTCTTCCATGAACACTCCATGTTTTATTTAAAATAAAGAGAATCCAAATTGATGGAGTTACGGTTCCAACTAAAACTTTTTATATGCAAATAAATTCATGATTTTAGTTAAAGCCTGTCTTCTGTAATCTATCTTCTCATAAAGAGTGAGACCCCACCATCCATAAACCTTTTATGAGAAGGTGGCTTACAGGTAAACTAAATGTGATGAGACATAAAACATTACTCGTAGACGCGTAATACATACTGTGTTTGTGTTTTCAGGACGCAAAAGCCTGTGATTTAAGAACCACATAGTATGTTCGCGAGGAATAGAATCATCGATGCTATCCCAAGTGGTATCTGCAAAAGCATGTTCCACCCTTTCATAGGACATAAATCACGCCAAGACCAACGATTATAAGTTCTTTTCTTTTGGTCAATAACAACTAGAAATAATGGCTCTATATTACATGATGCCTCCAGCATTTGCATGTCCAACGGACATGGCAAAGGAGCATTCCAGTCATCGAATTAACAATGAAAAGGTTGAAAGAAAAGAACAGAAAAACCGTGGGAGCGCGGGAAATTCATTTCCATAGATGCATGCATGTGTCACAAGATATGATATGGTAAAGTGTTGCAGAAGGTCCAAGATGTTTACCATTAACTGAGCATTTGCACAGGGTTCTAAAAACCAACAAACAAACAGGAAGCATATACCATACTTGGACAGATATAAATGTGTATGTATACCCATGCTGATGCAACCTCGGCTCTGTTTTCACATATGCACAAGAATATAAGATAAATCACTAAAGGTGTGACATATCGTACATACACAATTTAAAAACAACCAAATTTTGATACACTGAAAAACAACCAACTTATGAATGTGTGTGGGTGTCGGTGTGCATTTATATGCCCATGGTTGTTAAAATCCATATCAGAATGCATTATGCATGTATGCATCGCATGTCACCACAAACATTATCCAGAGAAGAAATTTCAAAACTAGCTAATTCTTCAATCACCTAAGAGGAAATTTCAAATATATACAGAACTG
This sequence comes from Nyssa sinensis, assembly GCA_008638375.1. Taxonomy (NCBI): domain Eukaryota; kingdom Viridiplantae; phylum Streptophyta; class Magnoliopsida; order Cornales; family Nyssaceae; genus Nyssa; species Nyssa sinensis. The sequence goes on from CM018042.1 coordinate 27,622,017, forward strand.
TGAGTTTGTCCTAGTGGCTAAAAACCCAAACAGCTGACAGCTGACTCTCTTCCTACCAGGCAAGAATCTTCAACAGCCAGGTAAACACATTATCTTTTTCCCCCTCCTTTTTCAAGCTTAGGATCATGCATCCCCGTATTTCACAAACTGAAGTCATTAAAATTTTCGTTTGGAACATAGAAATCAAACCTGACATCAACAGAACCAGAAGTTTCTCCAGTATCTTTGTATTCGATACTCGTTATTGCTCCAATCTCATTCTCATCTAGATATTCTTGTTTTACCCGCCTGACAGGCACTGTGACAGAGTAAATAGTCCCAAGGTCTGGATCTGTAGAGACACTTAGCTGAACTTTATCCTGTGATTCTATCTCCACAAAATCTGATAGAACGCTCACAACATTGCTAACTATCTTCTGTTTTGCCTCATCACTAACTGCACATCTGTCAGAAAAGAGAATCATCTTCAAGCGTTGTTTGGCAATATTTGCATTAGAGTTCCTCCTTGATGTTGTTGATGGGAACACTATCTTCCAAGCTAAGTTCAGACGCTCGAAGAAGCTCATGTTTACGGCATTAAGGAGAAAGCTCTCAGCTTCTTGGCTGATGGAACTTGTGGATAGCTTATATTCTCCGGTGATCCCAACAGGTCGTTTAGAATGACAGCGCGTGCTACTGCCATCAAGCACTATGGGGGACCATTTGGGCACAACTTCAGAAACACTGGATCCTCCGTTAATGAAACCACCAAAATCTACCTATAATGCAGAAGAAAATCATCTTAAAGAAATACATGAGTTGTGACGTAGTATCAATGCAACCATCATATGGAATTTAGAATAACTACATTTTGTTTTGACATAGAATCACGGTAAATATACTCTCTAATTTTTAACATCTGAAATGCATTCACTTCATCATGTGTATGGGACAATTTTTTAAATTAGGAGAAACCATAGTCTTTTTTTTTTAACAAGCAAGGCAAACACTCACTCTGTCCAATTGAAAATCAAACCCTCAACCTCCTCTTTGGGAGATGGAGGAGGTACCATTCAAGTTGACACCTAGTGGTCACAGCCATTCTAATCTTTCATCGACATTTTTTATGAATGATCTTTCCTTGTTGAGGTACAAAGAATTTCAAGTGTAGTTGGAACAAAGAAACAATATTTTTTCAATGGGAGCCAAAAACAACAAAGAACAGTGGCAAAAAAATGGGGTTTGGGACCCCTTTCATGTTTGTACTGCAATCACAGAAGATAACTTATCAGTCTGTAATGTATCAGTCAATACAAACCAATATGCTACGATGTCATTTGATATTGTGCGCTTTTTCAGACAACTCATATATTAGTGGGAATTGGTAAGATTCTTGGCCAGTACAGATATTAATGGCAGTTATACACCATAATGAAGGACATTCACAACCAGGCAACCAAGCATGCTGAAATGACATGTTAGACACTGGACTGGTTCAATGTACATGAGATGCTCAACTCAAAACACTTCTTTATTGTGTGGCTTTAGCACCGCAGCAGTTACAATATGTGCACTCTTCTATTATTTAAATATGCTAACTGCATGCATTATTTTGAAAATCTAAGAGGAAAGCCATGGACATTGCTCAAACTTGTGAAGGGAAATTAACACGAATGCAAGGAATAAACAGGCAAAAATAGAAACAAAGTAACAAACTAGTGCAGTCAACTGACCACATCACCAAAAAGAAGCATGCAAATGGAGTTCTAATTAACAAATAGCTAATCGGATATGGAAAATGTCAAGTTTTATTTCTTGTTTGGACCAGTCCATAGAACCAAAGAAATTAAGAGTTAAGGCATCAACATCCACATGAAAAAGGCCCAAACAAGCAGATAACACAACGCCTTTAGAATGAAATGCTTTTGGTTTTTATGTTTCCTTTTTGGAAGTTCTCATGGTTTACAGGTACAACCCCCCCCCCCCCCCCCCAAAAAAAAAAAATAAAAGAAAAAAAGAAAAGAAAAAGAGAGACTGAGCACATTGGCATAATATTCTAAGATTTTTTTTCCCTTTGTGGTAATAGAAAGAATATTGTAATTAAGAAAAAAAAATTAGATATGCTGCATATGAACTGAAAGTAGGGGAATCAGGTAATCAATACCATAACCAAAACCAGCAAGCCCATATCCCAACTGTTTGGGGTAAGCATTACAGTTCAAATTACAGATATATGACGCAAGATTTTTTTGGGGGACAAATTGTGACTAGCTTTTTGCTTTGTGGCAGATAGAATTATGAAAGATGGGATCAAAGTGAAAAGGTTTCCAACAGCCATGAAAGGCCAAAAGCTTAATATATCCAAAAGACCAGATAGCATGCATCAATTAGGAGGAAAAAAAATCCAATATGTTGAATTTGTGGTCATCTGAAAGATTTTACATTGCCAAAAAAAGAAAGAGATTAAGCAGTTTTCTTTCTTCTTCTTCTTCTTCCTTTTTTTTTTTTTTTGTTTTTTTTTGGGGGGGGGGGGGGGGGGGGGGGAGCAGAGAGAGAGACAAGCAGTTGTTTGACAAATGTAATTCCTGAAAGGTAAATAAAATGGAATGCTAGACCAGATTATCTACTCACATTGACATATCTAATATTTCATGTCTGAGGGAAATGGTGCAGGATGATAAAGAATAATATTCAAATGTACAAGATTGAGGCATATGCATGTTAGAGAATTGGTGAATCAAAATAAGTTAACCATGTAAATCACGCAAAAAGAGAAACATTGAGACACAGCCCAATAACAACAACTGGAATTAGCACACGCACAATAAGTAGCAAACCACCAAAGTTGATAACTAAAAGTGACAAAGTAAAAATACTATAGATAATTAGTTTCCACTTAGGTTAACAGGATGAAAACAGATTCAAGCACCAGACAAAACATGATTCTACCCACCAAATCATCAAAGTACGGGGAGAATGGAATCAAGAAATGTGCAGCCAAATGAAGATAATTAGTGTTTAGCTGAGAAAGGAATGAGAAGCCACCTGATAAGTGAATGAGAAAGGCTTGGAATTTGCCTACTTTCAGTGGAAACAAGTTGCAGGTTAATCTTTGTAACAAGAGATGGGGCACCGAAGACGAAGGAAACAGATGGATGACATATTGGCAAGTGGCGTCCTTGCTGGAGCTCTCACTCCCAACATAGCAAGGACAAAGAATACTTGTGAGGGGCTACGCTTTCATGTCTCATATGAAAGTACTGAAGAGAGGAGAGACTTCCTCCGGTTGTGCTTAGTGGGAATGTTTTACACAGAATTTTGATTTGTCACAAGCATTACAGTTGACATCTTATACATGGGGGATAAAGGCAAGGATAGAGGTTTCTGAGCTTCCAAATTTGCTTCTACCGTTCAGGTTGTCATCTCCCATTGAGGCAATCAAAGTATTGACAAAGGGGCAATTGGAGGTGGGGAATGGGGACAGACGACACTGCTGCTAGACAAGGTGGTCCTTTCAGGTGGGAAGTTAAGGTGTCTTGAGGAGAAAGACGGAAAGGAGGGTGGTGGTGATAGACCTTCCTTTGCATTTCTGGTGTAAGGCACCATTTGAGGCTATCAAGGATGCATATGGGGGTCAAGAAAAGCAGAAGCAGATGTGATGTTGAATGCTGCAAGGGTGGTTTTGGTGGTCAAAGATGAGGCATAGTGTCAGAGAGGGAGTTTGTCTTGGACAAGCATATTTGCTACAAAGTGGTGATCTCCGTCAAACATCAATCTGAGCCAGTTTCGGGACTGGATTGGGTCAACAAGGGAGGAGCATAGAAAAATACATGGTAGAACATGGAGCTTGGGAGGAATTTTGGAGGATGTGCATAGAGGAAAAGGGGGAATTCTTTTGAAGGAAGGTTCAAAAGCTTGGGACATGTGGTGGTAGGTGGGGTATCATGGGGAGACATTTGTCAGTGGTAGGTCAAAGGAGGGACTATTGGGAGAAGGGTGGAGTACAGTTGGCCAGATATCTAAAAAGTGGAAGGTGCCAAAAGGCAGAAGGAAACACAAGGCAGATCAGACTTTGGCTAGACCATTGGTGCACAAAAAACCCACGGTGGGAGATATTTCCTCAGCCATTCAGATTTGCATCCAACAAATAAGGTAAAGTTGTGGATTTAGGAAACCATATCGAGAAAATGTTTGAGATATAAGCTTCGTTAGGTAAACACAAGATTGGGAGGTTGGGGAGGGCTTGGAATTCTATTCTGCGTTATACGGGCAAGTTATCCTAGAGTTGAGAAAGGATGCTCTGTGGTGGATCAGATCTAATGCAAGCTTCTTTCAGGTCAAGTCATACTACAAGGTTCGAAGAAAGGGGGTAGACAGGATTTCCCATGGGAAGGCAATTTGGAAAATGAAATCTCCCATTCTTTTGTTGGACCGCAATGCTAGAGAGGATACCAACCAGTGGATAATCTATGAAGGAGGAGCCGCGTAATTGTCATCAGGTGTTGTTTGTGTAAAGTTAATGAGGATTGAGGAATCCGTCAATAACTTGATGATTCATTACTTGGTGACTAGGGAAGCTTGGATCCTTCTTCTAGGCTTCTTCAAGGTTCACTGGGTTATACCTAGATCCACATCAGAGGCCCTGCTCTCAAGAAGAGGGAGTAGATTTAGGAGAAGTGCAACGGAGATGTGACGTCGGGCTCCCCTATGCCTTTGGTGGATTATTTGGAAGGAAAGAAACTACAAGTTCTTTTGAGGGAGTGGTTGCTCCCATCTAGGTTGTACAGGTAATCTTGTTGAACACCTTTTATTTTTAAATTATGAGAGGCTTGACTGTATCTATGGAGAATTAAATATCTTTTTTGAGTAACTTAAGAATATAATTGTATACCTTTTGTATATGGGTGCAACCCCTCGGTTTTTTTAATTAATTGTTTTTATTACTTATCAAAAAAAGAGAGAAAAAAGAAATGACCCAACGATGTGCACATTTCATCTTTTCAAAGTTGTAGTTACTATGAGAAACAAAGCGTACATGAGTTGTGATTTTATAATGAAATATAAACAATTATAACAATTACAATTCGTTCTCGCTGCATTAAACCTTAGTTTGACACCCACCTATGAGAAGCCCCGATTAGCAAACAAACAACCATAATAAGAAGTCACAATGGTACTTAGATATGATGAAAGACCCCCTGACACAGTAACAAGTAAGCACGTTTATTTTTGTTCTACTGCCTCAACGTCCAAGACCCATAGAAATACCCGGTAAAAGAACACTGGTGAACAAGAAATAAGTTGATGAAACAAGCAAAATGAAAGCCTCAATTCAACCTGAATCACAAAATGAGTGTGTATAGCAACTGTCCGAATATATGGTATTCTATTTCTTAAATTTCATCTTCTGAAAATGATTTCGTGTATAAAAACATACATTAGCTAAGAGCGTAATTGATAAATCGCTCTTAGCTAATGTATATGAGAGTGCCTAATTAACATCTTATGTAAGAGCGTAATTGATAAATCGCATAAAACTATATCAAAATAGGATATATCTATAAATTATATGGGAACTAAATGTAAGAACCAAAATGGGGAAGAATTTCGACCTTTGAAGGTGGCGAAAAGCTTCGAAGGAGATTCGTAGGGTGAGAGCCCAGAGTTGCAGAGACCATCAAATCTCCAGAAATCGCCATTTCCGTTCACTTTCTTCACGGTTTCATCCACTAGCGTTCTCGCTCTCCACTCTATGCTAGGGTTCTATGACTCTCTTTCAGGTGATCGACAGCAACACATGTCCGACACCTAACATCCCTGAAACTGTGTCGTTTTAGTAATTTAAGAATCATCATGCAGTTCACTTCCCTTTTTTTATTTTGGGGAAAATTACTCCGAGCTCCTTTGTATTATCTGATAAATACATTACATAAGCTTTTCCATTACCGTGAATGATGAAAATGACGGAAATACCCTGTACTATTTGACAAACGTACTTTTTTTTTTTTATTTATAAATGTCATGTGTATGGACAGATGAATCTTTTCATCTTTAATAGATCAACTTGTCTTCTAACAAAAATATTATTATTCCTTGTGTTAATATCATTTTAGAAAAAATATTGATGATGACATGGACTTTTTTATTACCTTCAAAAATAGTACAAAAAATATAAATTGTAGTTTTTTATTTTTAAGCAAGGGAGTGTTTTTTATTTTAAATATGTTGAAAAAAGTACAGTGTATTTATCAAATAACACAGAAAAAATTTATGTCATTTTCATTTTTATTTTACAATACTGTAGTATGTGATTTTCTAATTTATTTTTTGAACTATCATTCGTAATTTCGTAATCTCACTAATGACGTGTAAAAAATTACTTGTACTTCTTTAAAAAAAAAAATATTGTATTACAATATATTCAGATTGGTCCAAAAACATATTGGAATAAATCTTCAAAAAGTGCAATGACTAATATTAATGAAATACTAATTGCATACCCGTCGACAATATTAGAGATATCATCACATTATCTCAAAAAAGGAATTGAACTGAAACTATTTTATTAAAATAGTGAAATTTTACTATTTATTTAAAAGTGGACTGAATTGAAAATAGTTTAATTAAAAGTGGTGAAATTTCACTATTTAAGGTCGAATATATATTTGTTTATTAAAATAGTGAAATTTAAATGTTTTTTTAAACATTGAATTGAATTTAGTTTTAATTGAAACTAGTGAGATTTTAATGTTTTTTCATAAGTATAACTAAATTGAAGCTTGTGTGATTTCAACAATAAAATTTCACTATTTTATTTGAAAGTAAAACTTAATTGAAACTAGTTTGATCCTAACATTAAAATTCCACAATTTCTTCAAAAGTGAAATTGGATTAAAACTATACATGTGTAAGATAGTGAAACTTCCTTGTTTCTTCGACAATTGAATTAAGACTGGTTTTGTCTAAAAGAGTAAAATTTTACTCTTTTTTTTTTTTTTTTAGGTGGAACTAAATTGAAAGTAGTTTGATTAAAGTAGTTTCATTGTCTTTTATAAAGAAATGATTTTAAAATGATACGAATAGTTAAATTTTTATGATTGCTTTTCTAAAAAAACTCTATTTATTTAACAGGCGCCTTTGTTTCATATAAGAAAGGTAAATTGTGTTATAATTTATTAATTTTTTGAAAGTTTCAAACCTTTTAATTATTTATGTTTTTTAACATTTTTGTTCAAATTTTATTATGTGTTTATGGGACTTTCAATTTAAATCTTATTTTTAAGCTTGTATGATTTTAAATTGTTACAAATCAAATGCTTTATAGCCTTAAAGCCACAACAATTATATTCTAAGCCTATAAAAGGCCAAGAGAGTTTAGGCTTTTGTGCATCCCATTCACATCACTTTTATGTGATTCTTTTTCGTCTCTTTCATTCTTCCTCTTTGTTATATTATTTTTATAGCCGGCAATATTTAGTTTTTAGGCAATCTAACAAAGACAATTTACCCCTTCTCTTAATGCTCGTGAGCCTCGAGTAAAACCATTGATAACACTTTGATTGTATCTCGGAGTTACTGTAACCATTTTTACTATTCATGTAGAGAGGCGTAATTACTTTAAGACAACGCTACCGTGTTCACAGCCCAGTTCTCTCAAATTTATTTTTTGTACTTATATATACATATATATATATATAATTATATTCATTATATTATTTTCACGTATTAACACTCTTTTGATTAAATTCAATTAAATAATATTTTTATTAATGCATGTTATAATCTGTTGTTGTAGGTGATCTAAATTTTTTCGTGATTTAAAATTTTTCCAACAAATTGTACTTAAAACAATCATCTTAAAGTAAACTGTTCAACTTAAAATGTATAAGAAAGCTCAATTTCATCATTTATTTTATTAATATTATATATATTAACTATTGTGCAAATGATAGAAGGGTAAATTATACTGACTGACCTCTCTTGAGCATTTTGACAATTGTATCGACTTTTTATGAGATTTTTGAAATTACACTAATTTCTCTAATTTCTTTTATAACAAACTACAATTATTCCTTTCCAGTCAAGATTTTCCTTCAAAATAATTAAAAACTGTCCATTTTATGTTTTTTGCATTTTGCATTTTTCAATTTTGATCAAATTTTTTATAAATTTTTTAAATTTATTTTATATATAATTTTTTTAAAGATAGATAACTTATTTTTATTTTATATAAAAATAAATTTAAGGACTTAATCAATATTTATTTGAAAATGAAAATATAGAAATAAACAATTCGGTCAAAAATGAAAAAAAAAAAACATAAAGAGACAGTTTCGTCATTTAAAAAAAAAAAATTTGACCGGATGAGGTAATTGTAGTTTGTTAAAAAATATAAGATAAATTAATGTAATTTTAGAAATCTCAAGAGATGTCAGTATTATTGTAAAAAATCTCATGGGAGGGTATTATAATTTACCCATGATTGAATTGAGGGCGAGGTTGGTAAAATGCAAATCATTGTTTTGGAAGAAAGAAAAATTTACTGTAATTGCAAAACAATCTTTTGCAATCGCAAGGTGGTGAGCCCTATACATAATAAATTACGAGTGTTTGGATGAAAATAACTTATAATGAAAAAATAATTTATTAAGTATTTTATTAAAATTATTAGATGTTATTTTAAAACATGAAAGTCTATTTTATCATTTTTATTATTAGAGAGTATCGAGTATTATTTAATAGTATGTTATAAAATTTAATTTATAAAATTTAATAAATTAGAATAAAAAAATATAAAACTATATATATTATATTGTTAAATATAGCATAATATAAATTATATATTAGTACACGTGAAACAGACCAATAAAAAAAAAGAGGGTGTAAAGTGGGCTGTTTTTTCGGTAATACTAGTGAAGCTTAGGGGCAAATCTCCAAGGTAAAGACATATTCCTCGCAAGACGCTGGTCTGACCAGTGCCCATTCAACCCGAATTTTTCCTCCTCCTCGCGTTATCTCGTGATGGCAAGGCTCAACCAAACAGATGACCGACAAACTTTTTTTTTTGGGCCTATATGCGATTCTCAAGCGGCCCATTGCTGCCCCCAAACAAGCCCTACACACCTTGCAACCTATGTTTACCTGTCACAAACAACATGGCCAACTGGTGCTAAATAAGAGTTTTTGCCGTTATCAATGTCGTTTAGAATTATTTTTCTCTGAGTTCATAAACTGTTCAACTCATGTTACAGCGGACTGCCCCCAATGACCTTATCTGTTTATTTTTGGAAGAAATAGCAGAGTTCAAGTTTTAGTATGTGCAATGAAAAAGTGTTAATAGGTAATTAAATCATCGATTCTTTAGTCAATTGAGATTAGTTTGGTTGACTATTCGTTAGTAAAATGTGAACGTTCTTTATATAGTTATGAACTGAATTAGGGTTTGATTGTTTTATAACACTCATTTGAGATTTTTTTATTATAATATTCTATCACTTTTTTCAAAAAATAGACACATTTTAAAAAAATTATAAAGTGATGTTGTTTGAAAATATTTCAAGAAACGAACAATGATTCAATTCCAAGTATTTGGTGTCCACACAGACCTCTCATCGTGCGTTTTTCTTATTTCATGTAAGTATTGAATAATATTTAGATACTAAATATTTGAATATTAAAATATTACACATAATAGTAATGTTATATGTCCTAAATATTTTATACCAAAATTTATTTTATAAATGATATAACAATTAATTATTAATAAAATATTTATAATATGTTTATAACACTACTAATACGTTAAAAAAATGTTACGATCAATCGTAAATAAAAAAAATTCGTGATTTTATTACCACGTAACATGATTCATATCATGTATAATTATGTACGTATACGACTGACGTTAGTATTTGTTAGTAAGCTAATATTGCGTAACAATAATGCAATTCATACCTTTTTTTCATATAGCTAAACATTTTACTTGCTTGAAACAACTAAAAAGAGCCCTTTGGTAGTCCCGCCTGCACTATACCTCTTCTCCTTTCTCTTCCCCCATATAACACCTCTTCTCCTTTCTCTTCCCGCCTGTACTAATTCTTTCTCACGGTTTCGCATCCCTCTCCTCTCTCGTCGGCAAAAACCAGACCCTTACTCTCACGTCCCTCTGTCTCACTACACAAGCCAGGCCACACAAGCAACCCTCACGCAAGCGATCCTTACGTCTCTCATGTCTCTCAAGATCAAGCTCTCTCTGGTATATCTCGGCTCAAGGTTCAACATTCATCTCCATTAACGGCTCTGCAACAGCTACATTATATCAGGTAAGGTCTTGATTTGTGAAATTAGGATTTTTCTTTCTTTCTCATAAAAAAAGAAATTAGGGCTTTTCTGTGAAGCTGTGAAGAGGTTTTTTTTTTTTTCTTTCAGATTTCCTACTGCCGTTGATGCTATTCATTCCCTATTTTGCTCTTTATCTTGGGTTTCAACTTATTGATGTATTTTGGTCAAAAAGTATTGTTTCTTCATTGATACAGCAAAAACACAAATATTTGCTCTATGACAAAAGTAATGAAGATAAATTAAGAAATATTCAAACAGCAAAAAGGTCCATTTACTTTACCTCATTATTTCGTTTGGACTTGACATTCAATGAAAAAAATTTATGACTGAACTCATGTTGTGTATCAAAAAAGGCCTGCACACAAATGACAGGTAGGTTCACCAATTGCTGAGAAATGGCCTAATATAGAAAGACAGAAAGGAAGATGCAATAAAAACATTACATGATCAACAAGAGCAAGAGATGCACTTAGATTACTTGAATTTAAAGAGTAGTCTAACCAGTGCCATATTTTCATCTTATGATAAGAATGAAACTTTAAGGTATAACTGAGACAATCAAAGAAGAATGCATACATACAAAATTAGGGTAACTGCACAATTTTGATCCATCTATTTTACCATAATGCTTAGAAATATTAATTCCTTTTTAAGGGAAAGATGTCATGTTTAGATTCAAATAACCAAAAATCATCACAACGTCCAATTTTGGGGCTTATTTTGCAGTGGGGCAAGTACCAATAGTCATAGTGCTTGAGAAGTTTTTAGAAAAGCTTTGAGTCTAAGGTTGAGCTGCAAGTTGCCCCATCATGGAAAAGGTCCGGGGACCAACAAAAAATCAGAAAAGTTTGCCATGAACTTTGAGAAAAATTCTCAAAACAGAATGGCAATTTTGAGAGGAAGAAGATACACATGTTAGGAAGAAGAAAAATAATCGCATGGTTCAAATTCAAGTAACCCAGAATCAAACAGAAGTTGGGAAGCCTAGTGAAAACAGAAAATTTCACCAAAATTCATGGAAATTTTCACAAAGAAACTCATGGTCCGGGCAACTAATTTTCCTCTTTTAATTATGGCTGACACGTCAAACTTGGTTAATATAATTTAAAAATTAGAAAGAAACCCATAATTTTTTCAGAATTTAGGTTAGACTTGATTAAATAAGAAACCCCCCCCCCCAAAAAAAAAAAAAAAAATAAATAAATAAAGGTCAGTAGGAAAAAGAAAAGTGCTGATAAATTAAGTAAAAAATCTTATAAATCAACTTAAATAGCTTAAACTTGATAAAATATTTTCACATTATATGTAGCTCAAGTATATAAGCCACACACAACACAGGGCTTAAAAAATATTTCCAAGATGGCAAGATCAATATAAATCAAACGCATGATCAGTATCTCATAATGTTTCCAACAAATATTGTCTCTGCTACAAGATGAAAAAACAATTATATTTAGAGAAGGTTCTCAAGGAATTTCCTTCTCAAATTGCAGGAGTCCCATAGATAACTCAAAAGGGTGCAAGCAATGGTTCTGGAAAGAGGAAAGAGTGAACAATCATAAGCAAAAGAAAGCCAGTTCAATACATCTAAAAAAGTTGCAGCAGGTCTCCTCTAATAATCATGGATATTTTCTTGTGCAAACTGAAGCTGCCTTGTCTCATTTGGCCACATAGTTGTAATCTGATAGTTTAGCGACCTGTTTTTTCTCAAAAAATCTTCATGTCATTCTAAAAATTTCATCATATTTGAAATTGCAGGACCTTAAGAACATTTATAAGTGAGATTAAAAAACATTTATTATAATTATCATTATCAAACTAAAATTGCAACGGTTATAATCCAAACTTTGATATCAACAACATGCAATTTTTTAAATCGTATATAGGTGCCAGTGAGTCTATTAAGCATATAGGTGCCAGTTAGTTAAGCATTCAAGTGTTAGTCATGTTAAACACCTAGGTGCCAGTCTGTTAAGCATTGAGGTGCTAATCCAAGAAGCTTATAGTGCTAGTCCAATAGGCTTCTAGTACTAGTAAAATGCTCAAATATATAACAACAATTTTCTTTCATATCTCCATTTCAATGCAGTCATTATCTTTAGGCATCAAATTCTCTTTTCTCCTCATTACTCTTTAAGTAGTTTGTGATAATTCAAAAGTATTCTTTTATTTATTAATTCTTCGTTTCAAAAAGTTTTAGAACATTACATTCAGTGTAAAGACAGTGCATAGGATAACAAATTCAAGAATGGATGAATATGGTGAATGTAGCACACATTCACATTCAACGGAGCCCTCCAGAACACAGACAGGGTTCAAATTATTCTAGTGAGTTAACATGTTGATTATGTTAAAATTAATTTTTAGTTATTAATAAACAATTGAATACTATGTTCAAACTTATTTTGGGTAACTATATCATTTTGCTTTTCAGTTCTGAACTAATCCAAGGGTTACAACAAAGTGCAATGGGTAATGACATAAGAAGACAAATGACATCAGTGAGTGATAATTTATTTAGTAGAATTAGATGAGGAATCCAATGTATATTTATTATAGTTTTGTTACATTTTTCATGGTTTATAGGTTGCACAATTGGGAGGACAGATGTGGAAAGATTTGAGCGCAGAGGAAAAACACTATTATAATTCTCGCGCAAAACAAGAAAGACAAATGCATCGACAAATGATGCCTCCCACAGAGAATAAGACGTGCATACCGGTAAAAAAAGTTATAACTAATTTATTTATTACAAATCATTATCTTGTTCTTATTATGATTGTTATAATTGTATGTTATTCAGCCGGCATTTAGAACAAAATGCTCTCCCAGAATGGTCATGAAGTTGAAAGATGAGATCATTAACCAACCCCACAAGGTGCAACTAATTACTTCCATGGGGTTTGAGTCATTGTTACATATTTCATGCCGTACGTTGAGGTTGTCATTTTTATCACACGTTATCGATCGTTTTGACCCAGAGAGTCAAACGCTTATAATTGATGGTGGCAACCCTGTACACATTACATCGGAGGATGTAGGTAAGGTTTTAGGTATCTCTTATGCTGGCAAACGCATCCCTGAAGTAATTTCAAACAGGAAAATGGAGTTGTTGAAGTCTAGATTTCCTAATAGATCCTTTCGTGAGTTGCACCGGCTCACGGTTGAGGATTTAGAGTCTCGTGAAGTCTTCATGCAGTCATATTTGTTGTATATATTGGGATGCTTTCTCTGTCCCACCATGAAGGATGAGGTTAGCTCACTGGTTCTCCCTGCAATATCTATTGCCTCTAAGGCAAGAGAATATGATTGGGCAAGTTATGTTTTGAAATGGTTAGTAGATCAAGTAAAGAGTTACAAGAAGAAAATACTTCAGGGTGGGACAACTAGTGGGACTGGCGGTTGTTTGTTCTTTTTGATGGTATGTACAGTACATTAATGTTTTGTATTATAATACATGCTTTAGTTGTAGTAAAATTTATATGTATAGCTTATTTTTATATGTTTTCAGATATTTTATCTCCGTCAATTGGGGTTTTACAACGTGGAAACAGATTCTATGATTGGGTGGACAGATAAGGTTATTGACAAATGTATAGAAAAGGCGATGCAAACTATCCCAAGCTCACATATAAATAGGGGTGGTTCATCATCCTTTAGCGTACCAAGGTCACGTTCTACCCAACAGTTCCAAACCCCAGTGAGTATGGTACAATTTCATAACTATATTATACATTTAATTTAAATATAAATCATAACTAACAAGCTTGATTATATGGCAGGAGCTTAATTCTCTCTTCCAACAACTTCAAGACCAATTTAAAAGCACTCAAGACCAATTTAAAAGCACTCTTTACCAACAACTTTTTTTGGTTGACCAACGTCTACAACCTTCAGAAGCAGGGCCATCATCTTCAATGCCCAATATGCCTCCAGCCAACTTTGAAGATGCTGGAGGTCGAGACTCTAAAGATGAAAAAGGTCCAGATTTCCAAGATATAAGGGGTCGCGATTCTGAAAATGAAAGATGTCAATATTTTCAGGACGTAGGAGGTCAAGATCTCGAAGATGTCAAGATGCATTGTAACTCTTGTTCATTCTAATTCCTGCTTTGTCATTCATTTCAAGCTTTTTTTTTAATATATGGTCTTATCACTCTATTACACCGATAGAAACGGGTCTTACCAGGACTTAATCCGTGGTTATGATCAAGAGAAAGAGAGTTTACTTGTAAACTTCCACCATCGATTGAAATTGTCCTAATCTTTGCTTGACAATTCGTTTTTGTTATTGGATGTGGCCTGAAAATATTCTTTGAAGTGTGTTGTGAATGACCCGATCGAGAACATGCAAGTGTAATATATTTCAACTCTCTAGCATCCCCTTTGGTTGACGATCTTATGCAAACTGCGAACCCTAATTGCTTCGCATATCTTATATAATAATCATATAATTCATCATAACTACTAAATGTCATTTCAATCTTGGGAGCCTCTACTTTATCTTCCAAATTAACTATCTCCATTTCATTCTCCTTTTTTCCCTCAACTACTTCCATACTTGATGAGCTACTTAAAGCATCTTCTTTCCATTCCTATAAATTGAAAATATGTAAAAAAGAAACATCAAACAACTAACTATACTTATGAAAGCAAACTGCAAAATTTTGTGTGTGCTACATAAAAGATTATTTAACTTCTTTCTCTTGCTAGCATCAGAGGCTTATTTGACTAGCACCAAGGTGCCACTTTTACTAGTACGAAAGGGCAATTAATATTTAGAAGTGTAGGAGCAAGTGCTAATCCTAAAATGTTAAAGAACTAACTTTTTCATGCATAAGCTATTAGCCTTCTCAAATCATGTTGACACTAGAGACATTTCAAAACCCAAAGCACTTGACATAAGATTTGATGATGCTCCAAGCAAATGCCATCACGTGTAAGCTTGCTATAATTTTTTAATTCATGTTCGTATGGGTGCTAACAAGATTTTATGCTGGTTGGCTGTGAACTACCTAACGCAACTCCCCCTCTTTCTCTATGCAACTTAATGATTTAATATTGAAATGTCCCATGCCACGACTTGAAATCACATCATAATTCCTAATAAACAGATGTGACCCAAGCACAAAATTTTAAGTAGCCAAGCTATGGAAAAAACAAACAAACAGAAAGCCAAAAAAAAAACCTGCTGCTGAGTTGCATCTAGTCCAATTTGCCAGTTGGTGCTAGTCCAAGAAGCCCCTTGGTGCTAGTCCAATATGCCTATGGTGCTATTCCAAGAAGCCCCTTGGTGCTAGTCTAATAAGCCACTTGGTGCTAGTTCAATAAGCCCCTTGGTGCTAGTCCAATATGCCTATGGTGCTAGTCCAAGAAGCCTCACAGGTATTCTTCTCAATGTGTGATGCCTTTGAATAGCTCTTTAAAATTACTACCATTTAAATATTAGTATTACTACCATGCATCTCTCTCTCGCGTGCGCGCACGTACACACCAAGTGGCTAGTTAATATACCCTGATGTTATGTCCTTAACTCTTTAAATTTGATATTTCAAGTATAAGTCTTTTATTACCTTAATTTAACAAAAACTTAGTTTGTAATTTTATATATTTAAAATAATGGAATTAATTTAATTAAATTTTTACAATAAAATGATCGACAATAGAGTTATATAAAATGTTAAAGATAGAAATCTCAGCACAAGAAGTCAACAAGTCATACCTGTTGGAAGCGTGCAAGATCAGTGATTGAATTAGCTGTTACATGTTCTGGATAACCAATTTCCTGCCATGCCAAGAGATCCAGAAAAGATGAAACCAACCTAACAATATTAAGGTACTGAACAATGAACCAAATCAAGCTCCTCAACAAAGGACTCTAGGCAATGCAAAAGCAAGTTAATAGGTCACAACTTACAAGGGCATTTGAAATAAACCTGTAACTTTAAGGAAAATTAAAGCTAAAACTAAAGAAAAAATCAATGCTGATTTCAAAAAATAAATTAACCCAAACTGGCCAAACTTATAATGAAATATAATCCACAATTTAAACTAGATGTACTTGAAATTTAGGTAGAACACAATTAGAAATTAATTGTTTCATGCTTTCATCTCAAGGTTGAGCTTGGAATGTCTACATTTCACAAGAAATGGATAATGTCCATTTTTCTCTGTTTATTTTGAAACGATGTAGCTTTAAAACTGAATATGTATAATCAAACTGTGTCATTTTGTGTCTCTATACTCAGAAAAGAACTATCCCCATATCGGCTAAAATGGAGACACTCCAAACCCCTCAAGATTAAGCACCCAATTTCATCTAACTGTTTTTCAGAGATGTTGTTTAGGGATTTTTTTTTTAATCAGCAGAAAAGAAAAAGACTCTCATTGATCAATGATCAAACTGAGAACACATTATAATGCATACAACATCAACAAAAGAATGAGAAGAGGAAAAGTGCAAAGGGTATCATGATTAGAACCTCAATTCCAGTTAAGTTAGTATGAAGATGCTCAAATAATTACTCAAATATCAGCAGCCGCAACCCCAGGAAGAACAGTCGGCAAGTTACCAACTGAAACTATAACAAAGAAGAAATTAGATGAACACAATGTCCCAATAAAATACCATCGCCCAAAGTCTAGAGGTGAAGCATACGGTTAGGGCAAAGAGGAAAAGAGGGAAGAATCAATGGAGGTAGAGAAGAGATGAAAAGAGGGAAGGGAAAACTGATGCGCGGGAAGAGAAAGTGATGCACACGGGAGAGGTTGGAAAAGAGGGTCAAACAACATATCAAGGAGTAGGATCAGTAGAAATATTTGTACTGAAGTGGTGAATTAGAAGAGTTGTAAGGCATGTTATATGATGAAACCATGAAGATGTTGGCTTGTAAGAAAATGGGAATCCCTTTGTCATTATTGTAACCTCCTTATAGTGTAAAAGCTGTCCGCATATACAATGGTAGATTGGTAGTGGTAAGTCCCCCCCAACCCCCAACAAATAAAATAAAATTGTGGAGTGAGGTTTTAGCAAATTGTCTTATTGATAATGCCCCAACTAGCTGGCATGATGTGCTCCCCTAGGCCTGTCAGCATCTTATTGGTAAATGCTTTTTGAACAAAACAGGCAGACTTATCTTGGCTGCCACAGTGTATCTTTTGTGGAGGGAAAGGGAAAGAAATTGCAGACTGTGGGAGAGAAAGGTTCTAGCCCTGAGGAAACCATGACTGCTATCGGGAAGGCCATTCAATGCAGAGCTTCAAACTGCAGAAGAATTCCTAATTCCTATCCAAACTAGATAGTCTCTATGTGCTGGAATCTTCCTAGAGACATCTTCAAGTCCTAGAGTTAGTGTGTTGTTTTGGCTGGCTCTTGTGCTGGTGTTTAGCTTGTAATTGGGTTGAAGTGGCTGTAGTCTCTTGGTGTTTGTGTTGCTGTCTGTAGTTCTGTCTTGTGTTTGTGTGCTTTCCTTCTTGTTTTTGGGGCCTTTTCCCCCCTTCTTCTAATAAAATTAATTAATTACCCCCCCCCCCGCCCAAAAAAAAAAAAAAAAAAAAAAAACTGTATACCTTAATATGTTTTCTGCTTCAGTTCTGTCAATTCTTTGAATGATGAGTTCCCAATTTTCTCTGCCTCCCATGTGAAATGTTAGCACATAAAAGAGGTATTGGCTGTATTTTGGTTGACATAGAAATTGTCTTTTTTTCCTAGTCCAAAGGCTGGTCTAGTAGGCTACAAAGCAGGTGTTGCCCAGCCCCTGCCCATAGAGTTCCCACTAGATGAAGGCCGGATTTGATCCTAGGTTTAAAATACTCCAATATCAGGATGGTGCAAGCTGATGTAGATTTCTTTTTGTTTTTAAAAATGAGATTGTGGTTCAGCTATACTCCAGGAAAGTGTGATTTTTAAAAGCAAGTGTACTTTTTAGGGGATCTTGATTTTGATTACAAGGATCTCAAAACTTCAAATATGGACCGTGCTCATCAAAGATCAATGCTCTATGATGAGGGGACTAAGAAAAGCTAAATTCTTCCAAGGGCGGGCAACAACCCCATGTTGCAATTTTGTCACAGAATTATTTTCAGTAGTTTCATGGATCGGTTCATTAATTTTGATGTGGCGGACCTGCTTTATACAAGAAACTTACAATTCGTATTCACATGAATTGTGATTGATTCATTGTGGAAAAATAAGGCATGGTAACATAGACCCAACACATTACAATTAGTAAGGTCCTAGGAAAATTGATATGGATGTTGGTTTCTTGCTATGACCATACGCGTGTACTGCCAGATGAGTTTTTAACTTTTGAGGGATGCAATTTTAATGTTGTAATCTTTTTTTTTTTTCTTTTTTTGTTGTTGTGAATGTCAACTATAAATAAGGAAGGCTATGTGGTTGTGAAACATGTTAATAAGGATACTAAGATGGATTCATGATAGAGTGGCATTACTAGAAAAGATAGAATGAAAAATAAATGCAATTTTGATGAGAGCTAGAAGGGCACACCAATCAAAAAAAAAAAAAAAATACCTAGAAAGGCACCAGTCGAGGAGAAGATTTGGGAAGTCAGTTTAGATAGTTTCTTCATGCCCAATATGATCAATAGTTGCATCGATGAAGAGTGATTTGCTTAAAGCTATAGGCATAGTGAGGCACAAAAAATGTGGGTATAGGTAATAAAAAAACTCATTATGGCCTATATTTTATTACAGGTTATGGCCCTTGATCGGGACTAGCAGCAAATAAGAATTTGCAAGGCTCACACCAAGTAGGCAGGATTTATGACTTTTTAAAGTTGGGCTAAGTGTGAACTTGTTTCTCTTCATGTAGGACTAAGGTTGAGAATTCTGACATATTTAATAACAATTATCTTTTTGATAATTACGATTCATGTGGGAACCAGCAAGAACTACCTAAACTTTTGTATTTATGATCCCTTATCTATGATAGGTATTAATTTACTTAAGAGTGATTGGATTTTTTATTAGCTTGATTAGAGAAAATTGGTGCATGATTCAAAATTTTTTTATTCTATTTTTGGAGATGTCCTTAAATAAAGAAGAATTGCGAGATATGATTTATGTAGCCGACCCCAAATAATTGGGATAAGGTTTTGTTGAGTTGAGTTCTATTTTTGGAGATGTGCTTATCTGATTTAATATGAAAATACATAAACATATAAAACAGTAGTAAAGTCACTTGTGTATCATTGATAATTGTCACCTCCCCTACAAAAGGATAAAAACAGAACAGAAAAATTGAATTTGAAATGATTGTGCTGTTTTATTATTTTTTTTCTGTTATTTTTTTCCTTCTGTAGATTGTTAGAGTTGATCATCACATTACTCATGAGGAAATAGCACTGCTCTCCTGAAATTTAATTGTTTCACATGGCAGCAGATGGACAAGAGGATCCACTTTTAAAACAGGTCATGGTTTCATCATATAACATGCCTTACGACTCTTCTCATTCACCACTTCAGTACAAATATTTCTACTGATCCTACTCCTTGATATGCTGTTTGACCCTCTTTTCCAGCCACTACAGAGCATTTCAATTCCACCCAAATTCTCTCTCTAAAACAGGTCATTCCAATTTTATATAAAAATTTCAATGCCGGATGACACATCTTCCTTCCTTTCTTTCCTTTTCTATCCATGGCATGTCATCCAGGCATTGAAATTTTAAGTCAGAAGAGAACAAGAATCTTTTAAATCAGCAAGACAATAACAAAATAGAGATATATGTGCAAAGCAGGCATTCGAAAATGGAAAAAAGGAGCGCCATTTTTGGTCAGGCAACATGGGAAAAGAACAAAGGAACCTGAAAATCTGAAAAGGGAAAAAAAGAAGTTTGAGCTGGTCTGACCTTTTTCTTTCTTGACTCCTGTAGATACGCGAGGCCGAGAATGCAGAGGGGATGAATCAGACAAGAAATGTAAAGATTTGGAAGCAGAAGAAAGAAAATTTTCTCAAGAACGTCGGAGAGACAGAAGAAAGAGAAAGGAGAAAGTGGTGCGCACGGGAAAATCAGGGGAAAACATTTTGGTAGGAAATTTCTCTTTTAAGCCTGCTGATGTGGCTTGGCTGATTGGGCAGCCACATCAGCAGGTAGAATTATTAGGTAAAAAAATCATGTATGGATAGCATTATTGCAAGACAAAGTCAGCAAACTGAGTAAAAAGGGTTCCGCTGAATGGGGAGATGGA
Organism: Nyssa sinensis; assembly: GCA_008638375.1. Lineage (NCBI taxonomy): Eukaryota > Viridiplantae > Streptophyta > Magnoliopsida > Cornales > Nyssaceae > Nyssa > Nyssa sinensis. Next base: position 27,642,548 of record CM018042.1, read on the forward strand.
GAGCTTCTCTTATCCTCTCACACATCGCCAGAATACCTAAATCTAGTAATCTAAACCCTAGCCCTAACCTTTCTCTTCCTATCACACCTCTCCATCTCCCACCTGCTTCAAAACCCACCACTGTTAAATTCTTTAGTTTCAGGGGATTTTCCGCTAACCCATCTCCATATGCGAATTATGCCAATGAATTTGATTCTGAGACCCACAATTATTGTTAGACCCATGCATTGGAGTCCAAGGAAGAGGAGGATACCGGAAAGATTCCCATCAGAGCTTACTTTCTTTGTACCAGGTTCCCTTCTTCATCTCTCTGTATATTATGCATACGTATTGTCGTGTTCAAATATTGATTTTTGTTTTGTTTTGTTTTTATTTGGATGGGTTTGTTTATGTTAGTTTGATTAATGTAATTATATACTTATTTGGAATCTATTTTATTTTGCTGGAATGGTGTATGGTTGTGATAGTTGATTGAATGTTAATTAAGGCTACTATCTGTGCGTGTGGATTATTTTTTGTTTGTATGGATGAAGAATTATCGATAAACAAGAAGTACTGCTATTGATGATATCTATTCTTTCATTCAAGAAGCGGGAGGCATAACTGGCTACATCACTTGAAAATAAAGGGCTTTGCATGTAATATTAGTCTTTTGCTTTGATTTTCAAATCCAACATTGAATTATTCAAGTGGAGGAGCAAAGCTCGTAGGTGGGACCGTGGGAGTCAATGGTTGTCTTCAATCCAGCGGGATGCATTTTGGCAGGAGCTATTGCTAGGAGGTGGGGAAGTGGGTTCTAACAAAGTTTTGGCATTGGTGATTAAAAAATAGGGAACTTCAGTAAATGCCTTTGAGTTTTGAGGGGTGCAAACACAAAGTAATGGCATTATTTGGGGATGCTGAAACTAGGTGGAGATTAGAGGAGGGTGAAAGTTCAAAGAAGAGTGGAGGTGGGATTAGCTTGAGGTGTAAGAGAGAGCTTAAGAAGTTGTACAGCTTTGTAAACTGAGGGGGGTTTAGAGTTGGGAGTTGCCTTATGCTTTGAGTGCTGTTAGTTGAGTTGGGAGTTGTATTTTGCTTTGAGTGCTGTTAGTTGCTGAATAGGTCTTTATTGGAGTTATTTTGGTGGGTTGCAGGAGGTGTTTGAGCTGAGTAGGCGCAAGGATGGTTTTGGTGTTTTAATAGGGAGGTCTGGCCGGTTGGAAAGTAGTTTTTGCAGACATAAAAATCGCTTCCATTTAATTAGTTTTCAGGGAGTCAATTTAGGCTTAGGCTGTAGGTTCTTTGGGTTGCAGGAGGTGTTTGAGCTAAATAGGCACTAAGGATGCTTTTGGTGTTATGATAGGGTGGTCTGGCCGGTTGAAGAGTAGTTTTTGCAGTCGTAGATATCGCTTCCATTTTATTAGTTTTTGGGGAGTCGGGTTAGGTCTAGGCTGTAGGTTCTGTGGGTTGCAGGAAGTAGGCATTAAGGGTGGTTTTGGTGTTTTGATAGGGAGTTCGGGCCGGTTGAAGAGTAGTTTTTCCAGATGTTGATATCACTTCCAATTTTTTAGTTTTCAAGGAGTCGGTTTAGGTTTAGGCTGTAGGTTTTGTCTTTTGTGGGGGGCTTCTTATGATTTTTTACCCCCCCCCCCCCCCAAAAAAAAAAAAAAAAAAAAAAAAAAAGAAAAGAAAGAGAGAGAGAGAGAGTGACAATATCACTTATCACTTATCAATTAGTGATTTTTATGTTGTTTAGCTATGAGTTAAGCTTCATGTATGTGCTATTCTACGCATGCTTTATGTTTTGGTGCTCACTCCCTCACTCTCACCTTTTCTCGTTCCTATTTTGTGTTCTTTATGGTTTTGGCAGTATTGATTTGAAGAGCATGCAAGCTGAGTATTCAAGGAATGTTGTTCCTCCTACTTCTCGCTCATCAAATTATATAGCCCTCAGATTTTGCAATTTCCCTTCAGAAATTACTGTAAGAAGAGTCTTCAAACAATATATCATATATTACTACTTCCCAGTTTTTCTATTTTCTTCCGAACTTTCTCCCTGTTGTTTTAACATGACATTAATATAGTTTATTTGGAAAACCATTCATTTTTATAATTTTGTTATTTTCGGGTCTACAATCATAGGAAGAAAGAGGATAAATTACTTACCAAAAAGGAAAAAAATGTAAATTCAACCAGCCTCTCCCAGTGTCCAACACCCCACCCCAACCAAAACAAACAAAATATGAAAGAGGTTTAGTTCTAACCTTGTTTAATTATGCACTTGTAGCATACAAGGGAATCTTATCCCACCTCTTAATTATTTGCCATTAATCGCTGGCTATGTGGCCTACCCCTCTTGAGTAAGCAATTTTAAATATTTATCTCTGGGATGAGAAGTTTGGCACCACAAAATGTTTAGGAGATGTTTGTTATCAGACTGCTCTGGTTCTTCTTGTTGATCGAGACATGTAATATTTGTTGTTTAGTTGGTCCCATTAAGCTTTGTTCCCATTTGCACTTAACTTTTTTCCCCTTTTCAGTGTCCAAGATTAAATTTGAAAAGACAATTAAAATAATTCCATTGTTACAATATTTGGGCTTTGCCACTGCCAAAAATGTCATGTAAATGTTTCATATTGGTTTGCAATATTGGACCAGGCCAGACGTATGTGGTAGACTGACAGCGTCCATTAATAATATTGATCCTGGGTGCATACCTGAGTTCCTATCAGACTACCAGTAAATCGTTCGGAAACTTTAAATTTTAGATTCAAATGTATCTGTTTAATCTCCATTCTGGTGACATGGAACCTTTGGTTTCAGGGGATTGGAGATGAAGAGAATGTGAGCTACTGCCGTCACATGGTTGTATTCCAATATGGATCTGCTGTCCTGTTCAACATGGAGGATCATGAAGTTGAATTTTACCTAGAATTTGTGAGAAGACATGCTTCTGGACTGCTTCCAGAGACAAGGAAAGATGGTTAGTTTCTTTACAAAAAAAAACCTCTTTTGTTGTCAATTTTTTTTTTCTTCTAAATGATCCTTCATCATGCCCCCTTATTCACACTTATGTTTTAAATTATCTATGACATCTGTGAATAATAATGTAACTTCCATAATTTGGCTTTAATCTTTCTTAGTATAAATATCCTCATGCAAGCTTACTCCAAAACGTTGGGGTGCAGATGGTGACAACAGAATGCCTGTGGTAGGGATGGTGATGATGACATGTCTTCATTTTGTAGAATTCTATCTGAAAATATAATGACTTCTGTATATTGTGGGTTATTTTGGATTTAAAGTTGACTTCTTCAGTAATTTTTTTTCCCTCATTTTATCCCCAATAGGTGCTACTTGTAACATATCTTGAATGGATTTGTTTCTTATTCTATATTTTATTTTAATTTCATTCATTCATATCAATATCATTAATTGTAATATTTATACTTATTTTTTTCAACATGTTGTTTCTGAACTATTCAATAATTATGAGAAAAATACATTATATACTATCAGTAGTAGTTAAAGGCGAAAGAAACTTTCAAGGTGCTAAGGTCCTATATTGCCTGAAAAAGCGAGGTGAAAAAAAAGTGCTAGTCTAAATGAAGCAAGGCGCTAACTTATAAAAATAATAAAAAAATATATTATATATTAAATGTTTATTTATTCTAAGTTAAACTATATTTTATGTAATAATTCTCTTTTAATTCTAAAAAAATTAATATAAAAGATGACATAACATAATTAAGTTTTAAACAAAGAGACTATTCTAAACTTTTTCTTTCAAGTTTACTACTTTTATATTGGTTAAATATTGTCCAAACAAAAATAGCTTTAATTCTAAAAAAACAAGACAAGAAACATGAGCACATTCAAATAAAATAAGTTTCAGTTAATGAGGCTCTCACCTCAACGCCTTTCACCTTAGTCAAGGCAAGCGCCTAGGCAGCGCCTTATTGAAATTGCCTTTCCCGAAGTGTGTTTAGGCATTACGCCTCACCTGATCGCCTAGGCGAGCGCCCGGTCGCCTTTGACAACACTGTATACTATACATTATACAACATAGTTGTCTTAAATAACTTTTGCTTCGGCTTGGCCAAAATTCTACGATCATACAACACTTCAGAATCATTTCTCCATTTTATCCATGCTATTCTAATATATGGGCAAATGGCCATTTAAATCCCCCGTTATGAATAATTGCTCCAAGATTTGCAAAATATATTCCGTGTATTTAGTTTGGTCCTACTTAACTAATTCATTTTTGTAATTTAGAATTGACCACCTCTCTAATCCTTAGCAAACAATATAGACTATGGGACATTAGCTTGAATATGTTAATAAGCTGATTTTGTAACTCAAGCAAAAATGCAGATCCTTGATGTAACCCAATTTTTGGTGGAAATTTATTTGTCTCTGCTCCCACTTTTCTGAAAGTTTTTTACTACTCCATTATATCCTTAATCACATTAATATGTCTAATTGATATTCCTTTATTTTCTAAATCCCTTCTTTAGTAAGAGAAAAATTATTTCTGTGGGGGGTGGTTAGGGATGCTGAGTAGTTGGCATGGACATTGCGGTGTTAGGTGGGAGCTTTTCCATCATCTTATTTGGGTTTACCTTTGGGAGAGTCGTCTAGGTCATGTGCGATTTGGGATTTTGTGGTGGAAGATTTTAGAAGCGTCTTGTAGGATAGAAGAGTCACTATATCTCTAAAGGAGGGAGGATTACTCTTATAAAGAGTACCTTGGCCAATTTGCCTACCAATTATATGTCCTTGTTTCCTATTTTGTGTCGGTGGAGAAGAAGTTGGAAAAGATTCTAATGGATTTTCTTTGGGGTGGTATGGAGGAGGAGCAGAAAATTCATTTGGCGAAGCGGGAAAAGGCAAAAACTTCAATTTTGGAAGGGTGTTTGGGAGTGAAGGATTTGAGAGTCTTTAACAAAGCTTTGCTGGGTAAGTGGCTTTAGCTGCTTCGAGTGGAGGATCATGCATTGTGGAAAGAGGTGGTGGCTACAAAATTTGGGTGCGAGGAGGGGAGGTGGTTCTCTAAAGAAGTGGTGGGGGCTTTGGGATATGGTCTTTGGAAGGGAATCCGAAAGGGTGTGTTGCTGATTTTAAAAAAATGCATACGCTTTGAGGTTGGATATAGGGTCGAAGCCCGAGGGTGAAGTTTTGGAGTAATCACTGGTGTGGGGATGTGACATTTAAGTAAGAGGTTCTGCCACTTGTACAGATTGGCTTCCTGTAAGGAAGCTTTTTGTTGCTATCTTTTTTTTCTTGGATGGTGGGGGAGTAGTGTGGAATCAGTGTTTTGGGAGGAATTTCCATGATTGGGAGGTCGAGGAAGTGGAGCTCATGTTGGAGGTCCTGAGTAACTGGAGGATGGTGGAGGGAGGGGGCGATATGCTTGTATGGGATATATCCAACTCGAAGGCATTCGTGGTTAGATTTTTCTACAAGGAGTTGAAAGGTGGGGAAACGTGCATTTCCTTTGGAAGTTGATTTGGTATTCAGGGGTTCTAACAAAGGTGCCTCTTTTTTTTCTTCTTGGGTAGCTGCTTGGGGAGCTATATTGTCCATGGATCATTTGGCAAATCGCTGCTGTATTTACAAGGAGGAAGTGGAGATTGTTGATCATCTGTTAATTCATTGTGCAGTGGCTAGGACTGTTGCTTTTGAGTTGGGGAGGAGATAGGGTGAGGAAGGAGGTTCGCTCGGTTTGGAGAATGGATCCTTTGTGTCTAATTTGGAGCTTATCTAATTTCTTGCATTCGTTGTTTTTTTGGGCAAAGAGGTATTTCCGTTATACAGAGGTTTTTTGGTAGTTTTTTTTGGGGAATCTAAAGCTTTGTTGATGTAGCCTTCCTTTGTAATTATGGGTTCACACCCCTGCCCCCCCGGTGCCTTCTTTATATATTCACACACTCTTACTTATCAAAAAATAAAAATAAAAATCTTCACATTGTCTCCAATCTGCTGTAGTAAAGTCAAATTAGCAAGTTTGAAGAGTCAATCCTACAAATTTGGTGGGGTTTTACACTCTTGATCCACTTATTTGTGGATTGGAGGGAGAATTCGACCCAAACCCCCACATAATAGGTATCTTAGCTGGTAAGTTTAATACCACGACAATTAGCGCAACTTCAAATTCACCTTTGTTTTTTTTTTGGATAGGTAACCTTTGTTTTATATATAAGCACATGTGATGGGGATCGACAACTTAGAGTACATGCTTGGAAAAAAGAAGAAAAAGAGGATCTTTCATGTGGGTCCCGCGAATGGTCCAATAAGTCGCTCCATTGTTGTCACATGATTAGGAACTAATTTTAGTAGTGTTTGGTTGAACCCACTTGTTTTTTGTAGAAATTTTAATTATGCTGAATTAGATTTTTTTTAACTACAATATTTTGGTAATTTTACAGATGAAGGTATTTTAGTAATTTTATCTTTATTTAATCTCGGTTAATAAATTGTTTGGTTATGGGTTTTGTTTTATCCGCTACTTTTTTGGATTAGTAGAGATTTATTTATTCTAGGAAGTCATTTGTCTAGTAAGATTTATGCAATTGGTAGGCAACTAGAAAAGTTTCTATACTTCTACGCAAGCTAGGCTTTTATAGACAATTATAAAAGTGTTGATCAATAATTTTTTTTGTAGATTTTTAATCCCTCTTAATAGTGAGACCACGTTAAAATTGTTCTACATGAGACTCCTAGAAGGCCTTGGTGAATTTTCAAGGTTTATTTCTCTTTTTTCTTGTTCTTTCTTTAAATTTCCGCACTTTAAGTTGCAATCGGACCTTGTTAACCATCCTTTTCAACCGTATAAACCCTATTTTGATAAGCCCAATCACTCCTTCCATCTAATATTCAATACTAGTAAACCCCAAACCATCAAAAGGCAAGAACTCCTCATTCTTGGGGTTACTGTTCACATCACAGTAACAGCTCCAAAAGATTTCCCATAATCTCTTATTTTTTGTGCTTAAAACTCAACTCAACTCAACTCAATCAATATTCAATCAGCTCCAGCCTTTTTTAGATCAAACTTAAAGTCCCAGCCCACCTTAATTGATTGTAAGGCAGCCTTAATTCCCACCCAAAGGCACTGTCCTTTGTATGTCAATTTTTTCTCAATCATGATTTCCGCTCTAATACTAAAAACTGTTATAGGGTGACTTTGTTTCTTGTTCAAGGCTCCGTCCAACATTAACATGAGTGCTTTTTCTTCATTCATCAAGCATCTTCTTATTTGTAAGATCTTGTTAAACAAATTAGATAATTAAATTGCTCCATCATCACCTAAAGTTAAACACATTTCATAGCCTTACTATCTACATTTTTCCATAACCTCTTTTACCTCCACTACTGATTATTATTATTATTATTATTTTTTTTTGGGGGTGGGGGAAGAGGTCAGGGAGTTAGCTATAGCATGTGGCAGGCTCCCACTCCTCCTTCCCTTAAGTTGTGTCCTGGAAAATTTGGGCTCGGTAATTCTAATATTAAGGAGGTAGCTAGATATGAGAGCAGTGATTTCGGATAGTCAGAGTGCCTTTGTTGAAGGCAGACAAATCGTGGATGTAGTTTTTTTGGCCAATGAATGCATAGACTCCAGGCGGAAGAGTGCGGAGGCTAGTATGTTGTGCAAATTGGATATTGAAAAGGCCTATGATCACGTTAATTGGGATTTTTTGATTTCCCTTCTTGAGCAAATGGTGCTTGGGGACAGATGGTAGGGGTGGATTAGGTCGTGTATTTCTTCCGCTTCGTTCTTAGTATTGCTCAATGGCTCATCGGCAGGTTTCTTCAGATCTACTAGAGGTTTGAGCGGGGGGATTTACTGTCTCCGTTTCTATTTGTGATTGTTATGGAAGCTTTGAGCCACATGATTGATAAAGCGGTGATTCTAGACTGGATCTAGGGTTTCTATCTAGAAAATGGCACAGGTAGGAGGATGGAGGCGTCTCATTTGCTATTCGCGGATGATACTTTGATTTTTTGTGAGCCGGATATTCGCTAGTTGAGTTATTTGAGATGCCTGCTTATGTGCTTTGAGGTAGTGTCGGGCCTTCGGATCAACATGAGTAAAAGTGAGATCATTCCGGTTGGGTCGATTGAGGGGATAGGAGAGTTGGCCCGGAGTGTAGGGATGTGGGGTGGGCTACTTGCCGTCGGTGTACCTAGGATTGCCTTCGGGTGCACTCTCAGACTCTTCCTCAATTTGGGATGTGGTTCTAGAAAGGCTTCAGAAGAGATTGATAGGGTGGAAGAGACAATATCTATTCAAAGGAGGAAGGATTACACTTATCAAAAGTACTCTCGACTATCTCCCGACTTACTTCATGTCTCTTTTTCCATTGCCTTCCAAGGTGGAGAAGAGACTAGAAAAGATTCACCGTGATTTCTTGTGGGATGGCAAGGAGGGGGAAAGGAAGATTCACCTTGTCAGTTGAAAAAAGGCTAAGAGTCTGATTGAGGAGGGGGGGTTTGGGTTTCAAGGATTTGAAGATATTCAACAAAGCTCTTCTTAGCAAGTGGTGTTGACTTTTCGCTCATGAGGGTCATTCGTTATGGAAGGAAGCCGTGTCTTCAAAATTTGGTTCCAATAGTTTGGGTTGGATTGTGAAGGAGTTCAAGGATCCTTATGGATGCAGTATTTGGAGGGCTTTTCAAAGAGGCAAGAAAGAGTTTGCCAATTCTATTCGCTTTGAGGTGGGAAGAGGGTCGAGGGTTAGATTTTGGAAGGATCCTTAGTGTGGTGATACTCAGCTAGAGGTGCTTATCCTGGTTCACTTTAGTCTTTCCTCAAATAAAGAGGCCTTGGTAGAGGACTCCATGCAAGTGGTAGGGGACTCCTGGATGTGGGGCCCTTATTTTAGAAGAAACTTTTTTGACTAGGAGCTTGTGGAGGTGGAGGGGCTTTTTAGGGTGCTGGGTAGATGGAAATCTCATGTGCATGAAGAAGATAGAATAATCTGGAAATTGAATAGCGGCAATAAATTTTTAGTGTGCTCATTTTATAAGTTCATGGTGGGTCAGAGAGAGGTCCAATTCCCCTAGGAGCTTATTTGGAAATCCAGGGTCCCTAAAAAAGTTGTATTTTTTTGTTGGTCAGCGGCGTGGGGTGCTATTTTCACAACGGATAACCTTAGGAGAAGGGGCTTCCATCTTCCAAGCAGGTATTATCTGTGCAAGGAGGTGGAGGAGTCTGTTGATCATCTTTTTGTGCACTGTTCAGTGGCTAGAGAAGTGTGGAATACGGCGCGCTCTTTGTTTGGTGTTTGTTGGGTAATGCCAGGGACAGTCTGAGAAGTCTTGCTTGGTTGGAGGTGTGGCCGTATTTGTAAGGAGCAAAAGAGGGCTTGGAAAGTAGCCCCGTTGTGTCTCCTTCGGTGCATTTGGAAGGAAAGGAATAGAATGGTTTTTGAAGGCGTGGATCTCACGCTTATGAGATTGAAGGATTCTTTTTTGAAATCGCTATTTTTTTGGCTTAAGGGGGATTATCCATTGAATGTGGATAGTTTTAGTTGCTTTTTTGGGGGGAAGTTAGGCTTTGATTATGTGCCCCTCTCCTTTTGATGTATATGGTTGGGCCCCCCTCGGGCGTCGAGTATATTTTACTTAACTCTACCGATCAAAAAATGAGAGGGCTGCGAGATCACAGGTCTGATAGAGAAATCTCCCTTGTGCATCATCATCTTATCACTACTTTAGCTACTATTTGTTCCACAAAACAGTGAACTTCAAAAACACTATCAGGTTCAACAGGAGCACATTTCTATAGAAAAGTGCTGTTTTTGTCTCACTCCCTCTCTCTTTGATCAGAATTGAATCCACGCAGTCTAAGTATTGCATCTTGTCAATTCTTCTGTTTTATCGTCAATTGATTTCCACAGCCATATCCATCTGTGCTGACTTTCCATATTTTGCTGTATTGGTCCCTGTGAACATGTCATTTTGACTGACATTCTTGTATAGCCTTTACAGATAGGTTATGAATTCATTCATGAAAATATTTCTGTTTTACTTTCACTGTTCTTTTATTAACAGATTATGCTGTGAAGGAGAAGCCACTATTGGCTCAGGATATGCAGGGAGGCCCAGACTACATTGTTCTGAAAAATCTAGATTTTGATAGTATCCGCATAATTGGTAGTGTGCTTGGCCAAAGTATTGCTCTGGAGTATTTTGTCTCACAGGTAATTAATTACTTTTCAGAAATCTCAGAAATTGTGCCCCCTCTGGATGTTGTGTATAAAATATTTTACTAATAAAAAAATGCTTTGAGCTTTTTTAGTGGAGGAAGAAAGCTAATGTGCAATTGATTCCAATTTTTTTATGCTCGAACAAATTTGACTTAAGCATTCAAGATGTGTATTGCCTATCTGCCAACAAACTACAATCGCTATTGACTGAGACATGATGTTATTTGGTGGGGTATTTCTGATGAAAACTAAAGTCAAATTGGGAATTAAATTTAATCTCTCTCTCATAGGTTGATGGAATGATTGAAGAGTTCACGGATATAAATCGTGGAATGGAGAAAACTGGCACTTTCACAATGGATAGGAAGAAGCTCTTTCAACTCGTGGGGAAGGCAAATTCAAATTTAGCTGATGTGATTCTCAGAGTTCGACTTTTTGAGAGGTAACATCGCTATGCATGCAAGCACTTGCTTTGTACATGACATGACATTCCAAGATGTGGCTTGTTATTTTTCCGCATATGCAGTACAAAAGAAGGGGATTTTACACACCTTGTGGCCATTTGCATCATTTCAAATTGGTAGGCATTTCCAGAGAACAATAGGGCACATGCATTTGATGATCTAAGTTTTCTAGAAATAAAACATGTGCCATTTAAATAATATATTGAAAGAAGTTTCTTCTGTATAGATAAAACTTCTCTAGGTCAGAATAGAGAAATGCAAAAAGAAGGGTCAAGGGATATAATCTGCCATGATAGGAATAGAAAACAATTTGCTCTCAAAATTGATGATGCCAGTTGTCTAAGCTGGTAAAATCTTTAGAAGGCCTATACTGGAGACCTAGGTTCCTGTTTCTGCATGGAGTTGATTACTCTATTATTTTTTGTCCTCTCCACCCCCCCCCCCCTCTCTCTCTCTCTATATATATATATATATACAGATATATCCATGAGAAGGTATTTCAATTGATACAAGTTGGTCTTATTAGGAGTCTTTAAAATTACTTTCGCTTTACTTTTAATTCTCTTGAGAGTTTTAGTGGGTTTGTAATAAAATTTGAGGCTTTTGTATTGCTGTAATAATGTTTGAGAAAAAAACTGGAAGAGCTTTGAGCTCTTTCCCTGTCTCTCTTCTTCTTAATTGGGTAAGTGGCTTTGGAGGTTTGCTATAGAGTGGTTGAGTGAAAGTTTGAGAGCTCTTGGGAAGGAGTGGCACTGTGGAAGAGCATTATGATTCTTCCCTCTTGCGTCCTTTGCTGCTTGTAATGGGACAAGCATCAGATTCTGGCATGATCCTTAGTGTGGTGAGTTGCCTTCGAAGGAAAGGTTCCTCGACCTTTTTAGGATTACAGATGACAGGGATGTCGTGGAGTTTGTGTCTTTCACTGAATTGGTGTGGTGTGATGCCCCAAGTTTGGGAGAACTTTTCAAGATTGCGAGTTAGACTCGGTTATCTCTCTTTTTGACTTGATTCAGGGTGTTCCTATTGATGAGAAGTGGATGATGCCATTAGATGGAGGAGGGATACGAGTGGGACCTTGCTTATTTGCTTGTTATATAGGGCTATTGTTAGAGGAGAGGAGAAAGAATTCCCATGGAAGTGCATTTGGAGGATGAAAGCTTCGTAAAGGTGCCATTTTTTTGGTCTGCTTCTTATACATAGTTTATGTACATATTAGTAAATAGTAACTAAATAGTTTGTGGTTTGGGGTGTCTTCTACAATTAGTTTAGTTCAGGGGTATTTTTATAATTTCAAGGTTTGTGTCTTATCTTGAGATGATTGACATAGTATTGGGGATTTATTTTGGGTGTTTATGTATAGGAAGTTGTGTTCTAGGGCTGTTTATTTTGGGTCATTATCTTGTCTTTGGACGGTTTATTTGCAAGGTGTTTTGTGACTTCCCTTAGAAGCTTTTAGGTTGTTATAAAAGGAGGGTGTGTGTTGCTGGGAGCAGAATTTTTGGGAGAAGACATTTCAGATTGGAGCTGCTTTTCAACCCCAGCTAGGGTTTTCAAGCATTGAAGGCTAGGGTTTTGAGGATTCGACCCCGTGGTGCCTTCTGATCCCTCTATTGCTGCGTATCATGCGAGAGGGCATTACTTTACCACCATTTGTCCCTGCAGTCCAGCTCTGCAAAGCTACGAGATTCAGGTATCTTGCTTAGATGTACCAGGATTCTTGTTTGCTCCCCATAATTATTGGAAAAGCTTCATAGAGATTTCCTATGGGGGAAGGTAAGTAGAATGAAAGAAGACCTCATTTGGTTAGTTGGGAAAAGGTGAAACTTCCCTTGGTTGGGGGTGGTTTGGGCTTCAAAGATCTGAAGTTGTTTAACTAAGCTCTCTTAGGGAAGTGGATGTGGCCATTTGCGGTGGAGGACCATGCTATGTGGAAGGATGTGATATCCACAAAGTGTGGGTGTGAGGATGGGGGATGGTTTTCTAAAGATTCATCCAAAGCCTATGGGTGTGGGATTTGGAAGGCAATACAAAATGGAAAGGAGGGTTTCCTCCAATGTGTCCGGTTTGATGTAGGGGAGGGTTCTCGAGTAAAGTTTTGGATCGATCATTAGCATGAGCATGGTGCTTTGAGAGCGAAGTTTCCAAATCTTTATAACATTGCCGAAGACAACGGTATAAAGATTTCTCTCTAGACTATTTTGACGTTTTCTATCACATTTTTCTGTTTAGGTACCGGATTTATGCCAAGTTGGCACAATATGCCGAGGCTCATGAATATGTAGTTAACCCTGCTTTGGAAATTCTTAGCCAGCATATACTTAGTTTCGTTCTATATAGTATCTTCTGGCCTATGTTGCATATTTTTTGTCTATATCATAAATATGTAAATGACATGTAAATTAGCTTAGAATAAATTTGTAGCACTGTTATGTTATTTTCTGGTTTTATTTGCTAGTAGGTACATGAACATTTCTTTGATAAGTATTAAAGTTTTACTAAAGGCTCCAGAAATCAGTGGTGAAATCTATTTTCACACATGGTATGTGAACGTTGTACAAAAAACAATAAGTACAAAAGTACATCCTTCCCAAATAATCTACAAAAGAATCGACATGTACAGGAAAGGACTTAACAGTCCAAAATAAAGATTCCTTTATAACAAACTTTTCAACCTAACTAAAGCAAGCTCGGTCTCATTACCTAAAAGAAAGCTTGGTCCCTTTAAAAGTTCTCCTATTCCACTTGCCCAAGGTTCAACCCAAAAAAAAGAAGAAGAGAAAGCGCTGCATCCTTCACCTTCCTCACTCGTTGCCGAATGCAACTCCTCGTAAACTCTCATAACTGGTGAAGAGATGCCTCTAAAGCCACTCACCTCTACAATGAAGAAGCAAATGGCTGACTGAGTCCTCAGCCACCTTGCACATGCAATACCAATTAGCCATTCAAAAACCTCTCCTCTTAAGATTGTCAATAGTTAAGATTGCATCCAAAGAAACTGTTCATGCAGAGAAAGAAACCTTAAGAGGAGCCTTCGATCGCCAAATGCCTTTACACAGGAAGTCCAGCATCCCCTCCTCTAGAAAGAGCCCTGTAGACACACCACACACTAAAGATGCCACTCTTCGAAGCACTCCACCTAATGGAATCCTCCTCTCCAACACAAACCCGAATCCCTTGGAGCTACTCTAATAAAGCATAAACAATATCCAACTCCTAGTCAAGGAAAGTCCGTTGAAATCGAGGGCTCCACACCACTCCCTCTGTCAAAGAGGTGTAGTCAGCTTCTGATGCCTATTTCCCCACAGCATTACGAAACAATTCCAGAAACCTCTCCGTCAATGCCAACTCTCAACACACGCATCACACCAAAGTCGAGTATTATGCCCAGCTCCCAGTACCAAACTCCTATTACTACTTCTCTGTGACCCTTCCACACAAGCTCTCCTTTTCAGAGGTAAACCTCACAACCATTTACCCAACAATGCCTAATTAAATACCCTAATCTTCTTGATTCCTGACACTCTTTCTAAGATTGGCACACACATCATCCCATGCAATTCTCCTCCCCATTGAAAATCCCTTTAAAGTTTCTCAAATCTCATTTCAACTGATGCTAGAATGGTAAAAATATACATATGTCGGAAGACTAGAAAAATTACTTTTTTTGTCAGTCTGCCTTCTTTGGAAAGGTTAGTACATGCACACACATATTTGTATGAACAAGCAATTACATGAAACAGCCATTTTCTGAAGCCAAACTTGCCTTTAGATGGGCTCATGCTTATTAAACTGGAGATTAGACAAGCTTACATTTAGGTTCTAGTTTGGCTCATCAATGTTTAATCAAGTTCACTTCCTGCAGACAGATGGTCCTGATCTTGTAAATGGTATGAATATCCCTATTTTCCCTATTCTGTTCTACAAGTCTCAAGACAATAATAACTCGGAAGGATTTGACAAATCTATTACAATTTGGCTAAACTATGATAAACACAGCCTACAGTTGGTTAAGATGAACTTTGATTACATAAAATTTGAATATATGAATTTTTCAATTTTTCTTTGGTTAAGTGAATTCTAAGTATATGAATAAGAGTCTAAGACATATTAAATATGTTTTTCTCTTCACTTTTCAGATCAGAAATTGCTCAGAGAGAGGCAAAATATGCTCAAATATTTGAGTACCTTCGAGAGGAATATGAGGTCACACAACGCTTTGGAAACCTTGATTTCAAATTGAAATTTTTTGAGGTATTCTTGCCCCCTTCAATCTTTATTGCAGTCCTGCTACAAATGTTTTGATTGGTTCCTGCAGGTTGTTAGGATTTTTCTTACTTGAGGGAAAAGAGTCATGGACTAGAAGATACTAAATGAAACCTGTAATGCTTAAACAAATTTATGGACACTAAAAACTATACCTGGTGGCAAAAAATAAAAATAAAAAATGAAAGAGAAGAGAATGATGTGGCTTTTATATCTTATATGGAACCAACTATTCCAACGGTTAAAAAGCAACTTTGGGTATGTTTATAGGCCATGTGTAAAGATGATTTTATTTTTTTTTCCCTCAAAAATTTTAATGGTGTAATACATAATTTACCTTTTCAAATATAATGTATTCATTAATTGGTATATAAACTAATAAAACCATTGAAGTACTAAATAATACATAATTTACCTTTTTAAATATAATGTATTCATTAATTGATATATAAATTAATATAACTATTGAAGTACTAAAGTTTTTATTAACATTGTAAACCTGTGCAATGTGTGTATATTATATCCTCTTAGACCTTTGTTGGATCTCTGAATCAAATTACTCTTTTCACAGCACAATATTCATTTTCTTCAAGAAGTCCTTCAAAACAGGAGGTCCGATCTCTTGGAATGGTGCATCATAGTCTTGTTGAGTATTGAGAATGCTATATCAATATATGAGATAATTCGTGAATCAACTGCAGCTACAGCTCCTATTTGAGCAAGAGGCATGCCAGAAATTTTTGACAGCCAGTAAAAAGACTGTTGTACCTATCCAAAAAATATTACTGTAGCAAATTCCGTTTAGAGGTAGAACAGAGATGAGCTAAACAGGGATCAATGGCAATGCAATTTCGCGGGCTGCAGCAGAGTTGAAACAGAGATATGAGGGGAAATAAATTGATTCCAACAATCACTACTAACCCCACTTGTATATATTTTTATAACATATTATTATTATTGTTGATAACGCTTTTAGGCTATTCATTAAATTTTAAATCCAACGATTCTATATCTTTAAATCACTATTTGTTCTTCAAATTTCATTTTTAATAATATAATTTGTCCATAATTCAATTGTATAATATATTTATAAAAAATTTAGTTATTTATCACTTTAAAAAAAAGCTCCATCTTCAATTTTTTTTTCAATTTTCAAATTTAAAGATCACAAATGAAAATCCTCTTCATAACTTCAATCCCCATCTTCAAATTTGAAATTTTGAAAATGAGTTGAAGATGCTTTAAGAGGTACTTGAAATTATAGTCTGTTGCTTCATACACCTTTGGTTTCTTACATTATTGAAGGAGTCTATTTGCTTTTAATACACACCAGTAAACGTGTAATTATGTTAGTTAAAAGTAAAATATTATACTGATTTTTCATGAGATTTCTGATATTCACACTTCACCTTATTGAAGTTTCAAAAATGATATTGAGATCTTTTATTTTATTTGACAAATTGTAAATATTTTATTCAAATTAAATATTTTATTCAAAATAACAAAATTACCTATTTTATATTATTATTTTTTTACATTTTTTAATTTTTGATTCAATCTTTTTTTTTAAAAAAAAAAAATAAATATTGATTAAAACTTTAAAATTATTTTTTATATAAAACAAACATAAGTTATTTACCGTTTATGTATTTTTATATAAAATAGAAACTTCTTTAAGAAAGTTTAAATATTGGTAAAATTTGAAAAAAAAATTGTAAAAAATAATAATAATAAAAGAGACAGTTTCATCATTTAAAAAAAAAATTGATCAAAAATATTTATACTTTGTCGATAAAATTAGAGAAGATTATGATAATCGATGTAATTGTCACAAACTTCAAGAGAGGTTGATATAATTTATCATAATAATAAATGACTGTTCAAATACTCTTGACAGCCATTGAAAAAAATAACAAACAAAAAACAGTTCATTGTTGTTTAAAATGCTTCCAGAAAACAAAATGTAATAGTTCTTTCATGTAGTGCTCGTCCTGCTGCGGAGATCAAACCAAAATAACAGTCCATCTAATTCAGATAAAAATATATGTCAAAGCCTACTATATTAATAGTTTTTGGTTACAAAAAAGACAAATTCAAAATTCTGCAACTTTAATAGCATGACAAGGGGTGTCATAAGCATCCTTGGGCCTTGATTTCTTCACACCAGCAGTGAACCAAACTTTATCAGACTTGTAGCCCTCAACTGCCACATTTGTGACCTTAACCCATACCAAGACCTTTGTCTTCATTCCTTCTATGCCTGTGAGCTTTCCCCTTAGCAGAGTGCCCTTCACCCGAGTGGCGTACCTTATCATGGAGGAGTCCTTGAAGCCGACCTCACAGGCGGAGGGCAAGTACACAACCAGCTTGGCCTTTGACGCATCAAATTCGTAACATGTTATGTTCTGGGGAAAAAGGCCCGGTGGTAGGTTGTATTCTCGAAGCAGATCTGGCAAAGTTTTCAATGGCTTTCCTATAGAACGAACAAGAAAATCGACTAATTACATACAAACTAACTATCCCCTCAAAGAAAAAAGATCAGCTGAAATCGATAGAAGTTACAGCATTCAAAAATAAACTTTATTTTGTATTTAAAAACATGCAGCGTGATTGAATTTATAAAGCAACATGATTTACTTTAAATTGCTTTCAGAAAATAAAACTAATCTAAGCTAGATTTTTTTTCAATGAATTGTAGTTTTGATATGCTAGCATTGCATCTCAAATCCTGGTAGTTGATGAAGGGTTCAGAAATACTAATAAACAAACAAGAAATAAGACCAAATAAGTCAATTTAATAATTTAATCAGCCCAAAAAAGAGTCGATGTAATAATTTCTACTCAAAATGTCAAACTTAAGGTAGCTTACTCTCCACCACCATCAATGTAGTTGGTGGATTATTCAGAAGGAAAGGAATATAAGGTCATTCAAAGGGGCGGAGTCTCCTACTTGAGAGATTAAACATTATTATGTTGAGCTCCCTCATTTTTTTTTCCCTTTGTGGATCACAAGAAGTTTTTCCTCATTAATATTTTTTTTATTTTGTCGACTTTTTGGGAGGCATGGTAATATAGTTTTGATGCATATTTCATGTGTACAAGGGTGTACCCCATTGGTGCTAATTAATAAACCATTACTCATCAAAAAATACACAAAAAAAAAAATGGAAGAAGCAAAGAACTCTTCACCACCATCAGCATCTTCCACACATGTTGTTTCATCCCTTCGATGTTCAGGAAGAATAAAAAATGAATTGCACAATGTCATCTCCCTTGATAAGTATTTAGCACCAACCACTCCAATTTAAAAATGAGTAAGTTGGAATTTGGATATCAATGAAATTGATTAGATTTGAATAGTACGAAGTTACCTTTTTAAGAATAGAACTTTGAAAGTTTGCTTTATAAATTGCAGATTCTGTATTACTAACCACTCCCCCCCCCCCCCCCAAAAAAAAAAAAAAACCAAAAAATAATAATAATACTAAGAACAAAAAAATAAACAACACAGAAAAAAAATTTTGTAATGTCATACAGCAATGGATTATAGGACTGTAGAGTAGCAAATTTCTAGGTATAAATTTATATAGAAGCTATCTATAAGTGGGAAATTACCCATCCTGAGTAATCAAAATTCCATATTTTTTCCTCTTATTTTTCATAGATTTTGTCACGACTTTTTGGAGTTGTAACAAATGGTATCTGAGCCATGGCTACATTGTTAGAAGTTGAGATGAACCATGAACACGTGACTCTGGAAAATATGTACACCGAACAAGTGAAAATGGAGGAGAGATATTTGTAGTTGGACCAATTAACAGGGAATCTTTTCCAGTAATGGAGGAGCAACCAAGATATGTTGGCATTACTTCAACAAAAGCCAGCAACTCCTTGAGAAGAATTTTTTTTGCTGGTGAGAAGCAACCAATTGTAGTTGATAATTCATTTAAAAAAAAAATTGGTGAGACATCCAAGGCCTTTCAAAACATTGATGATAGGGTAGGTTTTAATCAAATTGAAAGACATAGTAACGGATAAAGATGCTATGGGTTGGCTGTCTTCAATTGAACAATGGAAGAGCAAGGAGTTAAACAAGGTCCATCTTGAAGATGTAATAAATGCTTGGAGAGTACTTAGAAAAAGCCTTTCCATGCTGGTATCCAAGGATTATCTGGTCACAATGAACCACAAATAAATGAATGTGATGCCAAAGAGACATATTAGTATCTGAGACTTGAGGCATCCTAGAGGACTCATATTTGTACACCAACCTCAACAATAAGATTGTTTTTAAAAAGAGCATTTTACACCCACCTCAACAATAAGGTTATTTTTAAAAGGGATGAGAAGTAGGACCCTAGTTAATTTAGGCAATTATTATCATGAAATTAAGAAAAATAAATACTATAAACGGTAGCAATTTCATTTCTCACTTAAATAAGTCCACCTTAAATTTGAATAGATATTGCTAGATTCCTTTTTCAAAAAATCGAATAGGCTTTACTTTGGAAACTTTGCTCCACAAATTGTAGATGTCGTGCAGGCATTGTAATTAAGGAATGGAGTATTGATTTCCAGGTGGAAGATAGAACACACAAGTAATCAGACAGTAGATGACATCAGTAATGATATACAAACAAAATGATACTCATGAAAACCAAGAAACTTTAATTTTTTCCTATATTACTTCAAAGAAGTGGGTCTATAACTTCAATATGTAATCTAATTTTTTCATTATGTTAACTACAAAGGGAATGAAACAGAATTGTCAAAAATTAAGGTGTAAAAATGTCAAATCATTAAGAATTTTAGATGGATGACTACTAACCATAAAGTATTTGACACATCTTCAATAAGGATTATGAGTTAATGAACTTATAATGCAAATGCAACAGAAGTTGGGGTTCCTTTCAAGTGGAGAACGTAATTAAACGGCCTATAAGATCTCCTATACAGCTTCCATCAAATGATGGACCATAGTCCCTCTATAACTATGTGATTGAGAAACATGCATATATGATAATATGAAATAAAATGCCTCCTATACAAATACTGCATAAATAAATGGTATTGGAGCATGAAGGACTCAATGCAAGATAGTGGCCACACGAATCCTTGTACAATCATAAGCAGACTTAAGTAAAATCTAATTCCACACCTTTAAGCTTGTTGAAAACCCATTTTGCCTTCTCTTCAACAGTGTTTGAGAAAGTCTGCAAGAAAGAAGCAATCTTTCAGTAAGTATCAGACAAAAGTACAGTTATTTGCAAAGTGGGCATGAATTTTTCTTTTCGTGAAAGTGGTATGAATATTGCATTGGCAAACAAAATTATTTGATTCTGACACATGCTTAAGCCTATGTGAGCATCCGGTTGCAGATTGAAATGCGACACTTTTAGACATATATGTAAAAAATCATAACTGCAGCTATGTACTAGAGAGCAAGAAAAAGTAGAGCCAGTTATTCTGTTAATGTAAAAGGTCATACTCAACTAATAGAATGATGTGCTTCGTGAAGTGCCAATCATTTGTGGCAAAAACTTCATTTTAAGCAATCCCCCTCTTTAACATGTCCTCACAGTTCACCTTGATAACCATGAAATTCATATGGTAAAAATCTCGGATAGTTATAAATGAAAAAAGACTTACTGAAACTTCAAGACTGACATAAGCCAAGAACCAGAATCGTGATATAGATGGCAAATCTATTTATTTCACATAAAGAACAGCAACAATTTGGGGCAATCACAATATGTCATCTCCACATTCACTTCCATGATGTTTACATCTATACTATACTTTAAACTTATTAAATCTTCCCATTTCTCAACCAGCGTTTCATTTCATAGTCATTGATACTATTTACATCAACAAATGACCCATCTCTCTCTTTATATTTTTTTGGGGAAATTCACAGATCTCGCCGTTATATGGATAATTCATGATGACCAGAGAAAATAATCAAATGGGTACAATGCAATTAAACCACATTATAAACCATAATCAATCTATCACTAAAATTACAAAATTAAAAGAGAGAAGAGTGAAAATCGATGCATACAGTGAGGTCCTCAGTAATGTTAGAGAACTCTTCCTTGGCTTTCTTTGAAAGCCAATAGCTTCCAACTTTTAAGCTCCCTACTTTCACCAGAGCTTTCTCCATATATTCCCTCACTCAACTCTCTCTCTCTCTCTCTATATATATATATATATCTACTTGCACAGGGGAATTGGGGATGAAGAGAGATGTGCTCTGAGCGCTCTCTCTTAACCTCAGCAAAATCTCCCACCGGGACCATACAGACAAACATGCAGCTCCGCTTAAAATCGGCGCTCACCTTTCCCAATAAAGGAGATTGGATTTTTAGTAGGGCTTTCTTGTAATTTCAACAGGATTTACCCGTTTGTACGCCTTTTAGGTGCTGTTTCGATTAGCGCTCATAAGAGTCGATCTTATTTAATTGATTTTGAAATTATTTAAATTTTAAATTGCATTTATTAATCAAATTTTTTTTATTAAATTTGAAGATAAATTATATTGATATTCTTAAATTTTATGATAATTACATTAATTTTTTTTAATTTTTTAATTTATATTGATTTTTTTAATTTTATAAAATAATATACAGATAACGGTCTCTGATCAATTTTTTTTAAAAAAAATGACGAAATTATTCCTTTTATTTTTTTTTTTCACTTTTTTAAATCTTGACCAACTTTTTTTTCAAATAAACTTTGATAAAATCTTTAAATTTATTTTTATATAAAATCAAAATAAGTTATTTACCTTAAATTTGTTTTTAAATAAAAAAAATAATTTTTTTTTTTTTAAAAGTTAGCATAAATTTTTCAAAATTGAAAAAATACAAAAAAAAATAAAAAAATGGGACAATTTCATCATTTAAAAAAAATTGACAGAAGTAAAGTATCTGTATATTATTTTGTAAAGTATGAAAGGTTAGTATAATTTCAAAAATCTCAGGATAGGTCAGTGTAATTTATTCTAGATTCTAAGACTATTTGAATGGAATTCAAATCGCATTTATTCAAAGAACAGTGCTATACATTCCAAAAGTTTATTCCCAAATGATGTGACAGTGACATGACAGAATTTTACTGTGACATTAATTACATGACTTAATGCACTGTTAATATTACTATACCACATCATTTGAGATACAAAATTTGTGATAGCTATTTGGGAAGCATAGCATTACTGTTATTCAAATTACACTTATTAAATTCTAAACCCTAAACTCAAATTACGTGACATAGTAATATTGGTAATGTATTAAGTCATTTAATTAATGTGTCACAGTGAGACTCTGTTATGTCACTGTCATATCATTTGGAAATAAAATTTTGAAAAGTATAACATTACTCTTTTTTCATTAAGGTGCAGTCTAGATTAAGTTGATAAATTTAATTTTTTCCATTAATTTGACTCAATCCATTATGCAGTTTTATAAATGCCTACATTTAATAGTCGTTAAGTATTTTTTGTAACTCATCCAAATACTCAATTGTTTAATTCAAAAAATACTTTTACGTAAATTATCTAAGCATCTGAACTGCTTAACTCAAACACTTGTTTTTACATTACTCAATCAAACCGGACACTTAATTAAGATTTGGTGGAGAAATTATTTTGTGAACCCACCATGCAATGTGATGACTTTTACTGATTTTAATATTTTGTGAAGGATTTAATTAAAATTTACTGTATGACTAAAACTATAAAAGTCATGTGACGAGTTCATAAAATAATATCTCCATTAGGTGAATGATTCTTGCAAGTAATATTAATATAAAAATAGTTTTAATACTTTGATTATATGAACCAATATGTTTTTTTTTTTTTTTAACAAAATATAAAGTATAGAAGTTATATCAAATGGACCCTTCACGACTAATTATTCCCAAGTCACGTACTACATACTAAATTGAAAACAAAGTAACAAATAAATTGACCTTTCAATGAGAGCCTTTTTGAAAAATATAAAAAAGAAGAAGAAAAGGAGGGAAAAGAAAGCATCGTAAGAAAGAAAAAGAGAAGGATGATAGACTATAGAGCAAAGTAGCTAGACTTACAGGTCACACATACACACATGTATCTTCATATTTACAGTTCAATAATGTAAAGATAGGAGGCATCACTGCACATGGTAGGGTCGAGTTCATGCATTTTCCAGCTCAAAAGTTGATTATGACAACCATATCTTGGGAGAAATATTTGAACATGAACACAACACAATGCAGCTTAATGTTACGGGCTGGGCTCCAACCCAAAAGTCGCAACTGATGGGTGGAGGTACCAGACCCCTTAAATGGCCCAAGATCCCCCTTCCTACATCCGATGTGGGATCACATGTCACCGCCGTGACAGCTCCCCCACCCAAATCCGTGACACCCCGTCGCGGGCGGGTCCCATCTGGCGGGTTCGGGCCCTCTGGCTTTATGGTTTCCACCGGGCCATCGGAGTCTTGGGGCAGGCTCTGATACCACTGTCACGGGCTGGGCTCCAACCCAAAAGTCGCAACTGATGGGTGGAAGTACCAGACCCCTTAAATGGCCCAAGATCCCCCTTCCTACATCCGATGTGGGATCACATGTCACCGCCGTGACATTAAGGTCCCAAAACATTATAATCCTTCTTTGTTTGTTTGACTGCATGAAAAATCTGGTCGCTATTTCATTTGCTTATGTTTTTATTTAATTTTATTTCAGAATTAAATCTGTCAACAGAAGGGATCTAGACAAACCTATAAAGACCAAGACCCGGTAAGCATTATGGGTCAATACCCTTTGACTTCCTTTTTGGGTCGGGTTGGATCCAAACTCTTTCAAATTCAAATATTATCTCAAACCTGACCCGAATCGGAGCTCCCTTGACTCAAGACTTGAGAGGCTTTATAGCCTATTGCAATCCACCCTACATGCAGTGGGTTGGAGTGCAGGATGCTAAAGAGCTCTCCAAAAATAGAGGACATATCAAATTATGGGATAAAAAGAATCACAGAGTGGCCATGTATTAATCAAAATTTTCAAAAGAACAATTTTTTTTTAATGTATTCATCCCATTGACAAACTTAACTCAACAAAGCCTTATTTCAATTATTTAAAAAACGCTATATGAATCTAATTGCATCATTCTTCTGTTCCATTGAAAAACCAGTCATAAAAAAAATGTCAAAGAAGAACAAGTGAAGCGCTAGTTACATTAATCCAGGTGCTAGACTTCATAAAAACCTAACAATAGGCTACTCAAAACTCACATTCCCAACTTGACAGCCAAGTCTGAAGTGCAAGAAAGTGTGTAAAAATGGAGACTGTTTAATCCAACCTTCTCAATAAGTATTCAACCTGAACTTCCTTTGTGAGAGGCATGATCCAATCTCCATACAGGTTGGCAACTACACTAGGCTTGATCTTATACACTGGATCAGCTGCATCTTCCTCTTGGTTTATTATAAACTCCCTGGCCAAACGTCTTGGTTTTCGTCTCTACTCTCTTTTTTATTGCTGTTTCTACAGTTTCATATGTCAGTAGTTCCAAAAGTTGAGCTTTGTCCTGCAGATTAACACGCCCCCAGCACAAGAAAATAGAAAACAACGGGATGAGAAAATTTATCATCCTTCCAGTAACATGAATGGCACAGACAGAAAATGAGTCAGAACACATCTAAAGGAACAAGCATACTTGCACTCTAATGGCAGCCTCATATCTGGCAGGGGATTCTTGAAATTTTGCCTCTGCTACAAATTTACCATAATGGATTCTCTTTGAGAGTGCCTGCAACCATAACAAAGAAGAGAGTTTGCCATTAGATAAGAGGAGAGGTCATGATGATGATGATAAACATGCTCCGAAGAAAAACAACAATAATTAACTGAACATCTTGATAATCCAATGTCCAATTTAATTTTGGTTTCAATTGTAAAAAGAAGAATCCTCATTAGTTCATTAGATATACACAACACAAAAACTGAAGGCCGACATAATATTTATATAATCAAGCGTATTACACACACCACACAGATTCTCAACTCAACAAAAATAACCTCAATCTCAACTATTTGAGTTGGCTACAAACATTAAATCAATAGAAGCCATAGAGAAGTGGAACAACACACTAATTTTACTTTTGCAGGCAGTTTTGATGGTTCCACTAAATTAGATCTTACCTGATCACTGATGTGATAACATAGCATAACAAAAAAATAAATAACTAACAAATAAAAAAAAGGACACAAAAAATAAAATAAAATAAGGTCATCACCAAGGTAAGTTCAGTAGACAAATCCATATGGCACACTGATGGCACCCTCCAGTCTTCACATAGAGAAGCAATATTCAACATTAATGAGTCCCACAAAGGAGATTTGTTATTGATCAGAAGTAATTCTCATTTCTCACCATGTACACAAATAAATAGTCAAATAAAATAGAGTCATTGTTTGAGGGGAATAGGTTTTCGGCCAACATCCCTCCTTGAGGAGCTATCAGACAGTGGATCCCATTTCTGTAGATGTTTGCCATTTCTATGTTTGTTATTCATTAGAAGTAATTCTCATTTCTTACTCTGTAATTACCCAAAGTAAACCACCCTTTTAACACAGCTGCATCCAGTTAAATAGCCAAATAAAACAGATAGTCATTGTTACAGTGGAATAGGTTTTCAGCTGAGATCCCACCTTGGGTATCAGATGGTGGATCCTATTTCCCTACATGTTTGCCATTTCTATGGCTGCATTGTGGTAGAGCATGAGAAAAGAAAAATATAATAAAAATCAAACTCTCAAGGTGATCGTAAGCAATAAGAAGAAAACACTTAGCCAAAGATGGAACTTCTTAGAACCATTGCTGCAAAAATCACTCTGCTAAGTTTGGTTCTAGCAAATAGCTCCAGAACTGTTTTTCCATGTTTACACGTATCTCTGATTTCCACGAATATCAACTTGACACAGTGAAATTTTGAAGAACTTGGCCTTTCTTAACCATAGCACAGTAAAAAAGAAAGAAATAAGGTATCTACTTATTTTAACCCTGAAATCTACTGCAAGATGTTCTGAAAAAGCAAAACAATGATGACTCTTTAGCTTAAACAATCAAGCCTAGGAAAATGATGCCCCATCAATTCAGCATCAAAAGAACTATTTCCTTTCATTACAATGTGATTCACTTAAATTTTGATAAATCCTGATAAATTTCTATCCATTCATTACATTGTTCATAAATGTATATCTTGGTTCTTTTTTCATGTGTACGTTAATCCTCATAGCAAAGATAAGCACTGAGGATGGAAAATTATAAACATCATAATTTATTTGTGATGACTAGGTCACAGGTAGAGTGTATTGCTAAACAAATAAGTCTTACAAATGCAACCTAAACATCAAAGCTGAAATATTCTACACGAGGAGTTCCTCAATGGCCACATAATCAAATTCCATTGCCTATTTAAAAACTAATTTTGACCGATAAAAAAAAAGGTAAATTACATTGACCTCTCCTGAGGTTTCTGACACTTGCAGACTGACACCTTTCTTGTTTTTGAAATTACACTGCACCCCTTAACTTTTTACTATTAGTAACAAGTTAGTCCCTCCTGTCAAGTGCCGTTACTGACTTAAACGGAAATTGATGACATCACTATGATACTTTTTTAAATACCAAATTAACCCTTCTTTTTTTAAATTATTTATTGATTTTTCATACAACATCTACCATTGATATTCCTTGTTAACTACAAATCAGACGGTGGAAATAAAAGAAGGATGTAGTCATCGGGAGTGGACCGCATCTTCAGAAACTCCATTTAGATTCTCAATCTAACCTCCATGGCTGAACTCGCTGTCTATCCATTCCACTATACTTATCGGAAAACCCTATTCTTCTCACTTCTCTCTCTCTCTCTCTCTCAATTTATTTATCTAGTCGCCACCATTGGCGAAATCGTTGTTCGTCACAACTAACACTGCAAAAGTTTTTTATTTTCTGACCCTCATAAATCATGGTTGCATATTCGCTGAGATTCATGGTTGTTGGTCACAGAATTCGCTAGATAGTTGAGATTCATGTTTGTAGATCACAAAATTACCATAATCAAGCACAAAGGCTAAGAATGCAATTTGATCTCCCATCTAAAACATCGATTCCTTTCAATTACCCATTTTCTTGTTCTTCCATCTTTGGATTACAGTGGGTTGGGTTGTGTTTTGGTATGGATTGCAGTTAGGGTCTCTTTCAAATGAAGAAGCCAAGATTTTGTAGAGGAATTTGTGTATATTTTTTGAATTACAGTGGGTTTAGGTTTAGGGTTGTGTTTTGTTTGGATTACAATGGGTTTCGTATACGGGTTGTGTTTTGGTATGGATTCCCATGTTATTGTTCTTTAATCTTTGGATTACAGTGGGTTTAAGGTTATGTTTTGGTATGGATTGCAGTTAGCATTTCTTTCAAATGCAGAAGCAATCATTGCGTAGAGGAATTTGTGTGAGTGAAAAACCCATCTTGGATCTCTGTTATACTCGAACAGTGAGAGACTCGTTCTGGGTTAGAGTGATGTGTATGTGAGGGGAAAAAAGTAGCCCAGATGGTAATCGTTGATAGCGGCATGCATGTGTGTGTGGTCTAGAAAAGGTTGTGAGGGGCGTGTGTGGTCTGCAATTTCGGAGGGTAGCGGCGGTGAGAACTCGTGATGGTTGGGAAGGAGGATTGATATTGGTAGAAAGGGGGAACAGTGATGGCAGGGAGTGGTTTCGTTCGTGGTGGTGAGCGGAGAGAAGGGGAGTGGTGTTGCCGTTGGTGGTGGTCGGTGAAAGGAAGTGGAAGGTAAGTTGCAGCGGTGCCGTCCGGTGAGAGAGTTGAATTGCGGTGGTGCCGTTGGGGTGAGAGAGTTGAATTTTATTTTTAGAGAAAGGGGAAAGAAATGTGAGTAGAGAGAGGGGTAAGAGGAGAGAGTGTGACTATTTGACTGAAAAAATATATAAATAAATAAGGGGTAATTCAGTCCTTTTAGTTGTCCTGTTAACTTTGTTAACTGAAATGAAACTTGAAGGGGTACAGTGTAATTTTAGAAACAAAAGGGGTGCCATCTGCAATTGTTAGAAACCGTTAGGAGAAGGTCAGTGTAATTTATTCCTTAAAAAAAAAACTAATTTTGCATTTGTCAGGCTTCTTAGAGGCCCCTAAATTTATTTTTTGAACAAGCATAATAATAGATGCTTAATTCACGTTGCTGCACCACTTCTGAGTTCTCATTTGGTGACATTAACTAATGGAGATAAATGGAATCATCCTTTGAAAGTGTAAGGCAAAGTGGGTATACACTGTTGTGCGTTAATGGGTGAACTGGCTAGTGAGGGCATTGGTGTATAAACAGTATCAGTGTACATGTGCTTAACTCGTGTAGGTTTGAGTCTCAAAGAATAACAAGAACAAGAGAAAACTGAAAGAATGAAAAACGAGTTTTTTTTTTTTTTATAAAAATGAGAAAGAAAAACAAAATTGTTAGTTTTAGAGGAAAAATATAGGGAGAGAGAGAAAAAAAAAAAGGGTTGGTTTTAGAGAGTAAAAAATTAGAGATAAAGAAAAGAAAAACAGGTTTGTTGCTTTTAAAGAAAAAATTAAAGACGCAAGTTTTAGAGAGAAAAAAAATGGGTTCATTGATTTTAGAGAGAAAAGAATTAAAGATGGGGGGTTTTAGAGAGGTGTTGGTGAAAGATTACGTGATATTTAATGAAGATGAGTTTATTTGGGCGCCTGGCTTTTGAAGGGACCTACATGATTGGGAGGTGGATTCCTTAGGCTCGGTGGCTAAGGATGTACTCAATCTTCTCCTCACGCTTTTTGGTTATGTATGGGTGATGCCGCCTCATTTTTTTTCTTTTCTTTGATAGGTAAATCAAACACACACTCTTTGCACCTAAGGGGGCTTGAACCTTCGACCTCCCATACGGGGAGGTGGGGGAGATACCAACCAAGCTACACCTTGTTGGTATGTATGGGTGATGCCTCCTTCACCGGGAAACTAGACTTGATGAAAATGTGGCATGGCACACAAGTCTCTTGTAATGTTAGAAGGGCATGGTGTCTTGTTCCTCTTTGTATTTTTGAGAAATAGTAGGATTGGGCGTTACATTCACTATACTTTTGGGTGGTGGCGTATTATTCTTCTTGTATAGATACTTTTGTTGATTTTTTGGTGGTTTTAAGCTCTTTATTGTAAGCAGCCCCTTCTAGTAATTTTTTACCCTTCTCGGGCAGTTTAATGAAACTTCATATTACATATAAAAAAAATATTTGGGATAATTTTTTTTTTTTTTAAAAAAAAAAGAATGGAAGGTTTTGATTTTTAGAGAGAGAAAGAAGATGGATTTGTAGTTGAAAAGAAAACAAAAAAGAAGAAGAGGAAGTTGATGGTGGCAAGTCAATTAGTTGGGTCAAGGGGCGTGCTGGTTCAGTGGTTTGAGAATGTAGAAGGAGAAGGAAGAAGTGAGAGAAGGAGAATACAAAGAAACTGGTGTTGTTTTGGTTCAGTGGGGTAAACAGTCAGTGAAGAAACAGTGGATTGAGGGTGGTGGCAGTTTTTTGGAGAGAGAAAAGGAGATAACGAGAGAGGTTAGAGAGAATGATAAAGACGAAAGAGAGCGATTGAACTAGATCAGTTGATTAAAACAGGAAAAACACACAACCAGTGCACCTGTCCTCCATTTTTTTTATCTGTAAAAGTAACTTGTATTACTCACAAGGGCCTGAGAATGGCACTAAAATGAACAAAAAAAAAAGGATCGACTACAACAATTAAAGCCTAAAATCCCCCCCCGAAAAATCTATGAGCCTATCTAAATACATGAGATATTCCTCTTTTAACCAAAAGAAAAGAGTAATCAAAAACGTGTTTTTCAACTTCCAAGGGGGCAGTTCCACGTCACTTCCACCCCTTCAAAAATCCTACAGTTCCTCTCACGACATATGCACCACACAAGACAAGTAGGTGCCATTTTCTAAGCAATCCTCAACTCCGTACAAAGTCTATTACACCTCCATCCCAAAAAAAAGGTGCTTCACCTTTGCCAGAATGACCCATGAGCACCCAAGAAGGCTAAAAAGCATATTCCATACAATAATAACAACCAAATGTGAAATAGGACGAAATGATGACCTAACAGGGGGATTTCCAACATAGTGTGCGGTGGCGGTAGGTGGCTGTGTGGGTTTAGCACCAGGGAGGGAAGAAAGATCAAGATTCAGAAAAAAAAGTACTGAAAAAAACAAAAGAAATAAAATATAAGGAGATAAACGTCATATTGGTGTTTAAAATTGAGCAAAAATTGCCACATTCAGCGAAAGTTTAAAACTACTGCGCATGAGTAACACGGCACTGTTATTTTGGATGGAAAATCAAACAGTTTCAACTTGCACTGCTCCGCGGGGGGTAGTAGTATTATACTTTGTGAACTACAAGGTGTCTCCGTGAAAATGGGCCTAACTACAGGGGGTAAAATATAATTAATCCTTTCATTTTTAATCACAAATTATCCCTTAGATTCATTGTTTTCTCTACCTAAAAGCCTACTTCCAAAAAACCTAATCAATAAGTGTTTTTATCTTGTTAATAATACCTTAAACATTTTTTTTCGTTTAGAAACTCGAGTAAAACCTACGTAACGACAAAAACCTATCACCCCTATACAAAGTCAATTCAAACTTTTTTCGGTCTATGGAGCCTACATACTTCTTTCACTCAAAAAATCTAAGGCTGTAAGTTTTTTGTGACCTAAGCCACCACAGCACCACTAGATTAGGCAGGGGAGAAAAGGATAGGGAAGGGAAATTTTTTGAATTGCTCTTTTTCTACTGTGTGGTTCACAGAGGAAAAGAAAAAATGTGGGAAGCGGAGAGAAAATCTTTTAAAAATTTCCATCTCCTCGCCAAAAAAAACTTCCTCACAAATGAAGCGAGACTTGAAGAGAAGGTTAAGAACGGATGTTGGATAACACCGTATCAGCACAGTGTACAAGCACTAAACAAAGGGCAGAGACTTTTTCCTCTTATTTTCTTTCCACTTGCTCTGCATCAGAAGGGGGGGGGGGGGGGGGGTGATTGAAATTCCTCTTCCCTTCTTTTCTCTTCTTTAAATGCCTTCTCCTCTCTTCTACTACTGAGCCAAACAAATTTTAAGGAGTTCTTTTACAAAAAACTGAAGCCAGAAGGTTCAATTAAGGCTGGAGTTCCTCCATATAACTATAGCATCCTGTCAGATTGAGCACTTTTAGATTGAAAGAAACAAAACAAAAAATCACCAGAGTTCATTCACCTTTTGCTGTATCAGCTCACACCAATAATAACTGAAAGCTTTGGATTTTTAATCAAGCTAACATCAAAACAAATCATTTGTCCTACCAATGGATTATGGATGTCTCCACTATCCACCAAATCGCACAATTTCAGCTTCTTGCCTTTTCCAAGGAAGAGTACAACACATTCATGATAAATCACATTGGCATACTGCACAGTACTATATTTTATTTTATTTTTTGAACAATAAAGGTATCTTAAATAAACATGGCACCCGAGGGAGACACCCCTGTACAAAAAAAAAGGGAAAGGCCACAATAATTAAAGCCTTAATTCCCCCCCAAAGTCCAAGAAACTATCTAAATACATCAGGTAGTCTTCTTTCAACCAAAAGAAAAATAATTTCAAAAAATTATCTTTGATCTTCCATTTTGATGACTTCACGCCCTTCAAAAATTCTACTATTCCTTTCCCACCAAAGACACCACAGTTAGACATATGGGAGCAATTCGCCAAGCACACGAATTTCTCTTTATTTGGCTACACCGCCAACTCAACAAAACGTCTCTCACTAAAAACGGCATCACCCAAGAACAACCAAAAAGATAGAACACCAAATTCCACCCATCTCTAGCCACCTTGCAATGCATCATAAGATGATCCACGGTTTCCTCTTCCTCCTTGCACATGTAGCACATACTAGGCAAATGAAATCCTCTTTTACGAAGATTTTCCGTCATAAGAATTGCTCCCCAATGTTGCCAACCAACAAAAAAATGTAGCAGTACTACATATAACTGTGGTTATGTATGGCATATCAACAACTTTCTCATTACCCTAACTAGAATATTGCTTCAAAAAGGATCTGAAGCTAATATAGCTGCTCAACACATTTTTTTTTTTTTTGGATAAGTAGCTGCTCAACAAATTTGAACCACTCTCTTATTGGCAACAATTCTCTCAAGCATTCTTCATTAAAGGGATGTGTTCCTTCTCTGTGTCTCCAGGGGATAGCAGATATCTTCTATAACCTCCTGGGAGATGCTAGTATAAATTTTTTATTTTTTATATTTTTTTATCACTAAAGGTATTGCTATAATATAAACAAGGCGCAAACCGAAGGAAAGAGGAGCATGACAACTTCACAAAATCCATGTGACTTCTTCCCCTTTTTTTTTTGCATCTAAGAGCCGTAATTTCAATTTTAAAGAAGAAAAAAAGGGAAAATGGACCCCTTAGCAAAAGGAAGAGTGCGAATAGGGGCTCCCATTACATACCTGCAAGCAGATAGTGTCACAAACAGCAGCTGATCCACAATTACCATCATCTCCTGCTTTGACCAATCTTGGAAGAAGATCTCTAAAATACATATGCCAAACCTTCTTGTTTATGTTGATTGAATCAGCACAAGGATGCAATACCTATTA
Source organism: Nyssa sinensis (assembly GCA_008638375.1). Taxonomy (NCBI): domain Eukaryota; kingdom Viridiplantae; phylum Streptophyta; class Magnoliopsida; order Cornales; family Nyssaceae; genus Nyssa; species Nyssa sinensis. The sequence continues at coordinate 27,675,204 of CM018042.1, forward strand.
GCATATCAGAGCCAATGACAGATAGTATAGATTAATGGGTAAGAACTCAGCATCAATGCTGCTAAAAGTGTATCTTCAGATGGGTGTGTGAAGAAAGTCACTCTTTATAACCATCAAATGGATACTTATAGTTATATGTGGTTCAACTAGAAGGTACAAACAAGTCACCTTGTAATAAATCATAATATTTTTTATCCTTGTGACAAGACACAAACAAGCAGGAGATGTTAAATGGTGATCAAACCGGTCTCAGCTTCACAACAAGATTCAATTAAGAAGAAGCAGATACTAGATAATATTTAGTGTATGACATTATAATAACTTGATGATGCCACAACTCCACAACATTACCGATATCGAGTTCCAAAGCAATGTTTTCAAGTTAAGAATTCAACAAAAGAACCTCATATGCATTTTCATTTGATGACATTGAGGATGTCTCCATATTAGTACCAAAATGTTTCTTCAAACTGTTATAGCAAAATTTTTGATTTAATTGTCTATTTACTTATAAAAGACAGTAGAGTCTATAACTTGTTAATAGAAATTTTAAAGTGCATTTGTAGAATCAGAAATCTCAGTAAGCAGATCAATAACACAAATTAAATTAATTAATCTGTATTGAATACAATGCAATTAAAGCTAAAGAAATTGCCAAAAATTCATTATCAACTTAAGATAAGTAACATGGATGTTTGTTATTCACCAACTTGTAAAGCGAAGACAAATAGTGTTTTTCATGCAGTAGCAGTTACCTGTGGGTATTGCAAAGGTGGAAGCATAGGTTCCGGTAAGAATGCTGGGAAGAACGGATGCTCATCTGGGCTCTTGTATCTACCCACCTAATTTGCCAAAAAGTCCAATTAGGAAACTTGTGACAGCATAATTTGGTTATTTTTTATAATCATATTTTTCTCTCTATTAGAAATTTAATAACCTGGGCATGGAGCTTTTCAGTTTCCCTGAGCATGAACTCAACCAAAGAACCACGGAACCCATCCATAGAGAATGTATCGTGATCATATGTGTCGGCATTGTAACAATATTGAGACCTCTCTAAAAGGCTAAAGATAATGCTATCTTCCTGTCGGATTAAAGAGTGTCGTATACTCTCTAGGGTCAAGATCTCACTCTCATCCACCCTTTTCTTCTTTTCATACCTGTATGAAAAGGGGACACAACTTAAGAAATAGTCTTCAGACACTTAAAAGTCAACAATGTAGACACGAACCTTACCAATGAATTGTCATTCTGTGCATATATGAATGAAATGCAATTATCTTATTCTCCACCGAATAAGCAGATCAGTATTTTGTAATTATTTGCAACTTTTCAATAAGTTAACAGATTTTATCACTGGAGTCAAGCAACAAAAGATTATTCAAGTAAGTAGCAAATATGGTTCACAATTTCCCAAATTGTTATGAGATTATTAGCTAAAGTAGCACTAAATTTCCTAATAAATATTGTTGCTAACAGTAACATAATAAATATTGTTACCTATTCTCATGCCAAATAATCGTTGAATCCCAAAGTTGTCACTTTGACAGTAATTCTTCAGAAACATGCTACATTTTACAGTGATGATTTGAGAATGTAGCTGCTGGCTGCCATTTTATAATCTAAATATCAAAAGCTTACGCTGATCAACGTATGCAGCCAGAGTATCTGTATGAATGTTGTAAATCATTGTGCAATAACATGCTAGTGTCGCAATTTTGAATTGCACGATCACAGGGGTGATCTGAGTAGCATACAATCATACACCCACCAACCCACAGATTAAGACCCTTTTCAACTACACAAATCAGACTAAAATTCAATGTACATGCTGCAGTACAGAATTCATCATCCTCGGCCCACATGCATGCCTTTCATTGTTATATGTGCCTACAGTCTACATACAGCCACATTTATGTGTGATGTGTGTTTTTTAAACCAATGAATGGCCTCAATCTGCTTCTTGTTAACGCTAACCAAAATAAACAGTTTTTTACTTCGACAATAACATGTAACTGGATCAGTATATACCATGAAAAATCGATAATAAAATCTTTAAACAAAAAAAGTAGAAAATGATATTATCTCCATTATTAAGTAAGAAATAACTTTTTCAAAACTAACAATGATCAAATTCCCCCAAGAAGGGTACCCGATTAAGCGTGTGTGCTTGCATATGTATGCAAAGGATTGGGTTTACTCTATCACCTGATGGGATAAGTCGAAGAAGCTCGAATAGGGCGATACCCTTCTCTTCGACTGGATTGAAAGACTTTGCGAGTTGGATTAAGGATGGTCTGGCGTGCGAAATGCGAGCAATTTATCCTCTTGGGTGCTACAATGGCACGAATTGCAGCTTCTGATAGCCTTGTCTCCATCGATGGTGAGCGGGAAGTGAAAATGCACCAGGGATTTTGAGATAATACGACTCGAACAAGGAATAAGCGGTTTGAGTTGACTAATTTAAGTGTGGATTATAAAAGGACTAATACAATTAACGCAATTATTAAAAAGGATGAATTAGGGTTACACACCTCACTCTTTATGAAATTTTTAGAATATCTCATTACCCAGGAATGGATTTGATAAAGTTAGGATATCATTTTGTTTTAAAAAATGAATTAATAAATTTTTTAATTTTTTAAAAATTATTGATAATTAAAAAAAAATTCTAAAATTTTTAAAATAACATTGATTTCTCCTATTTTAATTGATAAATTAGAATTTTTTTTAATCTTATTTTTTTAAAAATGACAAAAATATCGTTTTCAAAATTTTTACCAATTTTTTAAATTATTTTTTCATTTTAAAATTAATATTAATTAAAAACTTTTTTAATTTAAAAATATAAGTTATTTATTTTATATTTATTTTTTATATAAATTTAAAAGATTCTTTAAAAAAATTATAAAAATGTCAAATTTAAAAAAAATATACAAAAAATAAATAAATATGAAATAAGTACTTTTATTATTTTGAGAAAAAAAAATGTCAAAATAAATATCTTTATAATTTGACAATAGAATTAAGAGATATTAATATTATTTTATAAATTTTGTAAGAGATATTTATAATTGTTAAAAACTTCGAAAAGATAAATATAATTTACAAAAAAAAAAAAATTGGATTACACGTGAGTAGACACATTAACACATCCTAACGTAGGTAAGTATGGATCTTTTATATTATGAATTATTATATATAATAATTATTATTATATATGTTTTTATAAATATATAAAAATAACAATACTGCTTCATGTTATAAATATTTATATCAAAACTTTCAAAATATAGTAATTTTAAATATATAATATAAATTTGTACTTTTTATTTTTTTCATTTGTCCCGCGTTGATGTTTTGATATAAATATTTATAACATGTCTATCCTGTCACGTCATGTCATGTTTTGTTTTTAATAAAACAAATTTGAGAAAAAAAACAAAAATTATAAGAACGAAAATAGAACAATATGAAAAAACCTAATACGGGTTTGAGATGAAAATAGAAAGGTATCCTGTTTGTCTCGTTTATATATTTAAATCATATAAATATTTTTCAATATTTTTATAATTCATCAAATATTTTTACAGATATATATATATATATATATATATAAATCTAAGTATGTTTATATGCATAATAGTTTAATTCATTTTGCCATGGTATTTAGAGGGAGAAATATTATCACTAGAAAACTCATCATCTTAATATTAATAATATATATAATTCAATAGAGTCTTATTTAAGTTATTTGAGATTTGATTCATGAATTCTAATTATATTTTATTTAATTTTAGTCCATCAACTAAATCATATATTATTTTATTACTTCAAACCTAGTTAATTTTAGTCTGTCTTTTTGCCTAATATGCAGTAATTATTGATATTTGTTGTATATGATTAAATTATTTTAATCAATTTTCAATAAATTTTCTGGTTCTCTTATTATTATTTTACAAATATATTTATTTTTCGTGATACCATACATTTATTTCAACATTTATTGTTTTGACGGTAATAAATCAGACAATGTTTTAATTAATAAAAACTAAATTAACAATAAAATGTTAAATTAAAGGCATGAAAACAAATTCTAGAATTAAAAGGATTTAAAACAAATATAATAAAAAATTGAATATATTAAGTGTAATTTTAATAATTAACACATGTCAAAACATTTAAAAATTTTTTGACACTAAATACTAATTAAATTGCATAGGTATAAATAGCTATTTCTTGTATTAGGACATTTATAAAAGTGAATTAAATGTAGATTTAAAATTAAATAAAAAAATATTTTTTAACATAAATTCAAATCTATACAAAATATATTTTATTCAAATTTAAACTCAATTCAATGCAATACTATTCACATATTCAAATAATCGTTTAAAGTAAATTTAAAAATTTATGACATACTGAGATAAGGGAGATAATTTTTTAAAACAAATAATTTGAAGTAAAAATTAAGTGACTGTTAGATAGTATCAAATTTAAATAAAATTTTTATTCAAATTTAAATAACTACTACTAAAAATAACCTTAAGAATTAGGTTTAAGGTGTAAGTGATTATGCCCATCTAAGTAAGAGTTCATGTAAAAATAAATAAATATATATAAACACAGTATCTACAAAACTGTTGAAAGTATTATTAAAAAAGACATATATTAAAAATGTTAGAAATTAAAAAAAAAATGTTTCTTTATTTTTAAATTTTATAAAATTCATTTATTTCCCAAATGACTAATCATTAGAGATATATATATATATATACAATATATATATTTTTGTTTTTGAGTACAAATCATTAGAAAGTTGAGGATTACGGAACGTCCTTATAATTTTATTTCTGAACATTTTAACAGCAACCAAACAGAGCCTGACCACCCTTTTCGTCCACTGCCAGCATCTCTTGTCGAATTAGAGTATCTTTCGTGTGTTCTGAAATCGCTCGCACTGATCGCACTGCAAAAATATCCAAGTTACGAACGGAATAAGCTCAGTCATCAGTAATTGTTTGGTGATAACCCAAAAACCCTAATTCTATTTTTCATCTCCTCTATCCATTTCTTATCATAGATCTTCATGCAAAGGTAATCCATTGAATTTTCAGATCTTGTGTTTGCAGTAATATGTTTTATCCACATAGTCGAAGTGAAATTCTATGTGGGTCATTACCATTTTTTTCCCTGCATTTTTCTTTGTTGAAATGCAATGTATTAATGTAGCTACCAAATTGTTCAGTGTGAGTTGCTGAATGTCCCTTTGGTTGAATTTTCCTTGATAAATCGGAACATTAGTTCTGTTTTTCCTTTTTGGGTTTACTTTTTAAAAATTAGATGAAATTACCCTTGTTGTTTTCAGTTATTGTGCTTGCATTAATATGTTTTATCCACATAGTTAAAGTGAAATTCTATATGTGTCATTACCATTTTTTTCGTTGTATTTTTCTTGAAATGCAATGTACTAATGTAGGTACCAAAACGTTCAATGTGAGTTGCTTGAATGTCCCTTCGATTGAGTTTTCCTTGATACATTGGAATGTTGGTTCTCTTTTAGCCTGTTTGGGTTCACGTTTTAAAATTAAACAAAAGTACCCCTGTTGTTTTGGGGATCACGTTGAGAGGAAAACTAAACAAACAAAGTTGATGATCTTTGTCCCACTAATGCAGGTTGAATTGTAACTTATTGTCGCAACATTCACATTCTGGTGTCTGACCCAGCCTGTTGACAGTTATACGGTATTGTGACTCTTATGCAGGAGTTCATTGTTCATATTTTGTGAATAATTGTCTAGTTCCAATCTGATTAGTATGAGCATGAATGCGATAGGTTGAGTGAAGAAATAGCTGCACTGAGATGGATGAGGAGATGATTTTGTTGGATAATGTTATGCCACTGGAGCTTGCAATTAAAAGGGAGCTAGAGTATAGAAGGAAGATGGAGGCATCACAAAAAAAGCAGCAGAAAAGTGAATATAAGAAATTTCTGGTGCCTTCACAGGTTTGATTTATGTAGAATTGGTCCCACTACGCACCCACCCTTTTTTGTTCCATCATAAGTTCACTGGGAACCTCCCTCTCTTTCTTGATCTTGGTCAGTAAAGGTATAATATCATATAAATGGTAATATTTCATTCAATTTGCATGAAATTTTAAATATTATGGTAATATTTGGCTTTGATTGGTTTCAGATCCTATGTGTTTATGGGAATTAAAATTCTACAAACATAAAAAAGGGAAATCATTATTTTGTCCAATATCTTGATAATTTTAATATATTCTGTTCTTTAGAAGCCATTTGAGTATCAAGGACTTGGTTTGTTAATAGGAGATCAGAGGGAGCTCTGTTGAAGGAATTGTCTCATGTCATGATAGTTTGTCATATTGCTTTGCTAGCTTATTTTCTGCTGCATTGCATTTGCAAAAATTGAAACCATTATTATTATTTTTTGATCAGTAAAGTTAACTTCAATAAAAACAAGGGGCTTGAGAAGAGCAACCCAAATGTACAAAAAAAAGGGACTGGCTACAAGAATCAAAGCCCAACCCCCCCCCCCCCCCAAAAAAAAAAAAAAACAATAAGCCTATCTAGATACATAGGGTATTATTCCTTAATTCAAAAGAAAAAGTTTTCAAAAAAATGTCTTTAAACTTCCAAGTGGGAGCTTCAAAACCCTTCAAAGACCCTTCTATTTCTTTCCCTCCATGGTACCAAACAATACAATTAGGGGCCATCCTCCAAGCTATTCTTAGTTTCTTCCTAATTCTTTTACATCTCTATACCAAAAAAAGATCCTTCACTTTTGCCGGCATTACCCAAGAGCATCCAAAAATACAAAAGAGCATGCTCCAAGCATCCCAAGCGAACTTGCAATGTAAAAGAAGGTAGGTCTACCAATTCTTCCTCCTCCTTGCATAAAGCGCATTGACTTGGAAGATGGTAACCTCTCATTTTTAAGTTATCCATTGTCAATATAGCACCCCACGCCGCCTCCGATGCAAAAATCGAGGCTTTTGTAGGCACTCTAGACTTCCATATCAACCTCCATGAGAATGAATGCTTAGGATGATGAATGGTTGATGGGAGGGCTAATGTGGCACTATATCAATTTACGTAAGAGCTAGTATAATCCCACTTCCATTGATAACATGAGCAGTAAGGAAGATGAGTTACAGCAGTGAAAATATGGCTGTCTTGCATATTTTAATTCTATCTGGAGGTGGAAATCTGTAACTTCTTATTTGAAATGTACTCTTCTATTTTCAACAGATGAATTAAGTAATTCTGTTTACTCATGGCTGTTCATTCAACTTCAAGTTATTATTTCAATAATTTTCTCAAAATTTTGTGATTTCATTTTAGTAGTTGAAGTATCTTTTGACCCATCTTCACGATATGACACCTATTGATATGTGTGACCTGTAAATCCTTGGATGATTGAACGTTTATTGTTTTGAAATCTGGAATTTAGCTCTTGTAAAAAGTCCACTGTTGTGGATTGATAGCGTGTGGCCCTAAGTGGTATTGAGCTTTTAGCCATTGGTGCCATTTTATTTGTCTTCAGTGTGGGTTTGGATCTAGTTTTTCTGGATCTTTGCCAGTAATGGAAGTATTCCCATGGTGCCATGGTGGAATACTCGCCCGAAGACCCATGCACCAAAAAAAGAGGCTAAAGCGTTGCAAATTGCCATTTGTCAAAAGTGAGTCCTTTACTTAACACTGCTGTATGGGACACCATATCATACAAGAGGAGTTGCCAGCCACATTGGCGAAACTCTTTTCCTGGCTCTACCATCCTACCAACAAGAAAACAAATCCCTCATCAGCCTTGGCATGTGGAATATAAGAAGCTTCAAAGATCCTGGCCAATTTACAATGAAGTAGAAATGATAAGTGCTTTCCTCGACCATTTTAATACACATGCCACGCATGTCTTGTTCATCCTGACTACCCAATTCGGAAATTGGGGTCTGACCTATGCCACCATCATAATTCATAAACACGGTTTGGTTTACTTGCGTTGAAGCTTTATGGTCTGAGTCTTTGAGGTTAAGAAATATATTTTCTAAAAATTAATTTGTGCTTGCAACACCCCTCCCTTGCCAGCATCTCTATCACTTTAGACAGGCATACTGCATAGCCCCACCAGACTGCTAAATATATCTCAACAATTGCTTACATAGACATTCTATAATATGTGAAGTTCAGATGTTGAATTGTTGATGCAACACAACATAGGTGTGGCATGTCTTTGACATAGTACTTCCAGACTGTAACCTGCTTGGCATGCATATTGACATTCCTTGATTACCAGAAGTAGTTTCCCCAGATATTATTTTATTCTGTCCTTAGTTGGATGGAGTGTTTAATATAGCTGAATTACCAAATGTTGAACATTCCATGTTACAGACATTTCAATTTGCTCTAGGTGGCCTACACTATTCAGATGTGTCCCACTGCCTTACTCTCTTTGATCTTTCCATGAGCTGCTATTGTTTCACAGGATTTATATAGAGGAGTGGACAATTGATATTTGTATATTATTAGCATCAATTATTTTGGCAATCATGAATGATAAATGGAAATGATCCATAAATGACAACGATACTAAAAAGCAATTCATTAATTTACTTTTTGAAATGTTCATGCAGCGAGAAACCAAAAAAAGAAAAAGTTCATGTAATGAGGTTTGAATCCCAAATGTTGAACTTTGCTAGATTTTTGTCTAGGGAAGGAACTGAGGTTTAGATGTATGCTTTAGGAAGCTTTGTTCAATGAAAAGGAATTCAAGCACGGTTGGGAGGGGATTTTACTATTTAACAAAGAAATGATCTCTACTTTGTGATCTAGGTTGAATCCTATCTGAAATGTACCTTTGCATAAACACAAGTGTTTGAGTTTAAGAAGCATAGGCATAGTAACATTATATTTATTACAAAAGATGCCTCATCCAAACATGAATTCACATTGATTCATTTCTATTGAAACAAATGAAAATCATTTTTTTTTGAAATACAGGACATGATTTCTCGAGAAAGTAATGCTTATAGCAAGAGATTCTTTCAGATGCCAAGGGTTTATATTATTCATGAATCTGATATGAAAGCATGATTTAATTTGGATCTGTGAGTTTCTTGGTAGATGCCATTGCAGAATTTTTAATCCTTTTGTTTATATTGTGGCATTGCTTTTCCAAAATAGTATGTTATGTTTCCATTTGTGTGATTATTTTGAGTCCCAACTGTTGGACCGATTTGGATTTAGATTATGCCTATGAGAATCAAGTGGCAGCAAGTTCATAACAGAAATTGATGTGTGGAAAGTATTTCGTGTATTTGATTCTTTTTTTTTCACTTAATTAATGGGAATGACAATTTGATTATGACCAATTACTGTTGTTCTTCTAGTTGATGTTCCAAACTACCATCCTTCTTGTTGCAGGGGCCTTCTCCAAGTCAAGTGGGAATAAAGAGAAAGGCGCCAACTAGCAACTATCAAAAGCATCCTGCTGGCCTTATCTGCAAGGCCTGTCAGGTGGCCTTTTCTACTTTGTTTCATCTCAAGCAGCATTGTACAAGTCAAAAACACAAAGACAAATTATTACAGATAAAAATAAGGGGCGGGGCTTTAAGCAACCCACTGTTTTGTGAACTCTGTAAAGCCACATGCTCAAATGAAAATGTAATGGAGCAGCATCTTAACGGATTAAAGCATGCTGCTTCCCTCCAAAAGGTTGAAAATCCAAAACAGGCTAGAGCGGCAGGATGCTTCGTTGAACAAAAGGGAGAGAACATAGCCTGTAGAATGCAGATGGTTAATCATTGACAAAGAGACTTCATACTGCTTCTCCCCAAGTACTTCTCTTTTCCTTTGCTCCGTATTCTCTTTGAATTAGTTGTTCCTTAAATTATTGTTTGCGTCAACCTTAACTGAACTGATATATTGGAGCAGACACAGTAACATTTTCGTATGTAGAGATAAGACTTATAATTTTAGGGCAAACCACTTATCAAGAGTACCTAAGTTGTATTTTGGAATTGCTGTAACTGTTTTCATCATTCACGTAAGAAAGTACAGTTGCTTAAAGACAGCGCTATCGTGCCTCACAAACCAACTCTTTCTATTTTGTTTTTGTACTTACATATAATTATATTTGTTCTACTATTTTTATGTACTAATATTCTTTTAATTTAATTCAATTACATAATATTTTTATTGATACATATTATAATTTGTTATAGGTAATCTAAATTTTTCAACAGATAAAATACTTATAGATAGTATTCCAGTTTGTGTCAAAGTTCATTTTTAAAGGAAATAGTATGATTCAAATTTCCAGATAGACAAGAGGATGAAGGTTAGTAAAAATATTAATATTATTGATCCTAATAATTCATAAAGTGCTCCATGGTTGAGACATGATCTGTTTGTCACTTATTATAGATGGACATAACAAAATCCCTGCAGGAATGACCCCAAAGAATCTAATTTTACGTCTCTGCTGATTTGTGGTTATGATGAATTGAGTAGGCACTGACACAGATATTCTGAAATGGCAAACTTCTAAAGAAAAAAGTAGGACATGGATATGTTGATAATAGGGCACAATATATACATATAATTTTTTATATGTATACATTGATTATACAATACAAAGATACAGTTGATTAATTTTCTAAATTCTACATCAAGGTTGCATGTTGTGGAGGAAGAATTTCAACAAATATTGTAAATATATACTATTTCTTTCTCACTGTGTATTTATCTTTTCAAATATCATAAAAATGTTTGTTACATGGTTGGCTTCTTGTAGCCATGCGTACAATGTTAAATTTTCTTTACAAAAGACAAGGTGGGACAGTATATTGCTCCTACTAAGAAGTGTTTGTGTTGTATAAGTCACATATTTGGGAGTTTCTTATGTGTAGTCCTATTGTCTAAAATAATAAAATTTATTTTTGAATTATGGATCTGTGCGCAAGGTGGCGGACACATATCTAGGAGTGTTCGTGAAGTGTCAGTTTCAGGTAATAATATGGCATTGTTGGGAGAAGTATCCATGCATCTTAGATGACGGATACTGAGCTGATGAGATTTTGCCTCTTAAATATCATGTTTGCCAATGCCAGATGCTTAAAGTTTGAAGCCACAATTTTTTTTTTTTCGGGAGAACTCTTAGTTTCAAAGCTAAATTATTCATTATTAGTTAGTTGACTGTTTTATGTCTACCGTTACTTTGCTCTAGCAAAGCTGTATACTTGGTGAAATTCATGCTCAAATCTTTTCCTGGTCTAGTCTTTAGGATAATCAATGCAACTAAGCCCAGTGCTTTCCAATTATTTTATCTTAGCTTTGTGCTCCTGATGTTTTCCCCCTCCCTCTCTCTCTCTCTACACACACACACACACACACACATGCACTAACTAACTAACTAACTAACTATTAGAATTTTTTTTTTCCAATGACACCGCTGTAATGTATGACTTCGCTTTGCATAATGTAGTAATCATTTGTACATAGATTCTGCATAATGTACTTAGCAGCAATGCTAGACTCCCCAACAAATTATCCCGATACTCAGCACACCCCACCCAATGGACCCCACTTGTGTGAGTGTTGGAATAATTTGTTGGGAAGTTTTGCATTAATCATGTAGTTGGTCCTTTGTGCTGGCCCTGCTGGGTGTTGTGGCTGTCTAATGGGACAGGTATTACCCACATTGCATCCCATTTCCTAAATGGCTTGATAAAATGTTTTTCATTGACTTCTTTTACATCCATTTTAGCTGGGTTAATCCCTTAATTTTAGGATTTATTGTCACAGTAATTTTTCCTATATAATACTAAGGTGGGGGCACTGTTATATGCGTGTGATTACGAGAAATTTTTGTATGAACTTGATCCATTGACTAAGTTAATCAGCCATCTGTCACGTGAATGAGTAGTTTGGTTTTAAGGAGATAAAAAAGGTTTTCTTGTCCAGTTGACGAACTGTGACTGATTTCATTCATAAATTTAATTCATGAATTCAGTTCGTGTGACAACCCACCTCTTTTGTTGTAGACCTAATTTAAAATAGCATCTCATACTTGTAAAGTTTGGTTATTTTTAAAGGGTTGGGTGGAATTTTACACAGGTGTGTACATATATGCATGCGTTGAATCTTGAATTAAGGTCACATGGGACCTCAAGAGAGAGCGCGCATTATTGAAGTAAGTAATCTGTAAACTTGTAAAGTAACAATGTTTTTTTAAGTTTTTGGTGATTTTGATTGGACTTACTTTGCTTGTACAAACTTTCTTTGTTTTTGTTTCTCTTGGGTTTAAGATTAAGAGTCTTAGCTTTCTCATAAGCCTGTCTTAAATATCTCTTAAACCTAGTTAAGTCTAGTTTGATATCTTGATTAGTATACCTATCCCAATCAGAAAAATTCCCCCTTTCAATCACTTCTGGATCATTTGGCTGCAAGCTATCTCTTGCATGTTGATCCAACAGCGAGCTGCTCTCCTGCTCTCCAATGTCATACACTATATACTCCAATCCCTTACGAATTGCCAGTCTTCCAAACCACAAATCTACCAGGGCGGCGCATCTGATCGGCACCACCTGCAACACCACCGCCCCCGGTTGGAGAAACAATTCGTGTGTCAGCGCCGCTCCAAACACCCCCACCATTGCGTGGCTGTTGTCAATGAGCCAAAAGAGTTCGCGCATTGGGGTCTCGCGCTTTGGCTCAATGACAATCACGTTGAACCCAACTTCCTCCGCGGCATGCTGGACCTCATCTTCGTTTAGGATCTTCCGGGTGGTGAATACTTACTCAGCCACCAGTCGCTTGAATCAACGATCACCAGAACAACATCGTTATCGGGAAAGAACGAATCGACGGTGATGAAGAGGGGAATGAAGCATTCGTTAAAATCGTGGAAGACATTTCCGGTCAAACCGCCGGCGCTGAGTACTAGGGCTGGGGAACTGTGTGTGACGGCACAGGAAATGTTTTGTGGGGTGGCGGTGAGTGTCAGCTGCTTCCCAGAGGACATTACATTGAGCAGCCATTTACATGGGTAAGGGCGGATCTTTTCCGGCGATTGTAGAGTCGCGTTTGTGTGATCGACTGTAAATAAAGTTGCAGTCGTTGGATCCAAGACAGTTGGACTGTTGAGGTAGCAGAGATCATACTCGAAATGAGAAAGATCACATATGATCGGCCTGGTGGGCCCTGGGCTATCCCATTCTTCTTCCCAGAATTCTTGTTTTATGTACTCATCTGCATGTACATATACAAACACATATAATATACATATACACACACGAATCCAGAAATTATAAATTTAAGTTTTTTAATAGTATAAGATAAAAAAAAAAACTTAATAAATTAAAAGATATACAAAAAGAATTCAAAAAAAAAATGAAAAAAGTTTTATTGAGGAGTCAAATTAAAATTGAAATTGACAAAAATCTCTCTCTCTCTCTCTCTCTCTCTCTATCTCTCTCCATATATATACATATAAATGTAAATATATACGTATTTATCAAACCTTGAGTAGTAGTTGAATCCTTCACATGCGATCTGAAGATGTTAAGGGCGATGTGGAGAAGGAATAAGAATAGCAGCGTTGCCAAATAAATAGCCACAATTGTTGAACCTTTCTTCTTCTTCATTTCTTGCAAATTCGAAGCTTCAGGCACAAATATTGATGGCTATGTTGATGCAAAACCATGGTTTATTAATTTGAGTGATAAAATTAGTGTTTGTAAGAAGACTTAATTAAAGTGTTTGTAGTAATTAATAAGGGAAAAATATTAAAATGTCCCTAAAATAAAATTTTCAATCTAAAAAATTCATGATATAGTTAGTATTTTTTCCTAATTAATATTTATAAATACTTCATGTATATTAAAAGAAAGATTTATAAATAGAAATCTTACATAGAATTCCTATCTAAAATGATAAGATGCTAAAACCCCTATTCTAACATTGTAAATCTATTATCAAAATTTTTTTTTATAATAATTTGTACGAACAAAAATTAAGAATATCTTATTTTTTTTTGAGTTTGGCGATGGGAGAAGGGGAACTATTCTATGCATGTGTATGTAACACGGGGTTCAAACTCTGACTTGCCGTGTGAGGAGAACGGTTTTAATCGTCTCGTCTTGATGCGTTTTCGCAACAAATTAAATTAAAATTAGCAAATTTGTAGATAATTTAATAATAAAACATATTTATGATATGACGTACATCTACATTGAGAGAAATTGAAAATTTCTATATCGGAGAAGATCTTGATTGAAAATCATTTTATACTAACGTTGTGACTGTGTTGGATCTTCGCTTATCCAACTGTCTGTATATTCCATTCAGGTGCATGGAATATACGGACTCAATAGCATTCATTATACACAAATAGCAGTGGCTGCTGGTTTGACATTGACATGGACAATCTCTCGCTTTTGAGAATGCAAAATGTTCATTTGCATGTACATCTCTACCGAATTTCTAAAGGAAATGACTCTTGAAGAGAAAACAAAAGAGAGGAAAAGAACAAGAATGGAAATCTGAATAAAAGGGAAACTAACCTGACATAGAAGTTTTCCCCAGGGGTAATGCTTGAGCTGTGTTTGACGAACCTTGAATTTTTTTAACCTTTGCCTTCATTAAAGTTGACTTGTTAAACCACCTCATTGAATACCTAGGATTAATTGCTATGTTATTTCAATTTATCAAATTTAAACTGATTCATTAAATATCTAGGATTTATTACTAATTTATTTCCATTTATTTATTAAACATATCAAATATGCCATGCATGGGTATGTGCATGTTATGAATTTGTCAAACTTGTCTTTCACGTGGGTCCTTAGATGTAGGATGAGTGGATTTAGTCTTTCGAGATATTCTCAGTTTGTTTTTTGTTTTGCAGATCATGTGTTAGTGGTCTCTGTTTTTTAGTGTTACAGAACATGTGTTAGTGGTCTAAAAGCTGTTGCTATTTTTCAGTTCTTTTCGTTGATGTATTGCCTATTTAAAGGGCTATTAGTTAATTGCATAGTATATGGTAAAAAGCTTTCTTCTCCACTTTGCCTTGTTTTCTACCTTATCAAAAGTATTGTAGTTCTGTGCCTTTTATTTTTGTCTCCTATTTGTGACAGTGGTATCAGAGCTTGGTTGAGTGAAAAAGAGTGCAGCAGCAGCTCTATATATTGTCGTAGCAATTCATCCATGGCCTCTGAAAATTTTGTGCAACCATCTATTCCACGCTTTGATGGTCACTATGATCATTGGAGCATGCTAATGGAAAATTTTATGCGCTCTAAAGAGTATTGGCAGGTGATTGTTTCTGGGATAGCAGAACCAGCAGACGGTACAGTGTTGACGGAGGCGCAGAGAACAGAATTGGAAGCACTGAAGCTGAAGGATTTGAAGGCAAAGAACTATCTCTTTCAAGCAATTGATCGTTCTACCTTGGAGACAATTCTTTGTAAAGACACCTCCAAGCAGATTTGGGATTCTATGAAGAAGAAGTATAAAGGTTCAGCAAGGGCAAAAAGGCAGCTGCTTCAAACTCTTCGATCTGAGTTCGAAATGCTTCGAATGAAATCAGGAGAGTCAGTTGCAGCTTACTTTTCTCGGACAATGGGAATTGTAAACAAGATGCGGATTCACGGAGACAAGACCGAGGATGTTACCATCATTAAGAAGATTCTTCGATCCATGACACCAAAATTCAATTTTGTTGTCTGTTCTATAGAGGAATCTAAGGATATTGATGAACTTTCAATTGAGGAACTACAGGGCTCATTGTAGGTTCATGAACAGAAAATTAACCAGCAGGAGAAAGAGGAGCAAGCTTTGAAGGCCTCAACTGACAATCATTCTTCTACACCAAATAGAGGACGAGGAAGAGGCAGATTGAACCAGGATCGCAAAAATCTACACCAGACATCTGAAAATTATCAATTTCATGATTTTCAAGGAAGAGGAAGAGGTCGAGGAGGCTACCACTCAACTGCCAACAAGCCAAAGTCAGGAGACAAATACAATGTTGAGTGCTTCAAATGTCATAGGTATGGCCACTATCGTTCTGAGTGTCGTACTAATTTAAATAAAAATCGTGGAGAAAAATCTAATTTTGTAGAGAAGGAAGAAGAAGTGTCTTTATTGATGGTTTGTCATACCAAGGAGGAAACCCAAAAAAATTTGTGGTACTTAGACACAGGTTGCAGTAATCATATGTGTGGAGAAAAATCTGCATTCTCTGATTTGGATGAATCCTTTCGTGATAGTGTGAAGTTTGGTGACAATTCTAGAGTCTCTGTCATGGGGAAAGGGAAGGTATCCATCCAAACCAAGGGAAATTCTGTTCAGACAATCTCTAATGTTCTTTTTGTTCCAGATTTGAGAACAAATTTACTTAGTGTTGGCCAGCTTCAAGAAAAGGGGTATGAAATCTCCATCAAAGACGGCGTCTGTAGAATTGAAGATAAAAAATTGGGCTTAATTGTTCAAGTCAACATGACAGCCAACCGAATGTTTCCAATGTATCTCCACAACACTACTCATTCATGCTTCTCTGCAAGATTGAAGGAGGAAGCTTGGTTATGGCACTTTCGCTACGGACATCTAAACTTTGGTGGATTAAAGACTCTGCAACAGAAAAATATGTTGACTGGCCTTCCTGAATTCTTAAGTCCTTCACAAGTTTGTGAAGAATGTGTTATTAGCAAACAACATCGTGATCCTTTTTCAAAAGGAAACTCACGGAGAGCAAAGAAAGCATTGGAGATGGTGCATTCCGACCTTTGCGGGCCAATAAATCCATCCTCTAATGGAGGTAAAAGGTATATAATTACCTTCATTGATGATTATAGTCGGAAAATTTGGGCATATTTTTTGCAGGAAAAATCGGAAGCTTTTGTCACGCCCCGAATTTCCACGAACCCGGGGAGCGACTGAACGAAACAAAACAAAGGAAAAGAAGTGACAATTCGATAAATTAAACTGAAATCTCCATCATCATTCCTCAAGTTTCTCCCAACAAAGATTCGACATTCAATATAACTCAAAATCGTTCCTCAACATAGCTCAAGTACTCCTCTCAATTAATGCCCAAATACTTTAAATCATATTTAAAAACGGTTCTCAAAATGTTTTCAAAACCTTTCTCAAAGTGCTCTGTAACGGTTGCCCAAAAAAAGTCTCAAAATACCCTAAAGTATAGTCTAAGAAGTGGTCAAGATTAAACTTAAATGCTTGTTCCAATTAACGCCCCCAAACAATTTAAATCATGTTTAAAAATGACCTTTAAAATAGCCTTAAAGTATCTCCAAAATTTTCCCCAAAGTGATGTCTCGGATAACCTCGAAATTTTCTATGACATGGTCAAAAGATAGTCAAATATCAGGCCAAAGTTGGTCCTAGTGGATGGCCAAACATGGCCTTGAAATATAGGTCACAACATGACCAAAACATGGCCTACAAAAGTCCCTAAAACAGTCCTTAATGGGGTTCAAACATGTCCCAAAAATTGGCCAAACATGGCCCAAAATAATGTCCAAATGTAGCCCAAAAGGTGTCCCAAAAATGGCTCAAAAAGGTAGCCAAAAGGGTGGTGAAACAGGGCTGGACAGCAGGGTAGGACAACAGGTGAGCAAGGCAGGGTAAGGCAGGACGCACAGGGGCAGGGCCACGCGCGCGCGGGGCGCGAGCAGGGCGCGGCGCGCGCGCGGGCGTGGGCGCAGGCGGCTGACTGGCGCGCGCGCGGGGTAGTTCAGGCCTGTTCTGGCACTGTAGCACAGAGACCTGATTTTCTGATTTTCTGAATTTCTGAAATTTCACTGTTCATAGCTGCAACCAATTTGTCCAATTTTTTTACTTTTATTTCAAGTTTTTCAAGACCATTCTTTCTCCATTATTGGCCCACTTATTCTAGGTTTTCAAACTTTCTTTTTGGGCATTTATTTCCCCCATTTGGTTTGTGTTTTTAGCACTTAACTAAGGTTCAAATTTTCCTAAAAATTGGACATGGTCTCCCTTGTTTTTCTAAGGTTCTTCTCACCTAATTTTTCACAACATATATGAGTATAAATGCGTCAAAAATCCACCCTCACTCAGTGGCCACAATTGTCATAGTTCAATATATATCTATCAACTACTTCCCATACATCCAGATAATGCATGTTTAATTAAAAATATCATACATTCCCTACAAAAATGGTCCTAGGCCTCATGTTTACAAGTTGTTCAAATAAGAAACAAAATAAAATGGGCTTATGCCCTTACATTCAAAACACGCCTCAAGGGCCAAATCTTCTACAAAATCCATTTTCTTCCATTTTCTTCAACACTCAAGGAAGTCTCAAACAGCTGGTGCCTCATCTGAAATATATTGCCCACGAATGGGTCAGCTTAACTGCTGGTATGATAACTCACTAATACTAGCAACAAATTTAGGACGTGGCATGTGCAAGTGTACATTTTCAAATTATAATTTTCCATCCTGTTGTTCAATGCAACGCAAATACACTATGCATGACTCACACATGCAAACTCTATGCCACACATGTCTCGCTTCACGGTTCTTCCCCGTTGGCATGCAAGTACCAATATATGTTTCGCTTTACGATCCGGATCTCGATGGCGTGCGAGTACCAATGGCCAATTTTGGGTTTTTCACCACAGGATCTACACCCTCATAATATCCAGCACCGCGTGCTAACCCACACCATGTTTCCAAGGAATCACTTTATGCCAAGATGCCATGATTTCATCATGCAAGTTCAATGTGACAAATGATCAAACACATGGTGTGCATTTTCAAGTCATGCATTAAACCCCACACAATTCATAACTTTAAGTTCCCATAAATGGCTTCACATGACATAGGTCATAACCCCACACCTTAACACATTTCTCAAGCCACAATATCACAATTTCACCAACCACAAAGAATTTCACAAAGTCACTAACATCCCATAAAAGACTAATATATTACACAACCAATTCCCTTCCA
Source organism: Nyssa sinensis (assembly GCA_008638375.1). Lineage (NCBI taxonomy): Eukaryota > Viridiplantae > Streptophyta > Magnoliopsida > Cornales > Nyssaceae > Nyssa > Nyssa sinensis. Next base: position 27,694,226 of record CM018042.1, read on the forward strand.
AGATATCAACTAAATATCACATAAATACACATCAAATATAACAATCAAATACAAGGACAAGATAATTCATCCTCATGGCAACAAAACATCAAATAAACCAAAGAATACATAAAGCCCCAAATTACTAACTCTAAGTCCTTCAAAGTAACACCTCTTAAATAATTTCCTAACATGAAATAAACATTTAAACCAGTTAATCAACATGTAACAAGGTAGGAAAACTAAATCTATTCCTAGCTTAGCAAGAAATCATACCTAAAATCAGTTTTTAACAAACTGTAGAAGCTGTATTTTTTGAATAGCCAAACTGTTCGGTAAGGATATATTACTCGTGGAGATGAACAACTTTCCAGAAGAAAGTTTGGCCAAAATTCCGCTCGAAATATGTGTTTCGGCAGCTTGAATTCTTGAATTTCTAGGGCTTTTCTCACTCTCTCTCTATAAGAACGTGAATTCTGTAATTGCAGACCCAATTTATGATAAAAATGGTCTAAGGGGGCTGTATTTATAGTGGTGGACAAAGGGGCTAAGGGCAAATGACCATTTTGCCCTTAATGAGCCCGAAACCTCGTTACTCTACAACCCATTCCTAAACGCTTCAATTCAAAATTTTGTTTTAACCAATGTTCATAAAATTATTTTAAAGGAAAACTCTTAGAAGAAAATATTTTCATTTGAGGTCGTTTTAGGCCCGTTCCACCCGGGCCACCCGAACGCCCTTTTTGTCCAATTTTGAAACGGTTTCCGTTTTAGCTAAAATTTTAACAGTAGCTACCTCACAATATTCTAAGCATATTTCTCTTCTATGACACACTACAAATATGCCTTTAAACATGTCAAATGGTGAACTGACGCATTTAGATGCTTTACCGGCAAAACCGGGCTTGACCGACAAAACCGTGTATGCCAAATATCCTACCGGCAAAACGAAAAATTTTTCCGCATTTTTTTTCAGATCTCTACAGCTTTTGTGGCCTTTCAAAATTTTAAAGTGCTTGTTGAAAAAGAAGTTGGAAGCCCAATAAAAGTTCTTCGCACTGACCGTGGTGGAGAATACAACTCACAAGAATTTGCAAATTTTTGTGAACTCCATGGAATCAAAAGGCAACTTACAGCAGCATACACGCCTCAACAAAATGGAGTTTACGAGCGAAAAAATCGCACTATTTTGAATATGGTGCGAAGTCTTTTGACAAGGAGTGGCATTCCAAAAAATTTCTGGCCTGAAGCAGTTAACTGGAGCATTCATGTATTGAACAGAAGCCCCACTTTTGCTGTCCAAAATATGACACCGGAGGAAGCATGGAGCGGACGAAGACCAGTGGTAGATTATTTCAGAATTTTTGGGTGCATTGCTTACGCCCACATTCCGGATGCAAAGAGAAAAAAGTTGGATGACAAAGGAGAAAAATGCATTTTTCTTGGTGTTAGTGATCAATCAAAAGCGTACAAATTGTACAATCCTATCACCAAGAAAGTTGTCATTAGCTGTGACGTTGTGTTTGATGAAGATAGAATCTGGTCTTGGTGCAACAATGGTGTTGGACAGACAATCCCAGCAAACTTTGATGGTGAAAATGAAAAAGAAACACAACAGCCTCATCAACAAGAAGTTCCAGCAGTTTCACCAGCAGCTACAACTTCACCAGCAGCAGCGGAACATAATGAGCAAGATGATGCTATAGCAAGTTCACACCCTCAACGCGTTAGGCGAAGGCCGGGATGGATGCAAGACTATGAGGTAACAGGAATTGATCACTCTGATGATCCACTCACTCATTTTGCCTTGTTTTCAGACTGTGATCCAGTAACTTTTAAGGAGGCTGTCAAAGAATCAAAGTGGCGGAAGGCTATGGATACTGAAATTGAGGCCATCGAGAGAAACAATACTTGGGAGTTGACAGAGCTTCCAAAAGGGCAAAATACTATCGGGGTGAAGTGGGTTTTCAAGACAAAGTTGAAGGAGACCGGTGAAATTGACAAGTACAAGGCACGCTTGGTAGCCAAGGGCTATAAGCAAGAATTTGGTGTTGATTACAAAGAAGTCTTTGCTTCGGTTGCAAGACATGACACAATCAGATTGGTGATAGCATTGGCAGCTCAAAATTCATGGCCTATTTTTCAGATGGATGTGAAATCAGCATTTCTACAAGGAGACTTACAAGAACAGGTATTTATTGATCAACCTCCTGGTTATGTGAAGCTAGGTAATGAGTATAAGGTGTATAAGTTGAAAAAGGCTCTATATGGGCTGAAACAAGCTCCAAGAGCTTGGTACAGTCGTATAGAAGCTTATTTTATGAAGGAAGGTTTTAGAAGATGTCCATATGAGCATACTCTTTTTATTAAAATTGAAGATGGTGGAAAAATGGTTGTTGTATGCTTATATGTAGATGATTTAATTTACACTGGAAATGATAGGGCTATGTTTGAAAAGTTCAAAAAGTCCATGATGATTGAATTTGATATGTCTGATCTTGGAATGCTGCATTATTTTCTTGACATTGAAGTTGTTCAATCAGCTACTGGAGTTTTTATTTCTCAAAAGAAGTATGTGCGAGAAATTTTAGATAGGTTTCAGATGAAAAATTGCAATTCAGTGAATACACCAACTGAGTTTGGTTTGAAGCTAAATAAAGATCATGAAGGAAAGAAGGTTGATGGCACTCTTTACAAGCAGATTGTGGGAAGTTTAATGTATTTAACAGCAACAAGGCCAGATATAATGTATTCAGTGAGTCTCATCAGCAGATACATGGAGAGTTCGACAGAGATGCATCTACTAGCTGCCAAGAGGATACTTAGATACTTGCAAGGTACTAAGGAATATGGGCTGTTCTACAAGAAGGGAGAGAAGTCAGACTTGATTGTTTTACTGACAGTGATTATGCAGGGGATCAAGAAGATAGAAAAAGTACTTCAGGTTATGTTTTCATCCTTAGTTCAGGGGCTGTTTCATGGTCATCAAAGAAACAGTCAATTGTCACTCTATCAACCACTGAAGCTGAATATGTTGCTGCAACTTCATGTACATGCCAAGCCGTATGGTTGAAGAGAATTCTTGAAGAGCTTCATTTCAAGAGACAAGAGCCTACTGCAATTTATTGTGACAATAATTCAGCAATCAAACTCTCCAAAAATCCTGTTCTACATGGGAGAAGTAAGCACATAGATGTGAAATTTCATTTCCTGAGAGATCTTACAAAGGCTGGAACAATTGAGCTCATCTACTGTAGAAGTGAAGATCAACTTGCAGATATATTCACAAAGCCTCTCAAATTGCCTTTGTTTATGAAGTTAAGAGAATTGTTGGGTGTTTGTATGCTGGTTTTTTGAGGGACTTCAAAGCTGTTTTTCTGAATTATGTATTAAACTGAATGTTTGAAAACATCAGTTTAAGGGAGGGTTTGTTATGAATTTGTCAAACTTGTCTTTCACGTGGGTCCTTAGATGTAGGATGAGTGGATTTAGTCTTTCGAGATATTCTCAGTTTGTTTTTTGTTTTGCAGATCATGTGTTAGTGGTCTCTATTTTTTAGTGTTACAGAGCATGTGTTAGTGGTCTAAAAGTTGTTGCTATTTTTCAGTTCTTTTCGTTGATGTATTGCCTATTTAAAGGGCTATTGGTTAATTGAATAGTATATGGTAAAAAGCTTTCTTCTCCACTTTGCCTTGTTTTCTACCTTATCAAAAGTATTGTAGTTCTGTGCCTTTTATTTTTGTCTCCTATTTGTGACAGTGCATGTGTGTGTGTTTCTTGTAAAATGACAAAGAAAAAAAATGTTCAAAATGTGTGTCACGTAATTTAACACCGCACAAGTCCGGTTCGGTCAAACGCAGACCATCCACGTCAGGATTAAGGGATTCATGATAGATTTTATCATCTCGTGACCTGGCCTTGAAAGAATTGAATCCGCAACTAGTGCCGTAAAAAAAATGACTTTTGGTGATAACTAAAGAACAACAATTATGAGACGTGATAGTAATTAATGGTATTTTTTTCTTAACTGCCACTAATTTTTTAAAAAGTGTCGTTAAAAAATGATAGTTTAAGTTAAAGCGCCGTTATTACACAAAAATTGCTTTACTTTTACAGCGATTTGTATGAACTGCTGGTAATGAACTTTTATTTTTTCTGAGAAATTTATAAAAAGGCTGATTTATAAAATTTTCCATGGCATGATTTTATGCTGTATCAGTAAGAATTTTTGTTTCACTGATAATATATATCAAAAGCAAACTCTTTAAAAAACATTTCCTTTCCAAAATGTTGTCCAAACATATAGTAAAAAGTTGCATTTAGAAGACAATTGTTTATTTGTATTTGACATTTGCCATTTCATTAAAGGTGAATTTCTAATAGTTAACCCTCTTTGTCCATGAATGATTTTGCCTTCTCATATGCTTTCTTCAAAAATTTCCTAAACCTAATCAAATCCAATTTGACATTTTGTTCCTTCAAATATATGTCCATAATCTCCTGGGACCAACCCTTCTTCTGAAGAGCCATGGGGTCCTTCAGCACCATGTCATCCTTCTCATACTTTTCCACCAAGCTGCTCTCCTCCACCCCAATCTTGTACTCCATGTACTCCAATCCCATGTCCTTTGCTGGCTTCCCAAAACATGCCTCCGATACCCATTCTGATCCGATCGGAACCACTTGTATGAACACTGACCCCGGCCGGAGAAACAACGAGTGTGTGAGTGCTGCACCATGCACCCCAACCATGGCATGGCTTGAATGTATCAAAGCATAAGCTTCGTGCAAAGGAGTCTGAGAGTTGGGCTCAAATGCTATGACCTCAAAGCCCATCTCCTCTGCCACCTTCTCTACTTCAGCCTGGTTCAAGATCACACGTCCTCCGCCGCCACTACGGCTAGCCAACACCAGCCGTGGCCTAGTTTTTGGAGGCATGGCCATGGAAGGGGGGTGGTTCTGGCCGTAGGTTTTACCAAGCAATGCATGGAAATGCAGTATGGTTTTTGGGTTGGGTATTAATTTTGGGTCTATGGTCATGAAACCATGTGATATGAGGCCCAATGAGGCAGATGGGAAACAATGGGTTGCAGTATCATTATCAAGGTTTATAATTGGGTGCTTGCTAAAACTGTGAAGCAAATTACCATACTTGTTAATCCACCAATTGCGTGATTTGGAGATCACGAGGACGAAGTCTTGATCAGGGAAGATGGAACTGACGGTGATGAAGAGTGGAATGAACCCATCATTGAACTCATGGAAGAAGTTTCCGGTGTAGCCGCCAGCACTGAATACTAGGGCCGGGACATTGTGTTGGACCTTACATGCTGGGCTTAGTGGGCCTGAGGTAAGAGTGATCTCTTTGATCTGGTCCATTGTGAAATTCTCTGATTTTCGAGGGTAAGGCCGGACTTTTTCCAGTAGAGGCGTTGAATTGGTTGGGGCCACGACGTAGAAAGTGGACATTGTAGGGTCCAGGACGGTTGGGCTGTTGATTGAGCAGATGTCGTAATTACGATGAGAACGATCACAGGTGATTGGGTTGACTGATGCAAAATGGTCACGTGGCGCAGATTGTGGATCCTGCGGGCCCACTGAGTTAAGTTCCTGAAATTTTGTATCTGCATCCAGAAGAGGACAAATAAACGGTCTTAGAATAAGCTTAGACGTGCGAGTTTGTTTGTAAATCATTTGATGACAACCAAAATTTAGGAGTTGTCTTGTAACAAATACTTATAATAATAATAATTATTAGAAATAATTAAATTAACTTTTTAAAAAATAATTTAATTATTTTTAATAGTAAAACAGTAAATTCATACTTTTAATTAACGCCAATTTTTTAATAATTTTAATAAAAAATGTTAGTATAATATCAAAAAATTATAGATAAAATCTTTGTAATTGTTAGATACATAAGGGATGTTAGTGTAATAATTACAATTCCAAACCCACAAAAATAAAAACAGTAACGTTATGCTTACTTGAAACTTTTATTAAAAATGTTTATACAGCTGATGTGGCAATATTCGATGTGATATAAAACTAATAAAATACTATCACATCAACTGTGTAAACATTTTTGATAAAATTATTTAATCAGCATAACATTACTCAAATAAAAAAAGACAATGCCCATTTTGTGGCAGGTCCTTTAACTTTTGTACAAGTATATTATTGGTTAGGCATATATTATTGGCTAATTAGAGAAAGAGAAGGAAATTCAAAATTATTTTAAAAAATCTTAGAATTCTTGCTTTTCATTTTAGTGTATCTGAGTCATTTACACAATCATAATAAGACATAAATATATTTTCAGAAATAGAAGGAAAAATATATGGGTTAAAAAAAGAATAGTAAAAGATTGCAATAATTAAAAAGCTGAAAATTTTATTTTATTTAACAATAATCACTATGATTTTGTTAATTTTGGGCCTACAGGACCCACATTAAATGATGAAGGGAAATATTAAGGTTGTTAAATAGTGATGGTGATAAATTATTTTATATAGCAAACACAATGTGTGAAGAGACTTAGGGTTTAAGGTAAGTTATAATAAATACATAAATATTTAAATAATAGCAGAAGAAATGAGTGCCGCATAAAATAATTTTCTTAAGATGTGGCCATCATTAAAATTTACAAAAAAATAACAAGGGCGCGACGATGGTATAAAATAATTTTTTTTCAAAATCACATGAAATAAAATAATAATATATATAATAGATTTTCTTACTCTATTTTCTTATTCCTCTAGACATAAGGTGATGATTGTTGGGTAGTTATCATGAATTTATTCAGATTTTTGATGACCCGTTTGCTACCCGAGATGACCCGAAAAATGAGCAATGTGTAGGCCAAAGCCCTCGAGAAAAAAAACTGATCCGCTTTTGTTTTTAGGTCTATTTTATCTTTTATGTTGTAACTCACTTATATAAGGGTATTATCTTTTAGGGTTTTTGACTTAGGAGAAAATAGCCGTCTTGGAGAAAAAAGAGTTTCGGGTTTTGGAAATTTTTTGCTCTTATAATCTCTTTGGACTGATCATCTCTACCCATAGATATAGACATCTTACTGAATTATGTAAATCTTGTGTCCTTTCTGTACATTTTGTTTATTTTTGTTTGTTTGAGATCGATTTATTCTTTGTTTGATCGTTTCCGCACAACAATGGTACCTACCGTAATAAATGAATGTAGATTTTGATAAATTATTTAGTGAGACAATTACTCTACGTTATCATCCTCTTTCATAAAGTATGACATTTATACTAAATTTTAAGTGAGAATTTTTCTTATGTTATAGAAAAATTGATAAAGTATGTGAGCAATTGTCACACTAAATAACTTTTGTGGATTCCACCACCGTCAAAAAAAAAATGGGATGAAAAAATTTGTTATGTTTAGAATTTTTCTATAAAATAACTTGTATGTGCAGTGGACCAATGAGAAATTAGAAATTAGAAATTAAAAAATACAGAGAGAAATTGATGAGACAGCAGCAGACAGAAGGCTAAGCATGGAAAAAGGGAAGAACCTAAAAGAAGCGTACCTTGATGATCACTCTTGCTTGAATTCAGTGCATGTAATCTACAGATTGACGATAGATTGATTTGGAAAACAAAGAAGATAATGAAGAACACGATACAGATGATTGCCGTCGTCTTTGAAACGATCTTCTTCATCCCTTTAACCTTCAAGGTAGGTTCGTGATTCAACTTTCCTTATGTATGTCTATATGGGTGTATGTACAAACACACACACATACAAATAGCATTGAATGCATTAAACGTTTAAAGACCGGCACCCTTCGCTGTTTTAGGGTTTCTCTTGGACTTGGAGATCTCCAACCTAAAAAATGGGAACAGGCAAAACAGTGAAGAATAGAAACAATGAATCAAACATCTGTGTGCGCTTGCGCGGGCTTATATGATATATTATTAAGGGTTTGGAGGAGAAGGGTTGAGACTGGGAAATGAGAAAATTAGAGAGAAAATACAGCACCAGACTTTGAAGGGAAGGGAAGGGAAGTAGAGCAGAGGAGGAGAAGATGCTTTTATGTCAACTCTTCAGTTTTTGAAGTTTGAAACCTTGAAGTTCTAAGAAGGTTGGTTTGATAAAAGAAATGTTAAACGCATGTTGAGACGGGTGCTGTGCCATGTGGCTGTCAAAGGCTTTGATAATGGCTTTAGTTAAGGAATGGTATTATACATGATGTGATATTCAACCAATATAATACTGACAACTTATGAAAGTAAATACTTTTTTTAAAGTTTTTAAGTAAGCCTAGTATTATTGATACAAATATTCTGACTTCTATGATTTTAGTTTTACAGCGAGTCACACACATGAATCCCGCATAATATTGAATTCATAAATGTCATCATATTATGTGACAGGTTGGTGTCTAACTTATGATTAAACATTCATATGGAGTGAGATTCATTATCGTGGTAGATTCATTCAATGTATATGTTTAATATATAACATTTTTCTTATTAGTTTGATTTATTGTGTTGGATTAAAAATAATTTTGGAGAAATTAGTGAGTAAATTGTTATTGTATGTGTGAGTTTGACCATACAATTTGAGTGCATAAATTTGGTGAGATTAGCCTTCCCAAGGAGGACGAGGAGGAGGAGGCAGCGGCTTTAAACTAGTCTCTCAAGGCGTGTTCAAAGGCGGAGAAAGGGGGAAGCTAGGTTTAAAAACTCCTAATTACTGGCACGCCATTACAGAGCCTCTGCATCTTCTGATTAATTGGAAGCTTTCTTAAATGAGAGTCAAATGAAGATTGGTGTCATTAATGGATGTTAGGTTGTCAATTAGATTAGAATACCCCTATCAACTTCTCATGAATGATGTGATGCATGTTACTTTTCATATATATATATATATGTATGTGTTAGATCAAATTTAATTATTACATTCAAGAGTTTTAAATTAAAAGAATTGTAATGGAATAAAAATTACAGAATAACTAAAATTCATGCATATAAAATAAAGCAATTAAATCAACATGTAAATGATAGAAAAATAAGTTTGGAGTGAGCTGGCCTGTGAGGCGTGTAATCACTGCCCTAAAGCTGTTGTGCCTCCCTACGTGAAGGTTCCAATGGTCACAGACAGCTCCAAGATACAACCCAGGCTTTGCTCACAGCTAATCTCCTCAGAATTCACGCCCACTGGAAGAAGGATGAATCGTCTAGAATCAAAGTTGCCCACACAAAGATAATATAAAAAATACGTAAAGGTTGGATGGAAGAGATTGGATTAAAGAAACTAAAAACTCTTGTTGTTGTGTTGTGGAAGAATACATAAGCCTCTATTTATAGGCATTCTGTATATCTTCCACCAACAAAATATCCCACAAAATCAACCACATGTGGCAAAAAATCAACATTAAAATAATTAACAAGTCAACAACTAACATATCATAAAATCAGCAACAAAAATAAAAAATCAAGAAGAAGTCAAAACAAATTTTGAAACTTTCAATAATATAAAAAATATAACAATCTCCCACAAGTTTCAAAATTTATAAAACTCATAAACCATATATATTATTTACATATATATGTATAAGAAAGTTTGGGCAACTATTATACTGTGTAATAGGTGTAGGTGTCTTCCGGACTTGAATCTCACTTAGTGTTGACAGTCTCTTTCTGAAGGATCATAGTGAATTAAGTCTTGAACTAGACCCTTTGAATCAGAGTTCAACAAGTCACACACACAGTACTGATATTAGACATGGTTCGCGGGTTAGTGCTATTAAAGGCCATGCACTTGATCTTGATTTTCATGAGAGTTTCTAGAGAATAGTTCAGTTCTCATAGTCGCGGCCTCACGACAGCTCTCACTTAGGTGAGTCCTCCAAGGGTACATGTGACCTGTACCTCGCAAGAGTGTTCATGCCTCGGGCTCATTCAGGGTAAACCCTTCCTAAATGTCACATAACACAACACACTGCCATAGGGATGAACAAAAGCATTTTATTAAGCGGCTCCTTCTTTAAAGTGCTGGATATATAAGTCACGCAATATGAATTGTTACTACCCATTGAACCTCCTTCATGGGGTCCCCAATCACAGAGGTTGGGTTACTTTCCTAGGTGACTTCCTTGTGAGCTTAAGCCCATCCCCCTCGACAAATCTAGGACTACACTCCTAGTTAGACCCCTCGGGTCAATTATTGATCAACAAATATTTATTTTGTTTAATTTATCGGGACAATAATTATATGGATCTATCAAGTAAATATGATCCATTTCTCATATGGGCTCATTATGTAAATATGTCAATTTATTTTAATCGAGGCAATATAGACTTATTTAAATGAAATTGGTCCATAATTTTTCTTTACAATTGATTTAAGGACTTATCATATAACTATAGTCCAATAGGCTACATTAAAGTATTTTGGAATCATTAAATAAATTTCGTGCAACATCCAGCTAGCAAAACTATTCATACTAACAGCTAATAGCCTTACAACTAGGAATCATATCTCATGTGACCAGTAACCTGCTACTAGAAACTATATGCTTAATAGTGGTCAGTATTCTTAGTAATACGAACAACCACTCATGTGGCTAGTAGTCTTGCATTTACTAGGAACTACTATTGTAAATTATTTGAGAATATTTTAATAGATATTTTCCCTCACTATTTAATGATTCATATCTTAATTTCATTGTGATCAATAGTCTCTTGACTATAAGGAACCACAAATATAAGTTGTAGCCAATAGTCTATTACCTACTAGGAACTACTTTAATTTAATATAAATATGGCTAGTAATCTTTAATTTATTACGAACCACTATCTTAAAATTTTTAATTTTATTTTTAATACACTTTCATTCCCTCATAAAAATCATGTATAGATTTTTTTTTTTTGTAGTTTCCCAAAACATGTATTACTCAAAAATAATAATCACATCAATTATTTTCCTCTAAATATTTATTCAAAATCATATATTACTTTCAAATATTTAAATATTTCTCAATCTATTATTTTAAGATCATATAATATTTAATTTACTTATACATCTTACATTCTTGTTCTTTAGCCACAAGTATTTTAAGTTTCTCTACATAAATTTTAATGTCTGTGTATGTTATTTAATTCTATGTTGAACAAAAGAAACTCTACCAAATGATTTTAAATTTATGCCTCTCTTGTCAAAATATTCACATGATGAATTTTTTAAATTGACAAGTTAAGCTTGAAAAGATAAAGTAGTACTCTGGTTGCATACACAGTATTAGACAAGTAAATTATCCCATCATTATTGTTATTATTTTTAAATCTATATAAATATATAAATTTTTTAAATAGATATGGCATTGGAATTGCACCATATGAGTCGTTCATACCTAGTTTACATATGATTATTACTTGTAGAGGAGTGACTAAGAGTATAACTATGAAAGTATGAGCTAAAGATAATTTCACATCTTTTGTCCTAATTTTCAAACTAATCACGGTGATCATGCTTATATTACACAACATAGATTCTCACCCATTCAATTTTCTTTATATGATTTCTGTTCTTAATAAAACTCAAAAACAGGGAAGTACTTAATCATAAAAATTTTGTAACCCTTGTTATGATCTACCCTCATAGAACTTATCTCATATTCAACCATTAAGCTCAACATGCAAGCTCCTATATGTTTAATGATGTTCGTATATTGATAGATATTTATTGGGGAACACAAAGTGTCTAACTGAACTAATGACTTAAAAAGTTAAATCCAATTAGTTAATAACAGTAAAATAAATTTCACTTTCCCAAATCCCATTAATTAAGAATATCTCAACAAGTCCTACAAAAGAGAAAAAATATGTATTTAACTTGTAAATAATAACAACTTAATCCTACAATTTAATATTTTATTAGGATTTGTTACTATTTTTAGAAGCTATTTTGTAGGAGTAAATTATGTATGTAATTCACCAAGTGTTTTCCTAATTATCAGGGATTTTATAAAATAGATACATATTATAATATTTTGGTATCCCATCTCTTATCAAAACTGTTATCATTTTTTATATTATATTTTATATAGCAAAATTAAGTTATTAGATATAATGTGATAAATTTGAATGGTTAACAAAAAGATATACATAAAATATAATTATACATTTCATTTAAATAACGTGGGACTGCCAATTTCATTTTTTTTTTTTTTTTTTTAATGTTTTGCACAAAACACTCTCACCTCTTTTAATCGTGAAACATCGTTTCTTATCTCTCTCTCTCTCTCTGTCTATATATATAGATAAGCTTCCAGGATAAGGAATTCAACTTGATTATAGAATTCTAATTGATTATATATATAGATAAGTTTCTAGGATTATCTATTTTAAATTAAATATATATATATATATATATATATTAGATACCTACTGGATATCTACTGGTTTTGATACGTAAATGTATACTGTGAAATATATATATATATATATATATATTTTATTTTATTATTCTCTTAGAAGACAATAAGTGGAACAAAGCATCCAGACACTAAAGGCTTTTAACTCAATTTTGATAGTATTGTGCTTATTCAGTAAACATATCTGCCAGATGAAAACTCACAAACGGCATGTCTTTATTCCATTTTTCTTTATGCAAACATAATAAGAATTATTTCAAATGCAAAACATTTGCTTTAAGTTATTAACAGGTCATTAAAAATTTAAATCTCACCCAAACATTTAGAGATGTGATGGTAAGTACTTTCGTCTATATCATGTATTCTTCAGTTATCATTGAATTTCTATTGTAGACCCAACTCCAAATTATCTCTTAAATTAAAGATCCATGGCAAAACTAGAAAATATTCAGCTCATCCTCAGTCAGTTTCGGGTATGTTGGGTAATTGGATAATCTTGTAATTGGGTACCCATTGACACTCCAAATACAATAATAGTAATAGTAGACTAAGTGATGAGGCCCTTCCCAATGTTATCTTCCTTGGTGTTCCAAAACAGTCAATAAGCACTTAACGCCCAGATTCCAATCTGTAGTAAATGCACTCTACATTTTGATATTTAGGTAGCCACCTCCTACGTGAAACCCTTAGAATTTACACAGACAACTTGTCGTTCTAATTTTCTTATCGTGCATCACTATAAGTACTCTCATGTTCACTATTCATTTTTCTACAAAATATACTCAATATTTTCCCATCTAACTTCAGAATTCCAAATTATTATAATGCTAAATAACTTCTGAATCCCAATTTTTTTCACTATAGTGTAGTAATTTATTATTCCAAACCAAAATAAACACAAAACCATGTAAACATATAAGATATTCACTGGCATGGCTAAAGCCATTATGCCAAAATCACGAACTGAAATGATTATGCTCCAGCACCACAGATTTCAGTAATCCTCTGTTTTGTTTGCTAAGAAAATTTAAATTATAATTACCAAAATAAATAAAACTAAATTTTAAAATATATATATGAATATATATATATATATATATTTATTTATAGATTGATCCTACTGTTAATTCACAATTGAAAGACGGCAACTTTGATGTAGTTTACTATGACTACAATTTTATTTTATTTTATTTTTTATTTTTAAATTATATATATGTGTGTGTATAATCCCCAAACAACAATCTCTTCTTTGTTTTCTCATATTACATCCATCAATGACCAATCAATGTAAAGAAGAAGTAATTAATAAAAGGGCCATGTAATAAATAAATCGACCCAAGAAAGGTTTTTGAGTCTTTGGTGGACTCTCCTATTGGTGACGAGGGATCCGTGAGATGACCCTTAGAAGCAGAAAGATTAAATAGAAAGACTACTAGTTGGGTAGTGCCACATACCAGATCAACTGAAGTCATATTTTTACGGTTTCCTATATATATATATATGTAAGATTTATATGTATGTAAATAATATATGCACGATTTTGTTTGCAGAGACTATATAAAGATGAATTAGTGTTTTAATTAATCTGTAATTCTTTTATATGACTAAGTATGAAATAGTGTTTTAATTCATTTATAATTCTTTTATATGACCTACAACAGCTTTAGATTGTTAGATCAAATTTAATTATCACATTCAAGAGTTTTAAATTAAAAGAATTGTAATGGAATAAAAATTACAGAATAACTAAAATTCATGCATATAAAATAAAGCAATTAAATCAACATGTAAATGATAGAAAAATAAGTTTGGAGTGAGCTGGCCTGTGAGGCGTGTAATCACTGCCCTAAAGCTGTTGTGCCTCCCTACGTGAAGGTTCCAATGGTCACAGACAGCTCCAAGATACAACCCAGGCTTTGCTCACAGCTAATCTCCTCAGAATTCACGCCCACTGGGAGAAGGATGAACCGTCTAGAATCAAAGTTGCCCACACAAAGATAATATAAAAAATACGTAAAGGTTGGATGGAAGAGATTGGATTAAAGAAACTAAGAACTCTTGTTGTTGTGTTGTGGAAGAATACATAAGCCTCTATTTATAGGCATTCCGTATATCTTCCACCAACAAAATATCCTACAAAATCAACCACATGTGACAAAAAATCAGCATTAAAATAATTAACAAGTCAACAACTAACATATCATAAAATCAACAACAAAAATAAAAAATCAAGAAGAAGTCAAAACAAATTTTGAAACTTTCAATAATATAAAAAATATAACAGTATGTATGTATGTATGTTTGATATAACGTTAGGAAGGGTATCGAACTCATGCTCAACGTGAGAAAGTAAGTATCTGCACCATTTGAATAAGATATCGGTCTTTGTATTCATATTTATATTTATAATTAATATAAAAAGGATGGTCGGTCATCTTTTTGATGCATCACATTATTCATTCTTATTACTTATCTACGAATTTGTCATTTATTCATATAATTTTGTTATTTTATTTTACAGGCTTAAGATAAATTTGCAGTGAAAATAATATAAACAATACAATCAAGTATCCTAGAATCCCGCGACAACCATGCATCAAAGCATGGTTCCTCATACTAGTAAGTCCGCAAATGGCACAGACATCCGACCTATATATATATATAAGGAACCAAACCATGTTTTTTTTCTCTAGTTCTTTTTTTTAGGGTTCCTGTCTTTCATGGAATTTAATATGCACTGTAATGTCATAATTAACCAAATAGTTGGGGTGAAAGATATTAAATTTCTACTTATCTCTCTTCTCAGTCTCTACTCTTCTCAAGCTAATATTATACAATCCATTCGAAATAATTTGAGATTTAAAATAACTCAATTTAAAAATTAAAAAAAAAAAAAAACCTCTAACCATCAGTTTTTGAAAAAGTCCAAAACCAAGAGCGGATCCCGGCCCAAACTGTTTAACCCAGTAAGCCTCTCATTATTTGGTTGACAAGATTTTCCTCTATCACATCATATGAACAATCCCGACTTAATTTCATAAACGAGAAAGTGTATACGTCTCATTAGCTCACTAGTTAGGTTGTCAATTAGAACACCCACAGCACTATTAAAAAAAATAGAATACCCACAGCAACTTCTGATGAATGATGTAATGGATGTTACTTCCCCTATACACACACACACACACACACGCATATATATGATAGTCACACCTTTTATTGTAGGAAATACATCCTTATGTTAAAAGCATATTAGCTGTTGCTATTGCCAAAGTCACACCTTTACCTGTTGCCTGAAATATTTTAGTAAGAAGAATATTAGCATCAGTCGTGACTCGTGAGTGATCATCACTTGTAATTTTATTAGTGCGTGTATTATACTGGTGCACGTAATATTGACACTTGTAATGCAAGCATTCAATTAGATCGCGAGTTTTTATACTCGCGACTGACACTAACATTTTTCATTTTAGTAATAAGAAACCCAACTCTATTTTTTTTTTTAATTTTATTTTGGTTTATGTCTTTCATGGAATTGAATATGCACTACAATGTGATATTGTGATGTCCTCGAAAAGTGCAAAATTATGATTTTTTTTTTTTGAAAGTTTGGTTAATTGATACAGTTTACGATATTAAATTCCTACTAACTCTCCCTTCCTTATTCTTGCGAAAGTTTGAACCCTGTTTCTTTTTTGAGAATAAACCGGTAATGCTATTAAATTACTCATCCTTTTGAAAAAAATATGTTTTCTATGATTTACCCGTTGGAAATGAAATTAATTACTCTTATTAAAATGTTTTGGGAACACTCACTAAAGGTCTGTTTGGGAGACTGCATTATCTAACATTTTGGGGAGCATCTCCCAGTGCATTGGGAAAAGCTCCCCCAAACATACACTAACAATTTTAACAAGTTAACCCTCTTTGTCCATGAATGATTTTGCCTTTTCATATGCTCTCTTCAAAAATTCTCTAAACCTAACCAAATCCAATTTGACATTTTGTTCCCTCAAATATATGTTCATAATCTCATTAGACCAACCCTTCTTCTGAAGAGCCATGGGGTCCTTCAGCACCATGTCATCCTTCTCATACTTTTCCACCAAGCTGCTTTCCTCCACTCCAATCTTGTACTCCATGTACTCCAATCCCATGTCCTTTGCCGGCTTCCCGAAACACGCCTCCGATACCCATTCTGATCCGAGCGGAACCACCTGCAAGAACACTGACCCTGGCCGGAGAAACAACGAGTGTGTGAGTGCTGCACCATGCACCCCAACCATTGCATGGCTCGAATGTATCAACTCAAAACCTTTGTGCAAAGGAGTATGAGAGTTGGGCTCAAATGCTTTGACCTCAAAGCCCATCTCCTCTGCCACCTTCTCTACTTCATTCTGGTTCAAGATCACACGTCCAACACCACCACTACGGCTCACCAACACCAGCCGAGGCCTAGTTTTTGGAGGGATGGCCATGGAAGGGTGGTGGTTCCGGGAGAAGGTTTTTGTAAGCAATGCATGGAAATGGAGAATGGATTTTGGGTTGGGTATTAATTTTGGGTCTATGGTCATCAAACCATGTGATATGAGGCCCAATGAGGCAGATGGGAAACAATGGGTGGCAGTATCATTATCAAGGTTTATAATTGGGTGCTTGCTAAAACTGCGAAGCAAATCACCATACTTACTAACCCACCAATCCCGTGATTTGGAAATCACGAGGATGAAGTCCTGATCGGGCAAGATGGAACTGACGGTGACGAAGAGTGGAATGAACCCATCATTGAACTCATGGAAGAAGTTTCCGGTGTACCCGCCAGCACTGAATACTAGGGCCGGGACATTGTGTTGGACCTTACATGGTGGGCTTGGTGGGCCTGAGGTAACAGTGATCTCTTTGATCCGGGCCATTGTCAAATTCTCTGATTTTCGAGGGTAAGGCCGGACTTTTTCCACCAAAGTTGTTGAGTTGGTTGGGCCCGTGACATAGAAAGTGGACACTGTTGGGTCCAACACAGTTGGGCCGTTGATTGAGCAGATGTCGTAATTATGATGAGAACGGTCACAGTTGATTGGGCTGGTCGATGGAAACTGGTCAACAGGCTCAGAGTGTTGATCCGTTGGGCCCCCTGAGTTAAGTTTCTGAAAGTTCGTATCTGCAGCCAAAAGACTATAAATAAATAGTCTTAGAAATCAAAATAGACGTGCCAGTTTGTTTAAAAATCATTTGATGAGATAACTAAATTTTGGCGTTGACTTCGAGAAATAATAATAATAAGGACTTCTTCTATATATTTAATAATTATAATTTTTTTTTTTTTTTTTATGAATTTTGATGTAACAATGACTTCTCTTGTTTGAATTGTCAAAAAATAAACGTTAATAAAAAAATAAATTTACTATTTTATGTTTAAGAGTAATTATAAAAATATTACTTATGATCTTTGAAAAGATAAGGAAGATTTGTGTAATATATGAGGATATTTTAATTATTTAATTAAATTTATTGAAATTGTAATACTATCAATAACGAATTTTGTATGAAGTGAGAAATTTTTATATATTGTTAATATAATAAAAAGAATGTCAATGTAATTTTAAAAGATAAAAAAAAATGTCTTTATAATTATCAGATAATTCGAAAGAGGTTACTGCAATTATCCCTAACAATAATTATAAACCCAAACCCAAAAAAAAGAAAAGAAAAGGAAAGACAATGCCCATCTTGTGGTTGCTCCCTAAACTCTTCTACAAGTATGATAATCCTAATTTAGGTCTACCTTGTCACATGCCAAGGGTTAATTCAAAATAAGTTGTTAATTTTACCCTAATGATGTTTTTAATTATAGAGGACTATGGTAAATTAGATCCTTTAACAATGATTGGATCAAAATAACTTAGCTTACTGATTAAGATTTTCAAATGTGCTCTCCATGTGTTAGGCATATATCAGAAAAAAAAATGATGGGAATCTGAACCAGAGGGGTAAAGGGACGATGGGTTCGACTTATATTATTGGTTAGAGAAAGAAAAGGAAATTCAAAACTATTTTAAAAAATCTTAGAATTCTTGCTTTTCATTTTAGTGTATCTTACAGTTGGTTTGGATAACTAGGAGGGAAAGGAAAGGAAAAGATAGTATTAGTTATGAGAGAAAGGAGAGGAGAGGAGAGGAGAGAGTAATCTCTCCTTTATGTTTGGATAACTAATGAAAGGAAAGGAAAGGAAATACTATTATCTTTTTGGGAATGATAATGGAGAGAAAGGAAAGGAAATGATTTTATATTATTTTACTATTGTCTTAGGATAGAGATGTTATTTTTATTTTGGCTTTTATAATTTTAAGGGTAATATTGGTATTATTAAAAATTCATTAAATCTTTCTTTCCTTTCCCTCCGTTTCCGTCCACTTTTGGAGGGATAACAAAATTACTAAAATGAGGGTTAAGCTATCCCTCCATTTCCCTCTCTTTCCTTTCTAATTTTTAAAACAAACATGATATAAGCTCTCATTCCTTATCCTTCCCTTCCCTTTCTTTCCAATTCTTTTTATCTAAACATAGTGTTAGTCATTTACACAATCATAATAAGACATAAATATATTTTCAGAAATAGAAGGAAAAATATACTGCTTAAAAAAAGAGTGTAAGAGATTGCAATCAAAAGTTGACCCACATTATATAATGAAAGAAAATATTAAAGTTATTACAGGTGATCCGATCATGAAAAATTATTTTATATTATCGTTACATTGTGTGAAAATGACTGGTGATTTCATTATTAAGAATAAGTCGTAATAAAAATTAAAAATATTTTAAATGTAATAAAAGTGAAACGAGTATCATAATCATACAAAATAATTTTTTTAAGACGTGACCATCAATAAAAATTATAAATATTTATTTTAAATTACAGATGCTATGAAATAATTTTTTGAAAAATCACATAAAATAATCTTTGCAACCAATTATGTATGGTGAGAGAAATTATCATATGAGACCGTTATATCTATATTATTGTGTGCTGATATTTCACAAATTTTTAAGTTTCCCGTGAATCAAGAGAACTAATTTTTTCACAAATTTAAAAAAAAATTGAAGAATTTGTTAGCTTGAGACAGAAGACACAAGCTAAGCATGGAAAAATGGAAGAACCTCGATTGAAAGCTTGTACCTTGATGATCACTCTTGCTTGAATTCAGTGGATGTAATCTAGAGATTGAAGATAGATTGATGGGGATAGCAAAGAAGAGAATGAAGAAGACGATACACATGATTGCCGTCGTCTTTGAATCTCTCTTCTTCATAATTCCTTCAACTTTCATCATGCATGCGTAGTTGGTAAACAACCCTTCAAAAAATGAAAGATCAACGGACGTTTGCGATTCAACTTTTCTTATGTATGTCTATGTGTGTGTATATATATACATATACACACATACAAATAGCATTGAATGCATTAAACGTTTAAAAACTGGCACCCTCTGCTGTTTTAGGGTTTCTCTTGGACTTGGAAATCTCCGACCTATGAAAAGGAAAATGCCTAAACAGTGAAGAATAGAAACAATGAATCAAATGTTTTGAAGGGTTTGGATAGAAGTGTTGAGACTAGGAAATGAGAAAATTGGATAGAAAATACAATACCTGACTTAGAATGATTTTTGAGCAAGGGAAGGGAAGTGCAGTAGAGGAGGACAGGAGAGGTTGATGATTTTATGTCAAGTCTTCGGTTTTGAAGTTTGAAACCTTGAAGATGAAGAAGGTTGATTTGATAAAAGATATGTAACAAAGATTTCAAGTAAATGAATATCTGTCATATCCGTATATGATTCACATATTTTGCATTTGTGATAAGTGTTTATTCGTTCGGATACACTGCATCAAACAATAAAGAATTTTTCTTAATTAATATGAGAATTGGGATCCATCAAAATATATATATTTTGGGAGTATGAAAATTGGAAAAACTTCTGTAAATGCGTTGACTTTAGGCTATGTTTATGTAAAAATTTGTCTTCTCCAATGAAATTTTGAACTTGAATCCTGTCTATTATTTAAATCCTAATTAAGAAAAAAATAATTCTATACATACCAAATTTATTTTTTAAATGAAGTGTCATTATTAAGGTAAATTCATCATAATAAATGTCATATGGAATTATTAGAGTGGGCTTATATATTATGTCTAATAGTGAAAAAAGATGGTGCTGAAAAGTTGTTTTAATTTTTTTTTAATTTTTAACGGTTTACTAAAACATATGCACGAGTTGGGTTATCATTTTGGCTTGTTGTGTCATATTAAAAATAATTTTTAAGTGCAAATATATATATATATATATATATATAAATATTCATGAAGAAATTAATGAGTAAATTATCATTGTATTAGCCTTCCCCGGGAGATGGAGGCGGCGGCTTTAGAGCTAGTCCCTCAAGACGGAGAAAGGGGAAAGGCTTAAAAATATTCGCACTGTCTCTGCATCTTCCATCGCATGATTGGAAGCTTTCATATATAAATGAGAGTCAAATGAAGAAGTATATACGTCTCATCACTTAGTTAGGTTGTCAATTAGAATACCGACGTCAAAATAAATAAATATATATATATATATAAATATATATATCAATTAGTCAATGTGTCATGTTATTTATTTATTTATATATATATATATATATATATATATATTGATATCGGTATTCTAATTGACAACCTAACTAATGATCTGATGAGACGTTTATACTTCCTCATTTGACTCTCATTTATTAAAGTTTCCAAATATGCTTTGCAAGCTGATGCAAAGATTGTTTAATGGCCTGCGTGTGCGTATGTGTATATATCTATCTATCTATCTATCTATATATATATATATATCAATTATTTATTATTCATCGTGATAAAATGAAAATTTTATTCTTTAGTATTAATATATTGTTATTTAGTTCGTTTCTTTTTTATTGTGTTTAATTTTTAATTTTATCTAATTATACTTAATTTATGTTTTTACCATTAATTTATGCTTAATTTATTATTATTATTATTAATATATATATATATATATAAGTTAGAGATACTTATCAATAATGTTCAAAATTATATTAGCTGTAATCATTGAAAAAGTCTCTATCCGCCAGAAATATTTTAGTAATAAGGAACTCAACTCTATTTTTTCTTTCTTTAATTTTTGTTTGGTTTACGCCTTTCATAGAATTGAATATGCATTATAATATAATATCGTCGAAAATTGCTAAACTATCCCTTTTTTTTTTTTTATTAAGTCTAACCAAATGTTAGTGTCAATAATATAAAATTCTTATTAATTTCTCTTTGTCTTATTTCTGTGAGGATTTGAACTTTACCCTTTCCTATGAAATGATCAGATAATATCACAGACTTGACTTGAGATAATTTGAAATTTAAAATGATACCTTTAAATAATATATATTCTTATTAATTTCTTTTTTTCTTTTTGAGATATAAAATTACTAATTAAGTCTTTGGATGCAAAATTTATTCTTCTTGTTTTTTTCTTGTATTCAATTATATATATATATATATATATATATATATATATATTGAATCTGTATTGTAACTAAAATAGAACTATTGATTATATATTTCTTAGACTCCAAGTATCGATCACTTTTTTATTTTCGATAAGTCACCAATGGATTTTCTGTTTGTTTGTATTTTATACGTAAATATGTATATATACGCGGGTCTTGGACTAAATGTTAGGAAGGTAAATCAATTATCGGTAGTGATTTTGTTTTATGTAGGAGAGTATATATACATGTGTGTGTGTGTATATATATATATATATATATATAAAATTGATATTCTAAATCTAATAAACTTTTCATTCACAAAAATTTTAATTAAGTAATTAAAAAAAAGCATTCACGTCATCAAATAAGATAAATGACAGATGATAAAAATAAAAAATATGATGAACTTACTTCGGTTCAAAAAAATTAGAATTAATTGTTTGATTCTTTCTTCTCTTGGTGTTGCAATGCTTCTTTTTCTTTTTCTTCTTTTTCCTTCGTTTTTTTCTTTTGAAACAAATGGTGTCCACAATTTGTTATATAATGCTCGAAAGAAAGAAAGTCAAAATATTTTATGATCAATCAAAAACACTTCGAGAGATAGAGAGAGGGATGGCAGAGAAAGAAATAGAGAATAAATAGGTTGACGTCTTGATAGAAAAAAAACATAAACAAAACTTTTCGATATGACAACAACGGGCCAGACTAAGATCGGGGGGAGGGTTGGGATCGGGGTACACCTCTAAACGGGCCAGGCTGGGCCGAGATCAAAATCGGGATGGAATTGGAGTAAACTTCTAAACAGATCAGGCCAAAAAAAAAAAAAAAACGAAAAATATAAAACAAATCAATGTTGGAGAAGGGCCAAAACCTTTCCTACACACTACAATCTCATCATTATTTCTAGCACAACAAGAAGTTTGGGATTTCAAACAGTCATTGTTGTACCCCCTACTTGAGAAAATTACTTGGGACCAGCCCACCTTTATCTTTGAATCTCTGGGCTCATAAGGGCTTTCAAATTACCCCCAGCCCAGCCAAATCATGTTTGACATCTTCATCCTCCAACAAGTATAAGGTCATATTTTCTTTGGACCAACAATTCCTCTGAAGAGCCGTTGGGTTATTTAACAACATAACCAATTTGATTAAAGCATGAGCTTCACCTAATAAACTGTACTGTATGGGCCCAAATATAATTTTATCCGAGCCCACATCCATCATTATCAAGGGTGGAACTAGTAGCAAATTGAGCCAGGCTTCAGCCCCCAAACTCTAGAAAATTTCTTTTATACATTTAAAATTTTGACATAATTCAAATAACATTTAGCATTAGAGATATTCTAATGTTCTAAGGATGTATCGTTATATAAAATAAAGAATTTTAGGATTTGAAATTTCACGACGGGATTAATATATACACACAATAATTATAAAGTTAGTAATAACAACAGAAGTGTCCATTCAAATTGAAGCAACACAAAAATCATATTAAAGAATATGAAGGTAACATAAAGGAAAGATCTGGCCCGTTATTTCTAAGAGGCATACAATGCGTTATCTTAAAATCATAGTACCTCCTCACGTACAGGTATTGACGGTCAGTAAGCGAGAGGAACCAGTCTTATTAAGTTGCCCACAAATACTATAAAATACATATACGATAGAGATGAAGTCCATAGTCTCACTCATACTCCACAAATAAAATAAAAAAGTTCAATTCATTATATTATAAATATAAAAATATGAAAAAGTTGGAAAAGAACAAGTTTGAGAGAGAGACTTGGGGAATAAAAGGAGTAAACAAAGTATTCAAAAGTCAAATTCTAACTAATCTTCGTTCTTAAATCGGATCATCGTTTTACTATGATCGATATAATCTTTATTGATGACCGATAAAAAAATACAAATAATAAAATTAAAACTTGCAAGTTCAAAAATAAATTTCTTACAAATGATTCCTTATTCTGTTCGAGATTAGTTAAGATTAAGTTGAATGGTTTAGGAAGAAAATCTTAAATTTTATTTTTATTAAAATATCCCAACACCAATTACATGCTATTTTTCTTTGAGCGTCTCACCGTCGAAGACTTGGATGATATGATTTGCTTGTAGAATCGAACTAGTGGGCCCACACTGGCCCCACATGAAGAATCACACGTCATTTTCAGTCATCAGCGTTCCACCAATAACGTACCTAAGTTATGTACAGCAGAAGCACCCAATTCTAACTCAACTAACCAAAAATTACAAAAAACAGAAAATTGAAGGGCACAGTAAGCAACTATTTTCAAACCACTACAGACATGACCAATCAACCCGTTGATGTAATGCGGGACCCATGTGATTCAAAAGATAATTTTTTTAAAAAGATAAAGTCTGCAATAATCTAATATGAAAAACTTCCTACTCATCCAATCATTTTTAAATATGTGACAAAAATAATATATTATTAAAAATTTATAAAATTATATGTTAAAAATTAATTTAAATAAGTTTATAATTTTTTCATATTATTTTATTATTAAATTTTTTTAATCATTTTTTGATAAATTATAAAAATTGAATTTAAATTCGCTTCTAAATTTGAGAATAATTTTTTTTTCTCTTAAAATTTTTCACTCGAAGTTAAAATTTTAAAAAAAAAAATCTAAAAAAATTAAAATTTCTAGCCCTTTAATTTTTTTTTTTTGACTCTACCATTGGGGCAAACATTACACATTTGCATGATATGTATGCACAGATAAGTCACAAAAAATCTTTAGGATTAATAGTAGTTGTACTCTTTTCATGTATATATATATATATATATATAGAGAGAAGTTTTGTTATAAAAATGGTTTTTAAACTAAGAAAAACAACATTATTTTATTGGAATAAAATATTAAATATTTTTAGAAGACATAAAAATAATATCTTAGCTTCCTATTTGAGGAATATCTTTTTCTGTGTTTAATACACTACATGACAATATGTCTTTTTAATGACACTATGTTATATGTATTAGAGGGCTGTTTTGGTAACTCGTGGAGGTCGGATCTCCGCAACTTCATTAGTCCGTGCGATACACATGTAGGCGTCCTGTGTTACACGGACCAATGAGGTCGTGGAGATCTGACCTCCGCGACTCACCTTCGCAAAATTTATGTTTTATGTTCCATTAAAAAAAAATAAAAAAAATACTAAAAAGTCTTTAAAATAAAATTTTCAATCCAAAAAATTCATAACATATATTTTTTTTTATCTAAAAGGTCAAAAAAAACTTTTAATACAAAAATATTCAATTGTTAATTTCTGTCTTAACATTATTAAAAAGATATTACTGATTATATTAAAATAGCATTCAAGATATATTTTAGAGAAAAAAGTTAAAAAATATATAAAATAAATTTTTCAATCCCAAAAAATTATAACATTTTATAAAATAAAATTTTATTTTTTTAGTATTTTAGATAAAAATTTTTTTTTTTTTTGGATTGAAAAATTTGTTTTATATATTATTTAGTATTTTTTAAAATGTATCTTAAATATTATTTTGGTCTAATTAATAATATTTTTTAACGATATTAAAATAAAAATTAATAATTAAACTTTTTTGTATTAAAAGTTTTTTTTAAATAGAAAAATATATTATAAATTTTTTGAATTAAAAAGATTATTTAAAATTTCTTTTAATATTTTTTTAAAAAATAAATCTTATCACACATAATATAATATTATTAAAAAAATACATCGTCATCTCACAGTACTAAACCAACAAATTTTCTCCAATTTGATGGCAAAATTTGTCATGTATATTAGTACAAACGACATACACAAATATATATATATATATATATATATATATCAAATTTGGTGTGCGTGAACTCCACTGTAGTGACTCCTATTTTACCTTAAAACGACAAATCTGGTAAATCTTGAGGACAGTTGTAAGTGACTTTCTCGTTAAAGCATGCGAAAAGCAGATGCCGTCAGATTCTGGGAAATCGTGAGAAGAGATGAGACAGGGGGACAGATTGCGATTAGGTGGAATAGTGCGGGGCCCACGCAGGAGAGGCAATTTGGTCCGACTGTTATTTAGAAGGGTGTTTCTGTTATATTGGCCCAAATTGAGGGTGTTATATTTTTTCAGAGGGCAAGTCGTTTTGAAGCCCAAGATTTGTGGACGGAAATCGACATCGGGATTTGTGAGAGAGAGAGGGTATTTTCGCCGCAACGCGTAGGATTTGTAAAAGATACGTACGGACAATCTGTGAATCTACTGTTTGGATGGGTGAATTTACAAACTACCCCTGCATAAGATACTGCTAAATTATATCTAATGTATATATTTACAAAATAAATTAAGTAAAAAAATAATTTAATTTAATACACATAAATTATTTTAAGATATTACATATCAATTTATAAAAAAATAAAATAAAAGGAGAAATTTTAAAATAATTCAAAGCCACAAATAAACAACAACACTTGTTTTGTTTCATGTTTGTACTCTTAATTAAAGCTCTAATTGCATGTTAATTATTTAAAAATTAGAGTTTTAGTGTGCGAATTGACTCTAATAAAATGTTATAAATTTAAAAATTTTGAATTCAATTTATCATCCCTCTGAATCATGAAAATTTTGAACTATCTCATTTTAACAAATACCTACCCCATTTGAAAAAAAATCTAAATATTGTAATTAATTTTTCCAAAATGATAACATTTTCTTTTTTAATAATTAAAGAGCAATACTACAGTTTTCAAAATTCTATCCCAAATACATATAATCAATTGACATTTTCAATACAATTTATGTTCTTTATTTGTTTTTATAACTCTGAATTATTAGTCTTGACTAGTGTCTAGTCAAGAGATAAAAACGGTGAAAGTTGAACCTGCAATCTCGAAGAATAAGCTTCTTACAAGCAACTCTACTCGATCAGACCCTTGGAATTATGTTCTCCATTCGTTCATTCTAGCATTATTGAAGCCTTAGATTTAGGAAGTTTACTTGTAAAATATGCTTGCATTTTCATTCATGCCCAAATAATTTAATGCAAATTGCATAGGCGATAATACTACATGAGACACTCTTTCTTTGATCCGGACTCGTGACCTATGGCTATTTTATGGGAGCTACCTTTCTTAATTAGACTTGGCTCATTCGAAGTCTCAAAATATTGCAATTGGCTCGTCAGGTGATAAAAGTTAAAGTAATTATATCATTAAGTAAAAAAATACGAATATTTTAATAATTTTCTTTTATTATTATTATTTTTTGTGTGTTTTAAGATGTAACATGTCTCATATAAGTTTATTCCGGGAATATTATCGAAGTGACTAAGAACCCGTTTGAGAAAGTTTTAGATTTCAATTTTGATTCATCTAACTTGTACACAACTTTGATTTAACTCTCTATACTCTCTTTCACACTTCACACAGTTTATGATTTTCCCTTTCCATTTCTACTTTAAGGCAAACAAAAGGAAAAGAAAGAAAAGAAGAACTAACTCAAGCTGAATTTAACTAAAATTATATTAACAATAAGCTTGTTGCCTAAGCTTTATTGGATGGTTTATTGTTGACAACTGTGAGACTGCACAACTCTTGGCACAGGCTACCCATTATGGAGTGGAAAAGGACATATCTCCTTACGATAGGACAGTGAAGGGCAGTAGTGGCCACTGGCCATGGCTCTACTCTACACATGATGAATGTATATAAAGCATAACAAGTCATAGCTATTTCCATTTTTGCCTGTACGTGTTTATAAATAGGCCATAGCTTAGTCCTTCTTTAGCACACTTTTTTGATCTCTGATTTGTTTTTGTGGTCTTATGTTGCCTGCAAATCATTTTCACAAAATGGGAATCTGATTAAAGCTGTGTGTACACAAGAATTACCTATATATATATATAAATTGAGTATGCATACACAAGAATTACCTATATATATATATATATAAATTGAGAATGCGGACACAAGAATTACCACTTTTTTTTCATTATCATTCCAATTGAGTAAGCATACACAAGAATTACCCCCTTTTTTTCATTATCATTACAATTAATTGTTTATTCATTATATATATATATATGTGTGTGTGTGTGTGTGTGTACACAGTTATATTATATGAGGTGTTTGGTGGTTATAACTTAAATAAATTATCAAAGTCTACATTCTTTCTTTTGAAAAACCCATTCAAACACTTGTGTAAATTAATATATAATAACCATCCATGAAGCCACATTTCAAATCTTTTAGAATGAAGCTGCACCAGTTTTGCAAGCCTTTAATTTGCCACTTTATAACAACTTATGCTCGAATGGTCATCATGTAAAAGTAGTTTGAAAGGTAATTTTTCTCTCCCAACGTGATATGCCATCATTGCTTACAAAACAGCCTTAAATGCTTTGAAATTTCTATCATGACCAGTCATCTCCACCATTTTAAATCTGAAATATTTGAAACCTTGCCATCTATATGCATTTTTTTTCCCCAAATGAGGTTGGAGTATCATGTGTTGATTCCTCTTTTGAATTGTATTCTATTATTATGTGTGTTATGATTGATTAAAAAATAGGTCATTTTAGTGGGCTATAATATAGTAGGCATGACAACATTAGTAACACACTGGTACCGTGTTAGACCAGTTAAATTCAAAAAATTTCTTAGGTATAATACATATATACACACACATATATAGATTTTTATATCAAAACAATTAATTAAAATTTCATTTAATGAAATTTGTGCTGACTATTATTTGAAGCAAGGGAAATGATAATTTAGTCTATCTTGTTGGAAATCTGCCATACTCCATTTTTAATGGGACGAGTTTGAGGAAAGTTATGCCTATCCCGTTAGAATTTACGGTGAAGGTACGTCTAGGAATTACAACGGGACAGGTTTGGGGCGGGGTGACATTTTCTCAACCACGACCCCGTTTATATTTTCTGTCCTCGACCCCAACCCATCCCCGCCCTGCCCCGTTTAGAGGTTAATCCCGATCCCAACACCATTTATATTTCCCGATTTCATCCCCGCTCCGCCCCGAACCTCGATATATATATTTTTTAATGAAGTTAAAACTTTTATTTTGATAAGTAAATTAGTTTTTTTTTGGACAAAATAACTAATACTAAAAAAATTATATGAGTGTGATATGAAAAATCTTAATACTAATTTTATATAGTGTTATTTATTGGTAAATATAATATATCTAAAAATAAATAAAAAAACTTAATATACTAAACGGGAATGGGGTGACCATCATCCGAACCCGTCCCAAATCCGACGGGATTTTAAAAGCCCTACCCCGACTTCGTCCCGACCCCTGTTTATGAGCACCCCATACCTCGTCTTATTAGGGATGGGCCGGGACAAATTGCCATCCCTTGGTACATTGCTCTGTCCCATTCCGATTATATAATATAAAATAATAAAAGAGTTTTGTGTTATATAATTAATGTTTATAATTCTATTTTTTAGTTACTTATTAGAAGTTTATACAAACTTGATAGAGTTATATATTTGAAAAAGAAAATAATGTCATTATGTATATTCTTTATTTTAACACATGTAATGTTTTATTTTAAAATATGTTAATTATAATTAATTTAATAAAATAAATAAATAAAAATTTAAAAATAAATTAAGACCTCAATAGAACCTACACCTATCACAAAATTTAAACGCGTTTGAAATTATTATTATTATTTTAACCGAACAAGGCTGAAAAAAGAGTCCCCCACTCGCCTCATTCCCTACTTGTGGCTTTTCCCAACATTGACCATTAGAAAAGTTTTTTTTTTTAAAAAAAGAAAAGGTAGTGTTGAGATTTGAGACAAAACCCAAATTAAAACCTATTAAAATAACACCCAAGGCAATAAAGTTAGACAGATTTTAGGTCACCATAAACTTTAATGGAGGGACCCTTAACATGTAGTTAGCATAATCTTCCACTAGTTGGAAAGTTTCACATATTTTCCATGACAGTGACAAAATCAAGAATGATTAATCCTAATTGACCCGCAACCATCCCGTTTGTTAAAAATGTAACATTTTCCATTAATAAGCTGATAATGACAGCCACCTCTCTCCATCATAACCTACAAGATCCATGAAATTGTACATGCAATTTTGCCTGCACATCATGTTTGATCACTCTTTTTATTAGCTGGAACTTGAAGCACTCTGCCTACTGTGAAAATGGTTTTTTTTTCTTTTTAATTTATATTTAGTTTTTATTAATAGAAATGATTAAGTTACTCAATTGTGTGAGCGTCGACAAACTGAGTTCTAGAGTTTCGTTTGGATGAGTGATCAAAAAAGTGTGATTTAGAAAAGTTTCTCTCAGCAACTTAACTAAAACGTTCATTGTGAACTTATAACAATTTTAGAAAAGTGTAATTCATAAACCGAAACAAATACCTAATTTATAAATAAAAAAAAAACTGTTTTTAACTTGAAAATATCTGTTTTAGAATTCATTAAGTTGAACCAAAGACACACTAGATAAGGGTAATGTCCGAAGTTGAAAATGCAAAAGTAATAGTAATTTAGGTTTCCACTAAATTCAATGTCGGATCTAAAAATTTTAGTTAAGAGGTGAAATTACATGTATTAAAATTTAAGGTGTTCATATAAATATATAAAGAAATTTGAGGAGTAAGATAAGTTCCTATTTTGTTAAAATATTCTAACAAAATTAGTAGTAGAAAATATAATATCAAAATTTATCTTTGCATCCGCTAGTGATTAAATTACTCTTGAAAAAAGTGATGCAAATTAAAAAAAGGTCGATGGTCACATAACTTCTTTTTTTGGCTTTGAAAATCATTTCGCCATCTAAGTTTCTTAAAGATGAAAAGTTATTTTACGAATGAATTCGTTACGTGCGTGTGACGATCTTTATGATTTTAATAATACAATAAATCTCATGTGAATCTCATAAAATACTAAAATCATTGAGATCTTCACACCATGTGAATTGTGACGAGTTGATAAAATAATTTATCAAGAGGGGCTGTTGATTCTTAGAATTTAAGAGCAGTTTATTTTGAAATCACAGACCAACATTGCATGTTCAAATCCCTCAACTAATATTGGTGAAAATCTGGTTAATTAAATAGCGAAAAAGGATGTAATAGGGTGTTAAGTGTCCTCTGCTGTGTGTGTGTGTGTGTGTGTGTGTGTCTCTCTCTCTCTCTCTCTCTCTATATATATATATATATATATATATATATATATATATATATAGCATTGATGAATTAAGACAACCTGACCTGAAGACACATCTGGTCAGTGGACAGATGAAAAAAATATCAAAACAAACTAATTAGAAGAAAGTATCAAATGTTGTGAGCCCCTCTCATTCAATCCAGTCATAATACTCTAATAAATTATGATTAATGAGCCAAAATATTTAACAATATTTTTTAATTGATTTTTAACAACAAAATTATTAATGAGGGAACAGCATAATACCAGCTGGTAAACTGATAATTCTTATAATACTTGACTCACTCATGAAAACTTCTATTGCTTTATTAGTGCGTCTATTGGTGCTCAATACATTCTCAATTCAGTGAAGTGCAGAAAATGATAAAATGATGTATAAGTATACCCATTTTAACTGGATGTGTATGCATTTCTTTTGTACATATACACATATTTTATTTTTTAAAAGTACTTTTGCTTTTTTTGGGGTTGCATATATGATAGCAGTTTTGTTCTGAATAATATTCAACAGATTAAAGCATAATTGTTACGAGCTAAAAAAAATGTTTAAGCGCTAGACTGTTCGAACTTAAATAATTAGACGATCGTCGAAAAATCTAATTTATTTGAACAATAGACATTTATAATTAGTCAAATTTTATAATTTAATACATAATTAAAATTATCACTTGATAATTGTATCAAAATTGGCAAATCAAAAACTTTTACTTCAATTTAATGTTATTGAAACAAACTTCTATTTCATAATTAACTCTCTCTCTCTCTCTCTCTCTCTCTCTCTCTCACACACACACACACACACACACACACTCACTCTCACTCCCACTCACACACGCACACACAGCGACACAGGAGATTGAAAAATCAAGTCAATCTAAACTCTTTCCTACTCCAGCAGAAAATTGATTAGTCGCAGCACTTTTTTGTAGCTTTGTCATGATCATTGGAACCTTGGCATGGCATAATGAGAATAAGTGATCAAACAACTATAAGAGACCCATCCTTATACCTAATAGGAAACCATTTAAGGATGACAAGTAATTCACCACATATGCATACAAAGATTGGGTGGCTTCACATCACCAAAAAAGAAAAGAAAGAAAAAAAGAAAGAAAAGATTTCATTTGTTTTTCTCTAAGCTATCATCGCAGTACTTGAGCGCCCCTTGATTAATTCCAATCTTTATCAGACAATTAATTCACCAAACTTGATGAAGAATTGGCAAACAAAAATCAAAGAAGATGGGTACTTTTCTTTTCAAAGGTCAAAGTAATAATCCATATATCATTCCCAAATCTGGCTAATTCTCTAAACTTTGTAAAAATAGAATGATCAAATATGTAGTTATTTAATTCTTCTACTTTTTGTTTTTCTCATTTCAATAATATATTATGTAAACATAACATCAAAATTAATTTTTTTTAATAACTGATGTTACCTTGTTTCTGATCGAAATGTTATCTGATCGAAATGCTATTCGCTTCAACTGTCTGTTAAGAACACAGGGTCAGAGGACTAACGGAAATGTTTCAGAGGTAATCGTTCCAATAGTGAAGTTAGTAAATAGTAATTAAAAGAGAGCAATTGAAGATGAATTAAAAATGTATCTTGGAGCTCTATTTATAGGTGGTAGTTCTATGAAGCTGAGTGGGATTAGGACCTATGGGATTCGAAGATATCCTAAGATAGCTGTTGTCATATTAAACTCTGTTTTCTTATTTTGAGATCGATAATTTATAAAAACAGTGACTAGTTCGGAATCTTTGGATATAATTGCTCTATATTCTATAGTTTGGTGGGTGCCTGACTAAGTTTGGTCTTCAGACTTCATAACACTTCTAGGAACCATACCAACACAGAGACCACACTACACACTCACAAGAGAGGAAGAATCAATATTCAGAACATGGGAAAATTGAGCAGTCCGAAAGAGATCATCTGAAAAGTTATGAGCAAAAATTGTAATTTCATGAGTCACTGTGTTCACCTAACGCCGGATATGAGAGCAAACACAACTGCAAAAGACTTTCATCTCCAATTTAATTTCTTCAGTGATGTTGCCCAAGTCCAAAAGATTCGAAGCCATAGAAGAAACAGCAGTATGAAGAAGCATCAAAACTATTGTAGTATGAAGAAGAAATTATAGCGTCCTTTTATCTTTTATCTTTTTTTCATCATTAATATTTTTTTTATTGCCTCTCCCAATATTTATTCAAATAAAGTATAATAAAAAATTTAAAAACAGTTTATATATGGTCTACTGGAATTGATCCTATGCTTTCTCAAATAAGTCCTCTTTAGAAACATTGAACCCAAGCTTGAAGTACCAAGAAGTGCGTCTATTAAAGTTTGTCATTTTCAGATTGGCCCCAATTATATATATATATATATATATATATATATATAAAGTGTAAATGTTTTAATTGAGCCGCACCAAGTGTTCTTAAAGAAGCCACCACCGAACATTTTAACGAGGTAAGCGACAGATGATCTACCAATCAGAAACAAACAGAAGTACCAATCCCATTCTCGTAAATATTGGGGACGTAATGGGGATTTATGAACTCTAGTCCAACACCCCAAGAAACCTCATCTCTCACACAGTATCAAATGGGCCCACCTCTCTGACGTATTAACCAATTAAACAATGCCTGAAATGGCAAATTCCAAGCAATTATACTTTAATAATCTATTATTAGTATTTGAGATTAAGAACTGTGTAGCTCGGGCTCAGAGGATTGTCAAGATTGTTGTTGAAAGTAATGCAGGAGTAGGACGTGTATAAATTGTATTTATATATCTATCTATATATTCATATATAGTTGTTCAGTTTTAAATATGACAATTAATTTTCATTAATATCTGTACGAAAAGCAAGGAGGTTGGAGAGAATCTAGAAATGCCCATTTCTTTTCTTTTCATAAAAAACCCATAAATTATTAAATCAGAAAAGAAATCATAGAGAGAGAGTGAAGAAAAAGCAGAGAATAAAAAGAGACCGGATGTTGACAAATTTCATGTCACTGTTCTTAGAAGGTCGTTTGTTTGTGTGAAGATTTCTTATCTGGGATCTCTCTTTCTCTCTCTAAAAAAAACTCTTCTTTCTCTATCTAAAAACTTCCTTTCTTTCAGAGACTGGCCCAGCAGATCGAAATCTCCATCTTTCTTCTACCTAATGACGATCTAAGATCCTTCAAATGGTGTTACCAAAATACCCACTTTGTGGTTTCTATGTATTTACTATTTATTATTATTATTTTTTTGGCTTCTTTTGTCCTTCAATCCGAGACTTTGAATTTTCATGATTCTGAGTTATTAAGTATCGGAGGTACTGTTGAATGATTGAATCCATTGGGGGTTCTTAAGGAGAGGTGATTGCAGGATGTGGGTCTGAGGTAAATTTTATTCTATAAACTTTCTGGCTAATTAGATTTATGGGCTTTTGGTTTATGGGTTTTGATGGGGTTGTTTATTTAATGGATTGGTTAATTGGGTTTTAATTGCTAATAATTAATTGGGTTTTAATTATTTTTTTTATTTTTCTGTTATTCCTTTTGATGGCTTGAAAGTTTGAAACAACTGCTTTTGTGCATTTGGCATATTATATCTGGTGACTCACTTTATTATTAAATTGTTCCTTTTGCTTTATAATACATGAATTTGATGTTTATTTGGATCTGATTAGTGATCATTTGTGCGGGATCTGTGCTAGCTTCTGTTTCTAATTAGATTCTCCCTCATTGAAAGCTTTGGCAAAGAAATACAATTACAACCTGCTGATGATAGGGATTTTTTGAATTCTAGTATGTCAGGGTTTTGTTTGGACTATCTGAGATTGGGAGAGCTTATTACTCAATCTTGGCTCTGGTGTTTAGATTTTTGTTTCCTGTATTTTTAGTGCGAACTTAATTATTTGCACGATGACACTTAATTTTGAATTAGTGGTTTCAATTGCATTACTTAATTGTCTGATTCCTTAGAAATAAAAGTCAGGCTTTTATTGTTTGAATGAATGTTTTTATTATAATTCAGCTCGCGGCAACCAGACTAGTAGAGTTCAATTTGCTTAGATTTTATGGAAATTTCCCAGTGACCAAGTGCTGATGCCTGATCGAGTGCATTACTAATGAAACCAAATAGCTTATAAATTATTATTTACCTTGCTGCATTTAAGTTGCCTGTAGGCATGAGAAGATTAGTATTCTGTGGTCATTTAAAATATCTGAAATCTGAAAGGCAATGTCTAGCACGTAGTTGTGTACTTTTTTATACACCCAATTTTGTGGCTCACCCCGCATTTAACTATGTAGTCTATATACTGCAATCTTAAGTTTATATCTGATGTATTTCTGCAAGCGTTCTACTCTGCAACCTATAGTCATTTAAACTTCTATTCTTCATGTAGTTGTGTACTTTTTTTTTTCGTTTTTGATTTTTTTTTGGAGGGGGGGGGGGATTGATTATCCCAATAACAGTCTTAAGAACTCAGCTCTTTGATTTTGATCTTATGCATTTAACTATGTAGTCTATATACTGCAATCTTAAGTTTATATCTGATGTATTTCTGCAAGCGTTCTACTCTGCAACCTATAGTCATTTAAACTTCTATTCTTCATGTAGTTGTGTACTTTTTTTTTTCGTTTTTGATTTTTTTTTGGAGGGGGGGGGGGGGGGGGATTGATTATCCCAATAACAGTCTTAAGAACTCAGCTCTTTGATTTTGATCTTATGTGGAGACTGAAGCAACAGAACCGGACCTTTAGCGATGGTCCAGTTGTGATGCACTTGTGATCAAGTGACTATGATGAAGAATAGAGTGATGTGTATGTTGTTGTTATTTAGTGATTTTGGATGTTGCAGCAGAGCATAGAACTTTGGTTGAGTTCAATTTACTGAGAAACAATAATTTCAGAAAGTGCATTCTGTAGACTCCTACATACCTGGGTGAAATCATGCCTCTGTGTGGCATACAAGAAAATTCATAAGAACATACTAAGAAAGTTTCTTTGGGATCTCTAGTAGAGAAGGGATACGGTCCTCTCTTATTGTTGTTAGACATGCTTGTACTTGTCTACTAGCACATCCTTTATCCAATGTTTCTACCCATATTATGATATCACACCGGCGTGGGTACTTACATCTTGAATTATTCATGCAACATAGTTGAAATATGATTTGATTCTGGAGGATTTTTTTATTTTATTTTTCTTCCTTTTCTGGCACTTGTTGAGAGATATGAAGGCAGTCGTTTCACCACTACATTCAACCATCAGGCAAATGTTGTTTCCCTGGCCATTATTACTGTATGGTACATGATCCATTATGCATGGTGGGATATGTTTTATAGATAGAACAATATGAAACATGTATGGCATCTTGAATTCTGGCCCTATACATATAAGATACATGATAATATGGTCCATAAACACATGAACTGATTTTGGCATTTGTGAGAAATAGTTTTTATAGAACTTTGATTTAAAGAAAATTATTATACTGTTGTTTCAACTTTCAAAGGTATATTAAAAGTAAAGGAAGACATTCAGCGACTCCCTTTGCAAATTTTTCCCTCTTGAGGTGGGAAAAAAAACTATAGGGAGCTCATAATATAATGCCATTAAAGGGGTCTTTACATTATGAGGAAGAGGGGGGGGGGGGGGGGTGGATGTAAGAAAACTAGAAGGCACATGAAAAATTTAGTAAATGAAAAAAAAAGCAAAAAAGAAATGGTAGCTAGAAGTTGGAACCTTAAAAACCTAAAAGATGTAGTAACACATTGCACATAATTTACATTCGTCAACTTGTGCACTATACATTGTTTCTTTCTTCTTCTTTTTTTCTTTCACTTTGGTGGTACTAAAGAGTTTTATTTACACTTCATTAACTAATGCAATCGTAAGAAATGTCTCACTTTGAAAATAAATCATTTATACACCCTAATTTTCAATATTATATCATGTCTTGTGAATTAGCAATTGTATTTATCTCCCAATTATTACAAAATTTCGATTTATGTTTTATTCTTTCCATTTGTTTTACAATTATATCTTGATACTTAATACAATACAATTGATAACTCGATAGACATGGTCTAAGAAACATGGAACCGACACGACATATACACTTGGACACTTCCTTTATAAAAAAAGTAGGATACAAATTTGTTAAGGACACTTTAAATATATATATATATATATATTTTATATTTATTAGATGACCATGTAATAAAAAAAATTAACATTATTTCAATCAAAATTGTCATAAAAGCACACAAATCACAACAATGTTATTCTCAACTCAACTAAACAAAGCCTTAACCCTACTATTTGGAGTCGGCTATTCATGTTCGTAAGAGATGTGACAAAATTTTATGCTGATTGTCAGTTACATAACGCAACCCTCTTCCTTTTTCTGGGCTTGGGACTGGTTGTGTAATGAGATGACAATATTATTAAGATATCAAAATAATAAAGCTATTATATAGAAAATAAGAACTTCTCCATTTAATTATTAACATTCATGATTCAATTACAAAGCAAGTTTGATAACTACTAGATAGTATACATATGCATATATATAACCGAAAAGAAAAAGGACAAGAGGAGATTAAGAGGGGGAAAAAATCAAGAAAACATGTCCCTAATCGGGATGTGTCTGAAATTTACTAAAATAAAAAACAATTGGACACTCTTTTTTCTTGTGTCCGACACGTACGTGTCCCAACATGTCTAACACTAATGCGTAAGCCAAAATAGAGTGTCTGTACTTTATAGACTATGGTTATCTCCATTACTCAAACGCGTACATAGTATATATATAACCAAAAAGAAAAAGGAGAAGAAGAGAAAAGGAGGGGAAAAATTGTGTTGTGACCTGTCCCTAATTGGGATGTGTCCAAAATTTAGAAAAATTAAAAACAACTGGACACTATTTTTTGCATGTCCGAGAAAAATTAAAAACAACTGGACACTATTTTTTGCGTGTCCGACATGTACGTGGCCCAGCATATTCGACATTGATATGTGAGCTAAAATTGAGTGTTCGTTCTTCATAAGCTATGGTTATCTCCATCTCTTAAATGCGGGACCCCGGGGAGGGGGGGGGGGACTATGGTTATCTCCAATATCAAACTCAAAGCATATAGTTGTGAATGGAGGTAGCTTACGATACATAATGCAGTACTTTATAAAAGGAAATACAGAAATTGATACTCAATACAATGTAATATATAACTTGATAGTTTTTGTTATCTCCATTTCTCAAACACAGTTGTAGGGGGGGTGTCCACAGATATCTCCAATATCAAAGCATAGAGTGTGAATGGATGTGTAATTTCTGCATATCTTTTCAGCATACATACTACACTCGTGCATTCATATAGTGCATAAAACTCATTTTGAGTTCAATAGCAGTTTACTCATTAAGGATATTACCTGAAATATTTTTTTTATGAATGGACAGCGGTGCTATGTAGTAGTGTTTATTCTATGTGATGTTGCACGGGAGCCAATAATTTGCAAACAAATGTTTTATAAACAAATAGGTTAAATTACTAATAAAAGATGCAGCTAGAAATCAAATGTCTAAATCAAAGGAGTGTCTTAGTTCTTGTCATCTAACCATAGGTTCTTCAGTGGTCTGAATTGTATGTTTTTGTAGCCAATTAAATATGTGTAATTGTGTGTGTAGGAAAAGAAGGATAACAAGATGGCAGATAAGGCTTAGTTAGAGTGATTACATCATGGAAATGAATACATGGAGCCTAATGCAGATGCGGACATAGTTTAGATATAGGAGAATGGAAGAGAAGGATAGAGAAGAATGATAATTTCAATCAAATTATGGAACACAGAAGTAATTGAAAGAGAGTGAATTTTAAATGAAACTACTGATTATTGGGAAAGATCTCGTGTGACAAAAGAGGAAAGTTAACATTGTTCCTCTAATCCTATTAGAAATGGGTATAACACTAAGCTGAGTTATATTAGACGAAGGAGATTACTTATAAAAAAAAAAGTTATATTAGAGGAAGGAAATTTAGGCTGTAAAATTGGGACGAATGTCTTCTTGTGTTAAAATGTCAACTTTCTTAGTTCACTTTCCGCATTAAATGAAGTCAAATTTGAGGAAATTTAATAAATAGTAAGGCCATTAAATATGAACTTACGATCTATGCAAGACCAAAAGCATTATAGTTGCTTTTTCCTTAAATCCCCATGTTTCTTGTGCTTATTTCCATTATCTGTTTCTTAAATACTCAAGGGCAATTCTAAATGTGATTCTCAAACTTTCCCCAATATTTTGGATATTGAGAATGAGTTTCATAAATAAAATTCATCATTGTGGAAAACAAGTATCTTCATGACTATTTCACCCTTGTATGTGAATTTTCATTTCTCCACATTTTGTTGCCGATATGACATATTTAGTTCCTGGCCTGTGGAAGCAACTTGGAGTGGCCTTATTTAATGTTGTGTCGATTATCCACCACATTCAGTATTAGTTCAATCCAGGCATCAGCACCGTGATTTTTACCTTTTTTGGATCAGACTGATGTGGTAGGTTGCCATGCCACACGCATCTGCTATGTATTGTTATACAGAATTGCCCTCACGAAATGCTTTAATGAATGAAACAGGCTTATTATAATCAGCGAGCCATTGCAATTTTTTTCCTTTCCATTGGATTGAATTTAACATGCATGAGTTACACATCGGTGCTTCAAATTAGAAATCCTGTATCTCAAGGTTATTAAGGCTGTCTTTGTCATTTATAATACTAATACTAATAATAAATACAAAAACTAAAATAAAATGAAAAGGTGTTGATTTTTGGATGTATCAGTCGTGTTATTTGTCTTTGATCTTTTCATCTTGAGAAATGGAGTGGGTAGTTCTGCCGAGTGGTATTTCCTGTGAATGTTACTTTTATTGCCTTTTGTGGTTGGGAACTTAATAATTGATTTATGTGATTTATTTCACTCTTGCAATGTTTTTTCATTGATTGGCAGGAATGGGAACAAAAGTGCATTGTAAAAGCTACTTGCCAGGATATTACTCCATGAGGGATCTTAATGAAGATTCTAGCAGTAGTAACTGGCCCATATTTTATGGAGATAAATCCTTAACAAATGGGCAGTATTACAATGTCTTCTTGTCACCGACTGGCACAGATTCATTTCCGGGGTCTGATAAGGATGCTTTAAAGCGGAAAATGCTTGAACATGAGGCGATATTCAGGAATCAGGTATGTCCGGTCAACTGTCTTTGTTTTTCTCCGAATTGATTTGGTACCCCTCTTGAGTCTTTTTTTTATCACTACCCTATTGACTCTATTCTAAATGACTAATGAAGGGCATTCATTTGGTGGGGGTCAATTAATGTCCAATTAGTCTTTGTTTGCTCAAGGGATACATTTATTTTATAGACCCTTGAAATTATTTGAATTTCTTGCTGTCATGCAGGTGTATGAACTCCACCGCATTTACAAACTACAGAGGGACATGATGGATGAAATTAAAAGAAATGAACTATATAAGCATCGGATACCAAATGATACATCATCTTCATCAACCCTGTTGGCATCTCAAATGCAACCTGAAGATCCTCAGAAATGGCATATACCTAGTTTTCCCTTGGCAAACTCTGTTTCCGCTAGATCATCTATTTCGGGTGCTGAGATCAATACTTCTCCTCTGAGTTGTACAAAAGGGAACAACACGCAAGTTGGTGCAAGTCCACCCGAAAATGGATGTAGTTCAAAGGATTGTGAGGTGTTGGAGTACAGACCCTCAAAAGTGAGGAAGAAGTTGTTTGATCTTCAACTACCAGCTGATGAGTACATAGATACTGAAGAAGGGGAGCAGTCCCAGGACAATAAGATGTCTGGAATTTCAAGTTATCTGCCAAATAGAAATCATGAGATTGCACCTGAGAGTGGTGTGAAGTTGTTCCCTGGGGGTGGTGTTAAGATTGATTGTCAAAGAGATTCTTCAAGATCCGGTTCTTGTGTGAGGAGCTTTATTGGGTTGGCTGATCTGAACGAACCCATTCAGGTTGAAGAAGCAACTGTACCAGCATCTGTTCATTTTCTCGGCCATGCTGGCTGCCATGGAGAGAGAAAAGGTCTTGATCTGTCTGCTAAACCAAAACCGCAGTTTCTAGGTGTGCCCAAGGAAATTTTACAGAACTCCCAACATGATTGCAACAATGAGTCTTTAAACATTTTACATGTAGAGAATGAAGGAAATGCGAGAGAGTGGTTATCCCATATGTACGAACCAGGTAAGGATTTCTCTTGAATTGCCCCCCCAAAAAAAAAAAATTTAAGTTTGTCTTTTGTTCTAAGCCAGCATTTTCACACATTCTTTTTTATTTTGCTTTTTGCTTGCTAAGGAAATGTTTTTAGTTGTTATTCATTCAATTTCTATGCGGATGAAGATGTGGACAATTTTATGCTTTCATCTGAGCTGTTTGTGTTTCAGAACTAATATAGTATGTTTGTTTCTAATTATGAAAACTTTAGATGAATAAATAAGGGGTGGTTGTAGCAAAACTTGGATTCTAAAGTTCAAATCTGAAGGGAAGGTCTTGTCTACCAAAAATTTAGAGAAGCAATCATGATTTGTGAGGCGCACATATTCTAAGGTTGTAATTGATTCTTGGTGAGGAAAGTCTCTGGTGCTTCGTTCACTACCATTCTGACAAACATGATCTATCTTTCTACTAAATTTTTAGGGACTCTCAAATTTGGCAAATTAATAGTTTTTTGATAAGTAATTCATTCAAAAGATGTCCAAGAAGGGGAGTGCAATGAATGATGTTATTTGGAAAATTAATATTTTGCTGGAGTTTTTTCTAGTTAATTTAAAAATCTAGTAATTAGCTCCAGAAGGATTTTTTTTTTTTTAAATGTATGTAGTGTTGATGATTTCATGCGAGTTCTTTGTTTGTTGCAGGGCACGGTAAATGTGATTTGAATTCTATTCCACGAGGTCTCCAACTGGATAAGTTGCCTCTATCTTCCCAGCCAACGCATATTATGCCTAACAATGCTCATCAACCTCCAGGAATTCTTCTCTCTGATCATAAAAGGGGAGATTTGCGGAGAGAGGAAACAGTTCATGGTTTAGAAATTTCTCAAAGAGGTCATGATCTCACTAATTGTAACCATCCGGAAGCCAGTTGTGGCTTCCCATATACCCAGTCCACATCCATCTGTTAATTCCTCTGAGTTGGCCAATGGTTGGTCTCACACCATCTCATCCTGGGGAAAGCCGAAAAGTAGCTTGACCCAGAAGTTGACATCAGTTCAAACAAACCCTTCTTTAAATTCATCTGTGAACTTGAGTAGGAGTTCTCATTCGTCTGCTCAGAGCCATGAGATCTTTGGAAGCAAGTGGCATCTTAATAGTAGTTCTAGGTCAAATCATGGTTTTGGAAGAGATCTACATAACCAAAATGGGTTTTACCATTTTTCCTTGTCAGGATCCAAGGAGCTACCAAGTCGTTTCTCTTCAGTTGGCTATGATTTTCCGAATTACAACAAGGATGATAATGTAGCCTCTGAACGGTCAATTAATTATGGTTCTGGAAGCTATTTCAAGTGCTCAAATGTTATAGAGTTGGAGTCTACGAAAGACATGAACTTGAATGTGGTCCTTTCAAAATGTTCATCTAATGATGTGGTTCCCCAGCAAGGTCTTGAGATCGTAGATGGAGAAAGGAAGCATGAGGACCATCTGGCAGTGTTGCCATGGCTCAAAGGTAAGCCTGCTTGTAAGAATGAGGACACCAGTACAAGGAGGGATTCAAACTCTGTAGAAATGAGTCTCTTCCAAGCTTCTTCTGACCAGTTGTCCAACAAAGGTGAAACAGCCAATGGCCCCCGTCATATTTTTTCCCAGAATATTACATCAGCTTTGTGTGACCATGATGTTGGGGCCAAGAGGAATGAGATACTTGACTCTCTGGGAAATAGAAAAATCCTTGGGTTTCCCATTTTTGAAAATACTTGTGCTTCTAAAAACGACTCTTCTTCTCTTGTCTCTACCTCTGCATCTCTTCATTGTCCTCCTCAAGGTGAAGACATAAAAAATGAAGGGAGAACTGGAGTAATTGACATAAATGTGGCTTGTGATCCTACAATTCCTGAGTCTAGCACTCAGATTGCTGTGGAAGTTCTGGTTGTGGACAAGGAAATGGATATAAAAGTTGCCAGTTTCAGAAATCACTTTGATTTGAATTCATGTATGAGTGAGGATGAAGTCCTCTTAGCACCCTCGGCTGCAAGCACCTGTGCCGATGTGAAGATTGCACTGGATATAGATCTGGAAGCCCCTGCAGTTCCAGAGGTTGAGGAAGATTTTCTTCCTGGGGAAGAACAAAAGCAGGAGCCAACTTTACAATCGCCACAAAATAAAGCCGACCGCCCACAGGATGAAGTTGTCAGGATTGCAGCAGAGGCAATAGTTTCCATCTCATTATCTGGTTACAGACACATGGAGGACACGACTTGCCACCCATCTGAAGCTTCTTTGGCAGATTCCCTTTTATGGTTTGTGGAGGTAGTTTCTTCTTGCGCAGATTATCTTGAGAGCAAGCTTGGCACTGAGTCAAGGGGAAAAGATGGTGGAGACAATGATGAATATTCCACCGAGGAAATTGACTACTTTGAGGCCATGACGCTAAAATTGACAGAGATCAAGGAAGAAGAGTATATGCCTAAACGTCTGGTCCCTGAAAACCAAAAAGCAGAAGAAATAGGAGCCACTTCAGTACCAAATCAACCACGAAAGGGCCAGGCAAGGAGAGGGAGGCAGCGAAGGGATTTTCAGAGGGACATCCTTCCAGGCCTCGCTTCTTTGTCAAGGCATGAAGTAACTGAGGATCTTCAGACATTTGGAGGGCTGATGAGAGCTACAGGCCATCCTTGGCATTCAGGGTTGACGAGAAGGAATGGCACTAGAAATGGGGGTGC
This sequence comes from Nyssa sinensis, assembly GCA_008638375.1. Lineage (NCBI taxonomy): Eukaryota > Viridiplantae > Streptophyta > Magnoliopsida > Cornales > Nyssaceae > Nyssa > Nyssa sinensis. The sequence goes on from CM018042.1 coordinate 27,738,363, forward strand.
TAGGGGAAGGCGGCGGTTACTGGTTGAACCTGCCCCTACTGTGCTTGCAAGCACAATTTACACCCCCCTGATGCAGCAGCTTAATAATATTGAAGTGGGACTGGAGGATAGAAGCCTAACAGGGTGGGGAAAGACAACTAGGCGCCCCCGCCGGCAGAGGTGCCCTGCAGGTAATCCTACTCCTGTCCCTTTAACCTAATTATGGGATGAGGCTTTGATTTATGAACTGAGAATTTTATAGAGCGAATTAGAAAAGTAGAGAGCTGCTTCTATGGCGTTTGGGAGTGAGGAGGTTGTTAGATATGGGATTGCCTTTGTACATAGCCCATAATTTGGACCCCTTTGATTTTCCGTCTTTGGATTACCAACTTTGTATTGTTCACAAATAATATTTGCCTGATTTCTTCTGGGATATATACAACATTTCTTTGAATGAGTGTGTAGTGTACTGCTTCTTTTGAGTACTGTTTGACCTTTAAAGTGATTTACTTGTAATCCCAGGTGCCAAAATTAATCCACTAGACAGGACAGGCCATCCCTTATGTCTTAGAGATTGTACAATATGAGAGAGATTGTTTTTCATCAATTGAACTGTTATTGATTTCAAGAGTATGTTAAAGTGCTCCAAGTAGGGAATGGGAATGGGTTCTGTCAGTTTTGCTTGACAATATTTCAAATGATTTGCAAGCTTACTCTTGCCCTCAGTGCCATTAAAGCCCCACCTAGCTAAAACTTCTTCATGGTCTCTGGGAATGACATTTTGGAAGCAGAATTTTCACAGTGAGCCTTCGATTATGGACAGCCAACTTATTATTATTACAATGAACCTAACATTTTGTGCAACCTACTTCTCAGATTTGTAGTCCTCTGGATACCCCTGTTACTGATTGAGAAATTCTTCAATGGGTCTGGTATGATAATATGTCATTTCAATGATATTTTACTACCCATGTGTCATATGGCTCATTTTTTATAGTAGGACAAGTGTATATAACAAAGTGGCAATTAGGGGAATTCATTGTCACGTGACATTGATAAACTCACGTGGTATTAAACTCAATACAATTATTTAATGCAATTGTAAGAGCACAATCACTTCATATAAGTAAGTGTTAAAACCATGTTCATATTCAGTCTTTTCCTCTCAGTTATTCTTATCAATTTTTATTTTTGAATAACATATGACACACAACATAATTGGGTAATTTTTTTTCCCCTTGCATCTTTGGATGCTTATAGCGAAAAAAAAAGGAATAATTTTCATGTTTCCATTTGAAGCCTAAATAATTGCTAAAACAATTAAAATATGAATTGAAAACCCACAAATTTTCTAATCAATCTGAATGTCAACCAAATGAACCTTAAAGGGAACTTACTTGGTAAAATTTTCAGGCTATAGAGATCACTTGATTCCATGGCTATTGTTTCAATGGGGGACCATATTTCGTTACAAGTTTTTTTTATATGTACTCTCTTAAAAAACTCAAGAGAGACTCATTTGTGTTAAAAATCAAATTTAGTTGACAGATACAAATATTTTTTTAACACATGGAGTATATTTGTTGATTTTTTTAAATTAGATCATGTAAAAACAAGTGAAATTATATGGAATATATGTATAATTTTTTCTTGAATTTATATTAGGAGTGCAACTCAGGTAGGGTCAAGCTTAGGGTTGAGTCATATTAAAACTCGGTCCAAACTTTAAAATAGTTCACCCATTCTCGACTTTGAACCCGAACAAACCAACCCAAGCTCGACCTGAGTTAAAATTAATTAGTATCGGGTTCAACCCGAACCTGAATTAATTCTAATTTTTAAATTTTATTCACAATTTCTTTAATAAATTTTTATTTTTATCTTATTTTGATTATACATTAAAAGTTCTAATAATTTCTCTCAATTTTTCTTTCTAAAAAAAAACAAAAGCTATTAAAATAATTAATTCAACATGATTTAATTTAAAAAAAAATATTAAATGTCAACAATTTTTTGAAATTATAAAAATGTAAATAGTAATTCTGGTAAGAAATTTCTACTAATCTAATTGTGAATAGTTAAAGTATAAAAAATATAATATATAAAATATTAAATTTGAATTCAAATTTTCAAAGTATCTAGCTCAAGTACAATTCAAATATAATATATAACCACAAGGCCATGTATTAGTTTTGGGTTTCTAATCTCTTTAAAAGCTCAAATGGACAGGAAATCAGATATCAATTTGTCTCTCACTATGTCTGGCTGATCAGGGGCTAGTAAATTCTCCTCAGTAACTGCAATGCAAGAAATAATTTGCAGGGTTAATTGGGCAATGGTCAAGTCAGATTCAAACACATGGAGAACTATGCCTTCACAAGTCGAGTGAATTGCAAAACTAAAATGCTGAAAGCCTATTCTCTAGTAAAGTAAAAAAAGGCTTAGAGATTATGACAAGGTAGCAATATATTGATAATCAAACTTGATCTCTCTCTAAAATCTTATCTAAAATATTCCTTTAATTAATTTCTCTAGCATGAAATTTTAATTTCTTTAATCCGAAAGTTTCTCTAAAACTATTTACCATCTCTTTCTAATGTACTCTCTCAAACTATCTCTCTCTAAAATATTTCTATTAATATGAGCAATTTAGTTTTTTGAAGTGCAATAAAACATAAGAAGTTATGTTAAGGAATACAGTAATTAAAACAATGACTACATCTAAAAGTACTATCACCTCTTTTATCAAGGATTTTCTTCTGGGGGCACTTGTAATTATGTGCTTCAAGTGGGAAAAAACTCACCACAATCAGTGCAATAGCAAAAGAGATGATTGGTAAGTTGCCTAGGTAATGTCTATAGATTCAAGCAAAGCAGGATTTGAAGCTGTGAATTCCTTGTACCTTGATTTAATGGCAATTTCATTTTTACTGTTACCATATCTTGGATTTTTTCTTCCTTTTTTTTTCTTTCCTCTTTTTCAATCCCAATTTTCCTTTGGCTCATACAGGTATGTGTATAAAATAAGGTAATAATACAGAAGACTAGCTTTATAAGTTTTTATTTTCCAGATTTGTTGCTGGTGTGAACTGAACTATTAACCAATAATCCCTACAAGGAACAACCCCCACCATTCATGGAACGATGAAAGTGGAACTGAATTAAAAATCTCCCCCTGATTTTAGACTGCTTTTCTAAGGAATGGCAATACCATAACAATTTGACGGTTTCTAGAGGTGTAAAATTGATATTTCCACTAGCAATTACCAGCCACCTTCTGTGATTTCTAACACTATCTTCCTTGGGGATTTTTTTTTTCATTTACAAGGAGGTTCAAGGGCAAGAAACTAAAGAGGATCCAAACCTGGCCTTGCCACTCTACTCATCCCTGCTTGCTACTAAGCCGCTATTGTCAGATAAGGAAGACTTGCTAGCCAATCAACACGGTTGTTCCCCTGATGGCAGGCATGCTGCTGAACCATACAGATCCAGTACTTTCTAACAAAGTTTTGACAGACTTGATGAGCTTGAGTCACAGTGAAACCCAGAAATACCATTGTGGATCATATGAACCACCACTTCCGAATCAGATTCTAGGATCACCCGTTTAAAATCCATCTCAAGAGTAGCTTTAGCCTTTCATGTGCATCCCAGAGCTCCAATAGCCATAATGATTGATGCCTGTTTTGAGGCATCCACCACCTTCTCTCAACCAATCAAGCCCCCAGCTCCTGCAGGGCCCGTGTTACCTCTGGAAGACCCATCAATATTAGCCTTCAACCATTGATGAGGAGAAAATTCAAAGCAATAAATTTCTCAGTTCGGGATCATGAACTACCTTCAGTTCCAACGGCACAGCTTATGCCATGGACTTGGTGCAGGATCTGTTGCACTAGGGTTGGAGGCATTTTAAAGTTAGATTAAATATACTGGAGTTCTGTAATTTTCAAGTTTTCCAGCAGGCTACAGGAAAGACAGAGGCCTAAGAGCATATGTTACCATCCATGCTTCAACATCCCTCATATTATTATCCATCCAAGCTCTCAAGTGAGCTTCAAAGAAAGTACACATTTTGAGGGACTAGCAATCTCCAATTATTCTTTTTACAAGTACAATCTCTAATGGCATGACAGGTATCCTCTGTAGCAGCACCACACCCCTGGCATTTAATCAACTGCTGAATTCCTAGTTTCTCCATTCCTACATGAATTTGCTATTATCAGTAATATAACCATCCCTTTCTGCATTATTACCTTGTTCATGAGCTAAACTTCAAATTTTTTGCAGTAACCTGTAAATTTCCTTTGTTTGCAAATGAGAATTATCATTTGCTCCAAATTTGTAAACTCGTTTATCAATCTCAATTGTACTATACCCATGGACCTTCCTCAGACCTATATTTCTCATCATTGATCTCACCATCCTAAATTCATCCCAGTCTCCTCCTTCTGCAAATATATTAGATACTAGAGTATAATATCCAGCATTGTCCAAATGTATATTTACAAGGTTTCTCTGAATGCATCTAATCATGTCCATCCTCTGGTGGATCCGACACCCATTTAAAAGAGCACCCCAGATGCTAGCATCTGCAGGGAATGGCATTGATTTAATAATTCCATATGCTCCATCAAGATCTCCAGCTCGGCTCAAAAGGTCTACCATACAAGCAAAATGTTCAGACTTGGGCTCAATGCTAAAATCACTCTTCATTGAGCTAAAAAATGACTTCCCATTGTCTACAGATCCTGCATGACTGCAAGCAGACAGAATAATCATGAAGGTAATGTCGTTTGGTTTTATTCCTGATCCTACCATTTGATTAAAAAGTGAGGTAGCAGCATCAATTTGACCATGCATCCCATAACCAGCTATCATGGCACTCCATGACACCACATTCCTTTCCAATATGCTGTTAAAAACTCCTTGGGCCATCCGAAGATCACCACATTTAGCATACATGTTAGTTAAAGCTGTATCAATATATGTATCCTTCCTTATCCCATAGACAATGAGCTTATGGTGGACCCACTTTCCCTTTTCTAGAAATCCTAAATTTGAGCAAGCTTGAATTACACCCAAGAAGGTCACTTCATCCATTTCAAGACAATGCGAATACATCCGATCAAAGAGACTGATTGCTTCTAGCGAATTACCATTTTGAGAAAATCCACATATCATAGAATTCCATGTTATAACACTTGTCTGTTGGTTCTCATTAAATATAATGTATGCTGAATCCACAAACCCGCATTTGGAGTACATGTCAACTAGAGAATTCAGGACAAACTCATTCAAGAAGCCAGTTTTAATACTGTGACCATGAATTTGACATCCAAGCTGAGAAAAACCAATACCCCCACAGGCCGAGATAACACTTGCCAGAGTAAATGTGTCTGGTAATATTCCTTCATTCTGCAATTGCCCAAAGAGCATCAGAGCCTTCTTTGACAGCCCTGCCCGAGTATAACCCGATATGAGCATATTCCATGAGACAATATCTCTTGCTCGAGTAGTATCAATAACTTTCTCGCAATCTCCTAATTTTCCACAATTAGCATATAAATCAATTAATGCTGGCCCCAAAAGATCATTGTCAGGGTCTACAGCTTTTCTAATGACGAAACAATGAGCAGATTTCCCTTCTTTGAGCCACCCTGACCTAGCACATGAACATAGAATACTCATCATGGTTACCACATTGGGTTCCACATTAGACTCTTGCATCTCAATTGAGATGTCTAGTGCTTCTTGGTAGCACCCACATTGATTGTAGCATGAAATCATTGCTGTCCATGAAGAAGTACTCCGGTGAATAACATTGCTAAAAAGCCCCTCCGCACTGTACAAGTCACCGCATCTACCATACATTGCAATGAGAGAATTATCCAGTGACCCATCACTTTCAATCTCCCTTCTCACTATATAACCATGGACCGACCTGATTTGTCTCCGAACACCCAATTCGGCACAGGCATCAGCCACACCAAGCATAGTCACTGAATCGGGTTCAAGACCACCTTCAACCATCTCACTAAATATCTTCAACCCTTCACTTGCGTGCCCATTCTGTACATAACTCGATATGATTGAACTCCACGAAACAACGTCTCTGACAGGCATTCTATCAAATATTTTACGGGCATCGCCTAAACAAGCTGCTTCACTATACATGTTAAGTAATGAAGTCACGACAACAGCATCAGACTCAAACCCACATTTAATTATTCTTCCATGGACCTTCAGGCCAATTCCAAGATCACCAAAACCAGAACAAGCCCTTAATATAGAAGGAAATATAAAACTACTTATTTGGGTTTGTTCGTACAGCATGTTATTGTACAGTAAAATGGCTTCTTCAAAGAAGCCATCCCACACATAGCACTTGATGAGTACACCACACATGAAAGAATCTGGTTTTGGGAAGGTCTCAAAGACGAGTTCAGCAGATTCGAGGGGACCCATTTTGGCATATGATTCAATGAGTTTGGTTGAAGCAAGTCGGCTTCTGTGGAGGCCACTGACAAACAGGTGAGCATGGAGTTGCGAGAGCATTCTTGAGTTTGTGCATGATCTGAACAAGGGCATGTAAAGTGTCATTTTTATTGTTTATGAACACTTTAATAGGGTTTGATTTTATTTGTGTTGATAAACAGTACAGCATAGCTAACAGAAGTCGGAACAGCTCAAGGTCGAGAGAGGAGAAAAGGAAGTGATTGACATTCAAAGACGGAAGTGTTGTGGTAAGCCCAGTGGGCCTCATTTATGGGTTGTATAGTGCCAGTTCTAAACCCAGAAGAAAACCAAATGCATATCAGGCTCAACTAGCCATCGGCCCGCCCCAGTCAGCTTATTTTGTATTGGTGCAACAATAAAATAAAATAAAATAATAACGCAATCAAATTTGAATCTGATAATTTTTAATTAAATGAATCAGGTTATGGTACAAAAAAAAATAGTAACGTAATCCAATTTGAATATGATAATTCTTATAATTTAATGAATGAAATATGATTAAACAAATTCAATCTAATAATAATTCAGTCTAGTTATAATATATGTATATATATATATATATATATTAAAATTTATCATATCAAATTTGTTTGGGGTTTGACAATTGACAAATTTAAATTTAAATTAAAATTGATAAATTGATCAAATTTTAAAATTAATCACTCTGTTTAGGCTTACGGCAAAAATATAATCTGTGTCATCCAAAACGCCCGGATCATTATAACCCTTAAGACAATTGTCTTGGATTTTTATTTGAACAATGATAAAAATTGAACCCCATGACTTCACCTCTCTTTTTAAAATTCAATGTCAGTATTAAAATGATTTTGACATTTCTCTTGAATTTTAGGAGTAAATAAATGCAGCACATGGTTAAATACTGACATAACATCCAAGAGAGATGAGGGAGCAAAATTACAATCAATAGTGTACAAATATGGGACATTTTATTTTCCCTTCTTTTGCAGTGTCTTATGATCCAAGATCTACATATGAATTCCATGAAATTCAGGTCATATACAAGTGAGCTGTGAGGTTGTCCAGCTTGGATGCAGGATCAACTTGACTAGCAGGAAGAGAGAGAAAAATAAAACCAAAAACAAAACCAAAAACAAAAATTCTTGTATAACCACAAGGCCATGCATTAGTTTAAGGATTCTAATCTCTTTAAAAGCTCAAAGGATAGGAAATCAGATATCACCCATTCAAACATCTCCACTCTCATCCTGCTGATCATAGGGCAACTCATGCCGGGGCCTATTATACTTCTCACGCAGCTGTTTGATTGGGATGAAATCTCCAGCCGCATCCATCCCAGTAGAATAAAAAGGACGCGTAGGGATGATCAAACCTGCCCTGCAAATGATTAAGCACAGCCAAACACAGAATAAGATGCAAAGTAGCTGAGAGTATGTTAGTTTTTTTTGAAAACAAATTTACTCACCATGTCTGGCTGATCAGGGGCTAGTAAATTCTCCTCAGGAACTGCAATGCAAGAAATAATTTGCAGGGTTAATTGGGTAGTAGGCAAAACCTTGAGATGCAAGACGCATCCAAGGACGGACAAGGCAAATTCTAGCACATGTAGAACTATGCCTTCACTAGTCAAAGTGAATTACAAACCTAAACTGCAGAAAGCCTATTCTCTAGTAGAGTAAAAAAGGCATAGGGATTACTATCCTCTAATCATGGGATTGGGTTGGGCTCAAATCCTAGGATCCATATTAGAGTGGCCTTTGTAGTAGTGGGAGTTTCATATGTGATACGTGGGTGGGTTCTGTATGTTGAAAAGTTCGGAAATTTGTAATGCATGTAATAAAAAAAATTATATTCAGGAAGGAATAAGATCAAAATGTCGTTTATTACCATAAGCCACTAGTAAATTGGGGTCTGCGTGTACATCAACCAAGACCTGTAAAACAATAAACAAATTGAAACTGGAGATTTTTGGTTTTTCTTTATTTGTGTGCAATAGCTTCTGAGCATCAAACCAATGAAATGAGAATAAAGAGGCATTCAAATAACACAAATGTTCAATAATTTAAGTGCCAATGTATATAAGTAGACATAGATGATGAGATGAAGAGAGCAAGCACCAAAACCTTTTGATGCCCAAGATATCATATCAGAATAACAACAAATAATGTACCTAGATGAGCAAACTAATCCTACATTGCATATTACCTTGCATAACACCTAATCCTGTCTCATTTTCCTTTCCACCAATATAGTGTAAATGTGTAGGATATTATTTCATCATCTAACAATACACCTTATACTCGTGCAACTATAAAGATTTGAATGCAGCTTTCTTCTGCCACAGTATGTTCAATCATTTATTGCTCTGGCCATCAAACCAATGAAGAGAGCAGTGTTGCTGGAATTTTGAACATGTGCTACTCAAAATGACCTTTGGCATCATTGACCATTCAAAACCCTTGTATAGTAATGGTATAGTTATTGCCAATTTGTGATCAAAGAAGGGATGACCTCATTTATGGCAACTGTGTACAGTGTGCAGGATCATCACATAGGGAAAGAGACCATTCAATTTAAAGCTATGTGCCTTCTTCTCCACAGCAATGCAACTTTACATATGCCTCTCACATAGACGTGTTGATTGGCTAAGCATCAATGTTTTTTTTTATTGCATAGTCAACACGTCTATGTGAAAGGCATATGTAAAGTTGCATTTTGTGGAGGTTTTAATTTGGCCAACAAGTTGAAAGCAATTAGAAGTCTGGAGTTCACTTGAACTGTGTGTGTGCTTCTAAATATCTAAATATACGTATTTATGTATGTATGTAAGAACGTGTGTGTGTGTGTGTGTGTATATTACATTTTGGGTGAGTTTAACAGACACCACTCAGCATTGAAGTATTTGAAACAAAATCGATTCCAAAGTTCCCATAGAATTTGAAGCACAAATTAGTATGCAAAATTAGAGTAACAAGGCAGGGGGAAAAAAGAAAGAACAGGAAAGCATTGCAAAAATAGTGAATCCTCACTAACAAATGATGATTGCAAATGTGGTTTCTGTCCATGAAATTCAGGAGGAGACTCATTTCAAATATTGATGTAAAATGAACTCATTTTGACTACCATGCAAGATATAATAAAATGTTTGGATGTTTAAACGCTCCCTCAGAATGTTGCAATTACTCATGCAAGGATTGGGTTAATGCACAATGTTTACTCTTTGTTCAGAATTTTCGTGATACAAAATCTTTTTGTCAATGTTTTTGAAAAAAGTAGGAAGTGCAATCCCATATGTACTTGTAACCCTTTCTATCCCCACATACAAGAAGTGTGTTCCCCACCCAATTGCCCTTATCTAAAAGACATGCATTAAAACCTGCTAAACCTGGCATAAAGTATTGAAGAATTAAAAAGAAAAATATAAGCAACTAAATGATTAATACACAGCTTGAACATTCAACACTACTTTCAGAAGGAATAAAGAAAGATGGGAAAAAAAAAGGTGTTCCTTCAGAAGTTTAAAAGAAAAATCAATGAATAATGTTAAAGACAATGTCAGTTCTTGCTTGCACACTGAAAACCAAAACATATAGTAAGGCAAGTTAGACCTGATAAAATGGCTGATCAGCACCACGAGACAACTTTTCAACCTGTGCAATTTCCTTCCATGAACTTGATTCACAGCACACTGGATCCATTCCACAAATCACAGCTCGATATCCTAAAATAATAAGATCAGCTTCTGATAATGCAAACAGAAAAACAATATTTAGAGATAAAAATATGGGAAAAAATTATCAAGTGTTGCCCATGACATATAGATGGGCGTCAAAGCCTTCTCCAGATATTAAAAGAATGTTTAAGGGAAGGTTGACAATGATTCAGATATATCTTCATTTAAAGGGAAATGCAGCCACCTTAACACAATAGATCCTTTATACAGACTAACCAGCTTACACGCAGATACATCATTAAACAAGTTAACCAACTTTATAGGCGATCATCAATTAAAAATCTACATAGTGAATAAAATGAGAAAAGAAAATGAAGGAAGACAATAGCCACATCCTAAATATAAAATCTTATATCTAAATAACCCAGCCATCAAGTCCTAGCCTACATCTGTCAAAAAGAATTTACTTTTCGGGGAAAACTATGTGTATATACAAAAATTCCCACAAACATAATTGTTGTTCTCTCTCTCTCTAATCACTATTTTAATATTTTTATTTCCACCATCCAAAGTCCAGACCACCTAATTCTACCTCTAATCACCATCGTCCGTTAATGGTTTCAACCCTATCCCAATCAGCCACCACCATCTTCATAGCCTGACCACCACAAACCAATAATCAGTACCACCATCAGTTACTCCTGTAGCCACCTCTGCAATGTCATTCCAAACTAGAAATTGAGAAGTTCATGTGTTCAGTGTGCACTCCATTCCCAAACCTTATGACACTTGGTTCAATCGCATTCGAACTGACTGTAGAAACTTAGAAAGCATTATCTAGCTTCAAGGGCATGCAATGTGAGGGACAGTTTCTTAATATAGGGAAGAAAATCTAACCGCCATTTCCTTACACTCTTCTATAAGCCTACCCATAGGACATATCTACCTCTTCCAAAGACCAACCAACCAATGAACTGCCATGCTTCCTATCTACCCACCTTACCCAACCTGATTGAACACCCTCAAATTCTTCACCCCTAGCCCACCCATTCTAACTGGTAAACTAACTCTATCCCAACCCACCAAATGGATCTTTCTCTCATCCCTTATACGCTCCCATAAGAAATTGGAGCTTGACAAGTTTATTCTCCATAAAAGTTGGAACGGTGAATAAAGACATCAAATAAGTAGGAAGGCTTGCCAGAATACTCTTGATAAGTGTTGTCTCCTTTAGACGAATATTGCCTCTTCTAACATACTCTCCTATGCTAAAACTATTCCACAATCATGTCCCAAAACTGTTCCACAGTTATATTGCCAGAGTACTCTCTTAATGGTATCATTGCAAACTGTTTCACAATCACATCCCACAAAGCACCGCATATTAATGGCAAGTTTGTCCATACCTCAAATTTCCCTCACTAGACTAAGCTCATCTTCCTCAAATTGACCCAAAGCCTTGAAAATTCCTCAAAGCATAACAGAACACACCTCAAATATCTCAAGTACTCCGCTTCTGGCCCAGAAAAGATAATGGTATCGTCTGCAAAAGCAAGTGTGAGACTCTGATCAGATTGCCCTCCTTTCCCCCTACACTAAATCCTTCCAATAAGCCCCCATCCACAGTCCGGGTTGGCAGTCTACTCAACACTTCCATCACATTGGAGAATTTTTTGAAAGTTTTTTTATAAATATTTTTCCCTATATTATATTTTTTTAACAAGAAGCAAAGAAATGTGTTAAACAGATTTTTTTGATAGGTAATAGAAACACCCCCATGTCCCAACCAAGACTTAAACCCTACACCTCTCCCTTTGGAAGTGGTAGGAGATACTACTCAAGCCAACAACTGGTGGTGAAATGTGTTTAACAATTATATCTTTTTAAAAGAGAAACAAATTATATGTTTTCACATATAAATGAAGGTGATCGAAATCTACAAGTTGTATGATTCGGGTTGGGATAATAGAATTTTAAGTGGCTCAAATGAGAATTTGGCTAAGCATATTTGCTGTTAAGGTACTCATTCCAACCAAACCAAATCAACCACCATCCCTAGAAGATGTGTTAAAACAAAAAATGGTTAGTGATATTTAAGAAACTCTTTGGACTAAAAGATTAATGATTATGAATCATCTTTTATTCCTCTGATCACAATGAAGATTCTAACAGATTACACACACAAAAAAAAGCATCAACTATTCTTCAAATATTACAATTCTTTGACATTCACTGACTATATGAAAGATTTAGTTCATTAAAAAAAAAAAGGTGGGCTCAACCATTGAGTTCTGTGTTTATAAGAAAATCATTCCATTAAGAGGGTTAAATGCTTGATTATCAATGATGCAATCCATCATTTTGAGTCATACCTAACAAATTGTGTGGGCAGTAGAGTTTTATTGTAAGGACAAATCTTATATGGGCTCGTGAGCTTGTAAATCATTCAAATAACTGAATGAAACTCAGAATTGTTAACTATACCAAACACAGGAACCTCCGGATGATTATATTAATCAGATCCTGAATTCCATTTGGTCTTTGCAGATTGAAAATTCTATAAGGAATTGAATTGCATTGCCTCATAATGGACCGAGACTCCCGAGACTTAACCACCCGACTCAGAATTATGAAGTCTCCATTTTAGGCTACAATTAAGAAGAAAATCTTTATATATAAATGAGATCACATTTCATACTAAAACCAAAGATAACAGAACAATGCAGTGAAGGCATAAGAAGTATCTACCAAACATCTTGTGCCTCACTTTCTGGCCCAAACGAAATGCATAGTGAGCATTTTCATACAGTAGAGCTATTGCTGATGCAGCCAGAGACTCTGCCTCAAGTTTGGAAATTTCATCCCGTAATTCAGCTGCCAAAGCATAGTTCTCATTCTGAATAGCATTCTGTAGGTCTGCACTGCAGGTAAAGACAGATATTTTAATAATTGTTCAAGCTGAAGCAATATGCCACAACATCAACGAAAGAAGAAGAATCAGAAAAATAAAAGGTAAAACCTGACCACCACCACCACCCTCATTTTACGAAAAAAAAAAATGATTGGAATCAAACCTAAGTAAGCATAAGTATAACATAACGTGAGACTCACCGTAGACGTAAGATGCTTATAGCCTTGTCTTGAGCTTCGCTCTTTGAGGCTGATCCCCTTTTTGCTTCTTGCTGCCTGATAACCTCTGCTTCAACCTTCCAAGGAAAAGACTTATTAAGCATGCTCAATTCCATTTGAAAGCACCATTTACCAGGAAATTTAATCATATATAGACATGGAAGTGTGTTAGTGGAGACATGACACACAAATTCAAGGCTTTACACATGAATGGTTACACACCAATCACCATTGTCAATGGCTTGATAATAATTAAAATGCATTTGTGTGAATATGTGTGTGTGTGGGAGCTGTATTGATAAATTAAAGGCAAAAACCTCAGAAAAATAGATAAAACTACTTGATAAATTCTTGATTCAGGAAATCTGTGAGAGATGGAGCCTTGTTAGGAGTAAGATGGAGCCTCATTATGAGAAAGTATAAGTGTAAAAAAGTGACGTAATTAACAAAGATAAGAGAACAAATCTAACCTCAGTAAGCTTGTTTCTCAGTTGTTTCGCAATTTCATACTGCTCCAAGTTAAGAGCAAACTGCCAATATGAATAGAGAAATATGCTAAACAACATCTTTTTGGCACATACACTAAACCAAGTAGCTAGCCATAAAACTATACAATGAAGACTAGGAAAAAGCATCTCAAACCTGAACTCGAGTTCCCAAGTCCAGCTGGAAAAAGAAAATTAATATATCCTCATTAGCACTCTCACTACGCTCTGAGCTTGCATCCATCCCCTGGTCACCTCCTTTAAACAGCCATCCAGCTTCAACCCTCAAGTTTCGTCGTCTTGATTTATCATAGTGATCTATAAAAGATAGGCCCTGTACACCCTGATGCCAAGGGCATAATCTTTCTACTCCAGAGGTTATCTGGGTTTTTTCCATTAGCCTGAAATTCCTCCTCCATGAATGGGTAGATCCACAGATGTTACTGTTTCCGGAGGTTGTCAGAGTGCTTACTGACATTCCTTGTACCATTTCTATCAGAAAGTAAAATCCCCTTTCTTTTTCTGACCAACTACCCTCCCTCTTCAACCCTTTTCTGCATCTGATGTAAATTCATGTAGAATAGTAATTAACAACACATTTCAGGAACGATAGAAACAAATAAACAAAAGAAAATTCGTCGATACGGTTCAGAATTAACACACCCTGCTTTAATTTTTATTAGAAACTCATAATACATAGGACAAAATTGGAGTAAAAGAAAAGTAAACGTCAACTCAATTTTTTGCTTTCAAAAGCAAAACCAGTACTCTTAAACTGCTATCTAAAACAGTGCCTTAATAAGGCTGCGCAAACACACGCACAAAGACAATACATATATGTACGATTATATGTATAAATCCTTGATAAAAGCATTCACTACCCAAACCCCAAGAACAATGTTAACTTATGGATTCAGCTAATTTGTATCAAAAGCAATAATATCAAGAAAGTAAACACAATAATCTCCACAAAAAAGACGTCTAATTGCTCCAACAGAGTCCCATGCTTTAAGAACAAGATAGGATAATAAACCCTAGAAGAGATAATTGTGAAATAACTTGACAACATATGTAGCCAACGGTTCTCACAAGACAATCTGATAGTTGATATAATTCATGAATATACAGGATATATATACCTAATAGGAGATCTTCGCGGACCGGAGACGTAAAGAAACTGACTTGCAGAATAGCGGAAATGGTTAGTTGCTGAGTCTCGGAGTGTGCTAAGTTCTGACGCAGATTTACAGACACGTGGAACGCATTCTATGGTGCACAATCATCCAGTAAATTTACAGTTGGATGGAACAATTTTTCAACACAAAAAAATCTATTTTTTTCCAATGAAGATGTGTACTGGAAAAGTTACTTGAATCCTGCTATAATTTGATCCATTTTTTTAATTTTATTGTTAAATAAATGTTAATTAAAATCATAAATTTATTTTTATATAAAATAAAAATAAGTTCTTTATTTTAAATTTAAAAATTAAAAAAATTAGTAAAAATTGAAAAAAATGTAAGAAATCAGTGTAATTTATTTATTTTTATATATAATATTCAAATAATTGAATCAGATTATTTACTAAAATGAACTTAATTTTTGGATTCGATGTGTGTGCGCTTAAAATTCAATTCATTGAAGGCCTAAGTATACACTAAACATGAGAATCCTTTCTTTCTTCATTCCCCCTCAAAATGTTGATAACTAAAAACCTGGTCTCAAGCAAATGGAACTTCACGCTAAGAACAAGATTGGTTTCATTTATGGGGCACCATTTCACCTGCAACCTCATCCTCAAATTTTCTCAGTGGGTATGTTCATGAATTCTTCATTCCATTATTCTGAATCTGTTCATGAGATTAGGTTTCATTTGAAGTTTTCATTCATCAAGACCAAGTGATGCAATCTTTGCTTCACCCTCAAGTATAGAAAAAAAAACACAGGACCCAAAGAAAAGCACTTCTTTAACTCGAACACAGTTTTTTCACAGAGTGTTTCAACAATGCTCATACCATTTTGAACTATTAATGAGGGATCATCCATGGCATAGTAAATTACAGAAAGACCAAACAAAATTAATTTCCATCTGCCGACATAAAATTGAAATGCTCACAAGAAAAAAAAAGGAATGAAAAGTGTCTTGTACATAAACCACCATCAATTACAGCCCCAAATCACCTACACAGCTTAACGTACAGAAATGAAGAAATCACTGCTTAATCGGTGTGCTTTAACTGCGAAATGCAACACCTACGGTCGTTGATACACATATTTTGTTCTCGGATCCACAGTTAGGCCCTTCCCTCCATTCACTTCTAAATCAGTGCCTGCATTAACAAGTCATTAAAAACTTATAGCTTGAAAAATCTGATTCCTATAACCAACTTCATCATCACTCCAGACCAGGATTGGTGTTCAAATACCAATATGTGGTAACTATATCAAGATAAGCTCTGATCATAAATCAACCTTCTAATAAGGGCCACCAACTTGGACACTGACCAAAAATAAACAGGGTACCTCATAGTAATTATGGGGACTTAAACATCGCCAGTGCCAATCCCGGCCCTTTTCATTACGAGGACAATTTATCCAGCTGTTGGGAGGGACCCAGATCAGAGCCTTTTGAGTATTTTGAAAGGAATAAAATTTTTAGAAGGGAACCACTGAAAACTCAACTGAAACACAAAGTCGGGGATGTTCAATTGTTCACGAGGAACATATTTGAATAGTTGCACAAGCCGATCGACATATACCACTTTTTTCCACACCTAGAGATCAATTCCAATAATTTACTGAGCTTTCATAAGAGAAGTAAATAGGTCAGATTCCTGTCATTTGACTAATGAGTTCAGACATACCACACTATCTACAAACAGTTGCAGAGCAAAAATTGTGGCCTTCAGTCCAAAGGTCGGATGAAGAATGTATATTGCCTAAATGGAAAACGGAAAATGGAAAGGTTAAATTTAAGAGAGCACACATGCACTTTTAATTAGGTAAAACAAACTAGCATCACATACATGAAGATTACGCTGGTGTTTCTGGCCAAGTATTTGCTGTAATCTCCTCATCCATCCAAGGTCTGGTTGCCTAATTACTCCAAGAAACAGAAGTCAATGCGAGTAAGAAACAAGAAAAGTTTTAAAGCAGAAATTTCTGCCATTTTTTCTTCTATTTTGTTGATACGTTGAGATAAGAAATTTCATATACAAAATACCCACCATCAAAAGTAAGAACCAATAACAACTGAGGCTAAAGCTGCATCAAGAAGGACTTCGATGAGCTAAATGAATCTTGCTCTATTTTGATCTAAGCTGAAGCTTTCCTCAACCAAGCAACCTATTTATATTTTTTATTTTTTCAATAAGTACCATTTATATATTTTGATTGGAAGCAGATCTTTCAAAAAAAGGCAGTTTTTTTTTTTTGAAAAAAAAAACTCTGCATGCGTCAGTAATTTATATTTTCAACATATTTAATTATCTGAGCTGGCCCAAGATAGGCAAGAGACTACAACATTAACACAAATAAAATAATTAAATGGTACTTATTTTTTCAATAAGTACCATTTATATATTTTGATTGGAAGCAGATCTTTCAAAAAAAGGCAGGTTTTTTTTTTTTTGAAAAAAAAAACTCCGCATGCGTCAGTAATTTATATTTTCAACATATTTAATTATCTGAGCTGGCCCAAGATAGGCAAGAGACTACAACATTAACACAAATAAAATAATTAAAACAACGGAAAAAAAATGAATTATATTACAAGGCAAAAAAAGCACCCAAAGTTACTCACACATGAAATGTGCTAAGGAAAAGCAAACTACATGTTATTGAGCAATAAAAGCAACAGGAGCTAAAACTTTTTCAAGTTCATATGCAAGCAAATTCTTATTTAGTGCCACTCAAAGCATTATACAAATCCATATCTTCACTATTTATTTTTTCGAAAAACTAGCTGCAAATTTTACTTAAATCTTGTTGGCTTCTACTAATTGAATCACACAAAAGTACTTCACAACCGACAGATTAGAGAAGCAGTGAGTCCCTTACTTGAGATACTGCAAAGTGAAGTAACAACAAAAGTACAAGGGATGTACACACTACTTACATCTGTAAAGAAGCTGCAGAGTGGAAGTAAACAATAGTAAAAGGCTTCTGTATCAAGGGCTCAAACTCCTGAAATTCAAATATTGTTGATGATTAGCCTAGTTGTAACCGTCAATACTAAAAAAAGAACAGAGTCAAGGAATGCCTCACAGCATAAGAACAAAAGCAATGGTGAGAAGCATGCATGTTCCAGTGGAAGGACCCATAAAAAGAAAATGTAAATAAAAATCTAACTACAAACATCCAAAATTGAAGCAAGCTGTACTTTGCTTACCTTTACTACGTAAAGGACAAATCGCTCCAGATCAAGACATCGCAGCAGAAAATGTGCTCCCACAATAACCATCACTGGATGACCCTCACTGTCAACTCCACCACGGTAACTGAAACAGAAACAAAGAATTACATAGAATTCTGTATGTCAACAATTGCCCAAAAAATCAAAAGGATTTTTGCACGAGGACAACTCTTCCCTGAGCTTATCTTGAGAAGACCCACATCTTTCGCGATTTAAATTTTGGATTTTAGTCCCTTAGCTTTGTAAGCCTTAAAAAAGACACGCAGACAGGCATATTTACTATTTTGTTATGGGCAAGCACGAATTTGTAAGGGTAAAATTTAAGTCAAATTAAAATAAGAAGCATCCATTACAGTGAGTTCTAACTTACACCTAATTAGTGGAATTCACCATATATGTTTGTTCTCAAGATCTATTAAAAGGCCATATATCAACCTTTCAACGTTAATGACATAAAAGTATCCTCCTCCCTCACTGAACTTTTAGATGAACAAAGTGAAAAAGCAAGTTGAGTTGATAAAAAGAAATAAATATATAATCCGGTTTAACTTTAATCAATTGTGTTTAGTAAAAGCTTTACAAAATCAATCCAAATGTAAATATCTATGCAAGGGGCTAGTGGCTATCACTATCCCCAAAAGGAAAGCCCACAAATGCTTACATAATTTTCATTTCAGCAATTTCAGATGGATTAAGAGAATTTGCTTTAGCAAGGTATCTAGAATGAAGCGAGTATTCCTCAGCAGCAGATAATGGAGGTCCCCCAAGGTCACCAAATCCAAGCATTTTAGCACAATTCCACCCACTCTGTGATTGAGCAGTTTTTTCCCATTGCTCTTTGCGCTGTTGATCAGGATCCTTGATTAGGGACATGAAAGCAGGATCCAAATATGAATCCAAATACGATGAGTTCCTATCAGGAGAACAGACTTAAGAGTAAGTTCAGTTGAAACAGACAAGGAATAATATGTTACGCTTAAAATAGAAAGAAGAAAAAGACAGAACAAAGGAATAATCTTTACACCAAATAAGACCAAACTGGCATATGCAACTATGTGGAAACCCAAGGAAACAGCTCGATAAACAATAGGTTGTCTTCCAAGGCAATGCTTGGTTTGCATTTTAGCAGCACTCTCTTGCTTTATTAGGCCAAAACTGTTTTAATATATTCTCACAAACTAAAAATTGCAGCAAAAAAAGCTAAGCAAAAGTAAATCAAGAAAAATAATTGAGTCCTGTCACTCTATTCTCAAGTTAGGAAAGGATCAATGGGCTCATAAACCCAAAATTAATCTGGTCAATGTTACACGAGATTTTTTTTTCTCCTTTTTTTTTTTTGACAAGTGTTAAGCCAATTTTTTTAATCCACTGTCTACTATTATAATGCGACTGCAAGAGAGAAAGGGAGGGGGGACTCTTCCCCTTTGGTTAATGAATGTGCAATTTCTTGCGAGATAAACATGACTGATATCCTTTTTATATCCCAAAAGACCATACACTCCTCTAAATGGAAGAATAAAATGAAGCAGTTGGCAATCAAATTGATCTTGAAAAGATCTATCAGAAGCTGAAAACCCCACAATCAAGGCAACACTACCGATAAAAAATGCTCAAAACTACTGGTTGGAAGTACTGAGTCAATTTTGGTAATGATGATAAAAGATCCCACAGAAAGCTGAATAACCAAAGTAGGATTGCATGACTTATAACAATGAGAAGTAGTAGTGTAAGTCTTTCAACAAATTCAAATCACCCGCATTGAGAAACTTAGCCCAACTCAACTCAATGACTCTTTAGTACCAACTATGTGGGGTTATTTACACGCTCCATGTGCTAGATTACAGCCCATTTTATTTTTATTTTTTTGATAGGTAATTACAGCCCATTTTATATCACCGACTAGAGCCATATTCTTTTTGCCTTCATTGCCCTTCTGGCACACTCAAAAATTAGAAGAACGGCTCTAATGAGAAGATACTAGTAACAAATTTGACTGAGGACCACAATGGCGATTGACAAGCACATGCATTATTAATTTTATCGATCCATCACACACACCCAGTATTTCCAGATATATAAAATACGTTTTTAAATTCACTAACCTTCTTGCCAACCCGACATCACTGACAGGAAGATCCATTGAAGCTTGGAGAGGTTTAGAAATAGTCTTTTTCACATTCAGCAAAGACTTTATTCTGATTTTCCGTTCATCTATAACTGTCTCACCATTTTCATCCCCCACATCTGCAGGAAGCTTTGATATGGCCACCTCCTCCTCATGTTTATCCCGGGGAAAGTAAAGTGGAAGCAATCTACATTGTAAAGTGGTAAGAGGAAATGCAGTCAATAAATTTAAAACATGTATAGTAATCAACAATAAAATAGAATTGCATCATTCTAATGTCATAAGCTGCACAAAAGTTCCTGTCACATTATATCAACGAGTGAAACATTGGCACCGCTTTAATAACAGAAACAAATAGCAAGAACATACCGTTTATATATCTCAGTATCGGATGAAGTTGTAGTACAAAAAACAACAGCCTGTATTTTATCTTTTTGTTTCTCAAGAAACCGCCGCACAGTTCCTGATTAAAGACAAACAAAACATAAAAAAAAACACTCAACCTCCCAAACAGCCCATGAACATGAATCATATACACAAAAGCATCCACAAGCACAGGTGTATTTATGTGCATGCATGGATCATCTAAATTCTACAAGTGTAAAATTAATGCATAAATCCACTGATGTGAATGCCATTTAGAACAGCATGTCAGAAATTATATATGACAACCCAAACCAGGTGCAGAATTTAACAGAATATAGGGAAATATCTCACTTATAGCCACATGAGCGGCAGGTTCACGGGGATAATTTTTCGCCTCTGTGTATATACAGCCCATAGCAATGCTGCATTGATACATGTTACAAGATAGTAAGTTCCAGTTTTGAAAAGAGTAACACCCAAGAGATGAACAAAGATATAATAAAGAAAAAGATGTGGTATTTGCTATGAAACAACCTTTGAAGCCCTTCCTCAATGAGAAGTTCAAGGCAAGATCGATAGCAGTGACTCAAAGAATTCTCAGCAGCAGTATGATATTTAACAGCATACTTGGGGCCAACAGTGTGAATAACCCTCCTAACAAAGAGTAGATTAAACATGATTCAAAATTAAGTCAAGAGTTCCTGTCTCAAAATTAGACAAATGGAGTGTGCTGTATGTTGTCATCGATACTTAAAAACAAATGGGCAACCTGTGCAGTGTGCAGTGAAAAAAATATGGAACATGATACATGCCCTATGTATGAAGACAAAAAAATAAAAGAATGGAAGCAAGTTGAATGACTTTAGAAAGCAAACTCTGAAAATTAAAATTCCAAGTTTCAAGTAATCATACATTATCCATCTCTAATATCTCCTAGGAACATATATGGAGTGTAAAAGGGACCAAAAACGAGCTCCTAAAAAAATAATTAAATGACGGGCAATTGCTTCTGTGAAGTGTGAACAACAAAACATTGCGACATATAACCGTGCAAAATGATCTCTAAAACAATAAAGACATGAAACAAGGCAGGAGAATGCCGGATTCTTTCAATAATAATGCAAGATCAAATTCCATGGTTTCCTGGGCATTTGGATAGTTGTAAACAGGGTAGGGTGCAGAACTGAGCTTCTAGAATTATACTTCAACACTACTGCTGCTTTTCTCCATTCTTAATGTAACAGGAAAAAAATGATCAATGAGGAGAACAAAACAAACTACCTGACAAAATAAAACCAACATACCCCACCTTGAAGGAAGGTCATGTGCATTGGTAACTTTTGCCATCCCCGTTCGACAGCCACCCTGTGAAGAAACAGAGGTACATAATCATTTCAGCTTTTGACATTTTTCATTTCCATAGAATGCCATTTTGAATACCTATCCAAATAACATGGGTCAAATTTGTGTCAATTTAAATAAATAAAAAATACTACTATTTAACAATACTGAAAATGTTGTAACATGTCCTCATACATGTATATTTTAAATTTGAAAGAATTAAAATTTTTCTGTTTGTCTTGAAAGACTATTTAAACATGTTGAAATTCCAAATTATAAAGCTCCCAAAATTTAATGCATAATGCCTTTTTTTGTGGCGAGGAACCCCAGTCATACTTTATATGACTGGGTAAACCCCAGATACCTGCAACCACCCATAAGCCACAGGTATCAGTTAAGTCCAGGTGTGTGACACACGTGAGAGTCCAAACTGAAATGAAGAAAAGTTTGAACTTGTTAAGGAAAAAAAAGAGTAAACATGTCTTCTGATATAAAAATAGCTTACCAGTGTAGCACATTCTTCTGCAAGATCAGGTCCAGCTGCAGCATGCAAACCAGGGCTGCTGTGTGCTTCATCCAGGTTCTGTCAACCACCAAATTGAAAAATAATTCTCTAAACAGAATAAAACCACTTACACTGTTCATCTTGATAGCAATCCAAATATAGCATGCTTTATGATGCAGACAGACAAAAGGGTGCTTTGAGGTCTATTTGGATGAAAAGAAATGGAACTAGCACCAGGGAGCATTAGATGAGCCCAAAGTTTCAGTCAACTGAATTAATTGTGATTCAAACTAAAGTTGACAAATTTGGAAATTCTGGATTGGATGAAATGTTGGTATTGCATAGAATTAGGCAACATAATTTGCTGGATCCGCTTCCAACCACATTGCAGAGAATTGGTAAAAAGTGAACCACAAACAAACACAACGAGTGGGGCTACTTCTCTTTTATCAACTCATAGTTGAAAATCAAGCACATTTTCGTAATTCTCTTTGCAAGAAAATTTTAAAGTAACTCAATTATAGAGTTAACGTAAAAAAATGATTTAGGGTCAACGTTATCACTTCAATTAACAATAGACCACCAATTCCATTTCCAGCTCTGAATATGATGCATCACAATAACAAAAAGAAAGTTTCAGAGCCCAATTTTCCATTTTGAGCCCAAATTTCTCACATCCAGACACATCCAAAGGGAATTCTACTATCTTTCTACATGGTTAGAGGTGCAGATGAGCTAAAAAAATTCATGATTACTAAGTGCGTGACAGACAATTAGAACTTTGGTATAAGCTGAGTCAACTTAGAAAGCAATGAAACCAGCCAAAACTTGTGCATTGATGTTTCTATCATATGTCCAAATTCAATGATTTATGAAGCCTCAAATTTATCCTATTTATAGTATGTTCACACAAGTCCACATGCATGAAAAGGATTTTCACAAAAGTAACCATTGCAGAGGTGTCAGTTTCCAATAATAAACATTTTGCTTTCAATTAATAATTATCATCATAGATATACGTCACCATGATCACACCAACAAACTGCTTAACTAAAAACTATTATCCAAAGTACTTAGTGCTCACCTCATTCGTAGAGTTAACAACAGCATCTACCTCAAGATTCCATGGGTCCCCCCTCCACAGATAAATTTTCGAGTTAATTTCATGATCAACTGGGAACCTGCACACCATCCCATTTCCACTGCTCTCCGCCCCTGGAGAAGATGTTAAAGGGTCTGAAAAGTACGAATTTGGAAAGGCAGGATCTTCATTCTCAAACAAATATGGATGCTCTGCATCACTCCACCGTGGAATTTGATCCAGTGTAACCACAGAATCCCCATTATCAGTAGGTAATCCACCCCGGCTAGTGGTTGCTGCCACAGACCAAGACATTTTTGCAACTTCAAATCAAAACTTCACCTTCATTAATTGTCCTACAAACACTGCTATTCCTTCAACCCGTCAACTAATCCGAATTTTCAGAGACACAGAGAGAGTAATTTCAACAGCCACACATAAATTTTCAATGCAAAATCAAATCTATTCGGAAGCCCCTGAAAAACAAGAACCCTATATCACAGTCCCATTAATCCAAATATACAATTGTGAAAATAAGTTCCATTAAAAACAAAAATTTCCATCAAGATAGCACCCCTGCATAATAGACCCACACAAATTAATCACTTAAATCTCAATTACCGTATTCTAATCCGAAAGATTATCAACAGAAATTTTGCATCA
Organism: Nyssa sinensis; assembly: GCA_008638375.1. Lineage (NCBI taxonomy): Eukaryota > Viridiplantae > Streptophyta > Magnoliopsida > Cornales > Nyssaceae > Nyssa > Nyssa sinensis. The sequence continues at coordinate 27,762,619 of CM018042.1, forward strand.
TCGTCTCAAATTAAGAACCACAAAACAAACACAATCGAAAAATCAAGTAGCATTGAATTCAAACGAATCCGAAGTCGTTTGATGAATCATACAATACAATACAGAACATACACACATAATTTCCGGAAAAAATATAATATATATATATATATATAAAATGTAACATAAAGATTTCATAGAGCTTACGGATGCACGAAACAATTGACAGCGAAAGAAGAAATTATGAAGAGAGAAACAAAAGAAACCCCTCAATTAATTGAGGAAAGAGAGAGATACCCGTGAAATGTAGACTTGGGGCAAAATTCGAAATGATTTGAGAGAGAGAAACAGCGACAATTTTTGCTGGACCATACGAGCTTTCGAAGCTCATTTGGCCGGAATTGGATAGGTGCAATAAAGTTGAAATTGGATAGGGGCAAAATTCGAAATGATTCGTCTTTTTTCAAAATTCCGTAACGACCCTTGTCAACTGTATTACTTGGATAGACATTAATTTAAAGCGGGTTGCTAACTTCCTATCATCACCCTGGCCCTGCGCGAACTATGCTTGCAACTTTATTAATTGGGAGTTTCTTCCTTGCTTAATTTTTTTCACCGGAGGGCCTGCGATTATAATTTGACTTGTCTCATTTTTAATAAAAGTATTATGAGATATATATATATATATAAATAAGATAAAATTTGTGTAAGTTTTTAAAAATTCATTCAAGTTCGGACTAAAACAGGTCGAAAATGATTACCTTGTTCTGATCTCATCTTGTTTATATATTAATTTTTTTATTTTTAAAGTCTATTACTTTTATTAATAAATCATACTATATCAAGTGAGTTTTATAATTTTTTATACTAAATTTATATTACTTTTTTGTGGTTGTTATTTTTATAATAAAATTTTAATTTATCTAGCAAAAAGAAAAGTTTTAACTTACCTTAAAAGAAAAAAAATCGGGTTAGAGGCTTGGCAAAATGACAGGGATTATAAATGGAGAATGAGCAACCCCCATCGTTGCCATTCTTAGGTGGGCCTTACATAGGGCCATGAAACAAATAAAGTTATTCGAGTTTAACTTACTTAAAGACTTGTTCAAGATTGTATCAAAAATTAACAAATCGAGTTTAAGTACAATCTGAATCTCATTTATTTTAACGAATAAAACTTAAACAACTCACTACTCAACTCAACTTAACTTTTTTACAGTTCTAGTCTTATCACAAGTGCACTTCACAATGCATCTTATTTTGTAAGTGAAATAAACTTTCTTCATTTCAAATGAAATAGAGAAGTCTCAAATCCCAATTTTATATCTTGTACAAATAGTTGAGATTTGGCAATAGCGATATTCATAATTGTTCTAAATATTATTCAAAATTACAATTTAAAAATTATTCTATTATTATTTAATATCTATTCACATGTGAAAATGAATATTAATTTCAAATTATTGTCACTGAAGTGTTATCGTGATAGAAATTGTATTCAAAATTGATACTCGTTAAAATCTTGGATCTAACATAAATTTATGGGTATTTGGTGAAGCTGATGCTGGCATTAATTTTACTTCGTGGGTTGTCAATCCAAATACCGACAGAAAGTGCCTTTCCGCATATGAGGGATAATGCATAAATTGAAGCACGTTAAGAGAAAGAACAAAAGAAAGTAAACATTCTGCATTGTAGATACTTGAAAAATATATGCTATATAATGGACTTTCCACGAATAGTTTCGAATAACTAAATCATGGCCAATAAATTTAGATTCCATCCACCTACTAACAAATCAATAGTTATTTAAATTTTGTGAATTGTTATATATATATATATATATATATATATATAGGTGAGAAAAAACAGTGATACAAAGACTAAGAATCAGTTTGATCCTGCTTCCTTTGGTCAAAGGATCCGTTTGCTCTCGCAATTAAAAGGCAAAATTGCATGTCAGCCTGTCAATTTGAAAATGTTCCAAGGAGTTTCGTATTTGGCTTCTTATTATCCCACCAAACAAGTACAAAATCACGGCCCCACTCAAAGTTTTGGCTCTCTTACCCGTCTGTCAAACACCTGTCAAATTCCATTCGAATGATGCAAGTATTTATTCATGCATTTGACGTAAACTAAAACAGCATTACCCCTAAAAAGACAATTCAATATCTCAATCTTCAAGCCAAACAACCTCATCAAGCAAAGAGCCAGGCATCAGTGGCATGGTTTGGCTAACTGGTGTGCAAGGGCGGCCAATATGGGAGCATCTAGCCCACGGGCGGAGACAATATCAGTCACGTTGTTTCAGTGTTTGTTTGTAGATGGAAATCACTTTCATGTGCACAAATACTTACCAGTCTATGCGAAAATATTTCGGGAGGCTGGAATGGTTTATGCCCAAATCTCCGGTACGAAACGTATAGTTTCACTCCGTTATAAAGATAAAAAAAAAAAAGAAAAAACAGAAACATGCTGAGCAGAGCAATCATCCACTTTCTTATGAATGGAAATAAAAACGAGTCTTGTTTCTTCAGCTGTTCTAATCTCCATGGCACTGAATGCTCAGATAAACCCTAAGGCAAGCAGAAGCGTTTGAATCAGTTTCTTGGAGTCTTGTGGTCTTCTTGAGTCCCAAACATGATATATGGTAAGATTCATGACTTTGATTTCTTCAGTTTTCCAAACTTATCTGGAGTCAGGACAACCATATGGAGATATAGGAAATGGATTTGGAAACGACTGTGAAACAACTTTTTAAAACATTTAATAAACATTTAAAAATAAAGGCAAACAAATTGAATCGATCATAGTAAATTAGTAATGTACCTATTCTCCCTTTATCATAAAATGATACAGTAACTATCTTCATGCTTCGGGATGTCAATGAGACACAGCCCGCTTGCCCTTCCCCCTCTCCCGAATGGATCAGGTTTGGGAAGTATATAAATGGGTTAGGGGTGAGTATGTAGGGAAAAAAAAATGAAACCAGATTGGGGAAGTTTAATCTCGTTCGACCCGTTCCAATTATAGTATAAAATTACTTAAATACTCTTTAAGCATTTTAAAATACCTAACCTACCTATAAATATAAATAATTAATTGTACAATTACAATACTAGAAAAATAATAAATTTTTTTTATTAATTTATTATTTTTTAAATAAAGATAATAAATTATAATACAATCTGAGGCAAGACGGAATCTGAGTTTATCATAATCTGAGTTGAGACAGGTATGAGATAACATGCAAGGTGAGGCAGAGCGAGTTTCAGGAAGGTTTTCCGAAGCGAGGGAGGTTTGGGATAGGGCTGCATGCTCCATGAATTGATATGCCAGTTTATGGATAATGATTAATGGGCTTTTTCCATTTTGTAGTACCTTATGTCTGAACAAAATTTGAATAACTGCCCCTCTTGCTCTTTCCTGTAGTCTCTATAAATTTTCATAACAACGATGGTACGAACTAGCAAATCAACAGCTGAAATACAATTTCTTACATGACATATCCATCTAATTCATGTTGCAAGTGACAAAGGGTAAAACATATTTTGATATTTGTAATAAGAAACTGTTTCAAAAAATGGTGGGAAAAAAAGGGGCTCCAAATGTAACCTAAAATGGTTAAATCACCTGACCTGCTAATTTGGAAAACTAACATCACCTACAAGGCTACAACGGCTTCAATCTTTTATTCCAGCCTTCTGCTTCAACATGGCAATAAACTTCTCTCTTTCTTCAAATGACATTCCCTCTGCCGAACAATCTCCTACGCCCCACTCCGCCCCACGAATGCAATACTTATCAAGAATTTCTTGCTTGTTCCTGAAATTTCCATAACATAAAACAACATTTACCATAACAATTTAGAACTATCAGTTTAGTTTGTCATCATACATCTATTTGTAACCATAAAATTATAAAAATCATTTCTATACATAGAGCTCCAATTTTGAACACTGTGAATTGTGAACCCCTTCCTTTAGTATTCAGTCATCGGCTGTTCCAATACTCTAGAAGTTAGTGGGTGTTTGTGGGGGAGGCTACCAAGGGGAAATGTGGGGGAAAAAGTTCCCCAAACTCCCCTAAGATGAAGATCACTTTAAATTATGGATGTTAATAATCGAAGCTCATTTTGCCCTTTTCTGTCTTCCCCCCAGCGATGAAGCCAAGGCATTTGAATCAAAGCTAGAAATATCAGAAGACCAATATGCTACCCAAACCTCAAAGGCTCATATAAGGTGATGAGCTAGACTGCCCATAGCTTGGCAAAATTAAAATTCGACTCTATTGCAATGCAAAGCTCAAATCATACTCAGCAAAAGATTTAACACTCAGCCAAAAGAATTACTTTTCTTTATTCAGCTTGGATCGCTCAAGGAGCTGCTTAAGTATGGGTGATTCCTTGAATCTTGCATCAGCTTCTGCATACTTTTTCTGATTTTCTTCTGCAAAAACAAGGAAAGTCTGAAGCTTTTTTTATTTATTGTCCTCTCTCATTTTTAGTATAAACAGCATCCAAGAATCATGGTAAAGGTGAGTGAAGATAGAACCATTAAAGCGATTAAGAAACTCGATTGAAGGTAACTGAGGACCCGGAATCGATTCTATTCCAGTTGAACCCGAAAGAAATCCGGCTTTAGCTGCAACAATCCAAAAGCTGAAATGATCAGTTAATCACCACAGTTGCACATTGTTATTCAACAATGAATAAAAAATTCATAAAACAAGTAAAGTGTGTGAGTAAATTCCATGATACTGTTACCTAACTAGAGAGAACTTTGATCAGACAATGGAAGCCCCGAAGCCAATACAAGTATACAATCAATGAAATCAATGTCTGCCCCATTCTGAATTCTAAATTTAATTGTTTCACACAATTGATTTGGTGTGTGTGTAGTAATGCTACTAGGGCTTATATAAAGTAGGGTGTATTTTACCCATTTGACTGGTATACAAACTAGAGATAAGTTGTTGAGATAGATGAAAACCTAATTCCTAAACCATTTAATGGTTTAAGTTTAAACACCCTACCTTATATAAACTTGAGCTTACACACACACACACACACACTCACTATCATATATATACATATATTGGGTAAAGTTCATTTCGATTTAGCTGAAGAAGTTGAATCAGGCTCAGTTAGATGGAGTATTTTCTTTTCCTGGGTCTCAGTAAATGAAATGCAAGACTAAAGAACTCTACTTTCGATCATTTTTTCTACTTAAAATTTCTTAGCAACCAAACAGTTTGTTCATCAAATGCACCCACTAATAGAAATTGGAAATAAGAAGGGTACCTGGATTAGGCGAGAGAAGAATTGCAACAGAGGCGGCCAATGGAAGAACAGTCTTCTGAAGAAGACCTCGTCTGTCGGTTGCGGAATGCGAACGTGAAGTGATACTGTTGTAAGAAGGAACCAACGCCTTTTGGTCTTCTACTAAACCCAATTTGTTGGAGTTTGATTTGAGGCTGAGAAAGATCCCTGAATTTGTGAGATGCTGTAACGGTAGAGGAGGATAACGGAAACGAAAGGTCCAGTTGAGGTGAAAATGAAGAGGAAATCATCGTATTAGTTTCCCTCCTCTCTCTCTCTCTCTCTCTCTCTCAGATAGAGAGGACCTGGTAATGTTGGAGAGATAAGGAGGGAAGAACGCACGGTTGCCATTTATCATAAAAAATCTAGTGAATTTTATGAAATTTTATCCTTCCATTGCTCAAAGGAAAAATGTTATGGTTTTTCATTTTTCTTAACTATATTTACACTTTTATATACAAGACAGAGGAAAAAAAAATTTAATGAAAATATCTCAACGTAACACTTTTGTTCATATATAAGTATTAATCAATGTTTTTAGACTCAGATCGTTCTTCGAATCGAAAAAATGTCTGAGTTACGGGTTATCGGTTCAACTGTCGAATCAACCGAAATTAAACCGTGATATCATAATTATGTAATTAATAAATTTAATAAATCATATTATTGATATTTTTAAATTAAAAAAATTATACAAAAATTATTAAAAATTATATAAAAAAATTTACAAAATATGAATTTTCTTAATATATAAAACTTCAAGAAAAAATTGAAAAAAGTATAATAGACATATTTTATTACCATTTTAAAAGTTAAAACTTCATTGCCATTCTTCCATAATCGTAAGAACCATAACAAAAATCATTTTAACATTCAATCCAAGTATAATCCAATAATTTAGTTTTCAACTACATGAAAAAAAAAAAGATATAAACACTAATAATCATGCATAAAATAAAATAAAATATCACATGATACAAATATATAATATTGGAGTTTCAAACTTCAAGGATTTAAAATTTTAAATACAATCCAAAATAAATTTAGCCAAATACCAACTCAATTTAGCCAAAATTCAGTCAAAAAATTGCATGAAATTTGAGATTTTGAATATACCAAAAGAAAAAAAATGCAGCCAAGAACCGGTTGATCCGGTACCGGGTCAACCAGTTCACAAGTTGAACCGTCCGGTTTTACCGGTTTTTTATTTTTAGAACGGTTTTGAACTTAAAACGGATTTATGGGTTAAACCGGACCGTTTTGTGGACCAGTTGACGGTTCAACTGGTTGAACCGGCCGGTCCGGTCCGGATTTTAAAACATTGGTATTAATTCATATCAATTTTGTAAAATATTCAAATTTAAATATAATGTCATTTAATTAAAAAATTTCACCTGACTTTTTTCAAGGCAATGCAATAATTACTTGACATTGTGTTGATGTAGAACAATATTTTAGTATTAAATTTAATTATATTAAAATAATTATTTTAATGACTTTTAATTTTTCAGAAATTTATAAAAATTATTAAAATTTTTAGTTTATAATTAAAATAAAAAAAACTAATTTATTAAAAAAATTATAAATTAAAAATAATTATTAGGCCCGATGAAAGGGGAGAGAGAAAGAGAGCGCAACATGGAAAAAGTAAAAGACATTAATGCCATCATGAAAACTTCTCCCTCAATTTTAGCGTAATGACGTGGAGACCCTTTTGATTAAAGATGCTGCCCATCAAACTACGCCGTTTCACTTAGACGGGTTGTTGTCGCCTGAAAATATTCCAACTAAAGATCCCCTACGTTGTTCCAGAAAATATTCCAACTAAAAGATCCCGGCTCGTTCGCCGGAGGCGGAGAGAGGGAGAGGAGAGAGAGAAAAAGAGATGACGGGTTTTCGTGACGGTCCTCCCTCTATCTCTTCTCTTCCTTCCTATCTCCTGATTCACAAACATTTGCGATTTTGATAAACGGTGAGATTGGGTTTCAATTTTCTCTTTTTCTTCAATTTCGTTTTAATCTTCACATACTGTGTGTTTCCATATATATATATATATATATATGCACACACATATACTTGTGTAATTATATGTATATGGGTAATGAGAGGGAATGGCAGGTAGGTTTTGAAATTGACATCGTTTCCTTGTTAACCTGCTGAATATGAAATTATTCGTTTCCGAAGGTTTAGAAGAGAGAGAATCGGTTGACGAATTGAATTCATGTCATTTCGATAGCTTCTATTTCATAATTTTGCTTCTCATAAAGCAGCACAAAAAATGTATATTGGCAGTTGAGTTGGCTGCAATGATCTTTTAGGAACCAGAAGTCTCTGGATTTATTTTCTCCTGCCTTAACCTATGCACATGATTTGCGAGTGATTGCATCCACCATGTATGTGTGTGTGTGTATTTGCAGGGTCAACGTATTCAAATCAGAGATATGGGGATTAAAGTATATTTGCAGCAAACTTGAGGGGTGAAAAGTGTAACGTACTCATACATGTATAACAGTCATGCTTGGGAATGTTGAATGGTATTTGGACTTCCTCAATGCTTGTATTCCCAGGTGTTTTTGGATGCATTCTTAATCCTAGTGTTGTGCTCATTAATACTTCAATATCATGCCAAGTTGGTTGACGGCAGTGCCACTTTTGCTCCAAACATTCCCGATTTTTCTTCTTTGACTTAGAAGTGAGGAAAAGCAGCAATTTCAAATGAAAAATGGGCTCTTTCTTGTGTTGTTTTTACAAGAGCTAATTAGTTTACTTCCACCCAAAAATTGTGTATTATTTGTAGCCCATAGCTAAGGAGAGGAAGTTCTCTCTGACATGTGGGAACTTCTAAGTCTATTAGCAAAGTATGTTCTTTGATTGGATTACATTTAACCTACAGTTCAAACTCACTATGAAGCAATACCAATCTTTTTTCTCTTTTTTTTTCTCAAAAAGTTGTGAGGCAAATTATAATTTTGCTGTTGTGCAGCTGCTACTCAGTTATTGTTCCACCCAAGGCACCTATTATGGTAGATTCTCTATAACTTGCTTACTCTGTATCATTTTCCAGGTTTTATTTGAGGAAGGGAAATCATTGACTATCAAAACCAGAAATAGACAGTTTAGGGCTCAGGTTAATGCCAAGAGTACTTTTCTTATGTTTTCTCATAAGAAATATAACTTATATTTATTTTATGTTTCAAACTGCAGAGCTGGAGCTGTTTGTTGCCTGTCACTGCCGTTCGATTATCAAACTTGCTCCCTTTTTAATATGTGGAGTTTTATTTCTAATGCAATTGCAATATTTGGACTCAAGAAAAACTCTGTTGATCCATGTCAAGCTTGTTTGGAATCCTCGGATGATGAGATCTGTTCGAATGGTAATGCAGAGGAAGGACTGGAATGCCCAATATGCTGGGAATCCTTTAATATTGTTGAGAATGTACCCTACGTCTTATGGTGCGGCCACACCCTCTGCAAGAATTGTGTCCTAGGGATTAAGTGGGCTGCCTTCAAGTTATCAAATCAACAAATCCAGATTCCATTCTTCATTTCCTGTCCGTGGTGCAACTTGTTAACGTTGCGTCTGGTTTACAAGGGAAATCTCAAATTCCCACACAAGAATTTCTTCCTCCTCTGGATGGTTGAGAGCTTGAATGGTGACAGGGTGAAGTCTCCTTCCTCATTTTTTGGGGACCATCAACCAATTTGGTCTCCAAGAAGCACTTCAGTTCTTGGGAATCAAGCTAACAACACTAGCCTCAGGAGGGCCTCAGTATGCTCGTCGTCTAGGACATTCAGAGTCTAACGGTAATAATAATAGACGCATCAATAATTGCCTTAATGTGGAAAGGCCCCATATTTCCCTTCATAAATCCTTGGATTACTTCATTGCCTTCACAAGCAAGTTCCCACAGGTCGTCGTACTTCTTCTGATTGTTATTTTTGCAATACCTGCCAGTGTTGCCATCTTGGCCCTGTACTTGCTAATCACAGTTCTTTTTGCAGTCCCATCTTTCCTGGTCTTATACTTTGCATACCCTAGTTTGGATTGGCTGGTAAGAGAAATCACTTCTTGAGATCTTGTTGGTTCCTCTTTTAATTGGTGACAACACCTTCTGGTTTTAACATGACTTTTGTTTGTGCTTGAATTATGTTAATGGCGTATTTCAATGACTTCTGTTTGCAATACTTACATGAGTGCCTCTCATTTGAATGGCGATTCCACCAGTTTTTTATTTAAATACTTACACTGTTTGATGTTAAGAGGCTTTTATAATTTGTATGTGGCATTTATGGTGGAAGTGGATGTTTCAAGAGTTTCTAAGGCATGTTTGTGCAATTGAAATCATAATTTTTGAGTTACAGTTACTTGGCTGGTTACCTATTTTACAACAGGTTGCTTGGAAAATCATGAAAGGAAAGTGATTGTAATGGTGATATCTTTTTCTTGTTTTGAATTATGCAAAGTTGATGTGGCTTTAACCACTATGCAATTTACTCTTATGAAATTAGCAGCAATCAATTCTTTTATTCAAATTTTTTTAATTGTTAAACTTTCCCTCTTCCAGTTTGACACACATTCTATCATCAGTAGCTAATCATCCAGAGAGTGTTTATTTGATCTCTCTATAAAAAGAAGGAAGGTGAAATAATAAAAAAAGAAGATAATCTCTGCACTACCATGATTGCCAACACAACACCTTCCAAATTTTTCATCACGAAAACCAAAGACCTTTGGGACCAATAACAGAATGAAAAGGGAAGAGAAATCTAAGAGAGAAAAGACCAAGAGAAAAAAACTACTATTGTGTAATTATTCAATGTCAAGTGAGTTGTTCAAATTAGGCTTTGTAAAACAAACGAGTTTCAAATTATATTCAAGTTCTTAACGAGTCTCAAAATTTGCCAATATTTGATTTCTTTATCTTGCGAGTTAAATGAGTTGCCAAATTAATAGAGAAGACACCAAGAGGGAAAAAAAACTAATATCATGTAATTATTCAATATGAATTTGCCACAAATCACTAAAATATATCAAGCCTATAGCAACTACTATCAAAGTTACTAAAATTTCCCTAAATTGAGAAAATTCAAAATAATGAAAATTATATCCTAAATTCTAATCCTAATCCTAAACTAATCCTCCAATATCTGTGTGTATACCATAAAAAGAGACTCCTAAGCACAAGCAGGTGCGGGAAAACCTTTCAAAGTTGCAAAAACAATTGAATCAGGTGCAACAGGAAATAGGGTTAAAAGGATCCACTAGCTCCGGATTCAGAGCAGGGATATCCGATGATTCAGTGAGTTTCAATGGCGTCCCATTTAGCAGCAATACATCACTTTGAATGTTGCCATCTTTGGGTGTCAAATGGTACTCCTCTCTTTGTTCTGTACTATAAATCTTCTCGCTTTGGCCAGGGTACAAATTTAAGTCATTTATTACTGAAACTTCAAAAGTTGTAGAGTTTGACATGTTAATTAGAAGCAAAGTAATTCCATCCTGAAATAAAACAGAATTCAGACATATCAGAAGGTGAATAAACCCGATATATATATATATATATGTATGTATGTAACGAGGATAAATCTCCTCTGCCTGTCCTCACTCCTCCGCGATAACAGCGGGGATTCGAATACTACTGATGTTGAAAGATTAATTCGAATACTAATGATATTGAAAGATTAAAACATTAACTTACTGTTTTCTTTGAACAATGACAATAAGCGCGCAAATATGGTGAGCCATTCTGATTGACAGAGAGTACTTTCTTTCCCATTAGGCGATGCCACAGCAGGGCACTATAACATTGAGAAAAAAAAAACAATGATAAATCGAAATGGTTGATCACATGGATAAATTTGGTATATTAATTTGTGAGATACTAACCCATAATAATCTGGATTAGGGATGAATGATGTAGTATTAAGGAGACCATAGTTTCCTCCAATAAAGGCTTGTCTGCAGTAAACCTTATGGTTGTAGGTTGATGACATGCCTAGTTGATCCAAATACCTGTTTCTCTCAAAGTTAATCCCATGTTTTTGAATCCATGTAAATATATACATATAGCATCACACACACTGTATGTATGGAAAGTAGGAGAATCTGACTGTACATATAATATCACACACACACACACACACACATATGGAAAGTAGGAGAATCTGACTATACATATAACATCACACCCACATAATTACATATATATGGAAAGTAGGAGAGTCTGATTATACATATAGCATCACATACACACAAATATGTATGGAAAATAGGAGAATCTGGCCAGAAGCCATTGACAAAGGTATGTGATACATGTGGAAAGTAGGAGAATCTGACTATACACACAACATCACACACACACATACACACACATATATATGTATGGAAAGTAGGAGAATCTGACCAGAAGCCATTGACAAAGGTGTGTGATACATCTTTGCCACCACTATTATAAGCTCCACCAGCTTCTCCAACCCATGCTCCTGACCATGGTCCAAACAACTTTATGGTGGTTGAAATATCTTGGAATGTCTGAGCCATTTGGCTAAGGAAATATGGGTCCTGGACCTTGTTTATAAGGTCTGAGTCAACACCTACATATATAAATGAAAAAATCCCATTATCCAAAACCTTAAATCAAACACAAACAGATGAAACAAAACAAAGAAGGTTAATTTAGACATGCCTGCACCAAGGTTGTAAATATGGTGGGTTAATCCATCAACAACACCTGGTCCTGTAACTTGAAGAAATTGATTGAACCATTTCTCGTCGTAAAACCCGGCCGGACCCAAAACCTTTGGTTGAGTGTTAACATCTGGGTACAATTCTTTCACAAGATCTTTGAGAGCAACGACATCGTTTCCATATTGCTCAGCCTCAACCCTTGCAGCAACCCCAGATCCAGATAGCTCATTTCCTGTAGAAATGTAAGGCAATGAATCAATGCAAGTAACATAAAAATTGATATTTGATTCAAATGGATTTGGAATTTAATCTAATCTTAGGTTACCTAGTTCATAAGAGTCAATCTTGTATCCCTTTGAGATAGTGTACTTCATGAAATCGCGAGCATTTTGCTGAGTTCCAGTCACCCGACCCAAAGGCTATTTCCTTCTTTGCATTGTCCCTTCCCAAACAGGGCATTCAACCCAAATGTTAATATAGCTCTGCCCAGATGAATATATAACACAGATTAGTATATATATGAATACTAGTTTCGTGCACGTGTTCGATCTGATCCACAACTGTACATTATAACTACAAATAAATAGGGAGTACATATTTTTATATATGATAAAAGAAACAATCACAAACATCATGTGTACTATAATAAAAATGATATAGTCATTGACATCAGAATGAGATCATATTTGACTTTATACAGCAAATGTATTAAATAAAAGAGATTAATAAATAAACGAAAAAAGCGTAAATTAGGCAAGACAGGACAAAATCATAACGAGAGATCAATAACTGAAGGGCAAAAGCATCATTCCTCAAAAAGACCAATCTTCCTGTATTATATAAGTAATATACGTACACACACACATACATATAAAATGAGAAAATGTTGTGTGAATGTGTTTGCAGTATGTACCCAGTTTGCTTGAACAAGTAATTGATTTCATCCCATTTCTCCATTGTGAGACAACCTTTGCTAAACCCAAACAAGCCACCATTTTCCTTTCTGAAATCTGAACATTTCTTGACTGCTGTTCCAACTTCGTACAAGACCTGATCTTGCAATGAACCCCCTATTCTGATTCTCAGAGAATCGAATGCTGCAAGTTTAATGACAGTTAAAGCTCTTAAAAGAGAAGCAATCTTACTCAATAATGGTGATTGATGCAATATAATCAAATCATACTTTCATATCATAAACAGAGAATAACTTGAAATACAAGAAAAGAAAGAAGAGTACTGGAAATAAACTTATCTTAAGAAATGAAAGTATGTATAAGCTCTTGAATAATTATGAAAAATGCTAAACATAACTGAAAGAACCCACATGTATTTATTATATTAGGTCCCACCGTCTTGTGTTTAGGAATGAAAATCCATTATGTATAAATAATTATAACACAAACATTACAAAATGTGTTATTAATAGTTTCTTTCTTTTTATTTGAATAATAGTTTTATAATAAACTAATTCATGCAAGGCCATTGATGGTATACATATCTAAATCAAATATAATATTACAGAATCACTTTGAAATCCACATCCATGTACAAATATACAGATTGATGATTCTAAAAACTATCTGAGTTCATGAACAAGAAACTTCAGCACTCATTAGCAACACTACTTACCTTTGATAGCGTTTATAAGAATCTCGTTATTCAGATCCTGCAAGGATCAACAAAACCCATTGTTGAAACAAAAGTATATACATATTATATATGTGTATATATATACCATACACACACATACATACCAGATTGAGAAGGCCAGCCTTTCCCCATGGACACTGATTGTAATCACATTTGTTACTGGGCCACCAATCTAGTGTTGCGCAGATGAAGTTATCATCTGTCTTGGCTATGGAGGTCACCCCTTTAACTGTCACCTGCACTTCATCTGCTAAAGAAATAGACGACAAACACCATAGTAGTATAGAACAGAAAACTGCAACTTTGAATTCCATTATATACGAAGAAAAAAAATCTCTCTCTACAAAGTTCTTGAGTAATTTCAGAATGTGTATGTATAATCTATATAAATAGACGATACAGCTTTAGTAGGATAGAAATTGTCTTGTTAAATAGAGTTCTTTGCAAAGTAGAGTTCCAGGGCCGATAGATGCATGGTGAACCAATAATGAGTTAAATGATGAGCTCCGCTTAAAGAGTTCAACAATAATGGAAGTTCTTTATGCACATGTTTTGTATATATAGGTATCTCTTCCACACATTTTCTATAAGTTTTTTTTTTTTAATTAAAAAAATATTTCTAATATTATGTAATTAATGTGAAGTTAACCACAAGTGCACAGATGCAAATAAAAATGTTTCCTATTCAGCCAGTATAGAATTTGACAAAAGTTGAATGAGCTGAGTTTTATTTATTTATTATTATGACAAAAGACTATCCATTTGGGAAACATAATTTGTGAAAAGTTCTTATATAAGATGGAAACTTAATATCGGATTAGGGCTGAAGTCTTTATCTCAAGAAGTCTATTCACTTTGTATTTATTTGAGAAGAATGATAAATCGATAAGGCCTTCTTTGCACGATCAGATATATATCTAAATGTGTGGATATAATACATACTGGCTGAGATCCATTGAAATGCAACATCCACCAATAACTTGGGAGGAGCAGCACAATAATATTATGATAAAAAGAGATGAGTAAAGCAGGATAATGAGGTAAATAGAATGGTACGTGGAGAGAGAGAGAGAGAGAGAGAGAGAGAGAGAGAGAGAGAGAGAGAGAGAGAGAGGTGTTAGAGACGTTTTGGAGAAAAGAATCTCAACACAATCCACGAACACAATTCTAAAATGATAGAAACTTGTTAGGTTTTGAGTTCGGTTTAATCCTGTTCCGATCAAAATTGAGTAAGATATATATATATGTGTGTGTGTGTGTGTGTGTGTTTTACTCTCTTTAATAATAATATATACATGTTTTATTTAATTAAATAATAATACTATAAAATACTTTTTTAAAAAATATTAATTGTTAAGTAATATAATTATTAATTTTAATCATGAATTTAAGTGTACAAGTATTAATATAAAATAATAAAGATGTAATAATTTTAAAAAAAATTAATTTAATTTATCTTTATCATTTTAATAATAAATTTAGTGTGTTCATATAAATTACAAGATAAATCTTATTAAAAGAATTAATAATTCAATAAATTAGACTATACCAATTAATTATAATATACTAATAATCTTGTAATCACTTTAAATATTTTAAAATAATATTATTAAATTTAAATAACTTATATATTTATTTTCTTTCTCTTTTTCTCTCCACTCCCTAAAATAATGTTATTAAACTGGACTATATTAATTATCCTAATAAAATAATTTTATGATTAAAAAATATGAATTTGTTAAGATTTTCTTAAATAGTGGATGTTTTCTTTTATTATTTAAATTGAAATTTGAATAAGAATGATTTGATTGAGATGCATATTATAATTTGCATGAGAATGATATTTAATTTATTTAAATAGGTTATTTGTATCAAATATGTTATTTGTGTTGGATCGGGTTATTCTATTTGACACGACTTATTTATTAAACAAGTTAGTTGAATCGTGTTGTGTCGTGTTAATCTATTTAATCTATTTAATAAACGAGTTATGTTTGTAATGAAGAAATTGACAATATTAATTAATTGGGTCATGTTCAAGTTGACACTTCTTTTAAAATACATATTTTTCAACACGTAAATACGAGTTGCCACCCTTACCTTAAAATAGAGGGAAGGATAGAAAAAAAGGCATCGAAAGCAAGGGAGGAAGGCATCAATGAAGCAATGTTTTCAGACCAAGTCCGTTCATTGAACCGGAAAAAATGTCCAGGTTACGAGTTATCGGTTCAACCGTTGGGTCAACCGAAATCAAACCGTGATGTCATAATTATGTAATTAATAAATTTAATAATATATATTATCTAATTTTTTATTACATTTTAAATATTTTTTA
The DNA here is from genome assembly GCA_008638375.1 of Nyssa sinensis. NCBI lineage: Eukaryota > Viridiplantae > Streptophyta > Magnoliopsida > Cornales > Nyssaceae > Nyssa > Nyssa sinensis. Next base: position 27,778,591 of record CM018042.1, read on the forward strand.
AAATTAAATATAAATTAATATACTATTAAAAAATACTTACTAAATAATAAAAAATTTAAATTCAACATATTTTAATAATTCTCAACCATGGCCTTAAAGATGATCATGGCACCGTTTGATCTGAATAAAATCAAACAGCCACTTCACGTTTGCACCAGATCAATCCCACGTGAAAAACCTAACTTATTCAAATCCTACAGGTGGAAAACAGAAAGACCACAAGGCCATCAAAATTGAGATAAGAGATGGAAGGGATCCCCCAAAAAAGAAAGGAGAAGCATCATATTATCTAGCAATTTTTACACTGTATGTACAACGATCCATTGATCTATTTCAAGATCTGCAACAAATCTCTCCATCTCTCTCTCTTTACATTACCAAAATTGTGTTTCGCCTCCTTCTTGGTCTATAAATCATGTGAGGGCTTAATTGCTTTAGTCGATGGCTTGCGAGTGCGATCGATCGAGGAGACGAGGACTGGGCTGCAAGTTTTAGTCAATCGAGGAAGGAGGAAGGACTGGGCTGCGATGAGTTGACGATTGACTTGCGAGTTTTGGATCAAATGACTGAAATGAGGGATTTGATCTTTAAGTTCTGCGAGTGCAATCGATCGAGGAGACGACGACTGGGCTGTGAGTTTCAGTCGATCAAGGAAGGAGGAAGGTCTGGGCTGCGACGAGTCGACAATTGACTTGCGTTGCGAGTTCTGGATCAACTGAGAAATGATTGAAATGAGGGATTCGATGATTTTGATCTTTAAGTTTTTATACATAGAGAAGAATCGGTGTGAACCGATGACCCAGTGCCGGGTCACTCGGTTCATTGGTCAGACCGTCTGGTTTTATCGGTTTACTATTTTTAAAACAGTTTTGAGCTTGAAACGGGTTTATGGGTTAAACCGGACCATTTTGTGGGCCGGTCGACGGTTCAACGTGTTGAACCGGCCGATCCGGTCCGGGTTTAACAACATTGCAATGAAGTTTTGGCTCACTCAAATGCTTCATCTTGCTCCCTTTATCTTAGTGCATATGCTTTATGTCCTAATATCTATTTTTTTATATATATATAATTTAGTGCTTGACTTTTTGGACTGATTAATTTAGGAGATCAATTCCAACATTCACTAACGATGGTCTAATTAAAGTAGAATATATTAATGTTTATTTAAATTATATTTTTATATTTTATTAATGTTCATTTTAAATTTTGGTTAGAAACATATGGCTAATTATACAGAAAATCATCTCTAATAGAAGAAAGGATAAATACAACATTTCATAATCAATAATCACTTTTAAACAAGTTTTACCAAACATCCATCCAGGCATCTTAATCACTTCTAACATATGTTCATCTAAATACCAAACCGATTCTTTATTATTAATCAACTAATTTAAAAACAATTCTGTATTAAGTTCAGCAACTCTAGACAGTCATAAATGAGTAGTTTCATGTCATTTTCACCTATTTATCCTGCCTTATGCATGCTTAAACTAGCCAGCCCATTTGAAGTCTACTTTGTAGTATCACCTGTATTCTATGATTTCATCTTATAAATATAACTAGCAATATGGTGGTTATTATTTCATCCATTTTCATCTTGTTGCTATACTTTATATTAAAGTTACAAGTTTGCAAATCAATTCATTTCACAGGAATATTTTATCAGTTCTCGAGTTTGAGATGTTGGTGCAAACTGATAATATAGTGGTACTAAAATAAAAATATGACGGGTGATCGAAGCATTATATAAAAGTAAGCCGAAATAATATAGTCTGGTAATGGAAAAATTGTTCAGGAATAGATTTGATAAGGAGAGGATGCGTCTAAGATTAGTATGACGTTTAAAATTTATACGTTTTTAAAAAGTATATAAAATTGAAAAATAAATCAAAATAAATCAAAAAATAAGTTAAAATATGTTTAAATCGGCCAATAACTTTTAAAACGACTCGAAGACATGCTTGGATGGACTAATAAATTCAGCATTGTTCGTTTCTTCACTGCTCTTCCTTCTCTCCTTGCCGTTCGCGCGTATCTAGGATTACATAGAAATTCGTTTTCGACCTCCTGGAGCTCCAAGGTGTTCGACGAAATGCCTGAAAGATGGTCTCGTTCATCGCTGCCCCAAGTCATCTCAGTGCGTCGCCGCTCTTCGTCATGGATTTGAATTTTCCCGTCGTTTCGCCTCTTGTTATCGTGCTTAATCTAAGGAAACGGCGACGACAGGCAGTCGGGTGTTTGAAACTTGTCGCTGTGAAAGAAACCAGTTCTTTGGGGTTTGCTGATTCGAAAAGGAGACATTACGAGAGTTCGTGGTGTTGTTGGGGTAAAGGTTGGGAAAGCGAAGGTGACTCGGCGTTGGAGGCGGCGATTTTGGAGTTTATGAAGAAATCGGAGAAGCCAGACGTGTTTCCCACAAAGAAAGATTTGGTGGAGGCGGGGAGGATGGATTTGGTGGAGGCCATTGTCAAGAAAGGTGGTTGGCTTTCTCTGGGTTGGGATTTGGATGACGAAAATGAGGAAGAAAAGGTTCAAGAAAATGGCATAACGGTTAGAGAGTGTGATAATGGTGTTGTAGCTGGTGATTACAGTGGGGAGTCCCACGGGATAGTTGAAAATTATTGGGAGAATGAGTCTTTGAAGGGGCCCGATGTTAGGTCTTCTGGGTTTGCTTCTGTTTCTAGCGATTCTTCTCAATCTACTTCGTCCTCTGGTAGATCACTGTGAGGTTCCTATTTGGGTTTACTCGTCAATATCCTCTTTGCTTTCATGGATAAACAGTTAAAATTGTTATTCTGTTGCAAGTTTTATACCTATATATTGGAAAGAATATTTTACTGACATAATCATCTCGCGCAGAGAAATTGAGGCTGAGGAAGATACTGGGATTGGGGGAATATTGAGTCGGTTGGAGAAACAGAGAAATCTGTCTTTTGGCATTAGTTTGGGGAAAAATGGATATATTACTCAGATGACCGATGCAGGTAAGCGAGTTTTGTTGACTATAAATTAAGTTGGTTTCTGACCTATTGTCAACCAAATGGCTCAATGATTATTATTTTCATTCCATTCCGTTTTCAGCATGTACTTGCCTGAATGCTAATTTGCAGCAAGATATGTTGTGAACAACTAGGTAATAGGGTTTCCATCATCTGTATATTAGAGTTATACAGAGACCGCAGGAAATTCAATGGCGGACCGAGAGGTTAATGGGGGGGGGGGGGGGGGGGTGCAAAATTATATATAGAAAGGCTATTATCGAAATATCAAAAATTTTGAGGTGGGGACAATTTCTAAATTATAAGAAAATTTTAGTAGAAAAAAAAAATTCTCAAAAGTTTTTTATTTCGGGGGCGGGTGGGAGACCGGCCGAGTCCGCCACGGGCAGGGATTCTTTTTCTTCTGGGATCTGTATGCATGCTATACATTGTGGAGAATTAAGTTCTAAACTTGGCATCTGAAGTTGATGTCATCACGATTGTATATGGTTTTGCAGAAAGGACATTCCATTTGGTTGTGTATTCCTTTGATAGATATAACTGGTTTCTTGATAAGTAGTTTTCTTTTGTGGGAACTGTGTAATGGTCACCGGTATCATGCGTTTGGATACGTAGTTTTATAGCATTTGTATACATAGTTGTCATTATAGAGTTGATGGTTGACTTGATTTATTGTAGTTACATTCTAAAACATAATGTCTTGTGTTTTTTACATTGTAAAGACAGTGCTGACCTTGAAAAAAGCGGCAGACTCACATCAGGTAGGCCAGACAAAGACATGTGCAATAATTCAGTTGGAAAAGATTAGCCATGATAGAACTGTCCCAGAATTTGATGTTTTAAAATACTCATTTAAGCCAGAAACGTGGAGAACTTGGAGCGTTCAGCCGGCTGGCGTCTCGGATACAGAATTTGAAGGTATTTCAGTACTTACTTTGTATTTCAATGCTTACTTTTGGATGTAATTTAAGGTTAAACATTTGGATCGCAATGCTTTATATTTCTCCCCTATGTGCAGCTGCTGAAATTTCTTTCAATGAAAATATGAGTGGAGAGAGCGCTGCTTCAAAAGATGAGACATATGCAGTAACCGACGGTGCTATCAAACCTTTAGACAGACAGAAACAAATTAATCACAATCAGATACGAACTCGCCTTCAGGACATGGAGCTTGAGCTTTCCTCTGCACTTTGCTTGTTGCAGTCCAAGAGTGAGGAATTTATTTCAAAGGAGGTTAGTTCCTGTCATTCTATTTTCAGTAAATTCATGTAATCACCCTACTCTGTATTGCCATTGTTTCTTGATTCTGTGGATTAAGATATATGTTGATATCAACCGATGTGGCTGGCAGCTTATTGAATTCCATGTAATAAGTTATTGATTCATGAGTATGTGTTTTCCATATGACTAATATGAATTTCACCATATATACCTTCATGATATAGAGACCAGATAGTGCATTTAACTAACAGATTATGACATGTCTTTATAGATGATACTTCAAAACTTTACTTATTAGCTAAAAAGTGGGCTGCTCCTTATTTTAATTTTTGTTTTAAATTTGACTGATTGTTTCTCAAGTCCAAGTCGAAACCTTAATTCATTTTCTTTTTTAATATTTTGTGTTATGTATTTGATGTGTGTGTGTGTGCGTGCGGCAGCTTCGCTTTGTCCGCTGTATTCTAGTATCTTTTGAAGCTGTATCAGGTTTGAGGATCAATCTTGCCAAAAGTAGCATTATCCCGTTAGGGTCGATCCAAGAGATGGACATGTTAACCAGCACCTTGGGATGTAGTGTGAGCTGCCTTCCCCTAGTTTACTTGGGCCTTCCGTTGGGAGCTCCATCGAGATCCATTGGGGTGTGGGATCCAGGTGGTTGAAAGATGTCTCAACAAGCTGTCAGGATGGAATTTTGGCGAAAGTGACAATGCGCTTTGGAGGGAGATCGTTGTTTCCAAATATGGGTGTGGTGATGGGGGCTGGTGCTCGGGCAATGCGGAATGTCCCAAGGGGATGTACTCTTTGGGGTTACATTAGAGGTGGTTGGAGGTTATTCATGGATAAATGTAGTTTTGTTCTTGGAAATGGTGGTAGGGTAAAATTCTGGGATGATATTTGGACTGGAGACAAGTCGTTGAGGGCGAAATTCCCTATGCTATACAATCTGGCAAGCAATAAGTTGGTGTGGGCTAGCGAGTGTTTGGAGAAAGTTGAAAACAAGCTTATCAAGAGTCCTCGCTTTAGGAGAGATTTTTTTGATTGAGAACTCGACGAGGTGGGCTCTTTCTTTTGTTATCTTAACAATTTCAAGGCTATGGAAGATAGGGAGGATAGGAGAGTTTGGAAGCCGGATAAGAAATCATTTACTGTCCGATCCTTCTATAAGAGCATGTTCGATTTGGATAGTCCTTCCCTTTCCTTGGAAGCTCATTTGGCATTCAAAAGTCCCCCCTAAAGCTTCTTTCTTTGCTTGGGAAGCTACTAGGAAGGCTATTTTAACTACAGATAACTTGAATAAAAGAGGCTTTCTTTTGGCTAGCAGATGCTTACTTTGTAAGAATCCTGAGGAGAGGGTGGATCATGTACTCATCCACTGTCATGTCTCGTGGAATTGCTGGAATATTATTTTTGCTCTGTTTGGTTTCTCATGGATTATGTCAAGCTTTGTTAAAGACTTTCTATTGGCTGGGGAATGTTGTAATCTCCCAAATGAGATTAAGAGAGTTTGGAGACTGGCCCCTATTTGCCTCTTGTGGTGTATTTGGATTGAAATGAACAACCGTGTCTTTGAAGATCGGGAGCTCTCTTCTCCTCTTCTTTAAAGATTTTTTTTGCGCTTATTATTTTTTTAGGCCTAAGAGGCTTTCCTTGTAAATGTTTCTTTTTTTGTAGATTTTTTGGGTTCTCTAAATTAGATGTAATCTTTTGGGGTTTTTGCCCTTGTTGCCTTTCTTGGGCACCTATGATATATACATTTCTTACTTATAAAAAAAAAGACAAAAGAGTATGTTGTGAGAAAGAACTTAACAAAACTAAACCATTTCATTTTATTATTGCATTTTCATAGCTTGAAAAAGGCTATTGAAATATTTTATTGGTAGTTGCTAATTTTCTATTCTCCTTCTAAACAAATAATGAGAACATTTTTCTCTAATTTTATGATATACTTGCCAAAAAATCTGTAATTATATAATGTGTATGAAAGGCACGCAATTGAAATATTACTATTCAGAAAATATTGGAGAAGCATTAGTTGGAAATCATGGAACCAAGGTGGTCCCTTAAATATTGTTGAGCATAGAGGATATTCGTATTCACTTTCTTTGTTAGCTCACATCACATGTGTGACAATGTCATATCCCTTTATCAATGTATACTTTTCAAGTGTCTTAATTCTCAATTCAAATACATGTTTCTGCTTTAAGTAGTTAAATAAGGACTTTGAAAGGAGAAAATATGATTTTATCATCAGTATGTGAAAACTTCTTTCAAGTATGCTTTTTGTGTGACTGTGGTAATGAGTCCTAGTGACAGAAGGATGAGATGTTTGAAATGTCCCATGGTTATGTAATATAGAGAACACCACAGATTAATTGCATATTTAAGCGACAAGAGTTTGGTCCAAAATGAGGTCTAAAACTTTGCTTCCTAGAGTTGATGCTCTCTCTCTATATATATAAAATATCTATATATATATACACATACTTGAAGAGACTTACCAAAAAAAAGAAACAAAAAACACTTGAAGGACTATAGTTCACATGGAGCTTGGTGGAGCTTGGATGGAAGTCTTGAGTTTCAGGACTGTCCTGAGTTCTCATCATTCACTGGAGATAATGAGAAATGCCCCATCATTTAGTCAAAACCCTACAAAAATATTAATCAAACACTTGTGGTATCACACAATCACTCAACCATTGTTTTGGTGAGCTTAAGTTTTTTCTTTTGATCAGATTGGTGAGTTTAAGGTTTTTTTTTTTTTTTTTATCATATTGGCGAGCTTAAGTTTTCCTATAATGATAAGCCGGAAGAGCCTTGTTATTAAAGTTGCACTCATCAATCAAGCTTATGACCTATGATAGGTTTAAATCTGAGGTAATAGATCTTTACATTGATTACCCTCTAGAAGTGCAATTAGAAATCTAAGGAAGTTTTCCCATTTCTTTTTTATACATTAAGTCTCTCCACAGTATGTTTGGTGGATTCTTATATGACCCTGCTTCTTTTTCTTTTCTTGTTCACTTCTGTGGAACTAAATTACGTGGACCATTCAAAATCCTAAAAAACACAACAGTCAACACAACCCAAGACAGGTGCAGATATGGGGTCATTGTCAGATCCTTATGTTGGATATAGATCCTTATGTTGGTGTATGTTATGTATTTATCATGATTACCCCAGCTAGAACTTTTAAAATTTCATTTTACAGGATTACTATTGCTTTCATATAGAAATGTACTCTTAATTGGATGTAAATTTTAGATTTTGGATCCTATAGATATTTCTTGTTCACTTTGACATGTTAATTACTCTTATGTTCTTCGATGAATGACATGTTTACCCACGCTAGGTAAGTGGATTCTTGACAGTCAAGTCCTTGAGTCCTAATGCTGGTTGAAGGAATCCTAAATCCTTAGCTGTTCCCAAGAATTTTTAACATAAACTTGAAGACATGCAAATTTACTTGAGTGGTTCCATTCCTCTTCCTCCATATTGTAAGATTGGACTGACATTGAAATTAATTGACCTAGTGAAACTAACTGGTGCTTCAATTTTGTAGTTGTAGGCATTGGGCCTTACTTGCCATGAATCAACGTGACAGCTATATACACATGGTACTTTAATGGCCTTCACTTCAGGCCTGACTGGATGGTTTGTAAGTGGCCACTATACATGTGGCCTAATTGACCTTGTGATATGTGGCCCTCCCTGCTACCTGTCCTTGGGGTGATCCATGTTGGTTCTTGAGAGAGGCCAGTGCATGGGTGCCTTGGTTTGGGACCTTGACATGGGGGCATTGAAATTAATTGACCTAGTGAAACTAACTGGTGCTTCAATTTTGTAGTTGTAGGCATTGGGCCTTACTTGCCATGAATCAACGTGACAGCTATATACACATGGTACTTTAATGGCCTTCACTTCAGGCCTGACTGGATGGTTTGTAAGTGGCCACTATACATGTGGCCTAATTGACCTTGTGATATGTGGCCCTCCCTGCTACCTGTCCTTGGGGTGATCCATGTTGGTTCTTGAGAGAGGCCAGTGCATGGGTGCCTTGGTTTGGGACCTTGACATGGGGGCAAATGTCGAGGTATAATGAGGCACTCCTATCTAAGATCCTTAGTATTTCGTAGCTTGGCAGCTAAGAGTCAAGTGTTAGCTTTGGCGTAGTCCCCCTACAGATAACATCTTTGCCGGTCTTATAGAGAGATGCCACGCGTCTTTCCATGCGTCTTTCAGGACACATGCCATGTGCTGTGCTCAATGCATTCTCCATCTTGGCCATGTGTGAGATCTATTGAGCTAGTGGGTGTTGGCTTCCAAGCTAGCATATTTCTCCTCTGGCTTGCTAATTCAGCTCGGCACATGCGCTAGCTGTTATCCAGGGATCAAAATTTTGTTTCGTTTCCATCGAAACGGCCGAAACGTTTCTGTTTCCTAATGAACCGAAACGAAACACTAGTGTAATATCGAAATTCACATGTTTCCATGGAAACAAATTTGTTTCCGTAGAAACATACCGAAACTAGTGGAAACACACCGAAATAGTGAAAATATTTCTTTGGCATTAACAATACTTCTATAAGTTGATAAAAGATAATATCAATTTGTTTTTTAAATAGAGGAGATTAAAACCCAAAATTATAAGAAGATATTTCTATTTTTCTTAAAAAATAATAGAAAATGAAAAGTAAAAGTAATGGAAATAAAATGTAGATAAATAATTTATTTTAATACTTAGTTATGAATTATAATAGATTTAAATTACTATATTTTTATTTATTATATTATATGTAACTTGTGTCAAATTGTCTAATTCGTGGATATTACACAATATATATTTATTATTTTATGGTTTATAATAATTTTACATATTTTATAGCAAATATATAACAAATTCATATTACATAAACAAATTAGCTCTAAATCTTTTATACTAGCTTTTAATAAGTAAAGAGTTATTTGATATTAATGAATAATTTACTTTACGTTTTTTTTTTTCAATTTCACCCTTAATATCTTCTTGTGTGGATGGACATGTACCCTAAAACATTTTCAATTAATTATAATATTTATCTTCACACATTCATATATTTTACTTTATGTTTCCAAGTATTTCTATACATTTTACTTTTTTTCATCGTTTCCACTATATTTCCGAAATATCTTCGAAACGTTTCCGAAATGTTTCTGTTTTCTAGGTGACCGAAACAACACTATGAAATGAAATTTTGATCCTTGCTTTTATCATCTGTCCTCCCTATATTTGGATGCATATACAAGGGATAGCCTCTTCATGTTTCCCAAGGAAAGATGGTAGCATTGGGATTCATGCCTTGGTTCCCTTTGGTTGTACACAGATATTTCAAATTGGCTAAATCGTATCTAGCAATGTTTGTTCATGTCCTCATGAGCTGAACTCCTCTGAATATAGCAATTGACCAATTTACCCCTCAACAACGCATCACCCTATCTACTCCCTTCCAGTTTGAATCTCTGATAAATGAAATTCAAGTCCCACTCCACTCTCTCGATCTCCCTCCCATGAAAAAAAGCAATGGAAGCAAGTTGCCCCTAAAATTCTGAAATCTAGCATTGAAAGGCCATATATATTCATTCAAAACAAAGTCCTATACACCAACGCCAATTCTCCAAAATCTGGAAACGAATTCGCAGTAAGAAACTTTACAAAATCTAGAAAAAAGAATCACACCTTGGTGTCCCTTGGGTTGGAATCCCTCCCTCCTTCACTCCCGCCCTCCACAGTCCTAGATCCTAAACCTCTACCTAAAATAGTAAACCCACACCACACATTTCAGCAGTCATTATTATTGTTTTAGAATAATGAATTCTCACACTATTGGCCAACTGATTTCAGTAGGACTACCCATCTCTTCTTTCTTTTTCCTTTTTTTTTTTTTTTGGTAATGAGTCCTATAGGTGCATGACTGTTAGAGAAAAATATGGATATGTGTCCCCACCCCCAAGACCCACATATCGGAAAACGAGGCATGTCTTTTTTTCATGACTCGAATTGGAGACCTCTTGGGGACAGCCCTTTATCCTCAAAGGCTTAGTAGCTAAGCTAACCTTGGGGGTTAGAACTTAGGGCTGCCCAGCTTTAGCCATTTATCATTTTTATTTTACCAGCGGAAGGAATATTGTACAATAAGTAGTTTACATTCCCATAGGATCTCTCAATTTTGGACTCTAGGAAACCCAAACCCAACAACTATTCAACTATCACAGAGATAAAGCCCAGACCAAAGCTGGGAAGAAGAAATAAACTACACCCCCCAGAAGGCCCCCCCCCCCCCCCCCCCCCCTCCTCTTCTCCCAGTTGGGGGAGTGAGAGTAGAACCCATGACCTTGGGAGAAGTCATGATTTACTAACCATGCTAGCCCCAGTTGGCTTTAGCCATTCATAATTCAACGTTTCAATCCTGTCTAGTTTGGGTTTCTGTATAATTTTGGCTTGATTGTCTCAGCAGAGTGTTTTGATATTTAATGAAATTCTGGCTGATAAGTAAAATTATGAGAAAAGAATGAAGTTTTCTTATCAGAAAAATACTTGTTAAAAAAATTCTTATTAGAAAAGACAGAAAATAAAAAAAATAAAGAAATTTTGATTGAATCTTATAGGAATATTTTTGGTAATGGATGAAAATTTTATATTTCACAAGAAGACGGTTGTGTGCTTCCAACATAATACATCTTCTCAGTCTGAGAAGAATCAGTCATGTTTTTGCCTCTCTATAGGACAGTTATTATAGTGTTTTGATATTTTGAATTCTTGGTTTGGTTTTTGTTCCTCCTGTGTGTTCTTCGACAGGGTCATGAAAGCTTCTCCAACAATTTTCAAAAGCTTTCTGATGCTTGGGAGTTCCAAGAAAATGAGCTCATGAATGCCAAGGACAGATTGCGGTCAATACATGCAAAGTTAGCTGTATTAGAAGGGAAGATGGCACTATCAATAATGTATGTATAATTTCTCTTCATAGAGTGAATGTACCTTTGGACTTGCTTTCCTCCATTGACTTGCACAATTCTACCCTTTGCAGTGGTGCACAAAAGATAGCGGAAGAGAAGCAGAAGAGGATAAATGGTGCTCGTAGAGCTTTGAAACTTCTTCGTACTGTCAGAGTGGTTTGGCATAATTCAGCCTCGGAAGTTCTCTTAGCAGGATCTTTTGATGGATGGACCACTCAGGTTTGATTCTCATCTTGGGATAATCTGAATCATTAAGGAGTAAAACACAAGCCTTCTGGTTTTATAATAGTTTGGAGTATTTAATTTGGTAATATTCAAGTTAGTTTGGCTCTCACCAAATGCATTAAGAGCTCATTTGGTGGGGTGGCCGACTGAAAAAAACGCGGGCTGGCCGCCTTTCTTAAAACTGGAGCTCTCACCAGCGTGGGGGGTAATCGCATGATGACCCTGCAATTTGGCCCATCAACGCAGTGCCAAACATACCCTAAGACTGGTTTGGACTTTTTCGAGAAAGCTTAGGTTTTTTTTTCTCCTGCATTTTATTCGTAGTACTCATATTATGTAGGGATTTAGTAAGAACTTTAAAAATCTATTACTAGTAGCCTAGGTTAAGATGATTTTGTCATGTTCAATAAGGAAAGGTAATTGTTCCAATGTGGAAGAGCAATTTTGTTCAAGTTAGAAGGCATTGCATGCACAAGAGGAAGTACCAAATAGATGGGTCAAAATTGAGTACGACATTATGGGCTATAATTTAATGGGAGAAATGGCCCAAGATGGAGCAGAATGATAGAAAAGGATTCATCCTGCTACACCTAAGTTGTTCGAATTAGTATTTTTGCACATGTTTATTTCAATATGCTGGAAATTGAATAGCCGATCAAAAAAAAAAAATGCTGGAAATTGAATAAATGCCTTGTCGATCTCTTCAGGGTCACTCCAAATGCAGCTATACTGTAAGTATGTCAGTAAAGGAAAAATTCAGATCTCTCTTTAATTTTGTAAGTTGTCAATACGAATCCCAAGTTCAGTTCTGTGCATTAACCTCTGACCAGTGTGATTGTGTTCCAATATGTTAGTTGCTCGAGGGGGTGACAACGTTGTTTGTAGGTTTCCATAAGCTGCTATGGGAGTTACTGATGCTATGGATCATGATCAGCTAAATCAACAGACTGTATTTTGATAATGAATTTTGAATCTTCAAATTATTTTGATTAAAAAAACCTCCTGAGAATTTCTGTAGAGGATGATGATACTTCTGCTGTATTCCTTCATTCTCATAAATCTCATTACCATAGATGGTATGGCATTTGTTTCACATCCAAGGAAGAAAGTAGTACAGTAAATTTCTTTTGTTGGGATGGATTGATGTTATGGATTCCCAATGTTGTGTCCTGAGTAAGATTGAGTACTCTAGAATGTTGCTATTGGAAACCGGCCTCGTGTTGTAGTTAGGCCAATCACTGGCACTCTTGGAAGTACCAAGTTCAACAGTAGGCTGGAGCACCAGAATTAGACCTGGGGCTTCTAGTTTCAACTCCCATATTGGCAACAACATGTATATGAATACAAATCTATTATCATCAGACAGCCAATTTCTTTCAAGCTCAGAATTATCATTACATGTATTAACTATTCAGCTATTTTATCCTTAATATATGTTTGCTTGTATTTCTAGATAAAGCAACTGACATGAGAATGCACACAACTATTGAGGCTTGGTGGTTCAAGTTTTGGGATTGTAAATATGTAGGCTTCCTTCGGAATTAGGGACTAATATGGCAATACATTTGGGGATAGTTTTTTCATACCAAGTGGGTGTTTCATCTTACCTTTCTTTTTTTAACCCCCTCCCTTAAAAGCCTTAAATGACGGTTATTTATTTAAATTTACTGTATAGTTGAAAAGGAATGTTCCATTCTGACATCATGTGCCGAGGAGAGAAACACCTCTGTTAACTTTGGCTGTCATTCACTGTTAACTTCAGCACTTTCGGATAATCTATTATTTTTGCATCTATTACAAAACTTTCCGAGAGAGAGAGAGAGAGAGAGAGAGAGAGATTCATTTTATGATCCTCTTTTGGGTTTGCTTATCTTCGACCTTGTTTTTTTTTTTCCAACTACAGCATGCATTGTGACTTGAAATGTTGCCTTGCAGAGAAAGATGAAAAAATCAAGTACAGGTCTTTTCTCTGTGAGCCTAAAGTTGTACCCTGGCAAATATGAGGTATTTCATTTTCACAGACTTTAGTCGTGATTGCACAATTTTCAGTATCTTTTGAATGATTGGCAATCATTTCAGTTTCTTCCTACAACATCTGCAGATCAAGTTCATTGTTGATGGCATATGGAAGACTGATCCCCTACGCCCTATTGTTCACGACGACGGACATGAGAACAATCTTCTTATTATCACAACCGACTCACAATATCAATAGGCATGCAGTAGTGAGCATAAGATCATTTGATGACCTAACAAGCAAGAAAAAGGAGTATATATGGCTGCAGTTTTTTTTTTCCCTCTTATTCTTTTTGTGAACATAAAAAAAGTTGTTGGTGCCTGAAATAAAAAATTCCACAATTCTTTTATCACAGGAAATGTGTATTTGTAACACTCATTTTCCACTCTCCTGTCTTGCCTTCTTGTATTTTGTTTTTGTTCTTCATTGATGTAAGCATCATGTATTTGGAAGGTGATATGATTCAATCAATTTTTTTAGAAGTTCCATCAGACAGCGTGATCTCTCTCTCTCTCTCTCTCTCTCTCTCTCTCTTAATTGATATTTGAATCTCATTATTGAAGGATCTGTCCGCCTGCATTAATGTAAGGTTTCCTAAGGCTAAATTCATCAGCAAATTCTCTACATTGCTGAAATACATATGAAGGAAGATTTGCAGAACAGATTTCTGAAGTGTAACATTTCAAGTCCTGGAGATCTGATTGAACAAGGAATAGAAGTTGAGATGTAGTGATATTTTAGAGAGAGACAGAGAGAAACAGTACGCTTTTGGAATCGAGGCCGATGCCGAAGGAGGGGTCAAGAGAGGCAGCAATGGCTGACTCGGCGGAGTCTTTGGAGCGGAAAGTAATGTAGGCGACACCATGAATTTTTTTTTAATTATCAAGTATTATAAAAAGATTAGTATAATTATCTTTAAACATAAAATAATAAATATTTGTTTTTTTGTTTGTTAATATTCATTTCTCAAAAATTAAGATAAAAAAGTTAGTATAATATTAAAAATTACATAAATATTTTTATAATTATTATATTTTATAGAAGGGATCCGTATAATTATTCAAAAAAAAAAAAGAAAGAAAAGAAAGACAGACAAAACCATAAGAATAAAAAAAAAATGCTCATTAGTTTTCTACTTTTGGATTTCACTACTTCTCCCTTTTTCTTTTTCTTTTAATTAATAGAGTCCATTTGGATGGAAGGTGTAGAAATAATAAATAATAATTTGTTTAAGTTTTTTTATAGTACTAATTATTAAAATAAAATACACATATTTATCTGATATATATTATATAAAAAGTATTAATAATATTAATTTTTGAATAAAAAAAAGACAGTATAAAACTTTCTTATAATTTAAATTAGATTCAATATATAATTTTTTATAAAAAAAAAAAAAACTATTACCTAGAATCTAAGCTGTAAATCTGAATTTATTAAATTAGTTTTTCCAAATGAAAGGAAAAATCAAAAATTGTTTCAAGAAAACAGAATCTGTTGTTTATTTTGTTTTACATAAAACAGAAACAAAAAATTACAGAAAACAGAAACAGAAAATTATAGAATGAATTTACAGAAAACAAAAATGATTTTAAAAAGGAAAACAATAAAATAAATTTCCAAAACAGTAGTAGAATACTGTAATACCATAGAATGCAGCATCAGAAAATTAAAAAACTATAAACACTTACAAAAACTGAAAAACAAAAGAGGATCAAGGTTTGTGTTTAACACAATGTCCTTAAGATGAAATACGGCATTCGTAGTGGTGCTTACGAGTTTTTGGTCGTCCGTCTCCCAGGATACAATGACCAACACACTTGAAGATGAAACACTCAAACTTCAGTGCACAACGAACCAGACACTGACTCAAACTCTCTCTCAAAACTGACTGCACAAAATGTACTTTCTGAATGAATGAATATCCAATGAAGGTGTGTGTATTTATAGACTTCTTTGTACCTATTTGGTACAAGCACGAAGGTTTCTGTTGAGTGTGTTCATGGTGAACAGATACAGTCGCGCATACAGAAGACGATTGTTTAGTCAAAATTTAAACCAACGCAATCGCAAAACGACGTTGTTTTGGATTTAAATCAAAACTAAAAAACGTACTTCGCAGAACGGTGACTGTTTTTTATTTTAATTAATATGGTAACTAAACGACAGAGTTTTAATTTGTTTTTAACAATAACAAAACGATAGCGTTTAATAAAAAATTATTTAAATTAACTTTCTCCAAAAAGATGTATATATGACGGGCCAAGCCCGAAGCCTTGATTTGTTTTTAACAGCAACAAAATGATAGCGTTTAATGAAAAATTATTTTAATTAATTTTCTCCAAAAAGATATATATATATACGACGGGCCAAGCCCAAGCCCAAGCTTGACTCAGGGGTGGCAGCGGCAGCGGTAGCGGCTCGCGCGTGTGGTGGTCCTAAGCATTTGCTTAGGTCCTCCCCCATGCACAAAACTTGGGTACTCCTTGGGGCCCAAACCCTTCTCCAAGGTATGTGTATATGTACTTTTTAAAAGCCTTGTACCCATCCTATGTGAGATATAAGCTTTTTGCACAAGTTTTAAGCTTTTGTTACCATTTTCAGGTGGTGAATAGTTGGAAGCAATTTCTCATTCACTCCTTAATGATTTTGAGTAATACAATGTATAATCTTAATCTTTTCATAGAAGAGAACACATTCTCATGTGGACCCACTAAAATTAATTTGTGGGATCCCACTTTAATTTTAGCTCAAAAATAACTAATTATAATGCTAAAAAAACTCATTTTTCCAACATAAGCATAGGTGGAAGATGTCAGGAAAGGCATGAGTCAAATATTTCGAGAGAAGATGATACTCTTGCTAGATTGATTTTTTTTCCCTATTTTCTATTTATAATTAGAAAATAATAACTTATATTAAGTTCATAGTGAGTTCGGTTAGTTAAGTTTTGAAGATGAAAGATTATATTTTTAAATATTTTCAATTCGAGTCATATCAAAGTATATCTCCTCTTATTTCCTATGTGATTTTAAAAAATAAAAATGCATATAAAAAATTTGTTAAAACAATTTTATCATTCGGGTGTGTTGTATTCATTGAAAAGAAAAATACAAGTCATCTTATATGGAGATAATTTTGTGAAAGAAAAGTGTTAAGTATAGTCACAATGATCATAATTGGACTACCACGATCTTATTATTGTATGATGTTGACATATTTGACAAGTATAACTCATACATTAATGAGATTGTTATACTCTTCAATCTCAACTGTGTTTAGCATAGCTCTTTTAGGAAATTACTACTAGTACTTCAACATCCACTGCTCAAAGATTTGCTCTTTTGAAGTGGTTGGTTGGATTCCTAATTACTATATCATTTTCAGTGGTGACTTAAATTTAAATTCAAATTTTACTTACAATTTGAATAAAAGTTAAATTTGAGTTTCATACTTTTCAATGATCTAATTCAAATTAAGTTAGAGTTATAAATTTGAGTTTAATTTAAATTTATAATAGATTTGAGTTTGAATTTAAGTGAATAGATTTGATATGAATTTGAATTTATAGCTAAAATTTAAATTTCATTTTTAAATTTTGGTTAGAAACATGTAGTCAATTATATAGAAAATCGTCTCTAATAAAAGAAAGGACAAATACAACTTTTCATAATCAATAATCACTTTTAAACAAGTTTTACCAAATATCTAATTAATCACTCGGACATCTTAATCACTTCTAGTTCATCCAAATACCAAACCAATTCTTTATTAATTAATTATTTATTAATCAATTAACTTATAAACAATTCTGTATTAAGTTCAGCAACTCAAGACAGCCATAAATGAGTATTTTCATGTCATTTTCACCTATTTATCATGCCATATGCATGCTCGAACTAACCAGCCCATAAGAAGTCTACTTTGCAGTATCAGCTGTATTCTATGATTTCATCTTATAAATATAACTAACAATCTGGTAGTTATTATTTCATCCATTTTCATCTTGTTGCTATACTTCATATTATAGTTACAAGTCTCCAAATCAATTTCATTTCACAGGAATACTTCATCAGTTCTCGAGTTTGAGATGTTGGTGTAAACTGATAATATAGTGGTATTAAAATAAAAATATGACGGGTGATCGAAGCATTAAATAAAAGTGAGCCGAAATAATCTCGTCTGTTAATGAAAAATTGTCCAAGAATAGATTTGATAAGGAGGAGGAAGAGTCTATTAAGAAGGAAAATCTGCAAATCATCACATCTTTACTAATCACAGTCTCTTAAAAAGATTATAATTCCTAAATGTTTCAAGATTGTGCTACTGCTATATAGTTAGCTTGAAGATTTGAGCAGATATATGCTAACAATGTAATCAAGTTGACAGAAACGTTTGGTCTGCAGTCTGCAGTCTGTAGTTTCATCTATTACATTTGTTAGAGTGATTTTTTTCTCTTTTACATTGTAACCAAAAGAACCTTATTTGTATTAACTTAGCAATATTATAAACTTTTTCTAAACTAAATATGAGGATATTATTCATATAATAATTTAAAATAAATTTATCAAACTAAAAGTAGTGGAAGTCCTTCATGGATTTAAATAAAAAATAAACAAAATTGTACAAGTATTATAATTAATTTAATCAATTAACTGTCCACAAAAAAATGCATATATCTGAAATTATTATAACTCAAATTTTTTAACAATAAAAATAATATATAATCACAAGTTGATATATATATATATATATATTTCAATAATATTTCAAAAATAATCTATGGAAGTGGAATAAGGGAGTCCTCTAATATTTGTTTGGAGGCTAAGAAAACTTTATTTGCCATTTAGTTGATGAATTTTGATGTCTCCTTTAAGCTTTCTTTGGTAGTTAAAAAAATTTAAGGCAAACTATTTTTTTTTCTTCCTCCGAGAAATAATTATTTTACTTGGCAAATTTCTCTAATTTGAGAAAGAAAAAAAAACTTCCATGTCATCCTCTTTTTTGAGAAAAAGTTTTCTCCTGCCATCTTCCTTGAGAAGATTTTTTTTCCAATTTGAAAAAACAAAATTCCCATCTAAAGTTTCTCCCAAAAAAATTTTAATCCCTTTAATTTTTTTTTTCCTGACTCCATCCTTGGTTGTGATTGATGATGTCATTTGATAAACCAATCTGATATACAAAAAAGAAAGTATAATCCAACGATAGTTTTCTAATTATTTTTTAGTCCATTTTTTTTTACCACTACATTTAGATTTTTTTTTTTAATTTAGTGATTTTTGTGACTCTCAATTTGAAATCCACAATCTCATCACAGATCACTAATAAAGTATTAATTTAATAATAAACTAGTTTTACTTCAATACACAAGGAGTTATTTGAAAATTCTTCGAATTGGATCAGGTCAGAACTATTCTCATTAAGTTATTTGAGTTTTAAGAAAATCAATTCTTCTATAATTTGATTTGTTTTAAGTATTTTTTTAGGATTAGATGTAAATTAATATACTGTTAAAGGATATTTACCAAATAGAAAAAAATTTAAAACCAATACATCTGTATACTACTTAATCGATTTTAACTTTTTCCAAACGGCACTAACTCTCTCTTGTTAAAAAATAATGAAATTTTATATTATAGAAAAAAAATATAATATTTATAGAAAAAAATAAAAAAAAATTACATTAATAAAAAAATGAAAAAAAAAACCTCATTTATAGGTCGTCACTTTGTCTCTTTTAAGCCTCTATAGAGCGGGCCTGATTCGCGTGTCCATGCATCAGTCGGAGATGCTGCGAGCTGCTTCCCCATAACTTGAACCGCCACATCTTTCATTTTTTTCTGGGAAATGAAGGTGGTGGGTGGGTGTCTATGTCAACAGTGAGCAAAAGATGCCTCTTGTTGTTGGAAAAATGTAAAAACATGAAGCAACTAAAGCAATCTCATGCACAAGTAATCACTTGTGGGCTTGGAACTAATAGCTTTGCCCTGAGCAGGCTACTGGCCTTCTGCTCAGAACCTCGCCATGGCAGCCCGTCTTATGGATGGCAAATCTTTGAACAAATTGAACAACCCACAATTTGCATCTGTAACACAATGGTCAAATCTTTCTTGCTCGAGGGGAGAACTATTGAAAACCATACAGATATACACACAGATGATGAAGAATGGCATGCATCCTGATAATTACACATTTCCTTACGTGTTGAAGGCTTCTGCAATGATGAAAAATTGTCATCTAGGTGAATTAATTCATGGGCATAGTTTGAAACTTGGCTTTTTGTTTGATATTTTTGTGGGCAATACTTTGATTGCCATGTATTCTGCATTTGATAACATGGCTGCTGCATTCTCCGTATTTAATGAAATTCCATGGCAAAATGTTATGTCATGGACGGTGTTGATTTCTGGGTATGCAAAAATGGAGGATCTTGACACAGCAAGATTAATGTTTGATGATGCACCAGTAAAGGATAGAGGAGTATGGGGTTCTATGATTTCTGGGTATGTTCAAAATAATTGTTTTAAAGAAGGATTACAGATGTTTCGTTTAATGCAGTCAACTGGCATTGAGCCAGATGAGGCCATATTTGTGAGCATTCTTTGTGCTTGTGCTCATTTAGGTGCTCTGGATATTGGGATTTGGATTCACAAATATTTGGATCGATCTAAATTGGCATTAAGCCTTAGGTTGGGTACTGCTCTCATAGAAATGTATGCTAGATGTGGGTGCTTGGATTCAGCTCAGAAGGTGTTCTACAGAATGCCCCATAGAGATTCAATCTGTTGGAATGTTATGATTTCAGGCTTTGCTATGCATGGAGATGGAGAGAGTGCTCTCAAGTTGTTTTTTGAGATGGAAAAGACAGGAATCCAGCCTGATGATATTACCTTCATTTCAATTTTTACTGCCTGTAGTTATTCAGGCATGGCATATGAAGGTCTAAGAGTGTTGAATAGCATGTGTAGTGTGTACAATATTGAGCCCAAAATTGAACACTTTGCATGTATAGTTGACTTTCTTGGCCGTGCCGGGCTCCTTGAAGAAGCAAAGGAAATCATTCAGAGAATACCCAATGCTGGCAGACCCTTTGAAGAAGCAGTTAGTTGGAGAGCATTACTAAGTGCTTGCTGTAGTCATGAACAAATCCAATTGGCTGAGGTTGCAGCTGAAAGACTTTTGCAGTTAGAACGCCATAGTGGTGTCTATGTTCTGCTCTCAAATACATACTCCGTTGCAGGCAAACATGATTGCGCCAGAAGGATGAGGAAGATAATGAGACGCAGAGGGATAGATAAGACACCTGGTTGCAGCTCCGTTGAGATTAATGGTGTTGTACATGAGTTTGTTGCAGGGAAAAAAATGTGCCCGCAGATGGAAGAGATGCATAGACTTTTGGAGATTATGAACAAGCATTTGGATTATTCAGGGTGTAACCCAAATTTGTTTCAAGTTGATGGGACATGATATATATATCCAAGCTATGTGGTTGATTCTCGAAAATTTCTGCATTCCAATGCCAGTGATTGTTTATAAAATATGCTCGGTTGTTATCTTCTTTAAAGGTATGCATATAACATTTTCTTTTGCCTTTTTTTGAGCATATAACGATTGATTTGCCATGTTTTAGTTTTGAGAGCATCAATATGTGTTAGCATACCTCCCTTTTCAGGCATGTGGTTCAAGGAATTTCTCCTTGTCTAGTTTGTAACTAGGCAGGGCAGCACCCAACACGTTCTAAGTTCAATCCAAGGAATTCAATTGAAGTAGAATGGCAGAGGTCATCAAATTTGGATGATTGTTATCCTGAAGATTTAAATATTGGATGATCCTGTTTTGATGATGAGATAACAAGTTATTGTTAGATTTCTAAACAGGAAGCAAACTTCTTGCCTTGAGATACACACAAAAGCATGTTAAATTGTCCTATTTATCATTCATACAATATTCATGCTCAAAATTAACTACTCTACTCACTATTTGTCCCTTTAAATTGTGTTTTGTATTAGCATGTTTCTAATTTTAATTTATATTATAAGCCTACCTTAATCAAGGTGAAGCAACAGTTTATTGTTTCCTCTTTTTTAGTAGTACTAGTTGACATAAGTACATGCTATTTTTTCAAATTCTTTTACTATAAAAATATTAAACATACAAGTCAAAGACTTGTCATAAAGTATGTCTATATATCTTAAATTTTGAATATATATGAGTATACATTTCATAAGGTTTAAGTTATTGTATAATGGAATTTAACAGAATTTGATATCGGAAGAGTTTAATTTTCATAATTTGTCAAATATATAATTAAAATTAATTATGCTATATAAGCCTTGACAACCAATCTAAGAAGCACGGATACGGACATAATATACGGATTCAACACGACATTGACACGTCTTTTTTCAAAAAGTAGGATGCAAGCACGTCAGGAACATGCTATATATATATATTATATTTTTTATATAACTATGTAATAAAAATTTAATATTATTTTAATTAAAATTAACATAAAAATACACAAATTACAAAAATATTAAAATAACAAAGCCATTAAAAAGAAATTTAAGCACTTCTTTATTTAATAATCAACATCCAATTCATGTTCTAAAATAAATAAATAAATATATATATATATATAACCCAAAAAAAGAGGAACTAAGAAGAAAAAAAGGTAAAAGGAAGAAAAAAAAAAGACCTGTCCGAATTTTTTTTTTATAAAAAAAAATAGACAATCTTCCTTGGCATATTCGAAACATGTTCGAGAGTGTCCGATACGGATACGTGAGTCAAAATAGAATATCCGTGTATCATAGCAACCAATGTATATGCCAACTTACGGTTGAAGAATAATAGTCCATTGAAAGAATACCAGAATTTTAAAAGAAAAAAAATGTTAGAAACTAAGTGCCTGTTTGCTATGGGGCATCACTAATAGAATTCATTCTATATGTATTAATTTGCATAGTAAAAATCTTAATTTAGCAAGAATTCTATTTATTTTGTCTTTACCTATTACTAATTTTATTTCAATTAGAAATATTTATTCCACCAAAAAAAAAAAGGAAAAAGATATGAAGAAGAAGAAGAAATGCATTTGAAAACCTATGGAGAACAAGAATTATAAATATATGAGTATTAGGTGATTGCTCAATAATAAATATATATATATATATATAAATAAGTGTATACACGTACTTGGTTTCAGATTATGTAAATGATGTAAGGAATTTTTTTTTATATTAAAAATATTTTATATTCAAGAGTCATATTTATAAATGGACATAAGTCATTAGGTATTAAGTATTAGTTGTAAGAAATTCATTCTGTCTACCTATTTACTACTTTTTAATCTTCAATTTTTTACTGCTATCTATATGCTCTTTTTATTATTAATAAAACATTATTTTTTTTATACATGTATATATTATGTTATAATTCAAAGGTAGTTTCATCCCCTTATGGGTCCCATTAGTTTGGTTGTTTACGGTATTTTAATTTGGTCATGGCTTAAGAAATAATAAAATCAATTATTTTTGGGTTGATTTTATAAAAAGGCATTGGATGATCAGACTAACCCGAGAACTCGTTATACACACACACATATCTATATATATATATATATATTTATGAATATATGTATGTATAAATTATCATATAAGAAAAGAATGTGTTTGTTCATAACTTTTGAATGATCACATTATAAACACTTTTGAAGTGTTTTTTCTGTTGTTTCAAGTTCCAATAAACACACACTGAATCTAAACCTAATAAACAAAATCACCTTAACTCTTAAACACTATTTGTAAATTCATAATAATACCTTTAACATAAAACCAAACAATTTATGTAAACATAATTTGTAGTACATACGTATGCTGTTTCCTTTTGTTGTTGTCAGATCACATGTTCATTTATTTCTTGTAGCAGATATGGATATATGTGTATGTCAGAACATAAATCACCGCAACTCTGCCCTGTCATCATCTGGAGAAACAATGATTGTACCATTGGAAACCATTTTTTTTTTTTGAATATATTGATAGAATGAGCGCGATGGAATTCACATCAACTACACCAAAAATATTACTTACACTACTTAAATAACATATCTGTCCTTACATGAATAACTAGTTTTGTAACAGAGGCTCTACTGTACCCTAAAATGCCATTTGTTATTGCCATTTTTAAGAAACATGAACATTTTATTTTAATTTATATATTCGTATCCAACATCGATATTTTTGAATATTTTTTAAACATGTGTTTGGATACTTGAATTATGGATATTAATGATTAAATGAAAAAAAATTTTATTTTTATTTAATAATTTTATTATTTTAATATCTTAATAATATTTTTAAAATTTGTGTATTTTTATTATATGATCATATAAAAAAATTTATATTTATTCAATGTATCCTTAACATGTCTGTATCATATTTTTTTAAAAAATAATATATCTATATATCCATATTGTATCGTATTCATATTTCATGTCCGTATCCGTACTTCTTAAATTCTTTCTCAGCTCATAAGACACCAACAATGGCAATTGCTAAGTTCCTTTGGGTCCCATTTATTTATTTATTTATTAACACATTATGCTGTAAAATTGTATTGATATGGTAGCCACTTGATCTGAAAGAAATGCTTTTAGCTCATAGTCTTATAGTGTAGCTGAGCACTGAATTGTTTCTCCCAAAACAGGGAAAGCTTCGCCAAAAATGCCCTAGCTGGATGTTCGGAGTTGTTTTTTCAAATTTACAAAAATGTGTTTAAGAAAAAAGCAATTTAGGTATGCTTTTTTGTATGTTTGAAGAAATACAAAAATTATTTTAAAAGTTTGATCAAATGGTTAAAACGTGTTACTTGAGATAATTTTTGTAAACACAAATATAAAAGCGACCCAAACGGGATGAAATGTTTATTCATTGAAGGCAGGTTTTTACAACATTTTTCATTTTCAATTTTTTTTTTTTTTTGACTAATTGTATAAGCCTCCTTCATTTCTTGGTTTTCTGTTTAATCATGTATATCTCTTGCAATCAAACTTTATTAGTGTGTGTGTATATATATATATATATATATATATATATATATATAAGTCAATTCTCTTATAATTAATAGACATAGAAAATTAAAGATTTTTGAGTAAATTACGGTAATCGTTTGTTAAGTTTCTGATAATTATACTGACCTCTCTTAATTTACCTGAAAATATATATATATATATATTTTTTTGTCAATTTTTTTTTCAAAATGACGAAACTGTTCATTTTATTTATTTATTTTGCATTCTTCCAATTTTGACCAATTTTTA
This sequence comes from Nyssa sinensis, assembly GCA_008638375.1. Lineage (NCBI taxonomy): Eukaryota > Viridiplantae > Streptophyta > Magnoliopsida > Cornales > Nyssaceae > Nyssa > Nyssa sinensis. The sequence continues at coordinate 27,803,369 of CM018042.1, forward strand.
TTAATTTTTTATTTTAAAAAAATTTTAAGGTAAATAATTTATTCTTATTTTATATAAAAATCAATTAAAGGCTTTTATCAATATTTATTTGAAAAATAAAAAAAAATATTGGTCAAAATTTTAAATATTGAAAAAAAATTGTAAAAGAAATAGTTTTGTCATTTTAAAGAAAAAAATTAATAGGAGTAAGGTATCTATATATTATTATGTAAAGTATGAAAGATCAGTATAATTTCAGAAACATCAAGGGAGATCAATGTAATTGTCATTAATCTCAAAAAAAATTAGTGTAATTTACTCTTTTATAATTTTTAATTATAAGAATTATTAATTATAAAATTTTCTCATATTTTCATTAACCAATAAATATTCTTTACATGTGAATGACTTTCATTACAAAAATAAGATTTTATATGAAACTTTTTAATGACAAATTGATTTTTTCATTAAAAAAAATACATATAATACTTAATTTATGAAATAAAAAACTCTTAATATCCATTTCAAGTAAGGAAGTATATGTTTCTTGATGTTATAATTTTTCTTATTTATTATAATTTTGACTTTAGTTATGTAAAACTAATAAATATAATTATTAAGACATGTCATAAATGAGATATATACATACATATATAATTATTTTTATCTTACTAATAATTAATATTATAAAAAAGTTAATTATTAAATAATAAAATTATTAATTACTCATGAACTAAATTAATTTTTTAAAAATTAATTATTAGATATTATTAATTTATTAAATATTAATAATAAATCACAAGAGGGTCAACGGTATATATAAGGAGTGTGAACTAATATGATTGTTCTTTTGTTGGTCCCTCTCATTGAATAAAAGGATAGAAGTCATTGATTGCTGCTACTCCCTTGCATCATGATTCATGACATCTTTGCACTTAACCCACGTAAAAACATTCCACCATATCATTACCCCATTTGCTTTCATCAACCTGTGACCCTAAAAACACTAGGCAAGCTTTTCGTGAAAGTGAAGCTTTTGATGAGACCAGTTTGGAAGCAGACATAGGATATCCTAATATCGAATGCAGATAACGCACCACCTGGGTCATCCTTGTATAAGTCTAACAAACATTGTCCCTTCGTGTAATTAACCATCTCGTAAGGCTAAGACCCATCACTTGTGGGACTTATTAATAGGTCTCATCTTACGTGAAAAAGTGAGTTATTAGATGGAACAATTGAGAGAAGATATTCATTTTTATCCTAAGTCTAATCATTATGTGCCGTGAGGGCAAAATTCTCTTAATTTATTTTCTTTTCTTTCTTTTTTGTGTGGTTATTTTGATGATGGAGTTTTCGACTGTTGGATTGTCCTACATTACTCGTCTTTAGCTCCTCTGGTCTTTATATAAGGACCCTCTCTCACTCTCTTTAATACTTGGGTTTTAAGGATCCAGCTAATTTAGAGTTGGACCTCCAATTTTTAACATGGTATCAGAACAGGTCAGAACTCTAACTTTGGGCTAGCTGTACGGGACGTGTTGAATTGTCCCACATCACCCGTCTTTAGCTCATCTGGTCTATAAATTTTAATGATTAAGAGAGAAAGAGAGAGGGAGAGAGGAGAATCACAATCTTGAAATTCCTTCTTTAAATGTTTTAATAGCAACATGCAAAAAGTTTAATTTAAGTACAATTAATTGTTTTTTTTTTAAAGAATGCAAAAAAGAATAAAAATAAACTAGTAATAAATGAAATGACCCTCTGCAAAAGATGAAGGACCTATTCTCTTCCTCTAATGGAACCCAAATTAAGTACATTAAAACTTGAATACGATTATTCCCATTAGAATCTATTCTATTGTTTGTTTGAGTTATCTAATGCCCAATTCATGTAATGGATTTATTTTAATTCTTGGTGCTCATTTTCAATACATGTAATTTGGTATTCTTTATCAACTTCTTTAACTATTTTGTCACGTGGAGTATATTTAAAAAATTAATGATTAATTAATTCAAAAGTCAAAATTAAGTTTCCATTCCTCAAGCAATTGACATGAATTTAAGGCATGTGAGTAGACTAGAGAGTAATTTAAGGCATTTTTATGAATCTAATAATTGACTAAATTATAAAATGTCAATGCTCCTGTAAAGTCACGCTCATATAAAACATTGTATTTTAATTATTAGATAACCTAAAAATTAGATATAAATGAAAACTTAATCTGGGATTAAAAAAAGGCTCAAAACTTACCTTCTAAATGATATTATGATTAGAAAATAATTGCAAGTTTTAATAGACATCCCATCTTGTAGTGTATATTTTCAAGAAAGTAAGACTCATAAATATTTCATATCAATTGTTATATCTTATAACCCACCCTGAGATAATGGGTTATTAGGGGGAACAATTGATTTGAAACATTTGTTTTTATAAGAAAATGTTATTCACACTCGCGTATCTTCACTTAAGTTCTAAAATATTATTTTTTTAATCATTAAAGTTATATTTTTTGGAGTTCAAGTATTGAAATGAGGAGTAGAAATATAGACAAGATATCACATAATTAACAAGTAATCGCTTTAAATCTCATTTAAAAAGAAGGTTTAGAATTTTATATATTTATAGTCTAATCAAATTATAAATTTAAAGTTAATAAAAGTTCAATTATACAAAAGAAGAAAAAAAAAAAAAAGACCCCATAAAAACTCTATAAAAAAACTTAATTTTATTAATAAAATTTTATTCATATTTACTGTCTATTTAAATAAAATAATATATGTAAAAATTTTATTATTAAAATTGTACTCAATATATACATCTCTCTTATTAAAAAATAATTAAATTTTATATTTAAAAAATAAATAAAATATATATATATATATGTATAAAACAAAATAAAAAATTATATTAAAATTAATAAAATATTACATTTAAAATTATTATTTTAGATATTTAATTATATAGAATTGACTCTTTATATATATATATATAATCTTATAGATTGAAAATATGTAATAATACACTTTATATCACCATTATTAATCTCAAATTTCTAACCAAAGTAGAATCAAACACACTACACTCAGGTACAAAAGTAATATTAAAAAAAAAACAAGTAAGATTTAAAAAATGACTTACCAAAGAAGAAAAAATGAAAAAAAAAATGCTTTGGACCATCCTTGGCAGTAGAATAAAAACAGAGACAACAAACATTATTATTCATCATTCCACAAAATTATATAAATAAAAACAATCCACATCTTGGGAACAATCGGATCACACAACAACATCACTATAGTTCGGCCTGTGTTGTGCTGTTTTTAGTTTACAACTTCTCTCTCCGTCACAATCGGAGATCCTGCTCTGTAATTTTCCAACCAACCAAACACCCTCAGGCCACATTTCTACAAGTACTTTACAGAAAGGCAGACACAGGGAAAGAAAAAAAAACACAAACTTTCCAGGAAAATTTTTCAAGAAAGAATTCTTTTTTTTTTTTTTTTTTAAATTTTTTTGACGGTTGTGTTGGGTGGGTGAACCTTATTTACTTTCTTCTTCATTTCCCTCGTGAATTACCCACTCCTTATCCTTCCTCCTCCTCCTCCTTTCTCTCTAGGATTCTCATTTGTTGATCTTTGCCAAAGTTTAAATTTTTTGATTCAGTTTAGAGGAGTTATTTTTAGGGCTCATTTTCGATATTTCAACCAATTGTGATCGAGATAGGGTTTCTTTCTTTCTTGTTTTTTTTTTTTTTCTCAATGCGGTGCAATACGATGTTTAGATTTTGAAATTTTGGGGTAAATTGGTGATTTGGTGTTTCGGAATGAAGCGGCGGTGAGGTGTGAAGAAGAGAAATGGAGGTTAGATCCGAGGGTGTACAGGTGAGATGTGATAAACTTCCGACGCAGGTGATTCCGAGGACTCGATTACAGGTGTGGTTTATTCGGGTGTGCTCCAGCATTTTGCTATGGACCGGTTTGGTTCAGCTTGTGGCTGTTGGCGAGCTATGGCATCCTCACTTGCTCACAGGCTTGTCAAATCGGTTAACTGGGTTGGCTAAATTATCGATCCACGTTGAAGAGGCCGTGCCGTCACCTCCTATTCTTCTTCCAGCAAGTGAGTCCCTCTTGAATTGTTTACCTTAAATTAATTTCAAGCAAGCTTTTGAAAATGCATGGAAGTTTCATATGTGATGGTATAATTTGAGAGTGGTACACATTGATTTATGTGGTTTTGATTTTGATTTTTTTTTTTTTTTAATTGTGATGATCTGTATCGCAACTTGGAATGTGGAAAGATAGTTGAAAGTAGGTAAATTTTGTTACTAGTATGCTAAATGACTTTTCTTCCCAATTATGCATTCAGAACTCTATAACTGCAGTTCCACTTATTTAGCTTGGAATGTCCACTATAAAACTATGTATATTTTAAAGTTTGTTTTCTTTAGTTAGTAACTCATGAGATCTTGGTCGCGTAGTTGCTTGAAATTGATACTTCTATTGCTATTACAAACAAGTGAAATAGGGATGTCCATGTTTATCTCACAAGGAATTTTAGTTTGGGTAATTTTATTATACTAAAGTTATTTGGTGTAGAAATAGTTTGCTACTAGAGTTTAAAAATTACATGAGATAATACATTAGATAAAAAATGACATTACATCCTTGTAATATATCCTACCCAAACTAGGTGATTGATTACTACAACATTCTTAGTAGGTTGGATTTTCAATTAGGAAATAGGTACTTAAATACATTGTTTTCTTAAATACATTTTAATTGTACTTATAAAAAGTAGATATATTTTAATTGTGATTTTGCTTTGATATGGCTGGGCAAACTATATTGTGTTAATAGTAGTGATGTTGCTGGGTTCTTATTTATCACAATTTTTTTTTTATGTAGGGTTCCTGAGCTTATCTGTATCTTTGGTAGGCATGAGATATATCAATGCATGTACATTTCTATTATCTGTTGAATGTGAGTTATTAACTTCTCTCAGATCCAGTGTTGCATAATGAATTTATAAAGTGAAACTTGAATGCATTGTGTGCATGAATTGGAAATAGTTGCAGCACTTGGATTTGGGTTAAACAAGAAATGAAATATGCAGAGACGGGGAACATCGGTTCACTTTTTGCACAACTTAACAATACGCTAGTGTTTTTATTTTTAAACTTAGGTCACAATAAGATCTTCTAAATTGTATAGATGCAGAAAAAGATGATGATCTAGTTACTACTCACACACTGATTTGTGATTAAGTGAATACCTGAGTAGAGACACACTGATTTGTGATTAACTGAATACCTGGGTAGAGAGTTGAAATTCACTTATTTTTTATTTAATAAAATAACGTAGTTGGGACAATTAGGCAAAACAGAAACAACAGTACACAGGAGATATACAGAATACAAATCGTCAATAAATTGTATTGTTACCAATGGGATATAAAAATTTAATTTTAGAGTTGAACTTTCATCAGATGGGATGTGCACAATCCTTCTTACTTAATGATTTTTGTGTTTTTTAAGAAGCATTCTGGGGATTCTCAGGTTTATTGAGGTGTGTGCGATGCCAGAGGGAGGTTTCACAGGTATACAGAAGTGCGTTATTTTTTTTTTTTGATGAGTAAGGTATAATTGTATTAAGCTGCCTGAGGAGGGCGAATCCATATATACAAAAGGGGCCCGACACAACAACTAAAATCTAAGTCCCCCAAAAAATCAACAAAAGAACTTACGTACAAGGGATAAGCCTCATTAACCCAAAAATGAAGCAAATACAACAAATAATTCTTCAAACCACTTAGGGACAATTCCTTTCCTTCAAAAGTCCTCAATTTTCTTTCTTTCCATAAGCACCATAATAAATATAAAGGAACCATACGCCACACTTTCTGCCTGTCCCTCCACACCCAACTAGCTAAAAGGTCTTTGACTGTGTGGACATAACCCAACAAAACCCGAAGAGGGATTTGATAAGATTCCACAAATCCCTGGCCACTTTACAGTGAAGGAGAATGTGATTGACTGATTCATTTCCTCTTTGCATAAAACACTCCTACTTACCAAAAGTAAGCCTTAAGTTGTCTGAAGTCAAAATTGCCTCCCAAGTTGTTGTCCAAACAAAAAAAGCAATCTAGGAGGGGACTTTTGAAACCTATACATCTTCCACGAGAACTCACTTCCTTCCCTTCCAACCAAAGCTCCATGGAAAGTGCGAACAATGAAGATCCTTGGGAATAGCATCAATTCTTAAAGGACAGTGATGTCTATTATGAATCAAGTTTATAAAAATTTCATTTATGCTTTAAAGAAGATTATTGATTTGAATGGTTCTTGTTAGAACATGCTAGCAATATAATTGTGTTGTTTCTATATCTGGCTTTGGCAGGGATAATATGACTCCAGTTCTTGAAGTCGTGATGTGAAAATCTCTTAGGTTTAAGTCACTGATTCATCTTTACTCAGATGTTTACTTTGATGTTTATCCCTTTCTGCAACCTTTTTTTTGTTCCAAGACAAGCACACAATTGTGCTGACAGAGTTAATGCTTGCATTGCGTAACGAGTACACCATCTGCTTATTTGCATCTTAAACAGAACTTACTGCTCTGACATCAACATGTTTTCATCACATAAAACTTTAAATGCAAATTATACATTTCCGGTTTCTCTGTATCGCCATTCAGATAAAAATGGTTGATTGCCTATTTTGGATGAGCTAATTCTAAAAGTTTTGCGTTGACCATGTAATGGATATATAACTGGGTTGACCATGTACGCATTTGTTAACAGCTCATCCACTGTTCTGCACTGCACATGTAATATGGTTTATTTCATCATTGACGTGTACTGCTGCCTGTAGTAATAATTATTCTCCTTTTACAAGATAACCAAAAAAGAAGAAGAAGGAAAAGCAAACATAATAAGAATAATGACTACCAAGCATTAGCTCAAGCGGTATTTCTTCCACTTCCCAAAGAGGAGGTTGAGGATTCAAGTCCCAATTGGGACAATTGGGTGTGTCTTTGTCTTATCTATAATAACAATAATAATAAGTGAAGATGCAGTGGACATTTTTCTTTTGCAGTTAGAATTTTATTTCATATTACATCTCAGAAGTTCCAGCCCTCTCTCTCTCTCTGGGAGAGAGAGCTTTGGAAGCTGTTTTTATTGAATACAAGACCTTAACACCTAATATTCTGCAGGGACCTACACAAGTAATGGTTTTCTTAGAGTGTCTTGCAATGGGGGCTTGAATCAAATGCGTGCTGCGGTTTGTAGTTGCCCTTTTGCTTTTTCTTGGTGTGGTTTCCTTATGTTTATGTCAACTTGTTGAGGTAGTCAATTTGGCATTTCAGATCTGTGACATGGTGACAGTTGCTCGGCTTTTGAATCTCACTCTGGTTGTGCCAGAGCTTGATAAGACATCTTTCTGGGCGGATCCTAGGTTATTGTTCTGGATGAGTTTTGACTTCCTTCCATTTTCTTTTGTCTGTTATAAAAATTTGAATTTCTGGTTTGTTATCTGCAGTAATTTTGACGACATTTTTGATGTGAGGCACTTCATTGATTCTCTAAGAGATGAAGTTCGAATTGTCAAAAGGTTGCCAAAGAAGTTTAATAGGAGATATGGATGCCAACCATTAGAGATGCCTCCTATTAGCTGGTCAAATGAAAAATACTACTTGCAACAGGTCTGTATTTTTTTTCCACACTAGTAGAAATGTTAGTAGATTAGAAATTTAGAGAACAAATGCTTTCATATGATTCAGACCTATGAAGCACAGATACTCTATTTTGGCTCACGTGTACGTGTTGGACAGTGACACTCTTGGACACGTGTCGGAGATGCGAATAAAGAATGTCCAATTTTTTTTTATTTTTTCTAAATTTCGGACACGTTCTAATACATTATGGACACGTTTGAAACACATTTTCTATTTTCTATTTTCTCTCTTTTTTTATTTTTGGATTATTTCTTCCTTTTCTCCTTAATTCTTTTTTTGGTTGTGTGTGTGTGTGTGTGTAGGCCTATACAATCTGGCCATTCTCTTGTACTTCAGGCACTTCCAACTCTAATCAAATTACTCGTTTGTCTTTGTGCACTCGTCATTTTGGTGAACCATCTTAAAGGACTTTCTCACACTTGGTTTCCAATAGATGCCACCTCTAACTTCTTGCCAATAAGCCCATTTCTCATCGTCTTTAATTGTACTAAACATCCACATCTCAGCTGTCATTTTCTGTATTCTTTTAAATGCTTAATATTGAAGAATATTCTGTAATCACATGAAACTGTATAGGAACTTTTTTTTTCTTCCTTCTGTTAATTATGACACAACCCAGGAACTTCTCTACCTCATCTATCTTGCTCTGGTTATATGGGCATCGCATTCCTCAGTTTCCTATCTCTCTCGTTGTGGATAAGACAATTTTTTTTTCATGATTCTAGTGGAGTCTAGCCTAGTGTCGCTCATACTTCATTTGGTAATGTTTGAGTTTTAATGCTAACCTTTTCTAGTGGAGTCTAGTCTAGGGTCACTCAAACTTCATTTGGTAATATTTGAGTTTTAATGCTAACTTCTTCCCAATGCATCTATTTCTATCTTTACTTGTATTGCAATCCTTCCAATGTGAAATCCTTATCTCAGTGTTCACTTTCTGAACATGATTATTATACCCAAATTTGTTCCATATAACATAGCTTTCCCTGAATTGGTACTGCATAGGAGTTTCTTTTTTTGGTAAATGACTACATAGGAACTTCTCTATTCTTCTGGCTCTAGTTTTATAAGTGGAACCTTCTCAAATTTATGATTTTTGCCCCTTCTTATTGATAAAACCCACCTTGATTTTTTACAAATCTAATTGAGTCTAGCCTAGTGTTGCTTTTTAACATTCATTTTGGTACTGTTTGGTTTTTCATACTAAAGCTTGAGTTTGACAAGCACTATCTATGATGTAAATAAAGAAATTCGCTATTTAGAAGGCTCAGCGCTAAATATTCCTCATTGTTTCTGAAACCTTTCTTTCACAAGATACTATCTATTGGGGTTGGGACGAGTAAAGACATTTCCTACAGAGCATAGGTGGTTTAAGAGTCTTTAGAACCCTTAATTTCTAAATCCGCATAGCTTAACAGCTTCACTCCCAACCCTCAACAATAACCAAAGAAAACAATCAGTTTTTACTGCCATAACTTGCCACCGTCATAGTTGGGATAATTTGTAATCCTGTTACTGATGGCTCCTGAATGCTTGCATATGGACTTGATACTGCTGTGGGAAAATATATATTAAAAAAAGCTTGGTATGATCACTGGCATCTTTATCTCGAGAGCTTACCCCTCTATACCCCCAACCCCCTCCCAAAACAAAGAATAAAAAAAGAGAAAGACTTCTCTTGCCCAAAGGAGTGATGCAGAACTTCTCTAAGGATTAGTTCATCAAGAGGTTTGCATTTTTCCCCCCAAATCTCTCAGTGTTAGTCAGCTGCGCATGGCTTCGAGTTTCTTGTTGAATCAATTCTCAGCTTTACTTTTCCCAACAATGAGTCCAATGTAGGCAATCTTTCAAAGAAGAAAAAGAAGAAAGTGTCAAGGTAGGCAAGCCGCAGTGAAGTAATCTACTAGCAAGAAAATCGTTTTTACAAGTACACAAATTCACATAAGTTGTACCATTAGTTCTCGTACCAATTCGTACGATTTTCACTTGAACTTTTCTAATATGTTTTTCCCCTAGCAATGATCACAAACCATATACCAAAGGCCCAATCTTAGATCCACAATGAACATATTAAACCGAGTGCAAATCACATGCAATGATTATGCGTGTGTGTTATACGCCTATCCAAGAGCTTACACAAGAGACCTCACAATCTTTTTGCCCTTAGCACTGCAAAAAAATATAACTATATAGAATACTAATCTATTCGTTGTGGTGGCACTTACATCATTTTAATATTCTACACCTGACAAATTAGGACCAGGCTTTATGATTATAAGAAAGAAAGATGATATAATAAGAAGTAATCTACAATTTTTAACTTCTATATTGAAGGATATCTCTTTCCCTCCACTTCATATTTAATTTTTATTCTTAAACTGATAAACATCCTGAACTGATGGTTTTGATTCCATTGTGCAGATTCTGCCACTCTTCAGCAATTACAAGGTGATACACTTCAACAGAACGGATGCACGTTTGGCAAACAATGGGATCCCTCTTGATCTCCAGAAACTCAGGTGCCGTGTCAATTTCCAGGCACTGAAATTCACTCCTCAGATTGAGGCTTTGGGGTACAAATTGGTTCGTATTCTTCAAGGCAAAGGACCATTTGTGGCGTTGCATCTAAGGTACGAGATGGACATGTTAGCTTTCTCAGGTTGTACCCATGGCTGCACAGTGGAAGAAGCCGAGGAGCTCAAACGGTTGAGGTAATTGCATTTTTAGGTTTAAACAGTTTTTGTTGTTATGCTCCTATCATTTACTCTGCTTAGAATTGGTCGTCATAGGTTGCTTTCCTCTATTTAACAAATACATGTGTTGTGTGTGTGATGATAAAACAATTGACAAACTAAATTTTGTTAGTCTTAACCAATTGTTTTGAAGATTTTAAAGTTTTGTAACACCTCAATACCTCATATATTTGAAAAGGATACTGAGCACAAGTAGTTATTTCTGCTCAGTGCATAATATTTGTTGCTCTTGCTGTCTTGTTCTGAATCACATATTAGATGTTGGCTGGGGAGCAATTTTAGTTTTCATCTGCAGTGTCCCAAATGTATGCTCTTCCATTTTTCTATAATTATAACTCTGTTACTCAGTAAAATGAATCTTATAATCAAAGTTTGTATTGTGTCGTGAATTAAGATATTTTATATCATAATATAATATGTTTCTGCATTGCACCACTGTTTCAGGTATGCATACCCGTGGTGGAGAGAGAAAGAAATATTGTCTGAAGAGAGGAGATCACAAGGTTTGTGTCCTCTTACCCCAGAGGAGGCAGCATTGGTTCTACAAGCTTTGGGTTTTGATAAACATACACAGATCTATATTGCATCTGGTGAGATTTACGGCAGTGATCGGAGACTTGCAGCACTAAGAGCTGCATTTCCACGGGTTGTGAGTTACTACTATTCCCCTGCTTCTCTTCTTATCCTTTTTAATTCTGTGAATTTTCTATTTCTTAAATTCAGCACTCTGTTGAATGCCTGTTCGCAAAACATGGTGATCATCATATTACGAGGAATATCTGGTCAGGTAGGTTATAATGATTCTTCTACCTAATTGGTGCTCGGGGCACACATGCCAAAGGTTGAGGATGTCTTTTATGCGTCTTTCTTGGGAGCTAACTGGCTAATGGTTGATCTGAACCATCCAACTTCTTGCATCTTTTGTTTAGTTAGGAATAATGTGACGAGTACACCCATAGGAATAATAAACAGTTTGAATCAATTTAGATCGTTGATCATTCTTGCAGCACATGCATGAGAGCCTCACTTAGACTCACCAAATGGCCAGATGGACTCCAGAACATGCATTATTTTTTTGGTTAAGCAGGGATCATCGTGCATCATGGTCAACTTTTTGCTTGTAACTATGTTTGTGTATGATTCTAAAGATTTCAGCCCCAATTATAATTTCAGGTGAAAAAGGAAATGCTGCTAGATTCAGAGGATTTGCAGAAGTTCCAGAATCATTCATCCCAAATGGCGGCCCTGGATTTTATGGTTTCGACTGCCAGTAACATTTTTATTCCAACTTATGATGGGAACATGGCCAAACTTGTGGAAGGTCACCGCAGGTAAATATACCCAACCTCTCAGGGAGGGATTTACTGTTTCCTTGAAAGAAAAGAAGGCAATTTCATTTATGGATCTTTAGGATGAATTCCTGATTAGATCTCGTGCAGGTATCTTGGTTTTAAAAAGACCATCCAATTAGATCGGAAAAGGCTTGTAGAGTTACTGGATTTGCAACAAAACAGAACACTTTCATGGGATGAGTTTTCAGTTGCTGTCCGGCTAGCACACGAGAGAAGGATGGGACAGCCAAGACGTCGTAAAGTGATTGTGGACAAGCCCAAGGAGGAAGAATATTTTTATGCAAACCCTGAAGAGTGCCTTTGTGAGAAAACAAATTGTGATGACTTAATAGGCCCTGGTAATTCATCTGAAGTCCAGGGAGGCGCAGGCGCATACACTTAGAATCTAAACTTCACCGTGATATCGAGTTCCATGCATTCATGCTGGTATACTGAGGTAAACATACCATGGCGCTTGATCTTGAAGGTCAAAAATGTCTACATACACATACAACGAGCTTTGTAGTAAACAACAACAACAACAACAAAAAGGCCTGAAGTTTCCCATTTGGGCATATAAAGATGTGTTTTTATGTCTGACGAGCTTTGTAAGAAACGGCAGGAAAGAAGAAGAAAAAAATCTTAAAATTCCCTTTGGGGCATCTAAAGATATGTTCATTCCTTTTGTTTATATGTCAATTCTTTTACTCTTCAGTTCCGTTCTTAGTGCTCATGCATATGATTCCATACTTAATGTTAAGGATGTTGCAGTATGCATCTTCAAAAGCCCCTCATTTGCAATGCTAATTAATGGTATGATGTTGAATTTGAATGATTGGTGTCATACGCCCTCTGTTCCAGAGATAAGCATTACACCAAAAAGAAATAGAACTTCTCTACAGGATGATTTGTAATGCAAGATAGATATGGTACTTACTGTAGGATGTTTTGGTTTTCAAATTTGAGTTTATTTTAAATTAGTTATTTTAAATAAATATTTATTTACTTTTATTGTTTTTTTTTTTTTCAAAGTAGGGTAATAGGATTAAGATTTCTAAAATTTATATATAGGACTGTAAGTCTTCACTAGAAACATCTTTTTATCTTTAAATAAAAATTTTTTTTAGAGAATTTGTTTTTTTTATTGGATTGATTGTTTACTATTTTTGGGTGAGTGTTTTTCATTATGGATATTGATTTCTTTGTATTCATTGTTCATATTTTGTGTTGGTTCAAATGATATATTTTTTAATAAGTCTGGTATATTACGTAGTAATGCGCCTTTTTAATAATATTTTGTCGTGTGTATTATATTTTATTAAAAAAATGTAAGTTATATCACATATAACAAAGTATTATTAGAAGATCACATTACAATGTTATTATACCAGTCTCATCCAAGACTATATATATATATATAAAATATGACATTAAAACATGATGAAATAATTTGCAATGTTGCATCATGCATGGCTGTATTAGAGCTCTATGTGGCAAAAATGACTAATACAAGTCAGTCTTTACTGTCTTTGTTAAATTTTTATAATTAGTTTCCACCCTTTGCTAGTACACAATAATTTTAATTACTTTTAAGATTATTTAGATATTGACATATGTTTTTCAGTGAAAGCGTAGTTAATTAAAGATTATTTAATGAGTGGTGTCGTTTAAATTTTGGATGAAAAAAACATATCTATATGTGTGTGTGTGTGTGTATATATATATATATATATTTTATACAGCCATTTGGACAAGTGGAAGAGAAATCCAACTCATTTTAATTGGGTAGAGAATCATTTTTGCCCCACTTAAATAAATTTATTTATTTATGGAAAGATGAAAAAAGGAAACATTGACTTGTTGACCCAACAACTCTATTAATGTGGAGAGGAAGACAGTTAGAAGAACCATAAAAGCAAGAGACACCGGACATTAATGGTGAGGGCTCTACAAAATGATCAAATTGTATAATCATGAAAAGGTCTAAATATAATTTGGAAAAATTGCATTTATCTTTATTTTAAAATTTTTAATAATTACACTTATTTTTTTTAATATTTTTAAAATTATACTAATTTTTTATATTTTATATGATAAATTACTAATATCTCACTTTTACTTATTATTTTTTAAAAATGATAAAATAGTCATTTTTCATTTTTTTCTTCATATTTTCAATTTGATCATATTTTTTAAAAGAATTTTTTTTTTGTTTTAATATAAATAACTTATTTTCATTTTATGCAAAAATAAATTTAAGATTTTAATTACTATTTATTTAAGAATTTAAAAAAAGAGAATAAAAAAGTCAAAATTTTAAATAAAATGTTAAAAAAATATGAAAAGAATAATTTTATCATTTTAAAAAAGAATTATTACAAAAAAGTATTTGTAATTTTTTAGACAAGATAGGAGAATTCGGTGTAATTTAAAATTTTTTATAATAAATCTATTAAAAAAATTAAAAATAAAAAGATAAGTGTAATTATCCAGAAACTTTTATTCATATAATTTTCATTCTTTGCTGTTTGAACTACTAGTCAATGTATGTTTTCAAGTGTGGCTGCGTCACTCTCTCAATGTTTTCTTCTCCCTTCCATGCCAATTCAAACTCCATGTTTAGCACCTCTCTCTCTCTTCTGATCATAAAATAGGACTAAATCACCAAGCCAAGTGTGCCCTTCTCTCTCTCTCTGACTCTGAATATTGCCTACAGAAGTTTTCAAGCTTCAACCAATGATTAATCTCTCTCTGAGAACCTTCCTATTCTACCAATATTGCTTTCATTATATTGTTTTTATATATAACCCAGCATTCTTCTTGTTTGTAAGTTGCTGAGGCACTTACCAAAAAAATCTCTTTCAAACCCATTAAACAATTTATTGACTTTATATTATTTCAGTTATAGTGCAATATCCAGAGGCAAAAAGATGAAGTTTGGTAAGGAATTGGCATCCCAAAGGGTGCCGGAATGGCAAGAAAAATACATGGATTATGATTATCTGAAGACCCTTCTGAAACAAATCCAACATTTCAGACAAAGAAACAGGCCACCAGCAACGCCGCGGGGTCTAAAGACAAGGCTCTCACTTTACAGAGCTTTCAGTGGTCTAACACAGAGAAACCACCACCACTCCACAAGTCCAACATCACCGGACATTGAAAACCAATCCATTCTGGTGAATTCAGCGATATCCCAGGACGAGTCCAGAAGGTATCAGACCATGTTTCTCAGAGTGGGAGATGAAGGAGGAGAGTACGAGCTGGTGTACTTCAGAAGGCTTGATGATGAGTTCAACAAGGTTGTCAAGTTTTACGAGTCTAAAGTTGAAGAGGTGGTGAAGGAAGCAGAGATGTTGAACAAGCAAATGGAAGCACTGATAGCTTTTCGGATCAAAGTAGAGAAGCCACAAAGATGGTTCAATGGGTCTGCAGAGATGACTCGTCTTGCTTCAGATGTTGCAGCTTCAACTATTGCATTATCAGCTTCTACTCCATCTGGGGCTAGAGCAAACAGTAAGTCTTTTCTTAGAAATACTAAACTCAAATTGATCAACAAACCCTATCCCAACTATTTGGACCGGGGTGGTTACCAAGCTTGTTAAAATCGGAATCCTGTGTTAAATCATTTTCGGATTCATAGGATCGAATCAAGTCGGAATCCTGTGTTAAATCATTTTCGGATTCATAGGATCGAATCAAGGATCATAAGATCCGATCGAAAATTGTAAAATTCTACAAAATTCTTTAAAAATAGTCAAGTATATATATATAAATAAAAAATTGTTAAAAATCAATAATAAATAAGTTTAAAATAAATAAATAATATAAAGTATTCTAACAACATATTAAAGTGTATGTATTTACAATTTCCTATTCGTATTTGTTTATAAAATGTAAGCTTCATAATTCTAAAATAACACAAATTAACATTTTAAAGAAATAAACTAATTTTTTTTTTCTCAATAACTAAGTTAAATGTAATAATACTTATTAAAATTTAGTATTGAATTATTAAATAATCAGATAGTTTGGACGATTTTTTGATCCAACAAGTCAAACGATTCTACCACGATTTTATTACGATCCTACGATTTTGTATGATTCTGCTTCAATCCTGCTACTTGAACGATTTTCATACGATTCAGATTGATTTATCCATATTGGCGATCCTACAATCCGGATCCCAAATTTGTTATCTATGATGGTTACTCAAATTTTTACTTAAATTTGAATAAAAGTTCTAGTTGATATGAACCTTTCCAAGGGCCGGTATATAGAGTTTAAAATTTTGAGTACAAGTTTTATTTGATAAGAAGCTCGGTAATGGCCTGTATATAGAGTTTTCCTCAAATCTTTTAGAATTATTTCCATCATGTCCTAAAAAAAATTCTAATTTTGTCCTCTAAGTTTTAAATTTAGTTTTAAACAGTGATTTGAGTTTATAAAAAGTATTTTAGGATTTAAATTTGAGTAAAAATTAATTTAATATGAATTTGAATTGAGTTGGAGAGAATTTTTTTCAAGGACTTTGACTCAAATTTAAATTTGAGTTGGACCATGCATGGATACAACCTTATGGCTTATATAATCATGTTTCAATTTTACTTTAAATTCAACAAAATCTTATTATAATTATTTAGGTCAATTTTGACTAACGCTTAATGTGCAGGAAGAGTTCACGTGGATGTAATAGAAGAAGAGGGGCCGAGCAGCCATTGGCAATCAGATGCATCAAGTGAAGATAAAGATGTGAAGGAGGCAAAAACAATGAACCAAAAGGTTAAAGAGAAGAAGGCAAACAGCATCAGGTCCAGTAGACTACCAGCTTCACTGGAAATACTTGACCGTGTGACAATGAACAACACTCTCGAGACTCCTGTTTCAACCATCAAAGGCTTTCTCAATGTTCCTAATCAAACAGAGTTGAGTTTCAGCAGGGAAAATCTGAAGAAAATTGAACAACAATTAAAACGGGCTTTCATCACATTTCATCACAAGCTTCGGCTTCTTAAAAGCTACAGGTAATATATATATAAAATTCAATCACAACTTTGGTTGCCTTTTCTCAGGCCTAGTTCTGTATTTGATGCTTTTGCTAATAATTGAAGCAGCTTCTTGAATATATTGGCATTTTCAAAGATCATGAAGAAATACGATAAGGTAAATATATGGATCCCCTTGGAAAACTCAGATGTTTTTTTCCGTCTAAACAAGCTTATAACATTTTGTTTTGATTTAAGACAAGAATTCTATTTAAATGGTGATCAAGCTTGGAAGAAGAACCAGAAAAACAAAAGAACTATCCTTCTTTTCATCACTCCATTTGCTTGATCTAGGACTTTAATTTTGGTTTCTTTTGCTTATATTCTTTTGCTGCGTACTTGTTGCAGATAACTTCAAGAAATGCATCAAAATCTTACTTGAAAATGGTGGATGACTCTTATCTTGGCAGCTCGGATGAGGTGATTTTCTAATATATTTTTAAATTGCAAGATAGGATTCAGTCTTTTCAAACAGTAATACTGAAAAAAAAAAAAAAAAAGCAACCACTTTCATCCCAACTCCATCCCACCCCCTTGTGAAAGAGGTGGGATGGAGGTGGTGGGAGTCATGCGACATGAAACGTTATACAAAAAAAAAAAAATCATAACTTTGTTAAAATCTTTTATATTGCTATAATGAACATAGAGCAAAACGACAAAAAATATATGATAATGTGCAAGGGGCAAAAATATATTTAGAAAACTGTAATAAAAATATCAAAATATTTGAGGGGGAGGGGGGCAATTTCTAATTTGTAATAAAAATTTTAGTAGAAAAAAAAAGTTCTCGAAGTTTTGGACTGATCACGTGTGATCTAACTCATAAAATGATTTAAAATAAAGTAAAATGATGCAACAGAATTTATATAAATGACTCGAGATAATTGGAATTAAGGTTTCGTTGAATTGAGTTGAGTTATATAATGAACATGCTGATTGAAAATCAGTTTGTCCAATGCTTGTTGAAATGGTTAACTTACTCTCTGGTGATTTGGCTTGTGCCATTATAGGTAAACAAGCTTATGGAGAGGGTGGAAGCTACATTTATCAAACATTTTGCGAATTCCAACCCCAAAAAAGGGTTGAACATCTTGAGACCAAAAGCAAAAAAAGAAAAGCATCTAGTAACATTTTACCTGGGTAAGTTTTCTGTCATAGTTGTAGTAATGGAGTTGTTTCATTTTCCCTCCAATCTCTTTACTGTTGTTTAACTTTCCTTGATTCTGTTTATTGGGGAAATTTTCAGGTTTCTTTGTTGGCTGCACAGTAGCTCTTATACTGGCCATTGCTTTGATTGCACATGCCCGCAAAATTAGAAATAAACCAGGCAGATTGCAGTACATGGAAACTATGTTTCCCCTTTACAGGTTTCCTCTCCCCTCAACTCAGCTCAATGCAATACAGCCTTATTACAATAATATATATATATATATATATATATAGAGAGAGAGAGAGAGAGAGAGAGAGAGAGAGAGAGAGAGAGGTCTTTAGTCCTTGAACACAAAATAGGCAGAGGCTTTTACAGAAAGCCCTTGAGCCTAAAAAATTGGAGTTTTTGATTAAATCCATGTTGTTTTGAATTAAATTTTTCACATCGTATTGGTTTGATCTTATTTCTAAACTCATTTTGTTTAAAAAGAAGCGTCTTTTCAAGAGAATTTTTGTCCAAATTTTTGTTAAAAAGACAGTTTCTTAAAGCGACAGTTGAAAACATGATTTTGGAAATAATTAGAAAACATGGTTTGAAAATTTAGATTCTAAAGGACACAGAATAGAATTAAAACTTTCAAAAAAATGTCTAGTGATCAAACTAATCCCAAGCTTTATTTGCTTAAAGAAAAGTAAGCTGAATTTACTCGTTTGAAATCTTGAATTCATTACCTTTGCAGCTTGTTTGGATTTGTTTTTCTTCACATGCTTTTGTATGCTGCAAACATCTATTTCTGGAGGCGATACCGAGTCAATTATCAATTTATATTTGGTTTCAAGGAAGGAACTGAGTTGGGTTACAGAGAAGTTCTGCTCCTCAGCTTTGCTTTTGCAGTACTAGCACTTGCCAGTGTTCTTGCAAACCTTGACGTGGAAATGGACCCTGAAACATTCGATTACAAAGCAATCACTGAACTTGTTCCTCTCGGATTAGTAGGGGTAAGTTTACACTTGAACTCAACCGAAAAATTATTCATTGGAATTTGGAGCATTAGATACATCAGAATGTATCTAATATTCATTGGCCTGGGTGCAATAGTAGTCAACCAGCTTCAATGCACTAACACACTGCTGGAGTATCCTGAAACGGAATCCTTTATTTCTCTGCAGCTTCTTCTTGTCATATTGTTCTGTCCATTCAATATCATATATCGATCAAGTCGCCTTTTCCTTCTCACTTGTGTGTTTCACTGCATCTGTGCTCCTCTCTACAAGGTAAAAGAATGTTTTCAAACTCGTATACAGAAAAGGTATGAGAATCCGAATCAGTTAATTTACTTGAGATTCTCTCTCTCTCTCTCTCTCTCTCTCTCTCTCTCTCTACAGGTGAAACTTGCAGATTTTTTCTTGGCGGACCAGCTAACTAGCCAGGTATTAGTGGCTTGTGTTATGCTAAATTTCGATTAATCAGACATGGCTTGGCCTTTTTTAGGTGGTAAATAAATGGGAGTGTCCGTCATTTTCTATTACAGGCGCAAGCTTTTAGAAATCTGGGGTTCTATGTTTGCTACTATGGTTCGGGAGACTACAATCATAGAGAGAACACTTGCAAAACAGATACTGTCTTCAAAACTTTCCAATTCATTGTGGTTGCAATTCCATACTGGTTACGCCTCCTTCAGGTTTGTCACTTATTTATTGTTCGAGTGATATTTGGATTTTCTGGCTCCTACACATAATACTGAGAGTTATTATAATAAATGTACGTTACGCCATTTATTCATTTTTATTTAGGAGTAAGAACATCCTTATTCTTTATAGGGGCTAGGACTTTTTCCTTAATTTAGGAAATTTTTTTCTTAATTACTTAGCAACAAAAACCTGGATCGAGTTGCCGAGTATGTGCTTAAGCAAAAATTCTAAAAACGTTTTCAAAAACGTCTCCACCTCCTCATTGCACTTTTTTTTTGCTGTTTCAAGAAATTCCTTTCACAAATACTTCACGTAAAAAACTCGGATTGAGTTATCATCTGCACCAATCCTCTTCTTCTTTTTTTTATTATCTATTTTCAAATATGTGCTCAAGAAAATATTCTAAATTTTTTTTGGGAAAACGTCACAAACCCATCATTTGCGACCTTTTCTATTTTAAAAAATTATTTTCACAATTACATATCAAAGAAAACTCGGATTGAGTTACCATTTGCGCCAATCTTCTTCTTTTTTTTTTTTTTTTTATCTATTTCCAATCTGACCTATCTTGCTTGTGAAATTGCATGAAATTAAAAACTGATAACTTGACTACGAGTCATAGACACAATTTCAAATACAAATTATGAAGTATTTTGCTAGGAAGTCTACAAATTAAGAATACATCTTTTCTTTTCAGTGCCTCAGACGTCTGTGCGAGACGAGAGACGTTATGCACGGGTTCAATGGGCTGAAATATTTATCAACAATCGTAGCAATTAGTACGAGGGCAGCATACACTCTCGACGGAGGGTTTGGATGGAGGACCGTAGCCTGGATTGCCTCGGCGGATGCTGCAGTCTTTGGTACATATTGGGACATAGTCATAGACTGGGGGCTTTTACAACGGAATTCTAAGAACCGATGGTTGAGAGACAAGCTTCTAATCCCGCATAAAAGTGTATATTTTGGAGCCATGGTGAGCAAGAAGAAAGAATATTCATGAAATTTGCAGTTGGTTCATTTCATTTCTAACAGCATTAAATGAAATTTGCAGGTCTTGAATGTATTGTTGAGATTTGCCTGGCTGGAAACAGTGTTCAATTTGAAGGCTCCATTCTTGCATAAAGAAACCTGGATTGCAGTTGTTGCAGTCCTAGAGATTGTTCGACGCGGCATATGGAATTTCTTCAGGTAACTTTATGTCTTGTCCCGGTTTTTTTTTTCGTGCCAAATATTGTTTCAGTTTCGTCGGTAGGTAAATTATCTGACGGCAAAGGAGATTTTGCACCTAGCAAAAATCGAACTAGAAACTTGTGCTTCTAAGGACTCTTATCTCAGTGAACTTATGACATCTGAGAGTTTATAGATAGAGTCAGGAAGGACTTGATGCGGAGAGTTTTTTGATTGATGGTTCTGTTTGTGGGTTGATATTCAGGTTGGAAAATGAACATCTGAATAATGTTGGCAAGTACCGGGCATTCAAGTCAGTGCCACTACCTTTCAACTATGATGAAGATGAGAATGAAGATGAGTAAGGCTTCACAGCAGTTTACAAACAACCCAATAAAAACCAAGTGTGCAAAGAATAGAGGAAAACAAACAAAAAGAGGAAGAAGAAAAGAAATAGGCATGTGTAGTCAATTTTTCCAATTGTTTTGGATGGATATTGTATATGTAGACGTTGACAGTGAGATGAAGTGAATTCCATGAATACATATTGTTGTAAATTAACGATCTATGTCATAGGAGTTAGAGAGATAGAGATCGAAATTTACATGATTCGACAGTAGAGTTACAATGTATTTGTATTTATACTGCCTTAAAGTTAAAACCTCAACCCTAACCCAATATATTGAAATTCTCCAATATATCCCTACCATACCTTGGCTATTTTGCACATCATTTTCATTTGTTTACACTCTATTCAGATGTACATGATACAATCCGAAACCACCAATTAAGGCAAATTAGAATTTGATTTCCAAAATCATGCACTAATGTATCATACAATCTGGCAGTTAAATAAGGAGATGGACCGGCCTCTTAAACCAGAAATGGGGGTTAGCTTGGAAAGGGTGTGAGAAAATGGACAAAGTTATCGCAAATAGATCAGTGTGCTATTGGGAGACATCTTTCAACAGTCTGAATGAGCAAACACATCCCTCAAAATTATCAGTAATGGAATTGCCAAATCACAACATAACCCTTAATTTCACAGTAAAGGTACTATCAAAGTAGTGGTGTCATCTCTTAAATGTGTTTAATGCAGAGCCCACTAGTAGTTAAAGAAGACTCGGAGTTATTATCTAGCTAACAATGGAAAGATGGGTTAAGGGATGCAGCATTGAAACAGCACACAGGCAAAAAGTTGGTGTTACACTAGTAATTTTGTTGCTTTCATGCCAGCCTACGCTGCAACACTTGATTATAGTTGGCCTCCCAACAGGTTTTCCCAAGTGATTGTTACTTATTAGCAATCACAAAAGCAGTTTCTGAAGTAGGAAAAATGTGTTTCATGACTTGATTTTAGACAATTGCTCACCTATTCACTATATCATGTAGGCACTGTACTTACACATTAGTTATATAGTGCACAGAATTCCATTTCTTCCTGTTTTCACAAATCATTTGGTTGTTACTTGAGTTGGATCTCTGAAATCTAAAAGCTACTTTCATTGGGGTGATAGCAGTCTCCTTCAAAGAAACTCAAGTTATATGGCCACTAGAATCACATACACAAGGTGTTACTTGAAAGGGAAAACTCAAAATGTTCATCCTGAAAGAAAATGCACGCCACTCAGAAGATGTGGAGACCTAAACCCATGTTGTTTGTACAAACCTCCAACAAAATTTACCTGTTGGCTGTGTTACCGATATCTCTCTAATTTTGTATAGTTTGACATCAAACTACCCAACTAAAAGTTGAATGTATATGGAAAAGCTGTATGGGGAGCCTAGCACAAACTTTATCCTGCCCCACTGGGTAACATGTATAAGCATTAGTTGCTAAGGTTCCGCTCTCAAGATTTCTACATAAACTGCAGGAGAACTATCATCAATAAACCAGAAGCAGAGACAAAATCAAATTACCACGATCAAACTAGTAAGTAATGAACTCATCAGCACTGACAAGACCCAAAAGGCATTCAGCATGTACCTTGCATCTGTCCTAATGATTACAATTTAAAATGTTAATAAACTTGAGTGGCAAACATACACTCAGGTTCGGGAGTAAACTGCATACCAAGTTAGACCAAGCAGGTACACAGACGGGATAGATTTTGCCAACTCGAAGCCACAATATGCATCCCTACTCTTCACTATTCATCTCTCTCCATCATAGCATATTTAATATAAATGGTATTGGCATCTCAGCAACAATATCTTTGACCTTTGCTTGTTCAATTTCCACCCCCTCCCCCTCTCTCTCATTTCCTCATATTTTCTACAGGCAATTCAATCTAGGCCTCATATAGTAGCTCAACCACTCTGCACAGGCCCCATGTCAAAAAACTAACTCATCTAGACACCACTTCCTGTCTTGAGAAACAAGAGAGATAAAAACCCAATTACTTGTTTGGGAAGCAGAAATGATGTGACAAATGGAAATGGAAAGAGTGCCACAAAGAAAACAGAGCAACAGGCATGTGATACAAAGCAATCTGGAAGAGATAAAGGGGAGGGGTAGGGTGGAGGGACTAAATAGTATCTTAAATTCTTAATAGGGGGCGCTGTCAAAATGAATAAGAAGTGTTGAAAAAACATTTAAACAGCCTAACATGAAGCATTTCTAACCAATTTTTATGTTGACCATTAAAAAACACTACTCTTCTAAACTTTTTTTTGTAAGAATGTTTTAAAAAAAATAGAATTTTCTTAAACCCTATAAATATTTGCATAGAAATAGGCTTCTTGCCTTGGACTGGAGTTTTCTCAACCATTGATTTCTCTCAAGCTGATCTTGTTTAAGATGAATAAATAATTTTCTCAATTCAATTTATCTTACCGAATTCAAATATATAAAGCCCACAATCACCCCAGAAGGGGGAGATTATATTTAGAAGGGTGGCCAAAAAGGCTCAAGCACAATGAAGTTGGACCTACCCCAAAAAAGAGGGAGTATTAAAAAGGAAAATTTTAATCTTGTTAGCTTGACCCCTATAATCACCACCACTCATGGAGCATACAAAAAAGACATTGTCAAACACATACCTATGCCCAAAGGGAAAACTAAATCTCCAGTTAACTCATACCTATGCCCAAAGAACCAGAAAAATTGCAATATTAATCATACATTGAAATCATTCCATCTTTCCACAATCGACAAATCACGAAATCATTCCGTCTTTCCCCTATAATATTTGACAGCCCTACAGGGAAAACTAAATCTCTATTTAACTCATACGTAAGCCCAAAGAACCAGGAAAATTGCAATAGTAATCATACATTAAAATCATTCCATCTTTTTCACAATCGACAAATCATGAATTCAAAGCACCATTTTGGTTCAATAGGGTTCGCATCATGCCTCATAATTCAACTTGCAAATCATGAAATCATTTCACTATTGTCACAGATCATCAAATAAATTAACCAAATTTGCAAAACCAAATCAATTGTATAATGAGTTAGCAAGTCATTCAGTTGAAAAAATCAATGTATGATCTCTCATTTATTTTAGGGATTCAGATCTATTCAATGCCATATTACCTCTAAAGTTCCATTGATGGTCATCTTCCTAAGTAAAGTTCCACAATTCCCTCCAGTCACGCAGTAAATCTTCATAAAAAACGAAACAACAAATTTTTTTCTTCAGAACCCAAAATCAGGATCCTTTCGAAACTCGTTATTCAGAAGCCTTCTCAGCTTCTACTCTGAAGGACCCTGAGACAATGGCAGCGAAGCAGCCTCTTTCTCTTTCTCCAATTCCTTTGCGACCTCCTCCTCTGCCGCCTTCTCCGCCTGCAGGATCAGCCCGTAGTAATCCGAATGAGCCTCCATACACTTCTTCAACATCCCGGTCACCTCGAAACACTTTTCGACTATGTCTTCCTTGTTCTTCTCAACCTCCTCGATACACTTCTCCCAAGCAATGAAGTTGTCTTTGCACCCACCTCCCTTCATGTACAGACAAAACCCACACTCTCCTTCCTCTTCCTCTTCATCTTCGCCTTCTTCATCTCCTTCTTCTATATTGATCTGCTGTCGACCTTGTAAGGGTTCGTTTTCTTCTATGGATGGTGGATCCGAATCTTTTACTGGGGTTTGGGTTTCTAGGGATTTGGGTTCACGGCACCCTTCTTCTGGCTTTGATTCTAAGGTTTTTGAAGTCTCGGAGGAACACATATCGATGCCTTTCTGTGTCTCGCTAAGGTATGTTGAAGGTGTAGACGAAAGGTCTCCCATGGCCGACTCTCTTAAACCTCTTCGTTAAACCCTCCCTCTGATGATTAAAACAAAAGAATTAATAAATTTCCATTAGACGGGTCTTTTCTTCTTCCCCACACAAAGCAAATAACATTTGGTCCCAAATTCTCCACCAGAAAAGGTGAAATTAATATCCAACAACAAATTATTAATCATACAAACAACCCAACAATTACATGAAACAGAAACAAAAATAATCTAACAAAAAAATAAAAATAAAAATAAAAGAAAGCTACCTCCTAAAAGTTAGGAATGACAAAATCTCTGATCCTATTTGATTTTCACCCATCTCGATTTTAATAAAACAAGTTTAAGAAAAAACATAAATCGAATGAAACAAAAAAAAAAAAGAAAGAGGTTAAAATCCATTACGAGTTTGACATAAGGATGGATAACCAAGTGTTCTTCTTGAAATACTGAATACTTTATTACAAACACTTGAAACCAAGTCTGAGTTCTCTTTAAAAGTAAAATTATTTAATTAATTTCATATGTGAAAAAAAATAATTAAAATCACTTTCAAATAATGTTATTTTATTTTAAGTAAAAAAATTAAAGTGAAATCCCTTGAGAGAAAAAAATGAACTGCCAATAAATTTTTAAAAGTGGAGTAACACTCCAACTATTTTTTTAAGAATTATTTGTTTTGACGTGCTTAATATTCTGATTTCATTTTTTATTTTTATTTAATATGATTAAAAATACTTATTTTATAAATAAATATTCTATTAAAAATCATTATGTCATTTTAAGCATTTCTTTGATACAACTGAACAATCTCTATTTTATTTTATATTATTTTTATTTTTATTTCATAAAATAACTATTTAACTTTTTCGAACCAAACAAAACTTTATATCAAATGATTGATTAGACAACTATTGAGGAGCATGAATGAGCATTCCCTTATATTCCCTTTGCATCAACAAAAGAAAACTTTCATTGGCTAATCGTAATGCAAACAACCACAAGTAACATTAAAGTAAAGCAGAGTCAAAGATCATAAAAGAACCTCCTTCATTAATACCAATCTTATTGCACAAAGAGCCATTTGAACTGAAGCCAAAAAAAGATCCTCTTCAAACAGGAGTGAGAGTATAGGGAGGGTGAAGGCACCTCTTGGAAGGCGAACTGATTCGAGATCAAGAAGCTAACAATTATCATGGTTTTCAATTTGGGTCTCAGGTCCAGAAAATAAAGTTATATGCAATAATAGATTCAAATCTGCATATTTAACAAACCTGATGATCCTCTTCTGTCATATGCAAGCATGTGTGATATAAACAATGAAGATCATCGTCTCAACAGAAAATCTGAACAATATCATCAGGCAGTCATTGCAAAATTTGGCAGAATAGTTATCAAAAACAAAAACTATATTGGCAAAATAAGCAGCAGTTGCATCCAGAGTCAACAATGAACAACTGTTTGATCAAAAGAATATATATATTAATAAGTTAGAGAATGCGCACAATACGAGCTACGTTTTTGAATTCTAAAACAATCTAATGAAGTTCTACAAAAAAGAGTATGAAAACAGCATATTTAGTCTGATATTGGATAATAACTTGGCTATCCATTAGCAATGACTTGATCAACTGCTGGAACCATTCTCCCCACCTGTGTTTCCCCTCGTCCCCACTGCAACAGTAGAAATGTGGCAGCTTGACTCGACCACAACTCCTGCAGAAATGAATATTGATTATGCCAAAGAATAAATGCTGAAAATATTGACATAAATTTGAACCCAATACAAGTGTGAGGTTCTTGATTTATTGAACTTCCAAAATGGGATTGGCATACATGAAAATAATTTATTTATTTATTTTACGGCCACTTGGTGCGTGAAATGTATGCCTTAATGAGAAGGCCTGGATTTCCATGTAATTCAATAAACACATACACAAATATAAAGACGCGACCTTATAAATACATAAGAAGATAGGGAGTTCAACATCATCAAAAGTTCTCTCCCTCCAAATACACCAAGCACACCCCACCATCTTGAAGCAACTCAAACCCAAACATAGCAAGAAGCAACTTACACCAACAAGAGAGAACCCAAGGGTTGTGGGAGGGGAAGAAAGAAAGAGAGAGAAAGGGGGTCACGGCATCATTGCCATCCAGTGTTTAATTAAGGAACAAGTGATCCACCAACTTCGCCACCTCCTCGAACATTATGCCAATTTATACTTATCTAACATCAAATATTTCTCTCTTCCAGTCATCCATGGGAAGAAAGTAACTTCTAAAGATTACCATAGGCCCCTACCCTTTTTACCAGAATCCTAATTTTAAATTATTATAAGCCTTTAAGAAACACAGATACGGAACACAGACACGGATACGACACTACACGGACACGCAGACACGTTATTCCTAAAAAATGTAAGATACAGACACGTTAGAAACACATTGAATATATATAAATTTTTTATATTTTTATATGACCATATAATAAAAACTTAATATTATTTTAATTAAAATTGACATAAAACACACAAATTTAGAAAATATTATTAAGATATTAAAATAAAAGAGTCATTAAATAAAAAATAAAGAACTTCTTCATTTTATCATCAACATTCATGATTCAAGTGTTCGGACGCGTATTCGGGAAGTGTCAGAGAGTGTCGGTGTCCAACACGAACACGTAAGCCACAATAGAGTGTCCGTGCTTCACAGGGCTTTGTCTCTAATTTACAAATGAAACCCAATTTTCTACTTCTATTTGCACTAAAACCAAAAATTGTCTACCCCAAACAAACACCTGGTGAAACAAGGGGTAAAAAAAAAAAAAAAACAACTAGACAAATTATGGATAGATTTAGTAAGTATTGGATAAATATCCCTAATATCTGAATAGTATTGGTATCCGATACACATACAATGTAGATACAACTCCCTTGCAGAAGGATCCACACAACATTCAAAACTATTCAACCCTCTAAAACCTCTCCCTCCTCAAAAGGTCTATCCTGCCAAAAGAAATCAAAAGTTTTTACAGCAACAAACTCCAAACCACCAAGCAATGGTCTTCTCACTACTTTCTCATGAAATAACTTTTCAAGCAAGTCCTCATTTCTATTGGATGTATTACTCTATTCTGCCCCCCGAGCAAGGCAACGGAAGAAGGTTGCTAGTAATTGTGATTGAAGTCTTTCCCTTTGTTGCTTCCCTTTTTTATTAGTTTTATTGATTTATTTATCTTCTTTTTTTTTTTTTTTTTGGGGGGGGGGGGGGGGGAGATGTGTCTATTCTCCACTTAAAACTCGTGATTTTGTCCCCTTTCAAGTGGACATTTGGTTGTAATTTCTTTATGCCATATACTCGAAAACAACAATTACCTTTTTTATCGTATTAAATGATCAACAAAATTAGGATGTCAAAATTTTGAACCTTATTTATAACATGACTTATTCATCCTAATGATGCTTTCTAACTTGCATAGTGCATGTGAGGTGTTTCGCGCACCAACATAACCTTTATCTCAGGGTCTTGATCCAGATAGCCTTGACTGTTTTATTAAGATAAATTGTCTACTATATAAACTATATATAGAGCCAAAAATAGGAAGACACCCATGAAAAGAATCTCCATAAATAAAAGAATAGCATAAGCACGACAGCAATTAAAAAATAAAACTTCATTAGTTTTGTCCTTTTCTTTTCTTTTTTGTGTGCCTTTTTTTGGGGGTGGGGGGCTTGGACCTGACAAGAAAAAGGAACAAGGAATCATCTCATCATGTTTTCTGTAACATTTGGTATAAGGAATCATCATATCATACTTTTTTTTTTTTGGTAGTATTTAGTTTATATTTTCTTCTAAAGCATTTGTATTGAATTTCTACTGTTGAATGTATAAGATCAGTTAGAATTTCAAGACATGATGGGATTAGAAATTTGGTTATCATTTTCTATGATGCCTCCTCTTAGAGGAAGTGAGAAACCAAAATTGTTTTTAAGTAA
Source organism: Nyssa sinensis (assembly GCA_008638375.1). Lineage (NCBI taxonomy): Eukaryota > Viridiplantae > Streptophyta > Magnoliopsida > Cornales > Nyssaceae > Nyssa > Nyssa sinensis. Next base: position 27,832,446 of record CM018042.1, read on the forward strand.
ATGAATAAAAAAAATTACAAATAAAGACACTGTTCCTATTTTCACTGAAATAAATAAATTTGGGTAGATGTACAAAAACGCTGCACAGTTGCAAAAAAATAGCAGCAAGATCGACATTTCTTTCAGCTCCAAATTCAGAGATATAAATTTTATCACATCCCTAATAAAATTCAGTTAATCTGAAATGATAACACCCAAACAAGACTTTGTGTGGCAGTGGTTCAAATTCCAAACATCTAACCTATCAACCATATTACATTTTCAAATCCAATGAAACTTCTGCCTTAATATATTTGTAGTGAAACATAATATTTAAATCACTGACATTATTAGCAAACCCCTTACTTGCAACGGATGATCACTCGAATAGGTTTGAGAGCCTTTGGTCCATTTCTTATGCCCCTCTTGTGAGGAGAAACCTGCACAATCAACCAAACCTTCTTAAAAGCTTCCACATATCCAAACAACATTTTTCACTCACCCAGAAAAAAATCATACAGCTTAGAAAATATACCAGAATTAACATTTTATGGATAGGGGAAAAACATCATCTGATCTTAAAAACACTATAATAGAAGAACAGCACAATAAATTTTTTTCCTGATTGATGATTCAAAGCATCCTAGCCAGAAAAGGAATAAGGTGTTAACTATTCTGCTATAATTAAAAACCTAAAAATTCAAATAAATGAAATCATCACTCAGATGAACATGGACGCAACAAAACATGTTAAAATAGACGTGCCAACTTCAAAGTAATAGTATTATTCAAAACTCAAAATAAATCATATCCAAATAACAAATAAATTAAATAAAACCCAAATCTCCAAAAATTACAAAAACAACTTTGTAATTTATTATAAAAAGAATTGCATTGATAATAAAAAAATATTTAAAATCAACCAAAAATAAACTAATCGACTCTAAAAAAATCCCGTTTCTGAGTATCAGTTGTAATATCATTGACCCAAAACCCTAAACCCTAAAAATAACCTTCCTTAACAGAAAATAATCAGAACCCAAAACTCCAAAAATCTGACAAACAGCGCTGAGATGATTATACAACCAATAATAATAATAAGTTAACTGATATAAACGATCTTTGTATTGCCAATACAAAAACAAGAAATAAAGTGTGAAGTCACCTTCCTCTTGGGCACTGCCATGAGCTCCATTGATCCACCGCCGAAAGATAAACTAGGGAATTCGAAGTCCAATGTTGCTTTTCTCGGCGTTTCGGTCAACTTCAGGCAAAACCAACGGTGGTGATCCAGTCGTGTGGTTGTTGATCACACTATCAAGTGGGGCAGGTTGGGCGATGGCGTGAGTCCATCTTCTGAACCCTAATGTGCATCCCATGTTCCTCCCGGAGATTTTTAGCATCGCCGTCCTAAACGCCATAGTTGTTGCGCAGCTTGCCTTCACCTCCAGTGCTCGAGTGCAGAGAGACGGCGCGTGTTTAGAAATACATTGCCAAGGCAAAATGTTAAAACCTGCGAAGGCAAAATTGGTCTGAGCTTCTCAAATTAAAACGACGCCGTTTCAAGAATATTTTAGTACGAATTTTTTGGTGATTTCAAAATTTAGGGGTGAGAAATGATTGAATTTAGAACATTTTTAGTGAGAAAATTTTGTGTTGCATCATAATTTTGGGGTGGAACAAATTTTTGGATGAGAAATGATAAAAATGATGTGAATTGATGAATAAAAATTGAATTAGATCAAAATTGTGGAATGAATTAACTTAAAAAATAATTAAAATTATATATATATATGAATTTTTTTCTAGAATACAATAAAGATTATAGTTTCGATGAGCCTACAAACACTTTCATCCTCGCGTAATTGGCATAAATTCAATTATTTCTCTTCTATTATTGTATTAATATAAAATATAAGTTATGTTTTGTTATTTAAAAAAATTATTCAACGAATGATTCCATCACTCGTAAAAGTTAAACCTTCGTAACACAATATATATATAATTTTATGTACACACCGATCAAGTTGTAAGGATCGGTCTTCTTACAAAACAATTCTCTAATTTTAAAAAGATAATGCGACTGTAAACTTAAATGTATATGAGACAATGTGTTTTAACAAATTGACAACTTATGAATTATATTTTTATTTATCCCAATTATTTTTGTCTCTAGTTTTCAAGTTATATAATAGTTAAAATACTTTATTTTACATGTACTCGAATTTATAGTAACATTAGTTATTTTAATATAAAAAAGTGACTAAAACCTAATTTAAAAAAGAATAAATTATAATGATTTCTCGTTAAATTTATGAAATAATAATGACATTTTTTATTTTTTTATGACAAACTATAATTATTTTATTCCAATAATTTTTTTAAAAAAAATGATGAAATTGTCATTCTATTTTATTTTTTCATATTTTTTTGATCAATTTTGACCTATTTTTTTTAATATTTTAAACAATTTTTTTATTTTAAATAAAAATAAATTTATAATTTTAATCAATATTTATTTAAAAATGAAAAAAAGTAAAAAATAGTTTAAAATTTAAAATTTTTTTTAAAAAATATAATTTTAATCAATATTTATTTAAAAATAAAAATAGTTTAAAATTAAAAAATATTTTTTTAAAAATATAAAAAAGCAATTTCGTTATTTTAAAAAAAAATTAATTGAAAGAATGTAATTATAGTTTGTAAAAAAATAAAAAAATATTAATATAATTTTAAAAATGTTAAAAAATATTAGTATAATTATCAAATCTTATAAGTGATCAGCCTAGTTTTTTAACAAATAAAAAATTAAATGGTAGAAGTGGAAGACTTCCCCTGTTTATGGTTGACCTACTTGCGTTTGATCCGCCAAGATGAACGTCGTTCATTTGCTAATGCGACCCTTGAAAACAAGGCATCTCAGATCAGGACCTCTTTCTCTCTCTAATGATGAAGTAGATGTAGCACAATCCCAGCAACGAGGAAGCAACAACATGTGTAAAATGCCGAACTTGTCTTGCTAAAGCCAATGATCGAATGGATCTGAATGTTTTCAGGAGGCGACTGTTGCCTACACCGAAGTCCACAGATCAACATTTCATCGTCGGCGTCCCTCGTATCTCAGTGAAGAAACTTGGAATCACTAACATGAAGTTTATGAAGATATTGGCCGTTTGTTTTGTTGTTTTGCCAGTTTTGGTAACTGTCTCCATGATTTATCGAAACCCACGAACCGATCGCATTGGAGGTTTTGCTGAAGCTAGGGTTTTTGAAGTCAGAGCTGACAAAGCTGTACCAGGCAATAAAATTCTCACCAAAGCTTTAGTTTTCAGTAAAATTTCCATATTTGTTTAAGTGGTGGTCATTGAGGCCCCCTTGATGATATATGTAGTATCATACACACACATGTATTTATATCTGGTTTTTTTATTTATTTAACTCTGGGACAATATCAAATTAATTGGGAAGCCTTTGAACTTGTTAATGGGGGACAGAAAACTAGAACACTGCTGGTTAGTGTAGTTGAGCTGTTTTATGGATTGTACGCATACTTTTTGGACTGGCTTTGCTGCATTTATAGCTTAGAGTTCAAATTCAGAATTACGTTGGATGAAATATGCATTTAAGCTTGAATGCGGATCTTGCCAATCTTTTAATCTGTCTCTGGAGTAGATTTTTGTGTTTGTTTGATTTGATTGATCATCAATGCCTTGTGTAAAATTATGAGGTGTAGGATATGGTTGACTCTTTATATAAAGTTCACATAGTTTAAATTGATTGTCAAATTATTTCAGCTGATTTTTATGTTCATAACTTGGGGAAATTTATTACATCTAAGTTGTTTTAAATATTTTAAGTCATAAAAAAGAAGAAAATAAATAAAACTGTGTGAAAATAAAATTATTCATAGGTTGGTAGAGAGAGAAAAGAAGGTTATGCAATATTTAGTAAAGTTTAACCTAATAATAGAGAATTTGAAAATAATTGCTCCAGTGGGAATTGCCTGCAAATTTGACAATTTGTACTGATATTAATTCTAAAAGTTAGATTTTGGGTTCTAATACATTCATCCTTATTGCGTTTGATTTATTGCATGCACGTGTATTGCCTTTCTGAAGAGGAAATGAAATACTGATCCATAATTTACTAGTTAAAATATTGATCCCTGATAATCTGGAACAACATTGGACAATATTGTATATGTCTTCACTGTTCCTGATTGGAATTGTCAAATGGAACTAGAATGTTGTAATATGAATTTGGACATAGTTGCAGAGGTCGCAAAATTTGATATGTTCCCCATGTAAATCTTTCCACGAGTTAAGCTCACCTAGAGTTTTATTGTACAAAACCATATTTTCTATTGTTCATTAGTGACCTGTCCCATTTTGGTCTAGCTGATGGGTATTCCGTATTCCTGGACATTTTTATTTGTTTTACTCAATTCACTTTCGTGTTTCCCAGTCATATAACCCTCATAATTTATAAACACAACTAGGATATCTCATAGATCATGCACTGCCTTGATTTTATTGTTTTAAAAATATGCTGGTCTCTGAAATTTATAGGTATTATGTCTTGCCTTCCAATGTATTGCAAAGAATGTGTTCTGATCTTCTCATCTGTTGTCAGCAAGAAGAGTTGTCCCTGCAATTTAACTTCTCTGATTGACATTTTAGATATGCCCAACTGTGTGAGCAGGGTGAAGATGCCTGATTGCTACCCTCATGTTGTTTGGTGTAGAATTTATATGATTCATGACATAGCCCCTGCTGCTACATTATTCTAGAACCCCTACTACTTCAACTTGTACAACTCAATAGAATAAAAGATCATATTGAGCTTTTCTTTAGGGTCATTAGCATTTTGGAGTATTGACCATGAACTATGCATGGTTTAAACTCTCAGATCAAGTTGAGGGTAAATTATTACAGGTCAAAGCTGCCTGCAACCACACTTATGGCTGAGACACTACTTTTGAGTTGCAGCATAGCTTAATAATTTCTTTTGATTAGTGTGCGAAGTTCTAGTTGTTTGATTGGCGGCATTGTTTCATGGAGTTATGTGTTCCTCAACCCCCAGCATTAGTTTTACATTTTAAGCTAATCAGTACAGTTTAAGAGCTAATTTCCCTGGTATCATAAACTTCAAAGAATCTAACTGACCACTTTATTCAATCAGCTATTTTTTTAGACATTTTTGCTGCCTTGGGCTTTGTTTGAATAGCTAGTTTTAAAATTTTGAACATATAAATGGCAGCTGAGGTTGGAAAGAGTTTGGTTTACCCCATTTAGTCCTATAAATAAAACAATATCTATCATCTTTACCATGTAGAAGTACTTCTCAAAAGACAGAATTATTATCATATAGAAATCTCCCTTGAATGTTTGACACGGTTTTCTTTTGGTTTGTAGAAAAACAAGTATAGTTGTTGAGAACCATAACTGTAACTATTCCGATGCAGGAGTAGTGTCACGGTTCAATCCTACGCTTCTATTCTCAGATTCAGAATTTTTAACTCCTGAAGTGTTAAAAAGTACCGACTACATGATCCATCACTAAATGTATTATACTATTGTGTTTCATTTAGCTTGCTAATATGTTCTCTTTTTTCTCTTCCAATTGACAGGTTCTGGAGATGATTCCTCCAGATCCCTTGGCACACCAAAAAATGAATTGCTTGGTGGACTTATCGCTGCTGGGTTTGATGATCAATCTTGCTTAAGCAGATATCAGTCCGCCTTATATCGCAAAACTTCACCCCATAAACCTTCTTCCTATCTCCTTTCCAAACTGCGAAGCTATGAGGATCTCCATAAACGATGCGGACCCCATACTAAGTCCTATAATAGAACCTTGGAGCTACTCAAGTCTGGCCAAAATGCTGGTCCCACAGATTGTAACTATATTGTATGGATTTCTTTTAGTGGCTTGGGGAACAGAATACTGACTCTGGCTTCAGCATTTCTTTATGCTCTCCTCACAAACAGAGTCCTGCTTGTTGATCGAGGAACTGATATTGCTGATATCTTCTGCGAGCCATTTCCAGAGAAATCATGGCTACTGCCAATGGACGTCCCCTTTACAAGTCAATTCAGCAGCTTTGATCAGAGTTCTCCGCATTGTTATGGGAACATGTTGAAGAATAAGATCGTAAGTGATTCTATAAAATCAGTGCCGTCATTTCTATATCTTCATCTAGTTCATGATTATGGTGATCACGACAAGTTGTTCTTTTGTGATCAAGATCAAACTCTTCTTGAAAAAGTACCTTGGTTGATCATGAAATCTGATAACTACTTTGTCCCATCTCTCTTCTTGATCCCATCTTTTGAGCAAGAGCTAAGCAAGTTATTTCCTCAGAGAGAGGCTGTTTTCCACCACTTGGGTCGGTATCTTTTCCATCCCTCAAATCAAGTATGGGGATTAATCACCAGGTACTATCAGGCCTACTTAGCCAAGGCAGATGAGCGGATTGGCATCCAAATAAGAGTTTTCGATACTGGAACTGAAACATTTCCACATGTAATGGATCAAATTTTAGCCTGTACTCTGAAGGAGAAGATACTGCCTGAAATCAATATGCAAGAATCTGTTGTCGCCCCACCCAAGAATGTAAAGTCAAAAGCTGTTTTAATGACATCTTTAAATTCTGGGTACTTTGAGAACATAAAGAACTTATATTGGGAACACCCTACCATGACTGGGGAGGTGATTAGGGTTTTCCAACCAAGCCATGAAGAGCACCAACAGACCGAGAAGAAGATGCACAACTGGAAAGCATGGGCAGAAATTTATCCTCCTTAGTTTGACAGATGTGTTGGTCACAAGTTCATGGTCAACCTTTGGCTATGTGGCTCAGGGTCTTAGGAGGTTTGAAGCCATGGATTCTGTACAAGCCAGAGAATCGAACAACTCCAAATCCACCTTGTCGTCGGGCTATGTCAATGGAGCCTTGTTTCCATGCCCCTCCCTTTTACGACTGCAAGGCAAAGAAAGGAACCGATACAGGTGCGCTTGTTCCTCATGTGAGGCATTGTGAGGATATGAGTTGGGGCCTTAAGCTGGTTGATGCTTATGATGAGTAAGACACAATCCCCCACACAATATAATCTGGATCACAATCATATCTCGTCTCATTCTCAGTGCCATATGCCATACTGCTTTCAGATGACAACTTCCACACCTCAACCCTTGGTCCATAGGGTAAGTTGTAGCGGCTACAATTTTGATTTGTCATACCACTTTGTCATTCTTGAATACAGTCTTGGCTATGGAAGTAAATTTTTTTTTTTGCTTTGTTTTGGAGGAAGTATAAGTTATTTGTTAAATTGCCATCGAAGGTTCTGTAAAATTATACATTTCTAGATAATAGGATTGTTTTCTTTTGTTTTTCCTTCTGTTGCCACCAATATGATATCTCTGTATCCCACCCTGGAAAGGTATATAAAACCCCAACTTCTGGATAGAGAGCACATTTCATACTCTTTTTTAGTGGAACACATGATGATACAAAGGAAGCTAAAGCTTGGAGTAATGGTGTAAATTTATATTGGTCTACTTTCTGAAGGAAAGAGTGAAGGTGGCTGTAATAATGGAGAATGTGTTCAGAGTGGATAGGCTATAAAACGAATTGAGTTAGGTTTGTAATCAGTTCGGTTATAAGCTCGTTTGAGATCAGCTCGCAAGATAAATAATATAAACTTGAACATATTTTGAGGCTCGTTAATTTATTGAGCTCGGTTTGAGTTTGACTCATCAAGTAAAAAATAGTCTAATACTATATAAAAATTTAAACTACTCGAGTTCGATTCGCGATCAACTCAATTAAAAACTCGTTCAAAATCAGCTCGAAAAATTAACAAGCCCAGCTTAAACACAATTTAAAATTCGTTTATTTTAAAGAGTCGAGCTTGAAACAATTCACTATGCGGCTCATCTCGACTCGACTCATTTACATCTCTAAGAGTGGATGGCTTTAAACTTTTACTTGGTGCACATGTATTATATTTTTGATTTATTTTTTTGTGTTATTAGTTGAAAATAAAATTCATATGATGATTAATGCTTTATGCAAGCAAGTTGTGGTATTGCTACTAGAAAGAAATTTCTCTTATCTGATTTATATCTCTTCGTACAAAACCAAAGACTTGTCATAAATATAACACTAAGTATTTTTAGTTTTTAATCAAAAACAAAAAGTCATAAATAGTTACATGGATTATATACGTGACAAATTGTGTTGAATCTTAAGTCACTAATTAAGAATACGTTATCTACCTGATTTGAGACCAAATATGTCTTCCTACGGGTAATGCTGCATATTAATTTTATTCTTTTATGTATTTCCAATACAATGTGATATTATGTAGAGTTTTTGATATTCATATTCATGTGGACCTAAAAATATCACTAATACCACATGTCATTGGAAATACAAATCAAGAATATATATTCTTGTAAAAATAGAGCTATGACCAAACTTAAACTCGGAGAAATGATGCAATTTTATTTTATTTTTTATTAACATCATTTTTAATGGTGACTCAAACTTAAACTCAAATCTAAATTACAGTCAAAATTCTTAAAAAATTCTTTCAAATTCTTGATTTAAATTTGTACAAAATTCAATTTCATTTGAACTTAAATCTAAATTTATAAAATATTATTCATGAACTCGAATCATTGTTCAAACTTAAATTTAGAACATTTGGAGCAGGATGAAATTTTCTTTAGAATGCGATGAAATATTTTAAATAAAACTTCGTGAAATTATCGAATTTGAGTAACCAGTAACCATTGGAAGTGGCCCGATAAAACGCCCAGATAGACCAATAAGAAATGGGCCCCGGTCTTCTCTTCGGGCCCAATCTACTTGACGCCAGAATGAACTCAATTCACTTTTAACGCTCTCCTCTTTCCATTGTCTGCTGGTTCCAAAAGCTCAAGACCACAAGATTTCTCCTACTTCTCGAACGAAGGTACCATAATTTTTTCGATCTTTAGCCTTAAGAATCCAATATCAAAACTACAACTCCTTGTTGATATATATATATATATATATATAATATTATAATATTGCATTGATTTTTGTATTCTCATATACAAATTAGGGCATTCGATGAAGTTAGTTTCTGCCCTTTCACCATTTGTTATCTTCCTGAACTGGCATTAGTACGATAGTCGATCTCATTTCGTTAGTTTTCTGTGCAAAGCAGGAACTGAAACAGTGGTAACATCATCATCTCACAGTAGCTGTAAGAAACCATGTCGTTCATGAAAGGTGATCTGCTTACGAGAACGAGAAAGCTTGTGAAAGGTTTGGCGAAGGCTGAACCTGTTTGGCTTAAAGCCATGGAACAGTATGTACTAATTTAATCTCTCTAAGAAGTTGAATATGCAAATTACATGAATAAAATTTTCATATATATATATATATATTTAATTTTTTAAGGTTTTGAACACATTCGATTGTATCTGAAAATTCTAAAATTGTAGTTTTAATTCTTGAAATAATTGAACCGAAACAATCCACTAGCAACCCAATGGAACACTTACGTGGAGCACTCACTCAACAAATTCTAATATTTCTTGATCGATTGAAGTGGTAAATTCTTTTTTTTTTTCCTTTATTAAATCATTTTAACTGTTAAGAAGCTAATCTAGGCTCGTTCAATGATTCTTTGGTTATTGGATATCTAAGGGTTCAAGAAAATTTAAGTATCATTTCCGTAGACTACATGATTTCGAGCATGCGGTCCCTTACTTGTAGTTCCTTTTTTAAGTCACTGCACACTATTAAAGAAAGAAATCAAGTAATCATATTTTTCTATCATGTCAATTGTAGTGAATCAAATTTATTTGTTTTTATAATATGAATCAAGACCTTCTGTTGATTATAGAGGTGGAGAATATTTCTCATCCACACATTGATATTAAACTTTTGGTTAGATTATTATTTGCCATAATTTTTAGTGCTTTGCTTATGATTACAGTTGATTGTGTTATCTAGGGCCCCACCCGTGACATTTCCTCAGTGCTGATAGCAAAGTTAAGCAGATCAGTCTCCCTGAGGACGTTTACATAAAAAAGTTCTTTAAGAAGCATCCAGATTCTAAACATGAAGATGCTATCAAGTACTGCTTTGCCCCTCCATATATTTCTCTTTGCAGCATTCAATATCATTTCATTCTTCAGTTTATTAGACCGGGCTTGTAAAAAATGCTATATTATCTTTGCAGTTATTATCTTAAGGTATGATTTGTATGTTTATGAAAATTTTAGAGTTGTTTGACAAGGAGAGATGATGAAGAATTTTGAAATTGATTTTGCTAGATACTAGTTCAGTTCTTGTTGCCAGCACCAAACAAGCCAGGATTAAGATTTGAGCAATGGGTTGAATTAGACTGCCTGTCTGTACTTACCCAAAAAAAGAATGCTGGTCTGAAATTTCATGTCACTTGTTTTCAAGCTGACTTTGCTTTTGCATTCAAGGATTTTATGTTTCAGTGTGCACTCATCTGTTTGCAGGCATAAATACACTAGTGTCACATTTTTGTGTATTTGAAAATTTTGTGGAGGGTTGTTTCAATTAATAGTTGACAAAGAGAAAGGTGAAGAAGAATTTTGAAATTTGTTGTGCTAGATACTAGTTCAATTCTTATTGCCAACACCAAACAAGCCACGATTATGTATTGAGCAGTGAATTGAATTAGACCGCTGGTCTGAGATTTGAATTTTTTTTTTTGGTAAGTTGGTCTGAAATTTGATTTCACTTATTCTTAAGCTGACTTTGCTTTTGCATTCGAGGGTTTTATGTTTTAGTGTGCACACATCTGTTTGCATGCATAAATACACTGCTGTCACAATTTTTTGTACTTGAAGACTTTGCGGGGGTCAGTTTCAGTTAATAATTTTCATGAGTGCAGTTTTGCTGCTTGTTGTCAACCAGCACTTAAATTTTTGGCTCCTAATAATCTTCGGTCCATCTCAATTACTAGAAACATCTTTATTTTCCAATATGGAGGATATAGGTGTCAGACAAAGGAACTCTAAATCTGATTCATGCCTTTAAGTAGTACTAGTCAATGTGAAATTGATAATGTCATGGATCAGCTGATCTAGTAGTTGCCTTTGCAGCTACTTGGGATAATTAAATGTAAAAAGTTAACTTCAGCTACCTTTTGATTCTCTTCCCTTTCTTTTGACAATAAATGAAAGATAATAAGGAAAGTAGATTAGAAGAGAGAGATTTCCCATAACATATGTGAAAGAGAAATAAAAATAAAAATAAAAATGAGGTACAACTGCTAATAAAGGGAAACAAAAAGAAGATGCTTGATCTTGGTGTCATCTTATGGGAGTTCCATTGCATTGCCTTTAGGCATTGATGATTACAAAATAATTAATCTACCATTCAAGGAGTAACTCGAACATCCTTGTTTCCCATCAATTGAAGTTTTCCCATTCAATTGAAGTTTTTTTTTTATTAAAAAAATTATATGTTTATTGATTTGTTTGTTTTTAGTGTAAAGTCAAGTGTTTCATCACCTAAATCTTATGATGCATTTTGATTCATGCCAACCTTTTTTTTTTATTTTTTAAAACTTGCTTGACTTTTCATAATGGATCTGAGTGATGCATGGACTGAAATCTGAAATGCCAATCTAAACAGCCTGCTGCCTTGATATCAGGTTAAACTTTTAAAAAGTAATGTGTTCAAGCTGAGTATATATATATATATATATATTTGTATGTGTGTATATGTACATATTTCATAATATACTTGAGATGTGGTGTTGTATCATGATTCTAGTAGCAACAAAAAATTGTGATTTTCAATTAAATGCTTCAACTTAGTCATTAACTCAATGTGATGTTATTATTAACTTAACTTATATGTGATGTTCCAACAGGATTTGTGGATTTGATCCCCCTCCAGCACGTGTATTTGGCTGGCGGGTGCTTGAGTTAAAGGAGCAGGGAGTGAATGAGGAGGAAGCTATGACTGTAGCTGATGTATGTACTCCATTTTTTTCCCCCAGATTCTTGAATTTAAGTCTGTCTCGTGGCCCATATCTACTCTCTTTTATGATTTCTTTGTCAATTTAACTGCTACCTTTTCTTTAGATGGAATATCGAGCGGAGAAAAAAGCCAAAAAGAAGGCATATACTCGATTGAAGCAAATTGCACGTCTTCAAGGGAAGAAGCTTCCTCCAAACCCATATCCTAGTGCTATCAAGGAGATACAGGCTGAAGAGAAAAAGTATGTCCATGACCGTTTCTTTGATCCCAAGATACTCGAAATTGTGGAGAAGATGAAACAGGAAAAGGCATTGGACATGCAGGACAGAATGAGAAGGGGTGGCTGGTAAAGCAGAATGACACATCAAAGCTAGAGTCATCCTTTGCTCTTTAAATCTAATAATAATTAGTCAATCGGCTGTCAAAATATCTTTTCCAATGATTTTGTCTTGAGGAAAGTTTTTTAGTGAAAGCAGCGGCTCAAATAAGTTAGAATGAAATTTTTATGTCATTCTTATTATTGTTGGATGAAATATTATGCATTCTGGTTCTACTGCTTTAGGCGCTGGCTAAATTTTTTGCGTCATAAAATTTTACTTACCGAAAAAGAAAAAAAATTTCATGTGTGAAATTTTTATTTTCATGCTCATATATGAATTGCTCGCAGTGACTAAGAATTTACTTCCCAATGGGGAACCCATTTGGAACTCAATACAACACTGAATCATTTTGACATTTGAGGAAATATAGGTTAATTCTTGGGAATCATGCTGAGAAATTTTCAAATGTATTTCTGAAGTGCTTAGCGAATGGTGTTTTATAATTATAATATATTTTTGATACATCTGAAATAAAAGTTTCCCAATGTGTTGTCAACACTTGAAATCTCTTAAAACCTTTTGGTCTTTTTACATGTATCCTAAAGTGCTCTTTGTATCTGAACATTCCTTTTTGGGGTTAGACTTTTTGCTTGCCATTCAATTCTTAACCTGCTTGTATTTAATTTAAATTTTTATTTTTTCTTCATTTCCATTTCTCTTTTGCTGTCCATGCTGTCCCTTGTTTCCATTTACAAATTATTTTTTTGGGTAACCATTATCTGGCTATTGATTGAGAAAGGAAGGATGGAAGTATTACAGAAGATCAGAGTCATGGTGCAAATTTTGTTTTTTGTTTTCTTCTGTTATCAGGCAGCTTGTGGCATTGCCATGTTACATTATATAGAACCTGGCTTTCACTTTTTCAACATGCAAGTAAATAAGTTTGAGTTTTTTTCAAGATTATATATACATTCATTGTTAATTTTTTCAAGATTATATATATTGTATTTTTTGTATGGTGGCTGCATTTCATCCTTCAACCTTCGGACAGGATGGTTGGAAGATGAATTTCATTCCACACTGGCCGTTGGAATATTTTTATTTTGAATAACTTTTTGCATCATCTGTTTTAACTTACTAGATTAATTCCAGTAAATTTATTTTTTGTTCAGAAAGCCCAAAATCTCTTTAATATTATCCATAGATTTTGATACCATTTTAAGGAAGAAAAATTGAAATTCAATTGTTTGCTTTTCCTTTTATGGTAATTAGGGGACTGAAAAAGTGTAGTTCCAGAATAATCTAAGCATTTCAATATGCTTTTTCCCCTTTCTTTTAAGATATGGTCCAGATTCTAGCATAGTTGTCCAGATTGAACAGAAATTCATGAATGTTAAAGCCAATCTTGCAGTATCACACGTATTTATTCAGGAAAGAAGAATTCAAAGCTCTATAACTTCTTTTTCCATCCATCAGCAGAAGTTAATCCAACATCTTGTGGAAATGGAAATGGAAAGGGAAAGGATTTGGCTCTTTTCCAGTCCATGAATGGAATGGAGCTTGATCCTCGCAGAAATGGTGGGCGTGGAGATGCCGATCCACAGGGGGGAATTCGGTTATTTTTCCCGAGTATAGATGAGTTCAAGTTTTGCATATAATTTTCATTTTTTTTTAATCTGTGTCTAGAAACAAGTAGTAAAATTCGTAAAATGACTTGTGCAATTACTGTGAGAACTTACCTCTACAAGTAGAGATATTATTTTTACACCTTGAATTGATATAAATATATATGTATTATGTATGTATAAATTGGAAATCATACAATACATGCCTAGATGACTTTAGTGAGTACATTTTTAAAGACAAAGCCTTGGCCAAATGGTTAAAGAACTCAATATATTTCACCAATGCTACCTTTCTTGGGATACAAGAAAAGAATTTTTATATTCTTTCTTGTCCTTTATTTATCATCTAAGCAAAGATCATTCCTTTATCTTTATTCACCAGATTTGTGTTTCCAACTTTAAAATATTTTATTTTACTTTATTTATGTGATTTTTAATCTGCCAGCTCTAAATTTCTCTACTTTTTATTGGATGTTTTGAACTTTGTAGGCCCCCTTGTCCATATATAAGTCCTAGTAGATAAGAAGGCAGCTCATATTTGGAAGAACCAAATTTCTCTCTCTCTCTCTCTCTCTCTCTCTCTCTCTCTCTCTCTCTCTTATCTCACACACACACACACACACACACATATCACTTCAAACGTGTCAGCATTTGATTGGTTTGTAAGCCTCCAACAGATAATTTCTGACAATTCTTCACATTCTAATATTTCACCTCGCTAGAGTCCAGAGTCCAGCCATGGAGACTGCATTAACAGCAGCAATCACTACCATCAAGACTGTTAACGTTCTTGCAACAGCCGCCACTCAGAGAGTAACAAACCAAACTACCTTAGCCCCATCATGGCCTCTCACTAGATCAAACATGCTCGATCTTTATGGCTGTAATAGCTTTCTTAATCCCCAAAGAGCCCCAAACCCTAACCCTAGAAACAAAAGCAGAGCACTCTTTATCACCCAATGCTCCACAAAACCAAACACTGACAGAGATAATGCAACGGACCAAAATTCGACCTTTGGTGCCCATTCAAATTCAAAATTCCAAGACGCAAAAAAACCCACTTCAAATCCACCTCTTTTTTCTTCAAATTCATCATTTTCCAGAGGTTTGGTGTTTGATTTGGGCACCAAGAGCTCGTGGGACAGCGCAGAAATTGGGTCACCGGTTGTGAAAAGATACCTCAGTGACGAGGAAGAAAGATGGTACATGTGGTACCATGGGAGACCTAATGGAAACCAGAAGGATTCGATGGGTTTGGCGGTTTCAAGCAATGGAATTCACTGGGAGAGAGGAGAAGGAGCTGTTCGATCAGGGGCGGATGTGGGTTTGGTGTTGAATTGTAGTAAAGATTGGTGGGCATTTGATACACAGAGTATTAGGCCTTGTGAGGTGGTGATCATGTCTAGTGCAAAGGTTAGAGCAAACAATGCTGTCTACTGGCTTTACTATACTGGGTATAGTTCAGAAAAGGTTGAATTTTTATATAATTCTTTGGAATTCAATTTACAGAGCCCTGAAAGGGCTCACATTGATGATGATGAGAATGATGGGATGAGAAAAATTTACAGGTCTTTGCCGGGTTTGGCGATCAGTCAAGATGGGAGGCACTGGGCTAGAATTGAAGGGGAGCATCATACTGGAGCTTTGTTGGATGTGGGTTCTAGTGGTGAGTGGGACTCTATGTTTATTGCCTCACCACAGGTTGTTTTTCATGGAACTGGTGATCTTAGGATGTATTATCATTCATTTGATGTGGAAAATGGTTACTTTGCTATTGGGATTGCAAGGTCTAGAGATGGGATTAGGTGGTTGAAATTGGGGAAGATAATTGGAGGAGGAGCAAATGGTGGGTTTGATGAATTTGGGGTGGTGAATGCTTGTGTTGTGAGAAATAGGAAGGATGGGAAATATGTGATGGTTTATGAAGGTGTTGCTGAAGATGGGGGGAGGAGTATTGGTGTGGCAGTGTCTATGGATGGGTTGAAGAATTGGCAGAGGGTTCAAGATGAAGCTATTTTGAAGCCATCTATGGAAGATGGTTGGGATAATGAAGGAGTGGGATCTCCTTGTCTAGTTCAGATGGATGGGGATGCAGATGAATGGAGATTGTATTACAGAGGAATTGGTAAAGGGGGAAGGATGGGAATTGGGATGGCAGTGTCTGAAGGAAGTGAAATTAGAAGATTTAAAAGATGGAAAGGATTTCATTTGTAAGACATACAGTGTCGATGTGCTTTTTTTTTTTTGGGGTTTTTCCTAATTCAAATTCATAATGAAACTATTGTTTGCTCTATTTGATGAATCAACCTAGGTTTTAAGTATCTAATCAGGGCATTTCTAGCAGTGAATCAAACTCATACTCAAATTTAAATTTGAGTCAAAAACTCTAAAAAATCATCTCTAACAATAGACTCATACTCAAAGTTATACTAAATTTATTTTTACTCAAAGCAAAATCTAAATTAGTGCAATACTATTCATAGATTCAAATTATTGTTCAAAACAAATTTAAAACATTTGGGATAAAGTGAGAACTTTTTTAAAAAAAAATTGAGTAAAAATTAAGTGACCGTAGGAGAGTGTCAAACTGAAATGAAACTTTTACTCAAATTTGAGTAAAATTTTGGGTCACAGCTAGAGATGGTCTTACTAATTTGGTTTCATATTTTTCTTTCCCACCCCTTTTGCTCTGATACCATTGTCAGATGTTGGGTTTCCAACTCAAAAGACAAACCTATTAACATTTCCAGTAGTGACTCGAATTTTTACCCAAATTTATGTTAAAATTTAAGCAAAAGTTGAATTTAAATCTCGTGCTTTCCAATGATCACTTAAATTTGAGTTTATGAATAATTTTGCACTGATTTAGATTTGGATTTAAGTAAAACTCTATTTGAATCTAAGTTTGAGTAATTACTGGAGAAGATTTTTGTGAATCTTAAATCAAATATAAAATTGAGCCAGAATTTAAGTCATCACTAAAAATGCTCTTAAAAAAGATATACCATACCCAGTTTATAAGTCAAGAGCAACCAGAACCAATATCTAATGTGGGACAAAGAATGCACAACACTTTTCGGACATCTTATTAACTAAAACCTTTTGATCCTAGTGTATTTACTGCAAGAATTTTACACTGTTGTTTGTGTTCATTTTGAGACTATCCAAATCCAACTAATTTCTAGAGATTTTAGAAATGCTCTTTAAGAGATCTCAAAACAATAGGAGAAATCTAAAGAAGGGTGCTTGGATCAGGTAAAAGAAATCTTCTCTTACTCATGTACGTATTACAATTTTAATAGGTTACATATACACTCACATATATATCATATAACTATTTAATTTTAATAAAAAAAAATTTAAATAAATCAAAAAATATATATACATTGCATATGTAACAGATTATGGTTAAGATATATATTTAGATAGAAGAAAGTTCTTCCTACCAAGTTTGAAACTAAGTATTGTCTCATCTAAATAGCTTTAGCTAAACATATTTGTGAAACTTAAAAGTCCTATTTATTTATTTAATTAGACTTTTGTAGCAATTGAACTTGTAATTTGGCGATTCTTGACTCAGTGAGTGAACATATCCTGGTCCTTCAGCTCAGTGGACTCATACGAGTTGACTTGGGTTGATTGAAAAACTGACCATGAATGAAAGGTGGCCAGGTTAGGTAATAACATGACTTCCCTCCTTTAGAAGCAGAAGATTAGGTGTCAAGACAAAACATCAGGCATGTGGGGATGAGACATTTTTCTTTCTTGTGTCCAATCTTGAAATATGTGGTGATGTTGAAAGGATCAAGATTGCAATGATCCTGGTTTTGATCCCTTTGTCTGAGTTTTGAAGATCATACCATGCTTGAATTCAACGAGTCAAACTCAAAAGGAGGCCAACCAACTCAGTTTCTTCTTTTAACTAGAGGTCCAATGCTTTTTTTTCTTCTCAGGTGCCTTCTTGAATTGAAAAGAAGATGCTTCTTTCAACTAAAGGTCCAATGTTTTTTTTTTCTTCAATTCAATGCAGTGAAAATATTCATTAAAAAAAAAAACAAATTTAAAGGAAGAGATGGTGATAAGAATGGCAAGAATATCCTCTCAACATGATGTAGTTCAAACATTAAGAGATGGTGGCAAGGATGGTAATAGTGTCCTCTCAGTTGCCTTCTTGAACTGATAAGACAATTTGTCTTAATACTTGTTTGGGTAAGCCTCCTTCCTTGAAAGTTAGGTAACTTGGCCAAAGATACTAAACATTTTTTTATAATAATGTGCTTAGCACAAGTTTTCCTAAACATTCTTGGATTAAGCTAAATCGGGTCGGTTTCAGTCAGCATTTTTTTTTTGGCCATATTGGGAAATGTAGAGGATGAAAAAAGTGGGTCATTGACCCGCCCCATTTGTACCTTGACTTCCAAGATTTGAAAGGTAGAAGCAACCAATTTCTTGATATTGGCAATCTAAACCAAAAGCATCCAAGGAAAGATAGGTGAAAAGAATAACATATTGTTATATATAGAATTTTTGACCTAGTCAAGTATGTCTTTTTTAATAAATTTTTGCAACCCATATAATTGATTCTTATTTTTCAAATTAATGCATTCTGAAAAAGGGTAATTTTTTTTTCGGATAGATAATTTTAAGTGTCAAAAAATTCGTTGCTGATTAAGATTTCACATTTTAAGTTAAAAGATTTTGACAAAGTTTTTGATTTAAAAATATTTTTTTAAAAATTACATGAGTATGTAAATACATATTAAAATGAGGTAGTTAAAATTTATCTATACACACGATAAATCAGAGTTTGAATCTAATGTGGTGCACGCACACACACATACTCTGGATAGTTTCCTCCTTCCCCATCTTTATACTTAAAAAATAAAATAAAATTTACGTGACTCTGAAAAATAAATATAAAAATACACGAATCGACAAAATTAATAAAAAAAAATACATGGGTAAGACCCTCTCAAGAACTTTCTAAAATAAAATAGTAAAAATATCATTTACTACTTCACATATAAATTTGTTATATTCATTTACTACTTTGAAAATTTGACATTCCAATAAAATAAACAAATTTTGATATTTTATTTATTTTTTAGATTTTATATTAATAAGTGAGTTGGATGACTTTTGATATAAAGATAAAAGTCTAAAAAAGTGAAGTAGAGAATAGCTGGGTCGCATATTAATTTTTTATTCAATTATAATCATTTGCTATTTCCTTTTTCACCCATCAAATTGGATGTATTTCCAAAAAAAAAAAATAGCAAAATTGTTGTATCCAATGGAACTCCACGTGTCCTATGTGACACATCAAAATAAGTTTGCTACCTCATTTACTTATCCTGTTAGAAATAGTCTAAGCTCTAAAATTTTATATATATATATATATATATGTGTGTGTGTGTGTGTGTGAACGGACATTGTTGGGTGGGGATGCCAAGTTCAAATTTTTGGACGAGAACGAATCTTAGGAATTCATATGAAAATCTAAGCAAGTGGCAATATATACAAGGTTATACATAACTATATAATATACTTATACACATAATATGAAATAAAATATACATCGACTTTATGATTATTTAACTTAAAAATAATATAATAAATCTCAACTTTATGGTTGGACCACGGGACTAGCAATTATTTGTAGGGTTAGAATAAAAAATAAATAAAAATTAATGCGAAAGGTACTTGCATATTTTATATTTGTGTGGAGTCACCAAACTTCTCTCTCAATAATTCTCTCTTTTTATCCGTACGCATGTGTATAAAGATGTACTATTCTGTTTTTATTTTTTATAATATACACATAATATATATAGCTCACATATATATATATATTTATATATATATATATATATTTTAATTCTACATATATAAATATTTAAATTTGTGCGATGCAATTTTTAGACCATTGTCAACTCACGATTTAAAGAATACCTAGTAGCATACAACAATGACATAATAGCTGTAGACTTACGATATTATGATGATTTTTAATAAATCAATTATACTTTTATACAATTATGGAATATTGTTCATAATTTTATATATAAGAAAATTTGTTGACAATAATGCAATTAACAATAAACAATCGTTAATGGTATAAAATAAATAGCTTTCCCTTTCAATAATATAGAAATCTAATGGCTTCCACAATTCTTGCTCTAGTGTGTGTATATACCAAAATATAGTTGGAAAAAGTGAATTTTTGAGTTAAAATAAAAGTGGATTCCACATATTAATTTTGGTGGGTGCATATGAAAATATGTTCTCTTTCATGAGGAGATTAAGATTATGTATTAGGTTGCTCAAAACTATTAAGGAGTGAACACCACTTAAAAATAGTAACAAAATCTTGAAACTTATGAAAAGTTTGTTTCTCACATAAAATGGGTATAACTGTATAAGGTTTTTAAAAGGTATATATATATATATATATATATATATATATATATATATATATAATCACCTTGAAAGAAGATTTAGGCCCTAAGGGACACCCAAGTTTTGTGGAAAGTGAAAGACCTAGCACATGTTTGTTTTACCACACACGCGTGCCGCCGCCCCACATTGAACCGGGCAAGGTTGGGTTTGGGCCTTGGCCCGTTATGTACATATCTTTTTGAAAAAGATTTATTTAAATTTTTTTTCAAAATGTTATCATTTTTGTTACTATTAGAAACAATCTAAAACGTTGTCATTTAGTTACCAGATTATTAAATCCAACATTATCATTTAGCGATTAGTTTTGGTTTAAATCCAAAACGATGTTATTTTGCGATTACTTTTGTTTTGAAGTTTGACTAAATTGGAGTATTCTTTATTGGGCGTAATTGTATCTGTTCAATAGATGCAACTGAAACTTCATACCCGTATCAAATAGGCATAAATGAGTCTATATAAACATCATTGCACTTATCATTCATTCATCAATTTTTTCATACACTCTGTGCGTCAATAATTATAGAGTTTGAAAGAGTTCAAGTCATTGTTTTAGTTCGTCAGGTACGTAGTTGAGGTATTTAACATCTATGTGTACTAGATCATTGTATCCTAAGAGACATACGACCAAGAGCTTGTAAGCACTACTGTGAGAGTTGTAATTCGTTTTAAGGACATTGTGTAAAAAAACAAGCCTTAATCACTGTTTTAGTTTCTATAATTCTGTAAGTGTTGGTTATGTTTCTATTACTGTATTCTTATACTGTAAAATAGTTTACTATTTTTTCAATTTTCGTTTTAGTTTAAATTTTTTTTCTTATACTACTTTGTTTTTAAAAAACGTTTTCTGTTTTTTTCTTCTTCTAAAGAAGAAATTCTTATTTCATAAAATAATTTCTATTTTATTATCAAAACTGATTTATATATTGTGAATAACAAATATATATATATATATATTATTTCTTACTATATAATAAGTAAGGATTATTCGTCATACAAAAAAAAAGTTTTTGCCCCACACTTATTATGTATTTTTCAGTTTGTCACTTTATTTGATATCAATGACAGATTAAGCCTGAGTATGGCATAGGCATCCGACATGTGTGTGTATACATATATATATATATATATGCATATTGTATAAATTGTTTAAATGGGCTATTGATATGCTTTATAAAAACATGCATGCGAAGATTGTTGGCAATTTATAGTGAATTACATAAATGGACATCTAATGTTAATAACTAAGTGCTTAAAACTGAAAAAGATTTCAATACTTTTTCTATTAAGTGAGTTTCATAACTCAATATCAATAATCACTCAAAATAAAATCCCACTTAAAATTTGGATTGAATTTTAATTTAATGTTGAATGCATTAAGTAAAAAGTAATATTAAATTTTAATTTTCAAGTCTACCCTTAAATTTTTCATTTATAAATTAAGCAGTTAAAAATCTTTAATACTTCTAATTTAACTTAACTCAATTTAATAAAATCGTATCCTAACTATTTAGAATCAACTAAATAGTTCTGTTTTGTCACTCTGCTATATTTAAAACATTATTCTTTGTCAAACCGCACATTATCCATTTTTTTTTTTTTAACTATTTCAATCAAAATTAATTTTGATTTTTTTCCCCATGCCATGTCACTTTTCATTATTAGTGCAAATCACTTAATTTTATTTACTTGATGAATGTTAAAGGTAATTTTGTAATGTCAATGACAATAATACATTATTTTCTAGGAGTAATGCTATACAAATTAAAATAGTTTACTAATCACTCATTGCCACAAATTAAAAAGTATACTAATCACTCCTTAATATTTGACTTAAAAAGGGTAGATTTTCAAAAACAAATCACTTACTATCACATCAAGTGATACACACACACACACACACATACACACACTAAGCTCAAAGCTTTTCTCATGCTAAGTAATTAAAAGAAAAATTGGTACAATCCTTTGGATGTCATTGGTTTCTATTCCATTTGCTTCTAGAGAACACTCAATCATTGCAAATGGTCTGTAGCTCAAGAGATGCGTTTGTTCAAGTGTTGAGTGTGTGTGTGTGTAGATATAGGGAGAGCCTATTCTCACTCCCCCACTATACTATTGCATTCCAAAAAATGCATTATTTAAGTATTAAATAATATATTTTTGTAGCGTAATTATATAGCAAAGATAAGAATGACAACAGAATGAGGTGCCTTTTTTCCACTTTGCTTAAAAGTTTATCCCGATCCTGTTTATATTTCCCGACTCCGATCTAACCCAACCTGAACCCCTTTCTTTTTTTCTTTTTTATTTTTTCTAAAGTTCAATTTTTTTTGCTAACTAATTAAAACTTTATTACTAAAACAACTAACATGAGAAGAAATAATACGCGTATGATAAAGAGAAATTTTAAAACTAATTTTATATAGTGTATATAGATAAATGGGACGAGGTCACAACAGAGTGATGTTTTCTTGACTATGCCTCAACTTCATTTATAAACACCTTATACCCGTTTCATTAAAAACAGGATAAAGACAAACCAAATTCTTGGGTAAAGAGCTCAAATAGTTTTTTCCCTATATTATGCGTGTATCATGAATGATGAAACAAGCAAGCAAGTGCTATAGTAGTATGTTATTATCCGACCTCACTTTTGAAATTGTTAGGTAGGGTCAAACCAAATTCTATGGAATCACAGATGAGAGTTTTATTTATATTTTTGACCCTATCTAAACAGTAGGAAGGTCACTCAAACCAATGTCCGGCAATAACTTGGATAACATTAGCCACCAAGCATAGAAGCTTCCTTGAAAATTCAACAAATAAACATACTAAAAAGAGTTTTTCAACTTATGTGACAATCCTACATCGGTGGGAGAATTAATGTAAAATTATTACATTATTTGAAACTCTTTTTTTACCTAATATTTGGACAATATTTACAAAAAATAATAATAATATTATGCACTTCAAATTTTACATTGTAAATGACATGACATTAGATTAGTCATTCAAACGAGCTGCAAATGCTAAGTGGAGCCACTTAAAATCCATGAGACACCCAAATATGCCATATACGCCAGCACGGGTGGGGGAGAAAATCACGAGCTACACTAGCAATTTTGAAAATGGAATTATTTGTAACGGGATCAAAATTGCTAATGCAACCCTCGATTTTCTTCCCCACCCATGCCACCAAACAGCCTCTAATTCTCATTGTTCAGTTGAATAAGGCCACCAGGTTTCAACAAAAAATGGAATCAACTCAAGGGGGTTACATATGCAGCTCTCTTCCTTCTGACAGGTAGGAGTGCCTCCATGTTCAAAACGGGGGGCGGTAAATGTTTGCAAAGAATAGTAGATAGGGAGAGAACAAAGACACCAAACTCAACAATTGCAATCACAAACCAACAAAGGAAGGGTTAATTCTAAAAGAACACTTACATCATGGTATTTCTATATTTCCCCATAACTCGTGACTTTCTGTCCGAATCAACCCTCTAACTAAAAAAGCTAAACATTGTTAACATTGAAGTCCAAGTCAAAATTCACCAGGCATTTAAATGAATGGTGTTTACCTCTCGAGACTTACAGGTAGAGAGGTTAAGGAGTCATTTCACCAAAGCTTGCCAGTCTTATGATGAACTTGAAGATAATTTCTATAATGTCATGTAACTCCCTATAAATGTGGCACCATTTCATTGGGTTTTGATTCTGCAACAAAAAGTTCATCCAATTTCTTCCCTCCACTCTCTGCAGACCTGTAATGGATGGAGCAGCAGCAATAAGAAGGATCAATAATGTCCTTGCATCCTCTCCTGCAGCAAGCTTAACCCAACTGGCATGGTGTTCCACTAGACCAGAGATGCTTGCGCTCTGTGCCAATAGAAGATCTTTCTGCAGTTGCTTTTCGATCCAACAAAAAGGCCTGAAACCAAACTCCAGAAGCAGTATCCTCTCTCCCACTCACTGCTCCACAAAACCAGGCATTGGCAGTGATAATGCAACAAATAAGAATCCTGCCATTGAACAGGATTCAAACTCGATGGCCCAACAACCTGCAACTCCTCTTCCAAATCATGCTCTTTCTTCTAGATTTTCTAGAGGTTTGGTGCTTGATTTGGGTCCCAAAAATGCATGGGACGGTGCAGAAATTGGTTCACCAATAGTGAAAAGATACATTGGTGATGATGAAGAGAGGTGGTACATGTGGTACCACGGAAGGTCTGATGAAAACGATGCTTCTGATTATATTGGATTAGCATCTTCAAGCAATGGAATTCATTGGGCAAGAGGAGTTGGACCTGTTCAATCAAGCAGAGACTTGGGTTTGGTAATGAATTGCAGAGAGGATTGGTGGGCTTTCGACACAAAGAGCATTAGGCCCTCTGACTTGGTGATCATGTCTAGCCCAATGTACAGTGCTGTTTACTGGCTTTATTACACTGGATTTAGTTCTGAAGAAGTGGATATCTCAGAATTTTCAGAAGTGCCTTTTGACCACCCAGAAAGGGTTGCTCATGATGATAAGAAAAATGAAAATCATGAAACTTGCAAAATTTTCAAGTCTCTGCCTGGCTTAGCATGCAGTCAAGATGGTAGACACTGGGCCAGAATTGAGGGGGATCATCATAGTGGAGCTCTGTTTGATGTGGGGTCAGAAACGGAGTGGGATTCTTTGTTTATTGCAGCACCAAAAGTTGTTATGCACAGTAATGATGACTTCAGGATGTATTATCATTCATTTGATGCTGAAAATAACCAGTATGCCATAGGAATTGCAAGATCGAAAGATGGAATAAGATGGGTGAAGTTGGGGAAGATCCTCGAAAGAGGGCCAAATGGTTCTTTTGATGAGTTTGGAGTCATGAATGCAAATGTTGTGAGAAACCCAAAAGAAGGGACGTATTTGATGGCATACGAAGGTCTTGCTGCAGATGGTGGGAGAAGTATTGGAATAGCAATATCTCCTGATGGGTTGAAGAATTGGGTGAGGCTTCAAGATGATGCTGTTCTCAAGCCATCAGAAGAAGATGGATGGGATAATAAAGGAGTGGGATCCCCATGTTTGGTTGAGATGGAAAGTTACACTTGGAGACTGTACTACAAAGGCATTGGGCAAGGCAGAAAGGCTGGAATAGGAATGGCAGTGTCTGAAGGTAGTGAAATTAGAAGTTTCAGAAGATGGGCAGGATTTCATTTGTAAGATAGATATATAGTCATTGTGTATGTCAATATTGTTCAAAGTTTTGTTTTTGATAAGTATCAATATTGTTCAAAATTTGTTCTAATCTAATGCTTTTCCACTTTAGGACAGGGAAATTATTACATACTTTTGATGAGTAACAATGCTATTATCAAGCTTATTGGGAAACTTTACATCCTAACCTTTTAGAATTTAGAACCCAACCCATCCTATTTGCTAGAAAGGAAAATTAAAGTTGGAAAGACCAAACTCCACTAAAGGAGCACAACATGTAATAATTAACAAATGATTAGGGGAAAGCATCAATGTTTAAAATAATCCTGTCCTAAACAAAATCATCATTAAAAAACGGCAGACATTACTTCAGCAAAGGAACTCTTCCAGGTAATTCTGCAATAGTGTTCCTATTGAACTTGGTGCAAGTGTTAAAAATTCATTGCTATCAATACATGCAATGCATGCATGATTCTCCTACTACTGGATGGTAAGGGTGCGACTTGGGCGGGATAACCCGAACCCTGATCTGAATTTTTTAGGGCTTATGTATTACATTTTTTATACTTTAGTTATCTACCATTAGATTAATAGGAATTCCTTCCAAGAATTACAATTTATATTTTTATAATTTCAAAAACTTATTTATCTTCAATATTTTTTAAAATTAAATTATGTTGAAAGAATTATTTTAATGGTTTTTAGTTTCTTTTAGAAGGAGAAATTGACAAAAATTATTGAAACTTTTAGTGAATAATCAAAATAGGAAAAAAGACAACAATTTATTGAAAAAATTGTGAATAAAATCAAAAAATTGTAATTAATAATTGGGTTTGGGTTGAACCCGATACTAATGAATTTTAATTCGGATCGAGTTCAGGTTGGGTTATTTAGGTTCAAGGTCGGGTTCGGACTAAGCTCGGATTGACTATATTAGAGCTTGGATTGGACTTGAACATGACTCAACCCGAGTCCAACCTACCCGAGTTGCACCCCTACCTGGCTGGTCCAAGTGTGCTACACCTACCGAAACTGCAACACCCAAATGATATCAAAATACATACATATTCTTTTGGTCCAAGATTCCAAGTACTAATCTACTTTATATGGACTCATACACGTTTTGGGCACAGTGTAAGGCGTAGGATTTAGCTAATATCCATATCCAAGGACACGGATAAATATTCAAAATGTTTTAAATTCTTCTTTTATTTCTCAAGGCAAAATGTTATATTTATAAAATGTTCAGCATAGGCACTTGACTCATCTTAAAACAACCATGTAACAAAATAATGTAAAGAAAGTTATATGACCAAGTATATGGTGAATTTAAAATTCTGGACATGCTTGTGGCTTACATGTCTAGTTAGAAATGCTGAACACATATTCCATATCTTATATCTGACAATATATCACACATTTTAAAAGGTTTGTGTACTACAATAGACACTAAGGGCCCAAAATGCACCCCCAACTTATCCGTTTGCAGTGCAAAACACACCCCTGCCCAAATGTGGGACAGTTTGGCCCATGTTTGGAATGCCTAATCGCAGATTTGTGTGATTGGGCAAAAAATAAAATGTTTGTGTAACACAATAGATACTTAAGGTCCCAAATGCACCCCCAACTTATATGTTTGGGGTGTAAAACACACCCCTGCCCAAATGTGGGACTGTTTGGCCCACATTTGGAATGCCTAATTGCAGATTTGTGTGATTGGGCAAAAAATAAAATGTTTGTGTAACACAATAGATACTTAAGATCCCAAATGCACCCCTAACTTATACGTTTGGGGTGTAAAACACACCCCTGCCCAAATGTGGGACTGTTTGGCCCACATTTGGAATGCCTAATTGCAGATTTGTGTGATTGGGCAAAAAATAAAATGTTTGTGTAACACAATAGATACTTAAGGTCCCAAATGCACCCCTAACTTATACGTTTGGGGTGTAAAACACACCCCTGCCCAAATGTGGGACTGTTTGGCCCACATTTGGGATGCCCAATCACAGAATTGCGCAATTGAAAAAAAAATGTCTTTACCACTTTGCCCTCAATTTTTTATTTACAAAAATGTGCAAATACAAACTTAATATTTTAATCATAATAAATCACTATAATTTTAAATATATCCTCACAAAAAATTATAGAACTAACCTAACCTTTTCTTAAAAAATACCTCTTGTATCCTATAAATAAGTATATATTTATATCTATATTTATATATATATATATACACACACACACACAAAAAAAAAAACTAGTACAATTAAATTTCATATATTTTAATTCTATATAATTTTTTAAATATTAATTTATTTATAATATAAGTTATATATAATATATACGTAATATATTTTTATATATATGCAATGCATTTACTGAATAAAGCACAAAATAAAAATTCATATTCCAAATCACTTTTGAATTACATCCATCCAAACATAAGACTGATTGTATCATAATTAATTTTGCCAAATAAAGAAGCTGTAAGTAAAGAACATATATAATATGTCAAGACATATTGAACCTCTTTATATCATGAAGAAAGAAATTCAATGATTCTATTCAGCCAGAAAACTGAATCTATAAATAAAGAACGTATAAAATATATCAAGGCACATCAAAGCTCTTTGTAACATCCAGTGCAAAGAAACAAACAATGTATAAAATCTCATTAAAAAAAAAAAGATATTATACTTTCTGACCTTGTTGTACATCAGCATATGGTATGTTTTGGCTGTAGATGGCAATTCTTCAAATTTTCAAACACTAAAAAGGACTCTATCTTTAATGATATTTGAACTTGATTTGTTGCTTGGAGAATTTAATCTATCACATAGACCAAATTAGTAATAAAAAATTTACTTGATTTTTAGCAATTGTATCTTGGTGATTATGTAAACACAGAAATAAAAGAATAAGAAAGTTTTAAGGCTAATACTGCTGACTTTCCCTTTTAGGTGTTTGCACTCCACCCATTGAATCAGAAAAACATTTGAACAAAAAAAAGAGAACAAGGGGTAATGTGGCCTTGTATTAACCCGTTATCTAATATCTTTAGTGACATTCAAATATTTTATATGTATGAAATAATTCCTATGTTCCATGTATAGGATCATTTATGAAGTTTCATCATATAATGTTGCCTTTATATATCTAAAGTGATACATTAACTGACAACCAATTTTTTTAATAAAAGACATAGTCTTAAGAAGATGGAAGAAGTTACCAAAACCCAGCTGTAGGAAGAACCTCCATGCCTTCATTTTCAACAGTAATATGTGATCAACCTATGTACAGACAAAAATTGTCTTAGGCCAATATAAAATGTCAACAAGCAAAGATACAAGACAATCTTGAATAGTATATTTCACTAACAATATTAAAATAGCTCTCAGAAGTTTTTTCACACTAAGGGAGCAATTCAGTTGACCCAATTGATTTACAAACAAACAATGTTGAGGATTAGAAAGAAAGATCTAATGAAATTGCAAATATGCAACAGACAGTCTTGACAATTATTCTATCTGACAAAATCAAAGAAAAAAATTTGGAACTACTACTTAAGAGCAAAATAAAAAAAACTTAAATGAGAAAGTTAGGTACAGCCACTACAATATGTCCAGTTACTAAAGATTAGAAGTTAAGTAATTACCCTCATTACATAATACCACTCTTTAACACTTCCCTCAAGTTGAGCATAGATATCAATCATGTTTAGCTTGTTACATAACTCAAAAAAATGACGCACCCCTAAAGTTTTTGTATATACATGTCTCCTAACTCGTCTTTACATTTAGGTATTTAAGAAATCCTATAACAATCTTCTTTCTCATAACCATGTCTCCTATAAAATGAAAACTACCTCTATACGTTAGGTTCTCTCATGAAATATTGCATTAGAAGCAATGTGTATAGTAGCTGGTTGTCACAAAATATGTTCATAGGTGTGCCATTAAAAAATCCCATCTCTTGCAAAAGTGACTTAACCCAAATCATCTCACATGCTTTATGTGACAGAATACCGCTCTTAACACACTACAACACGTCAGCATGTTGACATTGTGTAGCACTACTGCACTAGCATCCAACAATAACTTGACTTGTTGGCATGTAGCAGACCTCATGTATTAATGTCAAAACATAATGCAATGGAATGTTGTGCATCAACATCTGATATAATGTCTATTAGATCTGGTTCATATGCACATGCTGGAATGTTATCAGACATTCAGAGTGCAAAACAAAGTGAATGCGATCATAGGCTACAACAATTCAACTCAACTCAACAAGGCTTATCCCAACTATTTAGGGTCGTCTACATGAATTCCGTCTCTCCATAGAGACATACTATAATAGTTATACTTGATAATATCTTGACTAACTGAGGGTGTTATAAAGATGATGCAACTAAAATTGCGAAAGAATCGATCAACAAAGGATCTAGTTACTACTATTGGTATACATGTGCCAGCATTAAATTTTTAAATAAAAGATAAAACAAAAGAGTGAAACAAACTTTCTTCTTTTAAGCAACTAATTTTAATATGGAAATATTGAGCTCTCAATAGTTCTATGACGCAGTTAACATTTATAGATTTACGATTCAACAAGCCCACAGCCATTATTCACTCATCCATATTCCCCAACAAATTAAAGCAGTACAACAAGATTTAACGATTAGAAAATTATGTGTCTGACAGGTCGGGAAGAAAGAGACGTGTACCCACATTTCTTCACAATATCAACAAGGAATTTTGTTGAGAAACTAGCCGCATGGTTCTGGTACTATCTTCCTATTTCAACATGCTGGCTGGAAGCACAAATAACAAGATTTGCACAGAAGCCTTGATCATGCATTTTCATATGTTAGTGCATTACGCATCACTTGCATAGCCATGTATCTAAAAACAGTGAGAATGTGAGTTACTTCAACCATTCACATCAAATAACAATGCACTTGAAGTGAAACAAAGATTTATTATAAGGCAAATAAATTTTATCTTGCAATGTTATTGCATTTAAAAGAGTCTTATGTTTTAAAACACAGATTATGTGAATAGTGGAGACACCAGAGTACATAAAAAGGTCCATATGATACAGTGGCAAGTCATGGAAACCATATCATGCATCCAACATCCTTTTGTGGTTTTTTTTTTTTGTTTTTTGTTCTTTTTTTTTTGTTGCTTTCTGTACAATTTATTGACAGATTTAGTAGATAAGATAAAAAGGTGGAAGATTCTAAACTCTCCATTACCAGACCTCCACTTAGTTAATATGTAATATTATATAACAGTTGTACTGTGTGCATTGGCCCAATCAAGGGTTCCGTTTACATGTTTGCCAGTTCAATGGGCTGGTCATGACCAGATCTAATGACTCTGCATTGAAGGCTTGAACAGGCCTAAGAGGTGGCTTAAAATCCAATTCCAATTTCAGGTTTCAGTTTCACGATATGCAAGTGGTGCATTCCCTTATAACTTTTTACCAGAAAAATACTTGATGCTTTCTAAGGATACTCGCAACCATGACCTTACCAACATACATGCACATATGTTTTCGTGTATATGTAAAGTTTATTCTCTGGTACTAACAGAACAGTGGCAATTGAGAGAACAAAATATAGGTCAATATCATGCACTTCATCAGGCTATTTACATCATTCATCATATTCCTACAACCGTATGGAGTCTATGGACTATGGCTTAGCTAAAATTTCAAGAGAAGCAAATGTAAATTGACAAGCAAGCATGGCCATCTTGAAAATTAAAGAAACAGAGATTTTGCCAGGATAGACGTCTTTTCAACTGGTGGAAATAGTTGGAAAAAGATATCCACCTGACCTTGGTTGAACAAAATACTCCAGAGCATGGTTATCAAATCATGTATGATATCATATTGTGTATCCTATTGTATTTTGGCTTTCTATTACATTTTTTTAAAAAAAATACTATGAGCTGAAGAGGCAAAGACATGGATGCATCAAGATCCAGGGCATAATGAAAAGTAGAGATCAATTCATCAAAAGATATGTCATTTTATCTCAATCCAAAAAATGAACTTTCCAAGCTTCCATGTGTGTGTGTGTGTGTGTGTGTGTATTATACTCCTAAGATTCTAATAGTCCACAACTAAAAGAAACACTAGAATCTAGAAACAAAGAAATCTCATTTTTAATGATGAAACTACAAAGATCCCTTAAATCTCCACAAAATCACATCCATTGCCTTGAAAATTCTCTCGTTAAAATGTGTAGGGGGAAAGAACAATAGTTAATGAAATCAGAGCTTTTTAAATAGAAATAATTCTATTCTCTCGTCAAAGAAATGTTCTTGCTTTTTTTTCCTTCCCCCTGGACTTGTTCTATTTTATTTTCTTAAGGGTATTATAATTATAATGGTTCCTAAACCCTAGGCCAATCAAGTAGCTGGGTGAATTATCTACAAACCCTGCTTCTGCACCAGACAACATTTCCCAAAGATTTATCCACCTGACAAATGTGAGTTGGGCAAATTTCAGTATTGTTCTTGCTAAGACAATATTCTGATTAATTTGGGACTTCTGTAAATAAATGGAGGATTAACACTCATTCGTAAGACCATCTCTAGCAGTTACTCAAACTCAAACCCAAATTTTACTTAAAATTTGAGTAAAAGGTGAATTTGAGTTTGATCTTCTCCAGCAGTCACTTAAGTTTTTACTCAAATCTTTTCTAAAAATTTTCACCTTATCCCAAAAACTACTTTATGTCATTTCCCCTCAGAAATTATTTTTCCTCTTCTTTTTCATTCCAAACCTCTTTCACTCTTAATTTTCATTTCCTCCCAAATTTTCCCGCCAATTTTTTTTCTATTATTTTAATTTCCCGCCATTTTCTTCAAATTTCCCTCCAATTAATTTTGTCTAAATATTTTTTACTTCCCTCCAAAACATTCCCTTCTAAATTTTTTTCCCTCCAAATTTTTTTTTCTATTATTTTAATTTCCCGCCATTTTCTTCAAATTTCCCTCCAATTAATTTTGTCTAAATATTTGAAACTTCCCTCCAAAACATTCCCTTCAAAAAAATTTTCCCTCCAAAATTTTTGTTTCTATTATTTTAATTTCCCACCATTTTCTTCAAATTTCCCTCCAATTAATTTTGTCTAAATATTTGAAATTTCTAAACTTGGAGACCCAGTATAATTATCCATTGAAATAAAAAATATTACTATTATGAAACAAAAATACAAGTGATGTAATTTTACAAAATACAAAAAAAAATTGATACTACACAATGATAAAATTTCATGAGAATTTATAGAAGAAAAAATTAAAATTTATTTTATTATTCTATTAAATCTTGTTTACCGTTCTATATTTATTTTAGTTTGTTTACCGTTCTGTATCTATTTCTATGTCTATCCATCACAGCCTATTTTCTTTATCGTTGTATGTCTATCCATCAATCCTATTTTCTTTACCATTCTGTATCTCTTTCTATATTTTTTTACCGTTCTGCCAAACCAATTCCATCAGCCGTCAAACCAATTCCATCAAGGGCTAACTGGTAGAGATATGGATAAACTTTGTAGAGATCTTTACCCATAATTTAATAAAATAATATTTCTCTGTGAAAGAGGCAGATAGATAAAGACGGGAGAGACACGAAGTCGGTGAAAAGGGGGAGAGAAGGCCAGAAATGGTCCATTGGGAGATCGCCACAACCAGAAAGAGGCAGATTGTAACTATTTTTGTATCTGGATCTCAATGATCTCTTCGGCGCCGTCTCCATCAAGTTGCTTCTGCCGTTCTACTTCAAGTAGCTTCTGCCGTTCTACTTCAAGTAGCTTCTTCTTCTTCTCTCAACCGTGGAGTTCATGGTTTCTTTCCGCCAAGGTACCATTTCCTTTTCCTTTTTCTTTTCTTTTCTTTCCCCTTTTCCATCTTTTCCATCTGTTGAAGGGTTTCCTAGGTAAATCCTAGTGACCGTTGGAGATTTGAGTCAATGAACAATAACGTGCAAGTTTGGGTTTATGTTTGAGTTTGCACTGATTTGATATGGGTTTGATGCAACTGTTGGAGAGGATTTTTTTAGCATTTTGACTCAAATTTGAATTTGAGTCTGAAGTTGAGTAGCTGCTGGAGATGCTCTAATATATTAGTATAAGGTAACATACACTTGACAGTAATTTGGGTTTAATGAGAACTCTCTACTCCACCAAGACTTGTCCCAACTAATCAGCTACATTAAACACACGCTATGATATCTATAATGAGACGATTTTACAAACAATGAAAATTTTCTTTCTTCGAAGTGGATAGCTGGCATTCCTTAGTACACCACCATGTAAAACATTTTATATAATATTTCTGTATTGAAAGAATTGGACACGAAACCAGCATGTGTGAGAGAGAGACAGAGATATACATACATCCATGCATGCATACATACATATATATATATATATATATATATATCTGCATATGACAAATGTGGATCAGAAGAGGATGGTTACCATTTTTTATGACACATTGTTGCAGGGCACCGCAGCGGCTTAGATAGAGTTGCAATTCATTACACAGAGAGTTAGGAAACACATATAATTCCGAAATGGATTCAGAAACCCTAAAATCAAAGAGACAGAAGCCCCGAGAAGGAAAAAGGTGGAGAGACGGATGATGAAGGCTGGAAAAGGCTTCAATTTTTAACACGACACACCTTAAATATGACACGAAATTAACAAATTTGAATTTAGCATTGACGAATTTGAATTTAGCATTGACGAGTTTGGGTTTAGCATTAACAGATTTGGGTTATACAAAGATATCAACACGTATAACATAATTAATAAACAGATTGTGTTTGAATTTTATTACTGTCAATTCGTTTAACACAACTTAACACATTTAATTATAAAATATATTATGAGTTAAAATAATTCGTTTTATATTAAATATTTATCAAGATTTTGAAATTTTTTATTTGTAAAAGAAATTTTTATTTTGATTTGGTTCATATTCAAAGTTAAAAATTATATATATATATATATATATATTAAAAAATAGGTAAATTTTTTTATTTAAAAAATAAAAAAATTAAAATAAATGAGTTTAGTGTGTCGATACGTGTAACCTGTTTAATAAATAGGTTATGTTTGGGTTTTGAAACTTGACACGATTAGTTAATAGTATCGGGTTAGGGTTGACACATATTTTTAAATATATATGCTTTAACACGATCCAAAAATGACACGATAACACGAATTAACACCCCTACCCCGACCATCTAACTACGAAGGAGCTGCTTTTTGTCTCTTTGTTAATTATTATTTACTGTGTTCTAATCTCAGTGGTTAAGTTATTAAAACACTAATACATTTTTTCTTTTGTTTGTTTATTACTCTTTTTGTCTTAAAATGATAGTCCCTTTTAGTCATTCTAACTTTTTTAAAAATATTATTTTAGTATTTTGAAATTATTTAAATTTTTTATATTATTATTATTTAATTGTAAATCATGTTCATATTAGGTGTAATAAAGAATAGTTTTAAAAATTTATAACTTAAAAATACGTTAATTTTTCAAATAAAACTCTTAAAATAAATTATAATAAATTTTGGCAATCAGAAATAAGAAAAGCAAAACAAACAGAAGAGTTTCTGACAAAACCCATTGAAGCATTGACTCATGCAATTAACATAGACGTAAACCAATCAAATTACTAATTTTCAAATTTTGTAATTAATAATAGTATTTTTTTAATATATATATATAGATATATGTATATATATATACATATATGTATGTATATATTTTTAAAAAGAGTATCCGTCCTCACCTTATTTGAATATTTAAGAAAAAAATAAAAAAATTTATATAAATTGTTTGATAATTAAATTTATTTTATTACAATAATTTTAATTTTTAACACAAATATTTAAGAATATATTTTATTTTTAAAAAAAAGTCATTAAAAAAGGTTTATTTTTTCTTTTTAAATCTCTCCAAAAGTAGGGCCAATTTGGATACAGAACGGCCTAATCAATTGAACTAGTTAAGGCCTACACTGGCCCAATTCCTATTTTACTTAAAAGAAGATAGCTATTCAGGCCCACATCATATTCTTGAGCATTGGCCCAAGCTTGTTGATGGGTTAAGAGATCCTCTCCCTAATCCCCATTTAACACATTACTGCCCATTCAAGCCCATAAGGAGTGTGAGTATATTAGGTGGGTGTTTGAAATTGTTTTTCCAAATATATAAAGTTCATTTTTTAAAAAAGTACTTTTTTTTTTTTGTATTTGGGAAGGCAAAATTAATACAAAAGTAAGATTAAAATCTTGACCAAAGCACTTTTTTTTTTTGGATTGAATAACTTTTGTAAATAAAAATATAAAAACACAAATGCAAAGTTGTCCCAAATGGACATCCTTACCATTAATTGTGTTTGGAAATAATAATAATACAAAAAGGACTATTTAAATATCTACTACTTAATATAGAAATGAGAGTTTTGTCGGCCTACTTCTCCTAATTGGTTCATATTTTAAGCAATTTTTTTTTTTAAGTTTGCGAGTTTGGAATTTATTTGAGATTTTAGGAACTCTCAATAGGCCTTACAAATTCGCCAAATAGGTTTTTAGATTTTTTTGCTATTCCATACTGGTTATCGGCTAGTGCGTGCATGCATGTGTGTGTGTGTGTGTGTATATATATATATATATATATATATATAGAGAGAGAGAGAGAGAGAGAGAGAGTAAGTACTAGCTAGGTATCCTTAATTTATATACCTAATTGTATCTTACTATTTTTAATATGATGTGTGATAATATAGTGACTTTAAAAATCACATCATTTGAGATCCAAAACTACCATATTGTGACACATTACAATAAGACTATAACTGTAATGGGGTAGCTCTTCTGATCACTTTTTTATACTTACTATCTTCATATCAATCACATTTAGATCCCCCCCCCCAAAAAAAGGAAGCTAAAATTCTATTATATTACATGACTGAAAACCTTTCTCTTATCTCTCTCTCTCTTTCCTGTGTGTGTGTATATATACATATACATATACTTATATATGTATGTACGTGTGTATTATATAGCTGTTCTCACCAAACCTAAAAAGATGACTTGCCCTTAAACACATTGAGCTCAACACTTCAAGTCTCGTACCTGGTCTCTCCAATTCAGGTATATATATAATTAAGCTTGTAAGCTCGATGTCATACAAGACAATAGTTTTTCATTTATCCAAGTTTCCTTTTCTCTAATTCAATTAATTTCTAAATCTTTTAATAGTTAAAAGACTATTTCTCGTATAACCTTGAGCTTACACTACCATTGTCCTTTCTCTTTTACTTTCTAAAAATTAGTTATAGGGTTGTGATGAGATATGGCATGCAGTTCAGCATATATATATATATATATATATATAATGCAACAACTCCATTTATCTGGTGATGGATGAGAGCATGTCCTTGTTCATGCTCTCTAGTAATTGCCAAACCACAGAAACTGGTATTTTCTTCAATGCAAAAGCAAAAATGGTGAAGAGCTCAGTATAGTACTGCAAGTGTGCAACAACTCTACTTACCTGGTCATGAATATACACATACATACATATATATATATATATATATAGATGCATGTCCTTATCTATGTACCCTATCAATGGTAGGGAAACTGGTGTGTGTCAGTGTGTGTGAATGTGTGTATTGCAAGTGACACGGATCCAAGGGAGACAAGTTGGTGTCATGACCCATTAAAAAAATTTTGATATTGTATTTTTTATCACTGAAATAAGACCTTACTTCTCCTAATTTTTTATATATATTTACATGAATTTTTCTAAATTTTAATACTTATAATTTGGCCCCTCCTTAATTGAAATTTATGAATCTGTTACTAAGTGACAAATATTTTTTCAAAACACAAGTAAAAATGGCAAAGCCTTCGCTATGATTCAACAACTCCAATGCCCGGTGATGAATACGACTAGAAAAATTATTTAATGATCCAAATGGTCAAATGACACTATTATAGATGTGATTCTCAATCTGATCTTTAAGACCATGATCACAAGAAATCATAAAATAGTTGTTCATGCGGCCATGCCCCGTCAATGCAATTTAGCAATAATGGACTGCACACACTACTTTTTATTTCTTTTTTGAGTAAGTAAAGATGATTAATAAGCGGACAAACTATTTCTATAGCCGAACCAAGAATGACTAAGGAACCAAATAACAATGCCCCCTCCCCTCTCCAAAACAAATTGAAAAATTCCATTTTTTGTATCTCAATTTTGCTTTTTTTAAAATATATATATATATATATATATATATACATACATAGCAATTGGCGACCCAAAATTTATTGAATTTTCATTAAAAAAAATCTTTTTCAAATTTCTAATATATATATTTTGACCCACCTAACCAAAATTTATAGAAGATTTGGGCTAGCGTAGGATTACAGAAAATTCAGAAGCAATGCAACTTAACTGAATTCACATTGGAGCCCTACAAGTAGTGGGGGATTCGGACTATTGATTTATTAGGGGAGGGGAGAATAATGTAAGAATTAGAATTTAAAAAAGGCTCATGTGAAAATATGAAAATTATTGGAGGGGAAACTACTAATTTTTAAAAGAAAATTCATAGAAAGTATTGGTAAAATATTAAATTTTCAAAAGTTTGCAGGGATATCACCCGTAGCCTTCCCCGTAGATCCGCCACTGCCAACATGTATAGCTAATTTGGCAAAATTAAATATGACCTTTTGAATCCATGCATGCATTGGGAAATTAGAAACAAGAAGGGTAAAGTATATGCATTAAAATTTTGAAAGAGGTTCGCGTAAAATTTATAAAAAATGATAGATTATACTGACATCTCTTGAGTTTTTTGACAATTACATTGATTTTTTTATAAGATTTCTGAATTTACACTGACCTTCTTTATTTATCTGACAATATACAAATACTCCATTCCAATCAATTTTTTTTTTTTTAAATGACGAGTGTTATTTTTATTTTTATTTTTTTTTCAAATTTGACCAAATCTTTTTAATTTCTTAAATTTTTTTATATAAAAATAAATTTAAGATTTTTATCAATATTTATTTGAAAAATAAAAATAACAATTGGTCAAAATTTAAAAAATTGAGAAAAAATGAAAGAGACAGTTTTGTCATTTTAACAAAAAAATTAATTAGAAAGAGTATTTGTATATTATCAGATAAAAAAATAGAAATTAGTGTAATTTCATGAATTTCAAAAAAGATCAGTGTAATTATCAAAAACTTCAAAAGAGATAATTTATACAAAAAAAAAAAAAAAGACCAATTCCTATTTTCCCACGTTAAGGTTTTGTCCATCTCTTTGCACAATAAAATAAAATAAAAATTCCTGGAGACCAAATACATCAACTGTAATAGAAATTTATGCCATAAATTTAATTTAGTAGCATGGATGATGGAACTCTCTCATAAATTGGACCGACCTATCAGTATGGTTAAGTGTGCTTTTAATAATTTCATGTCATGTGTGTTACGATTTATAATTATTTTTATTTTATTTTTATTTATTTAAAATAAAATATACCTAACATAATAAAATATTATGAAAAACGTACAAGTCACATGGCGATCCAGTCTCGATGAAGAATGCGTTGAGCTTTCGAGCCTAAAATGTCTCCTTTGTTGTTTAGAAAAAGAAATGACTTGTTTTCCACTTATGTGTCGACATGTAAGATTCACAGCAGAAGACAATATCCCAGTTGAGTCCCAGAAGAACGTCGATGATTGCACCAAACAGTAACAAAACGTAAGTAGAAAGAAAGGGTCAGACTGAAGAAGAACAAGACCCGTGACCTTCGGCGCTGTCTTCGCAGACCTTTATATATATATATATATATATATATATATATATATAGGTGATATATTATAATTTAGTTACGACAACTCAGAGTTATTAAAACATGACAATTGTCTTTTAAGAATTCTTCCACATATAGTTTTTAGGATAATTAGTTCGTTCTATCGAATTGGATATAGAATTGATTATCTTTTTTTATAAAGTACCAATTTTAAAATAAAAAAACAGAATTTAATATCATAATTACTATTTATGAATATCTTTGAATCCTATATTTTATAGACTCTTAATCCTACTCACTTTGAAGATCTATATCCTATAAATAAAGTAATAAAATACGTCTTTTAATCATGTTCAATTTTCCTATTGAGTTATTATTTTAATTATTTTACTAATTTTAGTATTAAAACGATTATCATTAACCTTCTAATCTTAAAATCTTGACAGAAATTTTGAGAGCAAGAAAAAAGTAACAGGGACATGCTATATTATTCACACTCTATAAGATTATATCAGCGGTCCAAACAGAATTTAATATGAAAATTACTATTTATGAATATCTTTGTATCCTATATTTTTCAGACTCTTAACCCTACTCACTTTGAAGATCTATATCCTATAAATAAAGTAATAAAATACGCCTTTTAATCATGTTCAATTGTTCTATCGAGTTATTATTTTAATTATTTTACTAATTTTAGTATTAAAACGATTATCATTAACCTTCCAATCTTAAATTCTTGACAAAAATTTTGAGAGCATGCTATATTATTCACACTCTATAAGATTATATCAGCTGTCCAAAAAGACACATTTTTAAGTATTAAAATAATTTTTTTTTTGAAACTCAATTGATGATTATGGAGGGTGAATATGGCTGCCTCTCTCTCTCACACACACACACATATATATTCAGAATGCACGTATATGTATCTATTACGAGGCTGATTAGACGATACACTGAAATAATCAGGCATAATGGTCTGATCCACCCAAGTCTGCGAATGGCAGATCAGAGAGAACTGAAACTGCTAATTTATTATAAATAATTAATTCGGAAGAAAATTAAATATTACAACGTAGCCATGAATGAAACAAGAAACCCTACTGTTTCTGCATTTATATATGCACATGCATTCTACAACCTAACCCTATATCGCTAC
This sequence comes from Nyssa sinensis, assembly GCA_008638375.1. Classification (NCBI taxonomy): domain Eukaryota; kingdom Viridiplantae; phylum Streptophyta; class Magnoliopsida; order Cornales; family Nyssaceae; genus Nyssa; species Nyssa sinensis. The sequence goes on from CM018042.1 coordinate 27,873,091, forward strand.
TCTCTTTTTCTCTCTCTTGAAAAAATATTAGATGATTTCATTTTAATATTTTTAACAGTGAATATGATAAATCACATTATATATATATATATAAAAACAATTTATTTATGTAACTATTCATTTAATTTTTGGAATTAGTGAATATTTACTCCTCTCTCGCGGTCAAGTGTCGACTAACTTTTATGTCGAATAAATTTTAACTACTCTCTTCCAACGATAAGATCAATGATGACATGTGTAAAAATATACTACTTTTATACACATGATAATTGGTGGTGGCCGTGACATTATTCAGTAAAAACCGAAACAGGAACTTACGGGGCCATATTATCATGTGATAAGAATAGTAATCCAAAAATTAGACTCAAATTTAAATTTAAATAAAAAATATTTATTTTTTTAATTAATAAATTTAAATTTAAAGTCAAATCAATACAATAATTGAGAATAGAAATTTAGAAAGCATTGGTCTTCTTCTTATATATCCTTACCCTAATTTTCAACATCATCAGGCCAGTTAATGTTTTCACCCAACCAATCAATGCTTTCACCCAACCAATGATCAATAACCAAAAAATAAATATAATTAAATGTACAATTAATGCTACGATTATTAGTAGAACATAATTTTTTGAAAGGGTTAATAAATAAATAATGGACAACTTGAAAAGGTGACTTTATGTACAATATTTTGTATGGAAGTCAGGATTTATTTCCAAGGTTTTCCGTGATAATCATAGGAATGAGCCTGACCACACGTACACGTACGGAAGTGAAGGGGCAAAACGACAAAAATAAAAAAAAACACTCAAAAATAGATATTCAAAAAAATTTCCAATTTTAATTGTACTTTGTAAAAACAATTTTATTTTATTTTATTTATTTGTTCACAAATTCCATTCCTCAGACACAATGGCTGATCTATTAAGGAGCTAAGGGGCTATGTCCCCAATTTTGAAATTTTACTTTTTTTACCCTTCTTTTTTTATAGAAAGTTTTCAACAATTTTGGAGTTGCTCTTTCTAAAATATTCATATTTTTATAAAAGATTATTTTAAATTTTATAAATACGTGTTTGTTGGTTGTTATTTTTGGTTTTCTGTTTTGGATTTTTTCGATGCAAAAAAAGTTTGCAAGACTAGGCTTGGACAGGATTAGCGTGAGTTTTTGTCAAATTAGTAGGCCGAGTCGGGCAAAGCTCATAAAATAAGGCCCAAGGCTCTAATTTTTAATGCGAGTTTGCGGGTCCAAAAAATCTTTTTTATTATAAAATTATAAGTTATAAAAAATTCGTATATTCTAAAAAAAAATTAAGAATGGTAAATTAATTACACATAATTACATCAATAAATAATTAAAAAATAAAATATTAAGGTACAAGACAAAAAATAATTAGAATTGATGAATTTTTTTTATTTCTTGTGCAATTGATAATTGATTTAGTAGTTTGAATAGAAAACATGAAGATAAGCATTTGGTATATATACGAAGAGCTAATATTTTTTAATGTTTACATGGTCATGGTATGAAATATGAATTGAAAAGTAAATAATAGAAAAATAAAATAAAAAGTAAATAATGAAAAGGTGAAATGAAAGGTAAGTAAATTAAATAGACATTAATTTTTATAGTTTTATTTGTCCATTTTCTAGAGTAAATTGAAGGTAAGTAAAAGGTGAAAAAAAAATAGTAACTATTCTTTTTGTCTCATTTTAAGAGTTCATTTTGGAAAAATCAATTTTTAGGGAACATACAGTTAAGGCTTCTACACTTGAATAGAAGTAACAATTTTATTTTATCTTCTTTTTACAATAGTTTCTACAACTCATCAAATTGGTAAAAACAAAAGTGTAATTTGCAATTTTTACAGTATTTTATATATTTAATTTTCAAATTAGACTTTATTTTGGGACATAAAAAAAAAAAAAGAAATTCTTAAATTGGAACAAAGAGAGTATAATTTTGGTGAAATTCCTAGTTACCTGATTGGGGTGGGAACGGAAACCAATTTGTTTTTCTCTTGATATAGACAAATAGGATAGTGAGTGAAAATGATATATTTTTTTTATAACTTCGAGTTCAAGTATATATATATATATATATAATTTTATTAATCACATATCTTTTTTTTATATATACAAGCGATATGAGAAAGAAAAATTTTAACAACTATATGTATACAACAATTCAAACTAGAATCACGTGTACGAGAAAGATAGATAGTTTCAATCTCAAATAGACTAACTTAACTTTCACCACATATTTTAATATCTAAAATTATTGAAATTTTTTATTCATAAACCCAATAAAACTTTAGAATTTGTATAAATAATGACATCACGTAGGATGACAACTACAACTCTATAATTGATCGTACCAGGTAATTACTTTTAGTAATGCGACTGCAAACAAAAGACAGCCTTTTGTCGTGTCAATTGTCCTGGATATCAGAATAATACGTTCTTATCAAATAATCACAATACAACATCATTTATAAACTACTTTTAATATAGATTTTTGATATGATTAGCATTACTGGATGAATGATCCAATTATGTGTGTATAGAACTACTGCAACCTTCAAGCTGAATAGATTGAGAGTGACAACTTAACATATTATTTAGTCTCTAGAATGTAATACATTAGTTGCTAATTAATGACACTTCTAATTATCATCTAATTACTGTCTAAATTAGGTGGAAGCAGTTAATAAGTTTGTCTACCCTCCTAATGCTTTCTTATTGCACTGATGGATTTATTAGATCATCACCGGGGAAGATCCAGTTGTCGTAGAATTCACCATATTCAATATGCTGTTCCAATAATTCTTGTTCTCTTCAAAATCTCCACCACTGCCGCTGCCGCCGCAGCTTCCACCGTCATTGTTTGAATTTCCACTAAAGTTCAATGAGTTATGGTCACTCGAATTCTCAAGCAAAATATCAGCTGTGATGCCTTCCATGAAATTTGGAAGCAGTGCGTTTGCGCTTCCTTCATGCGTCCACAAGCTATCCATGGAGAATGCCATGATCTGATCCTGAAACTGCACCGAATTCATCTCCACTCTCTCCTGAAAGATATTCGATTTTTCCCAAGCATGAAGTGGTATTGTTTACATACTCAATCGCTGACAAAGTGTTATCAGCAAATTGACGGAATGGTAGGGATTGAAATTGCGTTTTCAGAGAAGTTCAACGTGGAAGTTGGAGACTCCAGGTTACTGCCTCCGGCGGCCAAAAAGCCGCTGGAGATGGTGATGTCTTTTATCGACTTTGCCCATCCAGCCTTGCCAAGATTTTAGTATGTCAAGACACTGGTGGTGGAGCCGCGGCTTTGTTAAGGAGCTGAGCCGAAGTAGATGGAGGAGCCAAGCTGTGGTTGGAAAGGGTTAGACTGAGACACCATCTTGGACTCACGGACGAGTCTGGCTTCGGCTTCAAGCCGAGCACTCTCCCACTGAGCCATGTGGCTGAGGTTGGCGGTGCCTTTCCATTGGCCGGAACCTAGGGCGTCGCTTTTGGGCTTGTGGGTGACTGGATCAATTCCCATCTTGGTTAATCTTTTCTTGAGGTGTGTGTTCCAGTAGTTCTTGATCTCAGTTATCAGTTCTCTTGGGCAAGTTAGTTGCTATAGCTGACCATCTGTATCATATATATTAACCCAATCACACCAGAGGACATGCAGTAATATATGTGTATGTACACACAAATATGTATGTATGTGTTATATGTGTATAATTATTATAATAATGACAACAACAATAAAAATAAATTGGCTTGTGTTATACAAGTAAACAGCATTCATACACACGACTGACAAAGCAGAAAGAAAACAACAAGGAATTCATACACATGAAGGCTAGCTAATGTAGCTACGGAAGTAGGACCAACATTTAATGGTTGTCTGACTGCATTATATTAACTGTTTAAATAATGAGTGAAAGCTACGTATTATGGGGAGCTTTGTCTTCATGGTTATGTTTCACTCGAATTAATAAACGTAACTATATCGGTACGTGATTCATATATTTAATTAATGTGATAGATATTAATTAGTTCGGGTTGAATTAATACACTAAAATTCATAAATAATTTTTGTTTTTTTGGATGTAAGACAAAGAATGATTGTTACTGAAGATGCTAGTTTTTTTATAATACAATGATAGAAGAGATAATCAAATTTTCAAAAATTATATAAAAAATAGGCATTTATATCACTTTAACAGGACTTTGATGTTCCAAAAATGCTAGTTTTAAATCATAAAGAATTAGACTAGCACTTCTATTCTACAATTACTTAACTTTATAACCATACTCTAGAAGCAATGCAATTAATCATTATGTCCTAGGGTTATCACTGATAGCAATTCGAAACTTCTCATTCTCTTTATGTGCTCTTCTCTTTTCATTTTTTTTTTTTCAAAGTATATCTAGCCAGGCTGCCATAATCAGTTCAAGAAAGAAAACTTGAAACAACAGGTCAAAAGGCCATACTAGAGAGAGAGATCACCTGTTGCCAAGAAGAGCATGGAGTTGAATAATGGTTTGTTCTTCCTGCAAACTGAACTTTCCTCTCTTAATATCTGGTCTAAGATAATTTGTCCATCTCAGCCTACAGCTCTTTCCACATCTCTGAAGCCCTATAAACCACAAGACGAAGAAATTAAGAAGAAGAAGAAAATCATCAAGTGATGTCCTCTCTCTCTCTCTCACACACACACACGCGCGCGCACACACACACACATATATATAATTGTTAGATACCGGCTTTAGCAGGCAAGGCACGCCAGCTTCCATGGCCATGTTCTTCAATGTAAGCCAAGAGCTTCTTGTCTTCCTCAGGTGTCCATGGCCCTTTCTTCAACCCCACCTTCTCACAGCACATTGACCTACCCATTTTAGACCAAACACCAAGCGTGCAAGGTGATGTGATGTGCCTAGCTTAAAATAGTACAGCAAGAACTATATATATATATATATATATATTTGTATCACAAAGAGAGATCTAGAGAATATGAATATGGAAGAGTAAGTAAATGGATGTTGGGAGTAGAAAGGTGAGTCGCAATATATAAAGATGGAAGAATTAAATATGCTCATGTCGTACCAAAATATTGTTATGACCAAAATACCCCTACACTGTACCCTCTTCCTTCTTACCCATGCATGTAAGTATATATATATAGGGAGGCCCCACCCAAAATAAAATTGTTGGCAATTTCCTAAATCTAGGAAGGAATTGTAGATCTTCTATATATTGTTCGCTTTTTGGCAAAATTAGTCCCAAGCAATGTTACAATGTTTAATGGATTACACATTATGTATACTTTCATGATTTTAAGTTAGAAATGATTTTCATGGACATAACTAAACACATAATAAAATTACTTATAAACTTATAATAAATTACGTAATATGACATATTATATATAATAATTTACATAATATGACATAATATATATTTGTATCGTTATACCTAACCTATTTTTCATCTTTACTAATTACCAATTTTTTTATATTGTTTGAAGGGGGTGGTATTCGCAATTCTCAAATTGTCGAAAGGACTTCACATTTCTTAATCGAAGTACTTTAATTATTTTTTAAGCTTGAGTAATCTTAGTCATAATTCTAGGTTAAATATGGAAAGATTTAAACAATAACGCTATACATCTCAAATTTATATTATAACTGATATGACAATGGATATGTTATAACATAACATACATTAGCATCATGTCAGTTTAGATAAGAATTAGACATACAAATTTACAAATAAGCAATGTAACTATAAATTTAAATTTATACAAGATATAATCTTTTAATCATTGAGTACGGGGAAGAAAAATACAAGATATATGTGTTTGTAACAACTCAAATTACAATTCTATATATGAAAGAGATATATCTTTTCAATAGTATTACCACATTCTATATGGATTGTTGACGAAGAACACACATCACATGAATGATTATCAAAATACAAGTTCCAACAATTGAGAAATTATTCGAAGAGACAGTCATTCTACTTCATCATTTGATGTGGAGGGACTGTTTTTCACAAACATTTTTAGTTTTTCTAGAATATAGGAAAGATCTTTAACAAAAATTAAGGAGAAATGATTGTATTTATGAGAGGCAGTCATTCTACATCAGATGATGACGTTGAATAATTTCTCCTAACAACTACAGTAAAGAGATGTTTCTCGCGTGTAGTTATAGACGCATAAAACATAAATGATTGATTAGTAAGAAATAAAGTGGGGCCTAGATATGGAAGTTAAACGTATTAAGAGTGATTAAGATAAGAGTCTTAGTTAGGGTGGCCAAGGAATAGTAATAGCTCAATGGGTCCATTTTGATAATAGATGAAATGCTAATGTCAATTACGAGTATAAAAATTCACAATATGATTAACGTGTGTATTACACGTGTTAAAATTACGTGCAATCACACACGTATATGTAATATATAAATTAATCAAATCACAAATAATAATCACTTGCAATTGACACTAACATTTTACTTGATAGTAAATAAAATAAGCCAAATTCACAAAAATTTCAACACACTTTTACAAACCCAATTAATGAATCCCAATTTTACACATGTTCGTTATCTAAGAGTCCACGTTGCAAAGATACAATGTTGTGGGACCCCTCTAGTGCTTTGACAAGACGTAACAACATGAGGTGAGGTACATTGGATTAGGGTCGCTGATCTGTCGTGAAAATCAATCAAATTACCAAACTAAACTACTAGTATAGTAGAGAAGTAAGGGTCGAACCCACAGAGACTGTTAATTGTTTAAAAATCAAAGTTGAAATTAACTTTAATTCAAATTCACAAAAGGTGATTGTTTGTTGATTCTTTTGTAAAATTAAATGAGAACTCTAATTAAAGCAAATATTTAACTGAATTAATGATGAATCAAATTAAAAGAGGATTCCTAGGGTGTTGAATCCACCACTAATCTTGTAACTAGCTTCAATTGTATTAATTCTTGGGCCATTAAATTTGGATGTAAAAGATGTATTTTGGCTACAAATCTCAATATAATCATCAAGAAAATCACGCACCAAAATCTTAAGCACGAATCATCTTTGGTCAACACAAATTGTCTACGCTAATTCTAAGGTTATAGTCACAATTTGTTTTTCCTAAGTTATGACTCGTCCTACGGTTTTGATGTATATACAAATATTACTATTGTATAACCACATAAACAAAATTACAGAAATTGATTTTGTGAAACTGAATAATAAAATCATTGCATTAATAAAATTTTAAAGTTATACAATCAACATCCAAAACTAATTAACCCAAAAATAAAATACAAAAAAGCAATATTACTTGACTAGGGTTTCATCTAAACCCTAGGAATGAGAGAAGCTTAGCCCATGATAGTGTAAGAGGAGACCACCATAGCCATGGAGTTCTTCATCTTCTTCTTTAGAGTCGTCTTCCTTCCTTCCTAGCTCTCCTCCTCCAGATCCCCAAAAACGGCCTCCTCCTTGTCCAAAACCCTAGCTCACAATCATCTCCCCTCTTTCCAAAATTACCCCCACAAAATAAGAAAATCCAGAAAATAAAGTAAAATCTCGTCATTAGACATTAAGGGCCCAAAAAGGGAGTCTAAAGTGTTTCAAAATAGAGCCTGTAATGCTAAAATAGGCCATGGTCCACCAACATATGGACCAAGCCTCTCTTCTAACCCAAAATCACTTGTTTTCCACTTCTTTAAGCACTTTAAAATCCAATATTTTCCTTTTGCTCCAAATTCACCACTAAATCATCAACTTTGTCAAGCTTTCTCTGTAAAAAGACAAAACAAGAATTAACTAGTAAATGCATATAGATTGGAGAAATTAAAATAATAAAAGTGCAAGAATATCTAGGGTTAACAAAATAAATATGCACTTTTTAACCAGTTATCAGTCGCACCCATTGAATGTCTAGTTCATTACATCACATCCTACACCTCATCTGTGAAAAAGAAAAAAAAATGAATAGATAAATTATATTATTCTTTTCTTAAATTTTTTAATAACTATACTCATGTCTACTCAATTTTTTAAAATTATACTAATTTTTTATATTTTATTTAATAATATATAAATATTATTCTTTAATTAATTTTTTTTTAAATGACAAAATTATTATTTTATATTATTTTTTCAACTTCAAAATTTTAACATTTTTTTTCATTTTTCAAATAAAGATTGATTAAAATATTAAATTTAATTTTATATAAAATCAAAATAAGATATTTTACCTTAAATTTATTTTTATATAAAATAAAAATAATAATTTCAAAAGGTTAGAAAAATTCAAAATTGAATAAAGTAAAATAAAATGGGTAGATTTTTCATTTTGACTGAAGACAAATATTTGTATATTGTCAAGTAAAATAAATGATATCAGTGTAATTTTAAAAAATTTAGAAAATATTAATATAATTGTTAATATCAATTACAAGTATAAAAATTCACAATCTAATTAATACATGTATTAATATTACGTGTAACCACGCGTATATAATACACACATTAATCATATTACAAGTAACAATCACACACAACGGGCACAAACATTTCACTTGATTGTAAATAAAGCAAGCCAAATTCACTAAAATTCCAACGTGCTCTTACGAACACAATTAATGGATCCCAACTTTACACAATGTTCGTTATCTAAGTAGTCCACGTTGCAAAGAAACAATGTTATGGGACCACTCTAATGCTTTGACAAGACGTAACAACATGAGCTGAGGCACATTGGATTCGGGGCTTCGTCACATCACATCCTACACGTCATCTATAAAAAAAAAGAAAACAAATGAATAGATAAATTAATTTACATTTCCTTAAATTTTCTAATAATTATATTGATATTCACTCAATTTTTTCTATTTTATTTCATAATATACAAATATTTTCTCTAATTAATTTTTTTAAATAACAATACTATTATTTTTATATTATTTTTTCAATTTCAAAATTTTAATATTTTTTTTTCATTTTCAAATAAAGATTGATTAAAATATTAAATTTAATTTTATATAAAATAAAAATAAGATATTTTACCTTAAATTTACTTTTACATAAAATAAAAAAATAATTTCAAAAAGTATGAAAAACTAAAATTGAATAAAATAAAATAAAAATAGGTAGATTTATCATTTTAACTAGAGAGATGAGTTTGTATATTGTCAAGTAAAATAAAAAAAAGTCGATATAATTTTAGAAACTTTAAAAGATGTCAATATAATTGTCAAAAACTTGAAAATAAGTCAATCTAATTTATCCTAAATAATTTTGTCTAATTAGGCTCATTACGAATAAATTAAGAAGATAAATAATCTGACACAGTTTATCATGAAAATGGGAATCATAATTATTCGTTTTACATATCTCTTTCAAATTTTGAATTTATCAATTAACAGATACCTTAAAACAATAAACATTTCAAAATGAATTATTCATTTTTTTTTTTGGTGAACAAATGAATTATTCATTTAATATATGATTGTCCCAACTTTTTCATATGTAGTTTCCAATAATATTGTTTATCATTTCAAAAAAAAAAAACCATCAAATGGCTTATATTTTTTTATGGTTGCTCATTTTATAGTAACATCTACATATAATGAACAAAAAAAGTCACAATTTTTTTAAAAAATTCGCTACATGAAGTGAATAAGTGTTGACATAGCATATAAAAAGAAGAGGTTGGGATAATAATAATAAAAATACTAAATATTGTTGTATTTGTAGTATTATAATTTTTTTTTAAACTTCGTAATTTTTTTTTTACAAAAAAAAAAAACTATTTATCTAGTTGTATTCTATATTTTACCTTTCATTTTGGGATATAAAAAGTAATTTTATAATTCTATAAAACATCTGTTTTTAATGTAGGGTTAAAGAGAAAGATACGGTTGAGAGACCGATAAAATTTCTCGGGACTTTATTTTTATAAGTAATGTTATATATGATGAAATTTATTGTAATTAAATAAAGTTTTATTCTAATTATTTAGAATTGACTACATGAGACTCGTGTTTATTTGAGTTTTGACAATGTTTTACATTGACTGTCTGCTATTTAATGCAATTCTTTTTCTTTATCCGAATTTAGAATCGACTTGTGTAACGATATAACACGAAACTCAACACTGATGGATGAGACCTACTATAAAAAAATGCAGGTGAATTTCATTACCTTGTCTTTGGTCTCGTAAAAAAAAATTGAATAAAAATATTCGTTATGTTCGAAATTTTCTTATTTTTATATGAAAATCTACATAAATTATGATCCGAAGCAACATGTAAAAAAGGACAAAAGAGGACTCTTTGCACGCATGAACATATTTATGTGGCTTTGCTAAATTTCTTAGAAGCATTTATGTTGAATGAATGTTATGGTTGCACTCCATAGAAGATTATAAAAGAGGTATGAAATTCTTGCCATTCATATTTAAAATGGACAGTGATAAGTAAATGCTGAAATTGAAGATGAGGACAAGTATTTATACTGTTTGGCTTATATTGCACCTAGACCTTTGTCCGAATGATAAATTGTTAACATGGTGGATTAAAAGGGTGCCACTGCCATAACCACCCAAAATGTTTATAATAATGATAATATTAAATAGATATAAATTTATCGGATAAAAATTTATAATGACTGTAAATTAAAGAATTAAGTGAAAGTGAATTCATCTATTCAATGCTAAGGATACAAAATAAATGATATAAATATCCATTGAAAATTGTGTGAAACCAATTTAATGGGCAAGACTATAGAAAGTCTAATCCTATATATCAACAAAGTTTTATCCATTATATATATATATATATATATATATTATTTATTTATAACTCGGAATGGATTTCACCAACCGCAATTTTCGATTGTGTGTCTAGATTGTAAACTAGTAGGGGTGCAACTCGACGGGTTGGACTCGGCTTGGGTCATTTCCGAGTCCAACTCAAGTTCTAAAACAATCAAGCCTAATCCAAATCGAACTTGACCTTGAATCCGAACAACCCAACTCGAGTCCGACCTGAGATAAAATGCTTTACTAGGCCGACGAAAATTCGAGTTAGCCTATCCAAGTTGCACCCCTATAAATTAGGGCCCCTTCCATGACTATTTCGCACAAACTTTACTTAAAGAGTAGGTGGCTCCAAGGGTGCTCATAAAATATTGAATTAGAAATCTTGTATTCTTAAACACTTATTGCTTTTGACATCTCCAACCGAACTACATCTTAAGATTGGGTTTTATCCATTACAATTGCTCTAATTTTCAACTTTTATCTCCATCTAATAGATAAAACTCTATTAGCATATGCAGATGGATCTTCTATAATATTTTTCATTTCAATATATTTTGTTGTCTTAGTGGCCCCTTAGGGTTTCATAATATGGCCGCCTTCGGGTTTTGCATGTTCTTAAATAAAGTTATTTCTAACTTTTTTATTTTATAGGAGAAGGTACAAATTTCAAAATGTTGAATGCACTTTTACTAAAATTTCAATAAGTAGGTATAGACTACGTTTTTATTTAATAAATAAGTGATCGTCTTTTACAATTTCACCAGAAAAAGATTGAAATGCAGAGAAGTGAGGATCGGAGAGCTAGATGTGTTCAACGACAACTTGCAAATTGCGATATCTTTTTATGTTAAAAACTAGATATTAATCTATTATATAATGTTATTTAAATAAATTAATCCTACCTGAACCGAAATGATTCTCAATCTGAATTAATTAAGCTCGAGTTCAAATCAGTTTTCGATATTTTTTGCATTCCAGGTCAAGTGAAACTTGAAAGCTCAATTTATGTAATGTTTGGTAGTAAGGAATTGGAATGTTGGATTTGAAAACAATCCTTGAGTATTCAAAACTTGATTTGCGAGCCAACTAGCAAAGTTAAGATGAAAATTTTGCTTAAAACAACTCATGCAAAAACAAATGTATATATTCAGACTTTCAGTAATTAACAAAAATCTAAATAGATTGTAAGTGTGTGGGTCCCACATCACATATATGAGAGAGGTCTTGTCCCCCCTTTAATTTTATACCATCCCTTCATTTACTACCAATTATGTCTCACATTAAGACTGTACTTTGGGCCTGCTTAAGCTCAAATGATACTCTTAACTCTTCTCCCACATTATCAAAACTTTTGTGCAGTAATCTGACATCAAAATCAGAAAAAGCCTCATAAATTAAATGGCCTACTAAGCACCCACATAAAACTCATGTAAGAGTATTGTTTTCGTAAGTCGCAAAGGTCATATTTTTAAGATTTGATTAGTGCATATATTTTACTTGCATTCGTAATACGAATGTCTGAAATATACAATCAATTAAGTTGTGAAGGTCAAATTTTTGTTATTTAATTAGTGTATGTGTTTTATTCTCGCATATGATGCAAACGTGTAAAATATACGTTGTACGGAAGTAATCAAACAAATAATAAATTAATCTCAAACAAGTAAAATAAACAAAAAGCAACGAAAAGATACAAAATTTACGTGATTCGACAAAATATCTACGTCCACAAACAGTAATAATTTATCCCAATGTCGGATATTTTTCTCCTAAGTTAAAACCTAAAAAATAATATCCTTATATAATGAATTATAAAATAAAATAGACTAAAAAAAAAAATGTCAAATTTTTTTTCGAACAGGCCTCTCATGACATCCACCCAACAATGTACGCACTAAAATTGGTTAAAATATATGCACCAATCAAGTCATAAATGTCAAAAGTTTATAACTTGATTAGTGCGTATATTTTACTCTCAACACGTATTGCCAACGCGTGATATAAAGTATATAGTGATGGTAATTATATATACACTGTATTAATTGTACTCCAGCGTATAGATTCATGTTATCTGGGACTGGTTCAATGATATAAATTGTGACTGTTTGGAATTAATATGTGTGATTTATATCACTGCCTTTGGCAGTTGTAGAATTTGCTGTAGAATTCAACTCTGCATGAGTGTCACCACTGTAACCACACTGCAACATTAAAAGCTCTCTTAACTATTAATTAAAGCAATGATTATGACCCTAAACTAAAAAAGGGAGAAAAAGAAGATAGAATGATTAAGAGATGTCCGTACATTTCATTTAATTCACTGAGAAAAAAGTTAATGATAGAAAGAAAAGTACACCAATTTCATTTAAGTATGAGAAGTTGGGAATAAACTAATATAAAAAAAAAACTACTATTTGTCTGGACATAAAAGTAAAAGGAGACAACCATTGGACTTTTGGTCCAACAATATCCAGAATGGGCCTTCTTCTTGTTCTTGTTTGTCTAATAGAATCCAAGATGAACCCAAGTCTTGGGTTTTATTAATTCCTTTTGCTCTGTGTACTAATTTTGGTAGCAATTAAATGGGCTGGTAGTCCATGATAATGATTATAAGAGGGCACAATTTCAATCTTGTTCTTTTAGTCATCTTGATAAAACTTGTATTGTTGATATGAGGCAATGAAAATGCATAATAGTAATAAGATCGAGGTACTGTTCAAGTAGTATAAGTACTTACTTTTTATATAATTGACGTGAATTCGATTTTATCTTTTCTATCGTTGTATGAAAAAAAACATAAAATAATATTGGCAAGATGAAAAGAAACCCACGGATAATAGCGAAAGGGATGAACCTCGAGTGCTTGGCATACTATGTGAGTTTGAATCTCCATTGTTGTGGCCTTCTATGATTTAAATGATATGTGTATTGTGGAGTCAATGCACATGCCCAAAGTGTTACTAAGTCTACTTTGATAAACGACAATAGATATTGATTCTAAAACCAAAAATTACTTGTGTTGCCCCTTAGTCCTATTATGATAAACAACAATAGGTATTGATTCCTGAAATTACGCAACACAAGCAATTTTTGGTGCATGTTTGTTACTAAGTAGGTGTTTGGTAGAGCTTTTCCTGAAGCATAAATATATGACCAAACCAATCACAGTTTATAAATTGGATTAAAAAAAATTTATCATCTTAAAGTCAGACAATTCATCCACATGGCAGATTGAATTTACGAACTAAATTTATGAACCAAACCAATCACATTATGTAAACTAGATTAAAAAAAAAAAAACTATCCTCAAACAATTCATCCACATGACAGATGGTAATTAACCTGATTCATGAACCGAGTTCATGCAAGAATCTCTCCTATTGAGTGGGGGCTGATGGTGACAATAGGAAGGATGTTGCCTAGTAATATTTATGCTACTGAAGGTTTTCACAGATTTACTAATTGACTATTTTTTATCTTTCTACCAAATTAGGGTTTATTTACGTATGGCAAGGTATCATTGAAAGGACACTAACAGACCCATTCAAGAATTTTCCTATCTACACACTCCTCTACCTATCATTTGAAATCAGCTACCCCAATTATAACCACTTTGCTACATTAACTTTTTGTACCAATTAGAAATCTAATTCCTCCCATAGGCATCATCAAAGCCCTAAACTAGTTTTTCTCTAATTGCAATTCCAAACACAGTATTATTCTATCTGCAACTATAAATTGACAACTACAACTTGGATCATGATTTTGCAACATGAAATCAGAGCTATAAAACTATAGGAAAAATCATTATGGAATTACATAAAAAAAAAAACTAAGGGTAACATTTAATTCTTTCACATGATGCTAGTTATTTGTCAACCAGAAATATTACAAAGGATCTATAAGTTTAATGACTTCAACGTGTCCAACCTTGCACATTTAAACTAGTGTAAATCAATTTGGTTAGAAAGCATTCAATGGCTTGTATTCATCAAAATATGAATTCCAACAACAAATTAGGTAGTGAAATTTCTTCACTTTCAATGCTTAATATATATATATATATATATATATATATGTGCCACAACAATTACATGCCCCCAACAATATAGTAGTTGGGAGCGGTCAATAATTGTAAGAAATGCAGTAACTACAAACCATTCAAGCTTATTTGATCATAACCAATAATCAATAATTGGCAGCAACCCCCTGTTAATGCTTTGAGTTCCCAAATGGCCATGGAGTCCAGCCCATTCAAAATGGGCTTTGAAAACCCATTAATCTAGCCCAGTTCTAGTGAACTATACCAGAACCAGGAGGGGGGAAAAGGGGAGGAGAAAATAAAAATACAAAAACAATTAAGAAATCATAGTGCTCCCTCTTCAACTCAGAATTATATTGCTAGGCATAAAGGTGTAAAATGGGCCGGGCCGGACCCAAGCAGGCACGGCCTAGAATGAGGTGTGCCAAGCATGGGAAGCTCATACCAAGCACTTCCCAGTTACAGGCACGGGCACAGCATTACCCAACAGTTAGTTTTTGAAAATTTGGCCTAGGCACAGCCCAGCCTGACATGAAGCACAGCTGGACGCGTTTTACACCTCTAGATAGGCACCTAGTCTTCCTCTTCAACTTGGAGTTCTATAGCTAGGCATAAAAGTGTAAAATGGACAGGGCCAGACCCAAGCAGGCACGGCCTTAGAATGAGCCGTGCCAGGAATGGGAAGCTCATACCAAGCACTTCACAGTTCACAGGTACTGGCAGGGGCACAGCATTACCCAATGGTTAGTTTTTGGTCTAAGCACTGCTCAGCCTGGCACGAAGCACGGTTGGACACGTTTTACACCATTAGATGTTCAAGGTATAAATGAATGAAACCGGAATTTGCAAAAAGGAAAAAAAAAATACTCCAACAATCCTCAACTTGGAACCTTTGATCTGGTAGCCACTGCTCTATCAACTAAACATGTGAAAAAATGATGGGTGGAATGATGCTGTTAAATAGAAAACATAGTGGATCTGCAAGGTCCCAAATGAATTGGCTTATTCAAAAAAACTTCTATCTAGTGTTTGGTATTGTTAGAATCCTTAAAAGTGTTGACAAAATATTCAAGGTAGTAAACCTTTCACTGCACCAAACAATTTTAGCTACACCAAACAGTAACTTAATCGCAGTTCAGCAACTGTCTTTGAAAGGGGTGGCCTTTCTCTTGATACATTAAATGGATTTGCAACATAAATGTAACTGTTTTTGCAAGCTCATCACAGGAAAATAAATTATAACTTTTTTGATAAGTGGCTCTAATATCTCTGAATAATGACATGAAGGACTAAGCAGGACTGACTAATGCATGCATAGTGCAGTTCAAAAAAGGAACAACAAATAGCATTAAACTACTATTAATGACTAATATATGAAAACATTGCAAATTGAACATGGATCCAAAACAATCATCAAAAGCAATTTGTTGAAATTTCTCATAAGATACCCAGAAAAAAGATTGCCAAGGACCAAGTTTTGCCCATGTAGGAAAGAACACTTTCAACAGTTCTCAATTCTTCAACTCTTAACAGTGTTCACAAGACAATCATAAGAGTTCCTTCCTATCATTAATCTTACCTTAGTCACTGTTCGATTTATCATCCTTGTCTTCACTACATCATCTGGACAGCTCAATGCAGTTTCTGAAAGGCCGGACATGATAGAGGCCAGTTTGTGAGCATATGTATTGTCACCAGAGATCTTATTGTGGATAATGTATCGTTTTCCATGATCTTAGAAGCTAATTCTCCCATGTTGATTAAAAATGCTCTTTGGACATCTGGAAAAACACCTTTCCATAGTCCTCCAAATCATTCTGTGCATATGATCTTGTTTAAAGCATCAAAACCCCAAGTACCTTGGGTTGGAAACCTTGGCTCACAATATGATAATCTGCTGCATCCTCACCTTAGCAAGATCAGCATTCAGCAGGGCTTGTAGCTACCTGGATAATTAGAAGTAAGAGCAGAATTATTACGCTTTCCAAACTTTCATATTAACAAACAGGAAGACATAGAAAGCAGACTTCAACCCATTAGACCAAGAAGATTCATGGAAAATGAGCATTGGGTAGCTACACTGATTGTGGATTCACAAATTTGTTTACATGCATACATCCAATGTGACCAGCAGATGAAAAAAAGAAAAGTGCTTCATGAACATTACTATCTTTTGCAGGGTACTAAAAATGCTTATTTTCAATGAGCTGGTGGCTCCACTTGATCAGGTTGAACCATTACCATATAGATTATCCTCATTGAACCAGTGAAACAGCTATTATCAGCTTCCCCTTCCATGTGTGTCAGAAAAGGAAAACGACAGATTCTTTGCAGCCACACCCTGAAGTGAGTACCTCTAAAAGTACTTACAGAAGCATCACAGAAAAATAGAAAGTTTCAAATAGGAAGGGAAAAGAAATGAGCAGCATCATTCTCAAGAAATCTCAAATGAAAAAATAAATAAATAAAAGCATGCAAGTGCTTTAGGTGCAGATGCCTGAAAATTGTGAAATCATAATCATGGATTTAGGTGCTATTCATGATGTGGGAATAATTCAAACTTAATAACTTCTATTCTCAGTTATCAAGGTAAAGTAAGACATGAGATGGGAACCAAACGTTAAGATAAAAAAATCAACAATAATTCTAGTAATAATATGAACATCACAAAGATCAGTATATGGAGGAATACAAACCCCCAGTGGCCAATTTCGTAGAATCTGGGGATAATGGTCAATAATAGCGCATTATTCTATAATAAATCAACTTGCTACCTCAGAGGGTGTCTGACCATTTCTAAACCACTAATCACTAGTAGAATTGAAGGTTTATCTCGCTGAAAGTGCCCTTAAATTTTGCTTTCTTTTAGCATCAATTTTAGAGAAAAGACGTTACAGAAGTATTTTGATACGAGTCTTTACACTCAAAATGGAAAAATGAAGTTCCAGGTCTAAGGTATTTAAATTATCATTCTTCAACAATGTAAGTTATGAGTCCATCATCAACCATGAATATGGGCAAGGGGAGAAAGGCAAAGCGAGCATCATACAGATTCTTGAATGAAAATTGGCGTGTTTCTAGTTATATTAGCTCTTAAGATGCATCATTTATAAACAAACAGATTCCTTAAGGGCCTTCTGTATGCCCATTAAAAAATTAAAAAGACATTATTAAAATCTAAAATTTGGCATTATTTTTGCACAAACTGGCTGCTCAATAAATAACAAAAATCTCAAAATGACAAAATGACAAAATACAAATGAAAGTGAAACCAGCCAGGAATCAGGATAAATTTCTTAGCCTTCATCACCAAAAGATTTCTCTGCTGGGGATTGGAATCACAGGGATCTTTCAGAAGAATTTAAATCTATACTGAAGTGACAAAAAATAAAAGAAAATTACCAAAATTGCTGAAGCTAAGATATTTTGCAAATTTACTCCCATGTAGTACATAATAATTGACAAGAATTAGCATGCCTGATGCAGGTGTTTACCTAGATGTCAGATATACTAATCTAAGGACATGGGGGGCATAATTGCATTGCTGAATGTTTAATTTTTCTTCTTCTATACCATAGTTATGCGGAAAGGGTTACTGTGATAATATTAATTCTCATTATTCATCACTGGGTGAAAAGAAGAAAACTCTTACAATTAGACATACCCCCATTATATTCTAGCTTTGTCATCTACGAAATCATACTTCCATTATATCACATTTAGAGTATGTAGGGCGTTGCACTCCCATTCCCATTTCTTGTACTAGAATGATCCGTATTCTAGGTAACAGTGTTCTGTTCATCACATTTAGGATATAAAGAAGCAACCCATAATGTAGCACGTCTAGTGTTGGAACTTCACTTATTCCGAAAGATTTGTGTAATATACACAAGGATCAGTAAAGTAACCTAGGTGGAACTTTTAGGAATGTCTTTTCCTCTTTGTCAGACACTTGTTTGAGCATGTGCCTAAAGTAAGCATGCCTCATCACATCCCTTCCCCATATCCATGACATAATGTGATACACCAATTAAATATAGCGTAGTATTTAAAAGGATGTACTACAGAGCTTTCATGTCTTAATTTGCAATCCACTAACACAAGGATAGGAATTTATGCTGCCAATTCCCATGGCTGCACATGGCTCGCATTGGATCTCCACCAATCTTGTGCATCAATCAACAAAGGTTTCAACTCAAATTACCTATTTAATGTGTGATTAGGATTACATGATCCAGACCTGAGTTGTCCAAAAAAAATATGTTGTCTAAAATTTTAATAAGTTCATTCCAATCATTTTCTTATTAAAAGAGCCAAGGAGGTTAGGTTTCAAGCTAGACATAACAAGCCTAGCTTGAACCTAAGCTGATTAGAATTACAAACACTTGAGGCAAGTGTTATATAATTGTAGCAAATAATCTTATAATAAACCCACAGAAATAAAATAAAATAATAAAAAAAAAACAATTATAGAAATTAGTTGGAAAATAAAATATTACCATTGAGGAATGGTGAAGAATTAAATAAGATTCTGAAATATGCTATATATAATCACTATTTTGTACCAGTGAAGGTGGGGACTACAGGATTTTCACAGAATAATAAATGTTCAATTAGTACTCATAACAAGTTTATTTAGGCTTGTGAACAAACTCAAATTTCACCAAGCATTATTGATCCAATCTTGAAACTTGGCATATCAAGAGACCAATGTAAACAGGAAAGACTTAGTGGTATACTCAAACATGGCTAATTGCATTTTCATCTGGTAAATAAAAGACCATTATCTAGTGTTGGTCTTGCCAATGCAGCAAGGTGAGAGGGAGTCAAACCTAACCTTAGGCATTATTTGTACATTTACCGTTAAGGCTCTAAATGGCATTCTCACACTTAGCAGCTTGAGATTTCACCATTGCACCAATCAACGGCCCCTACTTTCACAAATTTGTTCTCTGCTATTAGTTGGAAAGGAGATCCCTCTCACATCCAGAGCTAGCTCTTCTGATTCCTCCCAAGTGATATAAACAAGCACAACACTAATCATTTCCAAGTTAAGTGACCCAGTAATTCTACGTATAGCATAGCGCGCAATCCATGTTTTCATAACATTGATTTGCCAATTCCCAACTTGACCATTAGGAAATATCTTTTGAGTTTTTGGTTTGAGTTATATCTACAATTGGAACCCACTCGAACATTCTTTTTTTTTTTTTTTCAGAGTCTAGAACTGATAATATATAAAACTATAATTGATCCTATGGGGTATTTGAAGCTTCTCAGGTGTACCCAATAAGAAAACAAAAGATTGAAATTTGGCATATATTGTAGCTTTTGTTTCCTTTCGACAGATATATGAACAAATTAAAAAAAGAAAGAAAGAAAACAGATGGAAATGAAATAAGAAGGTTTTCCAGATGGGTTTTGAAAAAGTAGGAAAAAGTTTTAATTACAAAAAATATATATGTATCCAAACAACTTTTTGAAAAAAAAATCCAATTTGAAAACCACTTGAAAATGTATCTAAACAGGACCTAAATTCCAACTATTAGATTTTCTTTTTACTTTATTTACGCACAAACTATATTATTAATAGCTACCACAACTCAACTCAACGCAACAAAGCCTAAATTCCAACTACTTGGGTCCAGTATATGAATACTTCTTCAGCCATCTAATCTGGCGCCATATCCTCTACTAAATTTTTTGGAAATTGTATTTTCTTACAACTTCAACCCATTCTTTGACAACTACTTACAACCTCAACCCTTAATCACTTATCATTTGTCATTTTCTTCTGGTGCTCCCATCTTAATTAAATCACTCTTACAAACAGCAGCATTCACCAGTCTTTGGGAACTTATGTTTATCTTGTCTACAACTGGTGCCAATCAAATCTTCTTCTCTCCAATGCAGTATTTCTTACTCTTATCTTTTATAGTATTACCATCAATACATCTTAAAAATAAATTCATTGCTGAACTTCTATGGTCTAATAAAAAACCCTACTTTAGTAATTCCAAAAAAGCTGAACATATTCCACAAAGGCAAGTAAGATCAGACTCAACAATAAAGAATTATGTCATAACCTCACTTGCTGATACTTATCAAAATATTAAAATAATTATTATTAAATTAAACTTTTTTATATTAAATTTTGTTTTTTTAATTTTTAGATATAAAAAATAAATGAATTTTTTAAACTGAAAATTTTATTTTACAGATTTTTTAATATTTTTCTTTTTCTGTTTTTGATATTTTTTAGCATTAAAAAAAAAAAAACCTCCATCTCTCCGGTCAACTCAAAAGTTCTATAACCGCACCATCCGCAGGATGAATCTAAGCCGCCTAGGAGATTTAGTTTGAGAAGAATGCATATATATATATATATATATATATATAATTATCATCGAAGGGAGAAAATTTAGAAAACTAATGGAGAGATTTTTAATTTTACATGTTATTTTTTTTTCCTTTTTTTTTTTTAAATCAATTAAAATTTTAATTATTTCTTTTTCCTTAATACCTTCACAAATCAAAAGCTTAAGTTGGAAGTAGGATTTTATGGAGTGTCCATAACGTCCGTGCACTAGCCGTTACCGTTACAATAGGCGAGACACAGGACAAAGAAATAAAATAACGGATAGGGAATATGACCGTTGCAATTGCCTCAAATTTAAACTTTCAGAGGAGAAAGAGAAGAGAAGAAGAGACAGTAAAAAACCACCATCGAAGATGAGAGAAGAAGAACAGCGACAACAGGACATGGAAGAAGATAAGATGCAACAGCTCAGATCCAAAGCCGCACAGCTTCTTCCTTAGAGAAGAATGGAAGGAGTCCGTTCAAGCCTATTCTCACTTCATCTCTCTCTGCCAAGACCACATCTCTCAGGCCCATCAACACCCTGACCCAGATCACCTCTCAAAGCTGCACAAATCCCTTTGTTTAGCATTCTCAAATCGAGCGCAAGCGCGGTTTCGTCTCAGAGATTTTACCGAAGCATTGAAAGATTGTGATGAAGCATTGAAAATTGAAGGCACCCATTTCAAGACTCTTCTTTGCAAAGGTAAGATCTTGATCAATCTCAATAGGTATAGTGTGGCTTTGGACTGCTTTAAATCAGCTCTGCTTGATCCTCAGGCTAGTATTAACTCGGAATCCCTTAACGGGTTCTTAGACAAATGCAAGAAACTTGAGTTTTTGTCGAGGACTGGAACTTTTGATATCTCTGAATGGGTTGTAAATGGGTTCCGGGGAAAGTCTCCAGAGCTCGCAGAGTACATTGGTGCAGTGGAGATCAAGAAGTCTGAGATTAGCGGGCGAGGCCTATTTGCAACGAAGAACATTGATTGTGGTACTTTGTTGTTGGTTACCAAGGCAATTGCCACTGAAAGGGGAATATTGCCCCAGTCCAACAATGATGATTTGGCCGAAAACGCCAAACTAGTTATGTGGAAGGATTTGATTAATAAAGTCCTCAAATCTGCCATTCAATGCAGGAAAACTCATCATCTGATTTGTACATTATCAATGGGTGAAGACGAGGATGCCCTCCAAGTGCCTGATATAAGTCTCTATCGGCCTGAAGCAGAGGAGAGTAGCTTTTCAGATGAGAAGCTTGATATGGGCAAGATTTTAAGCATATTGGATGTGAATTCTCTCGTTGAGGATGCGATTTCCGCAAAAGTTTTGGGGAAGAATAGTGATTACCATGGTGTTGGCCTCTGGGTACTTGCATCTTTTATTAACCATTCTTGTAATCCTAATGCGAGGCGCTTGCACATTGGTGATTATTTGATAGTGCATGCTTCTAGGGATGTTAAGGCAGGTGAGGAGATCACATTTGCCTATTTTGACATGCTTTTCGCCACAGAACAATCGGAAGGAAATGGCGAAGACTTGGGGTTTTCAGTGTAATTGTAAGAGGTGCAAGTTTGAGGAGGGAATGTGCAATAAACAAGGGATGAGAGAGATTGAAATGGGTTTTCAGAGAGAAGTAGATATGGGTGAAGTGGTTTATAGGTTGGAGGAAGGTATGAGGAGATGGATGGTGAGGGGAAAAGAAAAGGGCTATTTGAGGGCATCTTTTTGGGTGGCCTATTTGCAAGTTTTCAAGTCGGAGAAGTCGATGAAGAGGTGGGGGAGGAGGATTCCTGCATTGGAGGTTGCAGCAGATAGTGTTGTGGATGCAGTGGGAAGTGATGAAAGGGTCTTAAAGGTCTTGGTGGAAGGACTGAAGAGAAGTGGCGGTGGCAATGGTTGTGATGGTGTTGGGGTGGTAATGGAGAGAGCAATGAAGTTAGGAAGAGGAATATATGGGAAGGTAGTGAAAAAACAAGCAATGAGGTCCCTTTTTGAGCTTGGAGTTCATGAACAAAGCTAAAGCTTTTAGCTAATAGCTAGTTGCAGTTCTTCAAAAATGTTTTCACCATTTTTTTCTTCTCTTAAGAGTCTAGAAATTCAGTGTTAGCCACGCCACAGTTGGCTCAAGTTTTCTTGACCATTAATTGTTTTACCCATTCATCTTTTAAATAAAATATATCTGATCATTTGAATTTATACTCTCATTTGTGTTATTTGGCAATCAACACTCTATACAAGAGCCCCAAACCCCTTGTTCGCAAGGAGTGTTTTGCAACTGATTGCTCTTAATTGAGGTTTCTCAGTATCAAGAAGCACAAGTCACAAAGTCAATGAATTTTTGTATCAACCTCTGGTTCATGAATTGGACCAATTAGACTCAGCCATCTAGATAGGTTGTCTGCATAACTGTGATTGATTTGGTTCATTAATTTAGTCAATAAATCCGATCTATACAAAACTTCTTCACAAAGTCTGCCGTGTAAAGGGATATTTCAATTTGGAAGGTAGGGATAGTGGGTTGGGTGTATGTCTGATGGTAAAAAACACTGGAGATAATTTCAGTCAGTGCACATGTAATCTTACATAGTCAAAAACATTCTCTCCTCATCTTATGTCCTATCTTACATAGGATGTGAAATAGTACCATACGAGATATATGTCGTTCTAAAATTTTGGAAAAGATTAGATATATACAATCTTATCTTCCCAGATGGAGAAACTCACATTCATAAAACTTTTTTCACCATTCATGATAAGTTTTAATAAAAAAATTATAAATATCCTAGTCACAATAGAAGTCGCATATTTTTTTTTTTTTCAATTGCAACCCTTCTCCCAGACTTGGGAAGATCATGAAATGGAGAGAGATGGATAGCATGTGAGTGGACCACAACAAGAAATGATTTGGGACAAAACCACGACCAAAAACTTGTAACAATGGAACGGGCATTTCAAAAATATTCATTCTAATTTTATTATTTATTATTTTTATTTAGTATAATTGAAAATGTCTGTTTCATGAAATAGATATTTTATTAAAAATCATTCTAAGCATTCCTTGACTTAAATAAATAATTATTATTTCATTACATGTCATTTCTATTTCATTCCTGCATACTATACATGAACTCATACCTAACAATTGATTCTGGTGGACATCTTTTAGCCCACCACACTGCCCACTCCACTACTACTTTTGACATTTTGTTATATATTCTTCATCATGGATCATCTTTCTAAAGTATCAATATACCCATCAAAACAATTAGAACCACCATGCCAAAGTTCTAAAAGATAAATAAAACAAAAAATTGTATTTTTTCCTACTCAAAAGACTGTGTTAGCAGTTTTTTTAGTTAAACCCAATACATAAGTGACTCCATATTTATATTACTTTTATTTCATTTCAATATACATATTAACCGAGCGTCAAATTTAGACCTTAAGCTTAAGAGAATAAAAACATAGAAATTGAAATTTAAGTTTTTTTTGTAAAAATATGAAAAATTTGGGGATGAGGGAGGTAATTCCTAAATTTTTAAATTAGTTATATAAAAAGTGAGATATAAGTCGAAGTTTTAGAACTTCGAAAAGTCATTGCCCTGACCTTGTCCTGGACCGCCTCTTTATTAACCTATCACTTACACGTATTAAACTAAATTTGGTTGAAGTAGGAAGGCCGAATGATATTATCCGCTCATTTTCGGAAAAAGGACGTGATAAGTCTCCACAAATGTAAAGCCTAGCATCAAATCTTAGCAATAACTAGGCCCTGTTTAAATAAAAAAAAAAATGAATTACACCAAATTTACTGCCAGGACTGAACACCGTGGCCCGAAACCCAACCCAATATTTTATATGTGTTGTGCCCAAGGCCCAAGCCATATTGAACCAAATAATGTAGGCTTAAAGTCATTGTTCACTGGGTTCAGGCATACCCGGATCTCATATTCCACTTTAACCATCTTTTGGGCTTTCGGGCTAGTGCAGTACGGTGGAAATCCATTTGGTGGCCCTTAAGTTTTAGTTGTGGGCTGGTTCTAGGCTGGGCCACCCGATCCTAAGAATTAAAGATGCAACCTTATCCACTACGAGTTTCCCACTTGGACGAAGTAAATTGTTATGCCAATAAGAATCTAACGACCTTCTGAGTTTTCATACACACCAATAAAAAATGCTTTGGGATAATCACGGCCTAACATATATATATATATGGCAGCTCTGTTCCCACTCCCCCATTTCTCAATTTGAGATTCAAAAAAGATAACTTTAATCATTTAAAAAATAATATTTTTGAGTGGAAGTGCACAAAAGAGAGAGTGAATATATATTTAATATATATATTTGCACTTCTTAAATTTTTATTTCAAACAATGTGAGAGTATACTATTATGATACATTAATGATATAATTTAATATATTAATAATATCTCAATCAATAATGATATGTGCCACGTGATTTGAAATGAAAAATTTGATATAAAAATTTAGAAAACATAATATTTTTTATATCATTTTTAGGATAGAGTTGTTGTCAACTCAAATTATGATGTAAGATGTTTTAATTGTCAGATAACTTAAAATTTAGAAATAAAGTAATTGAATAAGTCGAAATAAAATTCAAAATCTCGAATTCGAGTCTCTCGCTTATGATCATTGAAAGTTTGTCTGATCGTTAATTTTAAAATTAGTCGAAGTGCTAGTAAATTGATTTGAATACCCAATTAATAAGATAAAATAAAACTAAATACGTAAATTATTCAATAATTAAAACAACACATCTCTTATAAACTCAAACTACAAAACATTTCCTTACTTTAATTTAAGAAACTTAAAAAATGTATGAAACATGTCGTATAATCACACGTGTGCATAAATTATGCACGTGAATTACACAATGAATTTCTAAATGTAATCCTATCTGAATATCCAAGTTGGATGGGAAAGTCTCTGCAAGATGATCGGTGCGGACGCCATGCCACACACCATCTATTTATTTAAGACTTACATCATCCACGTTCACTTTAATTAGTTCATTGCATGCATACTCTCTCTCTCTCTCTCTCTCTCTCTCTCTCTCTCTCTCTCTCTCTCTATATATATATATATATAAATAGTTGGACTCTGAAACTCTTTCGCATTGTGGAAAAAGAAAAAAAAATTGGGGAAAAATGAGAATATAACAACCTCGTAAAATGTGATGAGATTAATTGAAGGTTTGAAAAGGGAGGAGCTCCTGCACGAATAATACTACACTTATCAAATTCTTTTACCAAAAAGTGTTTACACGCTGACGTGGCAGTGTGACATTAGTTGTACATCACATCATAATATAATGTATAAGCAATACTACACTGCCACGTCAATGTGTAAACACTTTTTGATAAAAAAATTTGGTATGTATAGCACTGCTCGCTCCTGCACTCCAAAAAAATACTTTAAAAAAGCCATTCCACGTGAGAAAACCCCAAGAATAATATATATATATATATACATATATATTATTATTATGCCAATTAGAATTCAAGAGCTTCCCAAGTTTTTTGAGTTTCCTAGTTATTTAATGATATGATTAATTTACTATTAAATATGGTATAATTATTTCTTACAAATTTTATAATTTTTTTTAAATACATCAAAACATTATGAGTAATACTTAAGCTTCCTAATTTTGTTTTTCCCCCTAAAAACTAACCTTCTAAACAACATGTCAATAAATCTCACATCATAAGATATAAACATTATTATTGCATATTGCATCATAATTTAAAATAAAACCCATACAATATTACAACATCAATTGATAAATAGATTTCGATAAAAATGACATTAGTAAAAAATTATTTATCATAAATTTAAAAAAAAAAAATAGTGATTGAGCAATACTTAGCTTTGAATAAGTAAAAAAAGAAGTTACTTCTATTTAAATACGTGTTTTAATCAAATTTGTTACGTATGTAATGTGTGTGTATATATTTAATTTTATATAATTTTTATTTTTAATAAAAATTCATTAATCACACATATTCATGTAATTATGTTTCTTAAATATTTAAATTTTAAATTTTACATCTCAAATATTAATGTGAAGTTTGTCACGTCAATTAAAATTAAAATTTGAGAAATAGTATAAAATTATTCTATAAAAGAAGTGCAATATATATTTACTTAACAAACTAATTTTTTTGGATTGATCCCACCCGAGAATGCCATGCTACACACTATTTATTTATTTATGATAAAAAAATTTTATGAATTTATTACACGCGTGTGATCAAAGACGAAAATACAAGAAGGCTTCTGTTGTGTCACTTTGAGTCCCACATCGAATAGAAGTCGGGCACTAGCGTTGCTTATAAGCCTCAGGCTCATCTCTTCCTAGCACAAGACCTCCTCACAGCGACTACCTGGCTCATAGGAACAAAGCCCTGCGCTGGCAACTTAAGCCCAGCATAGGGGACAATATTGTATGGCTGAGTTAAGATGGCACATCTCTCACCTACAAGGCATTTTCCTCCCTGGAAAAACAAAGTCGTGAGCCATAAGACCTACGGGTAACAAAGCGAACAATACAGCAAAGCGAATAATATTGTACTAGGGAGCCTACCGTGTGTCATGGTAAAAAACAGCAAAGCGAATAATATTGTACTAGGGAGCCTACCGTGTGTCATGGTAAAAAAGTGCAGCATCAGCTTCAGCGGGCTATAGCTCACCCTAAATTTTAGAAAGACAAAAAAAAAAATATATATATATATATATATGTAAAGTTTAGGTCCATTTTTAAATTAAACGAACATAGAATTTGGCCCATCTCAATTTTTATCATTAATTTCTCTTGTTTTTTATTTTAAAATTTCTTCACATATTTTTTTAATTTCAATTTAAGACTTCATTAAACATCAAATAATATACATGAATCTTGTAAAATATTGAAATAAATAAATATCATCGCGCATGTCACGGACCGTAGACTAATTTGTCTACTTTAACCCCGTTCAATTTGGTTTATTACATGCATACTTTCAATTCATATATATATATATATATATATTATATTTATGGTACTACGTGGGACCTGAAACTCATTGGCGTTGTGTAAAAAACAGAAAAAAAGGAAAGAGTAGTGGGTCAATAAAGACAAGCGACCAACCACGCATGGTAACGAAAAGGCCCCAATCAACGGCTAAGATTCAAAGAATATTCTTCTTTTTCAATATAAGATTGTACAATAATACAATTCAACCACGCCACGTGCCGGCAAGCTGATCTTGATCCTATGAACAAAACTTGAACACGTGCCATTAAAAAAAAGAAGGAAAAGTAGATGAGGTGGTTGGATAAGAACCACTAGTAACTGCCCTACATTTTCCATTTTTTGTTTTTTTTTAATTAAATTCAATGCTTATCCTTCTCTTAATCTTTTCACGCCAGGGGACACGTGTCGACTTGCCAAGTGGGATTGATAGCAACCTTTTCATGACCCACTCCCATTGTATTGCTAATCCGAGGTTGACAAGCAATAGTTCTACTTGCTAAAGTAGGGAAAAGCAATCTACTCTCTTTACGCCATTACTCTTTTCACATTGATGTGAAACTGTATCTATATATCTATATATATATATATATATATATATATATATACACACATATATGTTATGGAATAATGTTATATTATTTGAAACTTAGATATTAAGAGTAATGTTAAAATGATATGTCTAACATTTGAATGACTGTTTATCATATAGGATAAGTAATTGATGGTATAAAATTATTATTTTAAATTCAAACTTTGAATAAAATGATATTATTTATATCTATATATATATATATATATACATACACACACACACGTAAATATGAAAGTCTATGTGCTAAAGTTGTTGAAGTTTGAAAATCAACATGTGTAAAATAACTTGTTGATCACATTTTAAGAATGACTTTTAAGAAATTTGAATATAGTATTTTTTTTCTTCTAAAAAATTAGACTTTCCATTTTAAGAAAAAATTTCAATTTAAAAGAATGATACTTGATTTTATATATTTTTATTAATTAAATAATTGGCACAATCAAATAAGATAAAACATCATTGAACTTTTAAGACAGTAAAATAGAATTTTTTTAAAAAAAATTCTATTTTGTCTTCAAATAATAATAATAAAAAAAGATTATTTTTGACCATTTTACATCTTCTATTAATCTCATCATATTTAACAGTATAGTCGCTAATCTCAAACCATAAATAGCAGGGCGTGTGGTGTGTGTGTGTGTGTATATATACATACATACATATATATATATATATATATATTCTTCTAACAATGTGAACTAAAAAATTAGAATACCCAATGACTTCTAGCTTGATTTAAGAGTTGAGTTGTTAGGTTGGTGTAAGTTATTCAAAAGTAATGAGTTGTTAGGTTGAAATCTTCCATTTTCAATTTTTTTATATATTAAAGTCTTCGTGTATAGTTATTCAAAGGATTACCAAAGAGACGAAAAAGAGGAAGAAAGTTGGAAAAAGAAAAAAATGGATATTCCCCATCTTATCCATGCTAAGAAGGAAGAAAGTATGAGGCATTTTATCCACAGCTGCAAGTATGGCACACAACCCTCATCCTAGGTATAAAAGTCAAGAAAACAGCCAATCAATGTGATGCAATCCAGCAAGAGGACAAGCAACCCTCAGAAATAAAAGGGGTAGCCCTCTCCTTGCAAACATTTCAAACACTCTCTTCCCTCTCCTCCTTTCTTCAATTCCTTTCCCTTCCCCACCCTCCCTCCCTCCCTCCCTTTTTACCTACCCATATTATTACACCTTCTTTTTAGTTCTTTGATACACATACAATGGTAGGTAAAGATAGCTCTGATCTTCCACCTGGTTTTAGGTTCCATCCCACTGATGAAGAATTAATCATGTATTATCTCCGAAACCAGGCCATGTCGCGCCCATGCCCCGTATCAATCATCCCGGAAGTTGATATCTATAAATTCGATCCTTGGGAATTGCCTGGTTAGTATCATTTGTAAAAGACCCATTTTTTTAACAGGAGCATGATGTCATTTTGGTAAACATAACTAGAGTGCGTTTTATGCACTTGCTTATATGAATTTTACATTAATTGTGTAGACAAAGCGGAATTCGGGGAAAATGAATGGTATTTCTTTACCCCACGGGACAGAAAGTACCCGAATGGAGTCCGGCCCAACCGAGCAGCCGTGTCCGGGTATTGGAAGGCCACAGGCACAGACAAGGCCATTTATAGTGGATCTAAATATGTTGGAGTGAAGAAAGCTCTTGTATTTTACAAGGGTAGGCCGCCAAAGGGTGTTAAAACCGATTGGATTATGCATGAATATCGATTAAATGATTCAAGATCACAACCCAACAAGCAAAATGGATCCATGAGGGTAAGCCAATGCTAACTGTTACCATAAAATTTTCAAGAATTTGCTCATCTTGTTTGAGAATTCACTTATATATACATACATACATATATATAACTTTGTGTTTGTGTTTGCTTTTTTGCAGTTGGATGATTGGGTACTGTGTAGGATCTATAAGAAAAAGACTAGTGTAAGAGTTGAGGCGAAAACAGAAGATTCATCTGATCAAATAGCTTTACCGAGTGGAGATGATGATGCTGGTGAAGAACAAATGATGAAACTTCCAAGGATTTGTTCACTGTCTCATCTATGGGAATTGGAAAAGTTGGGATCAATTTCACAACTTTTAAGTGATAATACATACAATTCAACCTTTGATTACCAAAACACCATGAGCAATGCTGAGATTGGTCCCCATGGCAGCAACCAGAAACTTCAGTTAGATCATGAAGTTCCATATCAGTATACAGATTTGGGAAAGTTCCAACCAAATCCGGGTAGCATATTGAACCAGCCATTTTTTGGGAACCCAATGTTTGAATTCCAGTGATATGCATTGTTTTACAGGATTGAAAAAAAAAAAAAAAACCCTAAAATTGGATTTCTTAGGAGTGATAAGGGTAACAAACTGTTCAAAAGAATTTGTAAAATTTGTCATTGAATGAAATAGATATCTTACATTGCTTGGGAAATGGACATCAACAATCTTTGTTGCAGTCTAAATTATTTAATGAATTGGTCATATAGTTCAATGACTTCTATGATTTTAATATATTATCTGATTCACGTAAAATTTACTATAATGTCAAATTCATAAAAATTGTCTCAAAATATATGTGACCGATTGATGGAATTACTTCTCTTCTTATACAACTTCTTGATGGATATTAAAGAAAACCCTTTACATATATTATTCATATTAATATTTTTCCATCAACAACCATGACTATAAATAAATTATTCAAATAAAAACTAGTAAATGTGAGAAAATAACTATTGTGGTCAAATGGGATGTATATCAGATTAAGATTTCAACCTTCAATTTGTTTGACCAGCACATACACGTGTTGAGAGATGGGTAGGTTAGAAAAAGACGTAAATTTTGACGATATTTTTATATGAAATAATTATTCCCAAACTCGAATTTGCATTCCCACGCCAAAATATCATGTAATGATAACTACGGCATAATAAAGACGTTCAAAATACTTTGCGGCTGATATTTTTTAGAAGGTTTAAAACATTATGTAACATCATATATATTGTATCATTAAAAATATATATATATATTATTAAAAAAAATATTTTTATAGAGTAAAGTTATCCAAACCATAAAATGTTATCAAATTTTTTTACCTGTTGATGTGATTGTTCAGGTGCTAGTCAATTAAGCCTCTTAGTATATACGAGTGCTAGTCAATTAAGCTTCTTGGACTCACCTGACTTGACTAGCACCAAGAAATTAAAATTACTAGTACTAAAAATAATTACGTCAGCAGAAACTAATAGAGGTGACAATTTTAGATGATTTGGCAAAGAAGTTTAGTACACGCATGGGCTAAAAGATATGGTTATTGACGTTGATATTTCAAACCTTTCTTTATAGATTATTCAGCTCATTTATCGCCGCGATTGCACCAATTAGGAAAGTATTAAACTTTGGATAAGTTTGAAATCATTGTGGTTGTTTGTCTTTTTGCCCCAAGTGCAATTTCAGCAATGTTGTCCTCAAGTATATACATATATTTTATATATGTATATACTAATAGTATCACAGACCGTCATTGCATTTTTTGACATTATCAATGTGTCCAAATGAGGTTTGTGACATTTTAAAATATCAAAAATTTATGAAAGGCCTTACGGCGGTGGTATTCAGATTTAAATATTTATATAAGACTCGTGTAAATTTTACGGAACGTTTATATATTATTTATCATAATTAAATTGATCAATTCAACTAGTTGAACTAAAAATTAGATATTAAAATCAATTCACTTTGATTACTTTATCTTTTAAGAACCGGAAAAAAACCAATTGAATCAGGCAATTTTTTAGAAAATCAGTTTTTAAGAATTGAAAAAATCTGATTGAACCAGGCAATTTTTTAGAAAATCAATTGAATTGATTGATTTTTTTAAAAAAAAAAAAACAATTCAACCAGTCTTTATCTTTTTAACACCTATAACTATTTTTTTTTCTTCACAAAATCTTCTATGTTTGATAATCAAATGATGAAATTTACAAAAGAAAAAATTATTACATGTATTTTTGTACTATATATATATATATATATGAAATCAATACAATAAGATAATTTCAATGATTTTATTATTTATTATAAGATAATAAGAGTATTTTTATTATTATTTTCTTAACTTTTAATATATTAATTATAAAATCAGTTGAATCAATGAATCATAAATCAATCTTTTTATCGTTTCGATTTTGATATCTATCATCGGGTGAGAAATTCCCACCGGACTTTTTCTTATTTACATGAGCAAATTCGGTAAGGGGCACCAAAGAGATGAAACCATATTTAATCCTACTGCATACAAAGATTGTTGACACCAAGTATAGCTAATTCATTAGCTACCCACATGTTAACCACTTCCTCTTTAAACATAAAAAATACTCTCTACAAGAAACAACCCCTTCTAAGCCCTTTCTATTAACACATTACCCAAATGGAAGAAGAGATGAACCGTATATCCCTTTTTTCTTCACCAGATGATTACAAAACTGGAATTTTGATGGTAGCTTGCATGGTTCTGTCATGGATCTTCATCCAAAGATGGAAGCAGAGGAACACAAAAGGGCCGAAAACATGGCCACTGGTAGGGGCAGCAATAGAACAGCTGATGAACTATGACAGAATGCATGACTGGCTTGTCAAATATCTGGCTGAGTCAAGAACTGTCATTGTCCCAATGCCATTCACAACTTATACTTACATTGCTGATCCTGTTAATGTAGAATATGTGCTCAAAAACAACTTTGCTAACTACCCAAAGGTGAAAAATCACATTTTCCACTCAAAAAGTTTACTTTTTTTTATTATGTTTGTTAGACGCATAGCGTAGTCTCTACTTAGAAGTATTGTTCACTTTGTTTTATCAGGCAATAATGAGAAGTCTCCTAGGCCGTCTTTATAAGTCCATCATGGATAACATCCTAGCTAGAAGTATTGTTTGATGTGTTCTATCTGTCCACTGATGAGAAATGTCATGTGTTGTCTTTATAAGTTCATCATAGATAACATCCCCACATCGGCGCAAACAGATCCTGGTTTTGATACCATGCGACCCAAACCCTACCTAGAAGTATTGTCAAGTATTGTTCGCTTTATCTTGCCAAGCCATTGAAATGTCGTGCGCTATCTTTACAAGTCCGTCATGGATAACATCCTACCTAGAAGTATTATCTGTTTTGTTCCGTCAGTCCACTAACGAGAAGTGTCTTACACCGTCTTTATAAGTCCATCATGAAAAACATTCCCACATCGACACAGGCAAATCTTGGCTCCGATACCATGCAACACAACCCCTACCTAAAAGTACTGTCCGATTTGGTTTGCCAGCCCATTGACAAACCTAAGCTTCCACTCCAACAGCAAAACTTAAGGGCTTGTCCTTTTGAGCTCCCCAAAAGGCACATGTATCAATTTGAGGTGTCTTGCGCCGTCTTTATAACTCCATCATGGACATCATCCCCATCCAACGTAGGATGCCAAAAATGTTCAAATAATCCTGCTGCTTGGTTGCAGAACTCTAGAGACAATAGGCTAATGGGATCCTAAAATTGACATGCTTTTTAGACTCATCAGGAATGTTTTTATGATTCTGCATAAACTTCATGGAACATCATGTTTATGCTTTGTTTGAGCTGCACAAAAATTTAACTACTATTTTATGAGACTTTCTCTGCATACACAATGTTAAAGAGATTTCTGATCTTTTTTGAAGGGTGAAGTGTACCATTCATACATGGAAGTGCTGCTTGGAGATGGTATTTTCAATGTAGATGGCGAGCTTTGGAGGAAACAGAGGAAGACTGCAAGCTTTGAGTTTGCATCCAAGAATTTGAGGGATTTCAGCACTATAGTCTTCAGAGATTATAGCCTTAAGCTTTCTGCTATTCTAAGTCAAGCCTCTTTCCACAACCAAGAAGTAGATATGCAGGTGACTCACAAAAACCTCAATCCATACATGATCTTTCTGCAAAACATTCCATTTGTAAACTCCATAAACCATCCATTTTGTTGTCGATACAATCCGGATCTAGTTTTTTTTATATATAAAAAAAAAATAAAAATCACTGCATTTAAAATGGGATATCTTTCTGCATTATATGATCATGTTCATAATCTCAAAAAACCAACATTGTTTCACTTGTAACAACTTAGTTTTAGAAATGATAACCCAATCTTTTGATTGGGATTTGGGGATAATGACTCCTAAGAGGTTCTTGAAATTTCTCCTTTCTAGGAATTGTTGATGAGGATGACTTTGGACTCCA
Organism: Nyssa sinensis; assembly: GCA_008638375.1. NCBI lineage: Eukaryota > Viridiplantae > Streptophyta > Magnoliopsida > Cornales > Nyssaceae > Nyssa > Nyssa sinensis. The sequence continues at coordinate 27,908,238 of CM018042.1, forward strand.
TATGTAAGGTGGGATTTGGAGTAGAAATAGGCACATTGGCTCCCCATCTACCAGATAATCACTTTGCTCAGGCATTTGACACTGCAAATATCATTGTCACTCTTCGATTCATCGACCCTCTGTGGAAAATAAAGAAATTTCTTAATGTGGGATCAGAAGCCGTACTTGACCAGAGCATCAAAAATATCGATGATTTTACATACTCTGTCATTCAGAAAAGGAAGGCAGAGATAGAAGCAGCTCATGAGAGTGAGAAGGTAAAATGTATGGAACATTTCAATTAGAGTGGTTCCTAAAGTAAAAAGAACATAATCTGAAAATTTTCTTTCTTGATAAAAATGATCAGATGAAGCATGACATATTATCAAGATTCATTGAGCTTGGCAAAGACCCAGAAAACAGTATAACTGATAAAAGCCTCAGAGATGTTGTCCTGAACTTTGTCATTGCTGGCCGTGACACAACAGCCGCAACTCTCTCTTGGGCAATATACATGATAATGACCCATAACCATGTAGCAGACAAGCTATTCTCAGAGCTCAAAGCTTTAGAAGAAGATTGGGCAAAAGAAGAAAATGCCTCATTGCTTCAGTATGACATAGAGGATCCCGAATCATTCAATCAAAGGGTAACACAATTTGCCAGACTCCTGACATATGAATCACTGGGGAGATTATATTACTTGCATGCAGTGATCACAGAGACACTTCGGTTATACCCAGCTGTCCCTCAGGTATGCAAAATCCTGACTTAGAGGACAACATGGAAAAACAAATGCTAAGAAAATCAAATGGTTGATATTATCAATCATTCTACCAGAATAACAAAATTTTAATCTTTTGGTTGAGACAATTCATTCTAGCAACTATTTTTGCATAAAAAAAAAATATTTCAGATTCCACATGGGAACAAATTGTTCAACCCTGATATTCAAACAAGAATTTTACCATTCTTCTGGTGGAGACTAGCAAAATGAACCGTAATAAGCACGATAATTCAGAATTCCTTGAAGCTCCTAGTCTTACCCCAAGTGCTCTAATTGAATGAGATTTGTTTGTGTGATTGTAGGACCCCAAGGGAATCCTGAACGATGATGTTTTACCAGATGGAACCAAAGTAAAAGCAGGAGGCATGGTGACTTATGTTCCCTACTCTATGGGCAGAATGGAGTACAACTGGGGTCCTGATGCATCTTCATTCAAGCCTGAAAGATGGCTCAAAGAGGGTTTCTTCCAAAATGCATCTCCTTTCAAGTTCACTGCATTTCAGGTATCTTAAAAGGATCACAGTCAAAACCAAGGCTTTAAACTTTATCAGAGTCAAATTTGGGTCACTCTATAACTCATGGAAGAACCATTGAAAGATCGTATATATTCAAAATATTGGTCACTAAAGAACTGAAACAAATTCATGGAAGTTTTTAAGTTTTACAAGCATGATAATTACATCATTTGACGCCAAGGTTGTTCATAATTCTTTTGACATGCAGGCTGGGCCCAGGATATGCCTTGGGAAGGACTCAGCATATCTCCAAATGAAGATGGCATTGGCCATTTTGTGTAGGTTTTTCAAATTCAGTTTGGTGCCAGGGCATCCAGTAAAGTACAGGATGATGACAATTCTTTCAATGGCACACGGATTAAAACTTACTGTTGGCAGACGTGCGTAAGAACCCCCCAGGAGGCTATAATGTTGTTGATGTTAATAGATGGAAAGAATATTATCATTCTCTGTATGGTTCAGAGATTGTCGTGTTGACCCAAAATGATTATGCTTTATAATTAGCTTGTGTTTGCAAACAGTGAATTTTACAATCAAATCCTAACCAAACGACGAGCATTTTACGTTATGACTGATTAAATGTAGATTAGACAAAATACAAGCTCCTTAAATCTAGTAAGGACAAGGGCCTTATGGGTAATTATTGCTTCAAGGGTCGAAGGGAAGTAAAATAGTTTAGAAAGGTTCACAAAAGAAGATGCCTGAATATTTTTGTGGAAAGAAGTAAAGACATGTATCTAAATCTAATTCAGGCCACGGTCCTGAAGCCTTCCCAACTCATATCAGGGATCGTCATTAGACACACCAACTGTTCTCTGGGGAAGAAAAAAAAAGTATTCAAATAAAAAAGAACCAGACATTTAAGTATCTCAAAACATGACAAGATCCTCAATGATATGAAAATCTATCAATAATAATTAGATAGAAAAAAAAAAAAAAAAGAAAGCATAATGACACTATAATAAAATATAGTTGGGATTTTCCAGTCCATTCCCAAAATCCAGAAACATTCATTCTACAGCAAAACGTTGTGAATGGATTAAAATTTATTGATAATGTTACAGAAGCATACTACATCTACATATTCTCATAATTTAAAGAAACAAAGTAGTGAAGGAAATAAAGTGATGACAAATGGAAAGACTGACTCCCAACTATTCAGTAATATATATCTATATCTATATATATATATATATATATATATATAATTTGAAAAGGGTAGTGCTTAGACATCCCATAGAAAATCAATCAATCCAATGTGTTTTGTGTAGTATTTGTGCACGTTTGGTGGCGCAAAATGCAGATATCACTATAATCCCAAAATGAAATAAAAATTAGGACATTTGTATATGGAGTAAAAAAAATGTATCAACTTAAAAATTAACAAATCCACACAATGGACTTATCAATCCTATGGAGAAATATGACCCACTATTTCAATTTCCATAGGACACCAAAAACCCCAATAAGCACATCTTTTCCATCAACTGTAGTAAGCAGAAATTGTTCCCCAAATATGCCACACACAATCAATTCATATTCCATTATCCCTACTATAAGAGACACAAAATCCAAAAGAACAAAAAGAGAAATCCAATTACAGATAAGCCAGCTTCAGTAGAACATTCAATTGCAGAAAATAAACAAAATGAAAGTAGCATCAAAATTCTAACCTTCCAAGCCACAGAGAAACAGGGGAAGGCAGCCAAAGAATCAGCTTTCACATAAAAACAGGCATAAAACACTGCATAAATCAAAGTACGCAAGAACCCAATATTCAAAATCAGGATAAGTTTGGTCCCGAATAAAGAAAACTCGATGTGAGGAAGGTCGAAGAGACATGGTGTACAGTAAAACATAAGAAGAATTGTGAAGAAGATTGGCCGTATAAACAACGTTTATGGCTACGTTGATTGGGTTGCTGCGGTAAAGCGCCATAGAAAGCAAAGTGCTTCTCAAGATCAAATAATCCGATCTTTTCCATTGGGGAATTTGAAGAATTCTTAGTGGCCTTTTGGCGAAGCTGAATCAGTTAAAGTATCCGTTCTGGTCAAATTTACTTTTGAAAAGTAATTATTAGTTACTCAGAATTAACTATGTTGATAGACCTAATTATTTAAGTATTTGATAAAAATAATTATTAATTCCGGGTGTTTGATAAATTAATTAATAAGTTTGGTTTACTTTAAATAAAAAAAAAATATTTGATGTGGAACTTATTTTTTGAGAAAAAAACAAACAGTAACGGGTTATTTTTATAAATTCATGTATATTTTATTGTAATATTTGCACAATAACAGAGTACTATATCACTGAACTTTTTTCTTATTTTTTTGAATGCTCGCAAGATGTGATTAATTCACATAAGTTTTTTTTTTTTTTTGGGAGTAATGTTATGTTTCAAATTTTTGTACAAAAATTTATATTTTAATTTAATATTATATTATTTGAGATAAAAAAAAATTGGTACTAAAATATGGGACAAAGAATATTATTTTATTTTTTAATTCCCTTATTCACTTGATAAGAGATGAATTTGAAATTTTGGAAAGAAAATTTTGGCTTTCATCAATCAGAATTGACATCTAAAGAGAATGTGCACTCAACTTCAAGATTATTACTTGAAAGCAAGCAAGCGATTGTTTGGTGTGCTAACATGACTTAAAAAGCTTGATTGGGTCAGTCAATTCCAAATGAGCATTCTACCTTTTGATGGCAACTTCTTTTAGTGCACAAGGATCTATCACTGCAATTATTTCCATAACCATTCCTAGGAATAGTCAATGAGCATCCCAGTCACGTCATAAATGTACTTGTCATATGAAATAATTTAATATAAATAATTGTACAAGCTAGGGATACAATTATTGGTGACATTTCCATGCTTCCATGGACCAAGAAATTAATCATTGATGAAATGAATTTTAGGAATTTGTATTGTAAGAACAATTTTAAGAGTGAGATTCAATTTATGACTTAAAATTTTTTTTTAAATGTTGTTATAATATTTATTCATACATTAATGATTTTTAATATTATATATCATTCTAACAATAGTATTTAAAAGAGTATATATTTAATATTTTAATATATTTTTTTCTTACTTTTATTTTTCTTTTCACCATTCTATTTATTTCTCTCTCTTTTAAGAGTAACTCTAAGAGTGGGATATATTTTTGGACCTAAAAATTTTTTTTAGATGCTGTTACAGCGTTTATGACTCCTAGTATTATATATTACTTTAACAGTGGTATCCAAAAGAATATCTATTTAATATTTTAATATATTTTTCTTTCATTTTTATTTCTTTTCCCACCAATCTATCTCTTTATCTCTCTACTAACTAATTTTTTATATTCACTCTCCGTAGTATCCATATCTATATCTACTTCCTCACTAATTATGCCTAGTTTCAAAATAGGTGCGGGAATGGATACTCTCTTGGAGCGTAAATAGTGTATTAATAAGAGCCATAGTGATAGTTGAAAGATATGATTCCCCTCCAAAAGCCACTCTTAGAGTTGCTCTAACTAACTTTTGTATCATCTCTCCATAATATTCATATCTACATTTATTTTCTCACTTTTAAGACTGGATCTAAAATGAGTGCTACGATGGATATTCTCTTGAATCGTGAATAATGCATTAATAAGAGGCATATTAGTAATTAGAGGGATAACTCTCCTCCTAAAGCTTCTCTTGGAGTTGCTCGATCTGACATAAGATGGTGGAAAAATCTTGAATGTAATGATATTTGTGTTAAATTAAGAGAGCATTATTTAATGATTTCTATGTTAAATGGAGGTTGATCGAAGAGAATAGCTCCAAATTAGTTTATGGGACAGGGAACATAGTTAAATTCACATGTACAGTGAAATTCGAATCCAAAGTTACAATTTTGAAATTCACATGTAGATATACATTGTCTTATTCCTGCAATGACCCGGTTTTAACTTTTTAAAATGTGATTTTTTTACCCTTATTTCATATAAAAAGTTTAAATAAAAAAAAAAATTAGTTGCCCTCTCCCCTCTCCAATTTCTTTTTTTCTTTTCTTTTTTTTTTTTTACAAAAAACTCTCTTAAATTTTATTTTTTTTGTTTTTTTCCCTCTTAAATCAATACTCCGGATGAAACCGTAACCTTCAAATTATAATAAAATAACCTTAATGTTACAACAAGACCCACCCGGTATCAAATCATCTTAATCAAACTCTCCAAAAATAGTAGAAAAATACATAACTAATGATAAGATATAATTATGCAAGCTTTTGTGCCACAGATCAACAAACCTAAAATGATACACAGTCACACAGATGCAAAGCCATTAGCATCGTGATAATGCTAAACCTGACAAAAGGATTAGTAATATAAACACAATGACTTCACAGAAATGCGCTGGCAGAACTTGTTGAATTGTTGACATATTGCAAACCAGTCGGCTGAACAGTTCCCTTTGTGCGCTAAATATACAATTGCTGCTGCGGCAGAAGCTCCAGCAGTGAGAAGAGCCAGCATTACCTTCACCATTGTTAAAATATAATCCATTAAGATTGTTACATTCCTTGTGTAAACATTATTTTGCATTCCTATGGTTCACTGCAATGCATTGAATTAAAGCATATGTTGTGGGAAATGGGAAATTGGAGCAACTTTAACTGTGTGTGGGAGAGAGAGAAAGAGTGCGTGTGTGTGCGTGCGTGCACAACGACAGATCCAGACTATTACTCTAGAGAGTTAAAAGTATAAAAATTGAAATTCAAAGGGGGTTCTTATAAAAATATGAAAAAATTTGGAGGGACAAATTTTAATTTTCAGAAAAATTTCAATAGAAAAGATAGAGTAAAAAAATCAAATTTCTAAAATTTTGGGGGAGCACAGCCCCCCTAGCACCCTCTTGTGTCCTCCAGTGTGTGTGTGAGAGAGAGAAAGAGAGAGAGGATGTGTGTGTGTGTGTGTGAGAGAGAGAGAGAGAGAAATGCTGTCTGCGAGTGTTTAATGGAAACTCAAGTATTATGATGCAATCTACTTCACTTGCTTAACATTTTAAAAGTATTTTTCTTGATTAAGAAGCTAAAATTTTGATGCAAAACAAGTGGTAGAAAAACTTCTTAATGTGGAAGAAAGTAGTCAAATTAACTTATAAAAGTAGTTGAAAACGCTTTCGAAAAATATTTTATAACTGGTCAACTCAATATAAATATACCTAAAATTTTTATATTTTAGCATAAGATAGTCCAATGGACTAAACTCGTGCATTTTCTCAATTTAAGGTGAATTTTGTCCAAATACCCGTTTTTAGGCCTTTAATTACATGTTTTTACCATTTTAGGAAAGCCATATTTTTTTAATTACGTTTTGTAAGAAATTCTAATTGAGTTATCGTTTGTTTGACAAACTTCTTTTTATAAATATGATGTAATAAAATATAATTATTCAATTTTTATTAATAATATTTTGATTTTAAATTTAAAAAAAGAAATTGTTCTTTTGCATTTGTGATTGTTTTGATACTAGAAATCCAACTTACTTTTCGTGCTGCGTCAAATTTGTATTGCCAAGTGACTGAATATTTGACTTGCAGGCGACACACACAAATTCAAACATATTGCTATCTCAAAGTTGGAAGAGCTGGAGTCTTTAGAACTTACATGCTTTGAAGGACCCTTAGAATGTGCCCCAGAAAATGATTTAGATGCTGCTAGGAGCCATGTTCTGAACTTGATAGAGAAAAAAAACATAATAACTATTTATTTACGGTATTGAAGAAGATCAAGATGTCTCCACTGGTTGTTGCTCGACTCCTGACAATGTGGAAGATGGACAGTGGAAGAGAAAGAACAAGATATGCACACACTATCGAAGTAGCAATCACAAAGAACCTGTTTGATTGAAACATATTTAAAACATTGTCAAAATAACATATTAAGAGTGTGAGGTATGAGAGCAAAAGGCGAGAGCGTTAATCCCGGTTTTGCACACTTATACATGGAGAGTTGACACTCTATGTAACAGGGGGCAAGGTACGTTAGTGACAAGTGAGAGCGTTAATCTTGACGGAATAGAGTGAGTGAGAGACTTGAATCAAGACCTCTTATAATTAAAGCTCTGATATTATGTTAAATCACCACTTATTCTAGAATTTACATAAAGGTTGGAAGATCATCGTATTCAGCCTTGGAATTGTATGAACTGCGTGAAAAACGGAAGTGTTCGTGTTTCGTCAATTGTTCCCATGGCTACTGCACTTCCTAATGTTCCAGCAACTGCAACTATTTGCAGGATGAGGTCTAGAATAGAGATCCCTCTGTTCACACTATCTGTTGGGGTTGAAACCCTGGAAACTTCACCAGTATCAGCTTCAAGTATCCTGCCTATTATGAGCTTGAACTGCTTGAAAGAGATGAGGGGAAAGGTATGCCTCTATACAAATTAGCAAACAGAAGCAAGTTTGGATCTTCCCAAGTAATCTTATGTGGATATTAGGTTTGCCAATCTTATGGGGCATGGTTCCTACTTCTTTAATTAAGCCATATATCATTGTGGGTTTAACGTTGTTGACCCTTAACTGCTCTTAGAGGGTACATCAGATGTTTAGTGTGCTTAGTGCCGGGGAGTCTCACATAAGATGCGTATTGGGGTATCATGTGCCTTACAAGCAGTTATGATATTTCTACTTAATATGTTAAGTCAGTTGGGGCCGGATTATCTTATAAGCAGTTATGATACTTTTACTTAACATGTTAGTTAGTTTGTTGGAGATCTGGCCCGTAACAAGTAATATCAAAATAGATCTGACCCCTTATTCAGTGTCATGCTTAGCGCCCACACCAGAATATGTCTGTACCGATAACGGGTCTATCTGCCCGTAGGTATGCAAAGTGTGCAATGCGTTCAACTAGAGAAGAATGGTATCTTGAAGCTTATAAGTAGATGCAATACCTCCACTTAATAAACTAATCTTTTGGATTAAAGACTCAGCTCGCGAATTAAAACACCAAGTTACGGTTGTAAAACGTAATTTTGTTAAAGTTATTTTAATCTATTTCTTTAAATAGTTTTGGCTATTTACAAGCCTTAAATATGAGATCATAAATGGTGAAATGAAAATTTCACAATACAAATCGCATTTACACAATTTTTATCAAACACCCAAATAATAAATTATCAATTCTTCAAAATTCATTTTTAACTAAGTTACCTTGGCTTCTTTCTTGCTTCATTATAGTTAAGTGTTAACGTGTTTATTGGACTGTAGCCTGTGTCATTATCCTCATCTATATAATCTTTTCCACTTCCCTAATGTTTAAGTGTTGAAAGCTTAAGACTAAGTATCCATTAGTTTAATTAATTAAGAGGGCAAAGCTGAGTTCGATGATTAGGTAGGTGTGAACCTTAAAACCTAAGATGGATTACGCAAAGGACGTACTTAATTGCTCTTATTAGAGTCTGAAAAGAATGATTAGTAAGACTTCTTTACAATTTTGATGTTTATGGAAGGGCATAATTGATTTTCAAGAGTATTTTCCATTTGGTAATGTTTTTGTTTTCATTATTTTCACTTTTTTCCTCTTTCTTTTTGAGAATGAAATATATATATATATGTGTGTGTGTGTGTGTGTGTGTTTTCATACATTTATTAATTTCCTAAAAGGCCGGTCTTTTCATAAATTTTTTACAAAATAATTTCCAAAAATGCCATGTCAAATGCGTTTTCTATTAGAATTTTCTGATTTCTAAAATAGGAAATAGTTTTTGAAAGATCGAGTATTCAGTGACTTTGTAAATGATGACACTTTTTGTTTGAATCTTACTAAGAGTGCAACTCAGTTACGTCCAAACTAAACACGAATTGAAACATGTTCAAATTAAAATTCTAACTTTCAAAATAATAATGTCAAGGAACACATCTATAGTCAAGAATGAAATTTGTTTTTTTTTTTTCTTCTTTGGTATTTACTCACTTGTTTGTGGATTGATATTTATTTAAATCAAATGATAATATCAAATAATGTTTAATTGGCATTTCTAATTGAAATGTATTTCCTAATTAATATATATATATATATATCTATATATTACTCAGGCTTGAGTTGGGCTATGATCTTTTAACTTTTAGTCCAAGCCCTAACTTAAAATTAAGTCACAACTTGACTTGTGTGACCAGGACCATCCAATCAAGACTCAGATTGACTTATCCAAGTTGCGTCCGAAACCTTGGCCATTGGCATAAGTAATATAAGAGAAACAGTAATTGTAGAACACAACAGTAGGCTGGATTTAAGAAAGAAAATAATTTTCTACAACTTCTTGTACATCAACAGCACATAATGGGAGACCATTTGCTGTGGTATTTTTGACTAAATAATTTGAAAAAAAAAAAAACAAACAAAACAGACTATATATATATATATATATATATATATATATTCTCACATGATTAAGTTTTCATCAGAATGTATGCCTGGTTAAAAGAAACATCAAATTAACAGGTACAAAATAGGCTGATCAGACCATTGGAAGGTTTTCTTAAGAAGTACAACAATATGTACCAGTGATGGGGCAAGTCCATTGCCTTCTAGTTCCCTCTGTTTTCTTCTTAAAATGAAAAACAGAGTAATTAAATAAAATCAACTCAGGGTAGCTCAGTCGGAGACAGCAGAAGAATAAGTATTCTGAGAACGTAAGATTTAATATTTTACGGGTATTTTTAAAATCTTTATTTTTATAAATAAAATTTGTGAGAAATAATAGTAGGAGAAGCCGATTTTACTATTGGGTTACACAAGGTTATCAAACAACCACCATTGTTACCCCCATCACCATTGCTTTTTTCAGAATATTTTTTTTTCTGTGGTGGCCTACCAAATATATTTAATATAGACTATTGCTTTTCACAGAAAGTAACAAAAGAAGAAGAAGAAAAAAAAGTGGTAAATATCAGCTTTTTGCTTCAAAATTAACTTTGAAAAAATAAAATTCTTGACCAAAAGCTGGCTAATATATAATAAAACAAGAATAGTAAGAGATTTAGAGAGAACTTACTGCCGTAAAAAGTACTTGATCACCCTCAGCCTTCAATATTATTCCATAACTTCCATTGTCATAATCATCATAGATCTAACATATGAAAATGAGATAAGACATGTAGCCAACGACGACTTGCCGGTTATCTCAACCAGAAATGTACACTTTTCTAATGTGTGTATATATATGTGTGTGTGTGTGTTTGTGTGTGTGTGTGTATATTCATACAATATATTTGCATTTGAAACTCCCCGGCAAGTCATCCTTGGCTGCATTACACATACCTCATCTTCACATGCAAGAACTTAGATGAATATATCTAATACTGAACTTTGAAGCATGGGTTTCTTGCAAAGAAGAAGAAGAAGAAGCTCATCAGTGGGCTGAAATTCTGAATTATATATACAGGTAATTATGAACAGCTGGGTTTAAAGAAAATGCATTTGGAAATGTTTATAATAGGGTGGCATTGAAGCATTTGGAGTTGTTGATATGCATGGAGAGAGAAGAGTTTTTCTGAAGGCTTTCATGGAGATAGGAATATGATGAATATATAAGGCCATTTTTGGCAAGAAAATGCAATATGTGAGGGTGAGATTATCCTGAATTCATAGTCACACAGTGGGGGGGTCCTCCAGCTTTTTATGCTGTTTTCAAAAATATCTTCTTATCACTTTCCAACTTCAAATTCTGGATAAGGGATTGAATAAAATGATTTTCTCTCGACTTTTTGCTACCACTGCTTACCAATTGTTTCAATCCACATAGCAGTATGGTTGTAGTATTTTATAATATGTTTCGACATCGACATAAAATGATATATATTTTATAATTATATTTATTTTAATATGTTTTGAGATCGACATAAAATGATACATATCTTATAATTATATTTTTTTACACTTGTGATTTGTTTTCATAGCATGATAAGACTAAACGACATCGTTTTGATTTCTTTTTTTTGTTATATACATGAAAATTATCTCGGATGAAGATAAAGATAAAAAAAAATGAGCACAGTAAAGATTGAGGAAGAAAAGAGATTGAAGAATTGTTGGCATCTAATGACAATGATGATAATATTAATGTCATTAAAATTAGAGATTGAGATGAAAATGAGATGAATTTTGAATTTTGTCTTTAAATTTTCATATTGATGAACTATGGGAAAATTTGAATTATTAAATTTTGTTTTGAAACTTGTAATATTTATTGAATATAGTTTATTATATACAATATGTTATAATACACAATACAATATTTTTAATACATTTTAACAACAATGCATGACAATTTAAAAAATTTACTCTATCAGTTGGTTTAGATAAGTAGAAGAGAAAGGAAAGGATGAGAGAGTATTAGTTATAAGGGAAACGAAAGAAGAGGAGAGGAGAGGGTAATCCATTCTTTATGTTTAGATAACCAATGAAAGAAAAAGAGAAGAAAGACGAATATAATTCTTTCATCTTGTTTGGGAATGATAAAGAAGAGGAAAGGAAAGGAAATGATTTGAATGTGTATTTGAATGCCTTAGGATAGAGGTGTCATTTTTATTTTGATTTTTACAATTTTAAAAGTAATATTGGTATTATTAAAAATTTATTAAATCCTTTTTTCTTTTTCCTCTATTTTCGTCCACTATTGGAGGGATAACAAAATTGTTTAAATAAGGGTTAAGCTCTCCCTCCATCTACCTCATTTTTCTTCTCAATTTTTAAAACAAACATGATATAAGCTCCCCTTTCTTCTCCTTTCCTTTTCTCTTTTTTCAATTCCCTCCATCCAAATATAGTGTAAGGCAATGTTTGGCTAACATTTTCCCCTTGGGTGAAAAGAAAAGGCCATCATGTTATCACTAAAAGAAAAAAAAAAAGACCCATCTTGAGAGGTAACGATATATGATGGAATATGTGCCAATATTTGCAATGCAATAGAAAGAAGAAAAGAAATAAAGTCTTGTTTGGTGGTCTAAACTATAAAAGAGACTCACCGACTTCTATTTTCCTTATTTGAGAAGAAAGAGAAAGGATAAGGAAGGAAGACGATCCATGTGACGTAATAGAGATGGGCATTTAGGTGAACCCGTGAATATGGTTACAGAGTGACATTGGACTGATTCCTTTTGGGAAAGAAAACAGCTCTACCTCTCCTTCCTTTCTGGCACCTTTTGAGGTACTGCTATCCCAGAAGTTTCTCAATGGGACTGCTGCATCATGTGTCGGTATATTTTTTAATAATATTTTATTATATATATATATATATATTATGAACACACGTGATACTACATTATTGAAAAGACACATTACAACAATAATCTACTACTCATATTTGAACAATTCTTAAGTATCCCGAATACATCACGTCATCTTGCAAAAGCGGTGCCTCCGCTCAAAAAGAGTTGAATATGTGAAAGATTTGCAATAATTTTTTTGACTTCTTGCTCTTTAATTTTATGAGTTAATTAGAATTTAATTCTTTGTTTTAAGACTTATTAGGAATCTAGTATGCAATAATTCTTTTTTTTTTTTTATGAAAGATAATGATTAAATAATTATTTTATTGTGAGAATGACCACTTTAATGAGTTGGTACCAATTATTTTTATTATATGACAAAATTACTCTTCATACCTTATTTCACTTACAGGCTTTTTCTTTAATTTTTATCAATCCAATTTCTTTTCCAACTCTCCACTTCATTTTTCTAATCTCTCTCTTCTACTATACTAGCTCTCATGTCTCTCTTTACTGTCTATACCATCGACCGTAGCAGCAGCTACCAACTCTACCGATCATCACCAACGTCAATCTTGATCTTATCTATAGTCAATAAATTCCACTCTTTAAGGCTACACACTCTACCCTTATCTATTTTTTTTTTCAAGGGTTGTCACTGTGCTTTTGACGAGTTTCGTGACTTCATGTCAAACGTGAGGCAAAGGAAGCGGCCCATGCCATTGTTGCTAATGAGGAGTTTTAAATTGAGGAGCTCCCTAACTTCTTTTCTAGTTTTGGATTGCTGCCTTTCTTGTAATATTTACAAGAGTGTCTTTATTTTTTTGTTTTTGTATTGTTTCACCTTGGCCATCCATATACATACATAGATATATACATACATAAATTTTCATAGTAAAAATAGGACAGAATTTTTGCAGTGTAAAATTTCACAATGGAACTAGAATGGAGTTTTTTACAATATAAATTTGTTTTTTTTTTCCTCAAAATTTCATATTAAATATGATCTTCTTTGATAGATCTCATTGTTTAGAATCTAAATATATAAATTTTATTAAAAAAAATTATAAATTACAAGTTATAAGATTTTAAAATTTGAAAAAAAAAATTATGTCACTCTCAAATTTCATGTGTATAATATAAGAAAAGATATTTTTGTCCTTTAAAAAATCATGAACTCAAAATTTGTAAGTATTTATACGAATCTCATAGTGAAAAAAATCCAAATCATGGACCTTAAGCCAAAGCATTCTATTTTCTTTTCTTTTTTCTTTGATTTGTACAAAGGCGGTAAAAAAATCAAAAAGTTAAATGCCCCCACTTGTCCAACTCTTATCCGACGATATGCACAATCTATGTAAGGTAACATGACGACTCAGAACACCCAATTTTTTCTCCTCATATCTCCTCAAGAATTTATCTTACAAATTTTTTTCTATTTTCAAAAAATATATGGGCCACCATGCTCTCATTAAGAAAAGATCATAAATTCAAGTCCCATTCTCCTCATACGATAGTATAAATTGTTTAAAAGTAATTATGAAATATATATATATATATATGACAAAAAAAAAAAGTAATATTACATTACTTTCTATTGACTTAACCAAATAATAAGTATCAAAGAACAGCTTGTTGGATCAAAACTAATTTCAGCTTAAAAAATATAAATCCTGCTATATATATATGTGTGTGTGTGTGTGTATATATATATATATATATATCCAAACAATTAATTTTGAATTAACAAGTGCAATAAAGTGAAAAGCTTTCGCAACAAGTTCATTAACTCATGCTTACTCTCTAAATGTCTCAAACATCACTGGACCCTACCATGTTACGTGTTTAGAATGCTATTCACATGTCGTTGAAGATGATTAATTTGAACCCTCAAATCTGTTCAAAACTTTTTTTACTTCTTTTTAATAACACTTAACAAGGAGAAATCAAAATATTTAAAAGCTTAATTATCAGAACGATATCAAACCGGGTTGGGCCAATGCAACTGGAAACTGGGCTTTAAACCAATTCTGACTAAAAAAAAAAAAAACAATCAATCGAGCTGCGATTTAGTTAGAACAGAATACATAAAAAATATTTTTTAAATATTTTTTTTTTCACCAAAATGCGATTCAACAACGTTTGATAACTATGTTTAAATGCGAGCAATTGTAATTATCTCCTTTAATCCTGTTTGGGACTTCCACGTTGAAACCATCTGAACACATTAATATGGTTTTTCTGTATCCCCAAGAAAAAAATAATAAAAAACCATAAATAAAAATGAAAATTTCCAGATGCACTTCTCAAATCTCTTTGCCAGACTCAAATGCTTATTCGCAAATAATTCTCCCTTTCTACAATTTCTGAATCAGCAAAGGAACAAGCGGCACAAATCATACGATCCAAAATCAACTAGTAATACTTTCATCTTTGCTACTTGTTCAGTCTCCCAGCTGAGTGATAGTCATAGTCAATTAATCAATTCTGTATATAGGGAAGCCCGGTGCACGACAATGTATAGTTTGGAGGGGGGTTAAAAACACAGCCTTACCCTCGCAATGGGAGAAGGGAGAGGTCGTGTGACTTAAACCCATGATGTTTAGGTCACAATGGAAAGAACAACCTTCCTGTTATACCAATGCCCGCACTCTAATTCTGTAATTAAGCATGATGAAAAAATATATTCCTTCAGTTGTAGCATTGAAAAATGGGTAATATGGGGCACAAAATCAGACCACGCCGAATAATGATCCTTTCAGCCCACAGCTTTATTATTACAAGGGAGGTCCATCCATGGCAGATGGTCACGAATATTTTACAATTCCAGCTTAATTCAGTCATCGTTGCTTGCAAATCAACTCAAGACCCAATTCCAATACGTGTGATTAGGAGTTAAAACGCAACACAGAATAGGGAAGCAATGTCTTACCTGGAGAAAGAGCATATTCTAATTCTGCTTATCCAAACTGCCAGAGAAGCAAAGAGAGTTATTCCACCACAAAGAAAGATTTTAATTGCATATCAACTGCAAAGATAAGTGAATAAACAAAAGATGAAACATGCAGCATAGCACCATGCAAGTCACAGGAACATCCATTCACGTATACATTTTCCAGGATATTTAAAAATTTCCAGCGAGGCAAAAATTAAATTGCTATAACCATAAATCAATCTAGTTTTCCCGTCTTCTAGTCAATGGTACAAGGACATCAAACAGAACCTAGTTGCATTCAACAATACAATTATTTCATACGGTACTTCATTGTGTCAGTTCAACTCAACAAAGGCATATTCCAACTATTTGAGGCTATATTCTAACTCTTTGAAGTCGTTTAAATGAATCATGTTGTTATTCCACTCTATTTAATACCATTCCAGTTAAATCACACATTATTATTATTTTTTTTTACCATCTCTACCAAAATTAATTTTGGTCGTCCCCGTCCCCGCCCCCTTCCCCTTGTCCAATGTATGCCTGCCATAGGTTAGATATATTCTGCCTCACTCCCGTATGCAGAAAAACTATTCTCGCAACTCAAACCCGCAACCTTCAAGTCAAAATAGAACAACTTTTTTGTTGCACCAAGGTCCACCATATACTTAGATCATATATTATTTGACTATATTCATTGTATTACTAGAGATGGCAATTTGTCTCGCCCCTAACAGAGTGGGTAAAAGGTACTCATAAATAGAGTTAAGTCGAGTCAAGATAGAGTAGGACTTTTAAAACACTGTCAGGTTAGGAGAATGGTCACCCCTCTCATTTATATATAAATATTTTTTATTTATTCTTATATACACCATAATTAGTTTTAATATTTTTTATATCACACTTATTATTTTTTCTTGTATTAATTATTGACAATAAAAATTTAATTTACCTATCAAAATAAAAGTTTTAACTTACTTAAAAATTATATGTATCGGGATTCATGACAAGGTGGCGTCGAGGAATATAAACGGAGTCGGAGTAAACCTCTAGAGGAGGAGGGCCACCAAGCCCCGAATCCGCCCCAGTGCAATTCCTAATTACTAGGGTGAACCGACATAAGTAATTTGGAATTTTTAAAAAAAAAAAGTCCCTTTCTTTTCCAGGTCAAGGACCAGATCAGACTTCAAAACATTGCTTTGAAAAACTTACCTTACTGTAAAGGCGGGTGAACCATAATTCATCAAACCTGCCAAATTAATTACACAAACTGTGAAAAAATGCACTCGAGATCAAAATGAACATCAATATGGTATACAGCAAATAAACATACCCAATAAACTGACCGCATCTTGATATCGAAAACACGTTAACATCCTTTAGCAGTGATATCCAGATCAAAGCATCACAGTTCAACAAAAAAAAAAAAAAAATCATAGATCCACCTCCCAGGTAAATCTAAAGCTGTGATTGTGCCCTCGCATTCAAAGCATATCCTCAAAAGCTAACCTGAACGTACACCATAAGACAAATTTACCTGTCTTTGAAGCAATTTGCAGATTTAAAACATATTTATCCATCTTTCCAACCCATATTCCAACACTAAATAAATATTGAAATCAAGTATGTCCAAGCACAGTTCCATCTCTAAAGGGCACTTGGGAGTGCTTGTAACTCTTCTGACTACGAAGAAGTATACAAGTCAAGGAAACTGTAAAAGAAAATCCATTAGGAGCATTTGTGCATGCAAAAAAATAATGTAGAACATGGGCAACAACCAAATTTGAAGAAATGTGCCAGCCATATGGGCCAAAAAAAGAAAGGAAAGAGCCCACACCACAAGAAGGAAGCAGACAAAATTGATAAGAGCATATAAATTTCCAACACCCAAAACAAGTTAACTATGCTGTTTCCATCTCAAAGTACCTGCAACCTAAAGTATCGAAAACTCTACTGCTAGCAATCAAAACCCACATGGCCGCAGAGATATACAAATCCTGACACATCCCAATGAATCTTATTTTTGTAGTAAAAAATAATCCCATAAAAAAGAAAAGAAAAGGATAAAACAATCATGGTCATCACTGATATGAGTTTTACACAAATAAATAACATTGCTCTGTAAATAAGACATGCTGGTTACATTGGCTCGGTAATACTAGGTAAAAGGCCATAATTAAACAGTGCGTTGCATTGTCATATAACACTGGTAACCCTAAGCAAAGCAATAAAGGTGGGGCCGGGTAGACCATAAATTTCTCAAATCCTGTTCATCTGGTCTTCTGATCTAGGCTGGAGGCATCATCAAAAGGGGCATTGGGCTGGCTTCGGGCATCAGATATCACAGCTGTTTTGATGAGGGAGGGAAGGAAAGAAAGAAGAGCATTAGATATTCAAATATAGGTTGTTTGCTAGGTCAAGGCACAAACCAAAAAAAAAGTCTATCTTTTATATTGACTAAGGTTGAGAAAGAAAAAACACACACGTATACACAATTTTTCTAATTAGAATCCAATGGTACGGGAGACAGTTGTCTACCTGTGTGAATCCTGGACTCTAATAGCCATGATGTTTCCCACGGGGAACAGAGTTATGACCAGATAACCTGGTAACAGAGGCTAAATGTCAGAGGTTGGAAGAGATGACGAGGTATCAATAAGAACAAAACCTCATAGTGACATAAAAAAGAAAAATATGCAATCAGTTCCCAAGAAAAAAAGAACAATTTCGGGTAGAGACAAAATTCTAGTGCACGATGGGGAAAAATTAACCTTACCCAGCACTACCAGAACGACCAGAGGAGTAAATACCATAAGCTCCATAACTACTTCCACCACCACTCTGAAGAACATTATCAAAACAAAAATAAATAGAAAAAAAAAAAAAGGAAGAAGAAGCAAAGGTCACATGGTAACTGATTAGTCAAATTTAATATTTACTCTGCACTAATTGCAGCCAGTAAAAATTAAATTAAAAATAAATTTACAGATAGAATTACCTGCAAACCACCATAACTTCCAGAATTATCACGCAAGTCACTAGAACCATACCCATCGGAGTGCGTAGAGTATCCATGTCCACGTGATTTACTATCACGATTTCCATATCTAGAACCATCTGATACGTCCACTGACATGGGAAGGTAGGGAATAGCTGGTGGCAATGTAGCTAAAGCTCCCTCCATTTCAAATATATTGGCTTTTAACCTCATAGTTACTTGTACAAGGGCATTGCTAACAACATTGAGGTCTCCAGTAATCTGATTAGCATCAAAATATAAAAAGTATAGGTTTCATCAAATTACAACTTACAGGCATGTAAAATTTGGACCAGAAGAATGAAATAAACAACAAAGAAATACACACTGGTGCATGCAGTCCTTCCCGTCCCCAAAAAAAGAATAATAAGAAGGAAAAAAGGAACAAAATTAATAAACATCAATAACAACAACAAAGCAAAAGTGCAGGCATGTTAGCAGTATCACAATCTTTCACCTGCACCATCTCCTCGTCTTCAGAAGCAACTTTGGGAAGGTTTTCCTTCGAAAGAATGCGAATGCTTGCTCTTGTAACATTTCTCATCTCCGAAATGATAGACCCGCCTTTACCAATAAGGCATCCAATTCGTGAACTTGGCACCAACAGACGAGTCGTGATTACAGAATCACCTGATTCTTTTTCAGCTTTCTGACTGCAACGTGGTTGCAAGCGCATTGCTGCATCAATGGTTGGTGATGGGTCTTCAAACAGCTGAGAGCATATTATTATAGAATCATGTCAATCTCATGGCCTAAGGTTTGTACTTTTATTTTTGTCCACTCAAAAAAATCAAAGAAACAGTGTTCACCTCCTTTGCTGATATAGATATAATGCAATCATCTCCTTCCGCTCCTGAACTATCAACTTTAATAGACGCCCCAGATTCCTGTCTGATTTGGTTGATAATAGAACCACCTTTGCCAATCACACCTCCAATATTTTCAGTTGGACAAACCAAACGAAGTGAGAATTCCTTTACAGATCCTGACCAATCTCTGATATCACTTTTGTAACCCCCATAAGGACCCATCAACGAGGTTACACCCATTAGTGGGGCACCAGAATTCGGACCCATATATGTACCACCAGATTTATAAATAGTGGATGAAGACAATAGCAGGTGCTGGGATCGTGACGGATTATCATGAAGCCGAGATGCCACTTGATAGAGAGCCTTTCTAACAACTGGGGCTTCCCCTGTTATCTGAAATCAAGAACACATATCTTCATTTTGATCAACCAACCATTTCATGCAACCAACAAATTTGCATTAGAAAGCCCCTAGCACACTGATATATCAAACATAAACAAACAATGCACTGGAGGTCAACACAATGTGGATGGTATAATATTCAACTATACATTTAGGATTTAAGAAATAAAAAAATCATTGAGAAGAATCATTTAAGCTGAACTGGTTAATATATAACTGCAAACCTTAACAATCGTGGGGTTCAAAACTTGTGCTTGTAACCGCAAACCTTTTTCTTTTTCAATGAGAGTGGATACTTCCAACCACTGTTATTGACAAACCAAACCACAACCACTAACAAAACCAGGGATTATACTTATAACCTTACTCCTCCAGTATCCAACCACAATGATGCAAAAAAAATTGCCCATGTAATAGGTCTCTATAGAATCGTCATTCCAAATATGTCAATAACATCAAAAGATAAACAGGGGGAAGTTGAATATGCAACAGGGGGGAGTCTGGTTAGAAAACTTAAAGGGAAACTTGTCTAAAATATTGTGCATCAAATCACATTTAAACAATTCAAACCATGGTACATGAATAATAAGTGAATAATTTTTCATTCTTAATACCTCATAATGAAGGTATAATAGGGAAAGGGCACTAATCCTCTACAAAACATATGCAACAGAAGCTTACAATATATAAAAGTGGTCTGAAAATGAAGTTACCTGGAGAAGCTCATCAGAACTCAAAGCACAAGGTGGCAGATGTTCACTACTCAAGACACGAATCTGAGCACGGGTTTCAGTACGCATGTTCTGAATTACTTGTCCACCTTTCCCAATAATACATCCTATCTGATCTGATGGTACAAGCATTCGAACGGTTACTTGTTGAGACTCCTCAAATTCATCATCAGCAAGCGATTCTTCAGCAACAACCCTGTCATGCACCTTAAATAGAGCATCCTGTGCTGGTGAAACCTGCTCAACAGTATCTTCAAAGTTATTAGTTTCCTCACACGAACTATAAATAGTGACAACACGCTCCTCACAGCCAGGCACAGGTCTCACCAATCCTAATCTTTGATTGAGTTTCTGCCCTTAATTGCTTTGCAATGTCGCCTCCCTTCCCAATAATACTTCCAATCCTTTTCACAGGGCACAAGTAACGGTATACAGTATCTTCAGACCCAATAGCATGCTGCTCCCTCTCATCAGTGGGATTTCTTCTCTTACTTCCTCCATTACCAGAATAGTCAGATTGAGAGTGGGATCTCTTGCCATAGTTATTCCTCTGGCCAGCCATTTTTAGAAGGAACTATATCTACAATCCTATCAGATTGCAACTTGTAGCAAGTGGGAACTGCAACCATCACAAGAAACTGTAAAGCAGTATACATAACTCTAGCTTCAGAATAGCCTAGTCTTTAGTCAAACTACAAGGGTTGGTGCTTCTGATGTACAACTTAAACTAATTTGAGACACGGGTAAACATCCATAAGTTGTAGCAAACAAAAAAATAATAATAATCTGTCATGGCAACATAGAAACTAATTACGGAACTCATTCAATATCTATTAGACCAAATCGACACTAGACGATAGTTGAATTTCAACATTCCAGTGTTCAAACTCTTTTTGTCAGAAATGGCAACTTTGTTACTTGAGCTGAAAACCATGTGCAGAAGTAGTCTTGCAATACCAGAACTTTCATTGGCAGTACAATAAAGCATGGACTTGGCATCTTGCAGACTAGTTTAAATAAAAATGGATATCCTTAAACGGGTAATCTGTAGCATATCCTCCATTTACCTCCGAGCTGCCTTTTTTTTTGGCACGGTTGTCCAGGGTCTCACCACGACTAGTCCCATGGGTGTGGTTAGTCCCCCATCCCACTCACACGGGTAATTTTTGGACCATGCTGGACCCTGGGATGGTCATGGGTCTGAGGGGATGATTGCTGTTGTGGGTGCTTCTCATGGCTCAGCTTACCACTAGACTAACCCCTTGGGGTTTGGTGGAGCCATATTGTTACAAAGAGAAAACAGGGATTTACCACTGCAATCTTGGGTATAAAGAATACAGACCGCCAAAATTATTACAGAAAAGTTATACACAAATAAATGGTTATGTCAAAACTCTCATGATTTGAACGTTCACAAAAAATGATTATAACAAATTTGATCATTCACTAAAATCAAACATTTCCATCATTAACAACTAATCAATAGTTCAACACATAATAGGCATATGCTTCAAAATACAGAACACATGGATGTGATTACATCAACACACTCTTCATCAATCGTAAAATCAATTAATTTCTTCAATTGTGGAAAATCTAATATATGCCAAGGAGGTTATGAAATTTCAGCCCATAATTATAAACGTTCCCCATATTAGATGTCCTTAAGATATTCAAACGTTCGTTCAGTACAACACAAATCGTAAATCAATTGCGAACATCAAGATCTGTGAAGATTAAAACCAACCTGAACACCAAAGCATAAAGAGACAAGATCGTATGTATATCGAAAACAACATATGCATATCGATTTGCAACTCAAGCTTGAATGTAAAAGAAACAATTTAGGCAGGAAGATAATTAAAGATATAGGAGAGGAACAAACTCGTTCGACGGTAAGAGACGACGACAGTTGAGAGAGCGAGTCCTCTCGTTGATTCCTTTCGATACACTACGACTTCGTACAAATATCTCTGGGACAGTTGTAAATTGTGTTCTAGGGTTTGAACCAGGTCGCGTTCAATTACTGAAATATCCAACGTTATTTAAATTACCAAATTAACCCTAGATTGAAACTGAGATTGTTGAGACTCTTGTTGCGAGCCGTCTCTGCTTTAGTAAAATTTGTCCTGATAAATGTGTTTCACACTTGTTTGGATTGAAAGAAAATAAAATGTGGAGGAAAGGAAAAGAAAAATCAAAAAATATTATTAAGAAAGAAAGATGAAGTCATGTTTCTCTAATATTTTAAAAAACGAATAGCTTTAAAAAAAAATAAGGAAAGCAAAAGGAAAGAATAAGAAAATTATAGGGAAAATAAAGGCTCACATACTTTTGACTAAAAATAATATTAAACAAATAAGAGGTATATTGGTTAATTGTATAATTTTTGTTAATGATGTTTAGCCCACGACTCTGACTAGGGGTATGCAATGTTATTTTTTCAATAAGAGAGAGATTGTCTGTAATTGACAGTAACAACAAGGGTGTTCAGTATAATTTATCCTTAATAATTCAAACTCATTTGCATCTATAATACCCAACAAATTGTCATTTTTAATCACTTTATAAGCTTCAAAATTTATATTTTTCTAGTACTACCCCCATTTAGTCACGTGTTTCTGGTAAAATAACTAAATTATTCTTTGGTCACCAGATTGCGACTAAATAATCTCTATATGCTACCGAACTCATTATACTTCATCAATTATCATTATTATTACTTTTAATTAATTATTTAATATTAACAAATTTCAAAACATTAGGGACATGTTTTGCCACACCATGGAAATCCCTATTACAAGAATGACTAACATGAGAAAATGAAAGAATTGAAACAGAAAGAATAACCTAACCGTTGAATATATTGGATTACTAAGACTATGTTTGGTTCAATTTATGGACTGTATTTAATGACTTTTTTAATAACAAATATTTGTTTTGATTTATTGACTGATCAACCCAAAGGAATAGCTCAGCACCAAAACAATCTTCAATGATCCCTTTGGCATAAAGATTTTCTCAATGTAAGAGCCTATGCCAATAAAGCCTCACAAACATTGCTTGTTGGAAGATCACCATTCACATCTTGAGCCATTATTCTCGAACCACCCCTATTATTATGAGAGTCATTATTGAGACATTAGCCGGGCCCCCATCAAAATTACACTTAACAAAGCCTTCATCTACTTTACAGCCACCCCACTTTTCTAGTATCAGAATGAGAAAACTCCAACATATAAAGAATTTATAAAAGCATATTCAAACATTCTAAGTATTTTGAATTAGCATAATATGTATATTTGACATTTCAATTAAGACAAGAAGAAATTATTAATATGGTTGTTTGGCTAGTGACATGCAGTTGAAAATAGCGTCGAAGAGAGGAAATTTCTCTTAGGAGCTTTTGACAAAAAAATAAAAGTTTGCTTTGAAATTGCTTTGCCAAACGAAGTTTTAAAGTGTCATTTGAAATGGCAACTGGATGGAGTGCTCCTTCCCAACTCTTCTGTGTTCCGTCTGAAAGTTTATTTTGACTCTGTTTATATTTTTCATCTCTAACTCCATCCCAACCCCTAACCCTAACCCCAACCCCAAACTCTGTTTTTCTTTTTTAAATATAAATTTTGTTTTTAAGTAAGTTAATTTTTTTGTAAATAAATTTAAATTTTATTGTCAAAATAACTAACAAAATAAAAAATAATATAAGTGTGATATGAGAAATTTTGAAACTAATTTTATGTAATATGATTTATTAGTAAATATAATATACATAGGATTAAAAAAATAATAATATATAAACGGGACTAGGGTGACCGTCTCTTATCCCGTTTCGAACCCTGATCGAGTTTTAAAAATCTCACACTAACCCAACTTACGAGTACTCCATACCCGTTTTACAAGGGACGAGGCAAAATAATTTACCAGTCTTTAAAATTAACTCTAATAATAAAAGTTATTTTAATTAAAAAAATTATGTTTTTATATTTATGTTCTGAAGATAAAATACTAATTTTTGGCATAAGTACCATTTCCGATCATTGAAAAAAACATATCATCAAACTTAGACCATTACTATTTTGAAATCTCAAGCATTAATGTGCATAATCATCAACTAAAACAAAAGCTATATTTGATAAATTAGTATGTGTCATGTTTTAAATCACTAAAGGATGGGGGGTGTAAAGAGGTGTTCGTTTTCAAAAGAAAGAGTGAATAGGGGAGGGAAGTAATTGAAACAAAAAGGGCGACCGGAAGGGGTCCACTTTGAAAAACGGCAAACACGAGGACATCAATGCAAAAAGTTCATAGCTCATTGCGCTATCCCCAACATATTAGGGTTTTCTGTGAGCCCGTGGGCAGGCGGACATTTACTCCAATTGTGTTTCAGTCGCTCCTACCTGCAGGGTTCTTCTCAGAACACCAATCATAAGGCGTAAGGAGTTTCCTTTTACCTAGTTCACGTATTCTCTCTCTCTCTCTCTCTCTCTCTCTCTCTCTCTCTATATATAACATCAAAGTCTGGTCTTTGATACCACGATATGACTCTGAAAAACAACTTTGTGAATTTCAGTCCCTAATTTTAGGGTTTTCATATTTCACCATGGTTGAATAATGCGCTGCATCCGTTTTTCGAATTTTGGTTTGCTACTGGTATATCTTTTTCTCTTTTTAAATTAGGAATTTGTGGCCGCTTTAGTTGTTACATAGGTTGATTTTAATCAGAGGTCACTTTAGTATTTTTCGTTATTGTTCATCTATTTTTGTTGGGGGTTGCTGAATATAGTCTTTTTCAAGGTTTTACTTGTAATTTTGACTCATGCGTTGTTGTTTTTGGTGTAATTTATTTTTGTCTTTCTTCAGTCAAAACAAATACTGATTTTTTCCCTGTTGAGAGTGTCAGACTTTTTAAGTTGTTACTTGGTTTTTGATATAAATGAGTAAATCAATAAAGTTTAGACTTTAGAGTTCCTTTCACAGTTTTACATGAATTGAAATTGGAAGGCAATTGTGTGTCATTCTTTTGATTCTCCGGTCCCTTAATAATTATCACTCACATCGTTCTTTTGCATTGCAGTTGTCAACTAAGGTTATCAGAATTTCTTACATTTACAAGAAATAAAAATAAAACACTTCATTGGAATTCTGAATTTGAGTTTTTTTTTTAGTGCGTGCGCGTGTATTTTGTTAATTTTTTTGTGTGCATTACATGCTTGGATTCTCTATTATTTCCGTAACATTTAGTGGATTTTTAACTTAGTTTTCTTGTATTGTTACTCCTGTTACTATGTTTCTTCCTAATTCTGACAAAATTGGGGGGGAATCAGTCTTTATTCTATCAGCAGCAAATAGATTAACAGTATTCTCTTGCATGAATGTTTGAGTCTTATGTTTCTTTCTCCAGGATTAATGGTTTCAAATCTTACATCTAATGCTGTTTATCTCTCTGATGCCAGGGCTGCCTCTTCTGGCGAATCTTTAACAAAGATTCTAATATTCAGAAGGTATTCGGTGGATGGGCAGAGTTCCATCATGAGTGGAACATGCTATTGTTCAAATACAACGAAGCTTTGGTTTATAGGTTGCCAAATTCTTGGTCAGATTGTATGTAATGGTTTTGATTAGTAATATGTGGTGTAAGCATACTTAATGTATTTTTAGAATGTTGTATTTTGACAAATATTTTTTAACTGAGTTGGCTGTCGGCAAGCTGTAAAAAGGTTGTGGAAGAAAGCGGAATAAGTTTTGGTGAGTTCTATAAAACATAGCTAAGACGGGGTCGCTCTGTTGTGTGGCTGCAAGGCCACATGGATCTAATGCAGCCAGCAGGGAGTGGTCTATGGGTCCTCATGAGCCCTACTGGCAAACTAATACAAGCTTCTCACCTCCCCCATCAAGATGGGATTTCCGATTCCAGTCTGAAGGGCTATCATTTGGTTCTCATGATGGTATTCAATTGTATGGGTCTTCTACATCATCAAACAGTAGAGAAAGTAGAAGCTGGGTAAGGGGAAATCATCTTCCCAATCATCAATATTCTACATCAGATGGTGTTGGGCCATATTTTAGTAGTCCATCTGAAATCTCTCCAGCCCAGCAGTGGACTCCCCCAACGATACAAGAAATCAGTGTTGATGATTGTCGAACTTCATCAAGGGGAGGTAATACAAGTTTATGCCTCTTTCAACATTTCCTGTATTGAAATTGTCAATACGTTTTTTTAATTTTTTTTTTCTTTCTCATAGGTGGTTGTTTAAAATTATGTTTTTTTTTGGAGGTTGGTGCTGTGTGGAAAATTGTATTGCTGTGAAGCTCAACTTCAGTTTCTTACTATTTGTTCTAGGTGTTAGAGAGTATATGCAATGTTTGTGTTCTCATTGCTAAATGTTAACTGATATCATTTTTTTCTGCTTTCATACTTTACCAAAGTGATTTGGGTTTTTTTTTTCTTCTATATCTTTTCCTTTATTTACTTCAAGAATTTAAAATTGTTAGTTCCTGTTCTATTCTTAACCTGATTGATTATGCATTTGCATGTCTCTACTTCCCTGTGGGGAAGGGCTCAATGTAAAGCGGTGGGGCTCTAAACTTGTAGCTCTGAAATTCCTGCATGTTTTGTGTAGGATGCCAAACCATTGTGACCCAAAATTGAATCTTTTATGGTGTCATAGTACGGGCTTGTGCAATGGGTCTTGGTTGTTGAAATTTCTTCAACCTCCCCCTACCCACATGCCTGCCTCCAAATGCCATGACATTTTACTTTTGCTTCTCCTTCATTGAAATTATATGCATGAGGTTGCAAACAGAACAAACACATGTCGCGCACACACATCGATATGTGAGTTGTCTTCCATTAATCATTTGTGTATATAAGGAGCTATAACATGGCTAAAATATCCAGTGATGTGCATGCATAAATAGTTTTCCCAATTTTTTAATGTTGGCTGTGTGCTTGTATTCATTTATAGATACTTGTAGTGGGCTTTGCACGGAACATTTTACCATATCACTCAAATCCCATGTTAAGTAGTTATAGTTCTGGGTTTTTATATTAGTTTTTTCATTGTTTTTATGTGAACTTCATATCCTTTTGTTTGCAGTAATCTCTCAATGTATTCACTGAAGATGTATTTGTAATGTAATTCTCTATTTGTTTTACCTTGTATTTGATATTAAATTCTAGTCCTAGTTTGTTTTTTCACACAATAGAAGGGTTCAATAGAAAGATGAGAGTTTTGAATTTTTTAGCTTAGAAGTTCCTACACATGGTTATCACAATTCGCTCCTCTCCTAATGAATTGCGAATTGGGATTCGCACGATCCAAAACATGAATTATTAGCTGATTTGGAGCGCAAGATTTAACGTTCCGACCTAAAATATTCAAAAGTCCAAAAAAAAAAAAAAAAAAAAATACAAATTACACAGCATTGGAGTTTTATTTTATAATGGCTTGGATTTAGTTGAAATCATTTTGGTGTATATATATATATATATACATATCAATATTATTACAAATACACTCAAAAAACATATCACGTTCTAAATAAACGTATTTCGTTCTAACAAAGCGATCCAAAGAAACCTACCCTTAACGTACCATGTTTTATAACAAGTGACGATTTACGTTCCCGTTCCTGTTGCCCTTCCCTGTACCATAACGATTCACGTTTTAAGTAACATTGTTCTGCAGTTTTTTTTTCAAGGTTTCAATTCCCTGAGTTTGGCCCAAATTTATTCTCTCCCTTTGAACGAAATATATTCATCAGCTTGCACTAAAAACTCATTGTAGTGATGGATGCATCGTGCATTTATGAGTTTATACATGGGGTCATGTGAGGGAATGGTTTACTCTGTAGTGATGTTAGAATATGTCTGCATGGTATATAGAAACTTCTAATCATCAACCACAAAAAAAAGAACGAAATAGATGAGGTAGAAGGATCAGAGGCAAACTGTTTGTAGTCTTCACTTGTGTGAAATATTTATTGAAGGTTTAGAAGACAATATATTCATATATTAAAAAGTTTATCTTAGTCTTTAGATTATTAAATTGTAGAAGATTATAGAATGGGAAGTGTGGTATTTGTATTAGAAATGAAAGCATGATATCTATCTTAATTGTTTCAAGAGGCTTACATCATAATCTTCAAGAAAAAATTGTTAAAATAAACCTCTAATTAGTTATAAGCCGGAAAAGTTGCTTTCTTCTCTGGAATATTCTTTTTTTTTTTTTTGTGTAGAACAGTATGGCAAAGTGGTAATTAAGTTGTATGTGGCTTGATAAGACAAATTGCGAAGCTACTGGCTGTTCCTTTTTGTTGCCTTATGTTTCATTGGGGCAAAATTACTGGTTTCCCATGTTGGCTGACTGGCCTCATGAATGTGATATCCTTTCAGTTACCTAAACGATGACTTTGTGGTGTTTTTTCTCTGGTTTCCCCCCCTTTTTTGATAACTGGTGTTTTTTCTCTGGTTGTGAGGGCACGTAAACATATCTTGGGATATCCTTGTTATGAACTCGAGTTAGGCCTTGATTTTATTAATATCGGGACACTATAATACCCTTATCTTCTTGGGCCTTGATTTTATGAATCTTGTGAGTTGGGACACTGTAATACCTTTATCGTCTTGGTGTCACCAGGCCCGGTTCTGGGAATTAGTGGATGAATCTAGAACTACTCCGTCAAACATTCCATCTTGAATTACTTTGTCCATTTGGTACTCGCACCCTCAACCTTCTCTTTAGGAGGTGGAGGATATATATCTCCAAAGATATGAGACCCATTTGTCTTCGATTTCTAATGGGGATTGTCTCTTGAATTTAAATCTAGCCATGTCAAGTTGAGCTTGCTTTACATTGGGTGGGTTTGATTGGGACCAAAGCTGAATGACCAAACAGTTCCCCACCCCAAGGCACAAAAAAGGGGAAGATGTTCATAAAAGTAGATACAGTAAGTTAAATCATGACAAGCTTGGATGATGGAAAGGTGGTGGAAGTGGCTAGGAAGGGGAGGAACAACTCTAATGTTCAACCTGGAAATGTCTCCAATTTACAAACAGGGAAACCTGTAGTCTACGATGACAGAGTAGGTCATTGGATTTGTTTCCCTGCGGGATAGATGGAGGAGGAGATGAAGCTGGCCGCATTATGATTTCTTTTTTCCCAAAAGAAGGATGAGTGGTAGCCAACTGATTTGAGTTATGAGTTGGGTTTTGATAGAGTGCTTATAGCTTATGTATTAAGTTACAGGAACTCCTTAGCCTATTCTTGACATATATTATAGCTAGCGAGAGCTGGTTTAAGCCTATCTGGCTCAGATTTTTGGATTCATATACGTGCCTTTTGTGTAGTTGGACAGAATACTTGCTTGATTATGTTCAATTATTTAAACTTCTATTGACTTATATATATATATATATATTTATATTTATAAAAATACACACACATATATATTGATTAGTTACATATGTGCAGATATTGACATCACAGTTTTTTTTTATTAGTATTTCGTTGACATCTCTATATTGTTGACATATTGATAATAATAAAATATTAATTACATTATTTATGAATATCTTTTAAGTTGTGTGTTTATGCAAGATACTTTGTTGCTTATGCTGTTAAAAGTGTAATTAATGTTTCTTTTGTTAATGTAATAGGGTATTCAGAACTAATTTGTCAACAAGCATTTGAGTCCTTTGTCTAATCATGCTTATTAAAAAATAAAATAAAAAATGTATCAGTTGTTGAATAATTTGGTTCAATACTAGCCCGACCCATGTTAGGAGTGGTAGTCTTGCTATGTTATTGGAATAAATTGTATCTTTTTTGAGCTATTTTTTTTTCTCTTTTGGCTTTCGGGAGAACATCTTTTTCGCTTGATTCTTCTGTTGATTTTTTTGGGGAAAATTTGAGGTTATAGGTATCAAGTACGTTTGGTATATGTTGTGTGTACCTTGGCACCTTTTAGTGGATTGCTTTTATCTATAAGAAAACTCCATCATATTATCTTCTTTTTTAGTGGTATAACTTTTCCTCTTTTTTTTAAATTATTATTTTTTATTTTGTATAGAATTTTCATGTGGTTTGCACCTAAAAGAAATATAAATGAAAATTGTGCATATCTTGTTGTTTTGAACCTTATTGAATCATCGTGTTATAGTAATCAGATCGGATTGGGTTTGCAATCGTCAGGTCTAAGACCTTGATTATGTCTCTTAGCTTAACAAAATTACAAATAATAAGAAAATATTGCAATTTTAGCACTGTTGAGAAGGCTTTTCTTTCCAAATGCATCTATATAATGCTTGCACTGATTAATATACGGAGACAGTTGGGAATTGTAAATAATAATTGTTGAACCTTCTGCTATTTCACTATCATCTAAAATGATTTTCCTACATATTGAAAGCACTTTATCATAACTTTTACATCTAGGATGATAATGGTCATATGTATTTATACAAAGTATCCTTTATTGTGCAGTGAACTTTGAGGAGGGAGGTCATTAAATATTGAAACTTATAACAAAATGATTTGGGTCAAATTAAAGTGGCATTTGTTCATTTTTTTTTGGTATAGGCAAGTGGCCTTGGGGTAGGGAGTTGAACTTGGGACCTTGGGGATATTACCCAAGCCTCTTCCCAACTCATTTGACTCCAAGGATTTAAAGTGGCATTTGTTCATAAGTTACCATTATTGCCCTTTAAGTTTTAACCTCTTCCTCCACATTCACTATCCTTCCATCTATTGAAATACTTCCAATGTAATTCCTTCTCCTTGGAGCATTGGCTGTTTTGTGAAAAAAGCTTGTATTCCTGTTCTCTTCTTTGGACTGTAACACTGTAAATTTTTTCCTTCAGCTGGTCTCTTATGAAATAAGTAGTCTTCCCAATTCCCGTTGGCTCTCATCCCTCCTGAATCTTTTCTCTTCCGTGAATGATCTCTCCTCTTGCCCATCCACCTCCTTGATCCCTCGAAGCAATCTAGCTTTCCTCAGTTACAATCTCAAACATTTCCTTATTCCATTTTTCATATCTTCCTTAAGCATTTGCAACTTACGGTCTAGAATAAAACCTAGTTCACCTTCCACTCTATAACCCAGCAACCATCCTCTAATCATCTCCACAAATGTTTCCTCTCTCCACTGCATATATTTGAATTGAAAGGGTGTTTTAGCCTGTTGCATCCCACCACAATCTAACACAATAGGCACTTGGTCAGAATTGGACTAGGAAGACACGTTTGTGACACATCCGAAAAATACTCCTCCAAATTAATTAGGGATCAAAAATTGATCCGGTCTTTTATTATGAAAAAAGAAGGTCCAGCCTCGACATAGAGAACCCCTCTATTGTGACTCCAAGTAAAACTGCCTTCCTCTAAAGGTAAGTCAATAAGACCCAAATCATCAATGAAATCCAAGAATTCCCTCTTACTCCTATTCACCCTCTGACATCCCAACTAATAAGAAAATCTCACAACATTAAAATCCCTTCTTGCACATAGGGACATCCCATCTATTTACCACCACCACTAGCTCCTCCCCTAGTTGTGTCCTGATCCCATCTTTAACTGGGGCACAAGTCCTCGATAAAGCCCCTGCAAAGCCGTCCTCTGTTTTGAAATAAACACGAGACTGAATGAGTACCTTTCCAGAAATCCATTTGTGACATGGTTCTGACATGAGAAGAATTCCACCTCCACTACCAGTCTACCTCTTGTCCCCAGTGGCAAGGCTAGCATCGTCAGTGGCCTTGTCCTCCTCTAGATATAACAGGCCTTCGGATCTCCTAATTCTTCCTTGCTTCCCCCCCTCGCTCCCTCTTCTGGTCTAGTTCTTCGTTCTCTGCTCCTGATCGTTTTGCCAAAATCACTCGACTCACCAAATTCACATTTCAATCAGCTTACTTGTTTTCATCTGCTTTAAAGTGTGTATAATATTATCATTGTTTGCATCTGCTGATATTCTTTTCTACCCTTGCTATATGCAGTTTTGGGACCGTTATTTTTTTCACCAACCATGGAGGTACTGTTTTCTGATCTTTGCTTTGGTACTCAGTTGATGAGTATCTTCCTTAGATTTGACTTCTTACGGTGATGAGTTTTTCTCAGGGGACATCAGCGGCTCAAGATAGTGGGGGCTCTACTTCATCTCGATCGGACAGCAGCGAGTACGAATCCATGGCCAAGTCACACTCCTGTCATCGTAACTTCTCTAGTCGCCGTTGCTTTATGTCCAAACCCATTCACCCACTGTCCTTCCCGCCTGAAACACCTACCAGAGAAGCTGCTAATGCCACAGCCACTAGTTTTTCAGAGTTTGATGCTGCTACTCCACAAAGAGATGCACATCGTTTGAGCAGTGCTAGTGGCAGTATTGATTTCACAGATGTTTCAGAGCCTTTTGAATCTGATTCTTTTGGTCGATCAAGTAATCTGTCAGAGGGTTTCAGATGTGGATTGTGCGAGAGGTTTCTATCACAGAGATCACCTTGGAGTCCTCGTCGAATTGTGAGAAGTGGAGACATGCCAGTTGCTGGAGTGCTTTCGTGCCGTCATGTTTTCCATGCAGAATGCTTGGAGCAAACAACACCGAAGACTTGTAAAAGTGATCCTCCATGTCCTCTCTGCATCAGATCAGAGGAGGAAAATTCCCCCGAGCAGCGGGTGATTTCCAAGATGAGGAAAGGTTTCCCAAGGCTCAGACCTTTTCGCGAAGATGGGCCATCGAAGCCATGGGGATGTGTGCAGGCAGGTGATTGTGTTGAAGGGGCTTTGCATGTACCTCCTCGCAACACTATGTTGTTACTTAACCGCAACCGCATTAAAAAGAATCTTTGCTTGAAGGGTAATTTGGTCAAGGAATTTCCGGGTAAACCGAAGAAAAGTGGCTCATATTCTTCGCAGCTGTTAATTGGAAGGTCAGTTGATCAAGGAGCCGTTGGATCATCAAAAACATCAGCCGAGCCTAGTGTGTAAAGATGATTAAAATCTGTTGTACATAATTGTAAAGAGGGGTCAGTGATCTTTCCTTGCAGTTGTCTCTCTCATTTATTTGACTGTATTTTTGATGATTCACATTGGATGATTCGGATCATGTTGTATAAGTTTAACTTAGTGGGAAATGAGTGTTGAAATTATGGTCACGAGGTAAATTCCATAGTTTGTATTTTCTTCTAGAGGGCCGTATTATTATTTTTTTTTGTTTGAATGCCAAATGAAAGTGCTCTAATTTTATTCTCAATACTGGAATTTAATGTCATGTAGATTCATAAATTGAATGGTTACGGTTACATAGCCTTGGAAAATGTTTAAAAAAACTAGTTTGCAAGGTAGAGGTACTGTATTTGTTTTACAAGTCTTAGGAAACCTCAATACTTCCCATAAAGGATCGAGTTTGCTCTGGCTTGTCGCTGGTTAAGTTTTCAACCCAAAAATCTAGCTTATTAGTTTGGATTTAGGGATGGAGTTTGCTCTTGTAACACTTGCTGCAGGTGGTATTACACCTGCTTGATAAGCTCTAGAACACTCTTATCCGATGTGGGATTCTGTGACACTTTGACTTGAAAATTTGAGCGATATACAATTCAAGTTCCGTGATAAAGAAAAAAGGTGAAAAAAAAAAAAGACAAGAAAATTTTTGTTAAAAATAATATTATGTAGGATGTGGCAATTGTTTTTTAACCGATGAATTTGCTGAATCCAATCAGTGAGGACTGAAATCAGTGGTGGAATCTGGGCTGTCATATAATTAATGATTAATTCAGTATTCATTAATATATTAAAAAGGTCAAAATATAAATAAATATGAAAAAGTTAATAAAGATACAGAAATTTTGCCTGGGGTTTGCATCAGTGCACTTTCAACTATCAAACAACAATCATTTTACTAATTGGAAAAGCCCATGGGCCAATTTCCCTAGCCATTTCAAAAGTCAAAATAATGGTCATTTACCATTTATTTCTAGGGCTCCACTTGTGGGGACCATCTTCTGATCCCCTTCTCATTCATGTGCTGTGTTGTCATTAGCAGAAACAATTGCACACCTTATATCCAACATAACACTACTTGATAGTTGAATCCTTCATGTGACTAATGTCTGCTCATCTTTCACAAAACCTGGATTGGGACACTTTCATTCCATGTTCAAGGCCTTGTCATTTTCCAACAGTTTGCCACTACAGTGGGATATAATTCCATAGCCTAGGAGATAAATTGGAGATGTAGACACTCCAATGAAATGCGATCACTAGGCTTTGATTCTCTTCTCAAAGACCACTTGACGTTTTTGTTTTTGTTTGTTGAAAATTTTGAATGCTACTAAAAAACAAAATTCAAATCTTGAGAAAAATATTCTTTTGTTGACAACTGAGATGAAGAGCTTAGTCCCTCTTGAATTTTTTTTTTTTTTTTACCCTATTAGTTGAGAAATGCCCTTTATGTTTCATCTAACTAAGCCAGGCTAGCCCAGTTGGAAGGGGATGGGAAGGGACTTCAAGTTTGGCCCTGAGGTCTCAAGTTCCAAAATTTCCAGTTGGGTCTTGATGAAACCGATACATCAAAGGACTAGTAGTTGGTAAGTCTCCCTCACCATGAAAAAAAGGCAGTTAAATTGTGAATATATATTGGGTCCAATTAGGACTAATGTTCTATCTGAGTGGTGTAAATGCTCATTCTTACGTGAATGGTGTGAGTTCAATTGCCCCTTCCCATATATATATATATATATATATATATATATATATATATATATTCCAACTTCCTTGTACTGTCTCAATACATGATTCTCCCAAGGTAGAGGTTTGGTTCCTGCAAATAACACCTCTCCCAAAGTAAGGTTGTAAATGAGTCGAGCAGAATCCAATAGTGAGTTATTCAAACTCGACTCACTAAAATAAACGAATTTTAAATTGTGTTCAAGCTCGACTTGTTAATTCTCGAGTCGATTTCGAACGAGTCTCTAATTGAGCCGACTTCGAGTAATTTGATTTTTTATATAGTATTAAATCACTTATTGACTTATCGCGCTGAGATCAAACCCAACTTAATAAATTAATAAGGCTTAAAATATGTTCAAGTCTGACTTATTTATTTGACGAACCAATTTCAAATGAATTTCTAGTTGAACTAATCACGAGTCGAACTCGAATAGTTCGATTCGTTTTACAGCCCCACCCCAAAGTAACACTATATATATATATATATATATATATATATATATGATATTACGATGTTATTCAACTACCCAGTTGAAAAAAAGAAAAAGAAAAAACTGGAATGGGTCCCCCACAAATTCACACTTTGCCAAAGATGGTGGGTTTTGTACTTAGTGGTGACTCGGCCATCCTTAGCAATGTTCTATAACCAGTCCGTGTTACAATTGCATTTGTCTGTATATTGGGGTCACCAGTAATTCATCTGCAACTTATTTAACATTTCATTTTCAAACACCCCCCCCCCAAAACTTAAATGGTTTTCATGACATGTGAGGTGAGTTTGTTTGTTTTAACTTTTAAGCAAAGCTGCAGTAACTGCATAAAGATTAAAGCCATAGTACTAGTAGTTCTATGGTTATTCAAACAGAGAACCCCAGTGTACTGAATGCTTTTTGGCACTTTCTTTCTTTTGCTTTCATACCATGGAGTGTTCTTACCCCTTTCCAATACATATAATTCTCTACATTTACCTAGTGGCCTGGGGGCTAATTTGGAGTAAAGAGTTGAATCTGAAAGCTTTTGTGCTTGTTTAGTTGAACTGTGAAAAAATGTTGTTTGAATTAAATAGTTGAAGGTTTGAATAAGTTGTTAAAAAGTGTTTAACAAGTATTAAATGAATTATTTATAATAGATTTTATCAACTTAATTAATAGAAAAATGTAGCTTTACCGGCTAAATGGAATTGCAACTAAAATAGAAAAGTTATGGATAATAAGTTATGGTTTGAATTTCATCCAAACAATCTCAAAATCAATTAAGCTGCGATTGTACCTCAAAACGCATTAAGTTACGATCCGCACCTCAAAATGCATTAAGTTGTGATTGGACTGCACATCCAAACATAGCCTTAGTTTAATTTAGAACCTTACAATGACTCAACTAAAGCAGTTTTTGGCATGGTGTTAATTTTTGACACGAGTTGGTCATAAATGGATTCAACACATTTAACATGATTAATAAGTAAGTTGTGTTCAGGTTGTAGTCGTGTCAACTGGTTTAACACAACTTAACGCATTTAAATATAAAAACAATCACGAGTTAAAATAATTCGTCTCACCTCCAAAGTCTACTAAAACTTGAAAAAAAAATTTCACTCATAAAAGAGATTTTCACTTTAGTTTTGTTTCACATTTAAAGTTTATCTAATTTCAAGATTATTTTATATTTATAAAACGAATAACAATTTTTTCAACTAAAATATTAAAGATTAAATTCAATAATTATCATGTCAATACGTATAACTTAATTTAATTAATAAATATGTCATATTTAAATTTTAAAACTTTACACAATTAACAAGAATTTATACACATCTGTAAGTATATATTTCCTAACATTACCAAATGTGTCCTCCCCTTGTGTGGAATTTACATTCTAGTCATGAAAATGTATTTTGGTAGTCATGTGGTCTCCATGTGCCTAGTGGGTCCATAAAAACATGTTGGCCCTGGCATGTGAAGCTACCGCCAAGCAAAGAATCATATCTCTGGCAGCCCAATCTTTTGTATCCTACTGGCTATTGCCAGCCCCTTTGGTGTGAGAGTGAGATGTCTGATC
Source organism: Nyssa sinensis (assembly GCA_008638375.1). NCBI lineage: Eukaryota > Viridiplantae > Streptophyta > Magnoliopsida > Cornales > Nyssaceae > Nyssa > Nyssa sinensis. The sequence continues at coordinate 27,945,473 of CM018042.1, forward strand.
AACAGTCAATTGGTTGGAACCCTATAGGACCTCAAAAGTGCTTATTAGGTTGTTAAAAGGAAGGGGGTTTGCTTTTATTTAGTGAGTCATACCTCATACCTTGTCATTCAAGCATACATGGGCTTTGAATAATCCTAATCTTACTTTCAAATTTTAACAAAAATATTTATTTTTATGAGTTGTTAATATTATATCGGTTAGATATAATATTATCAGGTTATCTCATAGCTTGTCATTCAAGCATTCATTTTTATTTTTAATTTTTTTGGAATTCACAATTTCACTTTTCAGGATCGAGATCTTATCGGAGTGGTGTGTCCATTCCCTACACAGTTGATATGTATTCGATTCCACTCCTTACGTAATAGGCCTCTGTTCTTAGTAACGTGCACACATAAAAGTAGTCAAGTTTCCTCCCTATTGTTGTATAAAAATTAAAAAAATTCAACTTTTTCTATTTGTTGTATGTCCAAGTTTTCTCTCTCAAGTGGATGACCAAAGCTGGATTCAGTTACCCATGAAAGGAAAACTTTTTCCTTTTCCTTTTGTCTTTATCTTTATCTTCTCTCTCTTACTATTTTCTAAGTAGGACATGACGACTAATTAAGTGAGAATATAATTTCTCGATAACATGTTTATTATATGTATTATGACTTAATAAAAAAAATAAGTCATATCATATATGACAAAAACATTATTAAAAAAATACACTCTTATAATAATGTATCAATTTCATTTAAAAATTTCGAGAATATTTTACATGGACCGGGACAATCGACGTGGCCTATATTATCAAATCATTTGGACAAAATATCTGATTTTTAAGAGACAAAAAATTAATACTTTACTTATCTAACAAGATATGATTGGTGTGATTCATGTTCATGCAAGCACTTCTCAAGAATCTCCCCTCCTCCATCTCTCATGTCCATGTTATGCTTATATAGTTTATCTCACACAAGGATTTTTCTATCAAGGTTGTCACTATTGGTAATTTTATTGAATTAAAACTTTATATAGACACAATTGTCAATTGATATTTGTAATTTCTTTTTCCCAAAAAAATATATGCACAAAAAAGTATATTTCTTATCCAAGCCTCCTTGTACATTTTTAGCCCAGTCATCCCATGTGCTTGCTTAACCATGTCTTCTTCAGTAACTGTTAGTGGTTGTCACTTTGATAGAATAGGTCCTACAAAGCCATGTTCTTAGCCACAGGGAAGGAAAAAATCAGCTCCATTAGGGTTTTTTGTTTTCCTTTTTTAATTTCCATACATTAGGGTTGGTAAAGGGTAAAAGGGTAAATGAACTCTAGAAGTCATCTAATGTTTAATAAGTGAAATTTAAGAAATACAGTATTAAATTTTACAACTCATAGGCAAAGCATAAGAGTTTTAAAAGTATTTTTTTGCCAACTGCCCATTAAGAAGACATTCTTACAGCTTTCATCTTCTCACAGTTGGCTCTAATATCAATTGTCAGAGCTCTAAGTCCTACTAACCCAACAACTTAAAGAATCGACAACATTATGACTCAAAAACCTGAATATCAAATTATCAGTAGTAAAATTTCTAGTGACTTATACCATGTTTGATATGAGACAAGAGTATCATATTAGCCACCCTAATTTTATCTAAGAGAGTTTTGTTTTATGGACCATCTTGAGTTGCTAGCTTAATGGATTAGAGTTTACGGCCAACCAGCTACAAATCATAAGTATACGAGTTTTATATGAATACTTAAATTTGAGTGTGGCATTGCAGGACAAAACCTTATTGTTGAACCTTTTTTCCGGTTGACCCATCACCCAACTTTTATGAGGGTCTAATCAAAGTTTTGTACATGTTGATAACAGTCATCCATCAAATTGAGTAGTAAGAATTGCACTTTGGACACTGATGCTGTCACCATATATATAATTGAGTAGGCCTTGCCAAATACCCAAGATAGAGAGAACAGCAAACAAAACTTTCAGATGCTGCTTAAGTTTGGACTGCTAATCTTGATGTTGAAACTTGAATGTGTGTATGTGTGTTTTTGTTCTTTTTTTGGAGCTGCCCAAAATGCAGTTCCTACATCAAAATGAGATTTTGATCAGAATTGTAGGTGTTTGGTTGGGTGTTCAAAACTTGTGTTTGGAACGGGGTTGACAACACCCTTATTATCTAGATGTATAAAGATATCGTTGTGCTAAGACCTATCCTCATGTAATATATAAATATAATATATTATATTTCATTTATTTATAATTTATATATTTATTGGATAAAGGCAAAAAGGAAATTTCATTCCACATAATCATTTTTGGATTTTTTTTGCCAACACTCGAGTATTTAACAAATTTTCTCAAAATCAAGAGTCTCATCAAGTTATTTTTGCAAAATGCAGTTTTGAAAAAACTAAAAAAAACTACTTTTTCAAATAATCTTGACTTTTTACAAATTTTATTCTTAAGCGATACATATTTAATATATACAATATAAAAAGTGAAAGGAAAAATTCACAATCTAAAATCATTTTTACCAAAGCATTCAAATAATAAATTAATTATTTCATAATCAATTTTTTAAAATTTGAAACTCTCCCAAACGAGATAGTAGCTTGCATCTTTAATTAATCGGCCCAAACAATTTTTTCCTTCTTCTATTGAATTTTTCTTCTTCTTCTACCAAAGAAATTCAAAGCGCATGCAAAACGCAAATGAACAAATCATGACTTAGATGACTTAAAGTGTTTGGCAAAAAAATTTTAAAAATGGTTTTGTGGAATGAAATTTTCTTTTGTCCTTTATCCAATAAAAATATAAATAAATGAAATATAATATATAATATATTATACATTATATATATATATATATATATATATATATATACACACACTTATACATTACATGAGAATAGATATCTGGACAATAGGGATGTTACAAATCCCATTCCAAACGCAAAGTTTTCAACGCTCAACTAAGCACAATTTAATTTCATTACTAAAACGCCAATCCTAGGGGCAAAACACCCCCCAAACGGACCCTTAGTATAAAGGTTAATTACATATAACTTCAATATATCCTCTAATTTTAAACATACTTTGTTTTTAAACTGTGAAAACAGACCTTCAAACCCAAAATTATATTTTGGTTCATAACATTATTATTGGCACTGTTTTTTAAAGTTTACTCTGATCACTTCACGTGTGTAGAGTGGACATTCTTTAGTTTAATGATTAGTTTCTCTAATCATTTTGTTATGACAGACAGAAGTTTATGCACTTTAATTATGAAGTTGATCTTTGTCCATAGGAAAAGTTTATATCTATATATATATATGTGTGTGTGTGTGTGTGTATGTGTGTGTGTGTGTGGGGTTCACTGTGAGCTTTTCTACATGTTGAGTCCTCTATATAATGGGTTTTGGGGGACCTAAGTGAATTTACTTGTCATTTATGAAGAGAATTAAATCAGCTTAATGCAATAAACTTTATCTCTTTTCCTTTTCCTTCATAATCCAGCACACTAAACAGAACCTTAATGAATAACCTCAAGATAAGTTATTCACTATAGAAAGGTGGCCATGAGCAATGACATATTTCTCCATCGTAAATGATTCGAGTTGAACCGAGTAGTGAGTGAGTTTGACTCGTTAAAATTAATATACTTTAAATTTTGTTCGAATTTAACTTGTTTATGTCTCGAGTCGATTTTAAATGAATCTCTAATCAAATGAATCATGAATCGAGCTCGAATCATTTGATTTTTTTGTATAACATTACTATACTTATTAATTTATCAAGCCAAGTTTGATCCGAGTTTAATAAATTGACAAGTTTTAAAATATATTTAAGTATGAATTATTTGTCTTACAAGTCGATCTTGCAACTAATATCTAACCGAATCAATTATAAGTCTGAGTTCAAATAACATGTTTTGATTTACAACCCTAATTGCACATGCAAGCTTTTGACACCGTTTAGAAGACAGCATGTTTAATGTAATGGAGCTCTCAGTCACATTCATTTCCATCTGGTAAAATGAGAAATCACTATCAAACACATCACAGAGGAAAATGAGAATTTCTACTTGGTAGTGGATGGTGTAACAAGAAAAATTACAACCTTAGTGGTCAGTTTGTTTGCTATGAAAATGGAAGAAAAAGAAAAACATGCTTTATCTAGCTAGATCTTAGGGTCACTTTTGGAGTCACCCTCAACATCAATACAACTTCATGGCTTATGTCATGTAATATTTGACCTGATCCTAATATGGACGTACCAAACATCATCCTAGAAACCTCATTTTCTCTGATTTTGGATGAATTTCATTTCACAATTCTTTTTCATTAATTTTAAAGGGACCAGAGAAATTCTGACACTAAGCAAAAGTTAGGTACCCTTATAACTAAATTGGTTAACAATCTCATCATTTTGATCCAACTTAGCAATGTCACATAGTTAGTTTTTGGAAAGGTACATTGAAAATGATGGTTTGAAATGTATAAAAAGAAACTTAACTTGTTTTTTTTTCTTTTCAATATCACATGCATGTTAGGAAACTAGAACACAAAAATTTAAATATAATAATAAGCAACTCATATATTTATAATACTTTTCATGAAACATCACGTCTATTGAGTGAATTTTAAAAAATCTGGAGAAAAAACCTAACCATTGTTAAAATATAAATAAGTTAAACCCATCATCGGCTTTTATATTTGATATGACCCACACATATAACTCCCACATTTCGATGAGGAGATGCACCAAGATTCGAAAACTTTAATAAGCACAACTTTATAATGAGTTGAACTGGTATTTTTTAATAGAAGATATACTATCAATCCGTTTGTTTTATTTATAAAACTAAAATAAAACAATTAATGTAAGCATGCATTAAGCAATATTCTAACATAACTATCGAAGTTTGGCTTGGATATCCTAGTTATTTTGAAACCTTCATGCCCCAAACAAGGCACTACTGGGATTCTACAAGGCAAAAGTATTATCAAAATCTTCCCTTGATACCCTCTTTTCAATGATATTGGATTGAGTTGGAGACACAAATATAACATCTTATCATTGAGAGTGATCATTCAAATTAAACATAAAGAAACCAATGCTTCTATATATGCTTTAACACTCAATCAAAAAACGTACTTTTAACAAGTGTTTGAGTGGGATTAGTACAGTGTAATTGATTGATTCTGAGATCTTTTTACAGAAGCAGTTTTTTTTAAAAAAATCTAAAGCAAGAATAGATGCACACTTTCTTACTTCACTTTATAGAAACTAATTTGAAATTCAGAAAATCAAATGGTCCATGATGAAAAAGAAATGGTATGAGGACCCGTGAAAAGGGATTGGTGTCGGCCATGAATAACTTCTGATACATTCCCCAAATGAAAATGGGTTTGACTAATGCATATAAATCATTCATAACCCAAATCAAGGGGTCCTCCTCCTTATGGTATAATCTTTTCAATATTCAACTAAAAATAGGCCAAATCCCAAGGAAATTCCTCTTTTAAGGCTTGACCCCATGGAGATTTGCTTTGGTGATTCTGCATGAACTAGTCTTTAATGTGTGTAGGGTTAAGTTATAGACTCGTATAATGGCAGTATTCAAACCCACATTAAGTTTTGGATATAGTTCGATCAGTTATTTGAGGCTTATTTTACCAAGGCACTAGGCTAACACCCGGGAGACTAGCCCCAAGACTCGAACATCCAGTTTTGGGTATGGTTCAACCAACTACTTGAGACTCATCCTATTAATGCACTAAGCAAATAGCTGAGAGACTGACCCAAGACTCGAACTAAAAACCTTAAGGATGATTCCTTAAAACTCTTTCCAGCTTATCATTTTAATATTCAACCAACTCCACCTAGTTTAGCTTTCTATGAATTGGGTTTATTTGTCAATGGATCAAGTTAATGACATTCTTTCAGTTAAACAAGATATATAATTTTTAAGGGACAAGTAAAATCGAATTTACATACATAATAAGATATGATTGGTATGATTTATGAATTAAATTCAATAATATGATTCATTATAAAATTTCTCCTAATTGGTTTAGTGGGACTCTTTGTCCTTTATAACTAGAAAGCTTTTAAAAACCTTTTAAGAACACTATTTCACCAAATCCATTAGGTAGTTGGAAGTGCTTTTAGGGCATTGTATGAATTTTCAATTCAAAGTGTAATTGTAAAAGCATCCAACGGTTCATGTGTTAGTTAGGTTCAACCCAAGGCAGTTAAAGACAGCAAATCTATTCAAAAGATACACCTTCTCTCTCTTTTCTAGGCAAAGCTTCATCCAATTTCTTCCTACGTTTTTCCCACCACGCGCTTTTCAAATAAAGTGGTGAATTCTCTCAAAAAGCTTAAAGAGTAGAATGTACACTCACAATTGTGTGGGTATATTTATAAAATATAACTATTTTTTTTATATCAAAGAAATGGTATTCTAATTTTGATTGAACTCGAGATATTTAAATGTGTGTACACACACATATATATATATATATATATATATATATAGTATTGATGAGAAATTTTGTGAGTGGTTTGCATCTCGAATGATAAAATTTCACCAGTTCCTATCGGTCTTTTTGGGAAGGGTGATCACCCTTGTAACGGAAGTTTTTGTATAATGATAGATATAGATTTTAAGTCTATGTGCTCCCAACAACCAGATGATGTGCCACGTATACATCATTTGGCCGTTGGAAGCATTTGCTATTATAGCCGGATCATTTAATGTATTTGGGTTGGCACTAGAATTACTACCTAAATGAAGAAGTGAAAAAAATGAATCAATTTGGAACTAGGGAAGTTAGAGCATCTTCAAGAAATTTTTCAAAATTTTTCTTTAAAATTATACTCTAAAAAAAGGAGTGAGAGGAGCTCTTGAAACTATAAAGCTAGTTGTTACTTGTATAGTTATATATAAAGATTGTATTGAAAACTTTAATGCTCACATGAACATTATGAAGTAACAAATGAGATTGAAAAAAACTGTTTTGTTGATTCTACTGGAGATGCCCTCAGTAATTTAACAAAAATGTTTTCAAGTTAGATGATTTTCCTTTCTCCCAAACAGGAACATAACCTATATGAAGCCACTAGAAAATGACCCGTCATTGGAAGATTGGGACTAAGAAAGGGCGCTGTACTTCCCACTCTGTTTGCTGTTCAAACTTTGCTTTCTCACTGTGGTTTGGAAGAATAATCTAAACAAAGAAAATAAAAGAGAGGAAGCCAAAAGGGTTTTGATTATGGAGGAAGGAACCAAACAGAGCGCCATGTGCACTTGCTACACGAACGTCCTTGGGTCGTCAGAACGCTTTATAACGTTTTCGATGGATAAGATAACGGTAGATACGCCTGAAAATGAAATAAAGGCCAACTTTTTTGGAGTTTCATTTGAGAAACATGACAAGGAAGGTCTGAAAATTCTATCTTTTAATTAATATCATCATGTCTTTTTCTTTTCCCTTTCCTAGTCATCTCCAATCTCAATCCTCAACTTGCACGAAAACAGCCCCTCACAAATGGTTAGTTACAAAATGGTTCCATTGCTTACTCCATTTTCACTTTTGTTTAAACATCACCATGTTGGTTCAATAACCCAATTCTTATATATATATGTGTGTGTGTGTGTGTGTTGGTATTGATTGAAATGCTTTAATTCTCTAGTAGTTAACATAATGGATAAGGTAACTCTATGGGATTAATTAAACCCCCAAAAAAAGGGGATTACCTCAAGTGGTATCGAGAAAGATGTAAGTATCCAACAAATAGTAAGTTTTGAATTCAAATCTCATAAAATGCAAATAATTCCTTGAGGTCAGTCCCAAAACATAGATCTAGTTTATTAACCGGTGCGGCAGAGCCAAAGACTGTTGTACTCAATTTTTTTTTTTTTTTTTTGACGTGAGCCTTCTTGTTGTCAGATAAGCAATGTATCACGATGACAGGAATGTTTAATGTTAATTTTTTCAATATATATATATATATATATATATATATGTACGTTGGTATTCATTGTAATGCCTTCATTCTCTAGTAGTTAATAGGCACTTGGCCTTCTAGTGTATAAATATAATGGATAAGATTATTTTTAAGCATTTAGGTTGATTTGGACTGGGATTATGCAAATACACTGAATAATGTCAAAACTTTTTCACAATAGAAAATGATGGTATGTCTTCATTTAAACAACTAATTAACCACTTGATCATACTTGAAGAAGAATCTTTTACTCAAAATGCATGATTGATTGGCCTTTTCTTTATAACTTCAAGCTGAGCACCAAATTTTGGTTTAAATCATAAAAAGGGTAACTTTTCTCGTGGACCATCCCATGCAATTATGCAAAGGCCAGTGGAAGTTAAGTCTATGACCCATGCTTGCAATTAGTAGTATCGATTTGAATTATTAAAAAAATAATAATAATACTTTACGAAGGGCATAGAAAAAAGTAATTAGTGCATGTTTGTCTTAATTTATTTCATTCAGCAGTCTTTGAAATTCATAGTTCTCATAACAGGTCTCTTGTGAGAATGTAGAGTTTCATGCCTCAAAAATTTCACCAACGTACAGTCGATTATCTTATATTTAATAATTACAGAAGATTAAAAATTTATTAATTATTAAAATTATTAACTATTAAGTTTTTTTTATATTTTTGTTAATCAATAAATGTCTCTTACATGTAAATAATTTTTTCGTTTAATATACAACTTTTCAATATTATTTTAGTTTTTCATAAAAAAAAGAAAAAAATACTAAAAAGTCCTTAAAATAAAGTTTTCAATCCAAAAAATTTATGATACATTTTTTCTATCTAAAAGGTCCCAAAAAAGAACTTTAATACAAAAAGTCTAATTGTTAATTTTCATCTTAACACCGTTAAAAAAATATTACTGATTATACTAAAGCAGCCTTCAAGATATATTTTTTAAAAAAAAATTACTAAAAAATATATAAAATAAAATTTTCAATCCCAAAAAATCTTAACATTTTATAAAGTAAAAAATTATTTTCTAAGTATTCTAGATAAATAAAAATGTTATGTTTTTTTTTTTAATTGAAGAATTTGTTGTATCTATTATTTAATATTTTTTAAAATATATAGTGAATGTTATTTTGGTCTAATCAATAATATTTTTTAACGGTGTTAAGATGAAAGTTAACAATTTTTTTTTTGTATTCAAAGTTTCTTTTTTGGATCTTTTAGATAGAAAAAATATATCATGGACTTTTTAGATTGCAAAAAATTATTTTTAAGGACTTTTTAGTATTTTTTTCAAAAAAATACATATCATGCTCAATTTAAGACATAGAAAACTCTTAATGTCTTTTTGAAGTAAAAAAAATATGTTTTCTGATGTTATAATTTTATCACTTACAATATTTTTCACTTCATTTATATAAAATGGATAAATATAATTATCAAGAATATCATAAATGGGATATGTAAGTACATATATAACTATTAATTTTATTGCTTTAATAATTAATAGTTATATATAGCAGAGTGATAACACGTACAGCTTATTGAAAGAGTATATCGTTGTCACGTAGTACTTTAGATTCACTGAAAACTTTTTCGACAAATGATGCATTTATCTTTAATTTTAGGAGACCAAAAAAATAAAAAAATTTATTTTGTTATTATTACTCTTTGATTTTTGAGTTGGATACTTCGTAAGAAAATCATGTTATATATAATTGAACACAGAATGGCATGTGAAAATGTTTAGTTATTGAGAGAGCTTCCATTATATATAAAATTCACAGTAATTATAAACATTTATTATTAAGGATTAGTTAGAGAAAAGAAAACCCAGAATTTAAAGAAAAAGCAGAAACAAAGAAAAGCAGAGAGAGAGACAGACAGAGAGGACAAAAGGGTGAAAGAAAGCCAAAGGATATTTGCGGCAAATGGCCGTTGCTTTGCATGTGGGCATGGAAGTTTATTTGTAACCCAAACAGCGATGGAAGGAAAACCACTGGACCCCAATTGGATTCGGGGGATTTCCTGCTTGGAAAGCTCCAAAACCACGCGTTTCAACTCTCTAAACCGCCTTTGCAAATCCAAATTTCAAAATGCACAAAATCTGCCCCTTGTTTCACCATCACATTAACTGCTTTACATCCAAGCGGTTATTGGTCCCAACAGAGGAATCCCCTCCAAACTTCTATATATTCCCTCCCACTCCCTTCTCATTTTCTTCACTCAACTTCCTCTCACTCCTCTTCTCTTCTCACTTTCTGTCTCTCTTGCTTTTTCCTTTGAAGGCTCATTATCAATGTAGTAATCTCTCTCTTCCTATCTAAATGTTTTTGTAGCTAAGGTTTCAAGAAAATGCTAAAAAGACCACTTCTTTGTGCAGGAAAATGGTTCTTGTTCAGATTTTCTTAGTGGGTTTTCTTTCATTGGGCTCATTTGTTCATGGGTATGGTGGAGGGTGGATCAATGCTCATGCCACCTTCTATGGAGGGGGTGATGCCTCTGGAACAATGGGTTAGCATTTTAGCTTTTTTTTTTTTAATTTTTTATTTGCATGTTGGAGAAGACTCATGAGGTTTGATTTGTTCATTTTTGTTGGGAATTTTTGCAGGTGGGGCTTGTGGGTATGGAAATTTGTACAGCCAAGGGTATGGAACAAACACAGCAGCTTTGAGCACAGCTCTGTTCAACAATGGGTTAAGCTGTGGATCTTGCTATGAGATTAGGTGTGTGAGTGACCCCAAATGGTGCCTGCCTGGCTCCATTGTGGTCACAGCCACTAATTTCTGCCCACCAAACAATGCCCTCCCAAATAATGCAGGGGGCTGGTGCAACCCTCCCCAGCACCACTTTGACCTCTCCCAGCCTGTCTTCCAACACATTGCCCAATACAGAGCTGGTATTGTCCCTGTGGCTTACAGAAGGTATCCTAACTGGTTTTTTTGTTAGAAAATGGCTTTTAGTTTAAGGCATTTTGGTATCAAATCCTCAATTTGGTTTCTGATGGGCTTCATTTAACTAATTAATGTGTCACAATGACATTTTCTCTTTGCTCCCACAAACTTTTATGGACCCTTTACCTTAACTGCAGCAATTTTAACCCTTTTGGAATCTCTAGTTCTCCAAGAAGATATCGTTCTTCTTCTTCTTCTTTTTTTTTTTTTTAACTTTTTCTGATGAGGTTTAGTTACCCTAAACAAATTCAAGTTCAAAACCAAGATAGCAAAATTCTTCTTCAATGCCCTTCTATGGACCCCCCACACAAAAGTACAAAAGTAAATGAAGTTTCATGAAAATTTTATTTTGGGCTCTTCTAATTGATGATGCCTTTCATTTTCCTGCTGATTTTGGCAAACTAGCTTGATTTTAAGGAAGGGTAAGTAATTGTTTTTACTTGGTGGGAATTTTGTAGGGTACCCTGCAGGAAGAGGGGAGGCATAAGGTTCACCATCAATGGCCACTCCTACTTTAACTTGATCCTCATAACCAATGTTGGTGGTGCTGGTGATGTGCATGCTGTGGCTATCAAAGGGTCAAGGACTGGTTGGCAGCCAATGTCAAGGAACTGGGGCCAGAACTGGCAGAGCAACAGCTATCTCAATGGACAAACCCTCTCATTTAAGGTCACCACAAGTGATGGTCGCAGCATAGTCTCCTACAATGTTGCCCCAGCTAGCTGGTCCTTTGGGCAGACCTTTAGTGGAGGACAGTTTCGCTGAAGACTCACTTCTCCTCATCCAAACTTAGCTGTCTTCCTCTATATATATATATATATATATATTTTAGCTATATCTAGTTTTGCTAGGTCTATGATACTACTAGTAGTCACTAGTATTAGTATTGTGACTGTTAGTATGGTAGAGAGTATATATATATGCAGTATATATCTATGGGGTCAGTCTTGGCCTCTAGGGTCAAAATGAGAAAGGGCTTATTTTGAAATGGCCCTTATCATTTTAATTTGATTGTAGGGGTACCCTATCCTTGGGACCCTTAATTCTTGAGGTCTTTTTTTGTTTCGCTCTGTTTTAAGGCAGAAGAAGATGGCAGAGATGGACTTTTACCACCCGCCATTAGTAACTAGTAAGTAGCTCTTTTACTATAGTTGGACCCTTTTGTCCTTGTAGGGTTATTGTAATCAGCTTATGCTGAAGGTGTCCTTGTTTGTTATGTTTCAGTTGTATGAGACTAAAATGTAAATTCATTTCCACTAGTAATGAAAAAACTGGGTGTTTTACCTATTATTTGGTATTCATTTCTTATTTCCATTTCAATGATTAATTAAGGTTAATTAATTCAACATACTAGTTTGGTAAAGTGGCTGTATTGCCTATGCATCCCAAAAATAATAATAATAATAAAATAAAAAGGGTGCTCATTGGGCCACTCACAGGCCTAATTTCAGACTATGTCAATTCAAAAAGGTGAGCAACCCTTCAAGTCCATAAACATTCTTGAATGTGATAGCACACATGCCAGAATATACTTGGAAGGTACTGCGATGTATTAGATTTATCAAAAAATATTTCGTATTTGATTTACTGAAAAATATCTCGTATTTGAAGAATATCTCGTATTTGATTTAACGAAGAATATCTCGCATTGACGATAAAATATATGAAAAAATGTTTCTGAAAGAAAAATAGAAGTGATTGAAAATAACTCAGCTACACCAATAGGGTCTATACTCTATAGTCTTGGATTCCTTTGATAACAAGCATCCTTTTCAAACAATATCTCCAACTCACATTCTACATTTTCATCTTTATTTTGGCATTTTCATTCTTATTCATTTTTCAAATTCCACTTTTAATAATATAATTTATGTCCAAATGTCAATGTCAAAATATAGTATTTTGTTACTGTAGCAATGCAAAAATCTTAATTTAAGCATGGTTTAAATGATTTTTAGCACGGGAAATGAAAGCTTTCTATAACCAGCTAATCATGCCCACATGTTGATTTGACAAAATGAACGAGAATTCAGACTTATAATAGAAATGGGCACATTCTAAAAAACTGTTTAGAAATTCTTCAAATTGGATTAGATCAAAATCACTATTGTTAAATTAACTAATTTTTAAAAAAATCAACACTATTTTGATTTGATTTTATTTAGATTTTAAGTATTTTTTCAAGAATAGGCTAAGCCACTAATACTAGTAAAAGGAACTTACTAAACAGTTCAAGATTTAAATGAATTCATCTGTACTCCACAACCGGTTCTGTCCTTTACCAAACAAGTCCTAACAGTTTTCATGCGGAGAAATATGAGTAGTATTTATAGAGTTTTTTTTTAAAAAAATTATTTTATGAGACTATCACACCATATTATCGTATGACGATCTCTCACCAAAATCATTACTAGTGAAAATGAATTTACATTTTAGTCTCATACAATTGAAGCATAACAAACAAGGACACCTTCAGCATAAGCTGATTACAATAACCTTACAAAGGATAAAAGGGTCCAACTATAGTAAAACATAAAAAAAATAAAATTTTATGATAAGCCGTCACGCGATAACGTGATGTGATGATAATAATTACTCTTGTGAAAGACCTAAACTGCTTCACACAAGCCACACAAACTCAACAAAATCTTAGGAAAAAAAATAGCAAATATTTGAAATTGAAACTAATTTAACTATTTTTTTTTTGTCTCCTTTAATAATTTCTCCAAGCCCTTTAAATGCCATCCTGTGGTGCTTCTATAGATAGTGATGCATTTAATTCTCAATGAAATTTTAACCTCTTAACCAACCAAATTAAACTACCAACCCTTGTTTCTAGTCTAGTTTTAAAACTGAATTCTCACTTTTTATGCACCCAATTTAATTTTGTACCAAACATTTCAAATAATTCAAGAAATCATTTATCTGTTGTACTTTGGTTGGTGCATGATGGCCTGGATACACATGAAAAGGAAGGAGAATTTACTGTATGATTTAGATCTATGGTTCTGGCCAACCACAGGTTGCCATGTGTTTAATATGTTAGACTTGTAGAAGATAGTAAAATAACTTTTGTTAACATGTCAGCTTATGATTAGTTCGAACCATTGACCATTGATCAAATAAATGTCTTGGACCATCTAATAAATTCTCAAAAAGAAGAAGAAAGATGACATTTCATTTCAATGTTTCAGTGTCACTGGCCAAGATTCTTGTATTTTTCAATGGATTTCCAACAAAATTTATAAGCTGTTAAAAACAAGAATTTTACTGCCAGAGATGCCAAACATGTGCAGAGATTGTTTGAGCCTCTGCAATTATTTTAGAAGTACCAAGAATATCAAATGTTACTCATGTTTGATAGAAAGGCCAATTACCAATGAAACAATGCTTGAAAATGATGTAGAAGTTGGGTGAAGAGTTCAAGGATTATTGGAATTGTAGAACGTCCCCAACTTTATTTTTGGAACCCATAACTATAAACTACACATCCCAATCAGGTTTGATCCAAGCTTTATCTCTATAATGATTTAAATTGTAGGGTTAAAATTGAGAGACTGCTATAATTTGTAAAATAATAATTGTATAATATATTTTTTATTAATTAAATAAAAAAAAAGAAAAAGAAAATGAAGACACAGATTAAATTTACCGTCATAAACATAGAAGGAAAGTGCAGTCAAGTCCTTTGAATCTTATCTGTTGAAGAAGACAGATTTTCTTATTATCAGTAAGATAGTTTTGAAATCTTTATTATTAAAGAAAGGAAAAAGGATCAAAGTCGTGTATTTAACCCTTCAATTATACATCTTTTACTATTATACGAATGTTTTAATTCTTCAATTACTTTATATATAAAATCCAAATAAATTGTCGTTTGAGACGAGCTTTTTATTTCCTTATCTAGTTTTCAATATTGGGTATAAATTAAATTTCCTCCAAATTTGATTTAATACAAAATTTTCAATTTCTCTAATTTTAATTGTATTTACTAGCTTAGTTGTGGTTTCCTAATTAAATTAGTAGTTTTCTTTCTCTATAAATATGATGATGTAAGAGATTTTATTTTTCAATTTTTATTAATAAAGGAGGAAAGCCAACCCAGCTCCAAGTCCAAAAAAACTTGGAGGTGAGAAATTCTGGGGAAGAAGAGTTTGTAGTTATTTTGAGATTTTTTGAGAGAGAGTTACTATCAAAAATTGATGAAATGGTCCTCAAAACAGAGATCTGTTTGCAAAATACACACACACACACATATAAATATATATGGTTGTGATTTCTGGTAGTTGTGTTTCTCTCTGTTTCATAACTTCATATATGGTGATTGGTGGGTGTGTATCAAAATGATATGGAATTCAAAAACTTCTACAAAGTAACAAAAGCAGATAAACAGAGTGGGTAATGTATGGTAGAGTTTGAATCCAACAAAAAGACAGGAGAATTTAAGACATGGTAATGGTCCAAAAACAACTGCAAATGACTTGCAATTTTGAGGAAATTTTAGTAGTTGGAATACTTGGCTCCCAGCTACATCCACTGTCGGAGTTGCTCTAAGAAAAGAGATAGGGAAGACAAAAGTTATTTGGAAGAGAGAAAAAAAGAAAAGTTAATTACAAGAGAAAAAAAATAAACAAAAGTATATTAAAATATAAAATAAATATTTCTTTTGAATTCTATTATTAAAGTAATGTATAGTGTTAAAATTATTGATGTATATCGAAAGACCGTAATAGTATCTAAACAAATTTTAGGATAAATTAATTTGACCTCTCATAAATTTTTGAAATTACACTGATTTCTTTTATTTTATATGATAATACATAAATACTTTCATCTAGTTAATTTTTTTTCCTTCAAAATAATAAAATTACCTTTTTCATATATATATATATATATATATTTTTTAATTTTTTTAATTTTGACCCATTTTTTTATTTTTCAAATAAATATTGATAAAAACCTTAATTTTTTTATATAAAATAAAAATAATTTATTTATCTTAAATTTATTTTTAAATAAAAAATTAAAAAGTTAGATGAACTTAAAAAAATAAATCAAAATTAGAAAAATTCAAAAATAAAATAAATAAAATAGACAATTTTATTATTTTTAAAAAATTTAACATAGAAAAACATTTATATATTATCAGATAAAATAAAAAAAATCTGTTATTTTAAAAATTAAAAAAAATAGTATAATTTTAATACATCTCAGGAAAAAAATCAGTGTGAATATTATAAAATTAATAAAAAATTAATATACAAAGTGGGACATTGTGCAGTGATAGAGTAGTATATTATTCTGTTTTGTTTCTTTTAGAACAACTGTATTTTGAAAGTTAGGCAAGTTAACTTTAAAAAACATTGGAGCCATCATATAATGCCACGCGTGTGCTGTTTCTTGATTGGGACAACGATGGGTCAAACCTATCCTTAGCTTCTGTGCTGTTTGTTGATCCTCGAGCCCCGTGGCTGACTTGTGTTCTGATGTCCGGCGACTTCTCGATCCTAACGCCA
Organism: Nyssa sinensis; assembly: GCA_008638375.1. NCBI lineage: Eukaryota > Viridiplantae > Streptophyta > Magnoliopsida > Cornales > Nyssaceae > Nyssa > Nyssa sinensis. The sequence continues at coordinate 27,961,953 of CM018042.1, forward strand.
AATCACTTACGTAAGCGACAAGTGCTAGACGATACCATATTTATATTTTTCTCTCTTGTCTTACTGTATGCATAGTCTTCCATTCATCGGCTCCATTTTATCATACTCGTAATAATTTATTCTTTTTATTGATTTTTTATAAGTTGGTCACCGTGAATAATATATATAAATAATTTAATTAATTTATAGTTATAAATGTATTTTGATTAACTTAAATTTAAATTTTTTTTGGAATAATTAAATTATTCAAATCAAGCTTTGAAATATAATTATTTGGGTATTTAACAAAATAAATAAACAATATGACCATCATTCTTATTCCATTGTTATTTTATTTTATTTTAAAATTCGTTTCATTCATATTTTTATTTCATTTCTGTGTATCGAATGTAATTTAAGGTATATAAATATAGACTTTTAAAAGTATTGGTTTTGAGGTTTATGAGTTTTGAATATAAAAATTCAGGTATAGTAGATAATTTATCCAAAAGCATTCAAAAGTAATTCAAGTAAAGTAGATAATATATATATATATATATATTGTGAAACGTGCAATCTGAAAAACAAAATGAAAAAGAGCCTGATTCAACCTATCCGTATTGCCCCTTGGTTACCTATTCATCGGTGGCGAACCCAAGGGTTTTCTTTATGTACTCATAACTCGACTCATGACACCTTCTTAAATAGAGTTCTCTTGTGTTATCTTATAAGTTTATTGTAGATATCGTTCATATTCGATATGAAATGCCAGCACACACACACAAATCTTGTTAAACTTGAAAGAGTTGATTAAACATTATTCAGCCACACAATACCATCAAGTTGATGTTGTATCATGATGTCCTGAGCCAAAGAAGCACCCCCAAACAGCCCACTCCAGGTTCCCTTTTGTAGAGCTTAATTGAGGATTTTGCCCCTAGGCTAGCAACGATGGCCTGCACTTCTCTTTCATAACAGAGATGATCAAAGTAACCACAAACATTCCATATGAAAATGTAAATCTCACAATGACACCAATGAAGAAATACAATAGCATGTGTGATTTTGAATTAAGAAATACAATATTATGTGTGATATTGAATCAAGTCTTTACTGTATACATTTGATTAAGAAATCATATTAATGGGAGTAGAAGGGAGAGCAGCTATTTTGCTGCCATTTAATGACCTAGAAAACAAAGACGCTATCAATGAATATACTTTACAGCTCAATACTATACAGAAGACTCAAAATGTCACAAATGTAGTACCTCAGTTAAACAAGTCAGCTCCACAGTTAAACAAGTCAGCTCCATTCCTTCTGATAACCAATCCATATCAAGGCGTTCAAGTGTAGTTTTATAATATGCATAGTCTCGTGGGCTGCTCCTGAAAATTGCGTGGCTAACATAAAAAAATGCCACATCAGTTTGTTAAGCTGGGTTGATGAGTAGGTTTCTCGTTCATATGACCAACCTCCTTGGCTACACGATCATCGGATGAACAATATTGCTGCAATAGGCAAGCATAATGCTTATTAGAACTGAATGTAAGGGCATACAATTAACATACAGATAACAATACTGCTGCAATGGGGAAGTATGGTGCTTATGAATGTAAGTTTAGCTACCAGATATATAATTAACATAGAGATAACAATACTGCTGCAATAGGGAAGCATAATGCTTATTAGAATTGAATGTAAGTTCTAGCTACAAGACATTTAATTAACATACAGATAGGCCAAGAAAAGTAACACATGATGGACAATACCATTGGTTTAGGCTCCAACTGGAATCGTAAACTGGGAGGGGAAAAAAGGTATAGAGGATTTCACTTTCCTTTTTTGGTTCAATTGGAAAACTGTGAGGAAAAGAAAATAGGGTAAATTATGCTGACATCCTTTGTTGTCTTTAACAATTGTAGGGAGTACCTTTATTGTTTGACAAATTTATCCTTATAACTTTGATAATTCGCACAAAAAAATTAATAAAATGAGGCAAATTTGTAAAATAAGTATCACCATTAACCACATCAGGCTGACATATCTAACAGGAGAGGGAGTACTGTTTGCAGTCATTAGAAAACCTAAGAGAGGTCAATGTAATTTACTTGAGAAAATATGAAGGGGGGGGGGGGGGGGGGGGAGAGAGAGAGCTTTATAACTTTTCCTCATAAAACAGTGAATAAACGTGGAGAAAAGAAATCAAAATTTTCATAAATGGATTCATTTCTTTCTTTCTTCTCTTTTCCTTCCCCTTTTCCCTCACTGTTACTGAGAACCAAACACAACCTTAATGAATTCCATACTAGGGATCGTGGGGTTGCAGCCACAATTTTTTTTGTAATTCAAACACTTCACAATCACAACATTGATTTGGCATAGGTCAGTGTAATTTAGGAGGTGATTAATTTTTTTTTTTTCCCTACTTGTAGAAAACATCATTCCCTGAATAAAATCAGGGAAAAAGAAAAAATTGATGACATAATCCCAAGTTCCATGATGTATTTCAAGTAACCATCTGTTTGGAGTGATCCAGGGAAGGAGATGCAAAGAATTTATCCGTAAGAAGATTAGAATGGCAAAGAGAAAAGGCCAAGAAAATTCAGATCCTACAACCCGAGTCACGGAAGCTACCTAACCGATGATGCAAAGATTTCATTAACTATGCCATGTGGCAATCTGGTAGCTCACGAGCTAAAAATAACACCTTTTGGTACTTCAAAGAATGTGCAGTACCCAAGTAAAGGGTGGTTAAGGCCCAACACAACCATCTCTCTCATTATATATTTACAGTGTCAATTAATTGTAGCACTACTATGCCAGAAAATCTCCAATCAATCAAATTCATTATTTAAAAGAAATTTCAGTCAATATTAGACTGGCCATACATAAATCTCACATTTTATGACAGTTGAAACAAAAATAAAATAGTGTATATATTCTAGAGTTAATTCTCATAAAACCAACAGTTAGCAAAATCAATTATCAAACAGCTATTAGGATGGATGCATCAAAGTGTAGTTGCACTGTTTTGTAACTGTGCTCCCAATTGCATGGAGTGAGCATTGGAGAAAATACTCTCTGTCCCATATTAAGAGTCCCTTTTGGGGAATCCAGCTTTTAAAGGGACAAAGCATTTAACGCATTCACACTCGAGTAAGAAATATAAATTTACAAAACTAACCCCCTTTCACATTGATTAGAATATTCACATTAAATTGAGAGAAAAAGACAATATAGAAATTTCATAACACAATACATTTGAGTTCTGAAACTGGAAATTTAGGACATCCCAAAAAGGAAAGGAGAACTCTTAAATTGGGACAGAGGGAGTAACTCCTAAATTGATTCAATAAGATGCACCTTGAGTCGAAAGAAACCATTACAAAGTGCAGAACCCTTATAACAAATCACCGAACCCCAAATAAAATAAATTGTTAAAAGAAACATGCATAATAAAATATAGGCCATTGACAATCTCATTGGAAAATTTTCATATAAAGAAAGAAGTTGTATATGCTACTGAGAATGATTATCTCATTGGAAAAGGTTCATTTCACTATGGTTCATATCAAGAAAAAAGTTGTATATTCTATTGAGAACTTTGAAAGAATCAAAATGTTACTTAAACCCCAATAATAAATAATATTGGCTAATTACTGAGTAGAGATATAACCCTTGGGGTTGGAGGAGTTGGGAAGAGGCTTGGGTAATATCCCCAAGGTCCCTAGGTTCAACTCCCACTCCAAGGGCCAAACTAGCTATCGAAAAAAAAAAAAAATTTACTGAGTAGAGATATGAAATTTTACATACATTCAAACATACATATATATGAAGCAAGCGAAAAAGAGAGGCCATTTTTAATGACAATAAAAAAATTGCCATAAAAAATGTAAAAATTATCAGCATACTTTCTTTAATATCTTGTACTACTGAATGAAAGTTTGTCAATTGTACAACTTATGAGGAGCTTCAACATCAATTGTAACAACATAAATGATATGGAAACAGAAAAAAGAGCTAATGAGTCTGAATCTTATGATTATTAGCTACCACAGTCCCTCAATTTAGAGACAAAGCTTCAAATAAAAAGTACTCTAAAGGAAAAACAATATTCCGTGACATGCTATCTCATCGTTTTCTTATTTTGTAGTTTATACACAATTTTTTCCTATACATGTCTAACTAATCAAACAATGCAACACAATTTATAAGTGAGCCATAAGCCATGAAATAAGTATATCAAGAAAATTTTTATTAAAAAAAATTAAAAGCAACAGCATATGGAGTAAAAAACTTACCTGGGAGAATAAACACTCATCAAACGGAGCAACAGCACAAGGCACCAATGTAGAAGCCCAATTACAATGGTTGGTATCATACCCAGATTGAGGAGGTTCAAAGTTGCCATCAAAGCAATATTCAGTATTTCCTTGCAGGTTCAACTGTTGTTCAGGTTGGAATCTCTTATCACATATGAAACTGAAATTGTATGGTGGGTAAGGGTATTGTGCATATGGTTGTAGGACAGCTTCTGTTCTGGTTAACTCATTTATGAAACCAATTTCTTGCCTAGTGCTAGCAGTAGCAATATCCACCTTTTCACCTTCACAAAACTGACCAGAAAAGCTCCCAATGGAGGTACCTGCAGAGTACTCCGTTTCCCTAGAGAAAGATGAAATAATACAATGGGTTGGAAACAAATCTTTGAAGGGAAGGGATCATATATCGTCTTGCTTGAGCAAATGCACCAAATAGGTAGATAACATTGTTATTAATGCTCCATGAAAAACTTGTAACCTATCATAAAATCGGATTAACCTTTCTCTTGTTTTTTTTATGCTACCAATAAACAAGGAATTCCTACTATACATGGATCCGGACAAGGAAAGTTTGTATAACAACTTCTAAGAGTGTGTTTTTAAGCATTAAAGATTTGAAGATTCATGTAATTACCCACTCACCTTTTGGGAAACAAGTTTGGGTCCTCATGTAAAAGTACCATAGGTTGACTATCATCATTTGGAATCCATGACAAAGGTTGGACTTGGAGCTGTTGCTCAGGACTTGAACTGAAGGGTAATTGCATCCCATTTTGGAACTGCAAGATAGGACCAATTTTAAAAATAAATAAATAAATAAACTCCCATGAACATACCAGGAACCCATTTGGCAGAATATTCTCACCCCAGTTAAGCAAATGCATTACCTGATTGGTGCACCCTAGTGCCAGAACAGATTGCTTTGCAAGATCATCCTGCAAAAATAGATACTAGATAGTTTTCCTATAAAGTTCTTGGGAAAAATAAAGCTATCAAGCCTATGATGAGGTGCTGAACATTTAAAGTAGAGATTATTAAATTAAGCGAAAATGTTAAACATATAGAATTTTTATACAGAATTTCTAAATAGAATGGTGGAGCGGTGGCATTTTTGCATTACCACACATATTGATGGGACATTAGTTTTTCGAAGAGATTTTCAAGATCAAGAGATGGAAGAGGCCGTTTGCTTGATTAATCTTCTTTATCATGTTCACTTCGATAGAGATAACGAAGACACTTCTTATTGGAAGATGGATTCTCGGAGAAAATTTTTGGTTAAGTCTTTCTATATATTTGGATAGGAGAGGTGAGAAGGAGTTTCCTTGGAAAGCTATTTGGCACACCAAAGTCCACACAAAGGTGGCCTTTTCAACGACAGTGGTGTGGGGGGCTACTTTGACACTAGACAATTTGAAAAGAAGAGGTTTCCTTTTGGTTAATAGATGCCCTATGTCCTTAGTGGGGGGAAGAAACTATTAATCATTTATTCATTCATTGTACGCTCTAGATATGTATGGAACCTCTTCCTTTTGATGGACTTGGTGAAGATGTAGCAAGGAGCTTGGCTCATGTGTAATGATAGGAAAGTGTGGAGATGAGTTCCACTTTATATTTTTTTCATGTATTTGGAAAGAAAGAAATAGTAGTATTTTTGAAGGGGGAAGGTACTCCTCTTGGTTGTTTTAAAGATAGAATGTTAAAAGCTCTATATTTTTAGGTAATTGAGTCTTATCACAGAGGTAAGAGCACTTCTAGACCACTGCTCAAGGAGTTGCACACTAAGTAGCATGGATCTGCAGGCAGTCAGATTGTAGTTGGAATGAAGTGTTGCAGTGGTAAAGGAATGGCTAATAAGCATAATCAGCGGACAAGAGCAAAGCAGGGAAGGACTATAGGAGGAGTTGACTAACAAGGAAGTCTACGAGGCCGTGTAATGACATGTTAGTGATCAATAGACAACTTTTGTGTCTTGTACGGATTTGTTTAATTAGTGAATACGTTCCCTAGCAGCAATGGGTTTTCTTCCCCATATGAGGGTTTCTTGATTAGAAATCTAATTTAAATACTACAAGTACACTTGGTTTACCATTTAAGTTCTATGATTCTCATCTAATTAATTTAATTTGATCAACTAGAGAATTTGTTTGGAGTTATCTGCAATACTCTGTAATTGTAATTAATTTTAGTTAATTAATTATTATCCTAAACCGCCTCATAGTGGTTTAAGAGGTACGAGGGAATGCCTCTAGAGTAAGGTGCAACTTGAAAAACTGAGCCCTAGGGTCAGCATTACATAAGTGATCTAAAGGTTCTCCTTAAGATTCTAATTTCTTCCTCCAATCAATTCATCATCATATATGAGTGCTGCTGTTTCAAATGATCCATTATTTTTAATTTACCAAGAAATCACGTTTTCCAAAATCCATGGCTTTTTTGCTTCTTCTTTCAAACTACTCATACTATTACAAAAGATGTATTGTTGCCATTGTGCCACCTCTCTGTTGTCCCTCAGATCCTAATTGAGTGTCTTGCTTTCATATGTCATCTAACACCATGAAGCACACCCTACTTAATTGAGAACAGGCTAATTCAGTAATTTCTTAACTGGATGCCATTGCCACCCCTAGTTTTTGCAGAATAAAAAGAACAAAACCCATATAATACACGATACGTAGACTATGTCAAGTGATAATAAACACAAATATAAAGGCATACCTTATGTGTTTGAATTTGATTAAGCGATTTTCTGAGAGAATCTTCCATTTGCACCAGTTGTTCTATACTGTTGATCTTATCTGGGTTAGTCCAATAGCTGCAGAGCTCAAAAAAGTATGAAATTAGTAGAGTACGGTGATCAAGAAATGCATAGATTTTACTACAGCATACAAAATCAAGAAAGAATATTTTACAGCACAAAGGAATCAGAGACATAGAATTTGTGGCAAGAGAGAAAGCAGGATGTCTGTGCTTCTCCAATTACAAGTGTAGAAGGAAATGGTAATAACGGAGACAATTTTCATTACTTTCTTTCTTCTTCTTCTTCTTCTTTTTTTCCAAATGAAATGTAATGATACTTTGGTAATTGCACCTCAGATCAGAAAGACCAATGGACAAAATCAGGAAAACGGTTTCAGTCAGTGAAAATTGCAATTGCGCAATTTCAACAAAATGTCCTCATAATTACACTTATCAGTTTTGAACCTCATTCCCAGAATTGTGATGACTATATATATTTCATAATCAGAATTGTGATGACTATATATATTTCATAATTAATTCTAGAAAATGGAGTATGTGGACACACACTACTTTTAAAAACAGAACACTGTAAACCGATACTCCTTACAACACATACTTGTTAGATGTTAATTGGGTATTAAGTGGTTAGATGGTTAATTATCTGGGCCCTTTATCAGGGTAATGTTTCTTAGGTCACTCTTGAGTTGTATATATATAATTTTAATTTACTAACTGGCAGGGGTCCACCTAATCACCCTCTGCTTGAAGCATGGGCATATCCTATGCATGTTTTGTTGAGTGCATTAGGGGCATGATTATGGCCTATCATCCACAATGTAGTCCAACCACTGATTGTCTCCTGCACCCAACAACAAAAATACACACAAGCTAAAGTTCAATCCAAGCATCACTATGGACCCAATGCCACAGTAATGTACATCCAACAAAAGATAGATAAATAAATAATAATAACCAGGATCACTGGCTAAATGCACAAAAATCTCAACTGAAGGACTACCATGTGACAGAAGGAAGGTTACACCCATTAATATGCACATGCAGGCTACTTATGCATCAATTCTATACCACTATTAGCAGACAAAAGCTGCATGTAGAAGGTCTATAATCACCAAAAAATGGTCTTCACCATTAAAATTTGTAGAACAAATTCAAGAATAATCAATGATAACAAGCAATACTAACTAAAGAAATTTCATCAGTACTTCGAAATAAACCCCAAGTGCAATGGAACAAAGTAAAATTATCTCATCATCCTAAATCTGGCCCACGCATATCCTTCTAGTGAGGCCCCTAAGTTATCTGGTCCGCAATTCAACTTGCTACAAAACATAAAATGTATCAGTTTGTGTATAGAAGTTTATGTGCCAGAAAAAAATTGAAAAATCACTGTCCAAGAACATTCTATTGTAATTAGAACACCAAAATACTTCCACTTTAAAAGTTGATGTAAGAAAAATATCCTCCGTCCTCTTCCTCCAATTAATATCATCCTTCAAGAACCAAAATGATCATCTTCATCCCCTCTCTAGAGGCTCCCAAAATTTTTACTATAAATGACCAATATATCCTTGTGTCGATCGATCGTTTTAGGGATTCAAGACTTACATGAGGGAGAATTATTTACCTAGGAATGAAACCAAAAGTTACAAATAATGAGAGTAATAGCGATATATATACACATACACACATATCCCAATTCAAGCCACGGCACAGGCTTGCCTAAAAGTGGTGCACATTATATAATCGGAACAGAGATTGTTGCTCAACTAAGTCTTGAACTCAAATAAATTTTCATTTCCAAATCACCCTGGTTCCACAATTCAATCACGTTACATGCTATAACACGAGGCTGAAATCATAAATTAAAAATGCAGACTAGATAATCTATTTAACTTTTTGTGCTTTGGGTAATAAGCAAATCATGCAAAAATGTGTCTCCACGTGTCCATTAATCTCAACTCGTTATTCCCCCTAATCTCTACGAATAATATATATATATATATATGTATGTATGAATGCATGTATGTATCCACGATTCCACATATTACCAGTTTCTTGAAAGGTGCACACATAAGAAGCCAAAAAAAAGAAAGGAACTCTCAGTTAATAACATAATAATGGCAAGAATAGCCAATGCAACTCTATTGTCCTTGAAACCAAAAAAAGTAACATCATAACCAAAGATTCCAAATTTTCACCTCAAATGCTTCTGGACTTCTGAAAGTTGAGTTCGTAATAACTTTGCTTGATTGTTTAAATCCTACCCAAAGCAAATTAGGAAATGCAAAACATATCAGTGGCATCAATAAAAAAGACTAAAGAATCTTAAATAATTAAAATACAGTGGTAATAGTTGGGTTGCTTTCATACCTCAACTGATTGATAACTGCAATGAAAACAAAAATAAAACAATAATTACACAAAAAAAATTATATTCAATCTAATATTTTCAGGAAACATTGCATCAACTAGAACAAAATTGTTGCATACCTTGTACCAATAAAATCTTGTATATTTACATCGTGATCCAACTTCTTAAAGGTTTTTTTTAGTGCCTAAACTCTCAAAGAGAAAAACAAAACTTATATAAACGAGTAAGAATGCCGATAATGCATATATTAAAACATTAAAAATGAAAAATTCATCAGACAAGAACGGATTATAAAAAAAGTGGCTTACTTCAAGGCTCTCCAACTTCCTGTTTCAATAGTGTAAAAACAAAACATTTCCAATTCAGTTTATATTTAACCCAGATACTAGATGAAAAATAACTGAATTTTCAAAAGAGAAAAAAAAAAAGGCAGGGTAATACCTTTTTGCTCTTTCTTGTGGAGTTAATTGGGAAAACTTTTCAATAACCCCTCCAATGCTACTGAAGGGAGAGAACCAAAAAAAAAGGCTTAAGAATAATAGTAGTAGCAGTGGCAACACAATAGTGATTGTAACAATAACAATGGTTGTATAATAACTGTAATAATAAAATAAAATAACAATGATACTGTAGATGCCCCATTTTACCCCCCTTGGATTTATTTTGACACTTGATTTAAGGCATATAAATGATGTTTCAAGGAACCTTTCTTTTCTTTTCTTAAGCAAGTCAAAATGTTTCATTCCCAGCACCAGAGTTGAATAATTAATTTTTCCATATGGGTGAAAGACTCATCACGTGCATGACTCATTCTGCAATTATTTCGTCCAGGGAAATGACAGTCACCCTATTCTTTATTTCTTCAGCAGATTTTGTATGAGGGCAGGATCATCATGGTGCATGAAATCTTCCCAGGGAAACATTGGTTTGCCTGTCCAGAAAAGGGAAAAAAAGGTAGTTGGCATGCATATATTAAGTTTTAGGCCATCTCTTGACTACTGCAAGATGGAAGTCATGTGCCGCCTAGATTAGATCTACATGGCACATTGTTTTCTTATCCATATTTTGTCCCTATTTTTTCACTCACGTGTACCAAAGATAAACAAATAAATAAAGTTTTACTCCAATCAAGTTGTTACCTTAAATCTGTTTTCTTTACTGTACTCGACCTATTTACCCTTCAAATGACGGATAAGTCTTCCTTTTCGGTTAGCTCTTTTTATAAGAGTTTGTTTGATTCTGATGGTCCTCCATTTCCTTGGAAGTTCACTTGGCATTCAAAAGCCCCTCCTAGAGCCTCCTTCTTTGCTTGGAAAGCTTCTTGGAAGGCTATTTTAACTGCAAAAAATATGAAGAAAAGAGGTTTCCACTTGGCTAGCAAATGTTATTTTCGTAGGAATAATGAGGAAAGAGTGGATCACGCTCTTATTAACTGTCAAGTCCCTTGGAACTGTTGGAACCTTATTTTGCCGTGTTTGGCTTCTCATGGGTCATGTCAGGCTTCGTCAAAGACCTCCTATTGGTGTGGGAGGGATGTATCCTTCCTAAAGAAATTAAGAGAATTTGGAGATTGGCCCCCATTTGCCTCTTATGGTGCCTTTGGAAAGAAAGGAACAATCAGGTCTTTGAAGATCGGAAGTTTCCTACTCCTTATCTTCAGGAGACCTTTTTGCGTTTATTATTTTATTGGGCCAACGAGGCTTCCCCTGTACATGTTTTTTCTTTTGTTAACTTTTTGACGTCTTTAAGGACGATGTAATACTTTGGGGTTTTTGCCCTTCTGCCCTTCTTGGGCTTCTTTATATATACTTCTTATTTATCAAAAAAAAAAGCCTCTCTCTCTTTCTAAGCAAAATTCAAACTAAGGCATATCTCTACCCTTTTACTGCCTAAGCCAAGGCTCAAGGGCACCTTTAAGCCACACTCCCAAAAATATGTAACCCTCTTTTCCTCGTTTAAAACTTAGTTAAAGATAGATAATGCTCAGATTATGCAAAAAAAATTGAGATATTTTACCAAAAAATATAAAAAAATAGTGAAGAAATGGGAAAAGCATGAAGCTCTTTAAGTTTATGTACTCTCTTTCTTTACACCATGATAGGGTACCTAAAGATATAATATGGTGGATTTTACAAAAGAAAATATTGAAGGCCCAATACATCGCAAATAAAGATGCCTGTGCATGGAAAGACAAACAAAATACCCCCAAGGCCAAAGCATGGAAAAAGATGACAAAACAATAGATAGAAATTGTGGTCATGATATAAACACATCTCACTTGTAGATTATAGAGTTCACCTATGGATCACAAAGCTCTGCAGCACATACACACTACGTAGCATTTATGCTCGCTCACACACACACCACATTACATGATCCCCAAGATCATATTGACTCGCCTTATCCGAAAGCATCATGAAGCACAAAGTCTTAGATGATGCAAGCATGTGTCTACACAACTCTTTGCTTCCAAGCACACCATGCCTATAAAGGAAAAGAACCATTTCATGACATGCAGAAGGAAAAAAAATTCCTTCACGTTAGAGTCGACATCATGCTCAGCACTTCCACAAATCTCCTTTATTTATGTATAAAAGCCTGAATGAAATTAACTTGTAAAGGCTAAATCCTAGTCCATGTATTCAATTTCTCGTGATTAAAACTCTCTCTCTCTCTCTCTCTCTCTCTCTCTCTCTCTCTTGTTTTTTCTCCCCTCTTCCTGCAGAGTTTTCCACAAAATCCATTTGTTTTGTTAATGTAAAGCTATCTTGCTTTCTATTGTTGAAAAATATAATGTTATGTGGGCAAACTTTAATTACTTAATTCACTCCACCAATTAGCAAAGCGCCAAAGACACACCTCGCCATTAGTGTACAGTGTACACTTTCCAAAAGATATTATGTCCTTTTATTTATCTGAAAAAAATGTCATTCCAAGAAAGGCTTGCTCGGGCTCAAAAAAAAAAAAGAATGATCGCAATAGATCCCCCTTTAATCTTTTAAAGATGAATTTAGATAATCATATACCTTTGTCTTAAAAGTTTTTTAGTAAACCACACAAATTACACAGACTCACCCGCGCAGATCAGTTTCCTTTTATGCAACCCTATTTATAGGCTTCCACACATAGCTTTGCGATTGACACCCCCAGCCATCCTGAGGTTTGCTGACCACTCAACATTTGAAACACATGGCACACAGTTGACACCCTCAACTGCTGAAGTTCTGCTGGTACTAACCAATATTGGTCACATAGACCATGCATTGACATCTGCAACTGTCAAGACATGTTGTCTCCAAGTCCATGCACAATTTCAGACAGTTTCCCGCAATTACCATGCATTGGTACCATCTGCAGATGTGCACAACAGTGTTGGAGCAGGTACCATGCCCCCAGACAAGTGTCTTGGGCCGCCACAACTGCCTCTTGTCGGATTTAGCCACTCCTAACCGCTAGGAGCCAGAGCCAACAAGCACCCAACCATCTGTCCATGCTAACCTTGTGCGGCATAAGCCCACAGACTGAGCTCACAAGTTCACCCCAAGGGCTGTGCCAACCAAGCTAAGCCATGCCTGGCCATGGCTTGGTCTTTAAACCAAACACTATCAACAGTCACGTGCCCACAGTACCAAATCATACCCAGTTATAGGCTTGATCTTTCTGTCATGCGCCACCAAGTTTTGTGCTCACCATGTGCTGCCAGCCTGCCACCCTCAATGATGGTGAGGTTTGTCACTGCCACTAAACCACCAAACTCGTATCTAAGCCACCAAGAAGCCAAATTATGTGTTGGCCATGCATAGCGTGTGCCAAGGCTATGCACACCCATGGCCTGGACTGGCCTGTGCATGCCCAAGGATGGCACAATTCATCCCCCCCTTTTGATCAGTAAAAGAGTAATGTATATAAACAAGGGCCCAAGAAGGGCACCAATGTAAAAAAAAAAAAGGGTTGATTACAAAAATTAATGCCTAAAATCGCCCTTATATATGCTAAATGAACAAATCAACCCGTTATATATATATATATGCTAAATGAACAATCTTCAATACAGGAGGAAACATCGACTAGTATTTACAAAAAATGCCACTCAACAAACATGGGAGGCGACATCAGTGAACTTCCACAAAATCCAAAAAATCCCCTGCGTCCAGACTTCAACTTAGTTACTGTATTGCCAGTTAGCTACCCCATGTGTAATGCCTTGCGGCCTTTCCCTCAACCACCTCAAGGCATGCGCCACATACAAACAGCTTCCCAAAGTCATTGCTTCTCTCACCCAACTTTGAAACAACCCAACGCCCTTGCCACAAAAATTTAGCCACTTGATTTGTTTCCCACAAGCATGGGGTACCCGTCATAGGTCACTCCCACTTAGGCCTTGGCCTATTACACCCTATGCCTTAGTTGTACCACAATTCTGAGGGGCTAACACTAGTCCATAATGGGTTATAGATATAAGCTTGTTTAGTGTTTCACCCAGCCCAATAGGAAAGTCTAAGTTGACTCCTTGCACACATACAAGGAGGAGGGTTTTTATAGACTTTTTAGATTATGCAAACACTTGAATTGACTTAGCACCCAAAAAATAATAACTGAGTTGACCTAGCTAATTAAAGATATAGTTTTAGCCCTATAAAATGTTGATGTCACCCAAAAAAGAATACTTGAGCTGACCCGGCTAATTAAACCATGTCTAATCTCGTATATTAATTTAGAAAGATGACAATCTTACACCTATTTTTAATTTTCTCTTCTTTTTGTTTTTGTTTAATTCAACTGCTTTACATTTCAAGGTACTATTGACTTTGTAAACAGTCCTTCCCCATATACAACTTTTAGACTAACATGATTAGTGTGACTATTACAAGCTGGGCAAGTGAAGGATGTGACCAAACTGTTGAGTTCGTAACCACAGCGGAAGCGATTTCAAAAATCTATTTGGATCTTTTTCTTTACATGAATTATACAATCTTAAAAAGAGAGGTTAGAATTACTTTGTTCTTGATAATCTTGATTGTTGAAGAAACGTTCTTGAAACGATTGATGCAATCTTCCTTCTCATACTTCTTTAGGTCTTCTCTTTTTTTTCTATGCAAGCCGTACCTTAGAGAGGAGAGTGAGCTCCTCTTTTACTCTCTCGCAGGAAAAATCTTTTGTTGTTGTGTACGACTATCCCCTTTAAATCACATATTTATAAGAGTTTACAAAATTTGGGCAAAATGAGGGATCTAGGTTCCCACCAAATTAACTCCAATTAGTCAATTAATTTCTAATTAACTCTTAATTAATGACTAATTAATTCTAATTAATTCCACTAAATAATTATAATTGCACTCTAATTTGGTAAAATAGAGAAAAACCCATAATCACTAAAAATATACAGTAGGCCCCTCTACCTGAATATTAATAATTAGGATTTAGACTTATACACCGCCAAACCAATTCCTAATTATTTTTATAACTTAATTCACCAATTATTAATCACTATAAAATGATTAACATCTCAATAAACAATTTATTGAAAAGACCGGATCCGGATTTCAGTGATTAATCAATTGAATTAATACATTAGTGATATCCTTCTCTCTAATTTAGAGAGTGTAGATTCCATCTTGAAAATATGTGTTCCTAGAGTCTAAACAATAATTTCCTAGGATACCGAGATGTTAATCTAAGAAACCTCGTTCATTGGTAACTCAAAGTTACTGCCATTAAGAACTTGAGTCCACTATTCTCTCAGGATTAAGAGTTTACTGCGAATAGTGAATATAAGAATCACGTCAAAGATGACAGCTTTATATGACGTGTTTTTTTATAGAGATCCAGTTCAGTGTATTTCAAATACACCAATACAATAACTTGGGGTCTACTACTCTAGTGGTTGAGATAAACCACCCTATCGCATAGAGGTTAAGTGTATTACAGTCTTAGACAAGATGCCCAGTCTCGTCAATGATTACGAACAATTCTAGAATTGCTTGATAATAAGTTTATATCTCCTATACATAAATCTCATTTATATACATGAACTATTTCTAATAACAATTCAAGGACTAACCATCTCATGATATAAAATAACAATATCCACATTTATGATAATATGAAACTTAATAATAATAAATCAAATTTATTAAATAATAACAAAATGTCTTGGATGCGAGAGCATACATCCTAACACAAACAACAAATTTCAACAACTTATAGACCGACACAAAGTGTCAGTCCTTCACCAAAGGACCAAGTTTTCTCTCTACTCAATATAATGCTTTGTCCCCTTTCTTGAGGCTAGATACTAATACAAATTATGAGCATGCAAGTAAGAGAAATAAAAATATGAGAATACCTGTTCTTTCCCTTGCATAGGGTAGGCTTTCCACTTGGTGAGAACATAATAAGGAGAATGTCAATGTCACATAATATCGACAACTCATTGGCCTTTTTCATGATTCCATTCTTCCGTTTTGCATAGGTTGATTGGCGGCCATTATTATTCTCCAATCTCTTTATCTTTAACTTGACCCGTCCCATTCTGCATTTTCGTTGAAAAACCTTAATTTCTAACATCCTTCTAATGGCACCCAGAAATTCAAAACCAATCCAAAAACTTATCATATTGGTCAACACTTTCTCATCAACCCAATAAGAATTGGAAAGATGTATTTTAATAAGTATTAAGAATTGAAAAATGTTGAAAGTAATTAACAAAACTTTAAAACACAATGTATCAAGATGAAGTATCAATATGACAAATTATGCGGAACGTAGGTCACTGACAACACGGGTCATTAAAAAATAGCACAATCAGTGACAAATTAAGCAAATTGACATGACCTATAAAGATATTTTAATCAGAAACATTACAAACCCAACATTTTGTAATTTTAAACAATTCTTGAAAACCCTAGTTTACATAAAAAGAAAGATAAGCGGCATTATATATAGGAACGCTAATTATAAAAAATACCCAAATGAGCAAATCAAAGAATAACTCGAACCTGCGTGGAATCCAACCCTCTGAAATGTGGGACGGATAGATTGCTTTGCCAATTACAGACAATAAAAAGAACAGAGAGAGAGAAGGAGAGAGATGTAAAGGCATACATGTCGGTTTTGTATTGTAAGATCGGATGAGCGGCAAAATCGGTCATCAAAAGGAACGAGAGAATCGGCGAGTGTTAGAAAATTCCAAAACCAACCACTCTCATAAATCTTGAGGTTTTTTAGGCTCCATTTGACGTGTGATCAATGTACCAAACCGCCCGGGCCAATATACTTTGGCGCGAACTCTTGGGGTCTGGCCTGGTGGTTGTTTATCACCCGTGCAAAGCAGCTGTTAAGATGGTCTTTTGTGCAGGGATTTTATTCTGCATTCTTTTAGTTTAAACAATTTAATTTTGGATAGAGGTTGAAATTGTCAATTCAGGAATCTCGAGGATAGTTGGGGAAAATAAAAAAAAACGTGTTCTTTTTTTTTTTTTTTAAATGAAAAGATGTATATATCGACTTTTAAATTATAAGGAGTTGTGTAAAATTATATAAGATGTCTTGCTTTTTCTTTTTTCATTTATTCGTGATTATTTTTAAAAGATTTTTATTTATAATATCATTTTAGCACATTAGAAAGATTATTTTTCTTCTTTTTTTTTTTTGTACTAATGTTAGATTATCAATTGTTTCAAAAATTTAAGTGGTTAGAAAATGGATCAACAATATATATCAAATTCTCAACAACTAAGTTCATGAATTTAAGACCATAAAATTAATCAAGTTATTTGAACCTGATATATAATCGTTTTAGTTTGAAGTTTGTTTAAAATTGACTAAAATTGACTTGTGAAATAAGCAAAAGAAAGGGCCAAAACTCAACAGACTCCTTAGAGGCCTTTGGCTCAAGAAAATCTCTTTTAGTGGGTCTTGCACGCACAAGATATTCAACACGTGTCAAGGTCAATCACAGACTTCCACATTAGTAAGGATTTGATTTCACACCTACTTTTAAGTATGATTCATCTAATTATTATTGTTATACTAACTTTTGTATTTGCGCCCAAATAACAAGTCTTAAGACTTGAACTAGAGACTTTAGAAAGTATATCTTGAATCTCTTTTCAGTTGAGTTATTTCTTGGAGTTGATAAAAATAAACGAAACTTAAACATATTTTAAAACTTGTTAATTTATTAAACTTGCTCATGCTCAATAAAATTATAAGTATTTTAATACTTTATAAAAAGTCAATACGCTTAAGCTTGATTCATAATTAACTTAATTAGAGATTTTAAATAAATCTAAGTTTAAATATAATTTAAAACTCATTAATTTTAACGAATTAAATTTGACTAATTCATTATTAAGCTCGACACCATACATTTAAAGTCTTACATGAAGTAAGAAAAACGTAACCGTCAATGGAACTATTTGGAAAGAAGTTGGGTGAATTTTATATATACATATATATATATATATATTCATTTATTGGTTAACCATCATTAATTTTATAACTAACATTTAAAGTCTTAGATGACCTAAGAAAAACGTAACGGATAATTTCTGTCCAACGGTCCTCCCACTGTCCTCCCAACTCAATAACTCACCTCACCACCTTCACTCCAACACCAACCTCCGATTCCGCATGTGTTTCTTGAGAGAATTAGGGTTTGTGGGACCGCAAGTGATTACGCGCCAGGACGACATCGTTATTGGTTTCGAATTTCGAGCGTGGAAGGCACTCTGGTGCCAAAGCTCAATTATTTGCAGCCGCACTGATTGCGTTTTTCACCTGAGGAGGTGATTAAAATGGTGTTGAGGTCACCGGCGTTGTTGACGTTTAATCTGAGGAATAATTTTCAGGTGGATTATTTATTGAATGAGATGAATGGGGGATTGGTGGAGCTAAAGACGTTTCCGCAGTTTTTTTCGTTTAGTTTGGAGAGAAAGATAAAGCCCCCGCATCGGCTTCTGGTCGAGCAAGGGTTTTCATTTCCATTGTAGGGGATGTTGAAGGTTAGCGATGAGGAATTCAACGTTCTGTTGATCGAGATGCGATTGCGGTTACTCGATGAGAGCGGGTTGTAGTAAGTTTGCTCGTTCCTCATCTTATTGTTTATTTAACTCAATGGTAAAAGTGCAACTATCGAGACTAATTGCTGCTTGTTGTCATGGATGTGGCAGACGATCAAATGTATTCATGATAGACGATCAAATGTATTCATGATATACGATCATATTTATTTGTATTGATACAATTTGTTGATTGTGGCATAGATTAATTTTGATATTCATGTTGCAATTTCTGCTCAAGCTAGGACTTTTAAATTAGAAAAAAGAAAAGAAAAAATTCTTAGAGTGTGATATACCACAAACAGACACACCAATCACCTTGAGACACGTGTGCTTATAGAGCCGATAAACTCAGTCATACAGAGCAGTCACAGCCTTCAGGGCATTCTCATATACTTATACTACAAAGCCGATAAACTCGGTCATACAGAGCAGGCGGAGCCTCTAGGGCATTCTTATGTACATATCCTTCAGACCTTATGCTCTGGGCAATATCCACTCAGTATTTCGTATGGTTCCGACCTTATGATCTTAGCAACTGCCAAGTAGGGAATAAGGAAACAGTCCTCAACACGGAAACAGTTTTCAACAAGGAAACTACTATCTATGATTCTCTCTATCTTACGATACAACATTCCACAAAGTAACTGTAATATCCGATGATCAAATCCCTATATTCATGACTCCGAATCCTAACCAACTTAGGAAGGCCAAGACCTATAAATTAAACCCTAAAGGTACGCTTTATTTTTATGCTCATTCTTTGGTTTTCAATACAGTCTTTTTAATTCAGTTTACTTACTTAAGCATTGGAGCGGCTACCGCCGGAGCCAATCCGGTGGTCCCTTGATCCCCTCTTTGAGTGTTCTACAGGTCGCGGAGCCCAGATTTATTGCGAGCCGAAAATTGCAGCATCAGAGTGCTAGTTAGAATAGATAGAATTGTTTGAGACCTCATGAAGGAAATACTTTTTAACTTGTACATGCCAATTACTATTTGCTCGAATTAATTCAATCTGAAAATTGTCATAAATATTTATAAATAGCATGGGTCAGTGCCCTTGGCAAACTTGCTATGAAATTTGACATTGCTGAATTTCTTTCTCCTATTAAGTTTAGGAAAATGCTAAAAGGAACCAAAACACAAATGACCACTATTGCCAATTACTTTGGGGTGATCACGTGACATGTTCAGATGAACTAAAAACTTACACTTATCAAATGTTGAGCATTATGACAAACTGCCTTTTTCTGCCTTTTGAAGGTTTGGATATGGCTTTTGATATCTATGTATAATAGATATCGAAAATCATATACATACGTGTGTGTGTGTGTGTGTAGGTAAACAGGAAGGTGCCATAGTGGGTTTTTCCTGAAAATTTGAAGTTGAATTGTGAGACTACTTGGATGCTAGGAGATCGGCTTCAGTTTTAGGAAGTTAGGCCTCTTATTCATAAATTGGTTGCAAGTTTGCAAACTATTTAGAACCCCAATTTAATGAGCGGATAGGCAGAGTAGCCATCCAATTTAAAATCAGCTTTTGAAAATGGATGGGCTAAAATATAGCTGAGAAGGCATGAGAACCTTGAAAAGTTTGAGAATGGAAATGGGAAAACTTGTAGAGCTTTAGGTGATGATTATAGGGGCTATGATTTAGGGAGACGAGCCTCTATTATAGCTGAGGAGTGAGGAGGCATGTGAAAATTGAAGTGTGAGAACATGAACACTTTAAAGGTTCTCGCATTGATTCTCAAGCTCTTCCAAAGAAAGAGTTTGTGAATGAAAATGGGAAAAGTTGTGAAACTTTGGGTAATGATTGACAGATGGATATGTTTTAGTCTCTACTTTCACCAAAATCTTAATATCTGCTGATGATATGCTAGTTCCAGGATACACGTGCAGGGAAGTAACTCGTGGTGACAATTGTTTCCGTTTACTAGGAAATTTAAAGCTTCCACTGATTTGAAGGAATATTGCAAGTAGTTTGATGATTTTGTTGGATGAGTTCTTTATCCTTATGACAGTAATGTTTGCATTACTGAAGTGTTGCATGGAATGAGATAAATTCTGGAAAGATTTGCAGAAACGAAGTAACGTTTAATTCAGAAAAAAGAATGTTGGATGAGTTCTTTATCCTTGATCCCACTAATTTGTTCTATTGCATACCTTTTTGGATGATCAGAAAAAAGAATGTTGGATTACCCGTTATAACAGATTACTGCATGCCAAAGTCAATGTAGCACGGTGGTTAAGTGCTGGCATGCATCTAAAAGAGTGGGGAGAGATGAGAGTGAGGTTACTGGTTGGGGAAAAAAATAGAAGGAAAAAATTTCTAATTGCTGGATAGGGATGTTATGGTTGCTCTCTTTAGTTACTGAACAAGGATTGGTCCATGGGAATAATCAATAGATTGGAATGAAATCAGTCAGTCATGCAACGATGCATCGAGTAAATTTCTCAATATTTTCACCAATTCAAGAACCCTTGTGAATTGTGATGAGTATCCTGATGTGCGATTCACATTTCCTTCTTGAAAATTACCTTTAGCTTGGGCTGGCATTGAGTTAACCGCAAGACCTTGCAGATTCATTGAAGTAATGGGCCCATTAGGTGCATATATACCTTGTAGGATCTGTTCAGTTGGATTTAGTGTGCATTTGATTTTATGTGATGACCCTCTGGTTCATTTTTTGTATGATGCTCCACTTTAACAATAGTAAACTCAAGTATGCTATACTAGTATTTTGGATAATTTCACCACCATAAAGTTTCAGAGAAAGTTTTTTGAAGCAACTATCGACTTTGATTTTCTGTCGTTGCTACAGAGCTGGTTGTTAGTGGGTAAATGGAAAGAAAATTTGTGTCTAGCAACTTATGATTCACACACACACACACACACACAAACACCCGCGCATGTGCGCATATGTGTGCACATGCGCGCATACACATTCAAACTAGAGAATGTTGCATTGGTAAGTTCTTCAATTTTTCTTGTTTGAGCAGAGCCCTGATCAGGTTATTTTATGACAACTGAATTTCTTCCCGTCAAATGAATGGGTGCTTTACTTCTTGTTTTGCGAGATGAGGCAGCATGTGTTTGTTGCTATTCTTCGGGTGTCTTGCTTACAAACTGTTAAATATTAATAAGGCTACTAATTTAGGGATGACATAGGCAAATTTAGTGTGGGCTAGACTCTAGATTACCACTGGGATTGCAACACCAACAGTTGGGTTGCGTTGAAGGCCAACCAGAGCTAATCTTAGGAGTAATGTCTTGCCACCAGCCCAACCAAGCACTTTCTTGGGGCAGTTCAAATTCAATACTTGTGGCAAGCCAGGATCATAGCGTTCTTTGCATATATATACGTGTGCATATCTTTCTTGGCCTTTTAGTCAATGAGACTCGATATCCAGCCAAGTGTAGCTCTTATTAGTTGCATACATGTGATTCTTGGTTGGGTTGTGTAAACATTTTGAAACAGTTTTAATGATGGATTACCATTCTGAAAACATAAGCATTGCTAATCTGTCATTAAAGATCATGTGAGCCCCAAACCTCTAGAGGTTGGGTGACAACCCTATGACATTACCTGGCTCCTCGTTCTTTCTGGGCAGCAAGATACCCCACTCTATTGTGAGGCATTATTGCCCCACTTTTTCAATTCAATGGTGAAGTCTAGCTCTCCAGATTATAGAAAATAAAGAGTTGTTTCAACTTTCAGGATCCCTTCTAATGTAACACACACACACACACACACACATATATATAGAAGGTGTTTAGTTTATGATAAGCTTGACAATTTTAGTTCTCACATAAATTTGAATTGCTACTATAATAATACTCCTGAACAGCACTTTGATTTCAAGCAAGTAATTGTATTAATGTTTACACTCTTTCCAGATCTGCACTTCACATAACACAATGCCCACTCCCTTGACTTCAATGGTCTCCATGGTCCGCATGGTACAACCATTAATAGCGGATACTTCATTAGACTGCAACCAGACCTCAGAGAGGGCCAGTGGCGTTTCCACAGATGGCATGAGGTAATGAGGCATAGCCCTATGTCTGCAAGCTAGGCTTAAGAATCTGACACTCTGATACATTGCTTATTTGTACAATTTTGACATACAATATTAATTGCTTATTATTCTTGGAAATGACCAACTAGAGTTTGTTCCATTAAGTTTTGAGTGAGACTAATTTGAGTATCTTATCAGTTTTAGAAAATTACTAGGGTCAATCTCGTTGTTTAAAATTTGCGACGTCGTTATGATACGAAAATTGAGTAATATTTTATAGTACAATATTTTTATAGAATAATTATTTATATAGATGTGAATTTGTATTCATCACACTCGTATGAGATTAATAGTTATGATAATTGTATTACAAAAATATTATATCATAAAACATTACATGTAGATTATGTGCAAAAATCATGCATGCATGTGATGTCCATGTACAATAAGTTTTGAATTTCACGACTAAGGTATCACGCTCTTTTGCCTATAGCATCAACTATTCAACATCCCGGAGAAAATACCCCCAACTTTTGCTATTTTTAAGAACTATATATATATATATATATATATATATATATATCTTCTGCCTGTAGCACATTACTTTGGCAGTGGCTATGGTAGTATTAGATATAATTAGTATGAGAAACCAAAAAAAAATAATTTATTGTCAAGATAGTATTGACTATTTCCAAAATGTATTGTTGTGAACAGGTTATACTACTTAGTACTAACTTTGACTGATTAGTAATATTAGGAGTGCAATTTGGATCGGTCAATTTGAATCTAACTCAAGTCCGATCCGAATTTTTTAAAACTCGAGTTTTATTTTTTATACTTTGAGTTGAGCTTGAACAAAAGAATTAAAGTCAGATTTAAATTAGAGTTGAACTTGAGTTGATATTTTGAAAACTCGAGTACAACCCAAACCTAAATTCAATATTTTATACTTTAATTATTCACCATTAAATTTATAGAGTTTTCTTACAATAATTACTATTTACATTTTTATAATTTCAAAACTCATTAACCTTTTAACATTTTTTCAAAATTAAATTATATTGAATGAATTATTTTAACATTTTTTGGTTTCTTTTAGAAGAAAAAATTGAGAGAAATTATTAGAGCTTTTCGTGTATAATCGAAATAAGAAAAAAAGATAGTAATTTATTAAAAAAATCGTGAATAAAATCTAAAAAATAAAATTAATAATCGGGTTGGGCTCGAGTTGAACCCAATATTCATAAATTGTAATTCGAGTCTGGTTCAAATTGGGTTTTTGAATTCAAGGTCGGGTTCAGATCGAATTCGGATTAACAATTTTAAAACTTGGGTTAAACCTCACCCGACCCATCTGAATTACACCCTGCTTGCAAAAAAATGCGTCTTTGCCCATATAAGTGCCGGCCCTCACAAAATGCAATTTTCTACCTTATATAGGGTTTTGATCACTTAAAGTGGGTGTTTGGCTAAAAACTCAAATATGTAAAATGAGGGTTCAAAAAAATTTGGAAAAATCAGTTTTTTCAGGCAGTTTCAAAATTTTACAGTCTTATATTTGAGTTTTCCATTTGAAATGTGAAGCTCTCCAGATGAGGGCCAACTTTGCTGCAAACAAGAAACCTTGCCAATATCAGCTCTGAATAAAATACAAATTTTTTTCACAGGATTATTCATAGTACGCTGTCAAGAGGACCATGAACCGTTGGGCCTGCTTTTGTTTGTTTGGAAGAGCATGTAGTGGTCTACGCACGTGTACAGGTACAATCACTCACCTGCTCTCCTTTCACTGAGTGTGCGTGTATGTGTGTGAGAGAGAAAGAGAGTGTGTAGTAGATGAATGAAAAAAGAAAAAAAAAATCAGGTGCAGACAAATTCCTTCATGTTAGTAAATGAAGTGTCTCTTCCCAATCCATGAATGAAAATCTCAAACAAAATCAAAGTCTGTCCTTCACTTTCACCCCCCATCACACACACACCCTCCATTGCTCTGTTTCTTTCCAGCTGACATCCTCCATACACAGTTGCACAGTAAGTTCTTGGCTTTTACTTCAACCAGTGTCTCAGTGTCTGCTATGACTTGGTACATAAGTACTGTTGATGTCAGTAATCTAGAGAGAGAGAATGGTAGCTGTAGGTCATCTCACTTTCTGTATGTATAGATTCAAAAACCCTTCTCTACCCTTTTTATCTAGAGTGATGCTATGCTTATCCTTCTCTACCCTATAGTATTACTCCTTTATCTAACCTTTTGCTACAGTGTTGTTAACATCTAAGCAAATCATGAAAAAGAGTGGAAAACCAACCTTTATTTTCCATTTGTAGTATTCAAATGCTCAATGAGGTCTTCTTTCTTTTTAAGCCTTTTCTTTTTTCTGATCTTTCTGTATCAGTATGGTCAGTGTGGTTACTGACTGTTAAAGCTTATATGGCAGTGTAACTTGGACCTTTATTATCCATAAGTGGTATCATAAACCAGTAGTTGCCATCTCCATGTTTGGATTATTCACAGAAGTCAGTAAAGCCCCCATGTCCATCAATTTCCCTATTTAAAATCTGCATTACCTACACCCTTTAGTCATATTGCTAAGTTTTATAGACTTACTGTCGAGTTAATGTTCTTATTGTCACTTCATCCTTTTACATTTTATATCCTTTTTTTTTCTTTAACATATTTTTATCTTCCTGTATTTTTTGATAACTATCTCACTTACTTAATAAATTCTAAACATCTCTTTTCAATTATTATTTTTTTTAAAATAATAAAATTACTTCTTTTAATTATTTTTGTATATTTTTCAATTTTGACATATTTTTTGAATTTTATTTTAAATAAATATTAAGTAAAATATTAAATTTATTTTGATATAATTTTTTTTAATAATCATAAAAACATTAATATAATTTACTCTATATTGTATTGTTAGATCGGAGTATGAACATGCAAAATTATAAATGTACTTTCAACCACCATTATCATCATCATGGATGCATAGTCTATATATGCATCATATCTTGTCATCAGTCATGATAAATGATGGGATGGGTCTCTTGGCAAAACCTTCATTGCAATGACTTTGAAAGAGGTAGTTGGGAAGACCCGCATCCACATCAATGCATGCCCACCTGATACGTTTGAAAAATAGATTTTCAGGACATGCTCCTGAAGGAAAAAAAAAAAAAAAAAAATTATTCATTGATTTTGTTTATCGAACAAATCAGCAAAATATAAAAGTTATACAAGCTTTTTTGTTGATACACATTTTCATTTTTGCTAATGTAATTAACATTAATCAGTTCGAGTGCAATACATTAAAGACTAATAAATATTAATTTAATGATAATTTTGAATTATTTTCTAAAATTTGTATAGATTCACACTTTGTGGGTTTAATGAGATAGTCATTACATATTATTGTAGTGTGATTGATTCCAAAAAGTTTTAAAATTTATAAAAAAATAATTATATTATATCGAATAATAATATAAAATGACAATTTTATTGAATATTTACTCCTTTGCCGGCACTGTTCTGGCAATCCCAGGCAATCCGAACGGTGTCGGCTAAGGAATTGAAGGCGGTTCTCTTGTTTCTGTGCCTTCCAGACAAGGGAAACTGATTCCCTAGCTTGATATCCAACATTTTAAAAGGAAAATAAGCAAAGCCAAATGAGAATTTTATCCTTTTGATGAAATTTGTCCCAAAAAAGTATAAATATCAAATGACGTAACAATCGTATGTTACTCACAATTTAATGTGTAAATATATATATATATATATATATCAAATTCATGTTTTGCTTTCGGTTTCACTAGTTGGATTTGTCTTGTTCTTGGGAGTTTTGGGGTACCCCACAGCGACAGGGGCACCATCATACTTTCCTCTTCATATAGTTCCAAGGGAACAGACCCAACAGAATCTCATGGAGCAGTCCTACAATTTATATGGTGGGCCATCCATATCGACTTTTATGAATTGTGACCTATTTGGCTATTTCCTTTCATCATTTCATGCATTTGTGGCTCCCTCCACCAACAAATATTAATTAGGTACCCCAGATAGATTTACTACTAGCTAGTGTCTATCTTTTTTTCCATGGGTCAAGACTGAAAAATGTTCGTCAATACCCTTTAATTTTTTTTCTTCCTATCATTTATATTCAATATGACCCATTCAAATCAGTCTGAACTCTATATATCTATCACGTGGGTGTGATCGAGTCGTAAAAACATTGATCATAAAATTCAAGTGTCTTGAATTCAAATCTCATTTGCGTCGTTCGTTAACAGTTAAAGTTTAAAAGGTAAGTTTGATTATTGCGAGAAAAAAATTTAGTCTGACACGCATAAGTTAGTCTATACTATTCTTCTTCATTGATCCATGAAAAAAAGATTCTTACAAATATATATATATATATATATATATATAAAAAAAAAAAAATTAGGGACCAAGTGCTAATTTGTTTAAAAAACTCTATAAGAAAGTAAGTGGTAAAAAAAATAATGGTAAAGACAGCAACATGATCTGATAAACATGTAAAATCACATGCATCCATGTCTGAAAGGGCAAAGGAATAATGACACAAAACATGCCTCTTTTGGTTGGGACCCTGTGCTTGGGTTGTTTCCCATACAAATTCAGGTTTCAAAGTGTTTATTTATTTATTTTGTTTGTTTAGACTCAAGGTGTTCAGTTCACAGATAATGTAGTACATTCTTCTTTCCCTGCCACATTTAATGAAACGTCTGCTATTGGGTTTTCAGGACAGTGCAAATTGGAAAAATAAATAGTTAAAAATAAGAAAATAAATTTGTTCATTAAAATATATTTTAAAGTTGTTTAACATTCTTTTTTGATTTTATTGACTTATATTGTTAAATAGTTTGATATATTGTTAGTTTATTTTTTAATAGTTTAAAATTTTAGAGTAAATGCTAATTTAGCATTGTTTCAATGTTTTGATTATGAAAGTATTAGATTTAAGTCTTTTTCTCAATCTAAAACGCTTTTACTAGTGTGCTGATATATAATTATCTCTTGTATATTCTTTACTTTTTCACATGAAAAATCGGATCACACATGAAGCAAATGTTAAAATTGACATACATTATTGATTCATTTTTTAATAGCTGAAGCAACGGGTAATCAAATATTTATATATATATATATCTGTTTCATATTTTTTTCATTTACAGTGTCATGCTTCTCATGAGTTTCGTTTTTTTTTTTTTTGTTTGCTTGTTGATAATCTAAGGTATTTTTTGTTTAGTCCAGCTCGGCCTAGTTTGGCTCAAGTTATCTTGTATTTTTTTGACAGTTAAGAATTAATCTCAAATTTTTTTGAAATTAACAGAAGTTAACAATCGGATCAATCGGATAAATCTTCGATGGCCGCTCTTGAAGAGATCCATACAATCCCATCCCATGGGTTTGGTTGATGGAGCTAGTTCGAAGAAGAAGGCCTACTCTTACAGTCCAATGTTGATTTCCCTGTTGACTTCCAATCTTCACAAAATAAATTAGTTTTGATTACCAAAAAATACAGAGATTGTGGTACTATTTTGAGCCTTTTGTAATCATCCGTTTTTTATTTATTTTAACAAACCAACAAGGGACATATATCATAGGACATATATCATAAGTATGCTACCACATGAGATATCCTTCTAGCAGCATCTAATAATGCCTCAAAATTATTTTTCACTGGGTATTATTTTATAATTTTTGAATATACAAGAAATGTCTTAGGCGTGGTCAATTTAATCTATCCAAATAGATTATAATTAGACCAAGGGGGGCTTCTAAAGCAATTTTCAAAAAAAAAAAAAAAAAGTATAATCAACTTTGTATATTGTATATTGTACTTATATATAGAGAATTATCTTATGAACTCGACATACTTATCTATCATTGTAATAATTTACAAAATTCATGTGAAGTATTTTTGTATATCATTGTAGCATTATTTAGCAATGAAGAAATAGAGAAAAGAAAAGAATGTGAAAATATTTGTATATATTTTTGTGTATTAGAACTGTATAATATAGGGCCTATTTATAGGTAGAAAGAGGCCAAGCAAAAAAGAAAGATAATAAATACAAAGAATCAGAGTAAAACATAAAATCAGAATATGCTAGCATATGCTATATTGCTATATTCTATATTCTAACATCCCCCCTCAAATTCGAGATGACGAAGTCAACTAGAGTTTGAAAACAAGATCACGTAGCCGACCGGGAGGATGAGAATTCCTGAAAATATCGGCAAGTTGATCTTCAAAAGAGACAGATCGAAGATGCAAGGTGCCCTGCTGAAGGTGGTGCCGAATGAAATGATAATCAATTTCAATATGCTTGGTGCGCTCATGAAAGACATCATTGTGAGCAATCTGGATGACGCTCCGATTATCACAATAAAGAGGAGAACTAGTCGTCTGAGGAGCACCCATGTCTGTCAAAAGCCATCGTAACCACAAAAGTTCAATTGTAGTATCAATAAGTGCACGGTACTCAGCCTCAATACTAGAGTGGGCAACAACAGTCTGCTTTTTACTACGCCAAGAAATGAGAGAGGTGCTGAGTAAGAAACACTACCCCATGGTAGAGCGATGATCGGTAGGATCACTAGCCCAGTTAGCGTCAGAGTAGGAGCGGAGCTCAAGAGATGAGCGAGAAGAAAAGTGAAGGCCATGAAACAAAGTTCCCTTGACATACTGTAAGATGCAAAGAACAACAGCATAGTGAGTAGAGTGAGGGGCATTCATAAACTGGCTAACCAGACGAATTGCATAGGAAAGGTTTGGTCGGGTAATAGTGAGATAGATGAGACTACTGACCAGTTGTCGATACAAAGTAGCATCAGGAAGAGATTCACCATCAGTAGCAAGTAACCAAACATTACGATCAAGCGGAAAAGTGCATGTTTTGCTGTCAGTCAAGCTTGCTTTAGAAAGCAAGTTAGATGCATACTTAGCTTGAGAGAGATAATAACCATCCAAACCAGAAGTAACATCAAGACCTAGAAAGTAGTTAAGCTGCCCTAAGTCCTTCATCTCAAAATTCTGACTCAAAAAGTGCTGAATATCTCGAATACCAGAGAGATCATCCCCTGTAATGATCATGTCATCAACATAAAGAAGAATAAGAATAATACCAGTACTAGTGGTCCTAAGGAAAAGAGCTGAGTCATAGGCACTAGGGGTAAATCCCTATTGAGTAACAACACAACTGAATTTAGCAAACCAGGCTTGAGGAGCTTGTTTGAGACCGTAGAGAGCATGCCGAAGACAATAAACTATGTGAGGAGGATGGGCATAACTAGGTGGAGGATGCATATAAACTTCATCGGCAAGATCACCATTCAAGAATGCATTTTTGACATCTATATGAAACAGTTGCCAATGACGCACAGCAGCAACGACAAGCAAAAATCGAACAGAGGTAAGACGAGCAACAAAGACAAAAGTCTCTTCATAGTCAATACCATACTCTTAAGAGAAACCCTTGGCAACAAAGCGAGCTTTGTATTGTTCCACTGATCCATCTGACCGAGTTTTGATTTTGTAGACCCACTTATATCCAACTGCAAACTTTCGAGAAGGTAAATCCACCAGGTCCCAAGTATGAGTTTTAGTGAGAGCTTCTAGTTCATCAGACATAGTTTTCTGCCAAAGAGGGTCAATACTAGCCTCACGATAACATAGTCCTCACGATAACTGTGTGCAGGATGATGGGCATAACTAGGTGGAGGATGCATATAAACGTCATCGGCAAGATCACCATTCAAGAATGCATTTTTGACATCCATATGAAACAATTGCCAATAAAGCACAACAGCAATGACAATCAAAGATCGAACAGAGGTTAGACTGAGCAACAAGAGCAAAAGTCTCCTCATAGTCAATACCATACTCTTAAGAGAAACCCTTGGCAACAAGGCTGAGCTTTGTATCGTTCCACTGATCCATCTGACCGAGTCTTGATTTTGTAGACCCACTTACATCCAACTACAGACTTTCCAGAAGGTAAATCCACCAGGTCCCAAGTATAAGTTTTAGTGAGAGCTTCTAAGTTCATCAGACATAGTTTTCTGCCAAAGAGGGTTAACATTAGCCTTACGATAACTATGACATTCGTGAAGAGTAGCAAGGGCATAATAACAATGAAAATCTTGAAGATGAGAAAGAGGAGCTCTTACTCTAGTGGATTAAAGAGTGTAGGTACCTGCACAGGCTCAGAGGCAGTTGATGGATCAGGAGTATCAGCAGACGTGTCAGATGACTCCGAAACATGCGAAGAAGGAACATCTGAAGAGCTTGGCATCTCTGTAGAGGAGTCAAGGATTAAAGCAATAGATGAGTCAGTAAAGATATGAGCATAACTGGTAGAGGACTTACGGAAAATGAGAAATACTTGTAAACATCTTATGTTCTCAAAACTCTATATGACGAGAAATACGAAGACGCTTGGCTATGGGATTATAGTAACGATAACCTTTCTGAGTAAGACCATAATCAAGAAGACAACAGAGTCTAGATCGTGGCTCAAGTTTGGTGTGTTCGTGTGAGGGAAGAGTGACAAAACAAACACAACCAAAAACTCGAAGTAAGGAGTAGTTAGGGACCATACCATGGAGAAGCTCAAACGGAGTTTTATTGTGTATAGTAGGTAAGGGAACACGATTGATGGTGTAGACAGCAGTAAGGGCAGCTTCTCCCCAAAAACGTTCTGGAAGAGAGGCAGAGATGAGAAGTGCTCCTACTGTATCCAGAATATGGCAATGTTTACGTTCTATTCGACCATTTTGTTGTCAGGTGTATGGACAAGAATGGTGAGAGACTGTCCCATTTTGCTATAAAAGAGTAAGAAACGACTTATCCTTGTATTGCATTACATTATCTGAATGAAAAGTTTTAATGGTACAAGAGAATTGAGTTTGCACCATTTTGTGAAAATTCTAGTAAACCGTGGTGAGTTCAGACCTATGCTACAAAAGATAAATCCAAGTATAACGACTGTAATCATCCACAAAGATAACAAAATAACGAAATCCCCCCTCAGTCAGAGTCGAGGCAAGGGCCCCAAATATCAGAATGAACTAAGTCAAAAGGTACAACAGAAAAGAGTCACTTTTATTAAAGGATAAATGTGTTTGTTTTCTAAGATGATATGACACAATTAAAAAACTGAAAATGAACTGAACCTAAATGACCCTGAGAAGCCAAGGACTGGATACGTGGAAGTTAGGCATGACCCAACCGGGAGTGCCACAAACTGGAAGTAACTGTGATGACAGCCATAGAAGTGGTTGTTGGAGAAGGAATCTGTAGAGATGTGAACTCGAAAAAGGTGTCCAACTTTACGGCCTATCCCAAGCAGCTGACCCATTTGTGAATCCTGTACATCAACACCCTTGTTAGAAAATTTCAGGTCAAGACCTAACTCACAAAGTTGTCCAATAGAAAGAAGATTTAAGGATAACTCAGGCACAAGGTAAGTATCACTGACAGATAAATTAGAGGTAGAAATAGACCCTACAGTGACTAACAGGCATAGGAGAACCATTGGCAGTATATATGGCAGAATTGGGAGAAAGAACAGTTTTTTATAAGAGAATATGGTGGAATCATATGTCATATGGTTACAAGCAAGCAGAGTCTATAAACCTATTGAGATTTACCTGGAGTGACGAACAAGGGTAGTGGAGGATTGGGACAAAACCTGGTGAATTAAGTCCTTTACGTCAGCTACAGTGAGAGGAGTGGACTGAGACGAAGACTCGGGTGCAGAGGAAGTAGAGGACACGACCGTAGCTATTTGTTGGGAAGCTTGTCACTGCTTATAATACTTGAACTTGTGACATTCATCGATGATGTGACCAAGTAGTTTACACCACCTGCAATAAGTAGCCTCGGAGTTGGATTGAGATGATGAACGCCCAATAGAAGACGATGAAGGACCACGAGAAGCAATGATGAGAACCATATCAGATGATTACATCTTTATTGTAGAACGTCGAGTTTCTTCATAGATGAGTTCAGAAACCGCAACATCTAAAGTCGAAAATGGTTGAACAATGAAGAAGAGAGGCTCGAGTAGATTCAAAATCATCACGAAGAGCCATCATAAAGTGCATAAACTTTCGTCGATCAAGCCAGACAACAAACGTTTGAATGTCTTTAGCACATGCTAACTTCGGATTTGCGGCAGATAATTGTTCCCAAAGATGATTAGTCTGAGAATAAAAATCAGCAATAGACTGACCTGGTTCTTGACACATTTGATAAAGTTTAGTTTCTAGTTGAAACTCCAAAGAAGTATCATAGGTGCAGTTGTATCTTTTGGCCATAAAATCTCAAGCAACCTTAGCATTCCCAAGTCTTGGAATAAGACTATTGATGGATGAAATAGAGGTGTTGATGAACCAAGATAGAATCTTGTAGTGAGTACTGTCCCATTCTTCTAGATGAGATGCTAACGCCTTTTCTTTCTCACTTTCCTTCTATGTTGGTTCAGAAAGGGCTCCAGTCACATAACGCTATAATCGGCGTCCTTTCAAGAAAACCTCCATATTCTGAGCCCACATACTATAATTGGATCCATCCAACATTACGTCAATAGGACGGACAATGGAATCGAGATTCAATGCAAATTGAGACATCGAAGCTTCAAATGCACAAACAGATTGCAAAAATGAAACTAGGACAAAAAATTGAGTAGAAAGCACCTGATTTGTAAAAAAAGTCAATGATCAACAGTCAAACAGTGACATGGCAGCGGAAGCTGAAGTGGAACTAGGGTTGACGTGGTGTCGCAAGACTGAGGAGGCTGGAAAGTGGGGCGCGTGGGGGGGTGCGGCAGAATGTGTAGGAGGCGCATGAGGGTGCGTGGAGGCTCCGATGGCGACAATTTTGGCGGCGTTGGACTCCTTTCTGAATGAGCTTTCCAATGGTGGTGGTACCTTGGTGAGATAGTGGCCGGAACAGTGCAAAATCGAGGAAGGCAGAGCGGAGTGGCGGTGCGTGGCAGGTCGTGAAGCAAAGAACGGCAAAGTGTCTTTCACGGGAGGAAGTCCCGTACATTGCGAATCTGTTTCTGGACTTATTGTTCCAGATTGGACTGCAAAAGAACGGTTGAAAAGAACTCCAAATAGCTGTTACCTGTCACAAGAAAGAGTACCGAAAATTCAGCTGGAAGAATGTCGAAAAAAAAAATCCTACAGGCCACAAGTGTGTGACTCTGATACCATGAAAAAATAGAGAAAAAAAAAGAATGTAAAAATATTTGTATATATTTCTGTGTATTAAAACTGTACAATATAAAGTTTATTTATAGGTAGAATGAGACCAAGCAAAAATAATAAATAAATAAATACAAAAAATAAGAATAAAATATAAAATTAGAATATTCTAGAATATGCTATATTGCTATATTGCTATATTCTAACAAGCAAGAATGGATTTTCTCTTCGGAGTGATAATTAATATAGGTGGAGGGCTGTTTTAAATTGACATCAAGTTTTAATAACTTAGCTTTGGCATGGAATTAGGTAAATTATTCCATAAGACTTTCACATCAAAATCATTATAATAGGCGAAATTGGTTGTTGGTTGTGACTGGGTCTTAACCTATGATTCTCGTGGTCAACACCCAAGGTAGTCTCTCTCTCTCTCTCTATATATATATATGTGCATATGTAGATGTATGGGCATATATCGTGTTGACAGGGTTGTTTTAGTACGTCAAGCTCTCATTTTCAACCTTGAAAAGAAAGGTGTCTAGACCTGTACAACCCCAAGCAAGCACACAACACATGAGAGTCTTTCTTGTCAGCGTAGAGAGAGGACAGCCTAAGAACCTTCAACCCTACTCAGTGAGTGTGAGTGAGTGTGTGTGTGAGAGAGAAAGAGAGAGAGTGAGTGACGTGGGATCTTGTTCGAAGGAAAGGAAAATATAATGTTACAATAAATGTGTGGTATATCTCAACCATACCATGTTATGCAATATGTTTAATCAAACCGTTAAAAAGCATATCAGTTCTCATTTTATGAGTTTTTTTAGAGTTTAATATACTTACTTTTTTTTCCTTTTTGTGGTATTTATGATAATTATATATTTTTTTTAAGTTTCAGAAATTATATTTTTTTATTTTACAAAATAATATATAAATAATTTTTTGGTCAATTTTTTCTTTAAAATAATGAAATTATCTATTTTATTTATTTATTTTTTGTATTTTTTTTTAACTTTGACTAATTTATCTAACTTTTTTAAAAAAATGTTTTTGAATTTTTTTATTTAAAAACAAATTTAAGATAAATAAATAATTTTATTTTATATAAAAATAAATTTAAGATTTTTATCAATATTTATTTGAAAATGAAAAAAATAGTCAAGACTTAAAAAATTGAAAAACAAAATATAAAATGAATAGTTTTATCATTTTGAAGAAAAAAATTAATAGAAGAGAGGTATCTATATATTAGTTTGTAAAGTATGAGAGGT
This sequence comes from Nyssa sinensis, assembly GCA_008638375.1. Lineage (NCBI taxonomy): Eukaryota > Viridiplantae > Streptophyta > Magnoliopsida > Cornales > Nyssaceae > Nyssa > Nyssa sinensis. Next base: position 27,996,979 of record CM018042.1, read on the forward strand.
CAGTGTAATTTTAAAAATCTCAATAAAAGTTAACATAATTATTCTTAAACCTCAAAAAGATCATTAAATATTGTTAAAAAATTAATAACAAAAGTCATAAATAACTTATTCTATCTTAGAAGTAGATGAAGATGAGATTAAATTTTAATCTATGTAAGTATTACTTTTCGAGGTGAAAAAATTTGTTTGAGAAAGCTTTCTGAATGATGTAGAGTTGATTAAGTTAACATGTTAGTATGCAATTTCACGTCAAGATATAAGTATAATAAGAAAGAACTAATATGAGTAATATTAGAATTTTTTAATTTATATATTTAATTTTATTTTCAATGTAATGTGTTTGGAGATGATAGACTTTGAAAATCATATCTTATGAGATTTAAAGTCATTTTATATCTTGATATATTACGCCAGAGATATATATTAAAAAATTTTAGCATTTTTTAATTAATATACATGATTGAGTTTAGAATAGTGCTAAGTATCCCTAACTGTATGTCTTGTGTAATCCAAAACTATCATATTCTAATACATAAGAGGATACAACTAGAAATATAAATTAAAAATATATAACATGATTGAGTTTAGAATAGAGCTAATTATCCCTAACTGTATGTCCTGTGTAATCCAAAACTATCATATTCTAATACATAAGAGGATACAACTAGAAATATAAATTAAAAATATATAACATTTTCCTTGAGTTTAAGACCTAACACTTTAGGCCTAATTTGGTAGGGCATGCATAAGAAGAATTTTAACCATGCAATCTGACTTGAACTCCAAAAACGCTTGGGATATTCTTAATCTAACCTAAAACTTAACCTTATAGATGAAGTTGGGATATTCCAACATGTTTTGCTTCTTTAAGATATGTTTTTTGGCCCAAAATTTAGACAATATATATAATACTTCCTCTGTCTCATATTAAGAACTTTTTTTTGAAGAATTAACTTTTTAAGAAGACATGTATTTAATGTTTTCACACTTAAATAGGTAATATAATTTGATAATATTAATATTCTTTCACTTTATTTATTACAACACATCAAATTAGTACAAAGAGTAATTTAAAAATTTTATTATAATTTTATGAATTAATTTTTTAAAAACGACTTTTATTTTAAGATATAAAAAAATAAAATAAGAGACTATTAAATTAAGACAAGAAAGAATACTCAAAAGTTAAAAGCTCGGATTATGTTAGTGACGGGGATCTATGTCAGGTCAGGTCAGTAAGAGAGAGTCAAACTGGTAAATTACCTAAACACCCTTCAGAGAAGAAATTATTATATGATTCAGATTAATAATTTCAGCTACACATAAAAGGACATATAATATATATATATATATAATATGTTAAATTTGTAATAATAATAAAATAATTTTTATTGATATATATTGTATGATTGAACAAATCATTGACTTTCTTAATAGTGTCCAGTAACACGAAATAAGTTCCTCGAGTAGAGAGAGAAGAAGGCATGTAGAGGTTTCTGCTGGAAACACTGTTTTTTCATTATTTCTTGCCATAGCAAACACTTTTCTTCTATCCAATTCACTGTCTCTCAAACTTCTCATTTTGAGTCCCTAAATATCCTTTAATTAGCTGGCCGTGAAGATGACTTTGTAACAGTTCTGTAGCAGCATCTGTCAGAACTGAGATTAATGAAAGCATGGCCAACAAGTGTGTTATATATCCCCAGAATAACACAAATGGGATTAGCTGTTACTCCTCCAGTCCATCTTCTTCATCATCATCTTTTTCTTCTTCTCCTTTTGGTTCTTCAATGGGGATAGTCTTTGCAGACATGGGTTCTCTCTCCATCAATACCAACTGTGGAGTGGCATCATCTGTGTCATCGTTACAAAAGAGCTGTGAGATGGAAAATGGGAAGACTTGTTGGGATTTTCCTTTCATGAGAAATACTGATGTGGGTGAGGATAAGGGCTCCGATTGCAGTGATGAGATTGGAGAAAACAATGAAATCATTGATCTAAATGCCAGCTTAGATGAAGAGAAGCCGAACAAAGATACAGTGATGAATGGCAAAGAAACAGATAGTGGGCTGTCAAAACTCTGTGCCAGAGGGCATTGGAGACCTGCAGAAGATACTAAGCTCAAGGAACTTGTAGCTCTATATGGCCCTCAGAACTGGAACCTTATAGCAGACAAGTTGGAGGGAAGATCAGGTAAGAAAGTTAGAAGAAAATATTATCCTGTGTGGGTTGGGGGTATCTTTAAGTCCCTAGAACTTCATATATTTTTGTCTAATTTTCTCTTATTTTTTGTTCTCTTTTGTATTTTGTGGATGTGAAGGTAAGAGCTGTAGGCTGAGATGGTTTAACCAGTTGGACCCAAGAATCAACAGAAGAGCATTCAGTGAAGAAGAAGAAGAGAGGCTAATGGCTGCTCATAGACTGTATGGTAACAAGTGGGCCATGATTGCTAGGCTTTTCCCAGGAAGAACTGATAATGCAGTGAAGAACCATTGGCATGTAATAATGGCTAGGAAGTATAGAGAACAGTCCAGCGCTTATAGGAGGAGGAAGATGGGTCAATCTGTTTACAGAATAATGGAGGAGGAGGAAGATGGGTCACATTATGCCAATCTCTCCACTGGAGAAGGACTCGGCAACATATCTCCTTTCCCATATGCAACTCTTAATGGCGGGGTTTGTTTTGGATCACCAAATGGTTCACCACACATGAGTGGTAATGGAGAAGCAATGTCAAGCAACAATATTGTCCCTATTCCTTACAATGGGTTTTGTGCACATCAGACACCTTTTGATTTCCTCCATGGTATGTCCTTTTTGATCTGTTTGTGCATTTGGGTTTTTGTGCTGCTTTTCATTGGTTTTCCTTTTTACACATCTCTCCTTGCAGTAGAACTATAGTTGATGATCGACTTGTGTTCATTTTTCTTTTGCCTCTCTCTCTCTCTTCACACACACACACACATGACACACACGGAAGACTAATAACTTCTTGTTATTTATTTGTTTGGTTACCGTTTTTTTTTTGGGGTTTGTTTCTTTTAGCACAGTAGTTCTTCTTTTATCAATCTCTGTGACTGGTTGTATTATACAGGTTCCAAGAGCCATGAGATGAGCATTTTCAGGCAGAACAGATCTTGGGATAGGGCAGGAGATGAACCCAACATGTCTTATTTCTATCCACACCTGCAACCTCCATTGGTGACTGCAATGCAACAATCACAGTACCACCACTACCCGCCTAGCTTCTCAGATTGTTCAACACCACAAGTTTCAGCCACAGAACCATCATCATCTTCATCAGTTACAGATGACAGAGTAGGCAGCCATTTAGAGAGTACTATTGCACCACCATTCATTGACTTTCTTGGGGTAGGAGCCGCATGTAGATAGAAGCGAAGAAAAGCTGAAAAGGGTCTTTCCTAAACCAGCAGAGAGGATCCCAATATATATGGACTGTGATCCAAAATAACTGTGAGCCCATTGAGAGGCAAAGAGAAACAGTATTGTTGTTTTAGACTTTTAGTTGGGTGGCAGTAAAAATGTCAAGCATAAGTCTTTTTGAAGTCATTCCCCACCAACTTTTTCTTGTAAACTCCGAATAAATTAAATTAGGTACCAGATCACATTTACTTTCTCAATCTCCCCTTTTTTTTTTTTTAACGACGATAGAATCAAACTAATTACAGTTTTGCAATTGAAGAGAAATTCTTTTATCTTTCTCCATGTCAAACAATTCATTCACATGATTAAGTGTGATTATCTTGTCCTACGACAAAAAATATTTTCAATCATGAGACTTTAGAGGACTATAAGATAAATTTTGAATGTGCGCAAACATTTCACAGCCCATGCATACACTCAAGGAGAGTCAAACTTGCAACTTCGAGATAATAACTCATAAAACATTTCCATATGAGCTAAACCGCCCGATTATAATTGCTTCTTTCAGATAAAATTAGAATAAGAACTCTACCCAAGAACACATATGTGATTAGAGAGAACAAAAGGATGAAGCCAAATGGAAGTTTGTGAGAATGGGTTTGATTAGGTAGGTTAGTATGTCACTACAGAAGGGGGTAGAGGTTTGTGAGAATGGTTGAGAGCAAAGATCATGTCATGTGGATGGTGATGATGATGCTAACAAAGACAAAACAAGACACTGAATACTTTTCAAAGACATCCTTTTCTCATTGGCCTGCAACTGAGGCATACACTTCCTCTCCTGAAAACCCCCCTCCTTGTTATGCATTCATGGTGGCAACTGTCAAAACATCCTTCCCTCAGCCGAATCTTCTGAGTGTGTTCATGCTACCCACATGGGATGGGCTTGCGAAACTGTCCCATATGCTTGGTGGGGTTGATCCAGAATTCAATTAATTAACACACACGCACATACATTTATATATATTAGCCCGAGCTCAGCCTAGAGGGTAAAGGAGTTCCAAAACAAACCACTATTTTCCATGGCCAGAGTTCGGGCTATATATACCTTCCCGAAAAGAAATTATTTCTTGAATCCGTTACATAGTGTAAGGGCACCCTATAAAATGACCGTGCGCAGGCTTACAAGACCCTCGGCATCCATTCAAGACAGCCCATTTTTCCATACTAAGAGCCACCTCATTCACGAATTCATATTTAAGCCCCGTTTCGTTCGGGACAAAAGCTCATCTCCGTAGCTTTTGTCCCGGTATCTATTTTAAGTGGTCGGGACGTCTGGCTAAACAAACAGTTAATAAACTACCAATACTGGTGATCAAATTTATTAATTATGGGTGAATTTGAATTTGTATGGATTATTGAATTGTTCCATTGCGTTTTATGTATAGTGATGCAGCTAATTTGGGCTCGTCATGGAATAATCCGTCGCCGTGAACCTGAAAAGAGAAGATTTGTAAAAAAGCCACCGGGAAAGGTTTCGGTGGTAACCTCTCCGATGGTTAAGTTAGTATTCTTTTTTGTGATCAAAGGTTTGGCTCTTTTCCCCAAAATATTACAGGTGCAGATGCCCCCTTTTCATACTTACTTTTCCTTGTTTATAGTGTTGAGGAGGCGGTTTAACTTGTCTGACAAGCGGCGGACATCCCTTTCATATAATTTATGGCGCCCTTTACACGTGTACGTGCAGGAATGGTTTTCCAAGCCTATAGCTCCTTTTGACAGGACTAGGGCTCACCGCCTGTCAGGCTATTGCAGTATAATCATGAGACTTTCGTCATTCTTTTTGTCAATTTATTCAATTGTTCCGAGATCGGTATACCGAGGTGTACCTCGGTATATTTTCCCATAATATGTAAGAGAAACTAGCTTTTCGGAACGTGTTTAAGTTATCTGAGTTAAGCAGAATGTTTTTATGACGTATCAGTTACTCCCCCCCCAAGCCTTAGTGCTAAAAACACCCATATTTGAACTGAGGCTGTGGTTTTGGTAAAGTCACGTGTATATCGAAAACACGCGCGTATTAATTGATTTTTACATCTCGAAAAGACATAGCCGTCACGGTATAATTAATGCGCAGATTGTCGCTTTAAAAGTCGATACCATTTATTATATCAGCCGTTTTGAGTTTCTCGAGAATTTTAAATATTTACTTTCCCGGTTCTCGAAAGGGGTAAACTGATACGCTTGAGGGGTAATGAGGGTTTATTTTTACCAAATCCATTTATACCGTGCGGAATATCTTCAAAGATTTTTGGAAATTTCTGTAAGCATAATCTCCAAATTTCTGCAAGCATAATCTCCAGTAAGTTCAGGGCGATTTCCGGCGACGTCAAATCGAGTTTGGAAATTTGTGACCGGTAATATTCTAATTTCTTCTTCTTCTTATTCTTTCTTCGTAATCACTCTGTGTTGCGAATCAGTCATGTCTACTTCCAACCCGAGTGAAGTAAGGGTTGAGCCAGGAATGAGGGGGGAAGAGGATCCGTTGTCTTCATCTTCTACTTCATCTTTTTCTTCTTATGACTCCGCCCATGAATCTAGCGAGGGGGAAGTTAAAAAATCTCAGAGGGAAGAGGGTGAGAGCCATATAACTAAGGGGATGCTGTTCAACCTTAGGAGGCAATTTCGATTTCCCAAGAACGTATCATGTAGAGTTCCCAAGCCATCAGATCGTCCCTCCGATGTTAAACGGGGGGAAATCTGCGTTTATTTAGAATGGTTCGAATTAGGCGTACGCCTCCCTTTACACCCTCTGCTTAGAGAGTTTTTTATTTATTTTAATATCTGTCCTGCCGATCTAAACGTCAATAGTTGGAGGCAGCTTTTAGGTTTTATCGTTTTAGGGCATTTGAATAAAGTCCCAGTAGATCTGGACCTTGTTCGTAGTAAAATGGATATGAAGTTCCTCTCTACAGAGGGACTTTATTATACATGTTTTGATCAGAGGTACCGACCTCTGACAGTAGTACCCTCTTCCAATAAAACATGGAAGAAGTGGTATTTTTTCGTAGGGGGAGGTTGGGAGCGAGAAGACTATGAAGGCGACCTGAGTCTTTTTCCTCGGCAAACCGGCCCCATTGGTGAGTTTTGTTAGATCTCAATTAAATCATAATATGTTGATGTTTTTCTCTCCATATTTACGATTTTACTTTGTTTTATGATCTTTCTACAGACAAAAAGAGGTGGAAAAGGGCATCTTCCACGCCCGAACTAGAGAGAAAATTCGCTCAACTTCTTCAACCTCCCTACCGACATCATTTACAGATTCTTTCACCGGCAAATCTGATGGCTGCGGGACTGACCAAGGATGATGCTGTTAAAGTAAAGAAGTCCATTTTGGCCGGTTACGTCCCACCTTCCAAGTCGAAAGTGGGAGGTTCAACCTCCTCAATGCCTGAACCAGCTGAGATTCCGACGTCATCAGAGGTACCGAGGCCAGTCCAAAAGAAGATGAGGGTAGTGTCGAGGGCTGCTCGGGAGGCCGCCGAGACATCGGCTCAGGAGGCCAGCAGGACAACTCAACCCGGACCTTCGCAGCCCGTTGAGGTCCAACCTCCGCAAGCCGAAGCTGCCCCAGCTATTCCAGTACCCACTTCGTCCCGCCTGCCTAGTGCTCAAGGGGGGTCAAGTTCAGGACCCCCTAATCCTGCAGCGGCGCCCAATGGTTCAGAGGCCATTAAGGCGGCTCTTAAGATGGGACTGCCTTCTGGCTTTCAAAAGAAAGATACAAGGCAGATTATGGGCGAGCTGATGACGGGTTATGTGAGGGTAAGGCTTCTGTTTTTTTTTTTTTTTTTATGTATTTTGTTTTGTCGGTAGGGTGTTGGAGCGATGGGACTTTTAATGGATCGGTTTGATGAAGCCTAGAAGGCAACGAGTCTTCAAGAAGAACTGAAGAAGGTGAAGGCCGAATTGAAGACGGCCCAAATTGAAGTCAAGAACACTCAAACGGAACTCACAATGGCTAAATCGAATCTAACTCATGTAGAAACCAAATTAAGGGTTTCTGATGCTGAGCTTGGGGCAGCGCAAGCCAGGGTCACGTCTCTAGAGACTAAATGTAAAGCAATTGAGTCGGAAAACATAGTTTTAAGCCAGAAGCTAGGAGTCATGATCGATCAGCGAGATATGTTTCGTCAGAAGATGGAGGAACAAAAGAAAAAGGTGAAAGATACCGAGGTAGCGGCGGCTACAAAACTTGAAGAAGTTAAGATTGCTACCCAGGAGGCTACCAAAGCTGGAATGATGGATTTAGTGAACTCAATGGGAAGAGAGCTGGTAGATTCTGGTTATCTTCTCTGTAGGAAGAAAATTCAAAAATTGTACCCAAACCTGGATATTTCTTGTTTGGATGATGTAGAGGTAGAATCTCTACCGAGCTCTCCTAACCCACCAGATATGGAGGGTTTTGTTGAAACTGTTCCTCCCTTGTCTTCTGTCCCTCCAAAGCCGAAATAGTGTTTAAATTTGTACGGTTTTTGGTGGTGATGATTTGTATTTTGGGAACCTTGATTCATATATATATAAGTGTTGCTTTCTTTTCATGCTAACTCGGAATGTTTGAGTAACTTGATATATATACATTTTTTTTTGTGTGTCTTTCTAAACATGTAAAAGACAAAACTTTAAATAAAGTACTTACCAAGATTAATTCCGGTAGTCAAGAAAGCCGAAATCAATACTTTATAGACTGATGTTGAGAACATGACTTCTGAATTCCGAGATCAGCAACTTGCCATAAAACAAGATACGATGATGAAAGTCCTGAACTTTTTGTAGTACACAGTCTTTGGCATATGAGAAGATACGGATACTTAATTGTCAACGAACATGGACTAGATTTATAGCACATAAACAGGTTGAGGCCACTTCAGATAGAGCAGGTCGGTAGACCCATTATTGAATTTGGGACCATACCTACAGCGATCTTGCTTGTAGGGGCCTTGATGAATTTTGAGATCAGGTCTGTAGACCAGTCTCTTTGCTTGGAGCCATACCTACAGCACTTACGCTTGTAGGGGCCTTGATGAATTTTGAGATCAGGTCTGTAGACTAGTCTCTTTGCTTGGAGCCATACCTACAGCACTTACGCTTGTAGGGGCCTTTGTTGCAGAACGAGTTGGTAGATCTTTCGTGTTGAGAAGATATATCACCTGAAAGGTAGAAATAATTTTATTGATAATACTGTCTCAGGTGCTCGATGTTCCATGGTCTGGGAATCGGTTTTCCCTCCATATCTTCCAACCAGTAGGTTGTAGGCCTGTTAATCTTCACAATTCGGTAAGGTCCTTCCCAGTTTGGGGACAACTTTCCCATCGTAGGTTCCTTGGTATTAGGGAAGATTCTTCGCAGAACCAAATCACCTAAGTCAAAGTTTTTACCTTTGACCTTTTTATTAAAGCTTTTGGCCATCCTTCGTTGACATTCTTCCATTCGGATTGAAGCCTGTTCTCTTTTTCCTTCCAGTAAGTCGAGGTTCTCGATTAACTGAAGCGAATTTGCTTCATGATTGAAGGCTTCTGTTCTCCATGTGGGCATACCGATTTCTACGGGAATGACCGCCTCGGAACCATATGTGAGTGAGAATGGTGTTTCCTGGGTAGCACTGCTCCTCGTCGTTCGGTAAGCCCAGAGTACTCCAGGAAGTTCTTCTGTCCATTTTCCTTTTGCTCGTTCCAGCCTCTTTTTGATACCACTTAATATAGTCCGGTTGGTCACCTCGGCCTGTCCGTTTGCCTGTGGGTGTCCTGGTGAGGAAAAATGATGGCTGATATGGAGATCGTCACAGAATTTTCTAAATATTTTTCCTGTAAACTGGGTACCATTGTCTGATATGATAATTCGTGGCACTCCAAACCTGCAAACGATATTTCTCCATGTGAAATTTTTTACATCCACCTCGGTAATGTGAGTCAGTGGTTCTGCTTCTGCCCATTTGGAGAAGTAATCAATAGCGATCAACAAATACTTCCGGTTTTGAGGAGCTTTGGGCAAAGGTCCAACAATGTCCATCCCCCATTGGGCAAAAGGCCAGGGACTGACAATGGGTACAAGCTCTTGTTGTGGTAGATGTTGATAGGAAGCAAAACGCTGACATTTGTCACATTTCTTTACATACTCTCTAGCTTGAATCAGCATACCGGGCCAGTAATAACCATGGGTCAACGCTCTATGTGAGATGGTCCTGCCACCATTATGATTGCCGCATATCCCTTCATGAATCTCGGCTAGTACATACTCTGATTCTTCTGGAGATAGGCACCTTAGTAATGGTTGGGTGTAGGACCGACGGTAGAGTTGCTCATTTAAAATCAGATACCGAGCTGCTCTGATCCGTAGTTTACGTGCTTGATTCCTATCTTCCGGGAGTTTTCCTTCTTTCAGGTATCTGAAGATAGGAGCTCTCCAGTCATGACTTTGTTCTAAGATGTGAATTTTTTGAACTTTGTCAATACTGGGGTGATCTCGGGAGGAGATAATCAATTCTGAATTCCCTTTGGTACCAAGGTGAGAAGCCATATTTGCTAATGCATCTGCCCTTGCGTTCTGTCTTCTCTCTATTTTATGAATACGAAAAGTGGCAAATGATTTTTGTAGAAAACTTACCATTTCGGCATATTTGATCATTCTGTCATCTTTCACAGCAAATTCACCCAGAACTTGGCCCACCACTAATTGAGAATCAGAGAAGGCTTCGAGGTTGTGAGCCTCATGTTCTAGGGCTAGTTGCATGCCAAAGATTAATGCCTCATATTCAGCCTCATTATTTGAAGCCCTAAACCCCAAAGTAACTGCCTTCTCTGTAGAAATACCATTGGGAGATCGGAGGATAAGACCAACTCCAGACCCTTTATCAGTGGAAGAGCCATCCACATATAAATGCCATGTGGCCATGGTTGGATTAGCGTCTAATTTCTGTTTTAGTGCCGGGGTGAATTCGGCAATAAAATCTGCCAAAGCCTGTGCTTTAATGGCAGTCCGAGGTGTGTATGTGATATCGAATTCTCCCAGCTCTATTGACCATTTCACGAGACGACCTGAAATTTCAGGTTTATGTAGTACGGCTTTTAAGGGGTATGAAGTTGGGACTATGATTGAATGAGACTGAAAATAAGGCCTGAGTTTTCTGGCTGATATGACGAGTGCGAAGGCTAGCTTTTCTATCTCGGGATACCTTTTTTCTGATCCAAGAAGTGCTTTACTTACGTAGAATATGGGTTTTTGAATCCCTTGGTCTTCTCGGAGTAATGCAGAGCTTACGGCATTTTCAGATACCGCGAGGTATAAAAGCAGCTTCTCTCCTTTTATTGGTGTAGATAACAGTTCTGGAGATGCCATATATTTTTTAAGCTCCACAAAAGCTTTGTCGCATTCAGAGGTCCATTCCAAGGTCTTATTTCCCCGTAGAGCTTTGAAGAAGGGAAGACAGCGGTCCGTAGACCTTGATATGAAGCGATTCAGGGCCGCAATCCGGCCATTCAAAGTCTGTATCTCCTTCCTAGACCTCGGAGGCTCGAGTTCTGCCAAAGCTTTAATTTGGGATGGATCGGCTTCAATGCCTCGTTGTGAGACAAGAAAACCCAGAAACTTCCCACGGCTCACCCCAAAGATACATTTAGATGGATTCAACTTCATCTTATGTTTGTTTAGGATGTCGAAGGTCTTTTTTAAATGTTCAACGTGGTCCTTCTTCTGCTGACTCTTGACCAGCATGTCGTCGATATATACCTCCATCGTATCACCGATTAGAGATGCAAACATTTTGTTGACCAAACGTTGATAGGTGGCTCCAGCGTTTTTCAGGCCGAAAGGCATTACTTTATAGCAATACAAGCCTCGTTTAGAGATGAAAGAGGTCTTTTCTTGATCAGGAGGATACATCTGAATCTGGTTGTATCCTGAGTATGCATCCATGAAGCTCATCAACTCGTAACCAGCAGTTGCGTCAACGAGTTGATCAATTCTTGGGATGGGGAAACTATCCTTCGGGCAAGCTTTGTTAAGGTCGGTATAATTAACGCATACTCGCCATTTCCCATTTTTCTTTTTAACCAGGACTGTGTTAGCAAGCCATTCTGGGTAAAATACCTCCCTGATTAGCTGTGCATCTAGTAACCGCTGGACTTCATCATTAATGATCTTATGTCTCTCGGGAGCAAATGTTCATCTCTTTTGCCGTACAGGGTGGTACTCAGGATTTGTTGTTAGTTTATGGCAAATACATGAGGGGTCGATACCTTCCATGTCCTTAGTTTCCCATGCAAAGGTTGATAACTGAGTTTTCAGAAACTCAATTATCACTTCTTGTTCTGGTGGAGATAAGTCGGCGCCCACCTGTAAATAACGTCCTTCTTCCTCATGTCCTACCGAGATCTTCAGTGGATCTTGGACCGGAGCAGCCATGCTATCTACGCCACGCGGACTCAAAGGCGCATCAATCTCGGTGGGACAATACGTATCTTCACCTCGGTCAGACAGGTCGAGAATCATTTGCCTCCGAGATGTCTGTAATTGCTATTGCTGTTTGTCACCTTTGAGTGCAACAACATGGCATTCCCGAGATGATGATTGGGAACCTCGAATAGTGCAGATTTGATCGTTCTGTACATATTTGAGACACTGGTGAAGGGTAGACGTGACAGCTCCTATTTGATGTAACCATGGTCTTCCCATGATCACGTTGTAGGGAGATCGGCAATCCACAATCACATATTCAGATAAGACTGTTTTTTGTTCGTCGCCGACCTCAATAGTTGTTGGGAAGTCAATACCGCCCATAGGAGAACTTAGATGTCCATCGAAACCAGCCATTACTGCCGAGGTGTCTTTGAGGTCAGACACATTCAACTTCATCTTTTGGAAAGGCTCAAAAAATAAGATATTAGTGGAACTGCCGGTGTCCACCAATACTCTAGAGATGTCGAAGTTGGCGACACGAAGAGTAATGACTAGTGCATCGGTGTGTGGGTGATGTACGCCAACTAGATCCAGTTCGGAGAATTGGATTTGTGGTGAGGGTTTCAGCTTTTTCTCCAGAGTCATGATTTGAACCGGAATGGGTGCCATTTTTGCTTCTCGTGCATAACGCTTCCTCGCCCGATTTGAAGTGCCAGAGAGAGAATTAGTGGCATGGAGAACGAGGATAACATGAGCATTGGCTTGTGATGGCTGATTCGTCCCAAGAGTGGACCCCAGATCTTGTCTTGGTGGCTGAGACTTAGGCTCCTGCCGAGGTTGTTGGGGTTTCTGAGTCTGATTATTTGGTCCAGATTCCCGTTGAACGAATTCTTTCAATCGTCCCCTTCGAATTAGCTGCTCGATCTCTTGTTGAAGATGTCGGCATGTTTCCGTAGTATGTCCGTGATCTCGGTGAAATTCACAATACTTACTACGATTACAGTGGTCCGGATCAGCATATAATGGATCTGGACGCTTAAAATTTTCATGTGTCTTGACCTGACTATAGATTTCGGATATGGAAGCAGTCAAGGGAGGCAATGGCACATTCAGAGGTGCATACGATCTGAAACGTCCCGATGTTGTCTGATTTTGACCTCGGGATGTTTTCGTCTCAGGACTTCTCTGCCGTTTGCTTGTATTGCCAGTATTCTGCGTTTGTGACTTCCCCTCATTTTGTATTTGTTCTTTGGCAAGACGAAGGGATGTTCTGGTGTCTTCCAAGTTGATGTGTTTTCTTGCCCTCTCCATTAATGATGCCATATCGACTGGAGGATTTTTTGTCAGGGAATCATGAAAACGTCCTGGCCAGAGTCCAGCATGTAAGGCGGCCACCAAGAAGGCTGCACCACAATCAGTGATCTCGGTCAGCTCGGCATTAAAGCGAGCGATATAATCCCTGAAGGATTCTCCCTTTCGTTGTTTTATAGACAAGAGAAATTCCGGTCCCTTTCTGAGCCGTCTACTGGTTAGAAAGCGATCAAGGAAGCGCCTGCTGAGCTCGTAAAAGTTGGGGACTGAATTTGGGGGGAGATTATGGAACCATCGAAGGGCTGCCCCTTTGAGACTTGTCACAAAGGTGCGGCATAGAAATGCGTCAGTGGCGCCATGAAGGGCCATGGTATGCTGGTAATTCGAAAGATGATCACCAGGATCATCCAATCCTTCATACGGGGTGAATTTTGGGACAATGAACTTACAAGGACGCTCCTCGGCCAATATAGCTGGGGTAAATGGAGTCGTAAATCTTTCGAGAAGCTTTGCTATTTCGTCCTGTTGAGGAGGTGGAAGTCCTTCTCGAGCAGGAACTGCTTGTCCAATGGAGTCTGCCACTTCATTTGATCGTAGTGGTACTCTGGATGGGGCAGAGTGCTGAAATCCTGGTATACCACCCTCAAGCCCAGTAGGTTGAGGATTGTTCTGACTGGGGATTGCATGCTCGGGCTGTCTTTGATTGGACGCAGGTGCCGGTTGAAATGGTGGTCCGGATTGCACCAAATTAGCACCAGAATTCGCAGGGCTAACAACATGGTCCCTGCTATAAATAACGTTGTTAGGTTGTATGTTGGGTACACCCCCTGGAACGTCATATCGAACTGGAGTTACACCCTGGGGAGAAAAGGGACGAGCGCTAAGGCCACCCTCCTCATATTGCCTCCGTTGCGGAGGATACACTAATGGATATCCGCTTTCAGGCACTCCAGAGTGAGGGAGAACCGATGGATTTTGTGTCAAAGAAGCCAAGACTTGAGATATGGCAAAGAGCTGAGCCTACGTTTGATCGGCTTGTTTCTGCATCTGAGCTCGAATTTGATCCAGCTGTTGCTGCACAGGATCAGAAGTTGCAACTTCTTCATCCTGAGCGAGCGGTTGAGTGGATAGTGGTGCAGAGCGACGGTTGGAAGCCATGACTACCAAACACTTTAAATGAAGAAAAGAAGATAGAGAAGAACGCTAAACGTTCCCACAGACGGCGCCAAGCTGATGCAGCTAATTTGGGCTCGTCATGAAATAATCCGTCGCCGTGAACCTGAAAAGAGAAGATTTGTAAAAAAGCCACCGGGAAAGGTTCCGGTGGTAACCTCTCCGATGGTTAAGTTAGTATTCTTTTTTGTGATCAAAGGTTTGGCTCTTTTCCCCAAAATATTACAGGTGCAGATGCCCCCTTTTCATACTTACTTTTCCTTGTTTATAGTGTTGAGGAGGCGGTTTAACTTGTTTGACAAGCGGCGGACATCCCTTTCATATAATTTATGGCGCCCTTTACACGTGTACGTGCAGGAATGGTTTTCCAAGCCTATAGCTCCTTTTGACAGGACTAGGGCTCACCGCCTGTCAGGCTATTGCAGTATAATCATGAGACTTTCGTCATTCTTTTTGTCAATTTATTCAATTGTTCCGAGATCGGTATACCGAGGTGTACCTCGGTATATTTTCCCATAATATGTAAGAGAAACTAGCTTTTCGGAACGTGTTTAAGTTATCTGAGTTAAGCAGAATGTTTTTATGACGTATCATATAGGATTTTGTGAGCAGATCAATTACCCTAGCAGAGGTGTTTAAGGTCTTAAATTTCTGAATATACAGTCTCCAGTCAATTCTAAAGTGTTTTTTGAAAATGAGGCTGCGTTTGGATAGTGATTCAGATATGATTTTTTGAAAAATATTTTTGAAATGTGTTTCAGAATTTTGTAATTGATTTTTTAAAAACTGCAAAAATGCGTTTGGTTATGCTAATCAGAATTCAATTTTTGAGTTAAAAATTGTGAAAATATGTTTGGATATAATAATATTTGAATTTATATACACTAAAAATTAATTTATTTTTTACCTTTATTCAATCTATTGCTTATAATTTATTAAGATCGAACATTTTTTAAAATTAATCAATTTATTTTTTTAATTTAATAAATAAAAAAATAATTTAATATTATATAAGAGAGTAGGATTGTTCATTGATTCACCTTGGCACAAGATCTAACCTAGGAGATTTAGGATTGTCCGTCTATACTTTTCTCTCCAAGATATTGCAGTGTAATACCCCGACCCGAGTTAAATAGTGCCCGATCGGGTTGAACCGGGCAATGACATAAAAAATAAAATAAAATAAAATAAATAAATATGAATAAAAATAAATAAATAAAGATATATATTTAAAATAGAAATATGCTAAGACATATAATTATATAAATGTATATAGGACAAAGTACATATATGAACAAATATATGTATATATATATATATCCAACTCAATAAATAAAAGAAAAAGAAAAGAAAACAAAAAGAAAAAAGAAAACAAAAGAAAGAATAAGAGAGTAGAAGAGTGTAGAAGCTTGGAAAAAAATAAAAGAAGAGAAAGTGTGAAAGTGAGAGAGAGAACGTGAGAAGCAGCGTAGGAAAAGAGAAGTAAAGAAGAGGAAAGAGGAAAAGGAAGAAAAGAATAAAAAGAAAGTGGAAGACAGCAGTAGCGGCAAGAGCAGCGGCAGCGGCAGCGGCATCAGTAACAGAACGGTGGTTGAGACAGCGCGATGTAAGGACTTGGCAGAGAGAGTGTCGGTGGGTGAGAGAGAGAGAGAGAGAGATAAGAGATGGTTTTTGCCTATAGACAATTACATTTCAAAAAGTTAAAAATTTCAGAGATGGGTTTTAACTCAAAAATCTTATGTAACCAAACAAGTTTTTGAAAAAAAAAAAATTTTGAAATTCGTATCCAAACAGGACCTTGTTCCAAATTTTTGAATTTTTAAATGAATTTGCATAAACATGAATTGGCCCAATTACTCCAAACTTTAGACAGAAATAATTTCATCCTAATTTTGAGATCTAATTGCTCACAAGCGATATAGATGAATGAAAATAACAGTCATCATAATTCAAATGATTTTGGAAGCAATTTACAGTGTTCTAAAAATTGATTTATAGAAATAATTGATCAGTTGTTATTTAAGGATGGATTAAGGGTCCCTCCATCTTTGTGTTCGTGTTTACAGAAGTTGTTCTAGAAAACTTAGTTGGCTGGGCCACCAAGGTGTTTTGAGATTAATTGGACTGCCACATGACTAATAATAGGTGGTGAATCAATTTGGGTTTGAGCAGAACTTCAACATAAATATACCCAAATCGTTGTATCCTTGAAAAACTATCTAATTATTCAACAATTACACAAAGATTAAAAAACTCAATCTGAAACTAAGAGAAAGAAATAAAGTATACAGTGAGAAAGTAAAAGTAAAATCCATGGCCTTTTTCTTAAGGAAAATCACGAGTTACTAAGGAGGCTAGCGGCAATTTGAACCTAACTAAAATTTTTCATTTTTGATCATTTTTCTTATTTTCTTATTATTTTTGCGTTTTGCAAAGAATATGATTAGTTCTTTTATTATAGGTTGCAAGTCATAATTTTGACAAATTCATGAATAATATTATTTTCGTCGTATTTTAAGAATTTTTTATTCTATTTTGAAATATCTCAATTTAAGAGTCTTATTTGAAAAGTCAATGTACCATTTATTATAATATACAAAATAACTTATTAAAAATTAAAAGAAGATGTTATCATAAATTTAAAAAATTATAAATAATAAAATAATTTCTATTAAAAAATAAGAATTTCAAAAAGAATACCTTCATTTGGGACAGAGGGAGTATCATAGTTTCCAATTTTGTTCTTTTATTGATTTATCTCATCACTTCCATTTTGGTACTAAATTTTTAATATTGCTATTGTATTCATGCATTTTAAAAAGATATGTCTATTACGTTTTGTTTTTAAATAAGTTTTAAGTGTTGAAATAATTGATTACGGTAAAATTTTGTTATTATGAAAAGACATTTTTTAAATAAAAAAATTATTTAAATGTATAAAAATTGCATCAATCTAAAAAGAAAAAAAATTTCAAAGTTGATGACTGACAAAAACTAATAAAAGAAAGAAAAAAAAGAGTGTGGTAAAAAATTGATTGTGTTTATTTATAGGAAAGCAACCCAAACAACCACACTCCCTTGTTGGCAAGAAAAATAAGCAGGCAGACAGTGGTCTTAGTTCTCATTAATTACTTGTGCACCTTTGAAGGCGACCATGTGATCTGGTTTGCCAGCAGTAGCTCATGATCACGGCCCTGGTTTTTCGACTACTTGATGTTATTTTGAATGGTGTTAACGTTGTAGCTAGCCTTGTAGTACATCTCATTTTCCTACAGTTGGGAGGCACGAATTCCTGCAGGAAAACGGGAGCTTGTCTGGTTGTCTCTCTGTTTGGGTCAGCTTTGGTTCTATTACTGTCGTCGTCGTTGTTGTTAATAGTATTCATGAAGATGACAATGGTTTGAAGCGGTAAGTGGCCAGTAGCACAAAGTTTCTTTCTTACTCCTCCTCCTCTCTCTGTTTTTTTTTTTTTTTTTTAAAATTGATTTTAATAACATTTCATTAGGAATTTGAAGCAAATGATTGTAATAATTTGCAATTTTTTTTTTTTAAAAAGAGATTCAAAAGAGTTTACAAAGTAGATGGCGGAAGCATATAGGCCAATGGAAGGAGTAATTATCTAGTGACACTCCACGTCATTATCAGATGTAGAGTAACAGTATATCACAAACTCTTTAATTTCTTAATTTAATAAAGAAATTAATTGTCAAAAATCACAAGAAAATTTAAAAATTTTGTAAGTTACCATCAAACTATATTGAATAGTGATGGAAGTGAGTATGCATGGAATTAAGATTGGGATTTGGAACCATCCACACTCTTTATTTAGAGAAGCAATTCACATTTGTATCTAATGGGGAATGCTATGGAGGTTTTCTTCAATAATGGCCTTCTTGTTAACAAACTAGCCTTCCATTTTATTTTTCTTGGACTTTATTCTTGTTTTTATTAATTATTGGGTAATTGGGTTTGGTGTATTATCCCTACTCATGGCGTTTCCAAACTATTTGGTAAGTTTATTGAGTATTAATTATTGATATACTATAAAGTGATAGACCAATTCAAATATGACACGTGTATATACAGAGCACTTTTATATACAGATTAAGAAAGACTCTTCTATTCCGGTTCAGACAGACACATGGGGTTTAGAGGTGCTCTATTCAAAATGATGCAAAACTTCTAGCCTTGCCTCCAGAGCATATGGGATGCCGATCTGCTTATCATAGATTTCATGACAAGAATGGTAAAGCATTTACAGGAATGGGTTCCGAGATGATAACCGTCTTCCATATCCTACCAACCTCATAATAAGGAAACATAGTTCGATATGACAATTGCTATTTCCTGATATCTTCAAATCCCCATTTCTATGGTTTCGAATCCTATTCAACTTAAAGCTATAAATAAAGTCATAAGGTGCGCTTTCAATTTACATTCAATTATCCTTTTCAATTACAATCTTTTTAATTTACTAACTTTATCATCGGAAGCCTACCTGGTGACCCTCTAATATGGAATTCTTGACAGGCATCGAAGGATGGGAAGCTCCTCTGATCAAAAAGAGCAACATCAGGTCTGTGCCGTCTGTGGAAATGACAATCATTCTTGCTAACCTTCTCCTCAAAAGCAACAAATCCTCTATCTTTTTCTTCTAAAAAGGCAATAGGTCTCAATCTTCGTTCTAGAAAGAATTCTCAAAACCCGTGAAATTCGCCTCTTGTTGGGAGAGGAAGGGGGCAAACACAAACCTGATATTTGCTCACAAGTTCAAACCATATTTTCAGGCCCATCTCATTATAATCCCTACGTCCTATACTCTGAAATCAATCCTATACGAACCTTAAGTTTCAGGGTGACTGATCAAGTGTTAGTAGAGTTAGGAGAATTTGACATATCTTATGTACCCGTGAACCGCTATCAAAGGACAAATACAAGCAGATTTTGTAACAGAATTCACTCCAGCATTGCGTACAAAAACTCAAGCCACTATGAACACTCCGGTATGGCTACTTTACACTGATGGATCATCCACCGACAAGGGCTCGGGAGTAGGCATAATACTTCAATCCCCCGATGGAATCGTAACAGAAAAAGCAATTAGCTTAGGATTCAGAGCATCTAATAATGAAGCCGAATATGAAGCGCTTATCCTTGGGATGAAACTGGCCTTGGAATGTGAAGCTCTGAATCTTGAAGCATTCTTTGACTTTCAATTCGTGGTGAGTTAAGTCTTCGGAGAATTTTCCACCAAGGACGACATGATGACCAAATATTCAAAGCTAGTGGAACCACTAAAGCTGTCTTTCCAAAAATTCACCATTCAGAAGATTGAAAGAAGCCAAAACTCTAGGGCTGATGCTTTAGCAAATATGGCTTCCCACCTCAAGCCAAAAAAGGAATCAACGATGGAAATCTCGTACCAATCAAAGCCAAGCATTGAGGAGATACAGTCCCTTCAAACTTCAGAGCAACCACAGGATTGGATGACTCCCATCATCCAGTGTCTAAGGAAGGGCTGCTTCCAAAGGACAAAAATCATGCCAGAAGGATTCGGATTAGGGCAGCTCGGTATCTAATTCTTAAAGGAAAACTTTACAAAATATTCTATAAGCAACCCATCTTGCGGTGCTTAACTCCAGAAGAATCCTGTTACGTCCTAGCCGAGATACATGGGGGGATCTGTAGAAATCACTATGGCAGAAGGACAATAGCCCACCGAGCTCAAACCTAAGGCTACTACTAGGCCTGGAATGTTAAGACAAGCTAAAAAATATGTCCGAAAGTGTGGCAAATGCCAGCGATTTGCCTCATATCAGTACTAACCTCATCATGAGCTCATCCCTATTGCCAGTCTTTGGCCTTTCGCTCAATAGGGAATGGACATTGTAGGGCTATTGCCAAAGGCTCCTCAGAATAGGAGATTCCTACTAGACGCCATCAACTACTTCTCTAAATGGGCAGAGGGTGAACCACTGACCCACATCATAGAAGTTGAAGTAAAGAACTTCACATGGAGAAATATAGTTAGTAGGTTCGGTATACCCTGCGTCATAATTTCAGACAACAGTACACAATTTACTGGGAAGGTGTTCAGGAAGTTCTGCGAGCAAAGACCTGCACATTAGTCATCACTTCTCCTTACCAAGGCATCCCCAAGCTAATGGGCAAGACAAGGTCACCAACTGTACTATTCTCGACGCCATTAAGAGAAGGTTGGAAGGGGCTAAAGGAAGATGGGTCGAAGAACTCCCCAAAGTACTCTAGGCCTACCGAACTACTAGAAGGACCCTAACTATAGAGACGCCGTTCTCACTTGCCTACGGCAGCAAGATAGTCTTCTCGTCGAAATTGGCATGCCAACCCTTAGGACGGACTACTTTGATCAGGGGACCAACAACTAGCTGCTTGCGAAGAATCTGGATCTACTTGAAGAGAGACGTGAGTAAGCTCGGATTAGGACTGAAGCATACCAACAGAGAATAGCTAAATGCTTCAACTAGGGGTTAAAATCTGTTAATTTCTAGATTGGGGACCTCGTCTTAAGAAGGGTGTTCCCAAACACCAAAGATCCCACAATGGGAAAACTCTCCCCTAATTAGAAGGGGCCCTTACAGGATAACCAAGATCGTCAGACCTACGACTTATTGGTTGGAAGATGTAACTGGGAAGCCTGTGCCCTAAACTCTAGAACATCGAACACTTACGCAAGCTATTATCAATAAAAAGTTATTTTTTTTAATTCACTTCTGAGTTTTTTCATTCAATGTACAGACCCCTAAAAGCCTTGTATTCACTACAAGTGTTACGGGTCTAGGTCCATTTCATTCAATGTATAGACCCCTAAAAGCCTTGTATTTACTACAAGTGTTACGGGTCTGGTCCATTTCATTCAATGTATAGGCCCCTAAAAGCCTTGTATTCATTACAAGCGCTTCAGTTCTAGTTCATTTCACTCAATATACAGACCCCTAAAAACCTTGTATTCACTACAAATGTTACTGGTCTAGTCCATTTCACTTAATGTACAGACCCCTAAAAGTCTTGTATTCACTATAAGTGCTACAGTTTTAGTCCATTTCACTCAATGTACAGACCCCTAAAAGCCTTGTATTCACTACAAATGCTACAGGTCTGGTCCATTTCACTCAATGTACAAACTCCTAAAAGCTTTGTATTCACTACAAGTGCTATAGGTCTGGTTCATTTCACATAATGTACAGACCCCTCAAAGCCTTATATTCACTACAAGTGTTACAGGTCTGATCCATTTCACTCAATGTACAAACTCATAAAAGCTTTGCATTCATCACAAGTTCTATAGGTTTCGTCCTTTTTCGCTCAATGAATAGTTCAATAAAAGTATTAAAAGCGCTGAATGTCCGGTCCATTTCAATTTGGACCTCCCATTTCTTACGAATGTCACAAGTCTGATCCTATATATCTGTGGTTAAAGCTCGATTTAATTACAAGTGTTTAATATCTGTGGTTAAAGCTTGATTTAATTACAAGTGTTAAAGATCTAGAGTTAAAGTTTGATTTAATTGTAAGTGTTTAAGATCTGTGGTTAAAGCTTGATTTAATTACAAGTGTTGAAGATTTGTGAAGGAAGCTTGATTTAATTACAAGTGTTGAAGATCTATGAAGGAAGCTTGATTTGATTACAAGTGTCAAAAGTCGGTACATTACGACTTATTGACATGCCAACATCTGAAAAGTTTTTACATGTGTGGCTGCTTTGAGTATTCTAGTTATCTAAGCCTCTGAAACATTTCATGGGTATTTTGGAATTCTAAGGGCCTGAAGAGATTATCAAACAATATGCAAAGTTCTAAAAGAAACCAAATTCTATTAATTGGCCCAAAGTATGGGAAAGTTCTAAGGTAAAAAAAAAAAAGTACAAAGATATCAAGTCTACTGTTGGTTTGGTAACCCCTAAAGCATCAGTATTGAGAGAGTTATGGATCCAATTCTTCATCCTCATCCTCCTGCACCATATCAACTATGGTTTAGCAGCTTCTGGAGCGTCAGCTTGAGGGAGTTCGGGATCCACTTCCTCCTCTTCGTCCTCCCGCACCTCAATCTCAATTGGGGAGACTTTAATATCGTCTATCCTAGCCAAATCCAGCTCAGGATACTTCTTGCGAAACTTCACCTTGAAGGTGTGGTACCCATGCTCAATCAGCTTACCACCCAGGTCCTGGACTTCAGCCTTCAGATCAACCTCAATTTGAGCTTTGACAGCTTCGGCAGTGTCCTGGAGTTTTTTAAAGAAGGTAGCTTGGAAGTCATCGAACCTCTTTTGGCATCCCTCTCAAACTCCAGGATGGAGTAGGAATTGCCAAGCTTCCCTCAGCTTCTCCTTAGCTGTAGAGGCCGTGGACTGAGCCGTTCCTAGTTGTAGCTTGGCTTCATCGAGCTTAGATTGGGGGACGCCTAATTTACTCCAAATCCACAAAGGAGTCCATGATGGCCACAAGGCCATGCACAACTTGAAAAGAAACAAACAACACAGTCAGATCAGAATATATTACAGAATAGTAAGAAAAAAAAGGGAAGGATTTGTCAGAGCTTACCCTCATGTGGAATGCCATCATGTCTTTGGAAATTTTTTGCATCTTCGGCCCTTTGAATTTATTTGGGTTTGTTGCCCAAGACTCCTCATAAGCCTTCTTTATGGCCAAAGAGTCGGAGTCATCAAGCACTGGAGAAACAGCAACCGACTTGCCCTTCCCCCTTTTCTTTGTGGGAACTACAGGAGCAGGGGGAAGCAGGGGCTCTAGAGCTGGGGAGGCCCTCAGATCCTCTGACTTTGTCCTGTTAGGGGAGGTGGACAGAAGCCTCATCCTCTTCACTTGAAGAAGAGGCTCGGTAGGGTAAGAACTCTCCCCCTACCTTCTTCTTATTCTTCTCTAGAGCCCATCTAGACACTAGGGACTTCTTCAGGCTCTCAAACTTATCCTTCACCAGCCCAGGCTCCTATCAGATTGTTGGGGCAGAGGACGACATTGTGAGCATGATTACTGATCTAGAGTAGCCTCCTGTACTTCTCTTGGAGATCAACAGTGAAGGTCGATCTCTTCCAAGCTCTTTTGTCTACACAGAAAATAGGGGATTAGATCAAAAAACACAGTTTGAAAAATTCAAAAACAGAGACAAATATATATATATATATATATATATATATATATATATATTTGAAGGGGACCTCACCCTTAATCCCAATCCTCCGAGGGAAGGTTGAAATCCGGCTCTCAAAGTTCTCAAACTCCTATCCTCCTCTTACGAAAAAGTACCACTTCTTCCAAGTCTTGTTGGAAATGGGTACAAAGGATAGGGGTCTGAACCCCTTGTCAAAAGATATGTAGAATATGTTCTCCGACTTTAAATACTTCTGGTCCATACTACTTCTAATCAGCGAGAGGTCCACCTTGACGTTGTTTATATGACCTAGAACTATAAACCCTAACAAATGCCTCAAACTATATATGTTCAAATCGGCGAAGCATATATTAAACCAACTAAAGAAATCCCTAATTAGGGGATGGAAGGGGAACCTAACCCCTATTCGAACCACTCGAGATAGACACATATTTTGCCATACTCGGTGTCAAAAAGGCGGTCCATAGGTCCTGGTACCCTACAGGACACATTTGTAGGAAAGTCAAAAGTAGCCCTCAGAGCATCTATGATGCCCTAAGTAGTGGAATTTTCTCCTTCTTCCCTTCGAATGGGCCTGCTCGTGGTTTCCATCGCAACATTCCTTGGCTCTGTAAAAGCCTCTACTATCATGAGTTCCAAACTTAGGGTTGGGGTGGTTGACTATCCTAGTCTCGAAGTCCCTTGAAGAGTTACTATTTATGAGATTCACCTCCAATTGGACGGACATTTCTACAGAACCTTCTGCTTCAGTAGCCAGTATTTGACTGAGCGTCAGAAGTCGACATGATTGAAATTTTGAAAGGGTAGAAAAAGATTTAAGGGAAGACAAACAGTTGTTTGTGAGCGCATCGAACCTGATCGGTAATTTAATAGGAGTTGGGCTTCTTACGTTGAAAATCGCCTCACTTGGGTTTTTTCTTTAGGGAGTATGACGAAGCCCTCTCAAAAGCAATAGAGAAATTATGAAAGGAATGGCGTCAATGTACTCCCCTGCCTTTTATAGGGGGAGCAACAAATGGCACAATGAAAGCCTTAGATTCCGAACCATCACGGCGGTTAAGGAAATAATGGCTTCATAATTCTAATCGACAGGTTGATGCAATGAATGTCGTATCAACGGTTGTCGTAGAAGACAAGGCGACGCATTTTATAACTACTACGCGTGACTTTCAGAAACCCTAATCTTAGCTTTGCGATCCACAAGGTTGAGGCTCGGGGGGGGGGGGAAGGAAGGAGTAGCTGATGAACCATAAAGTGATAGACCAATTCAAACATGACACATGTATATACAGAGCACTTCCATATATAAACCAAGAAAGACTCTTTTATCTGGTTCCAACAGCCACATAGGGGTTTAGAGCTACTCTGTTTAGAATGGTGCAAAACCTTCCAACCTCGCCTCTAGAGCACATGGGATGCCGATCTGCTCATCACAAATTTCATGACAAGAATGGTAAAACATCTACAGTAATGGGTTCCGAGATGATAACCACCTTTCATATCCTACCGACCTTAGAATAAGGAAATAGAGTTCAATATGGCAACTGCTATTTTTCAGATATCCTCAAATCCCTACTTCTATGGTTCCGAATCCTATTCAACTTAGAAAATCTACAGGTTATAAATAAAGCCATAAGGTGCGCTTTCAATTTACATTCAATTATCCTTTTTAATTACAGTCTTTTTAATTTACTAACTTTATTATCGGAATGGCTATCACCGGAGCCTACTCGGTAAATCTATGATCTTGAATTCTTGATAGGCATCGAAGGACGAAAAGCTCCTCTGATCAAAAAGAGCAACATCAATTATGAAAATAATAATTTCTTAAATTTAAATATATGTAAATATATACACACACATGCATACATACACACGTAGATTTAACATATATAGTTGTCCAGTATAAAAGTTGGCAAGAGAGCCATAAAATCAAAAGGTGAGTCCAGCTTAATATAACAACAGAGATAGAAATA
The DNA here is from genome assembly GCA_008638375.1 of Nyssa sinensis. Lineage (NCBI taxonomy): Eukaryota > Viridiplantae > Streptophyta > Magnoliopsida > Cornales > Nyssaceae > Nyssa > Nyssa sinensis. Next base: position 28,022,442 of record CM018042.1, read on the forward strand.
ACTTGATACAAATAATAATCAGCAAAGACATTTCTCCATAAATTTCACAAACTCATTAAAATCAATGAGTCCATCTCCATTTTCATCAAAAGCACTGATCATTTTTCTGCATTCCTCCACCTCCGATCCCTCCTGCAAGCCCAAACTGCGGAGAACTCTCTGCAACTCAATTTCATCAATGAAGCCATCTCTGTTTTTATCAAACACATCAAATGCTTCCTTTACCTCTTCCAAGCTTGGCTCTACTTCAAACAATGCTGAAAACTCAACTGTACTAAAATTTTGATCGCCATCTGTGTCGCATAAAATACCCAGATTGTCCATCACCAACTTTAGGTCGGCATTGCAAAGTTTATCACCATTGGAACTCTCATTAAAGCAAAGCTGCTGGTTGTGTGGCTCGGTGATTTTGGTTTTCATGTTGGTCCAAACTTTCCATTTGGTGGAGAGAAAAACCAGAAGTGTTTGGAGGAAGTGTTGGGCATCTGAGAAAAAATTATGAACTTTGATGTCCCAGGACAGAATTCCGAAGAGTAATTGAAGCCCTGATAAGATGATCTTTGCTGGGGTCAATTCCATTTGTGTGTGTGTGTGTGTGAGAGAGTGAGAGAGAGAGAGAGAGAGAGAGAGAGAGAGAGAGAGAGAGAGAGAGAGAGAGAGAGAGAGAGAGAGGATATTGGTGATGATACAGGGAATGACTGGAGGTTGCTAGTTTATACAAGTTTTCTGCGAGGACTCGGGTCTTCAGTTTGAACCAGTCGGCCCAATGATGAGTGTTCTGGTATTTTCTTGGAATCGTTTGAGATACAACACTGAAATGATAACAAAATTCCCTCAATCCCTCGTTGACTGCAAGGGAGAGAAATTCTATCTAAGTATGTATGCATAAATTAAGTTTTGAGTATCGTATTTATAAAGAGAAAAGATTTTATCATCTTAAATTTCTAATTAAAAAGATGTGTAGCTCTTATACGATGAGCCCATTACCCGTAAGACCTACTTGTAATAGAGTTTTTTTCTTCTTCTAAAAAATAAGTCTAGTTAATTGATAGAGACAATAGTATTAAATTACTATCAACCTTGTTTTCCTTACTCATGCATAGATTGATTTCTTGTATGTTATTTGTTAGTAGAATTGCAACGAAAACCAAATTCATCAATTGAAAGGAATGCCAGAATTTTATATTTTTAAGATCAATAAAATAGGATTTTGTCGTTATAGAACATGGGATTCTATGGGAGTAATGATAAATAGGTATGAATAAAGTAAGAGAAAGGGAAATAAAGAAACTAGTAGAGAAAAATTATACAAAACTATATAAAAGTCACCACTCCCTCTCTTATTTTTTTGGATACGAAGTTCCTTAAAAGCTTCCACCTTCTTTAAAATATGGTGAATATTCTTGCAAGTTGAGCATCCATTTCAGGGAAGTATAGAATAGGAGGATCGTAATTGTCAAATTGTTCAGATGATCCTAAGTGATAAACCTAGCTTACCCTTTAGTACATCGTCTAACTAAAAAATATGGCATAAAAATAATTTGGTCATTATTTTAATTCATAATTTTATATATTTTATTTTATTTGTAAGAAACTAACTTAATGAAAAGAATATTCTTATTCCTACATAAAAATATGAAGAAAAAACACATACCGATGTATTACTAATATTATTTTTGTGTCAGGAAAATAATAATACAGGTTTTTAAATCTTAGAAACATTGTAACATTTGTAAATAAATCAAAATGAATGTTATTTTTGTATCGAAAAACAAAAATACAGTTATTAAATCTTAAAAACATTGTAACATTTGCAAATAAATCAAACAAAATGAACAATGCAGTTAAAAACACTTGAATGGAAATTAACCTATTTAAATCATAAAATCTAATTATAATTCAAAAAGTTACAATGAACGAGTCATAAATATAATTTGTTTTATTTTAGCAGTATGATAAGAACAATTAAGGAATAACATTAATATAATTTTATTGAAAAATTGACTTTATCAATTGGATGTAAATAAAATATACGTGGCTTTATATTTTATACATAAGAGTTTCAAACACATAATTTTCAAAATTTATACAAATCACATCTCATTTATTCATAAATTAAAGATTTTTAAGTATATTCAACCTTCAACAAAACAAAAACAAAGAACAAAACAAATATAAAACTAAAGTAAAAAATTAATTTTTTTATTAAATTATGAAATTTGATTCGTAAAAAAATGTTTATTATCCAGACAAATTGAGCGTTCATGTGACGGTCTAATTCTTTGAATTTAGGTAAATATTATTTAAGCAATTTTTTTATATTAAGTACCAAAGCGACCATTCAAACGATCAAACAATTGCCGTAACAACTATGCTATATGGAGTAATGAGCAAGTAATATTATTTTTCTTGGCGTGATAGGGAATTCCTCCTTTGTGTGGAAAAAGAAAATCTTTCCATTCCAAAATTTAAAATGAAGGGAATTCCAATTCTTCTCTCTTTCCCATGTTTTGTTAGGATATCAGAAGGAAAAACGAAAACAAGAAACAGCGTTGTTGAAGTGCTTCTATGACCCAATCCGTGTTCTCCAGGCCAGACGAACTGGGGCCCAACAGAACTAAAATTGAAGTCATAAATCTACATATGTCCAAACATGTCAGGCCACATGTCATATCATCCCACCTGTTTCTTCTACCTGGAATTTCCATTCATCTGATGCAGTAAATTGCAATTATATGACGTGAACGTGACTCCTACGTTAAGAGGACTTCAATTTTTATATTGTTTTTTTACTACTTAATTTTAAGATAAATTATGCCTATCTCTCTTAAAATTTTTAATAATTATAAAAACTCCCTTATACTTTTTGAAATAACATTGTTCCCTGTCAGACCTGTTACCTAAATGGCGTTAACCAAATCTTTTCATTTACTATTTTATCCCTTATATTTTAATAATTATTTTAAATTCAAAAATATGTGTAAATCAGTACAAGTCTTCAACCTAACCCACTCCTCCATTCTTCCTTCTCCATCTTCATATAATCTCCTCCCAAACCCTACTCCATTGCTTCTCTCTCTACAAACAAAATTCTAAATTCTAAATTCAAAATCAAAAATCAATTTTTACATACTTTTTTGAAACAGTCGATTATAGCCGGGACAAAGAAAGATATCGGATCAAAGGTCCGTGGAGCTCCGAGGAAGACCACATGTTATAGAAACTGGTCCAAAAACACGGCCCTAGAAACTGGTCTCTAATCAGCAAGTCTATACCTGGTAGATCCAGGAAGTCGTGCTGGCTGCGATGGTGTAACCAGTTATCTCCATAAGTGGAGCACCGTGCGTTTTCGCCTGAGGAAGACGACGACGAATCGCTGCAACCGAGTCGAATTAGTAGACTGAATTCGATTCAGTTGTGGCCAGTGTTGCCGTTGCCACTACTGCCCGTTTCAGTGTCTACTTAATTTCTTTGCCCAGCCCCTCCTTGATTCTCATTTTAAATATTTATGTGTCTACTTAATTTCCATGTGGCCTTTAGTTTTTGATCCCCACATGAGGTTCAAGGCTTCAAGCCATTCAAAAAGTTTCTGTATAATTATATAAAATTTACCCCAATTTTTACTGTAAGATTCTTGGAAATTTTTTTTATGGTTGTTGATGATGTTGAATCTGGTGTAATTTTTACTGCCTCATCTCTATCAGTTCACTGCTTCCAATTTATGGTGGTTGGTGTTATTTTTTGGTGAAACTTGCAATTTCCAATCTATGCATTTTCTTTTAGAACAATATATGTTTTGACATTTTCAAGCACCAAAATTCAGTTCTTCGACGGAGGAAGAATCATCCTCAAAGTCCGAGTCTTGCTCATCACCTTACATTGATGACTCTGAAATGATAAAAAAGGTGCCATTACTAGATCTATCCCAACTTCCTTAATTTTGAACAAAACCTTCTTAAACTTGAATTCATTCCTGTCGCAAAGAATTTAAGCAATGAGTTGCAATTACAGGTCCCCTTCACTATGATTCCACCACTCCAACTCCACCGCCCTCTCTTCATCTAATTTTTTTCTAGGAACCCAGACGACAAATATGGAGTTGCGTGTGTGCGTGTGTGAGAGAGAGAAGACAACAGATTGATAAAGAGAAGAGAGGAATTTGGGTTTATGAGAGAGAGAAGAGATGGAAGGAGAAATTTTGTTCTTTCTTAATTAAAAAAATTACTTATTAAAGTGAGGATAGTTTTGTCATTTAACCATGACTTGTAAGGAATAAAATTGGCATTTAAACAAAAAAAATTGCTTACATCATCAAATTCTGTTAGGTCAACTAATGGTCATTGATGGTAGAGGGGAATCTGTTATCGACATTGAAACCAGAAGAGGGACAATGTTATTTCAGAAACTATAAGAGAGGTTTCTGCAATTGTCAGAAACCTCAGGGGAGGTTGGTGTAATTTGCCCCTTATTTTATTAAAATATTTTATGAAAATAAGATTTTGACTTTTTAAATTTTTTTTATATATTCACATGAATTTTCTTAGATTTTAATATTTTTAATTTGATATTTTCTAATTAAAATTTTTGGATCCGTCACTAATTTCACATAACAAAAATGTATTTTTTTTTTGTAAAAAAATACATTGATCTCTCCTGAGATTTATGACAATTATACTGATTTTTTTTGAAATTCTTAAAATTATATTGACATTTCCTACTTTATTTGACAATATACAGACATTCCCTCCAATCAATTTTTTCTTCAAAATGACAAAATTGTCATTTTATTTATTTAATTTTATATATTTTTTTAATTTTGACCAATTTTTTTTAAAAAATTTTTAAATTTTTTTTATTATTTTATTTAAAAATAAATTTAAGGTTTTTATCAGTATTTATTTAAAAATGAAAAAAATGGGTAAAAATAAAAAAAAAGCATAAAATGGGTAATCTTTTGAAGAAAAAATTGACTGGAAGAATATTTATATATTATCAGATAAAGTAGAGAGGTTAGTATAATTTCAAAAATCTAAAAAAAGTTTGTATAATTAACAAAAATCTTAAAAAAGATCAGTACAATTTATTTTTTTAAAAAAAATTTAAAAATCATGAGATAATGTCTCTCAAATATGAACTATAATCTTTGACTTTTCCTTCTGGAAGAAGAATGGATGGGCAATTAGGCTAGTTGTAGTAGGGCTGTAAACGGATCGAATTCGGACCGGATTAGAGCCGATCCGAATCCGATCCGTTTAATAAGAAATCCTGTTCCGATTCGATCCGTTAATCTGGTCCGATCCGTTTAAAAATATAATATATATATTAAAATTAATAAATTTAATATATTATTAATAAAATTAATATATTATATATAAATATATAATATAATATATATATTATTAATATATATAAATATAATAAATATATATTAATATATATATATATATAAATGGATCGGATCGGATTGTAAATAGATCATATCAACCTATATCATATTTGATCCGTTTATATTTGGGATAATCGGATTCGGATCGGATCGGATCGGGTCACGGATCACTATTTCTAAAACCATATCCGAGCTTAATGTATATATATATAAATGGATCAGATCGGATTGTAAATAGATCATATCAACCTATATCATATTTGATCCGTTTATATTTGGGATAATCGGATTCAGATCGGATCGGGTCACGGATCACTATTTCTAAAACCATATTCGGGCTTAACGGATCGGATTGGATCGAGATGCAATCCATTGACAGCTCTAAGTCATAGTTGCTTACAGTATTGATGTACTTTTAATGAAAACAATTATTTCATTAAGATTTTAGGTGACAGATTTTTTTTTTCATGGCCCATCATTTAAATTATATGATCGGTTCTCAATGAAAATTTGTTATATTATTTGAACATTGATTTTTAGAATTTAGATTCTATACAATATTTTTTAAGCTTAAAAAATATTGTATATAAAAATTGATGAGTTATTTTTTGAAATGAAAAATAATACTATTTACAAAATATAATTATTTTTATTACATTATATTAATTGAGTGTATTAAGAAAACTTAGATCTGAGTCATTTGGGTATGAGTAACTAATGCTCTCCCTCAAACATTATGCGTTTTGAGATAGTTGGGTGAGTTTATCCTTCGGTATTCTGGTTCACTTTACTTTGTGTGTCTTCTATTCCAAAAAAAAAGAAGAAAAGAAACAAGTTGTCCCACATTTGTTCTAGAGTTCTGAGTAATAGTTAAGGTTTAGTTCCCCTCAAAGGTTAGACTCTTTTGAAGTGATTAGATGAGTTTATTTTTCTGAATCGTTACTCTTTTTTCTGTGTATCTTTTATCTCTAAAAAAAAAGAAACAAGTCGTTCTACATCTGTCTTCTCTAGAATTGCGAGCAATACTTGAAGATCCACTTTTTCTCAAAAGATTAGGCCCTTTAAGTGAGATGATATTCGGTGGTCTATTGAGACCATCATATATCACGTACAAAAGTTTACTTTAATTACACATATGATATATTTATTATAATTATATACGTGACATATCATTTGATTATCCGAATTTAATAAAAAATCCTTCCTTTTAAGTTGATTAGGTGGATTAACCTTTTGTACTCTCGCTCTTCTTCTTGCATGTCTTCAATCCCTAAGAAAGAAAGTAGTGTGCCATCAAATGCTATAACGTAGGAGGTCAAAACCTATAATCCTATTGGGCAGGGTTTGGTATGGTTGTAGGTTCTCTAAATAAGATCATGCCAATCATCCCAATAGGGCTTTAGGCTGGACAACTGAACCTGGTCAATTGCCTTCCTAGCTTAACCGTGCTTGTCGAATTAGACCCATAGCAATATAACTGTTAAACCATAAGCTGTAAAACATATTATATTCCAGTTCTCTAAGTCGATCTCTAGGCCCATGACTTCAAATATGCCTTTTGCATAGAGATAGCTTTGTAAAACGAATTAAACTATTCAAATTTCATTCGTGATTTGCTCAAATATGAGTTTGTTTAAGATTAGATTACAAAATAAATAAGTTAAACTTAAATATATTTTGAGTCTTATTATTTTATTAAGTTTAGCTAGATAAGATAATAAGTAAATTAATACTATATAAAAAATTAAGTTATTCAAATTTTATTCGTGATCAAAACTTGAACACAATTTAAAACTCGTTTATTTTAGTGAATCAAACATGAATATTCCAGCGCTCGGCTCAACTCGACTCATTTACAGCCGTACACATAATTTTAGAATAAGGTGATGCCAAAAGAAAATAAAGTTATGTTTGGTTTAGATTTTTTAAACTGATTTCAATTATTAAATTACTAATTATTATATAATTAATTAATATTTAAATAGCTTTATAAATAATCAATATGACTATATGAGACTTGATTATGATTTAATTAATTTTTATATAATTTATTATAAAATAATGATTTTTATTTACTTAAAAAAATAAAATTTTAAAACAAAAATTAGTGATTAAATCAGCCAAAATAATCTAAACCAAAAACAACATAAAAAATTGAATATAAATTTCAATAAATTTTCTCAATTATATAACAAATATTTATAAGAAATTTTGGGAGGAAACTTATTAACCCTATATTAATATTACCAAATAATACTTGATTAAATGATAGAAGCATAACCACTGTGCTAACCTTATGTGATTAAATATATTATATATTATCTTGATTTTATTTAATATCTTACTTTTATTTTACTTTTTGGTAGGCATCTTTAAAGTTACATTACTTTTCACACCAAGAGGCTGTGGAAAGTCTCCTTTACACAACATGTTGAATTTATTATTGTAAACATGTCCTTATAATAAGTTGACTAGTAATTCAAAAAAAATTAATCTATTCTGTATGTTGTCATGATGTTGGAATTTCTATTAAATTATCCTGAAATGAAGTCAAATTAATTAAGTCATGTCCCACTAGCAGAGGAAAAAAGAAGTTCAAAAGTCTCTCATACCTTTTGCTTTCCTTTCAATTTCTTTCTAGGTGGGATGGTAAAGGTGCATTCCCACACTTTTACCTTGGAAAAAAAAGCTTAACTTGAATAACTTTTCCAAGCACTTTAATTGCACTTACATAAAGGAGAAAATATAGTAGAGCTGATGTCAATTATCTCCAATGGACTTTCCCATCACATGCCATTAATTTTGTGTTTTAACGTTATCGTAAGTTCGAGTCTATATGAAACATAGTGTTTTAATTATTAAATAGTCTTAAAATTATATTTTTATTTAATAATTAAAATATTATTTTTTATAAAAACTCGAGTTTTCAATGACATTATCCTAAAAAAGATGAGGTTAAAATTGTCTCTTAAAGATCCAAATTTGACTGTGGACTCTTCCTGAAAGACTGGCCCAAATAAAAAAAAGTTAGACAAAGTGTAGGTAAGAATAATAATTGGAACATTGACCAACTATTTCAATTGAGGAGAGTAAAAAAGATGATAAAAAAGAAGAAGAAAGAACATAGTTACTTTGACTTTGGAGTTTTAACAAACAACTGTGTTTTTTTCCAAAGAAACTGTAATTTAGTCTTGTTTAGTGATTATGATACTACTTTCCATGCATTAACACATAATATTTTTAAGGTTGATATAGGACTTAGAAGAAGTTGTTTAAGAAAGGAAAGCCACTTTCATATGCAATAATGTTATATTTTTTAAATTTGTATCTCAAGTTTTTTTTAAAATAACGTGACGCTTAATTATATGATTAAAATGTTTTTTTGTTAATAATAAAGTGAAGACAGAAATCCTATTTAAATAGTGTAAGTACTTACTTTTACGTAATTGATATGAATTTGATTATCTCTTATTCTATTATTCTATAAAAATAAAAATTATAGTGTCACATTATTTGAGATGTAAATTTGAAAAATGTAGTATTGTTATTTTTCAAAAAGGTTGGTGGGCTTGGTGCCATTAAGGTTTTTCACATTGTCTCTATGGTGCCTTTGAATATTATTATTATTGTTTTCAAGACAACCACTAAAAATTAAGACATGATGTTAACATGCAACAATAAAGTTGATCTTCAAAAGGAACCACATGTTTCAAGAGTCAAATTTTTGAGGGTTTGAGTCTCACCCAGCAAAGTTGCAATCAATACGGGGGTACATTTATAAATGAGTCGAATCAAGTTGAGTAGTGAATTGTTTAAGTTTGATCGGCTTAAAATAAACGAGTTTTAAATTGTGTTCAAACTTGGTTTGTTAATTTTTTTAGCCGATCTCAAACAAACTTCTAATGGAATTGATCACGAGTCGAGTTAGAGTAACTTGATTTTTTTATATAATATTATACTACTTTTGATTTAAAGAACTGAGCACAATAAATTAACGAGTCTCACAACACATTTAAACTTAACTTATTTATCTTGCGAGTCAATCTCGAACAAGCCTCTAACTGAACCGAACCAAACTAAACTCAAATAGCTCAACTCGTTTTTCAGCCATATACGAAGTATAGCTCTTGAGTGTCAAATTTTCATTAAATTCATAGGTGGGTATTGGATTGAATGGCTAGTATTTTGTTTTTGTGTCATCCATAAGAAAGAAAGAAAAGAAAGAAACAAAATTTTGCTATATTTATAGTGATTGTAATTTGAAAATTAAGTTGTTCTAAAGGGGAAAAAAAATTGCCCGATATGAAAGGAAAAGAACAAAAAGAAAGGGAAAGAAAGGAACAGCAAGAGAGCAAAATAAAAAGGTCTCCATAGCATCACATGCATTGGGTCCCATTACAACTCATTTTATGCAGAAAATGTGGCTTTCTGTTGTTGAAAATTAATAACAACAATGAAATATCTGAATGTCTCACCCTGGCTGATCATTCAGAAACACATGTGTCAATCTGATTTGATATACCTAAGAAAAAATAAAAATAAATAAAACATCAGTTCAACACTATGGTCAGTTGATACACGTTATACAGGTATGATTTTTCATATAGATTCCAAACAAAAGAAAATGGGAAAGATGCAGAAAAAGAAAGCAAAAAGAGAGAAAAGAAAACTTTATTCTCAAATTTCCACCTTTTTGCACCAGTTGCTTAGATCCTTTCACTTGAAAGAGAGAGGTTCTTGGCCCCTTTGTGACATAAATTCAAGTTTATCTTCACAAATAAAGGCCCACAAGAATCTTTTCTTTATTTTCAATCTGCCCCAGTTACATTTATATTTTCAATACCAGCTCTTTGATATAATTCTGTAAAAGAGCTTTGAGTAATGACTTCCAATGCAATGGGTTACCGTTGCAAGATATTGAAACATCCATTCTCTTCTTATGACAGAGACCTGCCAACCACGGGTGCTTTGGATGTATGGCTGTCAGAACAAACTATGGAAACACGCAACCACCTGCAAGCCAGGTGTATCCATAAAATTAGGACCCAACAAGAAATTCGCAAGCGTACCTCCACGACAGTCAAACTTGAGACCTTACGGCGAAACTTGAAGCCCCTTTTAATAAACTATCAACTCATCTAAAAACTTAAATTATTAGAGAGATTGTAACTTTATTATTATACTCTCTAACATGCTCCCTCACGTGTGATCAATTTAAGCCTACATGTGTCAAATAAAGTCTGAACTCAGAATCTTTTACCTATCTTGATACCATGTGAAATTACCAACTCATCTAAAAACTTAAACTATTAAAAATGATATAATTTTATTATTATATTCTCTAACACCTTCCCAACTGGCCTGGCCTTGAAACATCATAAATTCTTAGTTCAAGCAGTAGTGAAAAAGTTGAAAAGAAAATCCTGATTTAGATTCACAAATTTATGCCACAGCATTTGTGTGTTATTACATCCAAGAATCTCTCTGGTTTTTGTACCTCTATCTTGTATATAGGTATGTACAAGAAAACTTACTTGCAAACCATCTTAAGCTCCTTGCAAAAACAACCATTCTTACTGTTACAGACAAAACATAGAAGCTGACAGCTAATTGAGCTAATTAGAGATATCTCATCTATCGAATATTGTCATGGAAGGTCACTTCTCTGGTCTTCCTCTACTTTGAATTGCTTCACTCATTGATTCCCTCATTGAGGTTTGTAATCAACAAAAGTGCTGCAATTTTTCAGCTTTGAGATTTTCTTTTTTAAGTCCATATCGCCACTGCCATCATAGCCCTCATTATGCGCTTTCATGGAAGTTGAGTGACCGGGACAGGGCTGCAGGGTTGGCCTGCAACGCCAGGGATGTTTCAGCAATGTGATTTTTTTCAGCACCTTTTGATTGGAATGCCTTAAAGAGACCTCCCCCATTAGTTGAACCCATCTGTTCATTCTTAATCCCCAGTGTTGACCATATAGAGCTTTTGGCAGCTTCGCTTGGATCATCAATCCTCAAAGTCTTTGGAATTATAACACCTCTCTCTGAAGTGTTTTCTTTTAGGGGCTCTTCTTTCCTTGAGTTTGATGGGTTAAGCATGTTCCCATCCCTTGAATGTTTCCCCAAGGTTGGAGAATTAGGACTGCAGCTCACGTTAGAGTGGTCGGGGGAAGAAGGCGGTGGGGAAAGCCATGGCATATTCCAAGAGCCTGGTAGAGTGCAACCCCAGTAAGGTGGCGCTGGGTAAAATGACATGGGAAAGCCAGGAGGGCCAAAAGCCGGTGGAGGCATCGGAGACCTCCACTGTGCTGTGTTCCATGGACAAGGCCAAGGAGGCCCCGGGAAGCATGGTACTTGAGGAGGAAAGCCCTGAAAATTCTTCATAGCTGGTTGTTGTACACAGACATTGTTTCCCCTCTCTGCAGAATTTGAAACTGTGATTGAAGATCCACAAGACTGATCATCCCCATTTTGGAAACAATTCTGTGATTTCTCTACAAGGTTTAGTCCAGAAGCCATGGGTTCACAAAGGGGTGCATCTGAGCTAAATGTAAGGACAGTGCCATTGGTTTTTAAAGTAGGATACTGAATCCCAGTTGCAGCATCAGCTCTAGCTGCTTGAAGAGCTTCTGAGACCATTATGTGTCGATAATGTGAAGCAGGAGAGCTTTTGTTCTTGCGACGACCAGAACCAACCGGCACATTCCTCATGGTTCCTCCTGCTGTCCAGTATCTCTGACAGTTTCTGCAGAAATGACGGGGCTGGCTAACGTTGTAATTGTTGTAGTAGCAGAACTTGGTGTCCATGCTATTACATCGCGGACATGGAAGTATCGTGTCAGGCTTCTTCAGAGTCTTCTCTTGTGATGTACTAGTTTCACTCTGCTCTTCATTATTGGAAGATTTCGGCGACAACATCTCTTTATCAACAGATGGTGTTCTCAGGTTCTCACATGACGTTGTGAGATCCATTAATTCTTCTGCAGCTGGATGAGAGGGAACATCTTCCTGTTTAGCCTCCCCGGCCGCACTTTCTGAAGGTTTCTGAAATTTTGAGTGGAATTACCATGGAGAGAAAATAAGATTAGATATATTCTCAATACAAAAACGAAGATTAAATAGAGCAATTCTTCCAAAATTTACGTCTTGATTTGTTCCTTCAGTGATATAGATTAAGCCCACATTAAATTAATGAAGAGAAATTATATAGGATATGAAAAGAACAGAAATTGGACATGTAAAACCTTTTCAAGACAAATTAAAGGAGAAGAATTAAGAACAGCAGAGCAAAACTAACCTATATTATGAACATACATAACTACTAAATCTCTTGGCAAAAAAAGATTGTTAATTCATTTGTCTGCTACCCTCTACCCTTATAAAAATTTAAGATCTTCAAAACTTAACGTCTTTGTTGATATTTATCGGCACGGAAACTACTATATCTGATCGAATTTCTAAGTTTATGATAGAATCTTTTGAGTTTTATGACAGTTTTCCAATTTATCATGTCTTTTAAGCTGAAAGTACATAGAATTTGGCATAAAACTAGTTGGATCAGTACTTTGAGAGACAAATATGTGAAGATTCTGAGATAAGGCAGCTAAGATATGGCAGCTATCTAACACAATAATCAATGGATTTGAAGCTTTTAATCATAATGGAATCGAACCCCGAATTGTTAATTCCAATTTAAGAAATGTCCTATAAAATTAGCATTCAAAAGCCTGTCAAGACCCGGGTCCCCCAGTGATTATATTTTAGTGAAAAAAACAATTAAATAGAAAAAAAGAAAGGAAAAACCAAAGAATCTGTAGGGAGTCTGATCGAACTATGATGACTTTTGGATATCACAAAAATGGTCGTTCTTAAAATTGCAGATAATTGATGCCAAAACACAAACTTGATCTGTAATTCTATATATAGCTTGTTCCTTTTGGACTTTTAGCCAGACAAAAGCTAAAAAATTTAAGAAAAAAAGAAGTGAAAGTCGTAAAACAAAGAGAAAGTAAAACAGACCCACTACTAGTTTTTGATTTACAAAAAATGGGTAGTTTTTAGAATATCATATAATTGATTCTAATATACACACTTACACACATATATATATGTGTGTGTGTGTGTGTAAACTCAATTCAATACCTTGTTGTCTTCTTGGTCCTCTCCGACAACTTTACAGTTTTTGCCTGAAGAAGTGGTTGAAGAAAGAAGGTTGTAATCGGAAGATCGCTGCTGTTGATGAGCAGCAATATTAGGTGGTGTTGTAGCAGCAAAAACTTCATTGTTGGGCGGCAATTGAATCGTCTTTCCAAACAGCTTGATCGCCTGGTCTTTCACTCCCGACATTCTTATTTCTCTCTCTCTCTCTCTCTCTCTCTCTCTCTATGTATATATATCTCTCTATAGTATAAGTATAGCCTTCAAAGGGGAGGGGGAGGAGGAGGATGGGTTCGTCGTCGTTTGGGTCGTTTTTCGGGTTGGTGAAGTGTCGGGTGGGCAGATGAGTATTTTTCTTATTTTTGCTGCGAGAGGGGGGTTGTTTGATGAGAGGTGGGCATAGCACGTCAGCAAAGGGAGTGAAATGTGAGCCACAAGTTGTATGTGGCCTTGAGGAGATCTTTCTTTATTGGGGTGGGGAAAAAATTCTTAAATGTGACTGGTTTTAGGCCACTGTACTTAGAATTTAATTTTTTATAATTACGTTATTTCACGATTTAATTTTGCATTTGTTAGAATAATTTTAATAATATCATTTGAAAAAATGATTAGGCGGTAAAGATATTAAAAATAAAATTTAAATATTTTGAATTTAAATTCTAACATCGTTGATTATTAGTAGTTAAAAATTAAAAGGTGTGTTAAGTTGTCATGAAAAGAATGATATAATCGCGTGTGTATAAGCTGGTTCAAAATACCCTGAGTGATCTATTAAAAAAAAAGAACAGTTTTAATAGTTGAGTAATTGAAACTGCTATAAATATATTTTAGTAACTCAATTTTATATCAGTACTCCAATATTGATTATTCACGCTCTCAAATTTGTCAAAGTCAAATGTTTTATCAAATAAGACTTTTATTTTAGTAATTATCATTCATCTTAATGATTCATATTGTTTTAAATATATGGTCCGATTTGAATAAACTTTTTTTTTATTTTAATACTTAAACTATAATGATAGTTATGAAGAAAAATGACAGTTCTGTCAAAAATTAATATTTCACTATTAGAGCGATGTATGTAGGATCCATCAAAAAATAACTTCCTTTATTACGTAGTTTGACCGAAGCATGCACTATTATTTTTTTTCTTTTGATGGATCAGTAAAGAGGTATTTTAGACTAATTTATACGTACTAGACTAAATTCTTCTTTCTGTAACAGTTAAACCCACTTTTTAAATTCTAACCATGCCAACGATCGACACAAAATAGATTCAAACTCGAGATACTTGAACTTTATCCTCAACATTTTTATCGTTCAACCATACTTGTGAATGATAAGCATGGACTATTTTGATCCCTAGTTTAGTTAAAAATATGCTAATTTCTCTTTTATTTTTAATTAAGTAGAAAAAGAGATTTTAGCAAAATTATATAACTTAGTCAAAGTCGCATGGTAACAAGAATTAAAAACATTTACAAGCTTTTAAAAGAAATGTATTAGGATCAACTGTGGAAGGTCCTGCCAAGACTAAGAACCCTAACCTTTTGTGTCTTCATTCTCTTGAAATTATTTAATCTCATTTAAAACCAAATTTCAGATCCTATTTGTTATCATTTTTGAATTTTTTTTATGTGATCAAAAATTGTAAAGGGATATACAAAATAGAGTATATTCTATATTGTTTTTGGAAACCACATTTTTTTTTTAAATTGAAAATTACCCGTATGAGAAAACTACTAAAAGATGAAGTTTTTTTTCTTTTCTTTTGCAATTTAAGAATTCTAACCTATTAGAATATGTAAACAATACAGAAATAATTTTTTTTTTAAACCTATTATTATTTTTATATTTGAGAATTTTAAAAATATTGATGAATCTTTTGAAACATAATAAAAAACCCAAAAGGGCTCTTAAAATTATTTAATCTCATTTAAAAGTATTAAAAATATTTTTTTATTTATTCTTACTATTCTCATAACAAAAAAATAATTACAAAACCTAATAAACACGGCATAAGAGAATTTGCAGAAGTTGAGAATGTCTTCGTTACTAAAATAACTATTTTTAAAATAATATATAATTATAAAATCAATTGCATGATAGATCTAGAACGATTCATTATAATGCGGAATTAACAATGGAATGAATTGTAAAACCGAAATATATACAGCAAAGCATACCTCCGGCCATTGATGTTGCTCTCTGTTTCTCACTGTTTTCCTCTCCCTTTGGCTCTTCCAAACTCTGCTCACTCTGATTAGATGGTGTAAGACTGAAGGGGTTGACAGGAGCAAGGTTGGGGGACCAAAGGTGGTATTTATAGCCAAAGCTTCCATCAAGCTTTCGGTGGCTACGTGTTGCCATTGCTTCAGATTATCATGGGATCGTTCCATAAACGTGATGAAGGTGCAGAGAAGTTGTGGACCATTTTCTCCGTGAGAAGCGGTCAACATTCTCCCACTTGGTCCACACTTCTAATCTAATGTCTCATCTTAAACTCATTGATAATCTGTATTTAAGTAATAAATACATGAATCATGGCGATAGGTCCTCTAATGACGAGCATTACTTTCCATGTATTACTATGTATTTATTTCTTAAATATTATAATTTATGTGGCAACAATTTCTTAATGAATAAACCCTATGTTTATTCTTGGTCTAACACAGATGAATTTTTCCCTAACTTAAGGTGCGCATAAATATGAGAAAAATTACATTTAAGTAAGAGTTTCAATAAAAAAATATAGTTCGTACAATGAATGAACTACATAATGGAATTAAGTCCCATTGACATTTCATGATCCTTGAATTTAGATGGTGGCATGCCTTTAGTTAAAGGATCAGCAATCATCAATTCAGTGCTGATGTGTTCAATGACTACTTTTCCTTTCTTAACACGTTCCCTTATGGCTAAGTACTTGATGTCGATATGCTTATTTCGACTACCACTTTTGTTATTCTTAGTGATAACTGGTTAAAAAGTGCATATTTATTATGTCAACCCTAGATATTCTTGCACTTTTATTATTTTAATTTCTCCAATCTATATGCATTTGCTAGTTAATTCTTATTTTATCTTTTTGCAGAGAAAGCTCGTTAAAGTTGATGATTTAATGGTGGATTTGGAGCAAAAGGAGAATATTGGGCTTTGAAGTGCTAAAAGAAGTGGAAAACAAGTGATTTTGGGTTAGAAGAGAAGCTTGATCCATATATAGGTGGACTAGGGCCCATTTTAGCATTATAGGCTCTATTTTGGAACACTTTAGACTCCCTTTTTGGGCCCCTAATGTCTAATTACGGAATTTTATGTTATTCTCCTAAATTATTATTTTGTAAGGGTATTTTTGGAAAAAAGGGAATAATATTGTAACCGAGGGTTTTGGAAAAGAGAGGAGGCCGTCTTGGAGATCTAGGGAGGAGAAGAAGGAAGAAAGAGAGAAGGCCGTCTTGGAGATCTAGGGAGGAACAGAAGAAGGAAGAAAGAGAACTCTAAAGAAGAAGATGAAGAACTCCATGGCTATGGTGTTCTCTTCCACTATCATGGGCTAAGTTCTCCCATTCCTAGGGTTTAGATGAAACCCTAGTCAAGTAACATTACTTCTTTGTATTTTATTTTTGGGTTAATTAATTTTGGATGTTGATTGTATAACATTGAGATTTTATTAAAGCATTGATCGTATTATTCAATTTCACATAATCAATTTCTGTGATTTTGTTTATGTGGTTATATAATAGTAATATGTGTACATACATCAAAACCGTAGGACGAGTCATAACTCAGGGAAAACAAATTGTGACTATGACCTTAGAATTAGCGTAGACAATTTGTGTTGACCAAAGATGATTCGTGCTTAGGGTTTTGGTGCGTGATTTTCTTGATGATTGTATTGAGGCTTGTAGCCAAAATACGTCTTTTACATCCAAATTGAATGACCTAAGAATTAATACAATTGAAGCTAGTTACAAGATTAGTGGTGGATTCAACACCCTAGGAATTCTCTTTTAATTTGATTCCTCATTAATTCAGTTAAATATTTGCTTTAAGTATAGTTCTCATTTAAGTTTAGGAAAAAAAATCAACAACAATCAATCTTTGTTAATTTCAATTAAAATTAATCTCAACTTTAGTTTTTAAACAATTAATAGTCTCTGTGGGTTCGACCCTTACTTCTCTACTATACTAGTAGTTTAGTTTGGTAATTTTATTGATTTCCACGACAGATCAATTTTTGGCGCCGTTGCCGGGGACTGTTAAATTATTAAAAAATTTAGTAGTTGATTTTTATTTTAATTCTTTATTATTATTATTATTATTATTATTATTTATTATTATTATTATTTTTTTCTTGCTATTATTCTTTTTCTTTGTCTTTGGTGTGCAGCAATTATAAAAAGCTAAAGAGAAGTGGAGTTGATTGGAGCAAACGCGGGTTGGTACAAAAAAATCATAAAAGAAGAAAAATTCTACCTGCTTTGCAATCTATCACGGTGAAATCTTTCCCTTCTCTTTGCATTTTATTTTTGCTACAGTTGGTATATTTGATTGGGTAGGTTTATTTGTTTTATGTTTGGTCGCCGTTCGTGCAACCCAGACTTAGAGAAATTAGACCTTGAGCTAGAAAGAACCTTGAGAGCTTTTCGTAGTTTGTCCATTAAGTCTGAGGTTTTAGGAAATCCTATTTCTATAGACATGGCTGATAATGGTGGACAACAACAACCATAGCCTCTTAAGGCTCATTTTGTTCCTACAACATATACCAACCCTTCATGTATTCAAATGCCTACTGTAACTGGGCATTATGAAATTAGACCCCAAACCATTCAGATGTTACCATCTTTTTATGGGAAATTAAATGAGGACCCCTACCAACATCTGAATGAGTTTTTAGAGCTTTGCACCACTGTCAATGTGCAAAATCTGAGTGAGAATGCTCTTAAGTTAAGGTTGTTCCCTTTTTCATTGAAAGATAGAGCCAAACAATGGCTTGGTTCTTTGCCTACAAATTCCATAACAATTTGGACTCAACTCCAACAAGAGTTTTTTAAAAAATACTTTCCTATTGGCAAAACCAATGATATGAGAAGAGCCATCACAAATTTTACTCAACTCGATGGCGAGTCTTTTCATGAAGCTTGGGAGAGATTTTTGGACCTTCATAGGAAGTGTCCCCATCATGATATCATGCGTTGGCAGTTGGTACAGAGTTTTTATGACGGTATCACAGAACAAAACCGTCAAATGATTGACTCTGCTTGTGGAGAGACTTTCCTCAACAAGAATCAGGATGAGGCATGGAATCTTTTTGAGACCCTTGGTAAGAATTCACAGCACCATGCCTCAGCAAGTCGGAGAGCTCCACCCACCTCCTTTAGTGTCCCTAAAAGAGGTGGCATTTATGAAGTTGGACAAGCTGTGGATGTCCAAGAGCAAGTTGCGGCGTTGTCTAGGAAATTAGACCAAGTTTTGGCTAGGGGACAAGTTTCTAATTCTGTTCCTGCCACTCAAGAGGTGTGTGCTTTATGTTCATGCCCAACTCATTATGTGTCAGACTGTCCCTTAGCCCCGCAATATCCAGAGTTTGTGGAAGAGCAAGTTAATGCTCTTCAAGGTTTTTCCAAACCGGGTAATGATCCATATTCTAACCAATACAACCTGGGATGGAGAAACCATCCAAATTTTTCTTGGAGGCCTTAAGCCTCAAATCCTCCATTCTCCCAAAATTCAAGGCCAAATGTGCCTAATTCTTTTCCATCATCATCCTACTGTCCTCCTCCTCAACAATATCAACAACCACCTCCTCCCCCTAGAAATTCAGCTTTTGAGGACAAAGTGTTGAGTGCTTTGCAAGCTTTAGAGTCAAATCATCAGTCTAACACTCAATTGCTCCATTCACACACTAAGTCCATCTCGAAGCTAGAATCCCAAATGGGACAACTAGCACAAGCTGTGAGTAGAAGAGATGAGGGGCGTTTACCAAGTCAATCGGTGAACAACCCTAAAGGCCAATATGGGATAGAGTCTTCCAACTCTAATGATCAATTTCATGAGGAAGCTAAGGCCATAACTACTCTTAGGAGTGGGAGAGTGGTAGATAACAAAGTTGAGTATAAGGTTGAGGGTGAATTGACAAATTCTTCTAAAAAGGATGTAGTTGAGAATGAGAATTTGCAAAAAAGGGGATTCTTCATCCCCAAGTGATCCTTTGAGTGTTCCTGTGGCATCCTATGTGTCCCAAGGCCCCTTACCCTTCCTGCTTGGCCGACCCTTCTCCTTTTGGGAAAAAGGGTACAAATATGGAGGAAATGCTTGAGATTTTTAAGCAAGTTAAGATTAACTTGCCACTTCTTGATGCAATCAAACAAATTCCTTCTTATGCCAAATTCTTGAAAGACCTTTGCACTCAAAAGCGAAAAGCTAAAACTCATGTGTCAAAGAAGGTCTTTCTGACAGAGCAAGTGAGCTCAATTCTCCAATACCAAACTGCACCTAAGTTCAAAGATCCTGGAGCCCCCACAATTTCTTGTGTCATAGGTAATCACATTATAGATAGGGCGCTCCTTGACTTGGGGGCAAGTGTCAATTTGTTGCCATACTCTGTCTATAAGCAATTTGAGTTAGGTGAGTTGAAGCCTACGACGGTGTCTTTGCAGTTAGCTGACAGATCCGTCAAGATACCTCGTGGGATCATTGAGGATGTTTTGGTGAAAGTAGACAAATTCTACTTTCCGGTTGATTTCTTAGTTCTAGACATGGAGCCCGCTCATGACCCTAAGCGTCAAATTCCCGTCATCTTAGGTCGACCCTTCTTAGCTACTGCTCATGCATGTATTAATTGTCGAACTAGGGGTGATGGATATTTCTTTTAGGAATATGACTGTGAGGCTCAATGTTTTCAATGCTTCACAACAACCTCCACATGAGGAGGATTGTTTTTCAGTGGATATAATAGATGGGATAGTTGAGGAATCTCTCCCTCAAATCTTGATTGAGGATCCTTTGGAGAGATGTTTGACTTACTTTGATAGTGATGCTTTCGATATTGATGCTTCTATTGAAGAAGTCAATTCATTGCTTGACTGTTCTCCTTTTATAAACTATCCTCCTTGGAAGTCTAGACCGGAACCCCTACCTAATCTTGCGAGCACCCCTGCTCTTCCATCTTTAGAAGTTCCTCCAAAGCTTGAGTTGAAGCCACTTCCGACTACTCTTAAGTATTCATTCTTAGGACCCGATGACACTCTCTCTATTATCATTGCTTCTAATTTTTCAAGTGAACAAGAGTGCCGTCTTCTTGAGGTTCTTAGAGAGCACAAGGGTGCTATAGGTTGGTCCGTAGCTGATTTAAAAGGGATTGATCCCTCTATTTGTATGCACCGCATTCATTTAGAGGATGATGCAAAGCCATCTCGAGAAATGCAAAGAAGGCTTAATCGCAACATGAAAGAAGTTGTCATGAAGGAGGTGGTCAAATTGCTAGATGCGGGTATTATTTACCCAATTTCTGATAGCAAGTGGGTGAGTCCCACCCAAGTGGTACCAAAGAAGTCGGGTATCACTGTTGTTGAGAGTGATAAGGGTGAGCTTGTCCCTATGCGTACCACCACTGGGTGGAGAGTTTGTATTGATTATCGCAAGCTCAACTCTATGACCCGGAAAGACCATTTTCCTCTCCCATTCATTGATCAAATCTTAGAGAGGTTAGCTGGTCAAAGCTATTATTGCTTTCTTGATGGTTATTCTGGATATAACCAAATTGCGGTCTTTCTGGAGGATCAGGAGAAGACCACTTTCACTTGTCCATTTGGCACATATGCATATCGCCGCATGCCTTTTGGATTGTGTAATGCACCGGCGACTTTTCAAAGGTGCATGATGTCTATCTTCTCCGACATGGTAGAGAAATTTTTAGAAGTCTTCATGGATGACTTCTCTGTTTTTGGCCCCTCGTTTGATGATTGTCTCCAAAACTTGACCAAAGTTTTGAAACGTTGCAAGGAGACAAATCTTGTGCTTAGTTGGGAAAAGAGCCATTTTATGGTTCAAGAGGGGATTGTGTTGGGACACATTGTGTCCAAGAGAGGGATTGAGGTCGACAAGGCCAAAGTCCATCTCATTGCTAAGCTTCCGCATCTTACCACGGTCAAGCAAGTTCGATCATTTTTAGGACATGCGGGTTTCTATCGTCGGTTTATCAAGGACTTTAGTAAGATCTCTAGGCCCTTGTGCAATCTTCTTGCCAAGGATACTCCATTTGTCTTTGATAGTGCTTGTGTGGCAGCTTTTGAAAAGCTTCGTGACTCTCTTTCCTCCGCCCCGATCATGCAACCACCCAATTGGTTCATGCCTTTTGAAATTATGTGTGATGCCTCCGACTATGCAGTTGGAGCTGTTTTGGGACAAAGGGTAGAAAAACTTCCATATGCTATTTACTATGCGAGTAAGACTCTTCATGATGCTCAGTTGAATTACACCACTACAGAGAAAGAGTTGCTCGCTGTAGTTTTTGCTTTAGATAAGTTCCGTTCCTACCTCCTTGGCTCTAAGGTAGTTGTCTATACCGACCATGCTGCTTTGCGGCATTTACTTTCCAAAAAAGAGAACAAGCCGAGATTGATTAGGTGGATTTTGTTGCTTCAAGAGTTTCATTTAGAAATTCGGGACAAGAAAGGTTCCGAAAATGTTGTAGCCGACCACCTGTCCCGCATTCTTGTTGAGCACACGAGTGACACTCAACCTTTGCATGACTCATTTCCTAACGAGCAACTCTTTTCTGTGTCATTAGTGAAACCTCCTTGGTTTGCCCATATTGTGAACTATCTTGCAATTGGTCAAATTCCGTCCCAATGGTCCAAACAGGACAAAGACCGATTTTTCTCGCAAGTTAAGTTTTTCTATTGGGAGGATCCTGTGCTCTTTAAGTATTGCTCTGACCAAATTATCCGCCGTTGTGTTCCAGAGAGTGAGTTTCATAGCATTCTTACTTTCTGTCATTCTTCAGCTTGTGGTGGCCATTTCAGTGGTCGCAAGACGGCGGCGAAAGTCTTGCAGAGTGGGTTCTATTGGCCCACTCTATTCAAGGATGCACATAATTTTTGTAAGACTTGTATTCGGTGTCAGCAAATGGGGACAATGTCTCGCAGAGATATGATGCCTCTTACCCCAATCCTAGTTGTTGAGATATTTGATGTATGGGGTATTGATTTCATGGGACCATTTCCACCGTCATTTGGCTTTGAGTATATTTTGGTAGCAGTGGATTATGTGTCCAAGTGGATTGAGGCTGTGGCAACTAGAACCAATGATCACAAAGTGGTGGTCAAATTCATTCAAGAGAATATATTCTCTCGGTTTGGTATGCCACGGGCGATTATTAGTGATGGAGGGTCTCATTTTTGTAATAGACCCTTTGCAATCTTGCTTCAAAAATATTCCATCACTCATAAAGTCGCCACTCCTTACCATCCCCAGACTAGTGGGCAAGTTGAAGTGTCAAATAGGGAGGTCAAGTCAATTCTTGAGAAAACGGTACGGCCCGATCGAAAAGATTGGTCTTTACGTTTAAACGATGCTTTGTGGGCATATCGTACCGCTTACAAGACCCCTATTGGCATGTTTCCTTACCGATTAGTTTTCGGTAAAGCTTGTCATCTCCCGGTGGAGCTAGAGCACAAGGCCATGTGGGCCATTAAGAAATTCAACTTTGATATGCTTGTTGCCGGCTCTAATCGAAAGCTCCAACTCAATGAGTTAGAGGAGCTTAGGAATGATGCGTATGAGAGTTCCCGCATTTACAAGGCTAGGACTAAGGCATTCCATGATTCTCACATTAATCGTAAGTTCTTTGAGCCCGGTCAAAAGGTGTGGTTATTTAACTCTAAGTTACGGTTGTTTCCTGAGAAATTGCGGTCTAGATGGAATGGTCCATATGAGGTTGTTCAATCTTGGTCTCATGATGCGGTAGAAATTCATAACCCTCGGAGTGGCCAAACTTTCAAAGTTAATGGCCAAAGGTTGAAATTGTTTATTGATGGTGTGGAGGAAGGGAGTTTGATTGAGGAGATTGGTCTTGAAGACTCAGTTTATATTGATTGATGTTTTTCTCTTCTTGCTGTGTCTGGCTGAAGACATTAAACTCAGCTCTTCTTTTGGGAGGAAACCCAATTTTATTTTATTTTAGTTTAGTTTATTTTATTGTATTTTATTTTATTTTATTTTATTTTTGTTTATTTTTGTTGTTTTTAATTGAGTTTTCTTTTTATTGTTTTGTAGGTGTTTACTATTTATTTTATTCTTATTGATAAAAAAAAAAGGGGGTTCTCTTTAGTCATGTTTGTTTTCTGGATTAAAAAACTCGAGCAATTTCAAAAAGCTCGAGCATTTTCTCATGTTTTTTGTTTCAAATGTTTCTGGTCTAGAAAGCTCGAGCACTCACCAAAAAGCTCGAGCACTTTTTTATCAAAAATGGTTTAAACATTTTGCCCCAAAAAGCTCGAGCACTCTAAGAAAAGCTCGAGCTCTTTTTTTTACCTCAAAGCTTTTAAGGTGCTATCCCAAAAAGCTTGAGCTTTTCTCAAAAAGCTTGAGCTTTTCTCAAAAAGCTTGAGCACTTTTAATTCAGTTTTTTTTAAAAAAAAAAAAAAAATTCAAAAATTCAAAAATCAAAAAAATAAAAAAATAAAAAAACCTAACTCTCTAAACAGCAGCAGCCACTGATCTCCATCGTCATCACCACAGTACCCCAATCAGAGCCGCCGCCGCTCCCTGTCCACCCACCTCCGACCGCTCCAGCCAGCACCACCGGCGACCTCGTCGCTGCCATAACCACACCCATCTATCTCTCTCTCATCCCAACACGCACCATTATCGCCGACCACACCCACCACCGCATCTCCACCCCCAACACAACCGTTCACCGCCCCCTCCATCTCCCTCCGTCTCCACCCGACAGCAAACACCACCACCACCGCACCGCCCGATCTCTCTCCATCCATCACCAGCGAACCTCCAGCCGACTCCACCCCCTTCAGGACTCCAGCAGCACCCCACCCCCATCAGAACCCCGTCGCAGCCAACACCAGCGACCCCGCCGACCCCATCACCCACAGCCCCAGCCTCCACCATCGCGCACCGCCCGTCATCTCCAACCAGCCACCGCCGCACAGAACCTCCAGCCGACTCCACCCCCATCAGATCGCCGCAGACCCGAAACCCGCACAGCCACGACACTACCATCACCAAATCCCTCCACTGCCCCTCTCCGTCGCGCGCATCACCACTAGCGCCACCGTCATCTCCATCATCCGAACCCCAATCACAGCCAATCGCCGCCACAGCCCCACCACTGCCGCACCACTGCTAACTCCGACCCCAACAACCACCCCCACCACAACCGCCCCATCATCGCATAGCTCCACCCCGTCCTCCACTCCATCCCAACACGCACCACCGTCGCCGCCAGCCCCAAACCCTCTTCCACAACCCACAGAACCCCAACCAACACCACACCATCATCTCCACCCCTAGCCGACCACACCATCAACCTTCATTCCTTTGGTACTTTTAATTTTAAGGTTTGAATTTCTTAATTTTAATTTTATTAATTTTTGATTTGATTGAGGTGGGTTTGAAGTATGGTGTTAAGAGTTTGTACTCTGACCCTCATGGATTTGAGTTTCTTTGCCCCCAACTAGAGACATTCTCATGTCTTTACCCACGAGGAGTGTTTCCCTTGAGAACAACACATTGCTGCAATTTCATTGGTTGAACTTCCATTTCTAGTCTCATAAGTATCTATTTGAGGGACTGAAGTTCTATCTCATCTCTGTAACCTCAAACTCAACCATTAACTTTTTATTTATTTATTTATTGATTATTCCTCTATTTTTGTTTTGTTTTTAATTTTTATTCTTTTTTTGTTTTTATTATTATTATTATTTTTTCTTTCTTTCTTTATTTTTTTTTCCATTATTATTATTATTTTATTTTAGTTTATTTTATATTTTATTTTATTTTATGTTATTTTTTTCTTTTTATTTTATTTTTTTATTTTTTTATTTTTCTATTTATTTATTTATTTTTATTTTATTATTTATTTTAGTTTCTTTTGTTATTATTCTGTTTTTCATAAAAAAAAAAAAAAAAAACCAAATTGCATAGCAAGCTGTTCTAAATTCACTTCATTTTACTATGGACTTGGTTTAGTTATTTCTCCGCCTGTATTGGCATTTATTGACATATTGATTCTCTTTTCCCAATTTGTTTTGTTATGCTCATATTTAGATTTTATGTCCCTAATGCTTTTTATTGTTTGGTTTGTTATTGTAGGGATCCATGGGTCGCCCGAAAGCTTCCAAAAGCCGTGCAATTGCAGTTGAATCCACTTCACGCCAACGGCCCATTCAAACCCGTCAAATTCACATTGAGCAGCCAAATGAGAAATGGGCCACCAAGTCAATTGCTATCCAGACTACATTTGATGTGGGCCTGTTCTTTCGGGACGATCCTACAACCGTATGGGCGGTCCAAGAGTTCTGCCACCGCCACTTGCAAGCTTTGCTAGCCCCTTCCGATGTTGCGTACCCTCGGTTGGTTCGCTTGTTCTATCAAAACATGTATCTTCAACCGATAACCAATCCGGGGGTATTGTATACTAAAATTGATGATGAGGTGATCGCTGTAACCAAACAGTCTATTGCCGATGCCTTGGGTTCTCCTCTTCAGTCTCACCTTGCTCACTTGCCTCAGTTATCAGTTTCACAAAAAGTCCATGCTTTGAGCACTGTTCCATTGGGTCACTCTACACCAAATCACATTCTACGTTCTCAACTTCCATGGCGGCTTTGGTTTGTTGATTCGGTGCTTAAGAAGAATGTGTGTCCCAATGGTCATGACCAACAACGGCGAAGGGATTTCCTTGATGCCCTATATGCTTTGGAGAATGGTTTTTCTTGTGACATTGCTGACATGATTTGGAAACAAATGTCTACTTGTTATAAGCAGTTTATCAAGATGCCCTCTGCCCTTTGCCAATTTGATCACTCTATTGGTTCGAGCCGATGGCTATGACATTCCTCCCACTGAGCCGTCTGATACTACTTGTGTTTCTTATGGCCAGCATCTCTGGGCTGTCAGTTGGCGCAGATTGGTTCGGGAAAGTGGGCAGCATCCTAATTTGTCTCGGCAACCTATTTGGCTTAGTAACCCTACTGAGATTCCTCCATCCATCCACTGGACCTTCATCTCCTCCCATTTCATCCCTGATGTTGCTTCCTACCCCCTCAGAGGATAGATCACATGCGGACTATAGCCGTCTTGAGCAGCGCTTTGATGCATTTGAGGCTCAGTATCAGCGTGATACTGCCGAGACTCATCGGCTCCTTCGAGCTATTCTTGCCACTCAGCGCCCGCCTTCTGATTCACCGGGCTCTTTGCCCCCTTAGCTCTCTCCATTCAGGTGCAGTCCTTCTTTGTACTTCTTTTGTTCTATTTCATGTTGTTTGCTGTCATGTCCCCTTGAGGACAAGGTGTCAAATAAGTTGGGGGGAGTTGCTATTATTTTGCCTACTTGAGCTCAATATACTTCATGATTACAATTTTATTATTTTGAGCGTATTCATGTATTTCTGAGCTTGCATGAGAATCATTGTGATAGTTGTGCACTGTTAGTGATTTGTCTTTCTCTAACTTTCATAATTGGAGACAAATTGGGTTGCTACTCTTGTGACTCTATGATTTGATGGTTAGACTGTGAGACTCTAGTATCATGATGGCATTTACTGAGACTTATAACCCATATTATGTAGAATTGAGCTTGAACTTTATTTTGAGGGTTATACAGTTTGCATATCTCCATTCTATCAATTGTCATTGTCACATGTCTAAGGTCAGTCAGTTCAAAAGTCGGATGACACTTCTTGCCTTTGGGGAATGAAACTAGGCCCTTTTTCTACTTTGAGCCTGTTCGTTTGTTTCTTGCATCTTTACATTATTTACCTGATTGGAACCACGTTGAGCCTTTATTATTATATCTTCTTTTCATAGCCAGTAGCCTCGCTTTAGGTGAAGAAGTTGGATGATTTTTCTTTGAGAAATTGGTGTTGGGAAAGTAGAGAAGTGAAGATGTACATTTTTCTTTTATTGTAATTTTATTCAGTATCAAAAAAAAAAAAAAGAGAAAAAAAAAGAACAATCAGAAAAAGAAAAAAAATATATATATTTCATTGCCTTTTCCTTTTCTTTTTGGTTTGCTCAAGTAGAAAAGTTGTGAGTAGTTTGAGAATGCTTTTATTGGAATTTTGGGAGTGGTGTTGCAATGTTCAAAAGAGATGATGAGTTTGGAAAACTCCAGTTTGTTCACTTCAGCTTCTTCGCTTATCTCATGGAGATTATTGTTCACTTACCCTTACATTATCCTTGACCTTGACCTACGTTACAACCAAAAACAAAGACCTAGCTGACCCCGAAGGTGTAGTAGTTGATGATTGAGGATGTGACTGTAGTGATTATGTGACAGTGGGAGTTGATTTTCGTAGTGGTTAGAATTCTCTTTATATTATTCTTGTTGTGCTTTCATTCATGTTTGCATGTGGATCATTTGATTTGTACTCAACAATTATTCTATCCACATGTATGAGAGGATACATATGCACCCCATCTCTGTGAGCTTCATTTGTGAGTGATATCTTTTGGTGAGATTTGGAGTCAAAGTAATGCCTGTTTGAAAAGAAGTTTCATTGCCTAGACATCTTGTTATGGTTGTTGCTTTTATGCACACTGATTCTATCCATTTATGAGCACTTGAGAAATTCACAGATTGTTTTTAGTGACATAATTATTACTTTGATTCGATTGTAACTCAGTTATACATTTCATTAAGATTCATTTTTATTGATTGTGGAGTATATTGTGTTCAAGTTGGGGGGTGTCGAATTTTGTGGGTAGATTCACTGCAAACCCTCACGAGACTATAACTCGTCCACTAGGGTAACCTAGGGGTTTAAAGCCTTATTGCATATGGTAAATGCAATCGTGTATCCCACGAAAGAGGATTTAGTTAGTTGTATTTTGTCTTTTGTTTCCTTGGCTTTGCTCGAGGACTAGCAAAGTGTA
The DNA here is from genome assembly GCA_008638375.1 of Nyssa sinensis. Taxonomy (NCBI): domain Eukaryota; kingdom Viridiplantae; phylum Streptophyta; class Magnoliopsida; order Cornales; family Nyssaceae; genus Nyssa; species Nyssa sinensis. Next base: position 28,051,101 of record CM018042.1, read on the forward strand.
AGTTGGGGGGTGTGATAACTGGTTAAAAAGTGCATATTTATTATGTCAACCCTAGATATTCTTGCACTTTTATTATTTTAATTTCTCCAATCTATATGCATTTGCTAGTTAATTCTTATTTTATCTTTTTACAGAGAAAGCTCGTTAAAGTTGATGATTTAATGGTGGATTTGGAGCAAAAGGAGAATATTGGGCTTTGAAGTGCTAAAAGAAGTGGAAAACAAGTGATTTTGGGTTAGAAGAGAAGCTTGATCCATATATAGGTAGACTAGGGCCCATTTTAGCATTATAGGCTCTATTTTGGAACACTTTAGACTCCCTTTTTGGGCCCCTAATGTCTAATTACGGGATTTTATGTTATTCTCCTAAATTATTATTTTGTAAGGGTATTTTTGGAAAAAAGGGAATAATATTGTAACCGAGGGTTTTGGAAAAGAGAGGAGGCCGTCTTGGAGATCTAGGGAGGAGAAGAAGGAAGAAAGAGAGGAGGCCGTCTTGGAGATCTAGGGAGGAAGAGAAGAAGGAAGAAAGAGAACTCTAAAGAAGAAGATGAAGAACTCCATGGCTATGGTGTTCTCTTCCACTATCATGGGCTAAGTTCTCCCATTCCTAGGGTTTAGATGAAACCCTAGTCAAGTAACATTACTTCTTTGTATTTTATTTTTGGGTTAATTAATTTTGGATGTTGATTGTATAACATTGAGATTTTATTAAAGCATTGATCGTATTATTCAATTTCACATAATCAATTTCTGTGATTTTGTTTATGTGGTTATATAATAGTAATATGTGTACATACATCAAAACCGTAGGACGAGTCATAACTCAGGGAAAACAAATTGTGACTATGACCTTAGAATTAGCGTAGACAATTTGTGTTGACCAAAGATGATTCGTGCTTAGGGTTTTGGTGCGTGATTTTCTTGATGATTGTATTGAGGCTTGTAGCCAAAATACGTCTTTTACATCCAAATTGAATGACCTAAGAATTAATACAATTGAAGCTTAGTTACAAGATTAGTGGTGGATTCAACACCCTAGGAATTCTCTTTTAATTTGATTCCTCATTAATTCAGTTAAATAGTTGCTTTAAGTATAGTTCTCATTTAAGTTTAGGAAAAAAAATCAACAACAATCAATCTTTGTTAATTTCAATTAAAATTAATCTCAACTTTAGTTTTTAAACAATTAATAGTCTCTGTGGGTTCGACCCTTACTTCTCTACTATACTAGTAGTTTAGTTTGGTAATTTTATTGATTTCCACGACAGATCACTTAGCCATAAAAATAGCAGCTGAATTGTCACAAAATATCCTCAACGGCTTATGAATAGAATCCATGGTTCTAAGCCCTGAAATGAAACTCCTAAGCCATACACCATTCGATGTAGCCTCAAAACAAGCCACGAACTCGGCTTCCATAGTAGAAGTAGCAGTCAAGGACTGTTTGGCACTTCTCCATGAAATAGCTCCGCCAGCCATCATAAAGATGTAACCTGATGTTGATTTACGTGAATCCACACAACCAGCAAAGTCTGAATCGGAGTAACCAACTACTTCCAAACTGTCAGTCCGTCTATAGGTAAGCATGTAGTCCTTGGTGCCTTGAAGGTACCGCATCACTTTCTTTGCAGCTCTCCAGTGGTCTAAATCTGGATTACTCTGATATCGTCCCAACATACCCACAGCAAAAGCTATGTCAAGTATAGTGCAAACCTAAGCATACATTAGGCTTCCAACAGCTGAGGCATATAGGATGTTCTGCATTTGTTCCCTTTCCAAGTTATTCTTTGGGCATTGGTTCAAATTAAACCTATCACCCTTCACAATGGGTGCTACACTTGGTGAACAATCCTTAATACGATATCTCTCTAAGACTTTATTGATATAGGTTTCCTGAGACAGACCTAAGATGCCTTTGCATTTGTCTCTATGGATCTTAATGCCAATGACATAAGATGCCTCACTCATATCTTTCATATCAAAATTCTTAGAGAGGAATTGTTTCACCCCATGCAACAACCCCTTATCATTAGTTGCAAGTAGAATATCATCCACATATAAAACAAGAAAACATATCTTACTCCCACTGACCTTTTAGTATATACACTGATCCATGATGTTTTCAACAAATCCAAATGAAGAAATAACACCATGAAACTTGTAATACCATTGCCAGGACGCTTATTTTAAACCATATTTGGATTTATTGAGTTTGCAAACCAAGTGCTCACCATCACTAGAGAGGAATCATTCAGGTTGTTTCATGTAAACCTCCTCCTCTAAATCACCATTGAGAAAAACCGTTTTCACATCCATTTGATGCAACTCCATGTCAAAATGTGCTACCAATGCCAAAACAATCCTTAAAGAATCTTTCTTAGATACAGGAGAGAATGTCTCCTTGTAATCGATTCCTTCCTTTTGAGTGAATCCCTTAGCAACAAGTCTAGCTCCGTATCTCTCAATGTTGCCCAATGAGTCCCTTTTGGTCTTAAAGACCCATTTATTACCAATGGCTTTGGCTCTATTAGGCAACTCTACAAGGCTCCAGACATTGTTGTCCCTCATAGAATTCATTTCCTCTATCATGGCATTGTACCAATATTCAGACTCTTTGCAATTAATGGCTTGTGAAAAAGATTCAGGACAATCTTCAGTTTCTATATCATAGTCAGTTTCTTGTAGATACACTACATAGTCACTAGGAATAGCTAACTTCTTTGTTCTAGTAGATCTTCTTAATGCTGCACCAATATTTTCTTGGGGAAGATGTGGTTCAACTGGTTGTTCAAGAATTGGTAATTCTTGAACTCCCTTGGCCTACTTGAATGTTGTCAGTCGCTTGTGGAACTTCAATGATTGGTTGTTCAACACCAATTTGTACTGAAGGGGTGTTATGAACAACAATCAATCTATTACTTGAAGTGGAAGGTTGATTATCTGACTGATCATTTTTCAGAAATTGTGTTCCTTGAATGATCCCTCCAATTGATCAAGTCATTCTCAAGAAATTTGGCATTCCTTGATTCCACAATCCTAGTGGTATGAGATGGACAATAAAATATGTAACCTTTGGACCTTTCAGCATATCCAATGAAATAACCACTAATGGTCCTCGGATCCAGTTTCTTCTTTTGTAGATTATAAATCCTCACTTCAGACGGGCATCCTCAAACACGTACATGCCTTAAACTCGGTTTCCAACCTTTAAATAACTCAAATGGTGTTTTAGAAACAGCTTTGGTTGGGACCCGATTTAAGATGTACACAACCGTCTTTAGTGCCTCAGTCCACAAATACTTAGGAAGATTGGAGCTACTCTGCATGCTCCGTACCATGTCCACTAATGTTCGATTTCTTCTTTCAGCTACACCATTTTGGTCCGGTGAACCAGGCATGGTGTATTGGGGAACAATCCCATTTTCCTAAAGAAACCTCGCAAAAAGACCATGTGCTTGTTCATCTTCTGTATATATACCATAGTATTCTCCACCTCTGTTTGACCTCACGATCTTAATTTGCTTACCGCATTGTTTCTTTACTTCAGCCTTGAAAACTTTAAAGGCATCTAATGCTTCGTTCTTATTATGAAGCAAGTAGAGATACATGTATCGTGAATAGTCATCAATGAATGAGATGAAGTATCTCTGACCATGTGAGTCTATGTCTGGACTACAAATGTCTGTATGTATGATTTCCAATATGTGAGAACTCCTTGTGGCACCTTTCATAAACTTGTTGGTCTGCTTCCCCTTTACGCAGTCCACACAAGTTTCAAAATCGGTAAAGTCAAGAGTACTAAGTACCCTATCATTTACTAATCTTTTAATACGCTCAATGGAGATATGACCTAATCTTCGGTGCCATAATGTAGAGGAATCCTCATTTACAACACATCTCTTTCTACCAGTGTGAACATGCATAGCATTATAAGTGGCATCATTTTGTAAATTAATACAGAAAAGACCATCACACATTGAACCAACTCCAACAATTTCAGATTCATAAATTAAACTAAAAGATGTACCTGAAAATTTAAAAGAGTATCCCAGTGGTACAAGTTTAGAAACTGAAATTAAATTCTTAGAAAAACTAGAAATATAAAAGGTCTTTTCTAAAATTAATACAAAGCCATTACTTAAAATCAAATTGCATGTTTCAATAGCATCCACATGTGAACGCATCTTGTTTCCCGAATAGATGCATTGTTCACTTCCTATCAGGCTTCCTTAGGTTTCGCATACCTTGCAAGGAATTCGAAATATGGATTGTAGAACCAGAATCAATCCACCAAGTGTTGTAAACAACATCAACCATATTGGATTCGTAACGAACTAAAGATAGTTGATTACCTTTCTTCTTAAGCCATTTCTGGAATTTGGGACAATCTTTCTTAACATGTCCCTTCTTCTTATAGAAGAAACATATAGGATCTTTCTTTATGTCAGCTTATGGAGTCAACTTTTCTTTCCCTTTTCCTTTCTTATTGGCTTGAGATTTATTCTTTCCTTGCATAGCCAGCATTGCACTCTTTCCCATCTTCATAATTAATCTCCCTTACTCTTGAACACACAGGGTCATAAGTTCATTAATAGACCATTTATCATTATGTGTGTTATAGAGATTTTGAAAGGACTGTATTGAGGTGGGAGAGTATTCAGAATATAGTGCACGAGAAAAGAATATGAAATTTCAACCTCCAGTTTTTTAAGTTGAGCTGTAGTGTCCCTCATCTTCATGATCTGCTCACGTACACCTCTCACAGTGTCGAGCCTTGTGGAACAAAACTTCATAATTAGGGTACTAGCAAGCGTCTTATCTGAAGTGACGAATTGTTCGTCAATGGCCTGGAGTAAATCACGAACTTTGGTATGCTGATCGACTGAACCACGAATACCAGCAGAGATTTTGGTCTTTATGAACATAACACTGAGTCGATTGGATCGCTCCCAATGTTCATATAGAGCAATCTCAGCTTCAGTGCTGGTATTGGTAATTGCAGGTGGTTCATCTTTCCTTATAGCATAATCAATGTCCATCCACCCTAAATGAAGTAAGACCCTCTCTTTTCACATTTTAAAGTTATCACCCTTAAATTTGGGAATATCACAACCGACATCAGAAAATTTAACAGGTTGATTAGCTGCATAAATTAAACATACATGCTTACATTAAAATGAGGCATAAATAAAATTTCATGGTTTACCAATGTAAATCATGCTTAAAAATTGAACCTAATGACATAAAAATTGCCTGTGAGCTAAATTTTTAATTCAAGCAGATTCAATCATTCTTTATGATAGAATTTATCAAATTAGTTCCTCAATAATCATGTATAAGGCTTTTTTTACCGCAAAAACAAATAGTACTACTAAGTAAGTTCCTAGGAAAGATTTTTTCTTTCCTAGACAGAACTTCAAGATTCCCAGGAAAGATTGGAGGGATCACAATGGTCCTACTTAAAATCCAGTCTCCTAGACAGAACCTCCTTAGACGCACACATTCATACTCTCACAGCAAATAGTCCATTAATGATTATAATTTGATATATATTCTATTTAATATTAAACTTTATGATAAAACTATCAAATTATTAAATTAATTCATAATTCTTGTGGGTAATTATGAATAATTTGATATGTTATCCTAATTAATCATATAATAAAAATTCTTGTGGGATAAAATTTATTTTACTAAGTATGATTAATTACAATTAATGTCTAAATATTATTTATGTGATCCTAATCAATCATAATATATGATTTTTATTTAATTAGAGATATTGTGGCTATTCTCTAATTAACCAAAAATCATATTGATCACTAGACATTATACTTTTATACATAAGGATTAACTAAATATGAGAATAATTATAAATTGCATAATTTTAACTAAAACTAACATGTTATTATTATGCACAGAATATTCTCACAAATTAAGCATAAACATTGCATAGATCTAGAACGATTCATTATAATGCAGGAATTAACAATGGAATGAATCGTAAAACTGAAATATATACAGCAAAGCATACCTCCGGCCATTGATACTGTTCTCTGTTTCTCACTGTTTTCCTTTCCCTTTGGCTCTTCCAAACTCTGCTCATTCTGATTGGATGGTGTAAGACTGAAGGGATTGACAGGAGCAAGGTTGGGGGACCAAAGGTGGTATTTATGGCCAAAGCTTCCATCAAGCTTTTGGTAGCTACATGTTGCCACTGCTTCAGATTATCATGGGATCGTTCCATGAACGTGATGAAGGTGCAGAGAAGTTGTGGATCGTTCTCTAACTGCTCCATGAACGTGATGAAGATGCAGAGAAGTTGTGGACCATTTTCTCCGTGAGAAGCGGTCAACATTGCACACTTGTTTTGTCAATAACAAACTATTTTGACTACAAATAATAGATATCAAAGGAGAAATTATTTAATAGTTCTTGGATAACTCTATTAAGACTTTGCCAAGTTTCACACTAATAGTGTATTGAAGGTGCTTCTAAGAAAGGTTTCACTATTAGAATATTTATTTAGAAAGTTTGTATATATCAAAATGTTGATTGACTGATTATAATTTATATATTTTAATACTCTATTTAAAAAAAAATCAAAACATTTAGAAGGTAAAAAGACGAACATTTGTAAGAATGAAGAAAATTCTAAGTCATTTATAATTTTGTTTTGACTTTGACAGTCAATTTAGTAAATAAAGACATATGGGTCCAACTGACTATAGTTTTATATTGATGTAATGGTTAAAAACACAATTGCATAATTAAATTGGTCAATTCTTTTAAGAAATGTTAAAAAATAAGAGAAAATGTTACTGACAATTATAACAGTTGAGAAATTATAACGTGATCGACGTATGCATTTTCACTCATACATATAATACATATGCATAAAATGCACGTAATAATTACGTTGTAATTTTTTAGCTGTAAGAACCGACAATAGCAATAAATATTTTCTATCATTCAATTAAGACCCGTCAATATATATTACAATGAGACAACTTTTTAAATTTTTATCCGAAATTTTATATTTCAAATTTTACATTTTGAATAATGTAACGGATAATATTAATAATATATTATAATAATAGTTTCATATTATTGGAAATAAAAATTTAAAAAATATAGTTAATAATATATTATAATAATAGTTTTATATTATTTGAAATAAAAATTTAAAAAATATATTATTACTGTAAGAATCACCTGCCACATCAGTTCCACACTCAAGGGGTGGGGCCCACCTGCAAAAAGTGAAGTGAAAAGGTCATCTGTTCAATATCCAGCTCATAGGCATCCCCCTTTATATCAGGAAGAGTGTAAAGCATCTTCTTCTAGTGGCTGTCCGTTGCCGAACTAACAAGCATATATTTCTTTGCTGACTGACACGTGTCTAGTTATCCATAATAGATAGATAAGGCTGGACCACGTATCTTTTCTCTTATCCGGTCAACCTTTTTTTATTATTTTATTATTTTTTTAGGTATATTTTAAAAAACTCATTTCCAAGAAAAATTATTTATCCGCTCAATTAATATTCAATATATTTCAGTAAAATATATTAATTATATTAATAATTTTATTAATATGTTAAGTATTTATTGATCTGATACATTTAAATAACGAATATTAACTTTATTTTTAAGCTAGTAGTTCACTTTGTCTCACATATTTCTCTTTTTCATACTTGATTTTTTTGTTTCTCGCTTCATTTATACAATTGGAAATTATACTGGTCTAATTTTTTTAAAATTTAATCTTTTATCCTTATTTTTTTATAACCTTTTTAATAATGATAAGTTATTTTCTCAATATTTTTTATATTTTTCTCTAAATGTATAGTCTAGATCTATCATTCTCTATGCAAGACAAGATTATAAATAGTATATAGCCAGAAAAATAAAAATTAAGAATTAAAATAATTGTGATGAATAAAAACTTAATTTAATATGTCTAAATGCATTTTCTAAGATGATAACTTGCTAAAATTAATTTGATATATGTTCAAATTTAAAAATTAAATAATTTTACAATAAATTTGAAATATAAATTCATATTTTTAGATGATACATATCTGTCTTACATCAGATATACACATACTTATATTATAGAAAAAGGGTTATTATATGTGATAAGAAAAAAGAGTGTTTTTTTCTCCCTCTAAATTTGTGAAGGATTGTATATTTATAAAATGAAATTATTAAATTATTCTCAAATAATTATAAACTTATTTTTTAAAAGACAATTTTATAATTTTATTTATTAAAATAGAGCCTGTTAAGAGTGCCAATAGCAAAATCCAAAAAAAAGAAAGAATGTTCCTAATAAATTCCTCTCTGTGCAAAAAAAAAAAAAAAGAACTAATGGTGTTGAATGCTTGGATAAGAAGCAGAGTTTGTATGGTTGACACAAGAGAAAAGGACAAATATATAGGTGGAGATCCATTAAAATGGAGAGTCACCAATACATTTTTTATACTACTTAAAGTAACAAAATAGAGCATCACACTGGTGTCCTGATGATGGAAAGACAATTTTTTGTCCTTTTTCTATAAAGAAACAAAAAATCTAGCATGTATATATATATATATATATATATATATATATATATTTATTTGTGGCTTCAAATGTTTGGCAAGCATGCATATAACTGGTGGTCCTGATTGGTATTTTGTTTACCTAACTATAGATATGACAGACAGAGCTTAGTAAGTTAATTAATGTAGACTCAATCAAGTACACATGAAGATAAGCATGTACTATAATCTATAAAGGTATACAAGAAATGGCTTTGGCTGCTACCACTCACTTTATTAGTGATGTTACAGAATAATTCAATTTTTAATACGAAATTATATATAACTGTTAAAATGGTCGAAATTACGTGAAATTTGGTAGGGCGACTTGAAAACGATGTGTTGATTAATACTCATCATTTTGCCATGACATATGCCGCTTTTCGGACAAATTCCTTCATTTTGTCCTTCAAAAGCACGTTTTTGCTATTTTTGGTAATAAATGTACTGTTTGAGTTCGGGAGAGCTACAGTTGACAGTTTGTAGCTATTTTTTTACCAGATTGCTGCTTAAGTTTAGGACTTTTGATTTATTATTTTAATTAGAATATTTATATTTTTGAAATTGTTGGTATTTTTTCTTATTTTAATTATTTCTTTTCTAAAATTACAGTTCTAGTCGAATTAGGAGTTCTAGTCCTAGACGAATTAAGTTTTGCAGCCTATATAAAGGCTCTTTCTTTTCATTGTAAGATTAACTTTCATTCAATAAATAATTTTTTTTTTTGACATCTTATTCTTTGAGCTCGTGGATTCGGGTGTGTTACTTTTGTTCGTGGATTCGGACGATTCTCCAAGAAGCAGGTGGTGTCCTACTTCTTCATAAACATCCTGCTATGTCAGTTAGGCCCTCTTATGATAAGTTTGGCCACTTTTAGTATTTGTTTAATATTACACAGGGACTTGTAGATTAGTTGAGTTAAATTATAAATTTGAATTGATAAAATAAATAAATTTTAAATTGTATTTGAGTTTAACTTCTTATTTTTCGAGTTGATATTGAACATGCTTTTAATCAAGTCAATTTCGAGCCGAGTTTAAATACTTTGATTTTTTTGTTATATAATATTAAATTACTTAGTGACTTATCGAACCGATCTCAATAAATAAACAAATTTTAAAATATGTTTAAGTTTTACTTATTTATCATATGAACTAATCTCAAACGAGCCCTTAACCAATCTGTTCATGAGTTGAGTTCGAATAACTTAATTTGTTTCACGGTACTAATTATACATCAAATTCTTTGAACTTTGATTTAAATTTCTCATAGCATGACCTCCCAGTCAACTTTAGGAATACTTCTCCTTGCATCAAAAACATTGTGATTGAATAATGTTGATAGCAAGAAGCTGTCTCTTATTATTCCGAGTACCATTTCCCTCCATATTCTGCGGCATTTCTAAATTAATTATATATATATATATATATATATTATACTAGTCAGATGTCGGTGCTAGGCACGGGCTTCATCTATCGTTCACTAAGTTACATGAATAAATAAAAAGTTCATAAATAAATCATAAAAAAATAGATAAAACGGTCTATAAAAAAATAAATGACAAATTAATAAATAAACAACAAAAGGTAGATAAAATGATCCGTCAAAAAATAAATATCAAATCTATTGATAAGTAATAGATAATGAGTAAAACAGTCCATGAACACAACCAAGCCAGTAATTTCCTAAATAATTAATGCACGAAGGGTAAAATCGTCCATAGAAAAAGATCACCAACCTTGGTATATATGATAGATTATATATATATATATATATATATATGATTGAGTCAGCTCAACGAATTGAAACTGAATTCTGGCCGAAGTTAAAGAAAAAGGCGTCTAATTGCATGCTTTTTGGTATTTGATGAAAGATGAAAAGGATGTGATGCTGCTGATATATACATATATATATATATATATATAGCAAAGTGCAGTGGGCATTTTCTAAAGAAAAGAGTGGCAAATTATTATGACTTTCTTTCAATCTGTCAACCTCTAATATTACCTGTAACTTCAATATACAGAGCTACAACCTTTTAATTTGGCCGACCAAAAAGTAAAACACTGTTCAATGTGCTTTATAAATTATGATCACATGTATCGGTGATAAGATCGGCTGAAGCTTTTTGATCTAAGTGAAAAATCTCTCAAATTTTGTTAAATTTTTAATGCTAAAATGAATTATCTTAATTTACGATAATTTTTTTTATTTTTATATTTAAACGTATAAGTTAAATCGAGAATAACTAAAATCTAATCATGAATGGTTTATTAATCATGTTAAATGTATCAATCCGTTTATGATACATACTCATTTTTATTCAATCTTAAATCCGTTAACTTTATGTTATATTATCATATTGTGTCAACGTCAACGCCAACTCAACTGCCATAAATATAATCCTTTGAATAATAAGGTTAGAACATATTCTTTGCAAATATGTCAAGCAAAGCACCATCTTGAGGTAACAGATTCAACACTTAACAATTTATTCTCTCCTTTCATCAATGTATAATGTTTTACGGTCAAGTAAATTTACTCATCTGATGTTGCATGATTTTAATGATTCTGAGTTTTATTTAAAACTCATAATTAATTAAATCACGCCACGATCAAATAAGTAAACTTACACGATTCATAAAACACTACTCTTCATCAATTGACATCCTTTGAGTTCCCTCAAAATTCAGTTGCATCTCCAAGTAATACCTTAAAACTTGAAGTAAAAACAGAATATATACTGCAGTACTTGCACTGTTATAGATGTTTCTTCCGTCACAATCCACTACTTCCATTGTGGGTTCTACTTTCCATACTGGATTTTGACTTAATACATGTTTCATGATGTGCTCCACTAAATTTAGCCCAAAGGCTTCATCTAGTGTTGGGAAGTCACCAAGAGAAGATTTCACATATACATCAAACTCCCATAATTCATTGCACTATCTAAATGCAGTTGGCCTGATCTTTATTTATTTATTTTTGAGCAGCATCTGACCTCCTTATTAAAACCGCAAAAGAAACCATAGGTTCCTTCAGTAAAGCAGGAAAGGTGATTCTTTTTTTTAAGCGGAAATACCTTTTCGTTTGCAGAATAAGACTGTCTATATCTAATTATTTTCAGACTCTGTAATGACAAATGTCGTTACACTTAATTTACCTTTTTACCCTTTTGAGTTCATGAGATGACGTGTTTGTGTGTTCCAATAGCTCACACATTCAAAAGGAGTCTGAAACACACATGTATAAATGGGGAACTAGCTAGCATAGTGAGAAACAACACACATGTAACCTATCGCAAATTAACTTAAAAGAGAGAAATAAAAATGGCAGTCAATGGCCCTCATTTAAGCATTGGTTGTTTATAATTTTAGAAAAAATTATTTCATGAACCCATGACATGATGTGACGGTTTTTATGATTTTAATGGTTTGTGTGGTTTGAAATGGTTGTATTTTAAGGTAACTTCAAAAATGGCTAATCCTCTCTCTAATGCTCCCTCTAATGGCGTTGCACTTTAAGGTAACTTTAAAAATGGGACTAATCTGAATGCTCTCTCTAACGCTCCCTCTAACAGCTACTCTGAATGCTCATTTCAGAGAAGCACAAAGAAAGTGAAGAACCCCCTCCAGGTTCAGGCTCAAGAATCGATAATGGAAGATCTACCCATTGAGTAGTAAAATCTGGATGCTCAGATGCAAGAAGCTCAAGGACCTCAATCAAGTCAGCTGACTTGATCGTTTAAAGATATATTGATCGAAAATTCAGAGAAGAGAAGTTAGGAGCAATTATCTCTCAAGATGTAGGAAGGAAATTAGTTTATCGATTCAAATTTATGACTTGTAATTAAAAAGAGCTCCTTAATGCAAAATTTAGCACACCTTGTGCTTGCAAATCAAATTTCATTTTGAGTCATTTGCAATCTATTACCACTACAACAAAGACTCTTTTTAGCGACACATTTAGCCATCGGTAATAAGCATAAAAATGTTACTAAATCATCATATTGATGAAAAAGTCCCGTATTGCCAAATCGTCTCTTATAATAGGATTGTTGGAAGAAGAATGACAACAGCAACAAAACGTCATTAATAATCAATTATTACTGACATCTACGATCGTTAATAATAAACAATATTATGAACTATTATATCTGTGAAAATTGCTTCCCAATTTCCGACAATATTTTTGGTGTCAAATATCACGTACTACCAATAGTTAATGTGTCGAGAATAATTGATAATTTTTGCCTTGTAGTTAAATTATACATGATTGAATTCAAAAGAAAATGAAAGATTATCCTGTAGGTTTACAAATGATTTATATAACCAATACACTAATTCTGAAGACACATTCACAAGTTTTTGTTGGCTCATAAATCACTTTCACTTTCCTTTGATTTTTATTGGACCATGTAAAGATGTATAATTGCAGGAGAGACTCCCAATTTTTAATGGTTGTCATTCATTTTGACTTGTAGGCCATTTTGATAAAAGTGGTTGGAATTCGAAGGAGCCTTTTTCTATCACAAAGTGTTTATGTATTAGGTGGAATGATTAGACATACTATGAAAAGAAGAAAATCCACTCATAATTAAACCGTGAACTAGCTAAATGACTTGCTAATTTCTCACACAAAGGAGTAACATCAGACTAAATATTCAAAAGGGTAGTTGAAAATATCAAAGTCAAGGTAAAAAAAAAAATTAAATACATGCATTTTGAAATAGGTAAAAACCTACTAGAATTCGTCATGTTGATTATTCACGCCTTTTTTTTTTTTTTTTAAAGAGGAGGTTATAAATTCTAGTTTTACTTTTCTGTATAAATATTTATTTTCATCCAATTATAAATTAGGCCAGGGTTAGATTGTTTGTTTAAAGTTCATATTTGATAGGCTCTTATTGTTAAGTTGTATAGTCTTTGGTTTCTTTGCAATGTTATAATTGTATTATTCAACTAATTATTATACATGAATACAAATGTAATAGTGAAATAAGTAAATTTACATAATAAATTTTTAAAATTTATTTTTTCATACTTAAATACAAATATATAGTGAAATTTATATACATTTATTACTATGAATTCCACTACCTTATGTCGTGATAGTTTCAAAAGTTATAATTAGAAGAGCTGAAAATTCGAGCATTCGAATTTAGACAAAAATCAAAAATTTGGGGGAGCCAGCTGCCTTTGTCACTTGCCTTATGTTATATTTATATATATAATTAACTTAACTAATTAGACAAAAATAAAAAATTTAAGTAAATTAATCAAGTATTTAAGAAATTAAGATAATTATTTAAATATCAAATTTCTATCAATATTATGGCCAGTTTGTTACTCTTCAGTGGAGAATGGTAACTCCTAATTATTATTTTTTAAACTTTAACTAATTAAATAGTAAAATATGCAATTTTCAAATTAAACAGTATATTAATTAACATTTTATTTTTGTGTCTCTTGGTAAGATGTAGTACGAACGACACCGTTCTGGTCGTTTTTGCTAGAGGGTAGAAGCTTGCTTGCTTCTCCGGGAATGAGAGCATTGAAGCAGTAACAATGGACTGAAACCTGAAAGGATTCTCAGATATAACATTCAAATTGCAGCTTTGAACTTTCAGGTGCACTCTATTCCTCCTCTTTCTTTATAGGCCATGTATGTGTGCTTTTTCTTGGCTAAGAATGGTGGGGGTTCTCATCGTTGATCAGTTTAGTTACCTGGGTTGTTTCTCTAAATGGCCTATCTATACACCTCTCAGGTCCCAACGCCAATCCTTAAAAATAAAGAGTCCCTGTTGAATGAGCTTCACTGACATCATATTTGTATAACACAACATAGTTTACACAACTTCACAAAGCAACCCTATTCTCAAAATCTAGTAAAGACTCAACTGTGGCGTAATGTGGGACGGTCGCCGATGATTACATTTATGGGTGCTTCTGGCGTTTCCCAATCTTGTTAATAGTAATGTGTTATTTAGCACTTCATATACATCGTCGGCCAATCTGCCATCTGTGACTCAATTTTTCACTTAAATTTGATTAAAATCTTAATTTGAGTTTGATACTCTCTACCAGTCACTTAGGGTTTGTTTGGATTACGTTTTTAAAATTCAAATTTTTAATTTCAAAATGCAGGGATACACGTTTGACAAGTTATATATTTTAATTTATTTTAATTTTTTAAAATTTAAATTATCATATCCACAGTTTTTAAAAAATTAATTACAAAATTTTGAAATATATTTAAAAAATTATATTTGAATCACTATCTAAGCGCAAATTTAGTTTTTACTCAAATCTTTTTTTAAAAATTCTCACCTTATCCCAAAAATATTTCCATCATGTCCTAAAAGTTTTAAATTTGCTTTGAAGTGTGACTTGAGTATATGAATAGTATTGCTACTGATTTGAGTTTGGGTTGGATTTGGGTTTGAGTCCAAATGGATTTAGTATGGGCTTTGAGTCGGTTGTTGGACAGGATTTTTGTTAGAGTTTTTTACTCAAATTTGAGTTTGAGTTTGCGATTGGTTTACTATTGGTGATGCTCTAACAACTTAAGCTTTTAGAGTAATTGGTAATGTAATATGGTATCAGAGTTTTGCTTCTGAAAGGTTTTGGGTTAGTCTCTATCCCTCGGTACAAGTTTGCACTCACTCACCCAGGGCCGGCTCAAGGGTAAGGCCAATAAAGCAATCGCTTTAGGCCCCACCTAAAAAGAAGCCCCAAATTTTAGGTATTTATAGTATAATGAAATTAGAAATCTAAAATTAATAAAACTCTAACGATATAAAAAGGCCCCAAAATCGTTTTAGGCCTCACCTAAAGAGAAGACCTTAAATTTTTGGTATCTATAGTATAATGAAATTAAAAGTCTAAGATTAATAAAAGTCTAACTCTACAAAAAGTCCTAAATTTTATATATTTATAATATAATGAAACTAAAAGTTTAAGGTAAATAAAAATTAATTCTATAAAAAAGGCTCCATAAAGACTCCATGAAAATAATTTAATTCTAGAATTTTATTCGTATTATAATCAATTTTTTTTATTGTTGTATATTAAGATAAAAAAAATTATGTAAAATATTTATTAGTAGAGTTTTATTCAATACATAAATCTCTATTGTTGGAAAACAAATAAATTTTATATTACAAAAATTAAAATATAATTATATATATATATAAAAGAAATAAAATAAAAATTTATATTAATATAAAAAAAGCTTCATTTAGAGTTGTTACTTTTTCGCTTTAGGCCCCCAATTATATTGAGTCGGCCCTGCACTCACCCACTCTAGCACTCGCACACCTCACACTTTGTTAGGTCAGTGTGCTAACTTTCTAGGTGCAAAACAGGGTTGCACGTGAGAGAGTGTGTTAGTGCTTGATATACATTTTTGGTCCATTCTCCAACAACTTAAAGCTTTTAGAGCAGTCAATGATCTAACAATAAGTATTTGTAGACAGTTTTTCTTTTTTAGGAATTGAAACATTCTCGACAACGTTAGCTGTTTAGGGATTTCAAGATGTTTGTAAAAGAAATCCAGTAAAATGGATTGGGGTGGTCTTCATATATTGTTGTAGAATTCGCCAAAACTTGAGATGAAAGTTTGAGTTCTGTAATAAAAATATGTTGGCACAAGGGCATTATTGAGTTGGATTAAGATGCCTTCAAATAATAAATTGAGGTTCGGAAGATGGTGCCTCCTAAGGGAAGAGCTGTATTTGTGTTGCAAGTGAGATGCGGATGCTCTGCTCATACAATGGAAATTTTAGTGCTAGAGAAGCTTGGGAATATCTAGATATGAGCCGGCTAAACTTGATCAGCATCTGATATGGAAGAAATTCATATAATGCAAATCTTCTCTCATTTACATTGTGCTTAAATATATGATTAACAATAAAGATTATTTGGAAACTTCTAAGTTTACTAATCGAAAATAAATAAATAAAATAAAATAAAACAGGCAAAGGAAAAGAAGAAAAGGAAACTTCTAAGCTTGCATATGAATGCTTTGTTCTTTCACCTGTGGCCTTCTATTAAGTGTTTCACTGGAGTCTGTCTATATTTTCATTTTCTCGTCCATTCTTAGTTGTTTAGTGTATTGTAGTGCATATGATGTTTGAACTTTTGTTTTTGTTTTTATTTCCTTGTAGTTTATAATTTTTGTTAATGAACACAAAAGTTTTGTAGTCCCACGATAATTTTTTTTTGATTTCTGGCAAAAGATCTCTTTTCATTACACCCCATTTTATAGTGAAGGAAAATGGAAGTGTGCTCCTGTGTACCAACTGAAGAAAGGAGCTTTGGAAGCTTACCTCTTATTATTTATAAAAAGGGGAAAGGGTTGCAAATCTATCTTACTAATAATAAGAAAGGGCAAGCTAAAACCTACTCCTTGCTGGATAACAGTAGGAGATTCTCCATCAGCTTGCCAGCAGCACAGGGGATTTGATTTCCGTTATATTCAATCTGGTATAATCTACAGAAAAGTAATCAAACATAAATTAGTTTTTGTAAAAAGGTGCAGCAATTGAGCCCTAACCTTTCATATGGAAGAACATTTTGATTTGAAGTTGTTCACTTTTGGCTTCTCACTAAAACCCTGTTAAAACTTGGGATAGCTAATGAGTAGTCGAAATAAAGAAGTTCCCTGATTATCTTCCTAAACAACGTCACATCCTATCCTGATAAACATTCTCTTGGATGGTGAACAATAGGAGGCAATATTCAAAACTTGATATCAATGTGCTCCTATTCTGCTACGGTAGTTGAGGATGCTCTTGTTTTCACTTTTTCCTTTCTGGTGTAGCTGTGTAAAAGATACTAAACCACTTCTAAATCACTTCTGAACTCCTCACATTCACATAGTTTTTTATGGTAATTGCCTACTAAACATTGTCTTAATTTGAAGGCATTTAAATCTAGAAGTTCTACCTGATTCTGGAGGACAAATGTTAACGCTGTTGAATTGTCTAGTTCCTACATGAAGTCAGGATATTGATGATAGCCAGTAGAGCTGCCAAACTCTTGACTGCACTTGCCTGGTTTAAGAAGTTTGAATTTGTTCTTCATACCAGATTGACCTGAACACCCCCCAATCTGATCATCAATATTTTAAAATGCATGTTGAAGGGATTCATATTACCAATAGCTATTGTAAGAGATAAGTGCGATGATTGCCTGGCTGGATCTAAGTGACAGCCTAGCAATAAGACCTAGGATTCCTGGTTGGTCACCTGACTGTAAAATGCATCTATGTCCTACCCTACCATTGTTCCCTATAAAATTATTAATAGGAAGATTCATTTCATGTCAGTTGCTGTAAAGAGTATATGGACAATCTCAACTTCAATTGCATTAGTGTTGCCTTGTCTATTGAGGGCCAGCAATTGCCTATGCATCGACTTACCTGCACAAGCCTAGTTGCCTAGGCATTAGCTGCATACTTGTATTTCATTGGCCAATACTTGAAGGAAATGATATTGCCAAACTTATTTTGTAATATTTAAGAGTTGATGTGCAGGTTATATGCATTGGACAGGGCTCTATAATGTATTCCATCTTGTCAAAAAGATTATTAAAGATTAGTTGGAAATATTAGCTATACTTATGCTTTGCTTAGTTTCCAAGAATATGAGAAAAAGAGAAGTAAATTTTTCAATCATGTAACAACCCTTGCAAGCCCAAATAATTGTGATATTCCAAATTTACCTATACCCTCTAGCCTCTCACCCACCCCAAATTAAAATAAACTAACACATAGATAAAAGAAAAAGTAAAGCATTACTTTTTGGGAATAGTGCTCACACAACTACCATTATATTTTTATGCAATTTTAGAGTCGATGGGGGAAAACCTTGCTCCATGATGACAAACTATTTCTTGAGCTATTTCCCTTGAGAAGTTAACAATATATCTTCTCAACTTGTATTAAGCTGATTAAATCTCACTATTAAACAAAACTTAAATCTGAAGTCCGAATCACTTGGAAAAAGATATACTCTACATGTTTATGATTTTTAGACTCGATAGGTTGAGAACTCTCTATGCTTTCTTCTCCCTGAAAGGATAAGGACAATTTCTAGTTTTATTTGCATTTTTAATTTTTTGTTCAAATAGAGAGCACAATTTTCACCAAGAGCAACAAGGAAGAGTAATTAAGAATGTGTAATAGAACAACCAAGGTTCAACTTGCTGTAAATATGTTTGATGGAAATGATGACATTTTAAATTTGAGAAACTGCAACCTTTAAGTTAAATGAAATATAAATTAATGTCTCCAAAATTAACTTTTGCCACTCCCAATCTACCTCGGTTTCTCCATGCAGCTGAATTCATGCTGTGTTCTGGATCAAGTCATGTCGGTAAGAGGTCATATGAAATACCAGTTTATAACCAGAATGTAAGTGTTGCCCAAATTATTTGAGGGAATATTTCTGCATTATTCTCTTTTGTCTCCATTAATCAAGATGTGGGGTCTTGGACAAAGATGTGCCTTATTAATATTCTAGTCATTGCCCAAATGGGCATGACTGTAAGAGGAAGCATGACATTCATTGTCTTGGTGAAGAAAGCAATAATATTTACCTCATGTAAGCCACATTTCTATATCAAAAAAACTTATAGTTTGCTAAAACATTGTGAACCTCAAACCTTGCACACTCAGTTAGCCATTAATACCCATATGTAAAAATAGCTGAGAAGTTGTTATTTAGAACTTCAAACATTAAGCCCTCTCCATGAAGGGTTACAACCCAAACTAGGCCAAGTTGGCAGTTCAAAGCATTAAGATTGCTGAACTTCTTTTCAAATAATTAGCTTTACTCTACTTTAACTTTTACATGTATCTGGATTGAAAGGTCTATATTAATTAGCTATATCGCTAATAAACCAGTTGAATATTGAAGATTGATGATCGGTAGGCCATTTCTAGATCAAAGGTATGGCATAGTTGTGTTTGCTGTGTGTGGAAGTAGGTGTTTGTTTGGGAATAAACTCTAAGCTATTTTGGTTTATCATTATTACAATTTCAAAATCTGACATCATTTTAAGTTTTCATTATCATTCGGTGGCTCCATTTTTTCACTGAACTCATTCTGTTGAATAAATTTGTGAAGAAAATAATACAATGCAAAATGGAGCCGTTTCATTTTCATCTGTCTGTTGGGCCACATGTTCTCAAAGTGGAGTTAAGGGTCCGATTGTAGATGTTGGCTGAAATACTCATGTCAATGTTTATTTAATAACATGCATGTGTATTTTGTTTACTGTGGTTTTGTAACCATTGCTTTTGAATTGCAGTGTGAAAACTATGACTCTTATTAGAAAAATTGACAGGTGATAAGTGACATATTGCTGATATCACTTTCACAAGGCAAAAATTATGTTCCTACCATAATATTACAGTAGTAAATTTCAATTATTCTTTGGTGGGATGGTGACCTGTTCCTTTTGTTTCTCTTTTTCTGATTCCTGAGGCCATATTCTTCTCATCTTCTTTCCATGCTTTTGGATTTGTAAGATCTTCTCCAATGGGTCCCTTAGGGAATAATAATTGATGAGGCAACTTTGTTTAAATGACTTTTGATTCACCAGACCTTCCGCTACTGACCTGGAAATACCAAGGGTGGTTTGGCATCATCCCAGAATCTCCTTTACTTCTTATGGAATATATTAAAGCAAGAAAGGAGCTTCAAGTACAGCAGCTGGTTAAAGAGAAAGGTACTTCAATAACTACTTTCCTTTTCTTGTTTTTCAAACATTTGGGCCATATATATCATAAACTTCTCAATAATTATATTCCTTTCTTTGAATTTTAAGTCTGACTGTCTGAGCTTGCCAATAAGAGAATAATACGTAATACAGGAAAGAACACACAAGATGATGAACAACATACTGTGATATACTGGACCCACTGTTTGTTGGATTTAACAGGCAGATCTCTCAAGTCAAAATTTAATCCATTAAACAATGTTAAATTGGTAACAGTACGATATGAACACGTGATTAAAGTACCTTTTGATTTTGCACTCATCCTGCTAGATCCAATCACAGTACATTAATTGGTGTAGACAAGTTGAGGCATTTCACAGTGATAACCTGTATGTATAAACTTTCAGGAAGAACACTCGAAGACATGTTCATAGTTTTGTTTATTAGTTATATTAGCCTCTTGCTCATTCAATTACCACTTTAATGTAATACTTAGTATCTGATCTTTTTCACTTTCGAATCCTTTGAAATTGTTTTCAATACAGCGACCAGCTGAATGTATGGCACTGAGATGGCAATGCTTTGGAGATCAATCATTTGATTTTGATACCAACGATCGAACTCTTGACCGCAACCCAAGAAATCCAAAGATCAATCTGATCTAATTGACTTTAATGATTTGTTGTTGGCCATTGTGGCCTTCCTTTTCTTTTTTTCCTTCTTTCTTTTTCCCCCCCTTTAGTTTTTTGTGAAAATTTCTTTCTCGAGTTCCACCGGGATGTTGATTACAGATTAAAAAAAGACAACACTCCCTTGCCTTTGGAATATAATTCTCAAGAGAACTTTTATGCGCAGCAGGTCCTGTTGATTGCTTTCATCTCAGAAGAAAGCATAGAGCCATAAGCTATATGGTCCTTTTTGTCATTTCCTAAAGTTTGCCGCGTGCTTTAGAGAGAGCTTCAATTGTGATTAGTATCGCTTTATATAATTTAACCATAGTCCCCTGAGATGCCACTTCAGTTTGAGCCTTGTAGTTTCTTCAGTTTACTATAATATGAGAAGTAACTCTACTTTTGGATCATATGAAGTCACTATCATAGAAAAAGCAAGGTCGATCATCTCCTGTTAAATTTGATCAACTCTCATTGGTTTGTGTCTTAACACCTCTGAGAAGATATTGGAATTTACCATTTGATGAGTTAATGAAGTTTCCTCTTATTGTGGTAGTGGCTGACTGCCATCAAGCAAGTCATGTCAAATAAAAGCCTTATCGACAATCTCTATGCTTCATATTCCCCATTTTTCCTGTATTGGATGATCTTTCATGTGAATGACACTTCCAATACAAATTCTAGACAGGAGAATACTCAATAGCAGTCATGAAATGGGTAATTGATAGAATTTGGTAGAAATGGCTAACTTTTCTTAAAGTTTTTCTTGATAACATAAATGGGGCAAGCTTCTCCTAAAATCTAATGCTAGATTCTTTGATTCCTCCATCCCTACAAAGAACAAAAAGAATCTGCCAATCCCACCATCCCCTCCTGATCAAAAAAGAAAAAGAAAAAAGAAAAAAAAAATTAAAGAAAGAAAAACTCATTTGTTTTTCCCTTTCAGTGATTAAAAGAAGTATTCATTAAAGCATCCCCATTATTAAATTTTTTCCTTTTTTTTCTTCAAAGTTCCTCACAGTTTTAGAAAAGTTGCACCCATTATTCATCATGGTGGGGCTACCTAATTCAGCAGGGAATCAAGCATTTAGAGAGAGAGAGAGAGAGAGAAAGATGTGGGAAAAACAGCAAGATAAAAACAAACCATACACTTTTCCTTCTTTCTCTCCTTTTGAGACTCAAATTTAACTGTGTTGCTTTCTCTGTTTTTGCTGCATCAGAGATTCTCGTCACCCCTTTCAAGTCAAAGAAGAAAGAAAAAAAAGAAAGAAAAAACTTGGAGAAAAAAAGAAAATTGATATGAAATGGGAAATGGAAGAAAGGATGAGCCACAGCTCATAGCATATATTCCTCCCCCAACATAACCCCACCTATGTTCCCAGATATGGAGTGAGAACATAGGACTGGCCAACAACTCCCCCCAATTATAAAGAGAACTACAACTGCCACATATTGAAGCACAGCTGGAAGGATCAAAAACACCATTTTTATATTTCAATACCTTCCCTCATCCATAAAACAGAAATGGTTCTTCAACATATGCAAAACAAAGATATCAGTTTGGTTTTATCCACTGATGCAAAGCCAAGGCTAAAATGGACTCCAGAACTTCACCAGCAATTTGTCGATGCAGTCACTCAGCTTGGAGGAGCAGAAAGTAATGCATAAAAGCTATATGATCTTTATATATTTTGTACATATAATATGCAATCTATATAAGCCCCAATATCATTGTTGTTTCTTTGTGGACAGAGGCAACACCTAAGACCTTGATGAGGGTAATGGGCATTCCTGGACTTACTTTGTACCACCTAAAGAGCCATTTACAGGTAATTTCTTCCTTTCTTTTCTTTTCTTTCATTCCTATACAATGAGTTTTCTAATCTCTATTACGAATACCATATAGAAAGACTTGTGAGAGTATTGGTGTTTTTTACTTTGGCTGCAGAAATATAGGCTGGGGAGAAGTCAACAATCAGAAATTTGTAATGACAACAATCAAGAAGGTCGGTATAATGCATTGAATTATGATATCTATAAGATGCATGAAAATTCTGGAAAATTGTGGGGACTGATTGCAAATTTCTTTAATGCAGACTACAGAGAGAATCAGAGAAGAGATGGTCATCTCACTGGGGAAATCAGTGATGGAACCCAGAATCAGATTAATGAGTAATGATAATTAGAAATATTTTCCTATTGTGTTGGATGAATTAGGATGGATAATTATAGAAAGAAAGGCATATTCTGATTAAGGGTTGTGTTTATCAGTAGCTTGCAGATAGCTCAGGCTCTAAAGATGCAAGTGGAGGTGCAGAGGAAACTTCATGAACAGATTGAAGTATGACCCATTATATTCTACCATTCATTTTCATTTATTTTGGTAAAAAAATCAGTATAATTGAATCAAACAACACTTCATGTCTATATTTTACAGGTGCAAAGGCATTTGCAGCTTCGAATTGAAGCCCAAGGGAAGTATTTACAATCAGTATTAAAGAAAGCACAGGAAACAATTGCTGGGTATAATTCTTCCTCTGTAGGATTGGAACTTGCAAGGGCTGAACTCTCTCAGTTAGTGTCAATGGTTGACACTGGATGCCCAAGTTCTTCGTTATCAGTCTTAACCGAACTTGGAGGCTCAAGCTCAAAAGATAGAGAGAGGAAACCAATGAGAGGCACGGGCTCATCACTTGAAAGCTCCTTAACATCATCTGAAAGCTCAGGAAGAAAGGAAGAGAAACACCCTGCTGATAAGTCTGATAAAAGTTCTGTTACACTGTCATTAATGGAAATGCATCCAGGAGATAAGAGTGGGTCAAGCAATCAAGCTAGTGGAAGGAAGAGAAGTGGAAGCACTGATTCTGATGGAAATTGTGCAGCAGAGCAACCGATCTGGTAAAAGATCATCAACCCATAAAGAGAAAAGTGGTGACCAGTTGAGAAGGTTGGGATTATTGGAGACCTTTGATCTGAACAGACAATATATGAATGACTTTGATTCAGGTCCAAAAGCAATAGACTTGAACTGCAAGGAAATGGAGCAATCCAATGGGCATCTTTAGTTCTTTCAGACACTTTTAGCTGATGGGTTTAAGTTCATATAATCTATAATGCTGTTCTTGGGGCTAATATTTTGTTTATAAAAACTATGTACATATATTCGTATATTGGCGTGTATGGAACAAAGGAACTTCTTCAAGTACTAGTAAAGGCACACCTGCGTGTCACGTGAGTATTTATTTTTTTACTCTAATTTTTTTAATTAATTGCATATACATGGGGCTAATATACTAAATTTATATTTTTTAGTACAGTTTTGATATTAGAGCAACGAAAGCTTGAATATTAAAAATGTGTTTGAAAGAGAGATTGAGAGTACCATAAACACTCTTGGAGAGGGGACAACTCCCATTTTTCTACTGTCAATCTCTCTTTCAAACACACTCTTGTGACGATTTTGGATTCAGTCATGAATAAACTCTTTTTCAAAGACACTCTTGTATTTTATTTTAGATCCAATCATGAATAATCTCTCTTTCAAAGACACTTTTGTATTTATTTTAGATCCAATCATAAATAATAATCAAGTAAATGTACACATAAATATAAATTCCATAGAGATGGGATCCAAAATTTAATTAAAAGAGAGAACCAAAAATTAATTGAAAGAGAGAGAAAAAGATAAATTAATTGAAAGAGAGAAGAGAGACAAAAAAAAATGTTAAGAGCCGTTAGTATATCCATAAACATTAGTATATCCGTAAACGTTATAACAGCATTCAAATGAATTTTTTTAGTTCAAAAAATAAATTCTCCCTCTTGAAATTGCTCTTACTATTATACAAAAATGTCAAATTTTGACAACTTTATTCTAATATTAAAATACTATTTCTTTTAAATACAATTACTATTTTTTGGTAAAAGCTAACGTAAACCCTACTTTCATTTGGCATTCACCTAAAAAATTAACATAAACTCCACATCCGTTTGACATATACTAACTGTATTTCATTATATAACATA
Source organism: Nyssa sinensis (assembly GCA_008638375.1). Lineage (NCBI taxonomy): Eukaryota > Viridiplantae > Streptophyta > Magnoliopsida > Cornales > Nyssaceae > Nyssa > Nyssa sinensis. The sequence goes on from CM018042.1 coordinate 28,076,110, forward strand.
AATAGGACACTAACTACTATTAATAACAAACTTGACATTGAAAAAAATATTACTATTTTTTGACAAAACCAAAAAATACCTTATTAAAGCAATAACTTTTTATATTAATGTCAAATTTTAAAATTAAAATATCAAATGACACGTACATTCAAATTGTTGAATAATAATTTATGCAATTTCACTTAGAAGGCCACAATAAGAAACATAAATCAAAATTAAAATTATTTTGGATATTTTCATCAAAGCTATTTTAATTTAGAGAAGGGGATTTTTTAAAAGGTTGCCCTAAGAGCATCTCTAAAATTAAGTGCAATTTAAATCATGCTAAAATTAAATTTTAATAATAATACAATATCAGATTACTATACTTTAACATTTATTGTTCAAATGCTATTTGTTGGCTAAGAGACCCAGAAAGGTGTGCCAATGCCCAATGCCATTTTTTTTTCTTTTATTTTCTAAAACTTGTTTTTAAAAGAGAGTGAGGCTGGGAATATTTACTAAAATGAATAGTAGATCATCCAAAACCAAGCCAAACAAACGGCAAAATTATGAGGTACCCAAACAAGGAAACATAGAATCATTGACTAAACCATGCGCATTATTGAAATCTAATATGATTAGAAAAGAACTAGAATCATATTTCAGCCACCAGCATGAAAAAAGACTATAATAGAAACATAACACAATCAATAAATAGTTCCCTTCCCAAAAACCATTCATGATCTTCTCACTACTTTCATCAACTTGTCTTCCTCAACTTCTTCACTGTCATCGCCATTGATTCTGATCTGTCTGATCTTCTGCTGCCCCTATTGCAGGAACAAGGCTTCCCTACATGACATCAAATGTCAAACAAGTTTCAGGCAAGTCATTTGATTACATCATTGCAGGGGGCGGCACCTGTGGACTGCCCCCTAGCGTTGACACTGTCCGACAGATTACTCAGTGTTATTGGTCGAACGAAGAGGCTTGCCTTAAAGCAATCCATTAATAATAAATCAAAGGATTAATGAGTTCTCACTAATCCAAACCTGATGAATTTTCATTAATAGCACAGAGATTCATCTCCAAGGATGGAGTTGTGCATCATAGAGGAAGGGTGATTGGAGGATCAACAGCTATAAATGGCGGGATTTATAGCAGAGCTAGTGAGGTTTATTTCAAGAGGGCTGGGTGGAATCTAGAATAGTAATTCAGCACAAAAAGGTGAAAGAAATCTAACGGGTGAAATTCCTTAAAAATCAATTTTAAGACAAGAATTACTCACCAAACAATAAAAAAACTCTCTAAATTCAAAACCGTAGATATTATTAAAAAGCTTAATATTAAAGACCTATTAAACTATATTTATAAAATTAAAAGACTACTAATCCGAATAAAAACTACTAATTCCTTCTACTAATGATCTAGGGGAGAAGAGAAAGAGAATAAGAAGATGAGAGAAGAATAAGAAAAGAGGAAAATAGAAGATATAAGAGAGAAATCAGAGAGAAGAAACCAAGAGAAATTTGTGTTGTTCAATATCAATTCAAGTCTAACTAATTCAATATAACCGATGCCTTTATATTGGCAAATTCAAGAAAAAACCCAACAAGAAGAAATTCTGTCTTATTTTTAACGAAAATATATTAAAATAAACAAACTCCTAAAATAAATGTTAAAGTTCTAAAATAAAAATTACACAAGTAAAATAAATAACCTCCTCGATCAAATATAAATAGATCATGAAATTCTTATTGATCCCCATCAACTAATCGATTAAGAAACTATTAATGCTAATTCGAATAAAATTAGAAAACCAAAATATCCGCACAAAAAAAGGAGTCAAAAGAGTTCGGGGCAAAAAAAATTTCCAGAATTTTTCGGGCCGCCTCGTATCGAGTTATTAAGGATCCGCCACTTGTTCCTGCATCAATTAGTTTTCAAACCAAAATTGACCCTCTGGCAGTCTGTTTTCAAAGACGCCTCCTTGAGGCAGGAATTCTACCTTTCGAAGGTTACAATTTGAAACGTCTTGAGGGAACTAAAGTGGGTGGAAGTCTATTTGATGAATATGGAAGGAGACACACCTCAGCTGGCCTTCTAGGCGCAGGAAATCCACGAAAAATCACAGTTCCTCTGAATGCAACAGTAATGAATGTCATCCTCCGTCATAATGGTGAGAAAGAGTGCATAGATAGTTCTTGGCTGCTCTTTGGATAAATTTTTTGGTTAAATCCCAGTGGTCCTTGCACAGAAAAGCATTTTTTCAGGTCATTTCTTCTCTTGAAATGATTCAGGTAACAGAGATAACCTTAAAGCTCAGAGTATAAGGTATATGGAGAGTAGCAGCAGTACCAGTCAAATCTATGAAGCCTTAACAGGCATGGGTTTGCCGGGTGAGGTGATATTGTCAGCAGGGGCAATAAGCAGTCCCCAAATTCTTCTGTTGAGTGACATTGGACCTTCTAAACAGCTCAAGTATTTTAGCATTCCACTCATGATCGCCTTGAAAGGGGTTGGAGAAGGACTAGAAGACGATCCTTACATAGCCCTTCGATTAGACTCTTAGCCAGAAACTCAGCAAACAGAACCCTCTCAAGTTGTTGGTATAGCAAATGACTTCAAAATTATAGTCCAAGCACAAATTCTACCCACAAGTCCCAACACAACCAGGATGCCAATTGTAGCAAAAATGGCATTTCCAGTGTCAAAACGAAAGCTTGAGTTAAACAATGCAGACCCCAGGCAAAACCCATCAGTAAAATTCAATTATCTAGCAAAGAAAAAAGACTTAACTGAATGTGTGAAGATACGTCATTTGATTGAGCAAGTTGCAAGGTCTGAATCAATCACTCTCTTCCTGGGAAATCAACAGAAAGACACCGTCATGTCTAGTGAGGATGAATTAAGAAAATTTTGCAAGAAGAATGTGAGGGCTTGTTACCATTATCATGGTGGTTGCGCGGTTGGATCAGTGGTTGACAAGGATTACAGGGTAAATGGAACCCAATGGCTACCCTGTCAATGCTTGGAAGGTTACCAAAGAGTCCAGATGCTCAACGAGAGGAGAGATGTCTCTGTATTTTGAGCCCAACAAAAACCATAACCTACCCACAACCTGATCAATTTGTATTAGTGATTCAATATGCATAAACTCTATTGAAATTCTTGAAATCTGCTCAATCAAGCACTTTGTCCCAAACAGGTACTATCAAGACATTGTAACAATTATGATGAACTTGTACTGGGTTTAGGAGCATTCTTTTTAAAACCATTTTTGTTGATAACAGTGAAATCACCAATAACTATGAACAAATATACATACATAAAAACACACACACACATAATATCATGTCTCTCCCTATCTCAATCATCACCCTTCATGGAAACCAATCTCAACCGTTATGTTGCTGTAAGAACTATTCATGGAATCACAAGTAGGAAACAAGGTGAAAATATTATTTATTTATTCATTGATCAGAAAAAGGACAAGGGAACAACATGAAGGGGGGAAGAAAAAAAAAAAAAAGCCTAGCTTGATGTACAGGTTTTTTCTATAAAAAAAAAAAAAATTAAAAGACTTACTAAAACGTAGTCTAGCCCTCCATATCATGATCAGGTCTTGGAGAAATTCAAGGGGAATCACTGGAATCAGTAGTGGGTGTTCGATTTGAATCCCCACTTCTTCTATCACTACCAAAGGAAAAACTCACCCAAATTTCCCTCCTCCTCCCTCTCCCTTCACCACCACCTTCACCACCACCACCACTTTTCTTATGTACATCTTCTTCATCAACAGGCATCTTATACCTGCAAACAGGGCAGGAACCATGAATCCCCAACCACTTCTCTATACACTTACCATGAAACTTATGCTTACAAGGCATTGCTTTGGCCACCCCAGCAACCTCAAACTCCTCCAAACAAATCACACACTCACCATCTTCATCCCCTTCATCAATTTCCACACTTGGCATGGCTTCAATGGATGCTTTTGAGGCTGGTGGTTGACCATCCTTGTTCATTAGGTCTCGAAGTAGTGAATCCAAGCCTGAAGAACTACCCTCTATCACGATCATCCCTTGTGTCAATGAGTTGATAAGGATGATCCGGTCACGTGACTCCCGCAGGTGCATCAGGTGAATCTTGATCTGGGTCCCTTGATTCTTGTCTTGGGTTGATAATTTCTGTGGTGTTTGTGAAGCCCATGATGAAGGGCAAGAACAGAGAGAGGTCTCTGTTTCTTGAACTGATCAAACGTTCTAACAAAGATGGTTCAGGCACCTCTGTTTCAGAAGCCATTGATTGGGAATTCCAAAGAGAGAATTTGAGAAAGAGAGAGCTAATTAAAGCTTAGAAGTAGAATAATGGAATTCAAATCGGGAGAATCGTGTTTGGCATATAAGGAAAAAGGTGCGCCCACAGGAAGGTTGTGGAAAGATCTGGAATTGTGTGTGTACAGTGCTTGTTTGACAGGTTGATGCTTATCTGATGGCATATTTGCAGTCTTTTTCTAGCTGAGAAGATTTTTTTAAAGGGTTTGATAACATACTGGTGTGTTCATTATTGTTTCTGTGGGCTGTAATTGTTGATTCAATTCACCAAGAGGACTACGTCAGTCGCTTCGTGATTTGAATAGTGAGTTGCAATACATATGAGTTAATATCACGCGTGACAATTATACGTATGTATATAATAATACATATATATATATATACGTATGCATATAATACATACACTAATTATATAACGATAGACAATCACTTGCGACAGACACTAAAACGCCACATTCATCAATTATTGCATGGTTGTCGGATTGCTGGAGTGGGGCCATGAACTGGGTCTCATTTTTAAGTCATGTTAATGCATTTATAATAGTTTGTGTCATTTTTCCCATGTTAGTAATTTATGTGAAATTGTTATATTATTTAAGAGAAATGTTATAATCAACCTCAAATGTCTTTCTAAAATTTCATAATTACAAAACCCCTGTGATTGGGATGTAATTTTGAAAAGTGTTGCATTGTTAATGTGTAAGGGAAATGCTTATATTTCTTAAATTTTTATTTTAAATGATGTGATACTGAAATAGAAGAATTACATTAGTTACATCATTTTAAATATTTTCAGTAATTTAATACCATGTCAATGTCATATTATTTGAAATAGAAATTTAAAATACAATTTTAAAAAGTGTAGCATTGCTCATGATTCTCCCATTTTCGTATCACATTATTTGATACAAGAATTTAGAATACAAATTTAAAAAATATAACATTTTCCTTTACAAATAGAGTAATACTATACTTTTTAAAATTACATCCCAAATGATATGACATTAACATGACACGACACTAGATTATTAAAAATACTTGAAATCATGTAATTAATGCGAAGAAATGCTATTCTTTCCAAATTTATATCCTAAATTTGTATCTCTAAATGATATGGCACTAAAGTAGGAGAATTACATTAATTACATAGCAATACTACACTTCCCAAAATTGTGAATTTATATTATAAATGATGTGAAATTGACATAATTGCATTCTAAATTTTTATTATAAATGATGTGACATTGACATAACAACACTTGAATTAATAAAAATATTTAAAATTATGTAATTAATACGATCCTCCTACTTCACAATCACAGTATTTGAGATAATAACTTGAGATATAAATTTAAGAAAAATAACATTTTCTTTAATTACATGATTTTAAATATTTTTAATAATTCAATACCATGTTAATACTATATTATTTAATATAAAAATTTAAAATGCAATTTTGAAAAATATAACATTAATGATTTATAAATAGTAGTAGTAATACACAAATAAAATTGAAAAAAAGACTTGTCACTCACACCCATGATATGTGTAATTTATATAATTAGTACTTGGATGGTATTGGCACTCCGAAAGGTTAAATTGGAGCTACACTTTTACATTACAAAAGTGGAGTGGAGTGGAAATATAACTTTTTGGAGTGCTAATATAAGCTCCCTCCTAATTCAGTGAATTGAATATTATGTAGTGTTTGCAGCAGAGATAGATGCGGTGGATATTTTATTTTATTTTATTTTATTGTCATTATTTAAATCATGATATGAGAATAAAGACATAAATAAATAAATAATGATTAAACTAGGAAAGAATATGGGCAACAGAGCCAATGAGCAATGCATGAAATGAACCATATACCACCACTGTCACTAAACAATGCAACAGAACTCCGTCTGTAGCCTTATTTGGAGTACCCTTTTGATTTCATTATTAGAGAATTCTTGGGCAAGCAATGAATATATGAAAGCAGCTGATATTGCCATATACTGTGTTGTAATTTTTTATATCAGCAGGGGGAGATTGAAGTTTGATTGTAGATCTAGTCCAAATTTGTGTCTTTTCAGTGTTAGGTAATGATAATGGAATGTCTTATACAGGTGGGGAATTAAAAGGAAAAAAAAGCATCTAATCAAGTGTTGATTATGACTGATGAGCTCTTTCTTTTCATTTCTTAATAATCTAATCAAATTCTTAACCTCACACGGACTTTGTTTCTCTCTTCAATTATCAGAATATGCTCTTTATGCTCGTCTTTATCAAGAAAAATAAAAAAATAAAAAATGAGCATAAACTTCAGGCTTGAGTTGGTTCTTTTAATAAATAAAAGAAAACAATTATTTTAAGTCTAATAAATTCTAATACCTGCACAAATGTTACCATGTCAACGTAGCACTGATTATTCAACTGTATAAAAGATGAGTCCTTTTACAATCAAACCAATAGAAACCAGTCCTATGAAGAGCAATGTTGGTCCTATATGAAAAATATCATATAAAAAGACAACAGTAACAAGAAAAACAAGAAAATCAAAACAAGATTAGCATGTATATGAAGACAACAAGTAAGGGAGCAAATAATTAGCTATAGGCTTCGATACATTACCTAAATTGTAACAAAAGTGAAAATGCCGAAAAGGTAGGTTAATCAGTTGATGAAGAAAGTGTCACTGATATGAACAGCTAAGTTTTCAGATGTCCATTGAGGTACTTTCCCTTTCTGTAACCTAATGCCAGTATAATGGCTTGATGAGATGCCACAAGAAACCAGCATTTTACTATGTCAGTGGCTTAATTTGGGACACTGGAATCCTCCCAAATGTAAACAAGAGCTTCCAAACAATTGTCAAATCCAACATCAGGAAGAATCACCACTGATACTTGGCAGCAGCAAGCACTTCCTCATAATTCTGAGCAGCAATATCCCAACTAAGATCTTGCATCATCCCGCGTCTCTGAATTCCCTCCCAACTTTTCTTGTACTCCCTATAAGTGAGCAAGCAATTCCCCAATGCATGTATGAGCTGGCCTGCCTCAGCTCTCTCAAAAGTCCACCCGAGCCCTGATTCATTAAATGGATCAAATGGCTTTACCGTATCCCTCAGCCCCCCAACAGCATGAACCACAGGGACAGTCCCATAAGTCATTGCATATAGCTGGTTCAGCCCACAAGGCTCAAACCTTGATGGCATGAGCAAAATGTCAGCACTAGCAGTAATACGGTGAGCCATCTTAACTGAGAAACCAACCCATCCCCGAATTTGGTCATGGTGTTGGTTCTCAAATTGTCTTAGCATATTTTCCAAGTCTGGTCTTCCTGTACCCAGCATAACAAGTTGCACATCCTGACCCACCATCCAAGGAATGGCTTCTGCAATGAGATCAACACCTTTTTGATTGTCTAGCCTGCCAATGAAACCAATAAGAGGCACATCATCACGAACAGGCAGACCAAGCTCCTTCTGTAAAGCAGCCTTGCACTGTGGTTTGCCAGTATGAAGGGTCTCTAGAGTGTAGTTGGTGTAGTCATCAGAGGTGAGGTGCACATCCAATTGCGGGTTCCACTCTTTGCTGTCAATGCCATTCACAATGCCTCTTAATTTCCAATCATTTTCATTTATAATACTGTGAAGGCCCCAACCGCCTTCAGAAGTTTTCAGTTCCCAGGTATAACCGTGGCTCACAGTCACCACACGATCTGCTGTTTTTAGACCGGCAGCAAAGATATTGAAGTGATCACCACCAATTGGGTCATATAATTTAAAGAGGTCAAGATAGTGCTCCGGAAGATCTACATAAGAAAAATCATCCACTGGACCACGACCCTGAAATATGGAATGCGGATTAGTAATTGAAAGCAAAATTCTACAAGGGCCTCCATTCAAGGTGACTCACATCAGGAGAAATGCTCAAATTTGGTAGGCGTCAGGTATTATTACAGGCAAAAGGATTCCAATATTAGCATCTAAACTGGACCTCCATCAGAAGGGTACAAGCTTTAGTCATTACACAATGTTTAGACAAGAATTTTGACCAAAAACTGAAAAAGAACTATTGAGACAAAAGTCAATTTCAAAGTTGGCAAAATTTAATTGAGTTTAATTCAGATAGGGGGATGACCAAAACAGGTTCCATAGCTTAATAACACTATCAGGAAATTTGATCTCAAAGCCATTTTCACCAATGTGGCAGGATATCAGTAGTCCTGAACCAGGTCACCTCATTCTGTCTATCAAATCAAGAACACCATGAAACAATCCAGAATGATACATGAAAGATGAGCACATTATGAGTTCAAGCCCACTGACATCCTGTCACATCTTTAGCAATAGATGATTTCCCACAAGATAAAAGGTAATTAACCAGTGTTGCTCCTGCTTATGCAGGGTGCTGGGAGGTATAGACTAGAGACAGACCTAACATTTGACATTGTTTTGCACATGACATGATTTCCCACAAGATATGATGATGAAATCAAGCCATGTGCCAACAAATGATTTTAAAAAATGGACAAATTAAACTTCATTCATAAGGTTAATGTCATTTTAAATGACTATTTATCTCTGGAAAATAAATGGAAGATTATCAAACAAACAAATCTTCCAAGTTTGTCAAACAACAATAAAATTATGATTGCAATTAGCATGGTCTTCTCAGTACTGATGTCCCAGAAAATATAAACATACACTTCAGTATCAGTGAACAAACCTGGTGTGCTATGTTGTGGATTACAAGAGTTGACCGCGCATATTTCATTAAGCCATTGTCCCGATAGTATGCCTTCAGATAGACAGGTAGTAATGCAGTGTGCCAGTCATTTGCAATGAAAGCAAGATTTCCATCTCCATAGCAAACCCCACCACATGGAACATGCCAAGGGGCCTGAAAACAATTATCTTCTCTGTTTAGATGCTTGTTTGGCAGATTTGAAGTTACAAAGCATGGAATATGGCCTCACCCAAAAGAGTAACTTTATCCCAAAAAAGTTTCAGTGGCACAAGTAATTGCTAATACACACATTGGCAATGCTTAAGTTCAGAACTTTGGATCAAAGGAGCATTAATGATCTCATTATTTGAATTCAAAGTTGGCCAAGCAACAAAGTATGAAGCATATATGGCACACAAGTAGTTATTGAGTTACACCATTTGATGGAGACATCACTAAAGCAACTTCCTTAGGAAAGCCCATCACATTGTGGGTTCTCAAGCAACTGTGTGGCACTGGGAGCAACCAAATAATGACTTTCTATTTGTGTTTAGCTTGAAACTATATTGTAACTATATTGGTTAATCAAGATTTTCCATGATAATATGCATTTATATAAACCACATTTCAATTCTAACACTAGCATTTTTCAACTGAGCAGTTGTGTTGGGATTAGCATATCTGATAAGTGGCATCCATATACTACTTCTGGGTCTTACTTTATGCAGCCTGGTCCAGAACATACCTCAACAGCTGCCTTGCAGAATAATACCATGCGTTTTAAGATTTCCTGCATCCAATGAAGAAATTAAAAATCAAAAGTTGTACAACACATTAATGACAACTGGGACAAGCAAACATATAGCAATACAGACAGCACATAAAAAATTATATGCATCTGAGTATGGGATTGGTCATTGCTGCCTACAGACATATCAACAATCAAGGCATGTGACATATCAAAAGAAAGGCCAAGTCCCACTATTTGCAGGGGCTCCACCGAGAAAGTCTCTTATTTCTACCAAACTGACATTGTTCAAAGGAATTCGATCTATCATGTTTTTCTGGGGCCGCAGGAAAAGCACAAGAAGCCACGTTTGTGTATTTATGCATGTATGTATGTGTGCGTGCATTATTTGAGATTGTTATGGACACTAGATAGTTGGGGCCATTGCTTGGTACAATTATAAACTTGGGCTGTCAAGTGTGAGAACACGTGTTCAAGTTTGAGAGTGAACAGTAATACCAAAGGTTACATTTATACCCAATCCATACCTCCCATCGCCCTCAATTAACGAGACCAACATGGTTAATGGACATTAGATACCATAGAGAATCATTTCCATCACACATCCCATGTATGACAGTATGAGCATGACTCGTGTATATTGGTATCTCAAGAGTCATATTTTGATACCATTTCTGGATGAGTTCAAACTGTACCTCAAACAAAGATATCTTACCACTCGATCTCCTCCATATATATTGTTCTCAAAGTTGTGGAACATGTGACTGTCTACAAAAACGTAATCCACACCATCTATATATGCCTGGAAGTAAGTTACTTCCACATCCTGCAAAGTTTAGTAAAAATTTTCATTGCAGTAAGAACAAAGTTAATTGTACTGCACACTCCAAAAGGAATCCAAGCTATTGTTAGATTCTGCAGTATACCTGCCCGTCCACCCTATACCTCTTGCTCACTCCAGTGTACTGGGGTTCAGCATAGTTACCATACCTTGGTGCCACAACCTATAATAGGAGTCAAACACAAATAATCCTAATCACTTCATGCATGAAGTTTAAATGATCTTAGACTCGAGTCAGTGAAAAGAATAATTAAATTGTCAGACTAATGAACTTAGTAGGAAGAAACCAATTTGTTATCCCAAATCAGAAGAATTTAAAAAGGCAGACAAATAGAATTGGAGAAATATTGGAGGCTCAGAAGTAAACCATCACATAGAGAAACAAAATTGAGACTTTTACATAGCTAGGCATGTCAAAGACTGCAAATATCATAAATGTGCCTAATAGTCTACTTGAGTCTTCTAGCTTGTAAAGTTGAAATGCAAGAATTTGGCTTTCAACAACTATTTAAATCATTAAATTTTGAAATGGAAAAATAAAATTCCTTGACGTTACTTCAACATTCATGTATTGAGTTACTAATTCATCAAATGAAGCAAATCAAATTTACCATAACTCTATGCCCACGACGAGCCAAAGCCTTGGGTAAAGCCCCAGCAACATCTCCCAGCCCACCTGACAGAACACAAAAAGTTATCCTGGAGAATTTGGATCACCGACAAAAGAATCATTATTATAATTAATTATTATTATCATTTTAATTATTACAGTTAACCCTCTAATAATTAATATTAAAAACTTAATAATCTCTATTAATGAATAATTTTTGAGGAATCAACTTCGTCCTATGGTGGATAATTAATTATTTAATAACTCAATAATTAATAAATTTTTGAAGAAATCCTTTTATAATATTAATAATTAGAATAGAAAAATACATATGTATATGTATGGATGTTATACAAAATTGTTGGTGACATTTATTTATTCATTTCATAAAAAGATATTAGGAACTTTCTTATAACTTAAATTAGTTAAAAAACATTTTTTTTTTGTTGTAAATATAGTTTATCAACTTTGAAAATATGTATGCTTATTCTATTTTATAACTAATTACTTTTTCTTGTGAAAAAAGTTTATCAACCTTGAAAATATGTATGCATATTCTATTTTAATACTTTAAATTGTATACTTGTGTGAAAATTGTCTTAGTAATTAAAATTATATAGTAACTTAAGAGTTCATAATTCTAATAACTAATCATTTTGTTCCCACATCACTATCATATCTGAGATTACCCAAAAGTATGAGGTGCCAAAGGAAAAGCCAGACCAAAAATTGACTAATAGGAATGATCCCCAGAATTTGGAATGCTAAATTCTTTCTTCAATCCATTCGTCAAATCTCATCAACAGACAAGGAACAAAATAATTCACATAGCATCACCAGATTAGCCCTAAAATCTTCTGGATTGACCAATCATAATGGCTCAAAATCAATGGCCAGGGTATGCTCTTCTTACAACCTACTCCTTGGCCACATTGGATCTTCTTACTATACAAAAAAACATATAAAAATAAAACACAAGTACACAATTTAAAGACAAGAAAAGAAGGAAAGATAACCAAAAAATTAAAGAGAGTACATCTATTTAAGTTATATAATAACAGAAAAGCGAATCAATTTAAATGATGAACTACTATTAAATCTTACAATGTGTGCATCTAACAGGAACTATTGCCAAAATTGGGGCTGCCTTCCTATATGGTAGACCCATTAATAGATTTATGGTAGCTTACCTGTTTTAGACCAAGGAGAACATTCTGCAGCTACCAATATGATGTTCATGACATTAGCCCCAGCAAGAGGAGATGACTTGGTATCTTCTTCTCCAGGATCATTAGCTTCATCACTTCTATTTTCTGAACTTTCTTCTGCTAATTCCTCAAGCTTTTCATCTTTAAGACCATCAAATTTGGAGGCTTTAGAAAGAAAAGATGGCAAAGTCTCATTCTGAAATGTCACCGAGCTAGTTTCTTTAAAATTCTTGGAGGAAACCGTGGCCAATGAATCCCTCTCGACGGTTAATTCTGCTGTAGATTTCTTTTCTCCTTCACGATAACCTTTAGTAGGAAGAATGGACGGGACTCCAGCTACCTTATTGGAAGTTGAGTGGGCATAGCTGCCAGAAAAGACCTGATTGTTATGTTGAGAATTGTTAACACCACTTTGACCAGAGGCCGGATTTGGGTCCTTCCCAACATAAGAAACTACACCATTCTCTTTGTAAACAGAAGTGCTTTTACTAGAAGCAAGAAGATTCCTCCTTTCTTCCATCTGCCCCACCAAAAATTAAAAAAAGTATGGGTTGAAGTGAGGCATTCAACTACAAATACTTACTGGCAAGAGACACAAACTTTCGGAGACAAAAGTTAGGCTCATAACTAGATAGATGGGAACTGATCGCACCAAGGTGCATATCAACATAGTTCCATCTCAGCAAAAGGAAGTAGGTTGTGTAATGCACTTTTTGGATGGATCAACATGAATTAGCAGAGCCAAATATAGCAGAATAAGAAACATAATTAAACTTATTGAATAGAGAATCACATACCACTAGTAGAATGGTATATATATCATGTGCCTCATGTTAGATTCATCAACATTCCCTCACTAAATTTTGTGCCACTACAACTACAATTTGGAAACTATCTCTAAGTTACAGTATAAATTTTTAACGGTATCAATTTCACTTTTCCTTTTACCAAACACTTGTAAATTTACTTTCACAGCGTTATACCAAAAAAGAAGAAAAAAAAAGGAAGAGGAAAGTTAACCTTGCTGTTTCTGCTTGAAGCAAACTCAGAATAAAGTTCTGGGTGATTAGTCCATCATGAACAGTCTTTCAGCATAGTTTCCTTCCCAATAAGTATAGGTGCAGATATGGGATCTGTTCTAAATCCAAATTCGACAGTAGCAACAAAAGATCAAAAGATCTTGGGCTATTATAATCTTGGTTTTCTGTTTAACAATTGTTGTACATCTTCTCCATACCATTTTAAAAAAAAGGGTCCGGGTAGAACTAATTGCATTTTTGAAAGGACTATTTAAAAATAAAAAGAACTTCATAGTATACCTGACAAATCGGGAGGTGTAGCCGCAATAGCACCAGTTTTTTATATGTCTGTCTAATTTTAGTCATTATCTTGCCATATTATCCAACCAACAAAAAAGAATGCAGTCCATATAATAAATGTTGATGAGAGGTATTGTAGGGAAGTGGTTTGAGCCAGTGGTAATTACAGGTACAACAGTAAGGATTCTAGCGGAGGTCAAGGGTGAAAGTTGAGGTAATCTAAAGTGAGAAGCATAGTAGGGAAAAAACACTTGTCCCATTACACGAATTGTGACGCAACATGAGAATGATACTATAGCTGCACATTGAACTCAGATGGCTCCCTAAGGCCTGTTTTCATCCTCATGCAATAATCAAGTGATGGGTGAACATCATAAATTAAGTATAAAATGGAGGCCAAGGTATTCATGAGCTGTACTAAGGAATCAAGGTTTGGCTCAACCTAGAGGGGAGGCTAAGCTTAGAATTACCTTGCTAGAATACCATGTGTAGGTTCTGAACCAAGGCATGATGTGCACAATCAACACAAGGCACCAATAAGATCACCTCAATGAATGGACACATATCGGACAACTATTGATCCACATGTCAATAGATTATTTGATGATATTACATTCTTGCTATATATTAGTCCAGCCTGGACCCGATAAGGGACCAACACTTGGCAGAGCAATGCGCAGTGAACTCAAGTACCCACACCGAGAAGTTTTTCAATATAAGCTCTTGTTAGTCATAACTATACACAATGGATAGTAAGCAGAATGATTTTAGCTTAAAAAAATTAGTAGCCAGTTTGGCATAAGGAGAACAGAGTAAACAAAGCATATGACGACTTGATTAAAATTTTTAAAAATTTCCAGTTCATAACTAGCCTTGAATAATTTATGTATATCACTCATTTTATATCTCTCATTTTATAAGTAATCATGCACCCGTGAATGGCAAAATCTTTCCCTTCCCCCATGAAAACCAACTTCATGGAGTGCTATTATTAAAGATAGTTAGATTTTGTATATCACTCATTTTATAAGTAACATGCACCCGTGGATGGCAAAATCTTTCCCTTCCACCATGAAAACCAACTTCATGGAGTGTTATTATTAAAGATAGTGAGATTTGAATCCCTTAACTCCATCTCACCCCCTTAGATGCCATGCTAGGAGTTTACCATTGTGCTACAATTTCTTTTACATTAATACTATTATGAACTATCAAATTTATGATGGTACTACCTTAAAAGGTTGTGTTCATTAATCTATGGATATTGTCCTCTTGAATCTCCCCTATGTAATGGAAATTATCACCACCAAGTATTTCCAGTCCTTCAGTTTTCGCTTTTCACAATCCAATCAGTCTTTTACTCTTAGATTTACTTGAGTTACATTTTACATGTTGCTATAGCCTTTTCTAAAAGTATCACCTCAACTGAAAGTCCAAAATTAGGCTATCAAACCTTTTCGTTAACATTTTTTTACTCTCTTAACAGGAAAACCCTTTTTTCCTTACTTTTTACTCCCCACTCTAATAAAAACAGAAAAAAAAAAACCTGCAGTGACAGGAGCTTTACACAGGGGGAATGCCCTATTTTAAATTTATGATCCAACATTAAAAATAAACTTTTATCCCCCAGAGAATAAAGTCCTGGGTCCGTCAGTACGTTTTCTTTATCAAAGCTCACAAAATTACCTCCCCAGATTATATCACAAGCCTTTTCAGGTCATTCTTCATCTCTTCCAAACATTTATCTATCTTTCAACACAAAAGAAACCTAGAAAAGTTCAGAAGCATATTAGAGATCTTCCAAGAAAAGTACCTGCTCAAGTAGATTCTTCTGCGTGGCTAGAATCTTCTTACTCTTGCCAATTGTGTCTTGAAATGCATCCTCAAATTCACCACCTGCCTCTCCCTCTTCAAAGTCCTTGTCAATTGCCCTTGGACACTTGACGTTTCCACTTGTGGAGGATAAACCAGCAATAGTGTTTTCTTTGACAACACTTGGAAACCCAAAATTTGAACCCAGTGAACCAGAGAATGCAGAAAAAGGAAATTTACGTGGAGGAGAAATCCCATACCAGAACATCTGAGAACCCAAACAAGCCATTTTTAATGTAAATGTACGTTATCAATTAATTTTTTTTTGTCCCCCCAAAAAAAGGTCCAGTTGTGAAGAAGCACAAACTTCAAAGAACACCCAGTTGATGGAACTGAGATTGAAGAAAAACCAGTAGAGGAATTTGAGAATCAAGTGAAACCCAGTTGAACAAAAGTGAAGTGGAAATGTACTTAGCTGATGATACTGAGATTCAAGTTAACCCAGTTGAGAACTTCGAGAATTAAAGCAAACCCAGTTGACAACACTGGGATAGAATCGTACCCAATTGAGCAAACTGAGGAAGACTGAAATGTAATCCACAAACTCAACAGTTACGCTGAGAATGTATATGCTGACGCCCAAGCTTTGTTGATGGGGTGGTCCCATCTAGTTTTTTGGAGTTGCAGGTTTGCCCAAATCTGCAGCAGTGATTGAAGCCAGAGGTTTGAAATTTGGACGGATCGACCCATTGAGGGGCTCGCAATGATTCCCATTCCCCACCATGCCATAAACGAGCTCTATTTTTAGGCTTGAAAAACACGTGGGAAGAAACTGGGAAGAGATCCGATCATATAATACTTAAAAAAAATCATGTGGTTCAGAAAAATTATTTGTCTCGTCTGATTTTGTCTGTATGTATGAATACGAGTCATAGATCACAACTCAGGGGGGGATATGTAATTTTCAGTTAGTGTGAGGATATTTCTGGCATAGAACTTATTTTATGATTTCTTGCCCCCTCTCCTCCTCACGTCAGTGTCTCTGCCCCGCATATGAAGAGCGCATGCATAAACGGGAAAATTGAAAATATGAACCTGTTGCATTGAGGTAACACAATTTCTCTATTAATTTTTGTAAAATTGCTCAACGAGAACACTATATTTACAAATTTGTTTTGTATTGACTCCCTGTCTACACATCTGTAACTGTGCGTGTTTATATGTTTGGGCTATGGAGTTGCCCAGATAATGTTTGATTAAATTACTCAATGATGATTTCTTTCCTTCTTCCAGAACACACAGAACATGTTTTAGCTGACCCTGTGATCATTTTACGGGTGGGTTAATTTCCACAACTTCTTGTTCAAATCTTGGCTCTAAATTTTTTTTCACAAGGACTACAGTATGGCTTTTGCGACTTCTACTGCACTACCATTCAAGACTTGCGATCTCTTTGGGACCCATTCAAGTCCTTCTAATTTCCTTCCCATGCAGGGGAGAAGTAAGTGAAATAATTATTACATTCCTGTCTTCTTCTTTTTTTAATTTTTTGTGCGACAGAGAAACTGAAACTTTCAACCTTCACTTAACCATGCCTAGAGCTCATTTAAGTAGAGAAGATGCATGCAATAAATATATGATATGTATTTGTGTACACACACACAGATTAATATCTTAAGACCCGTGTCGTCAAATTTCTTTCTCAAAGTGCTTGAAAGAGTGGTACTGCTCCATTTTTGTGTATAGAAAGAAAGAATTGCACAGACAATCTTAGGAATATATGGTTTTGACCTTAAAGTTTTGCATTTTGGGCTAACTATAGGTCCCTTAGATCTATTTATGAAGCCGTTGGTAGTTGAAGCGAGAGCAAATACGAAGAAGGAAGCTGCAAAAATTCAAAACAGGAGATTGCAGAAAAAGGTACAGCTTCTCTTCTTTTAAGAATTTATGTTATCTGATGCCTGGGCATGTTACCAAGTGCTAGCATGAGCACTTAGAAGCATTTTTAGTAAAGCCCATGATCATGTTCACTGGGATTTTCTTAAGTTATGGAAAAGATGGCTCCTACCCCAAATGGGTCGAGTTGATCATGCAACAATACTCAGTAAAGTGCCTGATAACTATTGAGGGACGATTGAATCAATGGCCAATACTTGGTCCAATTCTAAATTATGGAAAACAAAACTTGGTTATTTCATATTTAGAAAACAGGCCTTAGCATGTTTTCTAGTGGTCATATGTTTTCTAAATAGTTTTTAGAGAAGCTGGTCATTGTTGTGAAAATTCCTCTTTTTTCTCTCAACCAAATTCAAAATTGTCTTTGATGCATAGAATCCTTAAACTATACTGGCTTATCCAGGCTTTATTTAATTCATACTAGAGGGAGAAGCACAATCATTGTTCTCCTTTCTCTCTCTTTCTCTCTCTCTCTCACATACACACACACAGAGGTAAAAAAAGCCTTTCATTGAACATAAAACAAGAGCTCCAAGATCTAGAACATCCTGGGTATCTTACCACATTAATGCATGCTCCTTACCTCATCATATTCTTCCCATGTATTAGTTGCTTCCACTATTCTTTTTGGGGATTGGGGATATAACCCTCACTTAAAATCTCTATGAACTACTTTTACAAATTGACATAGCATCTGAGTTGTTTCTGTCATGTAGCTTGTGCTCAAAGACAAGGTAACTCCAGGTTTGTTTCAAAATGTTAAACGATAAATCTACTACTTTACACTTTAATCTATAGGTCCGCAAAATATAATGTATATTAATTTTTCATGGAATTTCTGTGTTTGTGAGGCATAGAACAGAATGAGTTATTAATTAATTCTACAATAGAGCAGCAAGAGGCTGAGTGATGCTATTGTGAAGGAATTATTGGTTATGGTTATATGGCACTTCATTGGGAGAAATTATATGCGAATATTTTATATTCCTTGTCTAGTGAAATGGCACTGACCTTGTTTCCTTCCTAATATTTACTTAAGTATCCTCAAGTAGCATTTATTGTGTTTACTAATATATTGAGGAACCATTTTTTCCCATTTTCTTTGATCAGTTCAATGGATCAGCTACAAAGCCAAGGCTTTCAGTATTCTGTTCAGAAAAGCAGTTGTATGCTATGCTGGTGGATGACCAGAACAAAAAGTGTTTATTTTCTGGAAGCACTTTGCAGGAATCTATTCGTCAGAGTCCATCATGTACCACCATTGTAAGTGTTCCCTAGTCTTCATGGAGAGGAAATTTTAGCCACTGTCAATTTGAAATTTTGTTTAGAATTGCAGGTGCATCCATGCCCTGTTTCAAGTTCTTTTCATTTGTTTTTGTCTAAAAGGTTCTTATAATATTGCACTGCTGTCTAATTTTTGTTTTGAAACTTAATAATCTCAGGAAGCTGCTGAACGTGTTGGTGAGGAGCTTGTCAAGACTTGTATTGATCTCAACATCAACGAAATATCATCTTATGATCGCAATGGTTTTGCTCGTGGGGAAAGGATGCAAGCCTTTGAGATTGCAATTTCTCGTCATGGGTTCTTGCCACGATAGATCTGCATCTAGTTCTATCTGAGCCCTGTTAGTAATAACTAGAAATTCAATGATGCTGCAGTGTGGAAACTGGGATTGTTTGGTAAGATTTCCATTAGAGTTGCATATTTACCAATATTAATATGTTGTTAGCTTCACTCATTATGAACTATGAAAAGAAGTTTTGCCTATCCATACAAGATATATCTGGGATCTTGACTTTTTACATTAATGTGTTAATGTTCAATATATTTAATTTTTTTATATTTTATTAAAATTGCGATAAAATCACAAACTTACTAATCCATAGAGTTTCATAAACTTCATTGTAACAAGCAAGTTGAATTAATCAGTAGGAAAAATAATTAGAATCCATCAGCAAATACTGAAAAGAGAATGATATGAATTAAAGTGCTCCTCTAATACATTCATAATTAAAAGGAAGGAAATTCGATTTTGGAACCACATTTGCCGTGGGGTAGCACTGGGCATTCGATGAATTCCAAGCCAGAGGTATCCACACACAGGTAAATTTGGTAAAGTTGGCTGTTGCCTGATGGATCTACATTGCACTCTATCCATGGAGTGTACCCAGTTCCTTCTTTAATGGCATCTTTGATGCTCTCCAAGCTATAAAATTTCCCATTTGGTTGGATTCCTGCAACAAACATAGTTATGTCCCTAAAATTATCAAGAGTGGGGTACTAAAAGAACAGCACAGCCAATCAACAAGTCTTGTATATGTACACATACACATAGATATATATATATATATATATATTCATACTAATTGATTAGTGAAAAAATTGTTGGGTTGGTGTGACAAAACCTTTGATAAAGAATTCTTTGATTAGACTTTCAATGGTAATTTTGTAAAATGACTCAACCAATCCAAAACAAAATAATAAATTAAAATAAAAATCTATTTGTAAATAATTCAACAATTCCTAATAAAGTAATAAATTAAGATAAATAAATATGTGAAAGAAATGCTTTTATATACACACACACGCATATATACCTGCAGTTTTAAGGATTTGGAGGAGATTTAGTTGCTTCTTGAGGGTGAGAGCTGATTGCAAAGTAGTCATGCTGGTCAAGGACAGATTCAGAGCATGTCCCATGTTTATCCCATTCGTGCCCCCAGAATTTAAAGCCATCGCCACTCGGGCAGGCCAGTGTAGGCCAGTCTTTTTGCATTCTGCTGGTGAGATCTGAAATCTATGACATGGTGCGCAAGGACACTTTAAAGTCTCTTATAAAAGACTGATGTTACACACGCCACCTTTTTCAACCATCTTATCTTTGATTACCACCTTATATTATGAACAAAGTTTGGTAGTAAGATTATATGAAAAAAAATTCATAGTCTGGTTCCATTGGTGGCTCTAGATTAGCATTCTTTTCATTACACTTTACTCTCAATGTGGTATTGGATTCATGTCACATTATGTATTTATATTTAAATAATTAAATAATAAATGATGTGACATGCATTCAAACATGTCTCGTGAATGTATGAATTTGCTATAAGCAGGGTTCCATTGGTGGCTCTAGATCTGTATTCTTTTCATTACACTTTACTCTTAATGTGGTATTAGATTCACGTCACATTATATATTTATATTTAAATAATTAAATAATAGATGATGTGACATACATTCAAGCTATCTTGAGAAAAATTGAAAAAACGTTGTCCGATAGCCTCATAAATTTAAGGTCTGTTTGACAGAGTTTAGATTTTGAGAAAATTGATTCTAAAGAACTAGTTATTAGGAATGAGTTTTGGAGAATTGGTTATGGTTTATTCATTTTGTTATTTGCGTGTTGGTAACAACTGTGTAAAAATGATTTTGTACTATTTAATTTTTTCTTTTACATTTTATATCTCATATATATATATATATATATATATATATTAAGTAATATGTAAGTAGTGGGCGCGGAAGTAAGGCTAATAAAAAGCCCAAGTTGTTCAAAGAATTAGGTTTTTATATTTTTGCAAAATTCCATTCTGTAATCATGATACGACGGATTCTACACACAAAATCACATTATGACAATTACCATCAAAATTACATGTATCCACTTGAAAGGAAAAAAAAGTTTAGTAAAAAAGTAGCATGAAAAAACTACATACTCATTCAAATCAATTGACAAAAATGATGTCATATTAATATTCTAATTTTAAGTATAAATCACGTGTCAAAAATTGATTTAAATGAATATGAAAATTTCTTTGTACGCATTTTTTTCCCACTCCTACTTAGAAGTGAAACATGACCTTGAGAGGAGTTATTGGCTGTTAGTGTGTTGGGCCAGAAGTCTCAACTCATGGGCCAATATTAGGCAAAAAAGTTACAACACTAAAATAGGAGAAAATTCTTAAATGACTTCGGTATAGAACTTGCAATGTGCCCATCTAACGATATCTTGTCATGTATAATATGGCTCACATTTTTTACTAGGACATAGTATATGTGATAGAATGTTATTAAAATGAGGCATTGACACGTGACATACCAGATCCACTCAAAAATACCTATGCAAGTGGACTAATTAAACTCTATCAAATCTCCCAACTCATTTCAAAATTCTTGGGATAACACCCATTGTATATTTTGAAAGTATTTCAATTTCAATATATAATAATGTATGATTTAATTGAGATAATATATTAAATAGAAGTGTAAATGATTAATTCAAAAATATGAATTATAATGTGTGGCCATAGTAGTGTAGATTTATGAATCATTTTAATTACCTTTCTTGGTGTATAAGAGCAAAAATTAAGGTTGTAGGTACCTCGGATTCAACAAAAGGGCTGTCTGGATCGCAGTTGGATGGGTATGAGCCATCTTTGTAATTGGGCCAAAGCCCATGAATGCCGAAATCTGCTGCTGGCTTTCCAGTCTTTGGGTAGCAGCAACTCTGCTTTGTGTCACAGTATGATCCTGGCCACTGCATCAAATGGGTTGCATATCAACCACAAATTAACCTCCAAATTTAGCAGAACCCCCGTACTAAACTCAGACACGTACAAAGAAAAAAAGACTAGTCGAGTACACGAGATTTCAGATTCTTGTCATTATAGAATTTAAGAGAATTGTTCCGTAACACAAACTCATAAACAATCTGATCATTGTAGAAAGGCCCGCCCGACCTCGTAAGCAGATAAAGAAAAGAACACAAAAAGAAAATCTTTAGATGGTCATGATCAATGATCATAAACAGGATCAACTTACCTGTTGAACAAAGTAGAAGAAATCAAAATCCTGGGAAGCAGAGAGAATTGCTAGGTATTGTATTGCCAAAAGCTTGATCAAGATTGAACAGTTGGTTTTCATTTCTCTCTCTCTCTCTCTCTCTCTCTATATATATATATATATATAATATATATGGAATGATAAAGCAGTAGTGTTGATAGCTGTATTTATAGGCAAAAATGGAAGGATAGAGACAGAATATCCGATACAGTAATATCGTTAGTGATTTCAATAATTAATACATTGCATCTTTCCCTTTCTGTAACGGAAACACACGACTGTTACGTGTCTGCTCACCTTTTCCTATTTCTTTTTCTTTTTTTGTATTATTCTCTGCTATATTTGTTTTCTTGTTTCCTTTTAAAAGTTATTTATTATAAAATTTGAAAAAATAATAGAAAATTTATGAGAAATCTCACACAACATTATATAATGATTAATGTTGTAAGGCAACGGTTTTATGGACGGAGTTACATGGGTCCGGGACCCCTCAATTTTTTTTTTTTTTTAAAATCTGAATATATATTTTTAATTTTTGTTCTTGACTCTTTTGAATTTAAAATTTTTCATACCTTGCCTCTATTTTAGTTTCAATTTGGTTTTTCGATGAAATTAAACCTAAATTATTATTTATCTTTTACTTGCAAGTTCTTTCACATTAATGAATTTAATTATTTATTAAAAATTTTATTAATTAATATTAATTTTTTTTACTGCTTTAATATTAAAATTTATCATCGAATATCAATAACAAATCTCGCCCCTCCCACCCTTCAAACAAATCCTTAGCTTTTCCTTATCGGTCTCACTAGATAATTTCTCTAGGACCCTCCTTCCCTACATATAAATGTAGGGTTGATCCTCTTATAATTATTAATATTCAGTAAATTAAAAATTTTTAATAATTAATAAATTTTTAAGGAATCAACTTAGTTCTATGGTAGATAATTAATAATTAATACTTCTTTTTCAAAATTTTTTTATAATACTAATTATTAGAAAGATAAAATAGTTATATATGTAATTATATATTACCTATTTATAAAATGTCTTGGTAGTTATATTTATTAATTTAGCTTAATTGAAGTTAAAAATATTATAAATTAAAAAAATTATGGCATGAGAAGAATATTTGGAATTTCTTTTGTCTTAAATTGAGTATTATATGTATTTTTTTTATAAAAAAATTAAATATAATTAAAAAATTACATAGAAAGACTTATTTTTGTACTAAAAATCATTTACATGTAAGAAATATTTAGGTTAATGAAAATATGAAAAAACTTAATAATTAATAATTAATAAATTTTTAATCTTTCATGTATATTAATTATAAGAGAATTGATTGTAATGAGATTTAAAGTTGTAGCCAAACAGTTGTCTTCCGGTGGACTTTAAGTCTCATCTATCTAGGCCATGACATCAATTGATTTGGAACCCAACTTTACATGTAATTCAATACTGACTTAATTAGGAAAATTAGTGTATTAATGATAAAATTTAAATAATTTTATGGAAAAAGAGGTAACCATAATTAAAAGATATAACAATATAATAAAGAATGATAAGAATGCATTAATTTCATCTTGAAACTTTTTTTAAGTACTCATAAAGGGGATTGCATCATAATAGTCACATAAGGAAGGTCATTTTCAAAATCTTAAATACCATTTGATAAAATTTTTTTAAAGTACTCATTAACTTTTTAAAACAAAAGGTAAAATGAAAAATACATTTGACAATCCTCTCTTGAAATTAATTTTTTTTTATTAGATGAATCGATTAGGAGTATTTTGAGTCAACTTACGCGTATCAGACGAAATCTCTATTCTCGTGATAATTAGATCTACCCATTAAATTTTAATTGTAAATAATGGGCACAAAATTTAAATTAATCCAACACTACTAATTTTTTTTTTGAACTTATTTAAGCAAGAAAATGAATAAGTATCCTTAATCCTTCACTTGTCCAAAAAAGTAAGAAGAAGAAGGATAATGATACTGCTAATTATAGGCTTACAAATAACAATTCTTATTGGTTGAATGTGAAATCTTATCTTATATACTATCAGTGATCATTTAGAAATCCAATCATAACGTTGCTTACTTTATTATCGGATATATATATATATATATATATATATGAGTAATGTTATTCATACCATAAAATTTTACCAAATTTTCTTATCTGCTGACGTGGCTCTTCGGGTACTAGTCAATTAAACCTTTTAGTGTTAGTCAATTAAGTCTTTTGGACTCACCTGACATGACTAGCACTAAGAGACTGAATTCACTAACATCAAAGACTGAATTTACTAGTACCAAGACTAGCCATGTCAGCAAGTAAATTTTTTTGATAAAATGTTAAGGTAAGAATAGTATTAGTCTCTCTCTCTATATATATGTACATATAAACATGTATAGGCGGGGACCATGCAGGTAGCAATATAGTACATATGGCCTGTAAAGTCAAATTGTTCATTGAATTTAGATCAATCAAGGGCTGTAATGCTCCATTAACATGAATTTTTAGTTTGGACTTTAAGGATAGATAATAGATGTAGATGTCTGTGTCGACATGGAATGGCCGTACTGAAGTTTAAAATTGCTGTGCCAAACAGGGCATAGAGAGAACCATTTTGTTTTAACTACTTTCAGTTGCATAGCTGCAATTGCTTTCACATTGAAAGCTCTAGCATTAGGAAGTCCCACACCACGGCTATTAGAAGTACACATATGATCCCTCCTTTTTGGTTTATTGCTTAGTGCTTACCCTTAAGGCTCCGTATGAAACTCATACATGAGAAAGGATCTGTGCGGACTTGAATCTTGCCTCTTTCTATAAATTCATCATGAGTAGGTACTGTCACTGAGTTAGTCTCTGCTTAATCATGTATGGACACTTGATATTAAAGGCATGAAAAGGATGTGATGAAACTGGATGCATGCCCACTAGCTGTGACTTCTATTCAAGTTCATTTTCTTGGTGTAAATTTGTTGGCGGACAAACAAAAGCGTGAGTTTGGAAGCCGTAAATGTAATATTGTTTTCATTGTGCCGATATATGTATAGCCTTACGGAAAAATGACAAACACGCCTTATTGTTGTTGGACTCAAAGAGACTTGAAACGTTAATTTTGTGGTATGACTTCATGGAATCATGGGTATGAAAGTAAGAAATTAATTTCAACTCCAAACCAACAAATTGCAGGTACATGGGCCCTTGTTCAAGTAGCAAAGTTCAAGTGAGACAAGTAATGAATATGTCACTCC